>JAZHEH010002471.1:0-1236712 GCA_036589455.1 Ateles fusciceps | reverse complement strand
TGGTACCACTGTTGAGCACCCTATTTGTGGATGAGATACACCCAGTACCTGGGATGGCACCATTTCCCAGGAGGACCAGTGGCGACCTGCTGAGAGGCTGACCACCCTGCAGAGGGGACTGACATTGGCTTTCGCTGCACTGAGCCACAATGTGGACATGGACCTGCCAGCCCTGCAGTGCACACGGCACTGATTCCCACCAGGACACCCCATTCACAGCTGGGGATGAGCAGCGGTGCGCTCCCACCTCAGGGCTTTGGCTCTGCCACCTCTACTTGGGATGTTCTCAGTTCTAGAAGCATCTGGGCCCGGGTTCATGGCTGGATAAGCACCCCGAGGTCCCAAACAAGCCTCCCATCCTCGTTTTACTTTTTGGTAAACTTATGCACATTTCTTGAGATGTGACTTACGGCCCTGGTAAGTGCACAGCTCAAAAGACATTCAGCGATGGAACACACCAGCCCCCAGATCACAAAGCCAACCATGCCCAGCCCCTCCCCGGGCCCCCAGCCCTGAAACCAGTGTTCTGACTTCTGACAACACCATGAGCCTGCCTTTTGTACTTTACATTCATAGAAAACCACCTCCATGTTGTAAAATAAACACATACTGTTGAAATGACTTTACATATATACCTTCCATCCAGCTTCCCCTAATAATCACATTTTGCATTACCATGGCACATTTGTCAAAAGTAAGAAATTTAGGCCAGGTGTGGTGGCTCACGCCTGTAATCCCAGCAATTTGAGAGGTGGAGGCGGGAGGTTCAGATCCACTTGAGCCCAGGATTTTGAGACCAGCCTAGGCAGAACCTGTCTCTAGAGAAAAGTAAAAGGAATTAGCCAGGTATATAGGCATCTACCTATAGTCCCACTTAGTCAGGCGGATGAGGTGGGAAGATTGCTTGAGCCTGAGTTCCAGGAAGCAGTGAGCTGTGATCAATCACAGACTGCACTCCAGCCTAAGTCACAGAGTGAGACTTTATCACTTAAAAAAAAAAAATTAACATAGGTGCAATCCTATTAACTAAATGATAACATGAACCATTATCTAAGGTTATTAATGCAGTAATTTTATGAATATGGTGACATTTATTCAGATTTCACCCGTTTTTGTCTAACTTCTCACACCTGTCCCAAGGTCCCACCTCCGACTCACCCTCTGCCTTCAGCTCATATCTCCTCAGCTTCCTCCAGATGGTCCCGCCAAACACACACCTGGGCTGAAGGGTAGAGCTGAGTGCTCCTGGGGCTCCACACCTCCACAGCATGTTACCGTACTGAGTACTGCAGACAATGGGAACATAATGGTAGCTATCTGTGTAAACACAGAAAAGGATCCTAAAATTACAGTATAAACAATAAGACTGGTACACCTGGCCAGGTGTGGTGGTTCATGCCTATAATCCCAGCACTCTGGAAAGACAAGTTGAGAGGATCACTTGGGTCCAGGAGTTCTAGACTAGTCTGGTCAACATAACAAGACCCCATCTCTCCTTTTTTTTTTTTTTTTTTTTGAGATGGTCTTGCTCTGTTGCCCAGGCTGGAGTGCAGTGGTGGGATCTCAGCTCACTGCAACCTCTGCCTCCCAGGTTCAAGCTAATCTTCTGCCTCAGCCTCCCGAGTAGCTAGGACTATAGGTGCATGTCACCATGCCAGGCTAATTTTTTGTATTTTTAGTAGAGACAGGTTTCACCGTGTTAGCCAGGATGGTCTCGATCTCCTGACCTCATGATCTGCCCTCCTCAGCCTCCCAAAGTGCTGGGATTACAGGCTTGAGCCACTGTGCTCTGCCATCCCATCTCTTCTTTAATATCAGTTTTTAAAAATTATACAGCTGTATAGGGCAGCTCCATTATAACCTTATGAGACCACCATCCTATATGTATTCTGGCATGGACTGAAATGTCGTTATGTGACAGATGATTGCATAAGTAATCTAGAGATGATTTAAAGTATACGAGAAGATGTACTAGGGTTATATGCAAGTACTGCACCATTTTATATCAGGACTTGAGCATCTGTGGATTTTGATATCTGTGGGAGATGGTGAAATTGATTCCCCACATACATTGATTGACAACTGTATACATTTCAGGCCCCACAGAAGCCTCCAATCCCTGCACCCTCAGCCCCAGGTAAATGCTATTACTGAGATTAGCTGATGATAACTTCATATAAATGGAATCACACATTATCTATCCTTATAGGTCTAACTTCTTCTCTCATACATGAGGTGCGTGAGATTCATTCGCATGTGTAGGCGTATAATTGTATTCATTTTCTTTGCTGTATCGTAGTCTAGTCTTGAATGTACCATGGTTTTTTTAACCATCCTTCTGTGATAGATATTTGGCAAGTTTCTAGTTTGAGGCTATTACAAATTATGCTGCTATAAGGATTGTTGTAGTCGTATTTTAGTGAAGATATAGACACATCTGTTAAGGTACATGCGCAGGGAGGACATTGCTAGCTCGAACTCCAAAGTGCTGGGATTACAGGCGTGAGCCACCACACCTGGCTGAAATAGAATATTCTCTTTTATTAGAGATGGGGTCTCGCTATGTTGCCCAGGCTGGAGTACAGTGAGTGGCTACTCACAGGCGCGATCCTACTACTGATCAGCACGGGAGTTTTGACCTGCTCCGGTTCCGACCTGGGCCGGTTCACCCCTCCTTAGGCAACCTGGTGGTCCCCCGCTCCCTGGAGGTCACCATATTGATGCCAAACTTAGTGCGGACACGCGATCGGCATAGCGCACTACAGCCCAGAACTCCTGGGCTCAAGTGATCCTCCCATCTCAGCCTCCCGAGTAGCTGCGGCCACAGGCAAGCCACCACACCCGGCAATAGAATATTCTTTAGTGAGGTCTGCTGGTGACCATTTTCTCTGTTTTTGTCTGAAAATCTTATTTTGTGTTATCTTTGAAATATATTTTTCATGGGTATAAAGTTGTGGGTTGATGGTTATTATTATTATTATTACTTTTAGACAGGGTCTCACTCTGTTGCCTATGCTGGAGTGCAGGAATGTGATCCTGGCTCACTGCAGCCTTGACCTCCCAGGGCTCAGGTGACCCTTCCACCTCAGCCTCCCCAGTAGCCAGGACTACAGGCACACGCCACATGCCCAACTAATTTTTGTATTTTTTGTAGAGACGGGGCTTCACCCTGTTGCCCAGGCTGGTCTCTAACTTCTGAGCTCTAGCAATCCACCCACCTTGGCCTTCCAGAGTGCTGGGCCATGCCTGGCCATTAGCTACTTTTTATAGCACACTGAAGATTTAGTATCAGTCTTCTGGCTTCCATTGTAACTGTTGAAAAAATCAGCTCTTTATGTGGCACTCCTTTTTCTTTTTTTGACAGAGTCTGGCTCTGTCGTCCCAGGTTGGAGTGCAGTGGCACAATCTCGGCTCAGTGCAACCTCTGCTTCCCAGGTTCAAGCGATTCTCTTGCCTCAGCCTCCCAAGTAGCCAGGATTACAGGAGTGTGCCATCATGCCTGGCTAATTTTTGTATTTTTAGTAGAGACGAGCTTTCACTATGTTGGCCAGGCTCGTCTCAAACTCCCGTCCTCAGGTGATCTGCCCGCCTTGGCCTCCCAAAGTGCTGGGATTACAGGCATGAGCCACCGCGGCCGGCCAAGTGACACTCCTTTGAAGGTAATCTGCTTCTCCCACCCCTAGAAATTTTTAATAATTTTTCTTCATTTTTATTTCCTGAAGTTTTGTTATTAATAATCTGTGTGCAGATTTCTATTTCTTTTGTTTGCAGTTCATAGTGATTCTTGAATTAGTATGTTGATTTCTGTTATCACCACAGGAAAATTGTCAGCCGTTAGCTTTTAAAATATTTCCTTGATAAATTCTCTCTTCTCCCCTTTGGTTACAATTGATTAGATTAAAACCAAAACTGACCAGCCCAGCCAACAAAGTGAAACCCCGTCTCTACTAAAAATACAAAAATTAGCCGGGTTGTGGTGGCATGTGCCTGTAATCCTAGCTACCCAGGGCTGAGGCAGGAAAATTGCTGGAACCAGGGAGGCAGAGGCTGCAGTGAGCTGAGACTGTGCCACTGCACTCCAGCCTGGGGGAAGAGCAAGATTCTGTCTCAAACACAAAACAAAACAAAACAAAAAAACTAAAACCAGGGACCAGGGCCGGGCAAGGTGCCTCATGCCTGTAATCCCGACACTTTAGAAGGCCGAGGCGGGTGGATCACCTGAGGTCAGGAGTGGTGTTGACCAGCCTGGCCAACATGGTGAAACCCCGTCTCTACGAAAAATACAAAAATGAGCCAGGCATGGTGGCCCATATCTGTAGTCTCAGCTACTCAAGAGGCTGAGGGAAGAGAATTGCTTGAACCCAGGAGGTGGAGGTTGCAGTGAGCAGAGATCGCACCACTGCACGCCAGCCTGGGCAACAGAGTGAGATGAAACTCTGTCTCAAAAAAAAAAGTTATGAATGTTTGATGAACTACATTTGTTAGCATATTTGTTGTAGAATACTATTCACTGATTTGTAAACAATGTTAGATGAATTTCATTGACTGGATTTCTGATAATTAACTTACTGATTTTACCACACTGATTTGTTGTAATTAATACAACTGGTATAAAAAAACTGACGATTCACTTAAAATTAGGAGCATAATTCAAGAAACTTCTGATAAAAATTTATTTTTATTTTTTATTTTTTTCTTGAAAAGGAGTCTTGCTCTCTTCCCCAGGCTGGAGTGCAATGGTGTGATCTCGGCTCACTGCAACCTCCGTCTCCTGGGTTCAAGCAATTCTCCTGTCTCAGCCTCCTGAGTAGCTGGGATTACAGGAGTGGGCCACCATGCCAGGCTGACTTTTTGTATTTTTAGTACAAATGGATTTCACTATGTTGGAGGCTGGGCTCCAACTCCTGATCTCGTGATCTGCCCTCCTTGGCTTCCCCAAGTGCTGGGAAAACAGGCGCAAGCCACCGTGCCCAGCAAATTTATTTTATCTTCCATGTAAACTAAAATGACTCTATCAAGTTAATTCAGAAATACAATGCAGGGTATTAGTTTGGCACAGTTGGGTATTCAGGCTAATGTAATATTCTTGTTATTTTTAAATTCTTGTTTTGACTTTACTAATATGTGGATCATCAGATTTCAAAAGATTAAATGACAATACTCTTAGCAGCAAGCTTCCGTAAGTATATAAACATTCTAATGGGTGATGATTCAGAAGGCACCCGAAGCACCTGTGCTGCCAGATGTCATTCATCCCCTTATACCTGCCTGACAGATATCCCATTCTGGGACACTGGATAAATGGGTGGGTGGACAGAAAGACAGGAGAAAGTGGCAGAAACAAATGGATTTGGAGTCTGATTGACAGTGATTGAAACCCTGTCTCTACCTCTTCCAGCCTTATGAATCTGCATAAGTTACCCGGAGCCTCAGGCCACATCTGTAAATTGAGGGTTGTGATGGCAGCCATCTCACAGGGTCTGTTTTCGGGGGAAGGGCAAGAGTGATGGATTAAGCGAGATAGTAATTGTAAAGCACTTAATTCAAGGAGGGCTTGTAATAAGTACTTCATAAATAATGACTGCCATTATCATGAAGGAGGTGTCTGCAGCTGTGGGGGGGTGGATAAGGTGACTTCAGAATTTCTGGTAGGCGGGGCAAAGGCTGCAATCACACTGGAAGTCGAGGTGAGACGCTGCTTCTGCACTGACTCTACTTAGCTGGAGAGAATGAGGAAAGAGGAACTTAGAGTCCTCCTGCCCCAACTCTGTCAGATCTGCTCCCCGTGTCAGACACATTCAGGGGATTTCTCGCACTGTTCCCTCCCCCTGCCTCCCTCCCGCCCCATCCAACTAAACACACAACAAATACAAAAGCCCCAGTGAGGGACTGTACGCTAGAAGGGAACGAGAGAAGGGCGCTGCGCTTTCTTGCTGAAGTGTAGACACCCTGTACTTGGGCCCCTGCTAGACAGCCACGTGTTTCATCGGCCTGCAGAGAAATCCCACGAAGACCGCGCCCGGGTCCTCGGCTTCAGCCAATCTCCTATTGGTGGGGGTGGGATGCACGATCCAGGATTTTATTGGCTACAGGCAGCGGGGTGTGGTCCGCCCAGAACACAGACTGGCTTCCGAGGGCATCACTGATCCCTGGGTGGGCGCCGCGCAGTCTCCCCGTGCAGGCCCAGCCAAGGTCGGGGGAAGGCGGCCACACCGCCTCCAAGCGGCACCAGCTCACTCTGGGCGTCCGGAGCCGCCGCCAGCGCTGCTCCGCCCAGCGCTCCTGACTCCCTCTCCTTACCTGGAGAGAGGCTTGACCTTGAAATCCGGGCTTCACCCCTAGTTAGCGTGTGACCTTGGGCAGCTGACTTTATTTTTCAGTGCCTAGTTTTCCAGATACCAGGACTGACTTCAAGGACTATTAATCATCTGGAGGGTATAGCGCAATGCTCTGAAACGAAATAGGCAAATCTTTTTTTTTTTTTTTTTTTTTTTTTTTTATAAATCTTCCTCTGTTGCCCAGGCTGGAGTGCAGTGGCACGATCTCAGCTCACTGCAACCTCGGCCTCCGGTGTTCGAGATTCTCCTGCCTCAGCCTCCTGAGTGGGTGGGATTACGGGCGCGCGCCATGACGCCCTGCTAATTTTTGTATTTTTAGTAGAGACAGGGTTTTGCCATCTTGGCCAGGCTGGTCTAACTCCTGACCTCAGGTGATCTACGCGCCTCTGCCTCCCAAAGTGCTAGGATTACAGGCGTGAACCACCGCGCCTGGCCAGAAAGGAAACAGGCAAATCTTTTAACCTGCTCTAATAATACAGTGAAAAGACCATATCAGTATTAAAGTACGCTAAGGGATTTGCCTACTTCGGGTTCTTGGACTTACTGAACAATCTTGGGCGAACTGTCTCTGATGGGCCTGTTTCCCCATCTGTCACGTGATAAACTTCATTGGTTTAAAAACTCCAGAGAATCTTTATTGAGTTACTATTACCTTCCTGCCCTCCGCAACCCCAACCACAGGGAGCAGTTACAACTGCCACTTAGCTGCTGCGCGCACTCGCGGGGTGTAAGGAGCACCAAAGACAGGGAGGCTTGATTCATTTTGCTTTGGGAGTAGAGGGAGGGTCAGAAGATTCCAAGGAAAATGGCATTTGAGCAAGGATGATTCACTGGAACTTGCTTTTAAATACTGGCGAGGTTTTTAGGTTGCAGCTCCTTACAAAGTTGAGCATTCGCAGGGATTGCACTCCGCAATAAGCCCGCTTCCCCTTTTCATTTGTGAGGTCACCGTGACCGAGGGGAGCTGCTGGTTCCGCATGCAGCCCGTTGTGCCTTTTCCCAATCAGGGTTCTGCATGGAACCCGCAAGCCGCGGTGGGCTGCTGCAGGGGCTGGCGTGCAGGGTGAAAGCTGCTCGTGCCGGCCAGCGCCTGTGAGCAAAACTCGAACGGAGGAGCAGGAGGGGTCGAGCCCGAGCATGGCAGGGTTGGCCCTGCCTTTTAGAGGGCACACTCTGAAGGGTCCCCAGGGGCCGGAAGCCCGGGACCTAAGGCCCGCGCCGTTCCAGCTGCAGGGAGGGCTCTCGCTCGAGGCGGGTTGGTTTTGCAGAGACTGGGTCTGCAGCGCTCCACCGAGGGCCGGCGACAGACACCACGAAAGCAGCTGCAGGAACCGTCGCTCGCTCCAGGCACCCCGGGGCCCGGGCTAGAGGCGCGGGTCGCACGCGTGTGGGGTCACGTGGGCGATGCGGGCGCGCGCCCCCTGCACCCGCAGGAGGGGGTGGGGAAAGGGGCGGAGCCGGCGCTTGACCTCCCGTGAAGCCTAGCGCGGGAAGGACCGGAACTCCGGCGGGCGGCTTGTTGATAATATGGCGGCTGGAGCTGCTTGGGCATCCCGAGGAGGCGGTGGGGCCAACTCCCGGAAGAAGGGTCTCTTTTCGCGCTAGTGCGGCGGCCCCTCTGGACCCGGAAGTCCGGGCCGGTTGCTGAATGAGGGGAGCCGGGCCCTCCCCGCGCCAGCTCCCCCGCACCCTCCGCCCCGACCCGGGCCCCGCCATGTCCTTCTTCCGGCGGAAAGGTAGCTGAGGGGGCGCCGGCGGGGAGTCAGGCCGGGCATCAGGGGCGGCGGTGGGGCAGGTGGGCCTGCGAGGGCTTCCTCCAGGGCTGCAGCAAGGCCTTCGGCGAGTCTCGGCCTCCGCGCAGACGCCTCCTGAGTGTCTTGCTCTGCTCCGGGACTCTTCTGGGAGGGAGACGGTGGCTTTCTTGCGCGAGGTCAGAGAATTGTCGCGCCGTTTCAGAAGCGATTGCTGAAACCCACAGAAGTTCATGCGTATATGGTTAAGAACGGTTCCTTGGGGGGTTTTAGTTTTTTTGTGTTTCTTTCTGCACTGTGGATCAAGATCAAGGAAATCTCTCTAGTACCTTATTTTGGAAGTCTTTTTCCAAATATTGAGGGTTTTATGTGTAAAAGCAACACGTGAAAAATTATTTTCTTCAGCCACTGCTGTCTTCCAGTTTCCTCTTTGCAGGGAGGGGTAGTTACTGCCGTTCCTAAAATAAAATTACTTATTGCTAAAGTTCCCCAACAGGACGACCACTACTTTTGATGACTTCGCAAGTTTACGAACTACTGGAACCCTAACTTTATAAACGAACTACTTATATTTTTTATTTTCAGTTGTATTACCTGCCCAATATTTACGTAGAAGCAGCTTGATTTTGATTCTGAGTAAGGTTGTTGCACTTAATTAAAAACACATATCTGAAGTGAGCAAGTGTGGGTCTGTGGACAATAGTGATTTTTCCTGTCAATTCTTGTTGCTTCAGGTAAAATGTACCAGACAGAAATGGGTTTGTTTTGTTTTGAGATGGAGTTTCGCTCTTGTGTCCCAGGCTGGAGTGCAATGGTGCGACGTCGGGTACAGTTGGCTCTCCTGCCTCAGCTTCCCACGTTGCTGGGATGACAAGCATGCCCCACCATGCCTGGCTAATTTTCGTATTTTTAGTAGAGACGGGATTTCACCATGTTGGTCAGGCTGGTCTTGAACCCCTGTCCCTGATCTCAAGTGATCCGCCCGCCTCGTCCTCCCAAAGTGCTAGGATTACAGGTGTGAGCCACCACACCCAGCCAGAAATGGGTTGTGGAAAAAGCACTAAACAAAATCAGGAACTTGGATTCATATGGCAGCTCTGCTATTAACTATAATGGGGGGACAGACCAGTTAACCTACTTTTCTGTCTTCTGTGAGCTGAGAGTTAGATGATTCCCAAAGGCCTATTGAACTCCGAATGACTTTAAGTACTTCTTGAGCAGGTACAGGGTTTTGGTAACTGATGCTAGGTGCTGAATGAATGAAACCGGTAAAATAGGAGGAAGCCTGATTGGTAAGGCAGGGGTATACTTAATAGCTCTCTAATTTATTGTTACTGAAGTGGTTAACTTTTGTTTTTTTAGGGGGAGGAAAAAGCATTCTAAGAATAATGAGGCAGATTGCATGTTGCACAAGAGACTGTTGTCTGTATTCAACAAATATCTTTTGAGTGTCCACAGTCTGCCAGGCGCTATGCTAGGCCCTCACTGTTGGGTAGTGAACAAGCCAATGTCCCTGCACCCATGGAGCTTATTGTCTGCTGGGATAAACAGACAATAAGTAAGCAAACAAATCTCTCTTCTCCCTCTTGCTCCGTTTAAGTTTGTGTGTGTAGGTGTATATTTACAAATGGAGTAAACTGTTATGAAAGATTAAAGAGGAGAAAAGCATTTTGGTTAGATGTTAGATAGAGACCTCAGCAGGTGACCTTGAAACTTAGAGCTGAAGGATCAGTAGGAGGTAACGAGAGAGGCCAGTGAATAGCAAGTGCAAAGGTCAGGCGGCAAGAAAGAGCATGGTGCCCTTCAAGAGAGGAAAGAAGGCTGCTGTGACTGGGGCATAGATGCAGGCAAGTATCAGGTGATTGAGAGCTCTATAGGCCATGGTTAGGTTTTATTCTTAGTGCCGAGATGCCAAACATGGTGTCTCATGCCTGTAATCCCAGTGTTTTAGGAGGCCGAGGCAGGAGGATAGCTTGAGCCCAGAAGTTAGGACCAGCCTGAGCAACGTGGAGACCTGTACAAAATGTTAAAAAATTAGCTAGGTATGGTGGTGCACACCTGTGGTCCCAGCTACTCAGGAAGCTGAGGTGGATCACTTGAGCCTCAGAGGTGGAGGCTACAAAGAGCCATATTTGAGTCACTACACTCCAGCCTGGATGACAAAGTGAGACCCTGTCTCAAAACAAAATACAGAGAGAATATTAATTTAAAATTTTGAAAGAGGAGCGATCTCAGCTTATTTCTTAAAAAGATCATTCTAGCTCACAGTGGCTCACTCCTGTAATCAAGCACTGTGGGAGGCTGAGACAGGAGGATCACCTGAGGTCAGTTCGAGATCAACCTGCACAGCATAAAGAGACTTCATCTCTACAAAAGAGGAAAAAAAAATAGCTGGGTGTTGTGAGCTATTCAGGAGGCTGAAGCAGAAAGATCACTTGAGCCCAGGAGTTTGAGGCTGCAGTAAGGTATGATCCCACCACTGCAACACTGTGAGACCCTGTCTCAAAAAAAAAAAAATCATTGTAGATGCTTTTTGGAGGCTGGATGTAGCAAGAGTAGAAGCTGGAGATGGTCCTATTAGGGATTCGATTCAGGCTTTAAATACAACCAATGCGTTGATGATTCCCAAATTTAATCTTTACCTTGGATCCTTGCCCTGGAATCCAGACTGGTGGATCCAACTTTAGGTTCACTTTATATCTCTACCTGACTATCTAATACAGGGGGTGTCCAATCTTTTGGTTTCCCTGGGCCACCTTGGAAGAAGAATTGTCTTGGGCCACACATAAAATACACTAACGCTAACAATAGCTGATGAGCTTAAAAAAAAAAAAAAAAAAGGCCAGGCACAGTGGCTCACACCTCTAATCCCAGCACTTTGGGAGGCCATGGCGGGCGGATCATGAGGTCAAGAGATCGAGACCATTCTGGCCAACATGGTGAAACCCCGTCTCTACTAAAAAATACAAAAATTAGCTGGGTGTGGTGGCATGCACCTGTAGTCCCAGCTACTAGGGAGGCTGAGGCAGGAGAATTGCTTGAACCCAGGAGGAGGAGATTGCAGTGAGCTGAGATTGCGCCACTGTACTCCAGCCTGGCGCCTGGCAACAGAGCAAGACTCGGTTTCAAAAAAAAAAAAAAGAAGTCTCAAAAAGTCATAATGTTTCAAGAAAGTTTGCAAATTTGTGTTGGGCGCATTTAAAGCCATCATGGGCCACGTGCAGGACAACTTGATCCAATAGATACCTTCAACTTACGATATCTAAAATTTTATGCCAGATTTAATACTTTTAAACATGTTTACCAGTTTGTCTCACTTCAATAAGTAGCATTTTTGGATTTTTTCTGAGGCTTTTTTTTTTTTCCTTGGAGAGTTTAGCTCTTACTACACTTACTACACTCCAGCCTAGGCAACAGAGACTCCGTCACCCTGGCTGGAGTACAGTGGCACGATTTGGCTCACTGCAACCTCTGCCTCCTGGGTTCAAGCGATTCTTGTGTCTTAGCCTCCTGAGTAGCTGAAATTACAGGCACGTGCCACCAGGCCTGGCTAATTTTTGCAGTTTTAGTAGAGACTGGGTTTTGCTGTATTGGCCAGGCTGGTCTCGAACTCCTGACCTCAGGTGATCTGCTTCCCAAAGTGCTGGGATTATAGGTGTGAGCCAAGGCGCCCTGCCCAAAAAAAAGAACAAAATTTGTTACCTAACAATTCAATGTTTAGAGATTTATCCTAAAGAAATTCTTGCTTATGTGCATAGGAAGACGTGTACTAGAGTGTTCATCGGTTGAATGTGTAACTGAAAATTAGGAAATACAGTAAATGTTCATTAACAGGGAAATGGGTAAATGTGTATTTATAAAGACATTAAGTAGCTAAAATGAATAAACTGGAGTTGCATGAATGAACTAGAACTGCATCAACAGATTATTGAATGAATACAGGTCAGATATGTATAGAGTGCCATTTGTGTAAAAAAAAAATTTTTTTTTTTTTTTGAGACAGAGTCTCACTCTGTCGCCCAGGCTGTAGTGCAGTGGCACAATCTTGGCTCACCGCAATCTCTAGCTCCTGGGTTAAAGCGATTCTCCTGCCTCAGCCTCCCGAGTAGCTGGCATTACAGGAATGTGCCACCATATGTGGCTCATTTTTGTATTTTTAGTGGACACGGGGTTTCACCATGTTGGCCAGGCTGGTCTTGAACTGCTGACTTCAAGTGATCCACCCAACTTGGCCTCCCAAAGTGGTAAGATTACAGGTGTTAGCCACCATGCTCGGCCATTTGTGTAATTTTTAAAGATGTACAGAATAATACCATTTAAAAATATATGTATATATTTGGCTGGGTGTGGTGGCTCACACCTGTAATCCCAGCACTTTGGGAGGCTGAGGTAGGAGGATCACTTGAGCCCAGGAGTACAAGACTAGTCTGGGCAAGATAGCAAGACCCCATCTCAACAACAGAAAGCATAATTAGGCATGGTGGCATGAGAGAATCAATTGAGCTCAGGAGTTCAAGTGAGTATTATCAAGCCACTGCACTCTAGCCTGGACAACAGAGCAAGACCCTGTTTCAAAAAAATAAAAATTAAAAAAATTATATTTGTATGTGGTAATAGTCAAAAAACTACATGGAAGGAAAGCATCTAATTTATTATTATTTTTTTGAGACAGCGTCTTACTCGTCGCCCAGGCTGGGGTGCACTGGTGTGATCTTCACTCACTGCAACCTCTGCCTCCTGGGTTCAAGCAATTCTCTTGCCTCGACCTCCTAAGTAGCTGGGATTACAGGTGTGTACCACACCACCCAGCTAATTTTTTGTGTTTTTAGTAGAAACAGGGTTTCACGACGTTGGCCAGGCTGGTGTCCAACTCCTGACCTCAAGTGATCCTCCCACCTTTGCCTCCCAAAGTCCTGGGATTACAGGCATGAGGCACTTCGCCCAGCCAGAAAATATCTAATTTAGTATAGTATTTATATCTGGGAAGGGAGGGATCAAGTGGTGATTCATAGGAACTTTGAACTCTATGTATAGTACTTAGGGAGACAAAAGGAAAAACGGCAAAATGTTGATATTTGATTGTTGGGTTGTGTGTACTTTCATGGTAGTGTAACATAGGAGATCTGATTAATAGCAGGAGAATGTTTTTAGGGTGGTAAAAGTGGAACTGTGGTGGTGTATTTTGACAGTAGAATCAGTTGGTCACAGTTTGCATGTAGAAGGTAATAAACAGACCATGTGAAGGATGACTTCCAGAATTTTGGTCTGAGTAGTGGGTGGATGACAGTGTCATTCATGAGAGAAGATGAAGATTGAGTAGGAACAGGTTTGGGAAAAGATGACATGTTCCATTTTAGACAAGCGGAATTATGGAAGATGGCAGGTATGTGGTTAGCTATATGAATTTGAGATAAAAGATTTAGGATGGAGATAGAAATTTAGGAGTAACAGCATATCTGTGGTATTGTAAGCCTTAAGAATGGGTAGATCAGCCAGGAAATACATGTGTATATGCAGAAGAGAGGAGTCGAGGAAGCCAAGACAAGTTAATGTTTCAAGTGAGAGATTTAGTCCATGGGCAGATGCTGCTGAGAGGACTGCAAACACCAGTAACCTACAACATTTTTAAATGTTGTCTTCCTGACAGCTGTGATCAGTACCTGCAGTGATCTTACTTATTTTCACATTGTCCACACACTTGAATGTAAATTGCTTTTCTGAAGGCGAAAGCACTGCCTTTTCTGAGCTGGGAGCCTGGCTGGCACATACCAAGTACTCAACTGTTGATGGATTGACTTCAACCAGATACCCTGAGGGCAAGTTATTTCCTGCTACTGGCGTTTTACCTTTTAATGTTTAAGAGCACGAATAGAGAGATGGGCACATTTTGGCATTTTTTATTTTGATAACCTTTTCATGGTAAGATTTTTTAAAGTTTAATGTTGAAAAAATCACAAGAAAAGAAGGTTAAAAATAATCTTATGTCAGAGCCTGTAATAGAATTCACACTTGGCTTAAGCTGCTGGGCAGCTTCCTTCTTGGATGTCATATTAGCTTATCTACAGCAGAGTTTTTCCTGTTTTGTGTAATAAAGGAGCAATTATATGATTATTTTACAGACAAATTGTTATACTTTGAGTGTTAGAGGTTTAGAATGTTTGTACTTGATGGTATGGGAGGAATAAGAAGATGTGATACACAACCAAAGAACTTTCTTCACTATGCTTCTAGTCGCCAGTACTATGGAGGATAATGTTGGTTAAATTTATTGTGCTAGTTACTCTTCTAAGTCCCTTACAGGTAATTTTTTTTTTTTAATCAACAACCCTCCAAGGTAGTTTTTATTGTTGACCTAAGTTTATAAATCAAGGAAATTAAGAGCCAGAGAAGTAAAGTAACTTGTCCAAGATCACCTGGCTTATAAGTGGTAGAGTCAGAATTTGACCCCAGGTGTTGTGACTACGTTGTATCTCCATAAGCAGGTTCAGCTCTTTTGACTGGATGCTGTTCCAGGGTCACTTTGTTAGAGAAGCCTTTGCTGACAGCTGCCCTCCTGTGCCCTCCTCCAAGGCTGTCCATTGTTCTAGAACTTTAAATACTCATCTTAGAATAAAGCTGGTCTAATTTTTACAGTGTTATAGAATGGATCTCTGACTGCAAAGTTGGTCATAGTGATCTTTTTTATTCCAGTGAAAGGCAAAGAACAAGAGAAGACCTCAGATGTCAAGTCCGTTAAAGGTAAGTTCTGCCACTGGCAGGCCACTGCCTTCAAAAGTGATGTGCTTTGCTTTTGTGGCCTCTTTAATGCTGTGATCTTCTCTTTTTTGGCATTAATCATTTCTGCCTTATTTTACAATTATGATTTTGATTTATTTCCCTCTTTAACCTGTATATGCTTTAGCACCTAGCATATAAAAAGTAGGCTTTTACTTTACTTTAGTTTTTTTTTTTTTTGAGATGGAGTCTCGCTCTTATCACCCAGGCTGGAGTGCAGTGCCACCATCTTGGCTCATTGCAACCTCCACCTCCTTGATTCCGGCAGTTCTCCTGCTTTAGCCTCCTGAGCAGCTGGGATTACGGGTGCCTGCCACCACGCCTGACTAATTTTTGTATTTTTGGTAGAGACAGGGTTCACTAGGCCAGTGTTGAACTCCTGATCTCAAGTGATCCACCCACCTCAGCCTCCCGAAAGTACTGGGATTACAGGTGTGAGCCACCAAGCCCAGACATAAGTAGCTTTTTTTTTTTTTTTTTTTTTTTTTTTTTTTTTTTGAGACAGAGTCTCACTCTGTTGCCCAGGCTGGAGTGCAGTGGCATGATCTCTGGCTCACCACAACCTCTGCCTCCTGGGTTCAAGCAATTCTCCTGCCTCAGCCTCCCAAGTAGCTGGGACTGCAGGCATGTGCCACCATACCCAGCTAATTTTTTTTTTTTTTTTTTTTGTATTTTTAGTTGAGTTGGGGTTTCACCATGTTAGCCAGGGTGGTCTCAATCTCCTGACCTCGTGATCCACCTGCCTCGGACTCCCAAAGTGCCGGGATTACAGGCGTGAGCCACCGCGCCGGCCATAAGTAGGCTTTTACTGAGACTTGTGTGTGTTGGCTGGATCCTAGTGACTTCTTATTAATCACACATTTAATTGTTCCCTAAAAGTGATTAGTTGACTTTGTTGAGTAAGACAAAAAATGAAGATTACTCTTAACTGAGCAGTCTGTTAACTGCAGGAAAGCACTGACACTTACAAGGCTTAGTTTTCTGTCATTTACACAGAAGTATGGCTGATTACAGTTTTTTTGCTTTTTTATTTGAATGAATGACCTTAATTTAAAATATATTCACTTTGTTTATTTTTTTGTTGGAATCAAGACATTATCCTCGTTTATAGATTAGAGCACGCTTTTTAAAGATGCTGTATTATTGACTGATTTTATTATGTCCAGTGTACAGAGATTGAAATGGGAAAATTATAATAGAAATTGTTTCCATAGTCATTACATATTAATTTCATTTATTTGTTTATGTAAAATCTGTAGACTGCTACTTATTTAGATTTTTCTTTCAAATGTTTTTATGTGGTATTGCTCAAATTGAGTATTTATTCTATATGCTCAATTTGCTGGAGAAAGAGACTAATTATAGCTCAGGGAAGTGGTAAAATTAGGGAAAAAAATAGGGTAACTTACAGCCTAGTTTACTTCTTTCTTATCATTTAAAGCCAGTTGGATTCCACGTTAGTTCAGACTCCGTCTTTGAGCAAAATTTGATTGGCATTGATAAGGCTTAAAGCCCTTCTCAAGCCAAGACCTGTAAAGACTGGATCTGATGGTAGCAGAAGGAAGGAACTTAGATGTCTCAGGCAGTGAGAACACCAATCTTCCACTCTAAACCTTGCCACTAACAGTATGACGTTGGGAAGATTCTTTATTTGTTGAATGATGGGATTGACCTAGCGAATTTCTTTTTTTTTTTTTTTTTTTTTTTTTTTTTTGAGGTGGAGCTTCGCTCTTGTTGCCCAGGCTGGAGTGCAGTGGCGCAATCTCGGCTTACCGCAACCTCCGCCTCCCGGGTTCAAGCGATTTCTCCTGTCTCAGCCTCCCAAGTAGCTGGGATTACAGGTGCGCACCACCACGCCTAGCTAATTTTGTATTTTTAGTAAAGACAGGGTTTTTCCATGTTGGTCAGGCTGGTCTCGAACTCCCGACCTCAGGTGATCAGCCCCCTCAGCCTCCCAAAGCACTGGGATTACAGGCATGAGCCACCGCGCCCAGCTGGCCTAGCTAATTTCTAAATCTCTACCAGGCTAAAAAATTCTATGCTTACATTCTAATTATGACAGTACATAATCTTGCTTAACATTCACTGACTTAACCTTAGTATAATACGGAAGCAGTACAAGAAACAACCCTCAAGATGTTTGCATTCTGGTTAGAAAGACAAACTTATGGCTGGGTGCAGTGGCTCATGCCTGTAATACCAGCACTGTGAGAGGCCTAGACAGGCAGATTACCTGAGGGCAGGAGTTCGAGACCAGCGTGGCCAACATGGTGAAAAGTAGTCTCTACTAAAAATACAAAAAAATTAGCCTGGCGTAATTGTGGGTGCCTGTAATCCCAGCTACTTGGGAGGCTGAGGCATGAGAATTGCTTGAGCCCAGGAGACAGAGTTTGCAGTGAGCTGAGATCGCGCTACTGCACTCCAGCCTGGGTGACAGAGTGGGACTCAGTCTCAAAGAGGAAAAAAAAAAGACAAACTTATACACAGAACAGTAGCAAATAAACCAAAATAATACTAGCTGCCATTTATAGAACACCTGTTCTGGGTGTTAGACAAAAACTGACTGTAACAGTGAACAAGAAAGACTTAGGTCCTGCCCTCATTGAACTTACAGATTAGTGATGAAGAAGGAACATTAGTCAAATAATTCCACAGATATCTTAGGCCAGATTGGTAGTAATGGAAGTAAAGAGATCTGAACGGACTTGAAAAAACATTAGGAGGCAAAATGGATAGAAGTTTGTTATTGATTAAATATGAGGTATAAGAGAGAGGGATATTTAAGGTTGATACTTACCTTCTGGCTTGCCTAACAGAACCAAGCCGGGAAATTATATGTTCAGTTTTGGAATGTTGGGTGGGAGGTGCTTTTGAGTCATTCATTTACATATGTTATTTTATATGCACAGTAATTTTAGGGTCTGAGTTTTAAACCAAAGGTTAGGGAGTGATTTTTTTAGAGTCTAGCAAACCTAGGTTGAAATCCTGCCTGTTGAAATAGCTCTTTACTAGCTCATTAACCTAGGGCAGAGTATTCAACTTGTTTTCATTTTTGTCTTCATCTCTAAAATGAGGAAAATATGGTCTTACAAAATTGTCATGAGAGATAGATGAAATAATATCCCAAAAAAAAGGTACATAGAGAAACTAGTATAGTGCCTGGTATATAGTAAGTCCTCCATTGGTAGCTGTCATTATCTAGTTTTAACATACTCAGCCTTCGGTATGTTGAATAAGTCAAATTAAGTGAAGCATTGCAAGGAGTTCAGAGGAATTTGAGATCAGCAAAGGATTTCTGAAGTTTAGGGAAGGCTTCATGGGAATGACACTTAGCCTTGCATAAAAGGTGAAGAATAAGAAAGATCTGAATGAGAGAGTCTTTCTCTTTCTCCCTACCAGCCCAGCTTCTTACTTGAGGATATATTGGGCAGAGGGGCTTTCAGACAAGTAAAGGGAGATTTTTACAGAAAGATTGAGATGAAGTTATAGAGAGCTATAAAGACCAGAAAAAAGAATTGAGACAGAGGAAGCAGGAAGCTACTGTAGGTTTTTGGGCAAGATAGTGATGCTGTAAGTATGGGGTTTATGAAAGGTTAGTCTGGAAGAGATTTGCAGGATGAATACCCCAGAAGTTTTTTTGCTATAATACGGAAAGACTTGCACTGAGGGCATGGTGTTAAAAATAAACAGGTAAGTAAATGTTTAAACATCTTGAAGGAAAAGTCAACAAATCTTGGCAAATAAACAGATACAATAAAAAAGAATGGGACCACGATTTTGAGTTTTGGAGACTGGTGGATTAAACAGACAGGGAAATCGAGAAGGAGAATCAGACGATGATGTTTTAGGCTGATACTTAGACAGATTGTGCTTTAGATAGTAAGGTTACCATGGGTGGGAATGTCTAGTAGTGAGTTATCAGTGATATAAGATACAAGATCAAAGCTCGGGTCAAAGACAAGTTACACATACAGGTCAGGGATTTTTCATCTGACCCACAGAGGTGTGCCCCCGGAGCTGTTGCGGAGTCCATGTGGGGGGGCATGAGTAAGACAGTTTCCTTGAATTTGCCAGAATTACTTGTTTGTTTGTTTTTTTCCTCTGAGACAGAGTCTCTCTGTTGCCCAGGCTAAAGGGCAGTGGCACAATCTCAGCTCACTGCAACCTCTGCCTCCTGGGTTCAAGTGATTCTCCTGCCTCAGCCTCCCAAGTAGCTAGGATTACAGGTGACCGCCATCACGCCCAGCTAATTTTTGGTATTTCTAGTAGAGATGGGGTTTCACCATGTTGGCCAGGCTGGTCTCGAACTCCGGACTTCTTGATCTGCCCTCCTCAGCCTCCCAAAGTGCTGGGATTACAGGGATGAGCCACTGCACCTGGCCCCTTGTTAAGTTTATTTTGGGAGGGGGAAGCAAAGGAAGTTACAGCTTAAAAAAAGTTTGATAGCTATTGGTCTAGTAATAATTAAAGATTTGAGAGTAAATATGCTTTCTAGCAGAAAGAATAAAAGAAGAATAGCCTCAAGAAGAAGAGGAGTAAAGGAAGTAAGCCATATCTGACACAGTGTGTTGATAAATCGGGACAAAAAGAATCAAGGAATGAGCAGACAGAAGAGGAAATTAGGAGTGTAGTACTATGGAGAGCAAGGAAGATAGACTATCAGGAAGGAGGGGTAAAAGTAAGTTACTAGTTCTAACAGAGATGTTAAGAGGGAGCAGGGAAAGCCTTGTACAAATGAGTTAATAGCATTTTACATTATATACGTCTAATTAAGAAACAGTGTGAGAATCTCACCATTCCTGTAGACTCTACTTGTCTGAACACAAAAACTAGCTTTTGTTTATAAAGAAGCTAAAAGTTATTTTGTTGTTTCCAATTTCTTATGAAAATAAAAATAAAACTTCCTTTAAAATTGAAAAAATAAAGACAGTTACTCTTCATTTTGTAATTCCCACAACTATTATTGAATGACTGAAATTATCTTTGTTCTGAAGTCAAAAGAGTGGTATTAATATTTCTTCAGACTACTAAAAATATATTTTATGAATTTGGAGTGTGCTTTATCTTTTTTTTTTTTTCCACATAGAGTTTCATTCTTGTTGCTCAGGCTGGAGTGCAATGGCACAATGTCAGCTCACTGGAACCTCCGCCTCCCGGGATCAAGTGATTCTCCTGCCTCAGCCTCCAAGTAGCTGGGATTACAGGCGCCTGCCACCATGTCTGGCTAATTTTTTGTATTTTTAGTAGATTCAGGGTTTCACCATGTTGGTCAGGCTAGTCTCAAACTCCTGACCTCAGGTGATCCACCTACCTCGGCCTCCCAAAGTGCTGTGATTATAGGCATGAGCCACCACTCCCAGCCTGAAGAATATTTTTATAGGTTTCCCCCACCCCAAGCATTTATTCTTCAATTTTAGTTTCGTTCCTAAAGCCAGCGAGGTTTAAGGAATTAAAAAGAGTCCATATTTTAGAATGCTTTCTGGCTTTGTTAGTTTTATCCACAGTAGAAGTTTTCAGAGAAAGATCTCCCTCTTTTAATTTAAATTTTTGGCACAGTATTGTGAGAATTATAAATAATATTAGTGTTTTCTGGCCAGGCGTGGTAGCTCACACCTGTACTACCAACGCTTTGGGAGGCTGAGGTGGGCTGATCACTTGAGGTGAGGAGTTTGAAACCAGCCTGGCCAACATGGTGAAATGCTGTCTCTACTAAAAATACAAAAATTAGCTGAATATGGTGGTGGATGCCTGTAATCCCAGCTGTGCGGGAAACTGAGGCAGGAGAATCACTTGAACCCGGGAGGCAGAGGTTGCAGTGAGCCAAGATCATGCCACTGCGCTCCAGCCAGGTGACAGAACAAGACTCTGTCTGAAACAAAAAAAAATTAAGAAAGTTTTCTTTCTAATTTGGTGCCACTTGATTAAGTTACTTTTCTTCTTAAGTATGTTTTGCTGAGTATGCTGACTTAAGAGAAGTATTACAAAATTTAATTTTTAAAGTTCTCTGAAAGCCCTCTAATGAGGGTTTTAGGCTATGAAATTGTTTAATTCTTAACAATTTTTTGAAAAATTATAGCTTCAGTATCCGTACATTCCCCACAAAAAAGCACTAAAAATCATGCCTTGCTGGAGGCTGCAGGACCAAGTCATGTTGCAGTCAATGCCATTTCTGCCAACATGGACTCCTTTTCAAGTAGCAGGACAGCTGCACTTAAGAAGCAGCCAAGCCACATGGAGGCCGCTCATTTTGGTGACCTGGGTAAGTAACTATCATTTTTGTTAATTTCTAATAGAAGCATTTGAGTACAATATGTAAAACCCCTGTCATAGGATACAGAACTATATAATTGGAAGGTGCTTTGGAAAAAATGTATTAAAAATAACAGCTTTAAATATAATGGGTAGCCCTGTGTTGTGTTCCTGTAAATATAGAATATAAAGCATGCGCAGTAGAAAAACGAGCGTTTCCAGAAGAAGAAATATGTCTGACCACTAAATATAAATATATGAAAAAGATGCCTCACTTTACTATTACTGAGGGAAGTGCAAATTAAAATAATCAGTTAATGTTCCTCTAACATATTAGAATTATTTAAAGTTTGATAATTAAATATTAGTGAAGATGTAGGGAAATACCCATCCTGTTTAGTGATAATGTAATTTGGTGAAGACTCTTTGGAAAGCAATTTGGAAGTAAGTATAAAATATGCAAACATATATATATGTGTGTGTGTGTGTGTGTATATATATGTTTAAGACTATTCATTATAGTATTGTTTGTGATGGTCAAAAATTATGGACAACATACCTATATCTGTTATAGGGAAATAACCAAATTTGTGGTATACTCATACTCTGGAGTATAGTATAGCCATTTGTTTCCATTTATTTAGTTAGTTAGTTTTTGAGACAAGGTCTTGCTGTGTTGCCCAGGCTGGAGTGCAGTGGCACGATCATGGTTCACTGTAGCCTTCACCTCCTGGGCTCAAGCTGTCTCAAATAACTCCCAGAGTTACTAGGGCTACAGGCATGTGCCACACACCCAGATAATTTTTAAAATATTTATAGAGACAGGGTCTCACTGTGTTGCCCAGGCTGGTCTCAAACTCCCAGCCTCAAGTGATTCTCCCACATAGGCCTCCCAAAGTGCTGGGATTATAGACGTGAGCCACCACACCTGGCTCAGTGTAGCCATTTAAAAGTTTAAAAAAGACATGGAAAAATGTCTAAGGCACGTTTAAAGTGAGAAAAGCAGGTCATAGTATATATGGTAAAATCTGTTACATTAAAATAACTTCTTCCAAAACAAAAACATGCAGGAGACCTGTATTTACTCAGTATTTGTTACCCAAATTTCCGTACTTATAAAAATTGCATGTTATGTTGTCATAAATTGAAAAAAAAATCCGTGAACGAATAGACTTCTAATAACATCTTTTGACATCTCTCTCTGCTTTTGTGTGTATTCAAACCAGAGTGTCAATGTTTTTTTGGATCACACTTAGCAATAATACATAGCAAACAAAATGCACATAGCTCACAAGGTAAAATGTAAGTTTTGCTAGATCACTCATAAATTGCTGATGGGAATTTAAAATGGTATAGACACTCTGGAAAATAGGCAGGCTTTTTGTTTGTTTTTGTTTCTTTTTGAGACAGAGTGTCAGTTTGTCACCCAGGCTGGAATACAGTGGCATGGTTACAACTCACTGCAGTCTCAACCTCCTTAGATTCAGGTGATCCCCCCCACATCAGTCTCCTGAGTAGCTGGGACTACAGGCATGCACCACCATGCCCGGCTAATTTTTTGTATTTTTAGTAGAGACGGGGTTTCTCCACGCTGGTCAGGCTAGTCTCAAACTGCCGACCTGAGGTGATCCACCTGCCTTGGCCTCCCAAAGTGCTGGGATTACAGGCGTGAGCCACTGCACCTGGCCCAATGATTTCTTTTTATTACCTTTAGTTTCATGTTTCAACGTAAGATTCTAAAGCTACTCTTTAACCTACTATGAATGAATAATCCTGAGTTCATAACGTCTTTGTAGATATATCCACAGTTTTTCCTCAGGATAAGTGCCTGCAAGTGGAGTTACTGGATTGAAGATCATGCCGTTTACTAGGACTTTGCTGTCTGCTCCTGGATGCTCCTCCCGCAGTTTACGTCCTCATGACCAGGGAATGAGAGTGTTACCTGTTCTCCTGTGCCCTTGTTACTGCTTATTATTTTTTGAAGAAAATCTTCTAATTTGACAAGCAAAAATGCATTATGTTAATTTGCTTTTCTGGGATTTTTAATGAGGTTGAGTATAGTTTTTAATATTTTTATTGGCACCTTTTTCTTTGGAACTAGTATCATAAGTTTTTTTTCTTAAGAATATGCATGTTCTGAATTGTCATTAAAAGAGATATGAGAATTATTGAGTAGCAAATAACTTTTTAATAATTTAGGTAAGCTTTGGACAGTTGAACTTTGTTTAGAAACCAAAAGCATAGGCCGGGCGCAGTGGCTCACGCCTGTAATCTCAAAACTTTGGGAGGCTGAGACAGGCAGATCACAAGGTCAGAAGTTTGAGACTAGCCTGACCAACATGGTGAAACCCCATCTCTACTAAAAATAGAAAAATTAGCTGGGCATGTTGGCGCGCTCCTGTAATTCCAGCTACTCAGGAGGCTGAGGCAGGAGAATCACTTGAACCTGGGAGGTGGAGGTTGCAGTGGCCGAGATGGTGCCATTGCACTACAGCCTGGGCAAGAGAGTGAGACTCTGTCTCAAAAAAGAAAGAAAGAGAGAAAGAAAATAAACAGAAACCAAAAGCATAGTATTTATAGTTTTTATTCGTTTTAGTTGGAAATAAACTTTATTCAAGGTCTCTGGTACCAGTTATTGCTAAAGGTGATTGATTAATCTGTCAGTCTGAAATTACTTATTGCTGAACTGCTCATTCTTTTGCTTCTGTCTTTTAGGCAGATCTTGTCTGGACTACCAGACTCAAGAGACCAAATCAAGCCTTTCTAAGACCCTTGAACAAGTCTTGCACGACACCGTTGTCCTCCCTTATTTCATTCAATTCATGGAACTTCGGCGAATGGAGCATTTGGTGAAATTTTGGTTAGAGGCTGAAAGTTTTCACTCAACAACTTGGTCGCGAATAAGAGCACACAGTCTAAACACAGTGAAGCAGAGCTCACTGGCTGAGCCTGTCTCTCCATCTAAAAAACACGAAACTACAGCATCTTTTTTAACTGATTCTCTTGACAAGAGATTGGAGGATTCTGGCTCAGCACAGTTGTTTATGACTCATTCAGAAGGAATTGACCTGAATAATAGAACTAACTACACTCAGAATCACTTGCTGCTTTCCCAGGAATGTGACAGTGCCCATTCTCTCCATCTTGAAATGGCCAGAGTGCCTGCTCATCAAGTTTCCATGGAAACCCAAGAATCTTCCTCCACACTTAAAGTAGCCAGTAGAAATAGTCCCGCTTCTCCACTAAAAGAATTGTCAGGAAAACTAATGAAAAGTAAGTATGTGATTTTCTTGTGTGTACCTGTGTGTCTCACTTTCTTTTTTTAGTTTCAAAGCAGCACTTCAGATAAGGAATGAAAGGATTGAAATCGGTTTTTTTCTCCTCTAACCATTTGTAAATCGGGGAGAATTTGGAGAGTGGAGTAGAGTCAGATCAGTGAATGGAAAAGGAGCAGGAGGGATATCTGGAGTGGCTGGATCTTCTAAGTGTGTCAGCAGAATTAATAAATGAGGCAGGGTCAAATGTCCTACTTTTTTCCTCCATTGATTTTTGAAATCAAACCATTATCCAGATAGCCTTATTCCCTAGAGTGCTGTATTGGTGGCATATATACATCTACAGTATGAAACCTTTGACACTGGCTTCTTTCACTCAGCACAATAGCTTTGAAGTTCATCCATGTTGTCAATTTTATTAATAGATCATTTCTTTTTATTCCTAAGTAGTATTCCTTTGTATGAATGTAGGACATTTGGATTGTTTTCAGTTGTTGACGATTATAAATCTGCTAACATTTGTGTACAGGTTTTTGTGTGGATGTAAGTTTTTATTTCTGTAGGGTAAATAAACATCTATGAGCGAGTTTGCTAGATTATATGGTAAGTGTATATTTAATTATGTAATACATCACCAGACTGTTTTGTAGAGTACACTAGTTTGCCTTCCTACCATTGATATATGAGAGTTTTAGTGGCTTCATTTTCTTGCCAGAACTAGATACAGCCATTTTTTTAAAGTTGTTTTTATTTTTTTAAAGCCATTCTAATAGACAGATAGTGATATCTCATTGTGATTTTACTTTATTTTCCTAATGGCTAATGATGTTGCATGGTTTTTCATGTATATATTTGTCATCTGTTGGTGAATTGTTCAAATCTTTCCCCATAGTTTATTGGGTTATCTGTTTTTTCATTGTTGAATTTTGACAGTTCTTTATATATGCTAGAAGTAAAAACTTTATTGGCTATATAATTTACAAATGTTTGCTCCTAGGTTATAGCCTGACTTTGTATTCTGTTAAGGTATCTTTTACAATGCAAATGGTATCTTTTGCAAAGCAACAGTACTTTTTTTTTTTTTTTTTTTGGGAGATAGAGTCTTGCTTTGTCGCTCAGGCTAGAGTGCAGTGGTACGATCTTGGCTCCCTGCAACCTTGAACCTCCCAGGTTCAAGCGATTCTCCTGCTTCAGCCTCCCAAGTAGCTGGGACTACAGGCACGTGCCACCATGCCCAGCTAAATTTTTGTATTTTTAGTAGAGACAGGGTTTCACCATGTTAGCCAGGATGGTCTCAATCTCCTGACCTCATGATCTGCACTCCTTGGCCTCCCAAAGTGCTGGGATTACAGGTGTGAGCCACCACACCTGGCCTTGGACTCCTTTTTCTATTCCATGATGTATGTGTCTATTCCTTCATTAATAGCACATGGTCTTAATTACCGTATAGTAAGTCTTAAAGTTGGATAATGCTGGCCTTATAAAATGGATTGGGAAGTTTTTATTTTTACTCTGTTTCCATTTCTAGAAGAGATTGTGTAGATTTGTTATTATTTCTTCTTTAGATATTTGGTAGAATTGGGAAGTGATGCCATCTGGGCCTAGGGTTTTCTTTCTTGTGTGTGAGACGGCGTCTCACTCTGTCACCCAGGCTGGAGTGCATCCGTGCAATCTTGGCTTACTGCAACCTCTTCCTCCCAGATTCAAGCCATCCTCCCACCTCAGCCTCCCAAGTAGCTGGGATTAGAACTATGTGCCACCATGCCCGAGTAATTTTTGTATTTTTATCAGACACAGGGTTTTACCATATTGGCCAGGGTAGTCTCGGACTTGTGACCTCAAGTGATTCGCCTGCTTTGGCCTCCCAAAGTGTTAGGATTATAGATGTGAGTCACCATGTCCGGCTAGGGCCTGGGGTTTTCTTTTTCAGAATATTTTTAACTATGAATTCTGATTCTTTAATAGATATAGGACTATTTAAGTAATCTATTTCTTCTTGAGTGTATTTTAACTGTAGTTTATAGCTTTTGAGCAGTTAATTTTACTCAATTGTTGAATTTATGGGCATATAATTATTTGTGGCATTTTGGGTTTGTAGTGGTATCCCTCTTTGATTCCTGGTGTTGGCAATTGTGTGTTGTTTTTCTTTGTCAGGTTGTATAGGGGTTTATTGGTCTTTTCAAAGAACTAGCTTTTGGTTTGATATTTCTGCTGTTTTTGTTTTCAATTTCATTGATTTTCTGCTCTTTATTATTTACTTTCTACTGCTTGCTTTGGGTTTATTTTACCCTTTATTTTTCCCAAGTTGCTTAAAGTAGAAACTTAGATTGCTGGTTTGAGACCGTTATTTTCTAAGATAAGCATTTAATACTGTAAATTTTCTTCTAACCACTGCTTTAGCTACACCCCCACAAATTCTGATATTTTGAACCGAGCACAAATGAAATGTTATAATTTCCCTTGAGTCTTACTCTTTTACTCACGGATTATTTAGAAATATGTTGTTTAGTTTGCAAGTGATTGGAAACTTCTTTTCCCATTTTTTCTTTTTGTTCAATTTATTTCTCATTTAATTACATTATGGTCAGATAACATATTTTGAATGATTTCCTTTATTAATTTTTTTTTTTTTTTTTTTTTTTAGACAGAGTCTTGCTGTGTCACCCAGGCTGGAGTGTTGGACTGTAGTGGCACAATCTTGGCTCACTGCAACCTCCACCTTCCTGGTTCAACCAAACCAATTCCCCCTGCCTCAGCCTCCCCAGTAGGTGGGAATACAGGCACACGCCACCACGCCCCACTAATTTTCTTGTATTTTTAGTAGAGATGGGGATTCACCATATAGGCCAGACTGGTCTCGAACTCCTGACCTCAGGCAATCCACGCACTTCGGCCTCCCAAGGTGCTGGGATTACAGGCATGAGCCTGGCCCATTTATTAATTTTTTTATCTTAGTGTAAAGAATGTGCATTCTCTTTTCAGGCAGTTTGCTGTAAATTGTAAGTTGATTCAGTTGGTTGATGATGGTGTTCAGTTTTTCTTTATTCTTGCTGATATTCTGTATGCAATTACTTTATTACTCAGAGAATAGTGTTGAATTTTCCAACTATAATTGTTTTTCCAATTTTACTTTCAGCTCTATCTGGTTTTGCTTCACGTATATTGAGGCTCTGTTGTTAAGTGTGTGCAATTTAGAAACATATCTTCTGGGTGAATTGCCTGTTTTATCATTATGTAATTCCTCTTTATGGTAATTTTCCTTGTTCTGAGATCCGGAATATCTGTTGTCCAATTTATATAGACACTCCAGCTTTCATTTGATTAGTGCTTGCATGGCATATCTTTTTCTATTTTTTTTTTTTACCTTTAACCTACCTTTATAATTTCATTTAAAGGGGGTTTCTTGTTGGGTTATGTTATTTTGTTTATTTTTTTCAAGACGGAGTTTTGCTCTTGTTGCCCAAGCTGGAGTGCAATGGTGCGATCTCAGCTCACTTCAACCTCTGCCTCCTGGGTTCAAGCTATTCTCCTGTCTTAGCCTTCTAAGTAGCTGGAATTACAGGCGTGCACCACCATGCCTGGCTAATTTTTTGTATTTTTAGTAGAAATGAGCTTTCATCATTTTAACCAGGCTGGTCTCGAACTCCTGAGCTCAGATGATCTGCCCGCCTCAGCCTCCCAAAGTGCTGGGATTATAGGTATGAGTCACCGCGCCCAGCCGAGTCATGTTATTTTTATCTTTTCTCACAATCTGGGGTTTTTGTTGGTAAATGTAATTATTTCAATATAAATTTTAGCATAATTTTTTACATTAAATGTAATTGTTGCACTGGAAGTATTTATTTATAATGTGTAAATACTGGTTTTAATTTAATTATATTTATTACACATAAAAATATTAATGTCTTTGGATTTAGGTTACCAGTTATTATATGTTTTATGTTTATTTTCTCTGTTTCCCCCCTCCTTGATTTCCCATTTTCTGCTTTCTTTTGGATTGATTCTTTTTTCCTAGAATTTATCCGTTTTACTTACTTATTTATTTATTTTTTATTTTTTATTTTTTTAAGATGGGGTTTCACCATGTTGGTCAGGCTGGTCTTGAACTCCCGACCTCAGGTGATCCACCCGCCTTGGCCTCCAAAGTGCTTGGATTACAGGCGTGAGCCACCGTGCTTGGCCTATTTTATTTTTTTCGAGTGATTCTCCTGCCTCAGCTCCCGAGTGGCTGGGACTGCAGGCGTGCACCACTATGCCCTGCTAATTTTTTTGTGTTTTTAGTGGAGACGGGGTTTCACCATGTAGGCCAGGCTGGTCTAGAACTCCTGACCTCAGATGATTCGCCTGCCTCAGACTCCACAGTGCTGGGATTACAGGCATGAGCCACCATGCCTGGCCTTTTTCTAGAATTTATATATTGAATTCTTGATTGTAACTTTTTATGTAGGCTATTTAGTGGCTTCTTTAGGAATTACAAGATACATACTTTTCACGGTGTACTCACATTTAATATTTTATAACTTCAAGTGGAATGTAGAAAGCTTAACCACCATAAAAATAGAGCTAGGGATGAGGTTAAAAGAGAGAGAAAATAAATATAATAAAGATTTAATAATATTTTAAAAAAACAAAAACAAAAATCTTAACATCGTACAGATTATTTTGTCTTCCCACTTACATGTTGTAGTTGTCATCTACATATATTGAAAACCCCATCAGACAGTGTTATAATTTTGGTTTCAACTGTTGTGCATAATTTAAAGAACTTAAGGGGAGAAAAAGAATATTTTACCCAGTCTTGCTATAAATGTTGCTGGTTCCTTCCCTGCTGAAGTCGTTATTTTTCTGTGATCATTTTACTTGTGTCTCAGGAATTTTCTTTAGCATGTTTTCAGAGAAGGTCTGTTGTCAATTCTCCCAGTTAAACGTCATCTGAGAACTTCTTTTACTTTCATTCTTAGAGTAATTTTCACTTATAGAGAATTCTGGATTCATAGTTATGTTGTTTTACCACGTCACAAGTGTTTGACTGCCTTTTGGCCTACATGATTTCTGGTGATTAATGTGCTGTCTTGGAATCATTATTACTTTGTATGTAGCACCATGATTTTCTTTAGCTGCTTTGAAAGTGTTTCCAAAGCAGCAATTTGGTTATGGTGTCTGCACATGGGTTTTTTTTAGTTTTTTCCTGTTTGAGATTCACTGAACTTCTTGTTTCTGTAAGTTCGTATTTTGCCAAATTTGGGGGGTTTTCAGCCATTTGAGTCTTTAAATATTTTTTTGACACTGTACTTTACTCTTTTCCTTCTCAGGATTTTAGTAACCCAAATATTAATTTTGTTATTGTTTGGCAGGTTCCTGAGGCTTTATTTACTTTTTAAAAATCTTTTTACCTGTTCTTCAGCTTCAAAAATTTCTATTCATCTGTCTTAATATTCACTGGTTCTTTCCCCTGTCATTTCCATTCTGTTATTGAGTCTTTGTAGTAAATTTTAAATTTGATTTTTTTTTTTTTAGTTCTAAAATTTTCTTTTTTTGTGTATAGTCTTTTATTTTCTTCCTGAATCTCTTATGATTTGTTTCATGAGTGACCTTAATAGAGCATGGTTTTAGTAGCTACTTATTTTTTGTTTTATAATCCCCAACGTATGTGTCCTCTCTTGTCTTTTCTTTTGTGGGATTTTCTGTTTCTTTGTATGACAATTAATTTTGGATTGTATCCTGGACAGTTTGACTTAACATTTTATGATTCTGAATCTTGTTTAAGTCCTGTGGAAAATGTTGAAGTTTTTGCTTTAATGAGCAATTGACCGATTTAGGTTCAGGCCACAAATTCCAACCAGCATTCTGTAGGCTCTGGTTCCAGCATCAGTTCAGTTTTGTTTCTTACCTGCTTACGTGCCTTCTTGTGTCCACTCTGGGACCTGGCCAGTGGTCAGGTCCCAAAGCCTTTGTACACTCTTAGGAGCAGGGCCATGCACTCCCAGCTCACGGGTGGCCCCAGGAGTGTACATAAAACTATACGTTTTCATGAGCTCCTTCTTTTCTGTGATGTGTCTGACACTTTCTGGCTCCTAAGAACTTCCCTCTATCCCTTTCCTGTTGTCTGGCTAGAAAGTCAGGGCTTTAGTTTCTCTGTACTTCAGCACGTTTCCTGCAGCTATGTCAGCCTCTGTGGCCAAGACTCTGTTCTTCCTCTTGGGACTGCAGTTTCTCTTGTCAGAAAGTAGGATTCTTGGAGCTGCTGTCATTGACTCTTTTGCTGCTCAGATACTGCCTGGGATCCCAAGAGGGGAGAGAATGAAACAAAACAACCCAGGGGATTTCCTCCACTCTCCTTGATCTCTGGGAGCCCCTTTCCTGTTCCTCAGACCAGAAATAGAGGGCCTCTCTTGGAAATTTTTCTTTGTGCATCTAGTGTGCAGTTTCAGCTTTTGAATCCAGGCCAGGAGGTGCTGAACAAACTTGTCAGGAGTGTGGAGGTACTGTGACTTCTGTTACTTTTCTCAGTCCACCAGCTTCCATGTCCTTGGATACATCTGCCCGTTGTTTTTAGTTGCATTCCATGAGAGAGGCAGAATAGGGTACTTATTTCATCTTGACCTACTTATTAGGATTTCACATCAAATCAGAGGATGATGTTTTCTGTATTAGTTTGCTGTTTTCCCTTTAAATAGCAAGCACATTAGGAAGAGAATGCTTTAACACCCACCTGCGATGGTTTCTGTCATAATTACTAATACTTTCATTGTATTAAAACCTCTTGAACTCTAGAAGGTAGCTTTATACTAACACCTCTTCTATTTGTATATAAAACTTGTCTGGAGCCTAGAAATTCTTACTATCTTTTCCTCCGGCGGTTCTAGCTCCCATTTTTCATAAAGAATGGATAATTTCTTTCTTAAATAAACCTTTTCATATGTATACATATCACTACTCTGATGTGGCCTAGAGTTCCCTGAATATGTCCTTGTTACTCCTTTTACCAGTGGAGAGATTTATAATGGCTTACTACTTTTGTAACTTAAGATCAGCACAAAGAACTCTCAAGCAGCGTATAATTTCTTTTGACTAAATTCTTTCGGGTACAGTGATGCTTTGTACTTGGCATTTAAATAAATACCAAGTTTGATTTTAGGATCTTGCTTCATGTAGAGAGGTGGAAGTTAACAAAATAATTTCTTCTGAGCTGACTTTGATGAAATTGCTAATTTTGCATTTTGCCTAGAATACATACTCCTTCAGAGCCCAATGCCTGACTGCCTGATGGTCTTTCAGGAATAGGCCTCCCCGTCGTGACTTGAGGCGGAGCCCCGCTTCCATTGCTTATCTTCCCTGCTTTAAGCTGTCTTTATCTTCAGACATCTTCCCCCTGCCTAAGGAGAACTCCTGACCTCAAAATTTTTCATAAAGATATTGCTAACAATTTAAGATAACAGAAAACATGTGGTGATATATGTGGTAAATTCATTCTTTCAACAGGTCTTTGTGGTAAGTTCATTCTCTTAGCAAATATTTATTAAGCACTTTTTATATGCCAGAACACCAACAGTACAGTAATAGATGCAATAGTCACAAGCTGAGCATTCAGGAAACTTTTTGTCCATTGCAGGAATTTATAGTCTGAAGAATTTATTTGGTTATTTAAACTTTTACCTTTACTACTTTAATGGTTCTAACAGATTTATACTTAAATCTGTTACTTCATGTCCCCTGAAACTATCTTACCACTGCTTGACAAATCGGTGATCTAAAATACATCCATTTTGGGCCACGCGAGTGGCTGACACCTGTAATCCCCAGCACTTTGGGAGGCCGAGGCAGGTAAATCACTTGAGGTCAGGAGTTCCAGACCAGCCTGACCAACATGGCGAAACCTGGTCTCTACTAAAAATACAACAAAATTAGCTGGTCATGTGGTGCATGCCTGTAACTCCAACTACTCTGGAGGCTAAGGCAGGAGAATCACTTGAACCTAGGAGATGAAGGTTACAGTGAGCTGAGATCACGCCACTGCACTCCAGTCTGGGTGACAGAGCGAGATTCTGTCTCAGAAAATAAAATAAAATATATCTGTTCTACTTATCTGACCTTACAGTTTCCTAAAAGGTACTTTTTTTTTTAAACAGGCTTTTTTAAGCAGTTTCTCTAAAGAGTATTGCAGAAATTGGACCAAAGCATTTATTTTAGTCTAGTACTTACTGAATTTATTCTTTTTTTTTTTTTTAATAAAGACGAGGTTTCACCATGTTGGTCAGGCTGGTCTTGAACTCCCAACCTCAGGTGATCCACCCGCCTTGGCCTCCAAAGTGCTTGGATTACAGGCGTGAGTCACCATGCCCGGCCTGAATTTATTCTTAAAACATATTATTTATTAAAATATTTTAAAATGTTTTAGTGTCCTTTTATTCTTAAAGTAAACAAATGAAAACTTTATCTGAAAGAAGGGTGTGACCTAGTTCTGTTTCTGCAGTGTCGTTAATGTTTTATTTAAGAGTGTTAATACTTCTTCCAATGGTTTTAATCCCCAGAAAATAAATATGCATTAATAGCTAGACAAATTCTTACTGTATGCATCTGGGATTGACAGGTGTTTTTGATTAATAGAAAAGCAGTCATTTACAAACAACCAGGTTCTGATTTTAAAGCTTTTGGACAGACATTTTTTGCTTAGTAATTTGCTCATAATAGCCATACAATAAATATTTGTGGCTGGGTGTGATGGCTCACTCCTGTAATCCCAGCACTTTGGGAGACCAAGGCAGGCAGATCACTTCAGGCTAGGAGTTTGAGGCCGGCCTGGCCAACGTGATGAAACCCCATCTCTACTAAAAATATAAAAATTAGCATACATGTGTTGTCCCACTACTCGGGAGGCTGAGGCAGGAACATTGCTTGAACTCGGGAGGCGGAAGTTTTAGTGAGCCAAGGTCATGCCACTGCATTCCAGGCTAGGCAACAGAGGGAGAGTGCCTCAAAGAAAAAAATATATATGTTTTTAAGTGTACACTACTGTTAACTAGAAGCACTGTGTTGTACAGCATACCTCCAGAACTTACCTTGCATAACTAAAACTTTATACCTGTTCATAGCAACGTTACATTTCCCCCATCTGTTGGCAGCCACCATTATATTTTCTGTTTCTGTGAGTTACTGTTTTAAGTACTTCATAAAGTGGAGTCATACAGTATTTGTGCTGTCACCAGCTTATTTGACTTAGCAGAATATACTCAAGATTCATCCATGTCGTTCCATGTGGCAGGATTTCCCTCTTTTTTTGTGACTGAATGTTACTCCACTGTATGCATATATCACATTTTATGTATCCATTCATCCATCAATAGACATTTAGGTTGCTTCCGTATGTTAGCTGTTGTGAATGATGCAGCTATGAATGTGGGAGTGCAAATGTCTCTCCAAAATCCTGATTTCAGTTCTTTTGTATAAATGCCCAGAAATAGGATTGCTGGATCATATGGTGCTTGTATTTTTTATTTTTTTGAGCAACTTCTATACTGTTTTCCATTGCAGTGGCACCATTATATTTCCCCCAGCAGTGTACAAAGGGTTCCAGTTTCTCCACATCTCGCCAATACTTGTTATCTTTTGTTTTTTGATAGTGGACATCCCAACAAGTGTAAAATGATGCCATGTTGTAGTTTTGATTTGCTTTTCTCCCCATAATTTCTAATGTTGAGCATCTTTTCATACATATCTTTTCAAAAGGAGACATTTGTGTGTCTTCTTTGGAGAATGTCTACTCAAGTCCTTTGGCTATTTTTTTAATCAGATTATTTGTTTGCTACTGACTGACAGGATTTGCTTATGTATTTTGGATATTAATCGCTTCTTAATATGTGGTTTTCAGGTATTTTCTCCCATTCTGCAGGTTACCTTTTCGTTCTGTTGATTCTTAGTTTGATGTCGTTCTACCTATCTATTTGTACTTTTAATGTCATGTGCAAGAAATTGTTGCTAAGATCATAGTTATGAATTTTTCCCCTATGTTTTTTTCTAGGATTTTTATAGTTTCAGATCTAATTTTTGTTTAAGTCTTTATGTTGAGTTAATTTTTGTGTCTGGTGTAAGGTAAAGGTCCAGTTTCATTCTTTTTGCATGTGGATTTTCAGATTTCCCAGCACCATTTTGTTGAGGATGCTGTCCTTTTCCCATTGTGTATTCTTTATGCTCTTATTGAAGAACAGTTAACTGTATATGCATAGGTTTATTTACGGACTCTGTATTCTAGTTCATTGATCTATTTGTCTTTTTTTTTTTTTTTTTGAGACCGGGTCTTGCTCTGTCACCCAGGCTGGAGTGCAGTGGTGCAATCTTGGCTCACTGCAATCTCCACCTCCCAGGTTCAAGCAATCTTCATGCCTCAGCCTCCTGAGTAGCTGGGATTACAGGTATCTGCCACTACACCCTGCTAATTTTTGTATTTTTAGTAGAGATGGGGTTTCACTATGTTGGCCAGGCTGGTCTTGAACTCCTGACCTCAGGGGATCCACTTGCCTAAGCTTTCCAAAGTACTGGGATTCCAGGCGTGAGCTGCACCTGGCTGTTTGTCTATTTTCATTTCAGTACCATACTGTTTTAATTACTACAGCTTTGTGATATATTTTGAAATCAGGTATGTAATGCCTTCAGCTTTGTTGTTATTTTCCAAGATTGTTTTAGCTATTTGGGGTCCTTTGTGGTTTCATATGAATTTTAGGATTGTTTGGATGATTTGTGTAAAAATTACCACTGGGATTTTGATAGGGATTATATAGATCACTTCGTATAGAATGGATATTTACAAAATATTGTCTTCCAATTTATGAACACAGATGTCTTTCCACTTATTTCTGTCTTTTAAAATTTCTTTCATCAGTATTTTTTAGTTTTTGGTATATAGGCCTTTTACCTCCTTCGTTAAGTTTATTCCCAAGTATTTTATTTTATTTTATTTTATTTATTTTGAGACAGGGTCTCACTCTGGAGTCTCACTCCAGGCTGGAGTGTAGTGGCGTGATCTCAGCTCACTGCAGCCTTCCCCTCCCTGGGCTCAGGTGATCCTCCCACCTCAGTTTCCAAAGTAGCTGGGACTACAGGCACACACCACAACACCCAGCTAATTTTTGTATTTTTTGTGGAGATAGGATTTTACCATGTTGTCCAGGCTGGTCCTGAACTCCTGGACTCAAGCGATCCTCTTGCCTTGGCCTCCCAAAGTGTTAGGATTATAGGCGTGAGCCACCGTACCTGTGTTTTATTCTTTTTGATGCTATTGTCAATGGGATTGTTTTCATAATTTCCCTTAGCTCATTGTTAGTATATATAAGTGGAACGGATTTCTCTGTTGATTTTGTATAATACCACTTAACTAAATTAGTTCTAACAGATTTTGTTTTGTAGAGTCTCTATGGTTTTTTACATAAAATAATCACCTCTGTGAAGAGAGAGTTTTTTTTTTACTTCTTTCTTCCCAATTTGGAAGCCTTTTAAAAAGAATTGCCTAATTGCCCTGGCTAGTATTCCAAGACTATGATAATAGAAGTGGTGAGAGGAACATCCTTTCCTTGTTCTTGATCTTAGAGGAAAAGCTTCCAGCTTTTCACCATTGAATATGATGTTAGTTATGGACAATTTCCTTCTATTCCTAGTTTGTTGAGAGTTTCTATTATGAAAGGCTGTTTTGTCAAATACTTTGTGTGCATCCAGTGAGATGGTCATGTGATTTTTATTTCTCTTTCTGCCAGTTTGATGTGTCACGTTAAACAATTTTTGTATGTTGAACCATTCTGGCATACCAGGAATAAATCCTGCTGTGGTCTTGGCGTATAAGCCTTTTAACGTGTTGTTGAACTTGATTTACTAGTATTTTGATAAGGTTTTTTGCATCTCTATATCGGGATATTGGCCTGTAGTTTTCTTTTCTTGTCTGGCTTTGATATGAGGGTAATTCTGACCTTATAAAATGAATTTGGAAGTGTTTCTTCCTCTTCCACTTTTTGGAAGATTTTGAAAAGTATTGGCATTAATTGTTCTTTAAGTGTTTGGTAGAATTTACCAGTTAAGTCATCTGGTCATGAGCTTTGCTGTTTAAATCTGTTTAGATCTTGTTGTTGTTGTTGTTGTTGTTGTTTGAGATGGAGTCTCTCTCTGTTGCCCTGGCTGGAGGGCAGTGATACGATCTTGGCTGACTGCAGCCTCCACCTCCCAGGCTCAAGCGATTATCCTACCTCAGCCTCCTGAGTAACTGAGATGACAGGCGTGTGGCACCATGCCCTGCTAATTTTGTATTTTTAGTAGACAGTGTTTCACTATGTTGGCCAGACTGGTCTCAAACTCCTGACCTCAAGTGATCTGCCTGCCTTGGCCTCCCAAAAGTGTTGTGAATACAGGCGTGAGCCACCGTGCCTTGCTAGGTCTTCTATTCATAATTCAGCCTTGCTAGATTTTATGTTTCTAGTAATTTAACCATTTCTTACAGGTTATCCAGCTTGTTGGTATATAACTGTTCATAGTAGTCTCTTATGATCCTTTTTATTTCTGTGGTATTAGTTGCACTGTCTCCTTTTTCATTTCTGATTTTATTTGAGTCTTCTCTTTTTTTGTAATCTAGCTAAAGGTTTGTCAATTTTGTTGATATTTTAAAAACTCAGTTTTACTGATTTTTTTTTCTATTTTCTGTTCCTTTTTTGTTTATATCTGCTCTAATCTTTATTTTTTCCTTCCTTCTGCTAATTTAAGGCTCACTTTGTTGTTGTGATTTCCTGAGGTTTAAAGTTAGGTTGTTTACTTGAGATCTTTCTTCTTTATTGTAGGCGTTTATTGTCATACACTTTCTTCTTACTGCTGCTTTTGCTGTATTCCATAAGTTTTGGTATTTTGTATTTTCATTTGTCTCAAGATATTTTCTAATTTCTCTTTTGATTTGTTCTTTGACCCATTGGTGTTCAAGGGAGTGTTTAATTTCCACTCAATTTTGAATTTTCTGGTTTTCCTTCTGCTGTGATTTCAGTCTCCTAAATTTCTTAATACTTGTTTTGTGACCTATTGTGATTCATCCTGAAACATATTCTGGTATGCTGTAAAGATGGTGTATTCTGCTGTTGGGTAAAATGTTCTATATATGACTATTAGGTCTACTCGTTGTTTAAGTCCTCTGTTTTCTTACTGATTTCCTATCTGGTTGTTCTGTCCATTATTGAAAGTAAGGTAGAGGCTGGGTACGGTGGCTCATGCCTGTAATCCCAGCGCTCTAGGAGGCCGAGGCAGGTGGATCACAAGGTCAGCAGTTCAAGACCAGCCTGACCAACATGGTGAAACCCTGCCTCTACTAAAATACAAAATTAGCCGGGCATGGTGGCCCACGCCTATAATCCCAGCTACTCAGGAGGCTGAGGCAGGAGAATTGCTTGAACGCAGTGAGCCGAGATCAAGCCACTGTACTCCAACCTGGGTGACAGAGTGAGACTCCGTCTCAAAAATAAAAACAAAAACATGAAAGTGAGGTAGAAAAGTTTCCTATTACTATTGTATTCCCATCTATTTTTTCAGTTCTGTTAATGCTTGCTTTATAAATTTAGGTGCTCTGATGTTGGGTGCATATGTATTTTTACTTTTATATCTTCTTGGTGGATTGACTCTTTTATCATGTTATAACATCCTTCTTTGTTACTTTTTGAGTTTTGTCTGCTGTATGTATGGCTCTGTTTTGATTACCATTTACATGGATTTTTTTCATCCCTTTACTTTCACCTTGTGCATATCCTTAAATCTAAAGGATTTAATCCCTTGGAGATAACATATATGTATTTTTTTTATTTTGTTTTTTTGAGACGGAGTTTAGCTGTATCGCCCAGGCTGGAGTGCAGTAGCATGATCTCGGCTCACTCCAGCATCCACCTTCTGAGTTCAAACGATTCTCAAGTGATTCTCACCCCTCAGCCTCCCAAGTTGCTGGGATTACAGGTGACTGCCACCATGCATGGCTAATTTTTGTGTTTTTAGTAGAAATGGTGTTTCACCATGTTGGCCAGGCTGGTCTCGAACTCCTCACCTCAGGTGATCCGCCTGCCTTGGCCTCCCAAAGTGCTGAGATTACAGGCGTGAGCCACCGCGCCCAACCAGAGAGAGCATATATTTGTATCTTGTTTTTATCCCTTCAGCCACTCTATCATTTTTCTCTTTTTTTTTTTTTTCGGACACAGGATCTTGCTCTGGCTCACTGCCGCCTGCTTTGACCACCCTGGGCTCAATCAGTCCTCCCACCTCAACCTCCTGAGCGGCTGGGACTACAGGCACGAGCCGCCACACTGGCTAATTTTTCTATTTTTGGTAGAGATGGGATTTTACCATGTTGCCCAGGCTGGTCTTAAACTCCTGGCCACTCGATCTTCCTGCCTTGGCCTCCCAAAGAACTTAGGCATGAGCTGCCATGCCTGGCCACTCTGTGTCTTTTAATTCGGAAGTTTTATCCAATTACATTTAAAGTAATTATTTATAGGGTAAGATTCATTGCCATTTTAATTGTTTTCTCTTATAGCTCTTTTTCTCTTTGGTATCTTCCTTTGTGTTTTGTTAACTTTTTAGTAGTGATAAGCTTTCATTTCTTTTTATGAGTCTTCTATAGATCTGTATAGTTTTTTGTGGTTGCTATGGGGCTTACATAAAACATAATAATCAGTAGTTGGCTGTGGAAAAAAATTATGTTTACCTTAAGCTGATAACGACTTCAATCCCCTACAAAAACTCTACACTTGAACTCTCCCTACGTATACACACGTCCTTGACTCAAATAAGGTATTTTACTTTCTTGTACATACATTTTCTTTTCTACAGAAATGGGGTTAATAATGTATTCCACTAACTCAGGAGTTCTTGAAATGTGGTTCCCAGAGACTATTTCAAGAGCATCTGTGAGGTCAGAACTTCTCATCGTAATTCTAAGGTGGTCTTTTTTTTTTTTTTTCACCATGTTGACACTTGGAACAATGGTGCAAAAGTGATGAGAAAAGCTTGCTGGCATTGGATCAAATTATATTTACAGTCACTACATTCTTTGCTGCCACATATTCCTAGTAAAAATAAATGCCAGTTTTGCTTAAGAATGTCCTTGGAGCAATAGATAATTTTATTAAATATAAACTTTTTAATAGGGTTTTAAATGCATGTGATGATGTAGGAATTATGCATAAAGCACTTCTGCATACTGAAGTAAAATAGTTGTCCCAAAGATAAGCCTGGGTACAATGGATTGTGTTTATTAGTTCAATTAACTCCTTTTTTGGTGGAATACCTTTTTGTGTTGTTTTTTTCTTTTTTTTTTGTTTTTTGAGACAGTCTTGCTCTGTCACCAGGCTAGAGTACAGTGGCGCGCCATCTTGGCTCACTGCAACCTCCGCCTTCCTGGTTCAAGCGATTCTCGTGCCTTAGCCTCCTAAGTAGCTGGGATTACAGGTGCATGCCATCACACCTGGCTGATTTTTGTATTTTTAGTAGAGATGGGGTTTCACCATGTTGATCAGGCTGGTCTTGAACTCCTGACCTCGTGATCTACCCACCTTGGCCTCCCAAAGTGCTGGGATTACAAGCATTAGCCACCATGCCCGGCCTGGAATACCATTTTTACTCAAAAGAATGATGATCAACAAAGCATGGTTGTTCAGAGTTGGGTATTTGGCCGACATTTGTTTGAAAATGAATTAAGTGAGCTTGTCACTTCAAGGAAAACAGCTGACAGTATTTGTTGCCAAATGATAAAATTCACTGCAACCACAGCCTCCCAGGTTCAAGTGATCCTCCCACCTCAGCCTTCCAGTTAGATGGGATTACAAACATGTCCCACCATGCCCAGCTAATTTTTGTATTTTTAATAGAAATGGGGTTTTGCCATGCTGGCCAGGCTGGTCTTGAATAAATAATTTTTGAGCTCTTACTGTTATATTACTATGCAAATTCTTAAAGTTGGGACTTTGGAGAAGAGACAGAGAATATACATAAATAGTTGCTATGAAGGAGCTTTTTAGTTCATAAGAGGAATTGGGAGGAGAGAATTCACATATAAGGTGACTTCAAAATGTTTATGAAAGATGGAATTAAAAGAAAAATTTAAAACATACATTTTATTTCCCAATGTAAGCTCTATCAAGTTCAAGACACTTTTTTTTTTTTTTTTTTGAGATGGAGTCTTGCTCTGTCTCCCAGGCTGGAGTGCAGTGGTACAGTCTCGGCTCACTGCAACCTCCACCTCCTGAATCCAAGCAGTTCTCCTGCCTCAGCCTCCTGAGTAGCTGGGACTATAGGCACGTGCCACCTTGCCCGGCTAATTTTTTGTATTTTTAGTAAAGACAGGATTTCTCTGTGTTAGCCAGGATGGTCTCAATTTTCTGACCTCGTGATCCACCCTCCTTGGCCTCCCAAAATACTGGAATTACAGGCATAAGCCACCACGCCCAGCCTCAAGATACTTTTGTAAGCAATGATACTAACCATTTATCTCTTATAGCCTGAGGCTCCTGGGAGTTTAACCATGTTAGTGTAGTCTTTTTTTTTTTTTTGAGAGAGTCTCTCTGTGGCCAGATTGGAGTGCAGTGGCGTGATCTCAGCTCAGTGCAATGTCCGACTCCCTGGTTTAAGCAATTCTCCTGCCTCAGCTTCCTGAGCAGCTAATTTTTGTATTTTTAGTAGAGACGGGGTTTTACCATGTTGGCCAGGATGGTCTTGAATGCCTGACCTCATGAATGCAGTCTGTTTTACATTATTAGCTGAAGAAAAATGGCTACACTATAAAGATGTCTTTTAGGGGGAGACTGAGTCTCTGTTGGCCAGGCTGGAGTGCAGTGGCACAATCTTGGCTCACTGCAACATCCAGCTCCGGGGTTCGAGTGATTCTCCTACCTCAGCCTCCCCAGCAGCTGGGATTACAGGTGTGCGTCACCACACCTGGCTGATTTTTGTATTTTTAGTAGAGATGTGGTTTTGCCATGTTGGCCAGGCTGGTCTTGAACTCCTGACCTCATGTAATCTGCCTGCCTCAGCCTCCCAAAGTGCCGGGATTACAGAGTAAGCCACCATACCCAGCTAAAGATTTTTTTTCTTTTTTTTTTTTGAAGGCTAGCAGTGTAGTGGCTAAAGATTTTTTAAGATTAGGAAACAAAAAGAGGTCAGAAGCCAAATCAGAACTATAAAGCCTAATGATTTCCCATTGAAACTGTCACAAAATGTTGTGTGATGAGCAGAATGAGCAGGAGCTCTGCTATGATGGAGGAGGATTCTCTAAAGCTTTTCTGGGTTTTCTAAAGCTTTGGCTGCCTTTCTCAAAACACTCTCATAACAAGCAGATTTCATCATTCTTTGGCCCTCCAGAAAGTCACAGGCAAAATACCTTGAGCGTCCTAAAAATCTGTTGCCGCGACTTTGTTCTTGACAAGTCTACTTTTGCTTTAATGACTGGACCTCTTCCACCTCTTGGCAGCCATTGCTTTGGTTGTGCTTTGTCTTCAGGATTGTGTGGTAGAGCTGTTTCATTTCCTGTTACACTTCTTCAGAGAGATGCTTCAGGATCTTGATCCCACTTGTTTAAAATTCCCACTGAAAGCTCTGCTCTTACCTGTAGCTGATCTGGATGCAATGGTTTTGGCACCCATCCAGTGGAAATTTGCTCAGCTTTAAATTTTTCAGTGAGAATTGTGTCAACTGAACCAGTGGAGATGTCTGTGGTGTTGTCTGTTTCTGCCGTTCATTGTTGATCCACTTCAAATAGGACACAAACAAGAGCCCTTTCTTTAGTCAGAAACTGATGTGGATGTGTGCTGCTGCCCACTTCATGTGTCTCATGCCTCTTAAAACACGTATCCACTTGTAAACTGCTTGTTTCTTAGGGGCATTATTCCCATAAACTTTTGGTAAGGCATCAATAATTTTATCATTCATTCATCCAAGCTTCACCATAAATTTGATGTTTATTCTTGCTTCAATTTTAGCAGAATTCATATTGCTCCATTAAGGGCTGTCTTCAAACTAATGTTTTCTCCTTCTTAGTGCCCCAAAGTAGATCCTGTTCAGATATATTATAACGGGTTAATATGAGTTTATTTTGGTGTAAAAGTACTTTGAAATTCATGCATCATTTTTTGATAATATTCATTTTCCATAGCTTTGAACACCCCCTATAACTTTCCTCTTTCACAAACCAAACAATGAAACAGCACATTTGTGACGGAAGCTCATTTTGCAATAGGAATTCACAGTGATCTAAGCCCTGCCATTCATGAATATAGTTCATTACTGGAGTCTAAGTTGCTTTTTGATTTTTGAAATTCTCTTCTTCCCTTGCAGGTATAGAACAAGATGCAGTGAATACTTTTACCAAATATATATCTCCAGATGCTGCTAAACCAATACCAATTACAGAAGCAATGAGAAATGACATCATAGGTAAGCAGTGCCCGAAGCTATGGCAAAAAAACAAAACAGCAAAAAATTCACAAAACTGACCCTTTTGATTATTGACTAAGATAGTTTTTCCTTAACATGGAATTTAATAGTTCCCTTCCAAATGTGTTTTCTGAGTATTTTTTATATTAGATTATCGCTCACTTTAAAAGTTTCTCGGCTGCAGTTGGTGCCAGGGTCTTTGCCTGGGCCGGGTGGGCTGCAGTGTAGTGGGTGTTCTGGCCTGGCCACCAGTGAGGAGCTGGCCCGGCGGGTGGCTACGTGCCCCAAGCGGGTGGGACGGAAACTTCGGGATTGGAAGCCCAGTGAGGCTAAAGGACAGTCCCAAAGTCTCCAGGCATCAGGGCTGCAACCCAAGAGTCTTCATGGCAGGTGGGCGACTGGATGGCCAGACAGGTATCTTGATGCTGGCCTCTCCATCTCAGGGCTTCATCCCACTCCTCAGTGGCCTGGCCTCCCTGGGGCACCCTGGATGTCCACCTGCATTAGCCGGAGCCATCACATGGCCTGTGACCCACCATTTTTTGCCAGTAGATTGTGCGACACACGGCGTCATTTGGCACAGCTGGAGGTGCAAGGAGGAGGCCAGCCTCAAGTCCACTCCCAGTTTTGTGTAACTTGATTCTTCTTAATAAAGGCAATTTGCTAACTCCTTTGCTTTAAGAAAAAAAAAGTTTCTCTTATATGTTGGACCCAAATTCTTAGACTTTGACCTGAATAGCGATGACAGCAAGAACAATAAACAGCACACATTTATTGAACACTCACTGTATCCCAGACAATATTCCAAGCACTTTCTGTGGATAAACTCATTTTAACTTCTGAAGAACTTTGTGGAGTAAATACAGTTATTATTTTATAGATGAAAAAACATAAGTACAGAGAAGTTAAGTACTTTGTCCAAAGTGACAGCTCGGATATGGCAGAGTCAGGATTTGAAACTAGACGCTCACATACCTTAACTGCTGTGCTGTTGGCAGTGTCTTCATACTGTAGGTAGGGACCGGCCTTCTCTTATGCCCTCACCCACCGCCAAAAAAAAAATTAGAATAAATCAAAGTGTCTCAGAGTAGTAAGGACAAATATTTCAGGAAAATGTTTCCATTTTATATACATGTATGCATGTGTATGCTGATTCAACAAATACATTTCTGTATAGGTTATAGTAAAATAGTTTGAAAGCTTTTACTGCATTTTATGAGGAAGACCTTAGGTGAACCTATATTCACAGATAAAATGAATACATATTACGTTCTCAATGTTACATTCTCAATAAATAAATACATTTATTGAATATTTATTCAATAAATATTACATTCTCATAAGTCCTATGATTTTGTATTTTTGTTCTTCAAAAAAATTAGTATTTATGATTTATTAAATAAAACATGTTCTTGCACCTGTAGCAGATCTGTCCCAATGTGGGGCTTCTTCAGTCCTTACTGTGGGTACTTTGCACTCACTCATTGCTGGAGACAGCAAGAGCCCTGGTAGTCTCAGCTGTGGTTCTTAAACTGGCCCATTATACCCTCCAGTTAGCTCTTCTGGGGTCTGTCTCATGTTGTCTCCATTTTCCTTTTCTTTCTTTCAGACAGATACCTATAACAGTTATAACATAGGTTCGGTGGCTGTTGGTGAATTACGCCTATCTGCTTGTGTTTTAGAGATACTGTTTCACTGAGTATTGCTGATGGATATCATCATGAGATTGGGGTTTTCTATTGTTGGTCGATTTTTATGTGGGAACTTGCCGCTGTCATCTTCCCTAGAGCAGCTTTTCCTAGTAATACAACAGGGATGTTCTGACTGATTAGAATGTGACTATTTCAGAAATTCGTTGGCTAGTGATTTTTTTGAGGGTAGTCTGTACCAGTTAATAACCTGAGTGTTGTGGGGGATGAAAAGGAAGGAGTTTCGAGTCAAATAAAATACTTAAAAATGAAACCACACTGCAGCGCTCTTTCCTTTGTTAAACTTAATCAAGTTAATGATGTAATCCCATGAAAAAAAAGCCTTTTGTTCTTTTTTTCTCTTTTCTTTTCTTCATTTTTTTCCCCTACATGAGCAAGGATTTCAGGAATCAAAGGAAAAGTCTTTTGAAGGATCAAATTGATAACATTTTTGATCAAGGGATTTGAGGAAAGCTCTATCCCAGTGTCTATCAATATATATTTTAGAATGTCAATTACCTATATGGCTTTAGGCACGTCATTTTTGCTCCTTGAGCCTCATTTTTAATCCTGTCCAAATTATTTCTTGCTTCTTACAGTTGGACTATTTTAAAATAGCTGTACTTCAAGTGAGTTTTGTTCAAAGGAGGCTTCACTTTAGCTCTTATTGTGTTCCAACTTGCATAGTCTTGTTTTAAATGTTACTCTTAGGCCGGGCACGGTGGCTCCCGCCTGTAATCCCACCACTTTGCGGGGCCGAGGTGGGTGGATCACGAGGTGAAGAGATTGAGACCATCCTGGTCAACATAGTGAAACCCCGTCTCTACTAAAATATAAAAATTAGCTGGGCGTGGTGGCGAGCATCTGTAGTCCCAGCTACTCACGAGGCTGAGGCAGGAGAACTGCTTGAACCCGGGAGGCGGAGGTTGCGGTGAGACGAGATCATGCCACTGCACTCCAGCCTGACACCTGGCGACAGAGTCTATCTCAAAAAAAAAAAAAAAAAGTTACCCTTGGGTTTTTGGCATTGCTATGTAATTACTGTCTTTATGTGAGGATTTAGAGTGATCTAAAATCTATACTTTAATTACCTCCTTCATCTTTCACAAATCTTTAAAGTAGTAGAATTTTAAAACACTTTGAAGGTACAGCTGACAGAATTTGCTGATGGTTTGGAAGTTAAGTGGTATGAGGGGGAAAAAAGGGAATAAAGCATGACTCCTTTTTTTTTTTTCTTTTTGAGACGGAGTCTCTCTCCGTCACCCAGGTTGGAGTGCATTGGTGCCATCTTGACTCACTGCAACCTCCGCCTCCTAGGTCCAAGCGCCCTGCCTCAGCCTCCCAAGTAGCTGGGACTACAGGCATGCACCACCATGCCCAGCTAATTTTTTTTTTTTGTATTTTAGTAGAGATAGGGTTTTACCATGTTGGCCAGGCTGGTCTCTTGATCTCCTGACCTCGTGATCCACCTGCCTCAGCCTCCCAAAGTGTTGGGATTACAGGCATGAGCCATGATGCCTGGCTGTATGACTCCATTTTTAAAAACACTGAATACCTGGAATTATGGGGTTGTCATTTATAAGATGAGAAAGACTGGGGGGGGTAATGGCTTATGAGGAAAATCAGGAATTTGATTTACATATCCAAATGGTGAATGTCAAGTAGGCAATTGGACACCTACATTAGGATTTTATGTTGGAGGTCCGGGTTGAAGACACATATTTGGAAGTCATTAGCATATAGATGGATTTAGAGCTGCAAGGCTGGATAACATTACCATAGGAGTGAGTGTAGGAGGGAGAATGAGGTCTAAGGACTGAGTCCTGGGGCATGCCCTGACATTCTGGCAGATGAGGAAGAACTAGCAAAGGAGACTTAGGCCCTCTTATGACAATGGTGTATCAAGAAGTAGTTTTCTTCGGGACACCAGGTAAGAAAAATGTTTCTGGGAGGAAATGACGCTGAGGTAAGAGGAACACTAGGAATTGAATGGATTGGACAACCCACTGTGCACTGGTTATCTTAATTACAGTGGGCCATTATATACAAAACTTAATTGGAGGAGTCTTAATAGGATAGTATTAAGAATAGGAGGAGCGGAACCAGCAAGTATTGACAACTCTTATGAGGCATGTTGCTCCAAAGGTGAGCTGGAAGGCGATGTTAATCACAGTGGCCCAGGCACAGTGGTGCACGCCTGTAATCCCAGCACTTTGGCAGGCCAGACATGTGGGTCACTTGAGCCCAGGAGTCTGAGACCAGCCTGAGCAACATGGTGAAACCCCATTTCTACCAAAAATAATAATAATAATACAAAAATTTGCCAGGCATGGTGGCGCACACCTGTAGTCTCAGCTATTAGGAAGGATGAGGTGGCAGGATCGCTTGAGTCCCAGGAGGTCGAGGCTGCAGTGAACCAAGGTCATGCCACTGCACTCCAGCCTGTGTGGCAGAGCCAGACCCTGTCTCCAAAACAAAAAGGGACAATGGTTCTTAATTTTGTTTTTAAGGTGAGTTGTATGATAAGCACATAAGGTATGTTACAGCATACAGGCAGGTATACATGTATAACATGCAGTCCACACAGCTGATAGGAATGAAGCAATAGTGAAGGAGAAGTTGATGTAGGAGAGGGGACAGTTGTTACAGGAGAGAAGTCTTGAGGCAAAAGAGGATGAATTCAAGTGCTCGGTAGAAGATTGCTTAGATGGGGCAAGGACAGTTTATCTAGAGTCACAGGAAAGAATGCAGTACATGGGTGGAGATGCAGGTGAGTTGGAAGATATGGGAGATGATGGAAATACTTTTTCTGATTGCTTCTATTTTCTCACTAAAGCAGGAAGCAAAGTCCTCAGCAAATAGAATAGGAGAAGTGGTGTTGGACATTTAAAAAAGGAGATGTACTGTAGAAAAAAAAAACTCAGTTTCTCCTTCTGAGCTCTCACAAAATGTAACCCTTCTGTGACCCTAGTTGTGTGGAGTTCTTCCCCCATCACCTGCCAGTCCTGCAGATGATTCTTCAGTGAACACGAATTGGGTGTCCTCTAAGTCAGTTCAGTTCTCACACTGTCTACCTGAAGATAGCATTAGATCCCACAGATTGAGGACTCTGTCCCACACGGCTCCCACTTCAGATGCCAGTCTCAAGCACAAGTTGTGGCCTGTGCTTCTGACTGACCTTCTGTAAATTGGGGTTCCCACAATCCCTTCCTTGGGTTCAATAAATTTGCTATAGTAGCTCTCAGAACTCAGGAAAATGCTTTACTTAAATTTACCCATTTATTATAAAGGATATTACAAAAGATACAGATTGAACAGGCAGATGGAAGAGATGCATGGGCGAGGTATGGGAAAGGGGCCACAGAGTTTCCATGCCCTCTCCAGGTCATGACACCCTCCAGAAACCTCTGCAGATTTAGCTATTCAGAAGACCCCTCCTCATTCTGTCTTTTGGGTTTTCTGTGGAGACTTCATTATGTAGGCATGATTGATAATTGGACTGAAAGTCCCAACCCTGTAATTTGCCTTGGTCTTTGTGGTGATTAGCCCTCATCCTAAAGCTCTTTAGAGGCCACCTGCCACAAGTCATTTCATTAGCATACAAAAGAATCCAGAGATTCCATGAATTTTAGGAGCTGTATGCTAAAAAACTGGCTAAAGGCTCAGGCCTGTAATCCCAGCACTTTGGGAGGCTGAGGCAGGAGGATCATTTGAGGCCATGAGATCAAAACCAGCCTGGTCAACATAGTGAGACCCCCTTTACAAAATAATTTAAAAATTGGCCAGGTGTGGTAGCACTTGTCTGTAAGTCCCAGCTACCCAGAAGGCTGAGGATCACTGAGCCCGGGAGTTCAAGGTAGCAGTGAGCCATGATCGTGCCACTGACTCCAGCTTGGGCAACAGAGTGAGACCCTGTCTCAAAAGAAAAGAAAAAGGGAAAAAAATACGTAAAGACCAAATACATGTTTCGCAATATCACAGATTTTGTATTGTCTAGGAAAGTGAGTGTAAACAGACCAGGAAACTAGCATGATCCCTGGGTTTCATGAAGGCCCTGCTGAGTCATGAACGCAGACTGAGACTAAGCATCATGTTATGTGGTTTTTCCAGCCATGTTTAACCACTAGCTAAACAGCTTATTGATGTGCTGCAGTTTAGTCGGTTCCTTATTTTAGCACATTTCATGTTTTAAAATTTCCACCAATAACATTTTGATAAACTTTTTACAGATAACTTCACAAATCTGTAACTTTTTAAGTTACAATTCTAGAAATAGAATGCTTGTTGAAAGAATATGTTCATTTTTTTTTGTTTTGTTTTGTTTTTGTTGTTTGTTTGTTTGTTTTGAGACAGAGTCACAGCTGTGTTTCCCAGACTGGAATGCAGTGGCGCAATCTCGGCTCACTGCAACCTCCGCCTCCTGGGTTCAAGCGATTCTCCTGTCTTAGCCTCCCAAGTAGCTGGGATTACAGGTGCCTGCCACCACGCCCAGCTAATTTTTTGTATTTTTAGCAGAGACAGGGTTTCACCGTGTTGGCCAGGCTGATCTCAAACTCCTGACCTCGTGAACCACCTGCCTCAGCCTCCCAAAGCACTGGGATTACGTGAGGTACCGCACCCGGCCCGAGTATGTTCATTTTTAAACCTATGCTAGAAACTGCCAAATTGCCTTCAGAAGAAGGTGTTTATAGCCCCACCAACGCTAGTGTCAGTTTTCCTGTGCCCTTGCTCAAGTATGCATGTTGTTAAAAGCAATGTTGTGTCAATTTACTAGATAAAAGGTGCAGTGCCTCCTCATTCTAATCGTTTTATTTGATGACTAGTGAGTGTGATATCTTTTCACCTTGGTCGTTTTATATTTGTTCCTTTGTGGATTGTCTGTCATGTCCTTTGATCATTTTTCTTTTGGGACATTTCTTACTAGTTTGTAAGAGCTCTTGGTATTTTAATGATAGTAATCTTTTAGCTGTCGTGCATGCTACAAATCTTTTTCTCTGTTTACTTTTATGTTTTGTATTTGGAGTGTTTTAATGTATAGGAATTAAATTGTGTTAAATGTTTTGATTTCTACTTTTGCATATGTACTTTAGAAGACTTTCTACTTCAAGATCAAGTGTTGCCTGTATTTTCTTGTAGTTCTGTTTAAAACCTGCTGGTTTATATGCCTTTGTTGTTAGCTTCCAGTTTGACTCGCAAATGTGTGTAGTTTGAATTTAGTGGAAATTTAATTATTTATTACTTCTTTTACAGCAAAGATTTGTGGAGAAGATGGACAGGTAGATCCCAACTGTTTCGTTTTGGCCCAGTCCATAGTCTTTAGTGCAATGGAACAAGAGTAAGTTAGTTTGTATTTTCACATTATGTATCCTAGGGAATTTGGGTCCATTGTTAGGAATGGGCTTCACTCAGCTTAAAAACAAAGTATTTTTGAGGATTTAAGTATGTTGAATATTTACAAGATCATATCAAGCATACTCTGTCTTGGTTAATAGTTTCTTTTAAATAGAAGTTATGTGAACCCTTAATTTTCGTTTTCAGTGTTAATATTTCCTAAGTTAAAATAATTTGTTTTTAGTTCTAAAATCATTTGGGGGGTGATTAAGCCTGTAGTGATTATGACTGTTAGAATTGGTTTATTTAAATAATACCTGTCTTCAGATGACTCTCCTAATTTGTTAGTTCAGACTTCAAGCTAAATGGATGCCATATAACTAAATTCACATAGATTTGTTGAAATGCCTCCAGAGGTTTTTTAGATTTATTACCGCTGTGTGCCCTAAAACAAAAATCTGCGTATTCATTCTTTCACTTAACATTTATCAAGAGTGCTCTGTGTAAGACTTGGTTAGGTATAGTACCTGCCTTGAAGTTACAGCCTACTAAAAGACATAGGGCATGTTCTTTTGTTACTGTAATATGAAGTGGCATGTGTTAAATGTCAGGGTAGAACTGCAAAGTCATAAAAAGGTGGCAGAGATTACGTACAGGTAAAGGAATCAGGAATGACACCATGGGGAAGTGAGGTAGTATTGACCTAGGCCTTTAAGATACAATAGGGACAGTGTGGAAAGAGTATTTTTCCCACTTAAGCTCTTTCCTTGGTGGTTCCCTCAAATTTTCCCTTTTGTCCATGTGCAGGCACTTTAGTGAGTTTCTTCGAAGTCACCATTTCTGTAAATACCAGATTGAAGTGCTGACCAGTGGAACTGTTTACCTGGCTGACATTCTCTTCTGTGAGTCAGCCCTCTTTTATTTCTCTGAGGTAAAGTCTGCATTTCCTTTCACACTCTATTCGAGCATTCCAGCCTCTAACTATAAATGCTGGGGCCCTGTCTATAGGAAATAACGCAGAAGAGACAAGTCATTTTCAAAAAGATTTATCATTGTTTCAAGTTGTTTCTAATGGCAAGAGTAACTGAATAATATATTAGAGAGAACATGAAAATTCAGTGTATTAAATAACTCTAATTTTGAAAAACCTAATTAAACTACTGCATGTAAGAGAATGCATGTTTTTCATTGTTTGGAGCTATTTTCAAACCACAGAATTTGAAACTTGCTTCCAGTGCGTAAATTGCAGACCAGACTTCAGAAGAGAAAAAGGAAAGTAGTACATTTTTTCTTACTCTCATCATTTTTACTTTAGCCTCTTGATAGGATTGCCCAGTGAAGAAGCATTTGCAACAGACAGTGGGTATATTAATCTCTTTGAGGCATACACTTTCGTATAATGCCATTTGTTAGGCTTCAGCAAGTGAAATTATTTTGTTGGAAAGCAAATGATTATTAAGTAGAAAGAGCGTTCTCAATTTCACGAGGCAGTAATTTAGACACTGGATTCTGCCTCTTTACAAGAATACAGGTACTCAGTTGATTTGTTTTTTCACTCCCTTTCTTTGCCATAAGTTAAATCAACAATTTGTTTAGGTTAACATGTCCTCATGGAATGGTGAAAATGATCAGGTGTAAAACATTTGGTTTGGTTAGTTTACTCTTTCTGTGTTTGCTGGCGAAGAACTACAAATTCAATTTAGTATAAGTTTTACTCTAGTTCACTGTAAGTTTGCATCCAGCTGTGTAGTGTTTGTTTCTTGTTAATCTTTTTCGTCTCTAAAAGAATCCTTTAAAGCTTTTCAATCTCAAATGACTGTAACTTGCTGATGGGTGTTAACTGAAGAAGTTCATGTTTTTGTTTTTTGCTTATGACCCGTATTTTATTATTTGAGCTTCTGGATTAGAGATGGTGAGAGAAATCTGGTTATAGTCTTATTTTCCCCTTTGTATTTTTTCTTCCTAGTACATGGAAAAAGAGGATGCAGTGAATATCTTACAATTCTGGTTGGCAGCAGATAACTTCCAGTCCCAGCTTGCTGCCAAAAAGGGCCAATACGATGGACAGGAGGCGCAGAATGATGCCATGATTTTATATGACAAGTGAGTTATATTGATAGATCCATGCAGATACTTACTGAGCATTTGATATGTTCTCTGGAAATTAAGATGAATAAACTCAGTCTCTGCTGTCTAGGAGCTCACAGGAGGCAGCATAAAAGCTGCTTTTCCATGGTGTATGTAAAGCTTTGGGGGTTCTTAGAACAAAAGTTTCTGCTGGGAAAGGGAAGGTGTATGTGGGGTAAACAGGATGGCAGTGGTGGTGTTCAGGGAGTGTTTCCCAGAAGAGAGGTTTTGTTTGGATCCTAAAGAATGAATTGAATTTTGTTACCCAGAGAAGGCAGGAAACAACATTCTAGGCAAAGGCACTGACACAAAAGCCATGGAAACTTAGGGGAAAGTGGCACTTTCAAGAAACTTGAATTTGAATAATCCAAGAGGTGGCGAATAAATATGAGGATGCTGATACTAATTGGAATAGATTGTAAAGGACCTTGAATGCCTATTTATGGGTATGTTACACTTTCTGTACAAATTTGCTCAGCCACGTTATTAAATTAATTAGTTTTTTTTTATTAGTTTTCACTGAAAATGAGAGGATGAGAAAATCTTACAGTGACCAAAATTGAAAATATCTGGTCAGGCACGTGATGAGCTTGTAGCCAGTTCTGTAACGTATGATATTCTTTTCATTTAACTTTTCTGACTCTGTAAAAGTAAGTTGTGGGGCCAGGCGCGGTGGCTCTTGCCTGTAATCCCAGCACTTTGGGAGGCTGGGGTGTGCGGATCACCTGAGGTCAGGAGTTCGAGACCAGCCTGACCAATATGGAGACACCTCGTCTCTGAAAAATATAAAAGGTTAGCCAGGCATGGTGGTGCATGGCTGTAATCTCAGCCACTTGGGAGGCTGAGGCAGGAGAATCGCCTAAACCCAGGAGGTAAAGGTTGTGGTGAGCCAACATAGCGCCATTGCACTCCAGCCTGGGCAACGAGAGCGAAATTCCATCTAAAAAAAAAAAAAGGAATTTGTGCTCAGGCACAGTGGCTCACGACTATAATCCCAGCACTTTGAGAGGTGGAAGCGGGTGGATCACTTTAGCCCAAGAATTTGAGACCAGCCTGGGCAACATGGCAAAACCCCACCTCTACTAAAGATAAAAAAAAATTAGCCAGGCGTGGTGGCGTGCGTCTGTTTTACAAGCTACTTAGAGGCCTGAGGCAGGAGGATCACCTGAGCCTTGGAAGGTCAAGTCTGCAGTGAGCCATGATTGCACCACTGTCCTCCAGCCTGGGTGACAGAGTGTGACTCTGTCTTAAAAAAGAAAAAAAAAAGGTAATTTATTATTTGTATCCTTAAGCAAATGCTAAAGGGGTAACTTTCGGGGTAGAGAAAAGTCCAGAGATGTTAGGGTTTGAAGACAGCCAATAGCATCTAGGCCAGTGGTTCTTGAACACTGGTCTGCAGGCCCTTGCTGGGCTGTCTGCATATGAATCACCTGGGAGCTTGTTAAAAATAGGTTTTCAGTCTGGGCATGGTGGTTCACACCTGTAATCCCAGCACTTGGGGAGGCCAAGGCGGGCAGATCACTTGAGGTCAGGGGTTCAAGATCAGCCTGGCCAACACAGTGAAACTCGTCTCTACTAAAAACTACAAAAATTAGCTGGGCATTGTGGCGGGCGCCTGTCATCCCAGCTACTAGGGAGGCTAAGGCAGGAGAATCGCTTGATCCTGGGAGGCAGAGGTTGCAGTGAGCCAAGGTTGTGCCACTACACTTGAGGCTGGGTGACACAGTGAGACTGCATCTCAAAAAAAAAAAAAAAAAGATTTCCAGTTCTCCCCTCTCAGAAATTCTGATTCTGCAGATTTGATGTGTGACCAGGAATCTTTATTTTATCAGGAATTTTATAGGATTATCAGGAATCTGATAATCCCTATCAGAATTATCTGGTATGTCTTCTAAAAATCCCAGATTAGGGATGTAGTCTGATTTTCCCATTTTGCAAGTAAGGAAAATAAGGCCCAGAGAGGTAATGATTTTCTCAAAGTCACGGGACAAGTTAGTGGCAGAACTTGGACTGGATTGCAGTTCTTAATCTTCTGTCCAGTGTTTATTCTGGTATAATGTATTTGTGGAAGGTATTATATAAGAAGCATTGTTATATAGATGTTGAAATAGGAAGAATTCACATTTAGAAATTTGGTCTAAAGTACCTAAAAATTCAAATCATGGAGGAGTATTTACCAACTTACTCAGTACAACATAGGAGATTCACATTTTGTTACAAAATGCTGATTTAAAAAGAGAGTTTTCTCTTTTCTTAATTTTATTTATTTATTTTTTGAGACAGAGTCTCGCTCTTTGCCCATGCTGGAGCACAGTGGTGGCATGATTTCAGCTCACTGCAAGCCCCACTTCCCGGCCTCAAGCGATTCTCCTGCCTTAGCTCCCCAAGTAGCTGGGATTACAAGTGCAGGCTACCATGCCCAGCTAATATTTGTATTTTTAGTAGAGACAGGGTTTCACCATGTTGGCCAGGCTGGTCTTGAACTCCTAACCTCAAATGATCCGCCTGCCTTGGCCTCCCAAAGTGCTGGGGTTACAGGCATGAGCCACCGTTCCCACCCTGGATAGTTGTCTCTATGCTAGAACAGAAGAGTGGCACTAGTAAGATTCTAGCTGGAGCTCAGTAACCACATATAGTAAAGACTGTTTTCCCGCTGGATCCCATTTTCACATGGGGGAGCCATTTTTAAATGAAGATTTCTATATGACATCCCACTGGCACTACCGTTTTGCCAAGTTCATTGTGCCAAATTTGACTTTACAAATCCCTTCTTGTTTTTGTTTCTGTTTTTTTCTAGACAGGATCTCACTCTGTCACCCAGGCTAGAGTGCAATGGCACAATCTCAGTTCCCTGCAACCTCTGCCTCTCAGGCTCAAGTGATCCTCCCACTTCAGCCTCCCACGTAGCTGGGACTACAGTCCTGCACCATCATACCTGGCTAATTTTTGTGTTTTTAGTAGAGGCATGGTTTCGCCATGTTGGCCAGGCTGGTCTTAAACCCTTGACCTCAGGTCATCCACCAGCCTGGGCCTCCCAAAGTGCTGGGGTTACAGGCATAAGCCACTGTGCCCTGCCTATTTGTTTGTTTTTGTGTCATATATATGCATCATCATAATCATGCATCATCAACCTTTATATTTCTGTCAGGGGATAGGAGATAGAAGCCATTAGAGTGCTTGGAAGAGAGCTTTTTCTCTCATTTAATGCTTTTTTTGGTATTCATTCATAATCAGCTTACCAAAACATTAGTTGCATTATATCCCATCAAGGTAGAACTCTTTGTGTTATCAATATTAGTTACTCCCTTTCCTTTCCACACCAAGTCATCAGTAAGTCCTGTTCTATCCAAATATATCATATCTGTCCAGCTCACCCTCAGTGCCATTTTGTTTTGAATTTGTACATGTTTACTGCTGATCTTGTAGTTATGGTGTGTTCTTACTTTATTCTGTGCACACATCTTCTCAGCTTGCTTTTCAGGGGAAATGACCATGTCTTCCTTTCCTATAAATTGATTTTTATCTGTCAAGTCCTGAACAGAGAATAGGTGCCCATAAATATATGTGTGTTTCTTTGCCTCATTTGTAGCCTGATCCTTACAGCTTTTAAACAACAGTAGAGTTCACCGTCAAGAGCTAAGGTTGGTTGGCAGGCAGATAGAAGGTAGGAAGTTGACCCAAGTATCTCTGGGGAAGTGGGAATACGGAAAGGTTCCATCAGCACTCTGATCACATCGCGCTATGGTTCTAGGTCTGCAGGCTGAATCAAGTAGCCTCAGATGAGATTCTCTGGAGGAGGTGCAAAAAGTTGCTTATACTTGCTATGGAATTTGGTTTCACTTTGGGTATCTTTTTACAATAGGTACTTCTCCCCTCCAAGCCACACACCCTCTTGGATTTGATGATGTTGTACGATTAGAAATTGAATCCAATATCTGCAGAGAAGGTGGGCCACTCCCCAACTGTTTCACAACTCCATTACGTCAGGCCTGGACAACCATGGAGAAGGTAACCAAGAATTTCAGAAGTATTAAACTACAAGATGTTTTGTTGGTAGAACTCATAAAATATAAGATGGGAAAACCAAGCAGAATAGCATGGTGGAAATGGAAGCAGTACAGCACAGTGATTAAGAGCAGAGACCTTGAGTCTGGCCTGGTATGTACAATCATGTGCCACATAGTATTTTAGTCTACAATGGACTGCATGTGTAATGATCCTATACGATTGTAATGGATCCAAGCTGGAAGTGCAATAATAACAAAAGTTCGAGAAAAAATAAATTTTAATAAGGAAAAAAGGAAAACTAAAAAGATAAGAACAAAACAAAAAATTATAATGGAGCTGAAAAACCTCTGTTGTCTCATGTTTACTGTATATACTTTTAATCATTTTAGAGTGTTCCTTTTACTTATTAAAAAAAAAAAAAGTTAACTGTAAAATAGCTCCAGATAGGTCCTTCAGAAGGTTTCCAGAAGAAGGCATGTTATCAAACGAGATGACAGCTCCATGTGTGTTCTGTCTCTGAAGACCTGCCAGTGGGACAAGATATGGAGGTGGAGAAAAGTGACATTGATGATCCTGACCCTGTATAGGCTTAGGCTAACGTATGTGTTTGTCTTAGTTTTTAACAAACAAATTTAGAAAGGAAAAAAAAGTTAAAAATAGAAAAAAGCTTATAAAATAAGAATATAAAGAAAATATTTTTGTACAGCTGTATATGTTTGTGTTTTAAGCTATTATGACAACAGGGTGAAAAAGTTAAAAAAAGTGAAGCTTACAAAGTTCAAAAAATTACAGTAAGTTAATTTCTTATTAAAGAAAAACAATTGTTTTTTTTTTTGAGACAGAGTTTTGCTCTGTAGCCCAGCTGGAGTGCAGCAGTGTGATCTTGGCTCACTGCAACCTCTGCCACCTGGGTTCAAGCAATTCCTGTGCCTCCACCTTCCAAGTAGCTGGGACTACAGGCCCATGCCACCATGCTCAGCTAATTTTTTGTATTTTAGTAGAAACAGGGTTTCACCATGTTGGTCAGGATGGTCTCAATTTCCTGACCTCGTAATCCACCCACCTCAGCCTCCCAGAGTGCTGGGATTACAGGCGTGAGCCACCATGTCAGGCCTAAAGAAAAGAAATTTTAAATAAATTTAGTGTAGCCTAAGTGTACAGTGTAAGTCTACAGCAGTGTATGGGAATGTCCTACGCCTTCACTTTCACTCACCAATCACTCACAGATTCGCCCAGAGCAGCAAGCTCTATTCATGGTAAGTGCCCATTTATACAGATGTGCCATTTTTTATCTTTTATACTGTATTTTTACTGTGCCTTTTCTGTGTTTGTGTTTAAATACAAATTCTTACCATTGTAATAGTAGCCTACAGTATTCACTACAGTAACATGTGATTCAGGTTTGTAACCCAAGATCCATAGGTTGTACCATATAGCCAAGGGGTGTAGTAGGCCATATCATCTAGGTTTATATAAGTACACTCGGTGATGTTAGCACAGTGACAAACAGCCTAACTGAAATTTTTATTTTTTATTTATTGTTTGAGACAGAGCCTCACTCTGTTGTCCAGGCTGGACTACAGTGGTACAATCTTGGCTTACTGCAACTTCTGCCTCCCAGGCTCAAGCGATTCTCCTGCCTCAGCCTCCCAAGTAGCTGGGATTACAGGCAGGTACCACCACGCCTGGCTAATTTTTGTATTTTAGTAGAGACAGGGTTTCACCAAGTTGGCCAGGCTGGTCTCAAACTCCTGACCTTAAGTGATCTGCCTGCTTTGGCCTCCAAAAGTGCTGGGATTACAGACGTGAGCCACCGTGCCTGACCAGTAACTAAAATTCTCTAATGCCAGTTTCCTCATCTATAAAATGAGGATAATATGCATGTTTACCTCAAAGTCCCTTTGAGGATTAAAATAAGATAATGTGTATAAAATACATATTAACATAGTACCTGACACATGGTAAGCATCAAAAAATGTTAATGACTCTTACTACTATTATTATTACATATTTTTAAATAATTAGCAGTACCAAAAATTAGCTGGGCGTAGTGGCACCCACCTATAGTTCCAGCTACTCAGGAGGCTGAGGCTGAAGGATTGCTTGAGCCATGGAGTTTAAGGCTGCAGTGAACCATGTTCATGCCCCTGCACTCCAGCCTTGGTGACAGAGAAAGACCCTGTCTCCAAAAATAAAAGAAGGAAGTATGGGGCAAACTTAGCTTAGGAATGATCCGAATATTTCACCTATCTGTCAACAGGATTGGAACACGAGTTTTGGGTACTATGATCACTAGATATCACTAATAGCTTATTAATAATAAAGCGTTGGCCAGGCGTGGTGGTTCACGCCTGTAATCCCAGCGCTTTGGAGGCCGAGGTGGGTGGATCACCTGAGGTCCGGAGTTCAAGACCAGCCTAGCCAACATGGCGAAATCCCGTCTCTACTAAAAATACAAAAATTAACTGGATGTGGTGGCAGGCACCTGTAATCCCAGCTACTCAGGAGGCTGAGGCAGGAGAATCACTTGACCCTGGGAAGTGGAGGTTGCAGTGAGCCAAGATCATGCCACTGCATTCCAGCCTGGGCGAGAAGAGTGAAACTCTGTCGCAAAAAAAAACCAAAAACAAACAAAAAGGCACATATGAAATACGAACATGAATAATTACAAATTATACTGAATAAGTTCTCATGTTTGTTATTTGCATGTCCTATTACAGACTTCTTCACAGCACTAGAAATGTAAATAATAAACATGAGAACTCATTCAGCATAATTAACAATTATTAAAGGCAGATAAAAACACTGATGTACAATTAGGCATTTATTTAATAATTACTTGAAAAAAGAAACATAACTCAGTGTAAGAAAACCTATGTGGAAACAGATATTTTGACATACTGCTAGCGATACAAATTGATAATATTCTTTTGAAGGGTAAACTGACCATATATATCAACATTAAAATTTAACTCAGCAGTTACACTCCTGATCCTAGTTAGTTATCTTAAGGAAGTCAGTTTAAAAGTAAAAATACATATATGCACAAAAACTTTAATATTTATCATAAACCAGAAAAATCTAGTTTCAAATTGTATCCTATGGACTATTTTTTGCTAAAAAGTATTAATATCAAGTTTATGTAATACTTTCATGACAAATGTTTTGGGGAGAAAGCACAAGAAAATTACCTGTATTGTAATTTGGTTTTTTTTATTTTGGAGACATAGTCTTGTTCCATCATCCAGGCTGGAGTGTAGTGGCACGATCTCGGCTCACAGCAACCTCCGCCTCCCAGGTTCAAGCAATTTGCCTGCCTCGGCCTCATGCATTATAATTTTAATTTGTAAACTGTACAAAAGAATAGTACCTGCAGTACAGTAAGAAGTACAAACATTTGTTATAGGTAGTTAATAGTTATCACCAGTAGAATTACAAACTTTTTTTATTTAAAATAGTTTTAGTTGGATTTGATTTCAACTTTAAAAACAATGCTTTTCCTCTCTATCAGGTCTTTTTGCCTGGCTTTTTGTCCAGCAATCTTTATTATAAATATTTGAATGATCTCATCCATTCGGTTCGAGGAGATGAATTTCTGGGCGGGAACGTGTCGCTGACTGCTCCTGGCTCTGTTGGCCCTCCTGATGAGTCTCACCCAGGGGGTTCTGACAGCTCTGCGTCTCAGGTATTGACTGATTGCATCTGCCATTAGGGAGAAAAGCATACACATCTTTTCCTTCAACCCCAGTAACAGATCCTGTTTATAAATTTTAACTTGTAGGAACAAAAGAGAAATAAAAGCCGGGCACAGTGACTCACGCCTATAACCCCAGCACTTTTGGAGGCTGCAGTGGGCGAATCATTTAAGGTCAGGAATTTGTGGCTAGGCTAGCCGAAATGGTGAAACCTGTCTCTACTAAAAGTACAAAAATTAGCCTGGCATGGTGGCAGGTGCATGTAATCCCAGCTACTTGGGAGGCTGAGGCAGGAGAATCGCTTGAACCCGGGAGGCAGAAGTTGCAGTAAGTAGAGATCGAGCCACTGCACTACAGCCTGGGTGACAGAGTGAAACTCCGTATCAAAAAAAAAAGAGAGAGAAATAAAATTAGCCTACTTTTACTATATTCTAATCAACGTATTTGTGGTGACTTACAATATACTGTATTGTAAAGTATCATGCTGTTTCATTCAGGCCATTCTGTCTGAATCTCTGGCTGTTTCTCTTAATAAACCAAATAATGCTGGAATATATTTATAGCCTCTGAAGAGCTCTTTATGTAATTATTTAGTATACTTTTTTTTTTTTTGGAGGAGTATAATGGCAGTCTCTGCTCACTGCAACCTCTGCCTCTCAGGTTCAAGTAATTCCCCTGCCTCAGCCTCCCGAGTAGCTAGGACTTCAGGCGTGTACCACCACAGCTGGCTAGTAGAGACGGGGTTTCACTATGTTGGCCAGGCTGGTCTTGAGCTCTTAACTTCGTGATCGGCCCACCTCATCCTCCCAAAGTGCTAGGATTACAGGCATGAGCCACTGCACCCAGCCTAGGATACTTTCTATAAAATAATTGAGTGAACTCTTAGGTCTTCTTTTTTTTCTTTTCTGTTTTTTGAGACAGGATCTCCTCACTGCAGCCTGGAAATTCTGGGCTCAAGTAATCCACCCACCTCAACTTCCTGAGTAGCTGGGACTAGCGGCATGTGCCATCACGCCTGGCTAATTTGAAATTTTTTTTTCGTAGTGAGGGGGTCTCGCTGTGTTGCTCAGGCTGGTCTTGAACCCCTGGCCTCAAATGTCTCCTGCCTCTGCCTAGCTAGATTTCTTTCTCTCTCTCTCTCTCTCTTTTTTTTTTTTTTTTTGTAGAGAGACAGGGTCTTGGCCGGGCGCGGTGGCTCACGCCTGTAATCCTAGCACTTTGGGAGCCTGAGGTGGGTGGATCACCTGAGATCAGGAGTTCAAGACCAGCCTGGCCATCATGGTGAAACCCCATCTTAAAAAAAAAAAAAGAAGAGAGAGAAACAGAGCCTTGCTATGTTGGCCAGGGTAGTCTCAAACTCCTGGCCTCAAGCAGTCCTCCCACCTTGGCCTCTCAAAATGCTAGGATTACAGGCATGAACCACCACCTATAATGTGTTTCACTCAAGGCCTTTTGATTTGGTTTTGAATTATGGTGCCACATTGTATATTCCCTTAACCTTATTTGGGTTTTTTGGAGTGCTTTCATATATTAAACCATACCAGATTCTCCTCAAAATCACACAAAGTAGAGTATCCTAAGACAAGAAATCTGTGTAAGCATAAAGAAGTTAACTGATTTTATTAAAGTCACACAGTAAACGACAGAGCCAGAAATATTCCCCTTCCAGTGTTCTTTACCATAAGCTTAATATAGCATAATAATTTTCTTTATGTACATATATATATATATATATATATAATTTAAAACTTAAAAATTAAAAGCATTAGAACCTGGTTTTAGCTGAAGCATAATAATTTTCTAATTCCTGTTGACAAATAACCCTTTGAATTTTCAGTACTTGGCCTTGGATAAATTTTTCTGATTAGTAAGAGAGTATTATTGTATTGCCATTAACAAAGCTCTCCTAAGCATCTCTTTCTCCTGTTAAGTTTACCTAGGAGATAACCTGCTGAGTGTGGTTGCCACTTTGGTTTTTTGATATAGGTTAAATATCTTGTTTTTATTTAGGCACTTAAAGAAGGTCTAGGTGCTAATCATAAAATATATTTTTATGTCTTTTGTGGATGTATACTAATACATATGGAAAACTCACATATCATAACCTTATACACCTTGAAGAATTTTCACAGGCAGAACGAATCCACATGACCCACCATTCAGATCAAAAACAGCATTATCAGCCCCTTTAGAAGCCCTCTTGGCAGCTGCTATCCTGACTTTTAATGGCATAGAATAGCATTACCTGTTCTTGTCATTTTATAAATAAAACCATACTGTATATTTTTTTTTTGTACAGCTTTATTGTGCTAATTCACATTTACATCGTACAATTCAGTGGTTTTTATATGGTCACAGTTATGTAACTATCACCATTGGGGTTTTTTTTTTGTTTTTTTTTTTTTTGAGACAGAGTTTCGCTCTGTTCGCCCAGGCTGGAATGCAATGGCACATTCTCGGCTCACCGCAACCTCCGCCTCCCAGATTCAAGCAATTCTCCTGCCTCAGCCTCCCTAGTAGCTAGGATTACAGACATGCACCACCATGCCCGGCTAATTTTTGTATTTTTAATAGAGACGGGGTTTCTCCATGTTGGTCAGGCTGGTCTCGAACTCTCAACCTCAGGTGATCTGCCCATCTTGGCCCAAAAGTGCTGGGATTACAGACGTGAGCCACCATACCCAACCTCACCACATCGATTTTAAAACATTTTTTCCACTCCAGATGGAAAGCTCCATTTACTTAAACTCCAAATCCTTCACTCCACCAGCCCTAGGCAACCACTAGTCTACTTTTTATCTCTATAGAGACAGTAAATTTGCTGATTCTGAACATTTCATAAAAATGGAACCATATGCTGTGTGGTCTTTTGTTGCTGACTGTCTTTCACTTAGCATCGTGTGTTCAAAATAGCATCACGTTATTTATGTTTAGCATGTATCAGAACTTTATTCCTCATTATGGCCAAATATCCCATTGCAAGGATATATGACGTTTTGTTTACAGTTGAGGGACATTTGAATTGTACCTTCCTTTCTGCTATTATCAGTAATGCTGCTGTGACCATTTGAGTACAAGTTTTTGTGTGGATATAGGTTTTTCTTTCTTTCTTTCTTTCTTTTCTTTTTTTTTTGAGACGGAGTCTTGTTCTGTTGCCCAGGCTGGAGTGCAGCGGCACAATCTCGGCTCACTGCAACCTCCACCTCCCAGGTTCAAGCAATTCTCCTGTCTTAGCCTCCTGAGTAGTTAGGACTACAGGCACCTGCCACCACGCCTGGCTAACTTTTTTGTGTTTTTTAGTAGAAACAGGGTTTCACCATGTTGGCCAGGCTGTTCTTGAACTCCTGACCTCAAGTGATCCGTCCACCTCAGCCTCCCAAAGTGCTGGGATTACAGGTGTGAGCTACCATGCCCAGCCAGTTATCTTTTTTTAAAAGACGGGATCTCATCATATTACCCAGACTGGTCTCAAACTCCTGGGTTCAAGTGATCCTCTTGCCTTGGCTTCCCAAAGTGTGGGGATTATAGGCGTGAGCCACCTTGCTCAGCCCCTTTGCCCATTTTTAAATTAGATTGTCTTTTTATATTGAGTTTCAGGAGTCCTTTATATAGTCTAGATAAATGTCCCTCATCAAATCCATTATTTCCAGATATATTCTTCATTCTGTGAGTTGTCTTTCCTGTACCTTTTTTTTTTTTTTTTTTGGAGATAAGGTCTTACTTTTTGCCCAGGCTGAAGTGCAGTGGCACAATCACAGCACTGCCACCTCAACTTCCTCGGCCAAAGTAATCCTCTCACTTCAGCTTCCTGAATAGCTGGAGTCATAGGTATGCACTTATCACACTCAGCTAATTCTTTCTGTTTGTAGAGACGGATCTTACTGTGTTGCCCAGGCTGGTCTCAAACTCTAGGCTCAAAGTGATTCTCCCACGTCAGCCTCCCAGAGTGTTGGAATTACAGGTGTGAGCCACACCCAACCTGTCTTTTCACTCCTATTAGTGTCTTCCTGCCTCAGCCTCCCAAGTAGCTGGGATTACAGGCACCCACAACCATGCCTGGCTAATTTTTTTTTGTATTTTCAGTAGAGACAGGGTTTCACCATGTTCGCCTAGCTGGTCTTGAACTCCTGACCTCAGGTGATCCACCTGCCTCAGCCTCCCAAAGTGCTGGAATTACAGGTGTGAACCACTGTACCCAGCCAAAGTATTGCCATCTTAACAATATCGTATTTTAGTTTGTGAACATAGATAAATCTTCATTTATTTATGTGTTCTTGAATTTCAGCAAAATTTTGTAGTTTTCAGAGTAGAACCCTTTCACCTCCTTGGGTCATTTATTCCTATGTTTTAAGTTCTTTTTGATGTCATTATAAATAGAATTGTTTTCTTAATTTTATTTGCAGATTGTTCATTGAGAGAGCATAGAAATATAAGTGATTTTTATGTATTGGTCTTGCAATTTCAACTTTGCTAAATCTGATTGTTAGCTTTAATAGTTTTCTTGTGAATTCCTTAGGATTTTCTATGTATAAGATCATGCCATTTATGAATAGAGATCGTTTTCTTTCTTCCTGTTCACTTTGGGTGCCTTTTTCCTGCTTAATTTTTCTGGCTAGAACTTAAGAGTACAATGTTGAATATAAGTGGCAAAAGCAAAAATCTTTGTCTTGTTTTTGATCTAATAGGGAAAGCTTTCAGTTTCATCATTTAATATGATATTAGGTGTGAGTTTTTTTTAATAAATGCCTTTTTTCAGGTTGAGGAATTTCCCTACTATTCCTAATTTTTTAAATGGATTTCTTTTAAAAATTGTGAAAGGGTGTTGAATATTGTCATATTCTTTCTGTATCAGTGTAAATGGTCATATGGGTTTGGGGTTTTATTCTACTGATGGGAAATATTAATTGATTTTCAGATGTTAAATCAGCCTACCATGCCTGAGATGAATCTCACTTGGTCATGGTGTATAATCTTTTCAATATGCTGCTGGATTCCATTTACTGGCATTTTGTTGAAGATTTTGTATCTGAATGCTTAAGATAACATTTATACTCCATCAGAAATCAATTGACCATAAATGTGAGGATGTATCTGTGGGTTCTTGATTCTCTTCCATTCCAAAGATAGACATACATCCATCTGTATGTCTGTCTTTATGCCAATACCATACTCTCTGGATTGCTATTGCCTTGTAATAAGTTTTGGAATCGGGAAGTAAGAGTGAGATTTTGGTATCTGAGTAACAGTTCTCATAAGAGTTAGTTGGAAAGTATTCCCTCTTCTTTATTCTGGTTCCTCTTTCTTTTTTATTTAACTGTATCTTGGAAATTGTTCCTTCTCAACACATAATGAGAGTCCCTTTCCCTACCTGCCACCCCCGCTGTAGAGAGTTCTGTAATTGTCTGTTCATTTATTTTATTAACCTATTACTTAGTCATGGACATTTAAGCCTGTTTATGTCTTTTATTTTAAACAATGCTGCAATGAATAATCTTGTATATAAGTCATTTTCCATCAATATGAGTCTGTCTGTAACTGAAATTTTAGAAGTTGAATTTCTAGGTCAACCTATGGCTCTGTATTTCACAAAAGTACCTTTTCTGGCTTTTCTTGTGGAGGTGGAGAGTAGGAGGTAGAATGCTGGAGGGGAACTTGCTGTACTTAGCTAGCTAGTCATTTTAGAAAGGTTTGCTTTGCTTCTTTTTGTCATACGGCCTCACCAAGAATCAAAAACATTCCTATTTATCCTGTAAATGTACTTTAAAAAGGGTTTACTACCCAAGATACGTATTTCTGGATGGATGAGAGCTTTTCACACTTAGGAAATTATGCAGGAAATTATGCTGCGAGTACAGCACACACATTTGTTGGAACTTAGGTCATTAAGAAGGTTTTATAAATTCATATATTATACATTTTATTTTATTGTTTATTTTTTGAGACAGAGTCTTCCTCTGTCACCCAGGCTAGAGTGCAGTGATATGATCTTGACTCACTGCAACCTCCACCTCCTGGGCTCAAGTGATTCTCATGTCTCAGCCTCCCGAGTAGCTGGGATTACAGGCACCTGCCACCATGCCCGGCTAAATTTTGTATTTTTAGTAGAGACGGGGTTTCACCATGTTGATCATGGTGGCCTCAAACTTCTGGCCTGAAGTGATCCACCTGCCTCAGCCTCCCAAAGTCCCGGGATCCTTGTATTGGGTAAAAGATAAATATTGGGGGCTGCATGGTGGCTCATACCTGTAATCCCAGCACTTTATGAGACTGAGATGGGAGGAGTGCTTGAGTCCAGGAGAGTGAGGCTTCAGTGAGTTGTGATTGTGGCATTGCACTTCAACCTAGGGATTACAGGCCTGAGTCACTGTGCACCGCCTGTACATTTTAATATTGTGTGTTCGTTCCTCTTTTAGCTATAATATGAGGTTACATTTCAGAGTCATTGCTGTTAAGCATCTCAATGGTGATGAGTTAGAGTAAAAGTTATTTCTATTTCAAACACTGAAGAAAATTTTGTACAAATCTGTCACATTCTAAGCCCAGGACTGATTGTTTCATATACTTCTAATTTTACAATTTCTATTGTAGTCCAGCATGAAAAAAGCCAGTATTAAAATACTGAAAAATTTTGATGAAGCGATAATAGTGGATGCTGCAAGTCTGGATCCAGAATCTTTATATCAACGGACATATGCCGGGTAAGCCTAGCTCATGTCTAGAATTTTTACAAGTGTAAGTAGCTTTGCATCTTTTTAAATTTTTAATTAAATTTTACAGTTTTTCTAATCTATTATATGCCCAGAACGCTCACTTAGAGTGTGCAGTATAATGTGATGGTTAAGTGTAAAGTCTCTGAAGTGACTTCCTGGGTTTTAATCTTGGCTCTGCCATGTATCGGCAAGCTGCTTAACCTCTTGGTATCTCAATTTTTTCATCTGTAAAGTGAGAATAATAAAGTAAAAAGATGCTAGCATCATTTATTGTGGGCAGCATAACTGATACTTGGAAAAATTATTCCTTTGAGTTTAAGAATTAACTTGGTTGTTCATTTTAGCCTGTAATAAAAAGGTAGTGATTCATAGGATATTCCACTTACTGAAATTTACCACAGATCTAATCATAAAATCACTTTCTCTTGCCTAAAGATGGCTTGCTTAACATGTAAACGTGTGTAAAGGCTTGATTACCCTTCCCTAATCCGTACCCCAGTTCCCAGCAGTACCGTGAAAAAGGGATTTCAACGTATTTAATTGCTTTCAGTAGAAAGTAACAGTGGTTTTGGGAGACTGAGGAGTCTGGAAAGTACTTGAAGGAAATAAAAAGTTTGTTTGACCACACTGTCTTTGGAAAGCCAGCTTTTCCAGCTGCGTCAGATTTGTATAGTGATCTTTATTTCTTCTTTTAGAAAATAATGGACAATAAACCTAAATGAGTTCATTCCCAAAGATGACGTTTATTTTAAGGAGTAGTTCATTTATTTAAGACCTTACATAAAGTCTATTAATTGTGCAATGTTTTACTTCTGTAATTTTGTGTGTGTGTAATGTAAATATATATGTATTTTTTAAATATATAAAATGAAGCAGAAAAGAGAAATGATAATTTTTCTTCATCTTTAAAGATGATCTTTGCTGGGTGTGGTGGCTCACATTTGTAATCCCAGCATTTTGGGAGGCCAAGGCAGGTGGATCACTTGAAGTCAGGAGTTCAAAACCAGGCTGGCCAACATGGTGAAACCCCGTCTTTACTAAAAATAAATAAAGATGGTTTTTAGGCCAGGCGCGGTGGCTCATGCCTGTAATCCCAGCACTTTGGGAGGCCAAGGCGGGCGGATCACGTTGGTCAAGAGATCGAGACCATCCTGGGCAGCATGGTGAAACCCCATCTCTACTAAAGAATACAAAAATAAGCAGGGTATGGTGGCATGCGCCTGTAGTCCCAACTACTAGGGAGACTGAGGCAGGAGAATTGCTTGAACTCAGAAGGCAGAGATTGCTGTGAGGCTGTGAGCCGAGATTGCGCCACTGAACTCCAGCCTGGTGCCTGGCGACAGAACAAGACTCTGTCTCAAAAAAAAAAAAAAGAAAAAAGAAAAGATGGTTTTTAGCATTTGTTTTAGTTATATGATTTTAGCATCTTCCTGAAAATTTTCTCAAGGCAAATAAATTTCTATCAGTTGGTATATTGGCACTCATATCTGAAATAACTTATTAGGAAGGATATCTCTAAAATAAGATCTACTTTGCATAAAATAAACTGATGATTGATGTCACAGAATTTTTCTTTTAACCAATTTGACAAACGCGTTATTCTTGACCTCAAGTGATCCACCTTCCTCAGCCTCCCAAAGTGCTGGGATTATAGGCATGAGCCACCTCATCTGGCATTATTCTCATAAAAAATTAAATTCATAGTTAAGTTTTGCCATGACCAGCTCAGTCGTAGAGACCCCAACCCAGGCGGCACTGAAGGAATTAAGACACAGAAACAAAGATAGGATGTAAGAGTGGGATCGTCAGGGGTCTGCCAGCATTTCCCAGCTCACAGCCCAGAGCAGACTCTGACCCACGTATTTATTCTTGTGAACAAGTGATTCTTTTTTTCTTTTTTTTTTTTTTTTTTTAAGATGGGGTTTTACCATGATGGCCAGGCTGGTCTTGAACTCCTGACCTCAGGTGATCCACCCACCCCGGCCTCCCAAAGTGCTAGGATTACAGGCGTGAGCCACTGCGCCCGACCACAAGTGATTATTTTTAATAAGCAGGTGCTCAGTGTTTCTTCATAGAATAAAGATAGACTACACAGGCAGATAGTGCCTGTTCACTACTAAAATAGAAAAAAAGCTAAAAAACACTCTGCAAGTCAGCAATGGGGGACAAGGTCAAATATCCTGTGTTTTAGGAGCTGGTTTAACTAGTGCATCACCGGTACATACTGCTTGCTTATTCTAGCAGTTTCCTGCCTGGGGGATGGCTTGATGTTCCTTGTCGTCGCCTCTCAGCAAACAATATATACTGGTGACAGAGCGAGACTCCATCTCAAAAAAAAAGGAATACTTCAGACTTTTAATTTTTTTCCAGTCTTAGGTTTTTTGCTAAAGAGATTGGGTTTCTTTTGGTATATATCTCTTGATTGTTCAGGTTTTTTCTTCTATGAATTGACTATTCATCTCCTTTTCACATGTTTCTGTTGAGTGATTTTTATTATCGACTTGTTAAAATTCTGGATGTTTCTTTCACGTGACCATTATTAAAAAAGAATTCTATCTGTTTCTGGATATTAATCTTTGGTTGGTAATATCTTAAAAATAAGACCCTTACTGTGTTTTTTGCTCTTTTTTTGAGACAAAGTCTTGCTCTGTCACCCAGGCTGAAGTGCAGTGCCATGATCTCAGCTCTCGGCTCACTGCAACCTCCACCTCCCTGGTTCAAGCGATTCTCCTGCCTCAGCCTTCCAAGTAGCTCAGATTACAGGTGCATGCCATCACACCTGGCTAATTTTTGTTTTTGTTTTTGTTTTTTTTTTTTAGAAACAAGGTTTTACCATGTTGGCCAGGCTGGTCTCAAACTCCTGGCCCCAAGTGATCCCCCTGCCTTGTCCTCCGAAAGTACTGGGATTACAGGCATGAGCCACCACGCCCGGCCATTTTTTGCTTTTTAACTTTGTTTTATAGTACATTGTTAGAGGAAGGCCTACCTTTTTGCTGCTGCTTTTACAAAATTGTCTTGGTTATTCTTGTGCCTTTTTTCTTCTCTGTCAATTTTAGAATTATGAATTACCTGTTAACTCACCATATTTTGTACACCTTTTGGGGATTTCAAATGAAATTGCATTCAATTAAAGATTATCTCACTTTCTGTGCCGCAACATTTTACTTCAAATAAGTCCGATTTTGAATTACATACGGTGGCTATAAATTGTGTTTCTGCTTTCTAGATTTAGATAAAACACTTAAAAATTGATTTTTTTCCGCTGGGCGCGGTGGCTCACGCTGTAATCCCAGCACTTTGGGAGGCCGAGGCGGGCAGATCACAAGGTCAGGAGTTCAAGACCAGCCTGACCAATATGGTGAAACCCCGTCTCTATTGAAAAAAAACATCGATTTTTTTCCTCCTAAATTTAAAACTGATTGTTAGAAGTTAATATTCTTCTGTTCATCCTTATTTAGGAAGATGACATTTGGAAGAGTCAGTGACTTGGGGCAATTCATCCGAGAATCTGAGCCTGAACCTGATGTAAAGAAATCAAAAGGTTTGTGATGTTTTTGTACTTCGTGTTAAGCCTTTACTCACATTATTGATTGGCTGTAAGTCAAAGACCACTTAAGATTTAAACTGTTTATTTTGTAAAGTAACCACTGTATCTTTCACCTTGTGTTTATAGCCACAAGTGAGTACAGCAAGGACTTCCTGTAGTCACAGCTCTGTACAATCTCCTCTGAATCAAAAGAAGGTGAACTTGCTTTGCCACTCCAGAAGGCACATGAATATGAAAAAGCATTGTCTACTTTTTTATTTAATGGCAAAATGCCCAATCAAGTGGGACTTGATGTTTGAGACCTTTTATTTTATTAAATTATTATATTTTTTTTCTTTTCTTTCTTTCTTTTTGAGACAGTTCTTGCTCTGTCACCCAGACTGGAGTACAGTGGTCTGATCTCAGCTCAGTACAACCTCTGCTTCCTAGGTTTAAGTAAGTTTCCTGCCTCAGCCTCCCGAGTAACTAGGACTCCAGGTGTGCACCTCCACACCGGGCTAATTTTTGTATTTTTATCAGAGATGGGGGTTTCACCACGTTGGCCAGGTTGGTTTCAAACTCCTGACCTCAAGCAGTCCACCCACCTTGGCTTCCCAAAGTGCTGGGATTACAGGTGTGAGCTACCATGCCTGGCCTTATTAAATTATTTTTATTGGCTGGGTGTAGTGACTCACGCCTGTAATCCCAGCACTTTGGGAGGCCGAGGCGGGTGGATCACAGGGTCAGGAGATCAAGACCATCCTGGCCAACATGGTGAAACCCCGTCTCTACTAAAAATACAAAAATTAGCTGAGCATGGTGGTCCACGCCTATAGTCCCAGCTACTCAGGAGGCTGAGGCAGGAGAATCGCTTGAATCCAGAAGGCAGAGGTTGCAGTGAGCTGAGATCACACTGCTGCACGCCACCCTGGCGACAGAGCAAGACTTTGTCTCAAAGAATAAATAAATAAATAATTTTTTTAAAATTTCCTCAAGATTGTTGAAAGTAATGAAATATATGTGGAAAGTATTAATAGGTCAAAATTCAAACTGTTTAATCAGAAGAGTAGCTTAGTCAAATCCAAGGGTTAGACACAGAAATCTTTCTTGTCAAGTGCATTCTTTGTGACTGATTTCAGTTTCTTCCTGGTTTACACAGGAAGATTTCAGAAACAAATGTGGCTTCATGACCGATGATGTCTAGAAGTTTTTAGTTTGGTTGAATTGATGCTATTGTTTTGAGTAAAAGATACTAATTTTTTTAAGAAGAAAATATTCAATTTTGATAAATATGTTTAAGATTAAGAGCTATTATTAATCTTATAGGACTGCATTTTTGATATGTTTATCTTATTTTCTTTTCCTTTTTTCTTTTTTTTTTTTTTTTGAAATGGAGTTTCTCTCTTATTGCCCAGGCTGCAGTGCAATGAAGCTATCTTGGCTCACTGTGACCTCCACTTCCTGGGTTCCATTGATTCCCTTGCCTCAGCCTCCTGAGTAGCTTGGATTACAGGCATGCACCGCCACGTCAATTTAATTTTTGTATTTTTAGTAGAGACAGGGTTTCACCATGTTGGCCAGGATGGTCTCAATCTCCTGACCTCATGATCCGCCTAACTTGGCCTCCCAAAGTGCTGGGATGGCAGGCGTGAGCCACGGTGCCCGGCCCATCTTATTTTCTTAATGCAACTATTGTTTAGATAATTAATTGCAAATCTTGATTTTGCTAAATGATCTGCCTTTTGGTCAGATACACATTTGACAGAGTAAGTGAAAAATGCAACAATTAATGAAGTAATTTAAACCAAAAAAGGGCCTATTACCTAGTTGACCTTATTTATCCAAATAATTACTTTTATTTCCTATTTTGTCAGAGAAGTCTTAGACAAGAGTTGGGAAGAATCTTAAGACTGAAGGAAAATTTACACAGTTCACTCAGTAAATAATGTTTGCTTTCCCTGAGTTAAGGAAAGGGAAGAAAAAATTGTGTGTGTGTGTATGTGTGTGTGTGTTTTAAGTAAATGATTTTTCAGTGCCTCTTTGCTTGCTTGTATTCACACAGCAGGTTAGAAGATTCAGATCTTGCCTGCAAGAAATTGACAGCCTAGTAGTTATGTGCTTTTTTTTTTTTTTTTTGAGACAGAGTCTTTCTCTGTTGTCCAGGCTGGAGTGCAATGGCGAGATCTTGGCTCACTGCAACCTCAGCCTCCCAGGTTCAAGCAGTTGTCCTACCTCAGCCTCCCAAATAGCTGGGACAGGCACCTGCCATCATGCCCAGCTAATTTTTTGTATTTTTAGTAGAGATGGGGTTTTGCCATGTTGACCATGCCAGTCAGAACTCCTGGCCTCAAGTGATCCACCTGCCTCAGCCTCCCAAAGTGCTGGGATTGCAGGCATGAGCTTGTATTGGGTAAAAGATGAATGTTGGGGGCTGCATGGTGGGTCATACCTGTAATCCCAGTACCTTGTGAGACTGAGATGGAAGGAGTGCTTGAGCCCAGGAGGGTGAGGCTACAGTGAGTTGGGATTGCATCATCACACTTCCACCTGGGTCACAGACCAAGACTTTGTCTCTTAAAAACAAAACAAAATTTTTTTAAGGAATACTGGGAAGAGGTCAGTGTTGGTTTTGGAACAGAGGAAGTACCAGATGACCTTTGTGAGGCATTGGCCAGGAAGAACTCTACAGTGTCTTTTGGTAGCTTCTGTCCATAAGGATAATGGGTTCTCCTCCCCAGTATTAATAGAAATCTGAGCTGTTTGTTTGTTTGTTTGTTTTTTAATCTGGTCTCATACCTCTGACAGCTCATGAAGAAGTGGTTCTGCTTCATACATATATGTGTTAGGTATAGTATAGGTGTTGGTGTTTATAGTTTGTTTCTGTTTGTTTTATATGAATTAAGGTGTATTATGAGCAGTTAAAGAGATACAGGAAATTTTTCCCCAAACCACTATCTCTGCTCATTCTATTCATTCAGTCTCTTCATGTTATTCCTTCCTTCATTCATTCTGTAGAACAATGGAGTTCCTACTATATGCATCTACTGCTCTGGGTCCAGGGGGGAAATGAAGTTCCTGCTTTCATGGAACTCACATTATATTGGAGGAGACAGTAACAGATAAACAAATGCACCCTGTGTACATGTGTTTAAACAAGAAAAGCAGGGTAGGGGGCTGACAGAGAGAGTAGTGGGGGGTGCTATTTAAGAGGTGGTGTCAGGAAAGGCCTCACTGAGGAGGTGGCATTTTCAGTAGACCCGAGTGCAGTGTGGGCATAAGCCCAGGCAGCATGTAGAGAAAGCGTGTTCTTGGTGGAAGGAACAAGGACAGAGGCTTGAAGCTGGAGACCTCAGCATGATTAAGGAACAGTAAGCCTCATGTGGTTGGAAATGGAGTGAGCAAAGGAATGAGCAGTAGAAGGCGAGTGAGTTGGGAGGTCACCAGAGACCATGACAAGGACTTGAGAGTCAGGGACACTTTGGAAGTTGGAGCAGGGAAATGATGGATTTATGTTTTGAAGGAATTGCTCTAGCAGCTATCTGGAAAATTGAGTGTAGGGCTTCAAGAAGAGAAGCAGAGAAACAACATTGCCATAATCATAGTCTAAGTAAGGTGTGATGGTGGTCTGGATTAGGCTGGTAGTGAAGACCAGTTCAATTTGGGTTGTATTTGAAGGTAGAGGCAAAAAGATTATATCTCCACCAGCAAGCCCATCTATGACATAACTTGTATTATTAATTTAATTGAGAGATGCTCACATAAACTAATGAATAAGAATTTCTGCAGTTTGGTTAAACACACCCATATATCCTGGTGCTTTTTTTTTTTTTTTTTTTTTTTTGAGATGGAGTCTTGCTCTGTCACCCAGGCTAGAGTGCAGTGGCGAGATCTCGGCTCACTGCAACCTCCACCTCCCAAGTTCAAGCAGTTCTCTGCCCAGCCTCCCAAGTAGCTGGGATCACAGGTGCCTGCCACCACGCCTGGCTAATTTTTGTATTTTTAGTGGAGATGAGGCTTCACTGTCTTGTTCAGGCTGATTTTGAACTCCTGACCTCATGATCCACCCACCTTGGCCTCCCAAAATGCTGGGATTACAGGCGTGAACCCAATGCATCCAGCCCCTGGTCCTTCTTCCTTCTTCTAGTTGTCCAGACGTCTCTCTCTCTCTCTCTTTTTTTTTTTTTTTTTTTGAGACAGTCTTGCTCTGTCGCCCAGGCTGGAGTGCAGTGGCATGATCTTGGCTCACTGCAACCTCTGCCTCTCAAGTTCAGGTGATTCTCCTGCCTCAGCCGCCTGAGTAGCTGGGATTACAGGTACACACCACCATGCTTGGCCACAGTCTCTTTAAGGCAAATATTTTTTGGTGGTGTAGGAGCCTAGAGATTGAGTTTATTCTCTCAGAAGGCATTTGAGTGATTCCTGTGTGCCAGGCACTATGCTGAATGCCAGGGATGTAAACAAGAGGGCATGGTCTCAGTCTGTTTACTCTGGCTTGCTTCCTTTTTAATGATCCTGACTTGTTAAGCATATCAGTTATCCTACAGAATGTTTAATCATCTGAACTTCCCTGGTTGTGTTATTTAGCTTATTTCTCTCTCCTTGACATTTCTTGTAAACTGGAAGTTACACCTAAAGTCTTGATTTGTGTTACACATTTTAGATTAGAACCACATCACAGGTGATGTTGTATATGGTGTTTTTGAAAGGGTCTCTATATATTGGTCTGCGCATTAAAATAATGCCTGAATGCATACACATAAAATTTAACAGTGATTACATTAGAGATGAGAAGAAAAACAGGTGCCTTTTACTTTTCAATATACCCTTTTCCTCTACTTCTTGAATTTTCTTGCCCTTTGCATACTTTATTGCTTAATCTTCCACCTCATCTCTTCCCCTGTGGCTTCCTGTTGCATTGGGAATGAAATCTAGCCTCTCTGCTGTTACCTGTGAATGTCCTTTGTTGGCCTCTGTGACCTTACTTTGAACCACTCCTTTCATGGACTGAGCTCTAGTTGGACTATCTTTTACTCTTTTGTGAAGTTTCTTCCCTTTGAGGAACTCTGCAGTTGCTGTTTCATGGCTGTGGCAAGTCCTGTCATGGCTTTCATGCAATTATGGTTCCTCCTTCTCATCTCAATATTATCTCTTCAGAGAGAGACCTTTCCAACTCACATAATCTTCTGTATGTACCACTCACTACCACTTTTTTCTTTCTTTTTTTTTTTTTTTTTTTTTTTTTTTGAGACAGGGTCTTGCTCTGTTGCCCATGGCTCACTGCAGTCTCAACTTCTTGGGCTCAAAAGATCCTCTCACCTCAGCCTCTCGTGTAGCTAGAACAGCAGGCACACGCCACCATACTTGGCTTATCATTTTACTTTTTGAAGAGACAGAGTTTCGCTATGTTGCCTAGGCTGGTCTCAAACTCCTGGACTTCAGCACATCTCTTGGCCTCCCGAAGTGCTGGGATTACAGGAGTGAGCCACCATGCCTGGCCTATTTTCTTATTCACTGTCTGAAAGTATCTTGTTCATTTATTTACATACTTGTTTATAGTTTATTTCTCAGCTGGACATGGTACCTCACACCTGTAATCTCAGTACCTTGGGAGGCTGGGTTGGAGAATTAGTTGAGCCTAGGTCTTTAAGACCAGCCTGGGCAACAAGTGAGCCCCTATCTATGAAAAATTATTTAAAAATTAGCTGGGCATGGTGGCACACACCTGTGGTACCAGCTACTTGGGAGGCTGAGGTGGGAGGATCGCTTGGGCCCAGGAGGTCAAGGCTACAGTGAGCCATGATCGTGCCACTTCACTGTAGCCTAGTGACAGAGTGAGACCCTATGTCTAAAAAATAAATAAAAATAGTTTGCCTATCATCACCAGGAAGTAAAAGCAAAAAAAAAAAAAAGAAAGAAAGAAAAAAGATAGGTTGTCTATATTATTTGGCACTGTATTTCCTGATTCTGAAATTATGCCTAGCATGTGGTAAGTACTCCTTAAATATTTATTGATTGAATTAATTAATACGTATTCATTTGGGATTATCTGGTAAGATTATGGATTATATTTATTTAAGACAAAAATCATTTTTTAAACTTGGTTGCCCTTTGCCACACTTACATAGACACTAAGTTTTCTTAGCCAGATTACTTCTGAGGATACTCACAGAGTCCATTCTCTTCTCAGTCCCCAAATAGTTGATATTTCTTAGCATTTTCAAGCTCATGCAATTCTTAGATGATTTATCTGTGTATATCATCTCCTCATTCTACAAATGTAGAAATTGAAGGCCAGGCACAGTGGCTCACACCTGTAATCCCAGCACTTTGAGAGGCCAAGGCGAGTGGATCACTTGAGGTCAGGAGTTCAAGACCAGCCTGGCCAACATGGTGAAACCTCATCTGTATTAAAAATACAAAAATTGGCTGGGCGCAGTGGCTCACGCCTATAATCCCAGCCCTTTGGGAGGCCAGGGCGGGTGGATCATGAGGTCAGGAGATCGAGAGTACCCTGGCTAACACAGTGAAACCCCATCTGTACTAAAAATACAAAAAATTTAGCTGGGCACGGTGGCATGTACCTGTAGTCCCAGCTACTAGGGAGGCTGAGGCAGGAGAATCACTTGAACCCGAGAGGCAGAGGTTGCAATGAGCTGAGATTGTGCCACTGCACTCCAGCCTAGGCAACAGAGCGAGACTCCGTTTCAATATATATATATCCCAGCTACTAGGGAGGCTGAGGCAGGAGAATTACTTGAACCTAGGAGGTTGAGTTTGCAGTGAGCTGATAATGCACCAGTACATTCCAGTGTAGGCAACAAAGTGAGACTCAGTCTTTTTTTTTTGTCTGAGAAAGAGACTCAGTCTTAGAAAAAAAAAGAAACAGGCGGGCACGGTAGCTCATGCCTGTAATCCTAGCACTTTGGGAGGCTGAGGTGGGCAGATCAGCTGAGGTCAGGAGTTCAAGACCAGCCTGGCCAACATGGCAAAACCCCATCTCTACTAAAATTTTAAAAATTAGCTGGGCATGGTGGCACACACCTATAATCCCAGCTAATTGGGAGGCTGAGGCAGGAGAATCGCTTAACCTGGGAGGCAGAGGTTGCAGTGAGCGGAGATTGTGCCACTACACTCCAATGTGGGTGACCAAAAAAAAAGAAAAGAAATTGAGGAATGGGGGAGATTGTGATAATGTGATTTGTTAGGAATCACACAGCAGGTTAGTAGCAACTACAGGGCTTTGGTTCAGAACACCACCTGGACAATGGTTTGTTTACCGGCTCCCCTTCCTCTGCCTCTCTCTCCTTCCTGTTGAGGGCAGCTGGAAATAGTTTTCATCATTTATTACTAGCCTATAGTTTTAATTTGAGTTTTGAAACCTGATAATAGAGCACAGAGGAAAAGATTGAGTTTTCTTTTTTTGAGACAGTCTCACTCCATGTCCCAGGTTGGAGTGCAGTGACACCATCTCAGCTCATTGCAACCTCTGTCTCCCAGGTTCAAGCAGTTCTGTCTCAGCCTCCCGGGGTACAGGCACGTGCCACTACACCCAGCTAATTTTCTGTTTTGTTTTGTTTTGTTTTTTTCTGAGATAGAATCTTGCTCTGTCGCCCAGGCTGGAGTGCAGTGGCACATCTTGGCTCACTGCAACCTCTGCCTCCTGTGTTCAAGCGATTCTCCTGTTTCAGCTTCCCTAGTAGCTGGGAGTACAGGTGCGTGCCAACATGTCCAGCTTATTTTTGCATGTTTAGTAGAGACAGGTTTTCACTTTGTTGACCAAGCTGGTCTCGAACTCCTGATCTCTGGTGATCTGCGCATCTCGGCCTCCCAAAGTGCTGGGGTGATGGGCATAAGCCACTGCGCTGGCCAATTTTGTATTTTTAGTGGAGATGGGGTTTCACCGTGTTGGTTGGGCTGGTCTCGAACTCCTGACCTCAAGTGATTCACCTGCCCAGCCTCCCAAAGTGCTGGGATTACAGGCGTGAACCACTGTGCTCAGCCAAGATTGAGTTTTGAAAAGAGGCTTCTGAGTTTATGAGAAGGGCAAGCAAGGTAACTGAAGAAGTTACATTAAAATCATCTAGGACGCCAGGCGTGGTGGCTCATGCCTGTAATCCCAGCACTTTGGGAGGCCAAGGCAGGTGGATCACCTGAGGTCAAGAGTTCAAGACCAGCCTGCCAACATGGAGGAACCCCATCTCTACTAAAAATGCAAAATTAGCTGGGTGTAGTGGCACATGCCTGTAATCCCAGCTACTTGGAGGCTGAGGCAGGAGAAACGCTTGAACCTGGGAGGCAGAGGTTGTGGTGAGCTGAGATCGTGCCATTGCACTCTAGACGGGGCAACAAGAGTGAAACTCTTCTCAAAAAAAAAAATCATCTAGGAGACAGTGTAACAAGAAGGAATTGTAAAAGGTTGCTATGAGCATGTGCGCATGGAGTGGCAGTCCCCTGTGCTTGGATACAGTGGTGGGAGACAAAGCTGTACTTAAATTGATAAATCCCTTGCATGTCATTTTAAGGAGCTTAGAGTCCCATCATGTAGACATCAGAGATTTAACAGAGTACTAACCAGATGCATTCCCTGTCAGTAGAATGAGAACGAATTGGAGTTGGGAGAGACTGGCATCAGAGACACCAGTCAGACAGTGGAAGTAGCTAGTAATGTAGATAGAAGAAGAAAAAGATTCAAAGTTAGGTGGTGGTAGCAAGAATTAGAGGGAAGGTCAGATTTATGATACGTCCAAGGTTGAATTCTAGGGTGAAATTTGGTGATAGATTTCATGTGTAAATGAGGAAGGTAGATTTGAGTTTTTTTAACATGGGTTCTCTAGGTGAAAAAGTGTGACGTTAACTGAGATACACAACACAGGAAAAGAGTAAGTGGAAATAAATGAGTTCAGTTTGAAATAGGTTCAGTTTGAGATGCCTTTGGACAATTTGGAAGTACAGATTTGACCCTCAAGGGATTTCTAAGTTATTCGCAAATAGAAGGAAGTTAAAGCCACACAAGGGAATGAGATGCCCAAAGAAAATGTGTTGCAGAAGAAAGGAAAACTGACAGGTGGATGCTGGAGAAGCTCCATGTTAAAGGTGGAGGGAATGTACAGAGGAGGAGTCTTAAGATGTGGGTTTGGAGGAAAAAGTGTCAGTCAACAAGGGGAAAACTCAATAGAGTGACTCTGCCTGGGGCCTGAGTAGAGAACAGTGCATGGGTGATTCAACAGCCCATTGAGCCTTCAGACAGAGCATTTAACATTGTAGTTCTGTAGACTCTGGTTTGCAGTAAAATTTGAATAAACCAATATTTAAGCCCTTAGGTAATAATAAAAGTTGAGGGAAAAGGATCCAGGTTTTGTATTTTTTTATGAAATCAGTTATTGAATTAATCAGGACCTTGCCTCAAGAAATAATCTATCAACAATCCACTTGGTTTGAAACAAAGAGGAAGTGAGCCTGTTCAAATTATTAAATAAAAGGGTAAGATGTGTATTTCATTCATAGAGATAGAGGCTGGCCTACTTCAGATGATTCTCAGCATGTGATTACAGATGTAGGCTTGCACATCCTAGGAAGTTAAGGTGTACTGTGGCTTGGATAGAATATGGCTCTTTGAAACTCTTCTCTCACCTGTCTAGTGTATATAGACCGGAGAACTAGAATGTAGCAGCATACTCTGTCCTAGAAGCCCTTTTGTAGAGGAGTTGGTCTGCAAGGTTTGAAAACAGAACAAATGAGTTGATGTCTCCCAACATGTTGCTAGATTCTTACCCAAGAGCAAGATCCTGATGAGGGTTTCGTTTTGTTTTAATGTTTGCTGCAAACTAACACTAGATGTTAGTTTCTTTCATCAAGTGAGGAGAGTAGAAGAAAAGTCCAGAACTCTGAAACACCTTTTCAAAAGGTTTTCAGGCCATGATGTTTGCAGGTTAAATACTCTGTTATGGACAGTTTTTATTAATGTAATATTCCTTAATGTTTTGGATGGTATCACACAAGAAAGAATATCTGTCTGGGAAGCAACAGTTTTTAAATAAGAGCATTTTGGTGGTGGAGGGGGTGTTTTTTTTTTTGGTTTTTTTTTTTTATACAGAGTCTCGCTCTGTCACCCAGGCTGGAGTACAATGGTGCGACCGAGGCTCACTGCAAGACTCCACCTCTTGGGTTCCAGCAATTTTCCTGCCTCAGCCTCCCAAGTAGCTGGGATGACAGGGTTTCGCCATGTTGGCCAGGCTGGTCTCACTCCTGACCTCAGGTGATCCACCCACCTCGGCCTCCCAAAGTGCTAGTATTACAGGTATGAGCCACTGTGCCTAGCCTTTTTCTCCTGAGATGGAGTCTCACTCTGTCACCCAGGTTGGAGTGCGGTGGCACAATCTCAGCTTACTGCAACCTCTCCTCTTGGGTTCAAGCAATTCTCCTGCCTCAGCCTCCCAAGTAGCTGGGATTATAGGCGCCTGCCACCACACCCTGCTGATTTCTGTATTTTTAGTAGAGACGGAGGTTTCACCATGTTGGCCAGGCAGGTCTCGAACTCCTAACCTCAGGTGAACCACCCACCTTGGCCTCTCAAAGTGCTGGGATTACAGGCGTGAGCCACTGCACCCAGTCAAATAAGAACATTTTTAATGTAAAATTATGCATGAAATGTACATTCAATTTTGTCTTTGTTTACTAGGATCCATGTTCTCACAAGCTATGAAGAAATGGGTGCAAGGAAATACTGATGAGGTAAATTCTACTTTTAGGATAAAGAGATTTCTGTTTATAAGTGCCACCCTCGTGTAAGTAAGATTTTAAATGTTCTCTTTTTTAGTTTCCATGTTTAAGCAGCATGGCATATTTATGCTCTCTTATCCAGAATGTACCGAGAAAGGGTGGCCCTTCTTGACATCTAACAATTGCCTGGTAGTAGCAGTGATGGTACTTCAGTCCAGAGGCTAGGACTGCTGAAGGATATACATGCATTCAAGTTTCCATCAGCCAGCAGGCATCAGTAATCAGTGTGTAGATCAAAAGCTACACAATGTTTCCTTCCCCATCATCAGTTTTACTTTAAGTACTGGAGGCTTGCTTTTTTTTTTTTTTTTGAGACGGAGTCTTGCCGTGTTGCGCAGGCTGGAGTGCAATGGCGTGATCTCGGCAGGCTCCTGCCACCATACCCAGTTAATTTTTTGTATTTTTAGTAGAGAAGGGGTTTCGTCATGTTGGCCAGGCTGGTCTTGAACTCCTGACTTCAGGTGATCCACCCTCCTTGGCCTCCCAAAGTACTGGGATTACAGGCATGAGCCACCACGCCTGGCCCGAGGTTTGCTTTTTAATAGTTAAGTACATTAAGAGATGGGAAGTGAAAAAAGGAAAATGTTTTATTTTGACCATCTAACATGAAAGTAGTTCCAGTGTTGGGTATCCAGTAGTTGACTCCGAAAGGCAGTGAATGACATGTTAATACTCATAGCCAGAGGGTGGTCCAGATTTTTTCATACATGGAAATGAACTTCTTATTCAAATAAGTAGAAATGATGTGCGTAAGCCATTTGTTCCGAGCACTGAGTATGCGCATCTCTATCCATCTAATGAATAACCACCAGTTTAACTTACTTTCTTTAGGCCCAGGAAGAGCTAGCTTGGAAGATTGCTAAAATGATAGTCACTGACGTTATGCAACAGGCACAGCATGATCAGCCATTAGAGAAGTCTACACAGGTGAGGATGATTTGTTTGCATGAACTGAAAAGTATTATTTTCCAGGTATAAAAATTAAAAAGGACATAAGGAACTTCTTTGCCTTTGAAGGATAACTGCTGTAGGGATTACCTTCTTATCATAAGTAACTAGAAAACAGATAAACTACATGAAACAACTGTTTCCATACATTGGACAATGGGCAATACAGGGCAACGGTACCGAAACCAAACAGAGCCCAGGAGGCTTGCTGAACTAAAGAGTTAAAAATCAAAGTTCAGGCCAGGTGCAGTGGCTCACGCCTGTAATCCCAGCACTTTGGGAGGCCAAGGTGGGCCAATGACCAGAGGTCAGGAGTTCAAGACCAGTCTGGTCAACATGGTGAAACCCCAACTCTACTAAAAATACAAAAATTAGCTGGGCATGGTAGTACACGCCTATAATCCAGCTGCTTGGGAGGCTGAGGCAGGAAAATCACTTGAACCTGGGAGGCGGAGGTTATAGTGAGCCAAGATCGTACCACTGCATCCAGCCTGGGACACAGAGCGAGACTCCATCCCCGCAAAAAAAAAGAAAGGATTTGTATAAAACCATGGATACTATACAAAATGGCCAGGGACAGTGGCTCACAGCTGTAATTGCAGCACTTTGAGGGGCTGAGGTGGGCAGATCAAGTGTGAGGCCAGTTGTTCCAGACCATCCTGGCCAATATGGCGAAACCCTGTCTCTACTCAAAGTATAGAAATTAGCCGGGCACGGTAATGCACATCTGTAATCCAACTACCTGTTAGGCTGTGGCAGGAGGCTTGAACCCAGGAGGCAGAGATTGCTGTGAGCCGAGATTTAACAAAATATGTGCAAGATCTGCACAGTATACACTATAAAACAACCGAGCAGGATTAAAGAATGTTTGAAAAAAAAAGAAATAAGTCTTGTGTGTGAATGAAAAGACTCAGCGTGGTTAAGGCACCATATTATCCTCAAATCGGTTGATAGATACCGTACAATTATAATCAAAATTCCAGCAGACTTTCTTATATAAATTGATAAGATAATGTAAAATTTCTTAGGAAATATAAATGAACTAGAATAACCAAAAAAATTATTGGAAAAAAGACACATTAGAAGAATAACAAATACTAGCTGGCTTCATATTGACCATAACGCTACATGATTTTTTTTTTTTTTTTTTTGAGATGGAGTTTTTTGCTCTTGTAGCCCAGGCTGGAGTACAGTGGCACAATCTTGGCTCACTGCAACCTCCGCCTCCCGGGTTCAAGTGATTCTTTGCCTCAACCTCCTGAACAGCTGGGATTACAGGCATGCGCCACCACACCTGGCTAATTTTGTATTTTTAGTAGAGAAGGTGTTTCTCCATGTTGATCAGGCTGGTCTTGAACTCCTGACCTCAGGTGAACCACCTGCCTGGGCCTCCCAAAGTGCTGGGATTACAGGTATAAGCCACCATGCCCAGCCTGTATTTTTTTTAGTAGAGATGGGGTTTCACCATTTTCACCAGGCTGGTCTCGAACTCCTGACCTCAGGTGATCTGCCCACCTTGGCCTCCCAAAGTGCAGGGATTACAGGCGTGAGCCACGGTGCCTGCCGCAGTTTCTTCAACAATGTGATTGTCTCTAACTTGAGTTGATTCATGAAGAGATTTAATGTGGTAGGAGAATTCCTTTTTTTTTTGAGATGATGTCTTACTCTGTCGCCAGGCTGGAGTGCAATGGTGCAATCTCCACTCACTGCAACCTCTGCCTGCTGTGTTTAAGCGATTCTCCTGCCTCAGCCTCCCAAGTAGCTGAAACTACAGGTGTGCACCACACCCGGCTAATTTTTGTATTTTTAGAAGAGACGGGGTTTCATCCTGTTGGCCAGGATGGTTTCCATGTCTTGACTTCATGATCTACCAGCCTTGACTTCCCAAAATGCTGTGATTACAGGCGTGAGCCACCGCACCCAGCCCTGAGAATTTCTACTTAGATTCTTTGTGAACATATCAAACTATTCCTCTATCATTATGTTAAGCAAAAATTAGGAGTCAGAGAAAATACTTTCAGATGACATCTCATAAAACCCTCAGTAGTTTGGAGAAATTGCATTCAGTTTGGGTCCATTATCATCCTTTTCTTTCTAACTTCCCAGCTAACTTTTTACTCTAAGAACTGTCATTACTGGAGCTTGATTTAATTGTGAATTTGCACTGAATTGATTCATACCAAAGCTCTATTTACTTTTCCAGACTCTACCCTCTTTTTCTGCATGAGGCTGATCATTTTTGTCTGTATTTATCTTATGTCTCAGTCAAACCTCAGATAGCCAAGAGCAAGCTACAAGTGTATAAGAAGTGAGAGGTAGCTATGTTTGTGTTCTCATTATCATATGCATAATCAGATGTTCCATAATAAGAAAATGTTCTTTAGAAACCATTTTTGGAAAGCAGATGTTTACAATTCAGGCTTTTCGTTTGAGTTTTATGTTCAAATTTTGTTAGTATATGCTTTTCATTTTTAGGATATACAGATATATTTCACTATATTTTGGTTTTTGAGCTTGCTAGGCCTTCTCTTTGACTTGTCAGATTTTCTGTCCTGCCAGGCCCTCAGGGATGAGTAGTGCACTGGTGAGGGAAAAAAACAGTAGACTCAGCCCGGGGACAGTGGCTTATGCCTGTAATCCCAGTACTTTGGGAGGCCAAGGCGGGTGGATCACCTGAGGTCAGCAGTTCAAGACCAACCTTGCCGACATGGAAAAACCCTGTCTTTACTAAAAATTTAACAAATAGCTGGGCCTGGTGGCCCATGCCTGTAATCCTAGCTACTCAGGAGACTGAGGCAGGAGAATCGCTTGAACCCAGGAGGCAGAGTTTGCAGTGAGCCAGGATCACGCTATTGCACCCCAGCCTGGCCAACAAGCGCAAAACTCAACACTCCGTCTCAAAAATAAAAATAAACAGTAGACTCACAGAACTAGCTGAGTCCTTTAGGACCTTTTGCAGGTGACTCTTCTTTAGTTCCTCATGTCCTCATCAGTAGATCAGAGAAATTCAACAAGAAAACCCCAAAAGATTCCCTTCTGATCCTCATCCTGTAATTTTATGAATGTGTGAAGTCCTAGGCCTGTGAAGGAATACTCAGTAGCTCTTCATCCTGTGTTAATACTTCTCTGCTTCAACCTCCAACTGGACATTTGCCTGTAGGATGTACTTGGACATTTGGCATAAACTACCTCACATCGTTACTGAATTGCTTTATGTGCATGTCCCACGTCACAATACCAGGGACCTTGTCTTCCGTGAGATTTGTCCCCAGTGGTGTGAGTTCAGGAGGGGAGTCAGCCTCATGAGCTTGGTCTTGGGTGCCCAGCAGATCAGGGTTCATTTTTTCCTTGTAAAGACTGTGGGGGTATTCCATTTTGTGCCTCTACTGTCATTTAATGAATCCCTTGTGAATGATTATTTAGGTTCTTTCAAGTTTTTCTGTTACAAACAATATTTTAGTGAATGTCTGCATGTGTGTCTTTACCATCCCTCTTGAATATGCTGTAGGGTTAATTCCTAGAAATAGAGTTACTTTGTCAAAAATTGGCAGTTTTGGTTTGTTTTTTTGTTTTTTGTTTTTTGTTTTTTTTGAGATGGAGTTTCTCTCTTGTTGCTCAGGCTGGAGTGCAATGGCACGATCTCAGCTAGCTGCAACCTCCGCCTCCCGGGTTCGAGATTCTCCTGTCTCAGCCTCCTGAGTAGCTGGGATTATAGGCATGCACCACCACGCCCGGCTAATTTTTGTATTTTTAGTAGAGACAGGGTTTCACCATATTGGCCAGGCTGGTCTCAAACTCTTGACCTCAGGTGATCCACCTGCCTTGGCCTCCCAGAGTGCTGGGATTACAGGTGTGAGCCACTGTGCCTGACCTAAAATTGGCAATATTTTTCATTCTAATATCTATTGACAAAATCCGAAGCAAGTCTGGATGCCCGTCCTTGTTATGTGACCCTTGGGTAAGTTACCTAGCCTCTTGAAACTTCTGTTCACTCATATGTTAACAAGGAAAATTACAATATTTCACCTCATGAAATTGTAGTCAGGTGCTGGCTGTCATAAACTCTGGTATATAGTAAACACTAAGTGTTGGTGTCCATCCTTAATTTGTAATGATAATGTGTCACTTTTTAGAGAAATGTATCTTACCATTTTCTTTTCTTTTCTTTTTTTCAGTTATGACTCAAAACGAGATAAAGGAAATCTATTTTTGAAAAATAAGAGAACTTTTTTCCCTTCGTTGGATTCTTCAACACAGCCAATGAAAACAGCACTGTTTTTCTTTTCACTGATCTGTCACTGTTGTTTCCAGGAGAGAATGGGAGACAATCCTAGACTTCCACCATAATGCAGTTACCTGTAGGCCTAATTGATGCACGTGACGTTCATACAGTGAGAGTCTTAAAGATACTAAATGGTATTGTTTACATTACTAGAAAATTATTAGTTTTCCAATGGCAATAACCCATTTATGAGAGAGTTTCAGCCCACTGGAATAGACAGGGACCACATCCTGTGGGAGGCAGATAAGCATAGAACTGATACTTGATGTACACTCGCAGCAGTAACTCATCCCTAATAGCATCGTAAAGCAGGTGCCGTAAGTGCTTTGCTTTGTCCTCCCAAAGCAGGTGAGTCAGCCCCACCAAGAGCCAGGCAGCTCTGAGTGGCAGCATGGTGCTAGCAGCTTCAGTGGAACAGGGCGAGAGTTTATTATGCAGTCTTCCTTCACAGCGGCATTAATTTGGAAGAAAGCTGACAAGTCATGGGTCAGGTTTCAGTGACTTCTTCCTCCCTTTGATGGCAGTATACAGTTTTCACGTTTTAATTCCTCCTGAGATGCAGTATGCGTAAAACCATTCTCTCACCTGCTAACAGAAGGGTGAATCTGGTTTACTCTGAGCATTAGGATTTACACCTCTGGAATTCTACACTCCAGTTTTTTAACTTTCCCTTCAGAATACATGTGGAAAGAAAGAAATTATAGTGATGACTCCAGTTTTTCCCCTGTGGCACCTTGAACAAAACAGTTTTTCCCAAATTATAATTCTTTTATTAAGGTGAGCAGGGTGGTTGGGGGAGAGAGAAACATTCGACTTTGTTTGACTGGCTCCCCCATTCTTTGCTGTGAGCTGGAAAGTGTGCAGTTGGTGGTCTTTCTTCTTCTTCAGGACAGTAGGAGACTCATTTACTGCACTTCTGCTCAGGTGGCTTCTGCATCGGGACCTCACAGCCATCAGCAAGGCTGCTCGGTTGGTGAGCACACTCCATTGACCACGTGGTGCCAGTGCTTCCTCAATGCACATGATTGAGAGAAAAGAAAGTTCTCTTAGATGTTTCTGCTTTTGCTCAGACTTTGCAAAAAAAAAAAAAATATATATATATATATGTATAAATATATAATTAATCACTGAGAAAGTCTTGAATGAACAGAGAATTTATTCCATTGCAATATTTGATTGTATAGAGGCACACTGTTTGATCGACAGAAGAAGCAAAAAGGCTTTTTGTAAGTTTTTGGTACTATGTACCACCTCTGTTACTCTTCTAAAGCTGAAGTATTCATGTACTTAAACCATATGATATTTAATTGTGTTTGATTTTAAAATATATATATATATGAATTATATTTAAAATTGTGTCAACTTTCTGCTTTCAGGGCTTTTATGGCTCTTCTGTTGAAATATATTGATTTTTCCAAATATTTTCATTTGCTTTATAAAAACCCAGAACATGAACCACTACTGGACTTAGCCTTGTGTTTGGAGTGTATGGCATAAACCCAAGGTTTTTATTAGGCGTATATGCTGTGATTAATTCATTTCATTCTTTTAACAAAATATTTCCATCCATTTCACATTGCTTCCATCTTTAACGGAAAAGCAATATCAAGATTATAGAATAAAATGTGGTTTTGGGTGACTCTTGCTGCCTCTGCATGTTTTAGAATAACAATTTCTACAAGACTCTAGGGTGTTTAAACTAGTGCTTTCAGTTAAGATAATTTCTGATCATTTTTTTGTATATACATTTTATGCTTCTGAGCTAGAGATGCCAAGTAGTTAACTTATTATAAAGAGAATAGCAGCAAGTTTGAGACTCGGCTGCATTTTTCTGCCCCACCTGCTTTGAGACACAGAAGCGGGTGTGGCCCAAAATTGTTAGCCAGATTTAATATTTGATCTAAAGTAGATCCTTGTACTAATTTTAAAGTTGGAATTCGATTCCTCCAACATTGAGCACCCACTATGTTCCAGGCTCTACGCATTATGCCCACAAAACAGATGCCCTGGTGGAGTTTTTATAGGTTCAAGTAATCAGTTGAACACCCTTCATCTTTACCACATCGTTGACGTTGACACAAATTGTTTAAAAAAAAAAGATATTAGAAAGTGATACCTTTTGTAACTTGATGTGTCTTCATTGCTTTGTAAGATTTGATGAAAGTAAAAGGAAATGTCAGCCAAATCCAGTGAACAGCAATAAAACAGGGAGCAACTTTTTATAACTTTCTACTTGGGTTTCAACATTCAGTAAAGCTTTATGAAATGTAAGTAGTTTACAGTACTGGAGCTTTGACTAGTTCAGTAGAAATTTGTAGGGGAAGATCATTCTGAATTGTAGAAAAGTACAAACTTTTTTCGCTGTTTTATTTAGTTACTGAGAGCTAAGCACCTGATGAAGTGACTGACCTCTCTCCAGTGACACCGTTTGGGTACCTGCCTGACTTCAGGAGTGGGGTCCTGTTTCTCCACAGTGACCTTTTCTCTCTCACCATCTCCTCCCTCTTTCCCACATACCAGTTAATTGGACCAGCGTTGAACTCCTGATCCAGACAGGCCCAAGACAGTTGTTTATCTTAAGAATTTTGAGGCCGGGCTCACACCTGTAATCCCAGCACTTTGGAAGGCCAAGGCAGGTGGATCACTTGAGGTCAGTAGTTCGAAACCAGCCTGGCCAACATGGTGAAACCCCATCTCTACTAAAAATACAAAAGCTAGCTAGATGTGGTGGCAAGCACCTGTAATCCTAGCTGCTCGGGAGACTGAGGCAGGGGAATCACTTGAACCCAGGAAGCAGAGGTTGCAGTGAGCCAAGATCACACCACTGCACTTCAGCCTGGGCAACAGAGCAAGACTCTGTTAAAAAAAAAAGAAAGAATTTTGGCCAGGTGTGGTGGCTCACACCTGTAATCCCAGCACTTTGGGAGGCTGAGGTGGGTGGATCACTTGAGGTCAAGAGTTCAAGACCAGCCTGTTCAACATGGCGATACCCGTCTCTTACTTAAAAATTAGCTGATTGTGGTGGCAGGCACCTGTAATCCCAGTTACTTGGGGAGCTGAGGCAGGGAGAATTAATTGCTTGAACCCAGGAGGCAGAGGTTGCAGTGAGCAGAGATCGCACCACTGTACTCCAGCCTGGGTCACTGAGCGAGACTCTGTCTCAAAGAAAAAAAAAAGAACTTTGCATGGGGAAGGAGAGATACTGGTCACCATCTGGGATGGTGCTTGGATGTGGCACTTAAAAAGTCAGGAGCCAGCACTGTGTGGACAAACAGAAGCATGTGGGCCTGAGGTAGCAGCTACCTTGATAACCCTGAGGACATCCTTGGTTTCTGCATCTAGTCCTGTGTCCGTGCACTGGGCTCTGTTAAACTCTCAGCCTTAGAATCATTTTTTATTTTTTAAAAACTTTTTTTTTTTTTTTTTTTTTAAAACGGGGTTTCACCATGTTGGTCAGGCTGGTCTTGAACTCCCGACCTCAGGTGATCCGCCCGCCTTGGCCTCCAAAGTGCTTGGATTACAGGCGTGAGCCACCGCGCCCGGCCATTTTTTATTTTTTAAAAACAGTCCGAAGTGAGTTTTTTAATTGCATGCAACTGAAAGGAGTTTGGCTAAAATACTGCCAGTCTGCTCTAATTCCTAATGATCATGTATGCTCAGCATGTCTAAAAAGTACTGCTGATTTCTGGAGAATAATTTTTCTTTAGTAAACTTTACTTAGTCATCATGTGTATTCTCTCCAAATGGTATCCTAACCTAATGGAGCTAAAAGACACCCCTCATTTTTTATAACAAGCAGTTACTGAGGCCCAGGAAAGGGAGAAGTCTCTGACTTGTGAGATCATCACCATTAGAACTCAGGTGTGTGCCAGTCCCTTTTCATTCTCAAATCCTTCCAAAGAATAATCAGGGTTATAAACACTTTTAGCAATTGTAATAAACCCAGAAATAGAAAGCTCTTTGGTTAGAGTGATGGAAGCTTGGCGGGGGGAGATAATTTTTACAAAATGTGTAAATACCGACCAATTCTATGTACTAGGCAAAGTCCAGCCTTTGCTGGAGCCATAAGGTGGGAAGAAACCCCAGTAAAACCCCTCAAGGTTACAACTTGGGTGGCCCACACTAATAGTTACCCACTGCGGCCCTCTATGGGTGAACATTGAGCACTAGCGGAAGCCCCTCTGCTTAGAGAGAGTTGGTGCAGAGCAGGAGGGGGTGGGACTGGATTCTGGGCAGGTGGAGATGCCCATGAAGGACATTGGAGGAAGCAGTGTGAGCACAGCCCCTGAGGGCATTCATGTTCAGGGAGGGTTGCTGCCCACCGGCTTGCCTGGCACACAGGACAGCAGGTATTCCTGCCTTAGTAACTTTATGTGAACAAGTATTTCCTCAGTCTGTTCCTCTCAAACTGCCTGCCTTGGCGGATTCAGGATGTCACAGAACTCACCTGGATGCATTCAGCCCCTTGGCTAAAGGTGATAGTGGATCTGTCTACCCACCCCCACCCCCTGCACGACTGAAGCACCTGTCAGACTGGGCACAGTCTGTGGGCAAGGAGCAAATGAGAGATGAGGATTGCAACAACTGTGCCATTTCCCGCAGCTTCAGCTGAGTCCTGTGTATTGAATGTGCCTTCAGACTCATCCCTAGGTGACCCCAAGCTGGCCTCTCCCACATCACAGTAAGAATTCCACACACCATACAACTTGGAAAGAAGCTCCAGCTGAAGGAAGTACCACACTTCTTTCAAGATTTTCTTTGTTTTCCTCTTCTTAGCAAAGAGTACCTTTTGTTCCTTCTAATTATGGAACTATTGGTTTAGTAAATATCTACTCATTCAGTCACCCTGTGAGTTCCAGGCACCTTGGAGCTTGCATTTTACTGAAGAGGAGCTGGAAATTGGGATAGCAGCTAAACCGTGTGCTGGTACTTCTGATTTAAGATGGCCTTTGAGCCTATGATTTAGCTCTCTTACCCACCAAGGTCAATTAGAAGTCATCAGGCTCTCCTGCTGTATACTCGTAGGGAGAGCTGCTGCTTAGAGGGGGGAGCCTGCAGAGAGGTCCCCCTTCTGTGTCCTCTCAGCCGCATCTTTCCACCGGGACCAGTTGCTGTACCACTCCGTTCACTTGCTGCAAGGCTGGAGGTTTTGGCACTTTCTCAGGTGTTGAGCACCTGGTTGATCTTGATGCCTGAGTCCATCAAGGCAAGTCCCTGAACAGGGCTTACCTTAGAGTAAGGCTTAGAAGAGGCCATAAAGTCAGTCTCAGCTCCGTGGCTCTGCAGAGTTTTGGGACTTGTGAATTCTTAAAAACAAGACAATTGGCTGGGCACGGTGGCTCACACCTGGAATCCCAGAACTTTGGGAGGCTGAGGCAAGCAGATTGCCTGAGGTCAGGAGTTTGTGACCAGTCTGGCCAACATGGTGAAACCCTTTCTCTACTAAAAATACCAAAAAACTTAACTGGGCATGGTGTCATGCGCCTGTAATCCCAGCTACTCGGTAGGCTGAGGCAGGGGAATTGCTTGAACCAGGGAGGTGGAGGTTGCAGTGAGCTGAGATCTCACGACTGCACTCCAGCCTCATTGACAGAGTGAGACTTCATCTCAAAAAAAAAAAAAAAAAAAGACTTGACTACATGCATGCAGTATAAAATCACGACCTTGGAAAATCCTAGCTAGCTGTTGGGCTAATTCCATAAAGTAATCAGCTTCTGAGCTCTGCAATGGTAATAATCAGCATAGGGAGTAAACACCGTGTGTGTCAAGTGGCGTCTCATTTGATCCTTATAATCTTGTAAGTACTGATTTTTTCCCTTTAATTTTTTTTTTTTTTTTTTTTTTTTAGAGAGAGGGTCTCACTATGTTGCCCAAGTTAGTCTTGAATTCCTGGTCTCGAGCACTCTTCCCATCTCAGCCTCCCAAAGTGCTGGGATTACAGGTGTGAGCCACCATTCTGGCCATTTTTTCCCTTATAAAGGTGAAGACTCACTAACGCCCTTTCGGCCTTAGCCCACCTGCACCCAGGTGCAAAAAAAAAAAAAGAAGACTGAGGCTTCAGAGGTAAAGGAATTTCTCCAGCGTCTTAGCCAGGGGAGACTGCCCTCTTACTTGCAACTGTGTTATCCTGCAAATGTTCTCCTCTTCCTTCTCTCATTTTGCTGCTTATTGGTACTCAACGCAGACAAGTGTATCGAAAACTTCAGAAAAAATTAGAAGGATTCACTTTAAAGTGGAAAATATCCCATCTGTTACCTTAAAGCAGTGTTCTTAAATTTTCACATACATCAGGATTCCTTGGAGGACTTATGAAAACTTGCATTGTTGGGCCTAACCCCCAAAGTTTCTAATTTAGTAGGTCTGGGGTGGTGCAAGAATTTGCATTTTTTAACAAATTGCCAGATGCTGCTGCTCTGGAGACCACACATCAAGAATCACTGCCTTAAAATCTTTCCTGTGAGCTGGGAAATGAATGTTTTCATTCCCTTTTGTTGGGAATGACCATGCTACACAGAAATGTAATTTGAGACCTATTATTCATGACTCACCCAAACAAGCACATAAATCCTTTACTGTTACTGAGATGTTTGTTAAAGCGGAGAACACCCAAACACCACAGCAGTTTCTGTCTCTGGGAGCCTGGGCAGGTCTGAGGCCATCAAAGCAAGTCTTGCTGGGATGAGGCTTAGAAGAGGCCACAGACCAGTGTCAGCCCAGAGTCATCAGCTCCCAAGCCCCTTTGCTGGGAGCAGTGCCCTTGACAGTCCAGGCCGAGACTTGCGGCTGTTGGAATCACACCCAAGGTTCCAGTGGAACCTTTTGTACAAATCCGGTCTGGCTCATTTTCTTTCCGTTTGTACCCCAGGTCCTCAGTTCCCTCTGGGGTCCTGACCATGCCTTTCCTGGCCTGTCTCCTTCGATGACCTCCTTTCAAGTCCCTCCGAGAGGATGCTCATACCTTAGTCTTTTCTTCCCCCTCTTCCTTCATCTCTATTTCTTCATCAAGTATGTATTTCCCGAGGGCCTGTTATATGCCCATTGTAGTTACTGGGGGATACAGCAGTACCCAGGACAAGCACTGCCTGCCCTCCTTCCAGTCCAGAAAGCAAGCAATGACCACTCAATGGGATGAGTGCTACTAGACAGTAAGGGACCTACTGGGAGCAGTTTAGGTGCCCTCCCCCCAACCCTGTAGTTTACAGACTTTCTGGTCATCTCACTCTCTCCAGGACCTGCCCATTCTGCAAGTCTCAAGATACCATTTCCTCCCAGTGCTGACTCCCCACCCCACACCCCGTCATCATTGTAGTGCCCGCTCCCAGCCAGTGCTGCTTCCACAGCCTTGCTCTGCCTCCTCCACAACCTTGCCACCTGAGACTGCCCTCTCACTCTGCCATCTGCTCAGCTCCAGGCCGCTTCGGCCTACTTTTCCAAGTCTTCCATCTACCACCCCCAGGTTTCTTCACTTCATTCCCACCCCAGGAATATCACTGTCCATGGTGGCAGTCTGCCCAGCAATCTGGCCGGTTCTGTTCTGTTCTCAAGACTGGTGTTTCACTCCTCGGTCACACCCGTAACCAAACTTGGCGATCTGCAACTGCTCTACCTCTGGTTTCTCCTCACATACTACCCACAACAACCTCAAACAATGCAAGTTTTGTACGGTTGTAGATTCCTCCTATTGGAATGGATTAGAGGGGGAAGGAAGAAACTTTGTCATTATACCAGGAAAATCATTCCCTCACTATTACAAGAGTTGGTTGCGTTTCGTAATCTGCCTTTCAAAGAGCAATTACAAAAGTAATAAGTGATTTTGTTGTAAGGGTTACAAACATACACCTACGTGACAAATTGGGGGCTGGGGAGGACGGTCCTAATGTGGTGACTTGGGTCAAACTTTCCCGTGAGTCAGGCATGTATTTGAGAAGTGCTTTGTCTCAGCTTAGATGCAAGTGAAGGAGATGGACTTTGAGAAATGGACTCTAGATATCATGAAGACATTGGTATCCAAGATGCATGTAGAGAGTGAATAAAATTGTTACTTGAAATGTGAGAATGGGAAAAAAGCAATATTTTGTATTAATGTATTATATATATAATGCTATTTTAAATATGCCTGTGTAACTAAAGTAATAAATTCGATATTATAACGACATCTGCCTATTTCATCAACATTCCTAGAAGTTTAAGTACTCTGGGTACTTGAAATGATTTTTTTATTAGGGAAATGGGGATTTGTATTAAATGTATGTTTCATGAAGTTCCTGTTGTCCACTGAATAAAGTCCAAAGTCTCACTCTGTTGTGCAGGCTGGAGTGCAGTGGTGCAATCTCGGCTCACTGCAACCTCTGCCTCCCAGATTCAAGCAATTCTCCTGCCTCAGCCTCCTGAGTAGCTGGGATTACCGGTGCACCCAGCTAATGTTTGTAGCTGGGATTATACCACACCCAGCTAATTTTTTGTATTTTTAGTAGAGACGGGGTTTTGCCATGTTGACCAGGCTGGTCTCGATCTCCTGACCTCAGGTGATCCACCCGCCTCAGCCTACCAAAGTGCTAGGATTACAGGCAAGAGCCAGGGCGCCCAGCCAGAACACTAATTGAACTACACATCTGCTCTCTCCTCGGTGGGTTCACATCTCAGAACTGGTGCCTTTGCTCAAGCAGTGCCCACAATTTAAAATGTCTTCCCCCCACATTCTGCCCAAAGAAGTTCTCGTCTCTGAAGACTGACCACTTTCTCCTCCACATTCTCCCAAAGCCTTTCCCAATGCCCAGCCTGGCTGAGTCCCTTGAGCTGTTCTCATATAGCATCCAGTTTGGCAGCACCAACAGTTTGGTTCCGGGCCTCTATGCCACCAGATGTGAGTGAGCTCTTCCCAGGAAAGACCTGGGTTTGTTCCCAGGAAGCATGACCCAGGAGATGCAGGGGAAAATAACAATTTGCTGTAAATGGACCAGGCCCAGCTAATGGCCTTACTGGGCCCATCTGCCCAGAATCTGAACTAAGCCTTCCTTTGCTGTAGTGCCTGAAAAACACCCTATCTGCTCCTACAAAGAGGTTGACATTGAGATGTCTCTCTGTAGTGCTAGTCCAGCAGTTCACAAGGCATCATCCCACAGGTGCCCAACGGTCCCTGAGACCCTTTTTGGAGTTCTACAAGGTCAAAACTTCATAATCAGAGTAAGAGGTGGGGTACTGCCATGTGTCACCATGTGAATATTTGCACTGCAGATGCAAAAGCAAGGATGGGTGAAACATATCTCAGCGGAAATCTAGACAGTGACACTGACCTGTGCCACTCATTACTGAAATCTTCACCACCATGCACTTGCCGTAAAAGAAAAAGTCTGCTGGGCGTGGTGACTCACGCCTTTAATCCCAGCACTTTGGGAAGCCAAGGTGGGCAGATCACCTGAGGTCAGGAGTTCCAGACAGCCTGGCCATCATGGTGATAACCCATCTCTACTAAAAAATACAATATTAGCCAGGTGTGGTAGCAGGTGCCTGTAATCCCAGCTACCCGGGAGGCTGAGGCAGGGAGAATTGCTTGAACCTGGGAGGTGGAGGTTGCAGTGAGCTGAGATTGTGCCACTGCGCTCCAGCCTGGGTGACAGAGTAAGACTCTGTCCCCCATCCCCCAATAAAAAGAAAAAGCCAGTTTCCCGTAGGAATGCTCTTGGTGAAGCAGTACCAGTTGCTAATTTCATTAAATATCAACCCTCGAGTATACGTATTTTAATATGCGTGACAAATGGGAAGTCTGCATAAAGCACTTGCATGGTGAAGTATGACAGCTGTCCCCAGGAAAAGCACTTGTGCGTTGTCTAGTCAGCAGACTTTGCCACTATTTTCATGGAATACCATTTTTGCTTGAAAGTACAACTGACCAGCTGGCTATTTTGACTTGGGTTTTTAAACGACATTTTCTTTCTTTTCTTCTTTATTTTTAAGATAGGGTCTCACTGTGTCACCCAGGCTGGAGTGCAGTGGTCTGATCTTGGCTCACTGCAGCCTCAAACTCCCATGATCAAGTGATCCTCCCACCTCAGCCTCTCTCATAGCTGGGACCACAAGTGCATGCCACCATGATTTTTTTGTGGAGACTAGGTCTCACTATGTTACCCAGGCTGGTCTGCAACTCGTGGGCTCAAGTGATCTACCTCAGCCTCCTAAAGTGCTGGGATTACAGCTGTGAGCCACCACACCAGGCAAACAAATGTACTTTGTAAAATATTGTATAATAAAATGTGTCAATATTTGGAAGATCTGCATAATCTAGTCCAAATTTTTTGTTTGTTTTTTTGAGGTGCAGTCTTGCTCTGCCACCCAGGCTGGAATGCAGTGGTGTAATCTCAGCTCACTGCAACTTCCACCTCCTGGGTTCAAGCAATTCTCCTGCCTCAGCCTCCCAAGTAGCCGAGATCACAGGCATGCGCCACCACACCCAGCTAGTTTTTTTTTTTTTTTTTTTTTTTTTTTGTATTTTTAGTAGAGATGGGGTTTCTCCATGTTGTTAACTCCTGACCTCAGGTGATCCACCCACCTCGGCCTCCCAAAGTTCTGGGATTACAGGTGTGAGCCACCACGCCCAGCCCAGTCCAATTGTTTTTCAGATGGGAGTCTTACTATGTTGCCCAGGCTGGTCTCAAATTCCTAGCCTCAAGTGATCCTCCCACCTCAGCCTCTAAAAGCATTGGTATTATAGGCATGAGCCACCAAACCTGGCCACGCCAATATTTTCCAAATGACCAGGGCATAATGAAAAAAATCATGTTTGGGTAGAAGATCAAAGTGCAGGCGCCAGCAATAGATTTCTATATAACAGAGTATAAACAATTCATTGATGTGGTTCAGATTATACATTGTAACTAACCTTTCAGAAAAAAACACTCAGCCGGGCATGGTAGCTCACATCTGTAATCCCAGCACTTTGGGAGGCCACGGTGAGCAGATCATGAGGACAGGAGTTTGAGACCAGCTTGGCCAACATGGTGAAACCCATCTCTATTACAAATTTAAAAATTAGCTGGGCATGGTAGTGCGTGCCTGTAATCCCAGCTACTCAGGAGGCTGAGGCAGGAGAATCACTTGACCCTGGGAGGCGGAAGTGGCAGTGAGCCAAGATCGCGCCACTGCACTCCAGCCTGGGCAACAGAGTGAGACTGTCTCAAAAAAACAAAACAAAACAAAAACCACTTGTCAAATTTTGATCTGAATAAGCTTTTGAGTTAGTCCACCTCTTCCAACTACATATCTATGAGGCCAGATTTTCCTTAACCGAAACAGCATGTTACAACAGATTGAATGTAAAATATGTATTAGAATCCACTTTTCTTCTATTAAGCCAGACACTAAAAAAATTTGTCAAAATATAACAGAGTCTGGGCGCGGTGGCTCGTGCCTATAATCCCAGCACTTTGGGAGGCTGAAGTGGGTGGATCACGAGGTCAGGAGATCGAGACCATCGTGGCCAACATGGTGAAACCCTGTCTCCACTAAAATACAAAAAATTAGCCAGGTGTGGTGGCACGTGCCTGTAGTCCCAGCTACTCAGAAGGCTGAGGCAGGGGAATCACTTGAACCCAGGCAGCGGAGGTAGCAGTGAGCTGAGATCGAGCCAGTGTACTCCAGCCTGAGTGACAGAGCAAGACTCAGTCTAAAAAAGAAATAAAAGCTTAAGAACTGCTAGATTAACTAAGCAAATGACAAAAATGATTGAACACATAAAACTAGGGGAAACTATGAAAAGGTAGTGAAGGAAGAGATTGAAGAGATATGCTGTTGGAAATAAAGCCAGGCTGGGTGTGGTGGCTTGTCCCAGCACTTTGGGAGACTGAGGCAGGCAGATCTCTTGGAGCTCAGGAGTTTGAGACCAGCCTGGGCAATATAGGGAGACCCTGACCTCTCACCACAAAAAGTACAAAAACTTAGCTGGGCATGCCTGTAGTTTCAGCTGCTCCAGAGGCTGAGGTAGGAGGATCAACTGAGCCCAGGACGTCAAGGCTGCAGTGCAGTGAGCTGTGATCGTGCCAGTGCACTCCAGCCTGGGTCACAGAGTAAGACCCTGCCTCAGAAAAAAAAAAAAAAAAAGAAAGAAAGAAAAAAAAAAGAAGAAAGAAAGAAAGACAGAAAGAAAGAAAGAAAAGAAAGAGAGAAAGAAAGAAGAAAGGAAGGAAGGAAAGAAAGAAGAAAAGAAGAAAGAAAGAAAGAGAAAGAAAGAAAGAAAAGAAAACCAAGTACCTAGCCCTGGCCAACATGGTGAGACCCTATCTCAACCAAAACAACAAAAGTTACCAGGATGTTTCTGGTGTCTGCCTCTGGTCCCAGCTACTCAGGATGCTGAGGCAAGAGGATTGCTTGAGCTCAGGAAGTCAAGGCTGCAGTGAGCCACGTTCATGCCTCTGAACTCCAACCTGGGTGACAGAACAAGACCCTGTCTCAAAAAAAAAAAAAAAAGAAAGAAAGAAAAACAAAACCAAGTATCAATTTTAAGAGAAAATTTTAGATTGTCTAATGATACGAAAATGAGTTTGTGGTCCAGGTGAGGTGGCTCACGCCTGGAATCCCAGCATTTTGGGAGGCCAGGGTGGGAGGATCACGTGAGCCCAGGAGTTCAAGACCAGCTTGGGCAACATAGTGAGACCTCATCTCTACTAAAAATTTAAAAAATCACCCAGGCATAGCCGCATGCAGCCGTAGTCCCAGCTACTCAGGAGAATGAGGTAGGAGGACTGCTTGAATCCAGGAGTTTGAGGCCGTAGTATGTGACACTCCAGCCTGAGTGACAGACCCTGTCTCTGAAAAAATAGATAAATAAATGAATAAATAAATAAATAAATAAGATACTCATTCCAATAAATTATTTTATATATACCTCATAATAAAGATGTTGAATATATTTTCTTCTTCTTTTTTTTTTTTTTTTGCCAGGATCTGTCATTAGGGTTCAACAAGATGAATATATCTTTAAAACCTCTGACATTATTACATGGATTAAGAAGATTCAGAGACATGAACAATATTGTTAATATCGAAACATTCTCTAGATACTAGGAATGCAGGCCACTTTATGACTTTAAATTTAGTGGGGAAGCCATCAGAAGAGTTTGATATCGTTCACTGTTGTTAAATCATGGTTGAGATGGAGCCCTCATTTAACTAGTGACAGCCACATCAGACAGTCACTCAACAACTTCCAAATATTAATAAATGATTTAGAGATCTTCAAAGTAATTTAATAAATAATGTGTGCTACATCTACAATGAGTTGGTAGGAAATTTTATGGCAAGTGTTATTTGGTTTATTCAAAAAATAAAATGTTAAACTTTATATGTTAGCATATAATATTGTTAAATGTTGCCTATACTGTTTATATTAAATATTATTAAATATGTTTCACATTCCAAATACAAGAAAGATTTGGTTCCTGTCCTCAGTAGCCCCTCAAGGATGAATATTGTTTCAGTATTCTATGGCTGTTTTGCAAAATTTAGTCACTTAAACCAAAAAAAAATTTTTTTTTTTTTTTGGAGACGGCATCTTGCCCTGTCGCCCAGGCTGGAGTGCAATGGCACGATCTTGGCCCACTGCAGCCTCCGCCTCCCGGGTTCAAGCAATTCTACCACCTCAGCCTCCTAAGTAGCTGGGATTACAGATGCCCACCATCATGCCTGGCTAATTTTTGTATTTTTGTAGAGACAAGCTTTCACCATGTTGGTCAGGCTTGTCTTGAACTCCTGACCTCAGGTGATCTGCATGCCTCAGCCTCCCAAAGTGCTGGGATTACAGCAGTGAGCCACCTTGCCCAGCCAACATTTTTTTAAAAGACTGTTCATAGGCTGGGCATGATGGCTTACACCTGTAATCCCAGCACTTTGGGAGGCCAAGGTGGGAGGATCATTTGAGCCCAGGAGTTTGAGACCAGCCTGGGCAACACAGCAAGACCCCATCTTTTAAAAAATAATTAACTGCCGGGCCAAGCATGGTGGCTCACGCCTGTAATCCCAGCACTTTGGGAGGCCAAGGTGGGTGGATCACCAGGTCAGGAGATCAAGACCAGCCTGGCCAATATGGTGAAACCCCGTCTCTACTAATAATACAAAAATTAGCTGGGTGTGGTGGCACACGCCTGTAGTACCAGCTACTCAGGAGGCTGAGGGAGGAGAATCGCTTGAACCCATGAGGCAGAGGTTGCAGTGAGCCAAGACCGTGCCACTGCACTTCGACCTGGATGACAGATTGAGACTCTGTCTCAAAAAAAAAAACAGCTTTGTTTAATGGTGCTAGGCCAGACACTAAGACTATCATGACGGACGCATGGATAATAAACGTTTCCCAGGAGAGCTATGTGGATAGGAGGTTGGCTCTGTCAGTCAGAGTTCAAGGTCAGCAAAAAATAACTGACAGCAGAGGTTATGTGAGATGTCTTAGAGAAATATTAATGCCAAGTCAGCGTGAGTTTTCTTGTGTTTTTTTTTCTTTTTGTTGAGACAGAGTCTTGCGGTGTCACCCAGGCTGGAGTGCAGTGGCGAGATCACGGCTCACTGCAATTTCTGCCTCCTAGATTCAAGCGATTCTTGTGCCTCAGACTTCCAAGTAGCTGAGATTACAGACATGCGCCACTATGCTCAGCTAATTTTTTTGTGTTTTTAGTACAGATGGAGTTTCACTATGTTGGCCAGGCTGGTCTTGAACTCCTGGTCTCAAGCCATCCACCTGCTGCAGCCTCCCAAAGTGCTGGGATTACAGGCATGAGCCACCGCACCCAGTAGCAAGACTCTTTTTTTTTTGAGACGGAGTCTCAGTCTATAGGCAGGCTGGAGTGCAGTGGCGCAATCTCGGCTCACTGCAACCTCTACATCCCAGGTTCAAGCAATTCTCCTGCCTCAACCTCCCAAGTAGCTGGGATTACAGGCACATGCCATCATGTCCAGCTAATTTTTGTATTTTTAGTAGAGATGGGGTTTCACCAGTTTGGTCAGGCTAGTCTCAAATTACTGATCTTGTGATCCGCCCACCTCAGCCTCCCAAAGTGCGGGGATTACAGACGTGAGCCACCGCGCCCAGCCAGCAAGACTTTTAAATTGAGCACGTCTTAAGAAAGAGTGTGGGCCGGGTGCCGTGGCTCACAACTGTAATCCTAGCACTTTGTGAGGCCAAGGCGGGTAAAATCACCTGAGGTCAGGGGTTTGAAACCAGCCTAGCCAACATGGCGAAACCCTGGCTCTACTAAAAATACAAAAATTAGCCGGGCATGGTGGCTCATACTTGTAATCCTAGTCACTGGGGAGGCTGAGTGGGAGAATCACTTGAAGCTAGGGGCGGAGGTTGCAGTGAGCTGAGATCATGCCAGTGCACTCCAGCCTGGGTGAGAGAGTGAGACTCCGTCTCAAAGAAAAAAGAGAAAGTGTGCTGGGGCTAGGCACAGTGGCTCATGCCTGTAATCCCAGCACTTTAGGAGGCCAAGACGGGTGGATCACCTGAGGTCAGGAGTTTGAGACCAGCCTGACCAACACGGAGAAACCCTGTCTCTACTAAAAATACAAAAATTAGCCAGGCATGGTGGCGCATGCCTGTAATCCCAGCTACTCAGGAGGCTGAGGTAGGAGAATCGCTTGAATCCAGGAGGCGGAGGTTGCAGTGAGCTGGGATTGCACCATTGCACTCCAGCCCAGCAACAAGAGGGAAACTTTGTCTCAAAAAAAAAAAAAAAAAAAAAGTGTGGGGGGCCAGATGCAGTGGCGTACACCTGTAATCCCAGTGCTTTGGGAGGCTGATGTGGGAGGATTGCTTGAGCCCAGCAGTTGGAGGCTGCCGTGAGCTATGATCCTGCCACTGCACTCTAGCCTGCGCAACAGAGTGAGACCTTTTTGAAAGAAAGGAAGAAAAAATGAGGCCAGATGCGGTGGCTCATGCTTGTAATCCCAGCACTTTGGGAGGCCGAGGTGGGCGGATCACGAGGTCAGGAGTTCAAGACCAGCTTGGCCAACACAGTGAAACCCCGTGTCTACTAAAAATACAAAAATTAGCTGGGCGTGGTGGCAGGCACCTGTAATCCCAGCTACTTGGGAAGCTGAGGCAGGAGAATGGCTTGAACCCAGAGGTGGAGGTTGCAGTGAGCCGAGATCATGCCACTGCACTCCAGCCTGGGTGACAGAGCTAGACTCCGAACTTGGGAAAGAAAAAAAAGAAGGAAGAAAAAATGAAAGGAAGCAAGAGGGAAAAGAGGAAGCAGGGGAGTAAAGAGTGCACTAATCAAAAGGGGCTGGGAATCCTGGAAGAATGAAAAGGCGGAGTCGAGGAAACAGTGGCGGGCGGGGACAGGAAGTATTGCCTTGCCAAGGACGATGCCTCCAGCAGCATTGCCTGAGTTTAGCAGACATCCTGGGCTCAGATTTCAGCTCACTCAGTACCCTTGAAGCTATGGCTTCCCAGGTGGTTTTGCAGAGCTGAGGGTGTGTGAGGAGCTACTGTTATCAGCATTTTAGCCCACCAGAGGGTTCATTTATTCATTCATTCAGCAAGTATTTAGGAGTGAGCAAAACTGACAGAGTAGCCAGGTGTGGTGGCTCAAGCCTGTAATCCTAGCGCTTTGGGAGGAGAAGGCAGCAGGATCACTTGAGCTCAGAGCCTGGGTAACACAGTGAGACCCTGTCTCTGAAATACATACATATATATATTTATATGTATTTTATATTCATATTTATATTATATATATATTTAAAAAACAGTAGAAATAACTGACAAAGCCCCTGTCCTCAAGAAGTGTATTCTCTAGTGGAGAAAACTGACCATCAAGCAAAGTAGGTAGGATGTTAGCTGGTGATGTGTATGAAGGAGAAAACGAAACCTGGAAGGGAGATAGGAGTGTAGAGGGAAGGATACAACTTGAGAAGAGGAGGCCAGGGACAGCCTCCTGAGCAGGTGACATCTGAGTGAAGACCTGAAGGAAGTGACGGTGTGATCCACGCAGATAGAGTGGGAGCCTCCGCAGAGGAAGGACCAGCACGTTCAAGAGCCCTGGAGCGGGAGCCTGCATGTAGCCCAGTGTGGCTGGGGCTAAGCAATCCGAGGGACAGTGACACATGGGAAACACGGGCCAGATACTGAAGGGTCTCACTGGTTCCTGTAAGGACTTTACATTCCCTTGGTTGGATGAGAAGCCTTTGTAGGGTTTTAACAAAGAACAACATCATCTGAGTTACCCTTTTTCTTTCGAAGACTTTATTTTTTATCTTTTCAGTTCCTTTTATTTGTACAAATGTAGCAGGTACATGTGCAATTTGGTTACATGCATTGATTGTATACTGGTCAAGTCGGGGCTTTCAGTGCGCCCCATCATGTGCATTGTACCCATTAACTAATTTCTCATCATCAATCCCCCCCACAGCCCCTCACCCTTCTGAGTCTCCTACTCTACATCCATGTCCACACATTTTTTAGTACCCACTTATGAGTGAGAACACGCAGTATTTTGTTTTCTGCGCCCGGCTTGTTTCACTTAAGATAATGGCCTCCATTTCCATCCATGTTGCCACAGAAGACACAATTGTATTCTCTTATGGCTGAATTGTATTCCATTGTGTGTATGCATCACATTTTCTTTATTCATTCACCTGTTGATGGACACTTAGATTAATTTTGTATCTTTGCTATTGTGAATAATGCTGCAATAAACATACAAGTGTGGGTATCCCTTTGATACGCTAATTTCTTTTCATTTAGGTAGATACTCATAAAGAGATTGCTGGATCAAATGGTATTATAGTTCTATTTCCAGTTCTTTGAGAGATCTTCACACTGTTTTCCGCAGAGGCTGTACTAATTTGCATTCCTACCAACAGCATATGAGAGTTCCCTTTTCTCTGCAGTCTCACCAACATCTGTTATTTTTTTGTCCGTTTAATAATAGCCATTCCGACTGGTGTGAGATGATATCTCATTGTGGTTTTAATTTGCATTTTGCTGATGATTAGTGGTGCTGAGCGTTTTTTAGGACTTTACTTTTTAAAGCAGTTTTAGGTTCACAGCAAAATTGAGCAGAAAGTACATCAAGTTCCCGTACACTCCCTGCCCCCACTCCACGCACAGCCTTCCCCACTATCAACATCCCCCACCAGAGTGGTGCACCCGTCACAATCCATCCGGTTACACTGGCACACTCTAATCACCTGAAGTCCACCATTTACAGGAAGGTTTTTATATTAGTGTTTACTCTCGGTGGTGGACGTGCTGTGGGTTTGGACAAAGGTCAACGTTGGGAGAAGTTCACTTCTATTCCTAGTTTGCTAGGAGTTTTTATCAGAATGTGTGTTGGATTTTGTCAAATGCTTTTTCTGGTTTTTTTTTTTTTTTTTTTGAGATGGTCCTCGCACCGTCCCCCAGGCTGGAGTGCAGTGGCACAATCTTAGCTCACTGCAACCTCCACCTTCCAGGTTCAAGTGATTCTCCTGCCTCAGCTTCCTGAATAGCTGGGATTACAGGCACGCGCCACTCTGCCTGGCTAATTTTTGTGTTTTTAGGGTTCACCATGTTGGTCAGGCTGGTCTCAAACTCCTGACCTCAGGTGATCCGCCTGGCTTGGCCTCCCAAAGTGCTGGGATTACAGGCATGAGCCACTGCGCCTGGCCTTTTTCTGGTTTACTTTTTAACAGCTGAACCTTTCCCTCACAAATCAATGCATTTGGCTTCAGGGATGTATGTCGCAGCCTCTAGGATTGTGATTAATGTGAACTCTTCTTGAGAGAGACTCTCACCCTGATCTCTGGGTGCTCATGAAATCAGGTTCGTGGACCTGCCAGGCCAAGTTCTGCATCCTGACTGCTGTGGTTTCTCTAGAGCAGGCATCCCATTGTGAAGCCTTAGGGAGAACATCGGCTGTGGTTTCTCAGGATGACCCCCTCGCTGTCATGGCGCAGCGCTGCGGGCTGACCTCACCGTGTGTCTCAGGGCTTTCCATTTGGTTCTACTGATGTCTCCGCTTTGTCTGCACTGAGATCACACACACAGTTTTAGTCCTTGTTGCCGTTGGGTTTTGCTTCTTCCTTGCTTTGAAGAAGGCTGGCAGCCTCCAAAAGCTTCCTCGCCGAGAGGCGTGGCATGTGGGCATATGTGTGCCATGTGGTTAACCTCGGGCAGGATCCCAGCCACATCCCTGAGAGGCAGCAGAGATAGCTCGGGCCCTCTGTGCAGGGCAGGGGGTTCACTTCCTCTTGAGTTGGAGAAGATATCAGCTCAGCAATTCTCACTACAGTGGGGGAGAAAAAGGGAAATATCAGTTTCCCGGTGTTAGCAATTACACAACAGCCAGAAATCAGTCCTCCTGATTACAGACTCCTCTAAGGAGGAAATGAGGGCTGCAAGGGCTGCATGGAAACAGTAGCCTTGGGAATAAGGTCATGAGATGGGTCTCTCTTTGTAAGAAACCAGAAAAACCAACCCTTTATTTTTATTTATTTATTTATTTTTTTTTTTTTGAGATGGAGTTTCCCTCTTGTTGTCTAAGCTGGAGTGCAATGGCACGATCTTGGCTTCTGCAACCTCCATCTCCTAGGTTCAAGCGATTCTCCTGCCTCAGCCTCCCAAGTAGCTGGGATTATAGAAGCGTGCCACCATGTCCAGCAAATTTTTGTATTTTTAGCAGAGATGGGATTTCACCATGTTGGCCAGGCTGATCTCGAACTCTTGACCTCAGGTGATCCACCCGCCTCAGCTTCCCAAAGTGCTGGGATTACAGGTGTGAGCCACTGCGCCCGGCCACCAACTCTTTACTCTCATCTTCATAATACATCATCAGGACCTTCTGACTGTCCCAACAATGTTTTGCAAGCCAGTGAACTTGCCTCTATCTCTGACTGCCACCAGCAGTCACTAAACACATCATCTCCATTTCCATAGATGGCACAGAGGCCCGGAGATGTGAGGGAAAGGCCGAAGGTCCCATAGCCAGGATGTGGCACAACATGGAACTGAACCTACTTTCCTGCAAATGGCACAGTGTAGATGAAGCCTGGCCTCTTCCAGCACTAGCCTGAGCTTGGACTAGTGGAACGGTTCTCAAACCTTTCAACTCAGAAATCCTTCACATCCTGAAAATGTTTCAAGAATTTCAAAGAACTTTGGTTTATGTAGGTCAGACCTATTGACATATGCACACTGTATCAGAAATTAAAAACAGAAATTGTCCAGGTGTGGTGGCTCACATCTGTAAGCTCGGCAATTTGGGAGGCTGCGGCAGGAGGATCTCTTGAGCCCAGAAGTTTGAGACCAGCCTGGGCAACAAGGGAGACCCTATCACTACAAAAAAATTTTAAATTAGCCCAGTACAGTGGCTCACGTCTGTGCTTCTAGCTACCCAAGGTGGGAGGATTGCTTGAGCTCAGCAAGTCAAGACTATAGTGAGCTGTGATTGTACCACTCACTGCTTTCCAGCATGGGTAACAGAGTAAGAACCTGATTCAAAACAAAAGAGAGAGAAATTTTTGTCTGGGTGCAGTGGCTCATACCCGTAATCCCAGCACTTTGGGTGGGTGAGGCGAGCAGATCATGAGGTGAGGAGTTTGAGACCAGCCTGGCCAACATGGCAAAACCCTGTCTCTACTAAAAATAAAAAATTAGCTGGGCATGGTGGCAGGTGCCTATAGTCCCAGCTACTCGGGAGGCTGAGGCAGGAGAACTGCCTGAATCTGGGAGGCAGAGGTTGCAGTGAGCCGGGATCATGCCACTGCACTCCAGCCTGGCGACAGAGCAAGACTCTGTCTAAAAAAAAAAAAAGAAATAATAGACGTGGCATTGATAATGGTAGAAAATGACAGCTTGACTCTTAAGTGTTCCAGAAACTTGTTGCAGTAGACTTGAGGACATGCTTTCTTTGGAGGACAGACTTGCTGCAAGGCTGGGGTAGCACAGTAAGCTTCCAGCAGTTAGCTTCTCCCCGGCCTCAGCGACAGAGCAGCCTCACCACTGTGTCAGGGGACCTGGGTGGCCCCATCAGGTGACTGACTGAGGTGGGACATTTTGGCTCTGTCCAGGACAACGCTGATGGTCTGCTCCAGAGCTTTCTGCTGAGGAGGTTGGGCTTGGTCAAAGCTGCATTACAGTTCTTCCTCTTCTGTCCAGTTCTGCTTCCAGCCCCCATTTTTTTCACCAGTGTTAATCTCTAATAATCATCCTATACCTCAAGTCCAGGTCACCATCTGTTTGCAGAGAACGCAACCTAGGACAGTAGTTTTGTCATTTCAGTAGGTCTTTGTTTTGCAAGAGGGGAGCTCAAATCTAGATTACAAGGGGACATCTACATTGGTCTTATTTATTTATTTTCTGAGACAGAGTCTTGCTCTGTCACCCAGGCTGGAGTGCAATGGTGCCATCTTGGCTCACTGCAACCTCCGCCTCCCTCATTCAAGTGATTCTCCCTGCTCAGCCTCCTGAGTAGCTGGGATTACAGGTGTGTGCCACCACACCTGGCTAATTTTTGTGTTTTTAGTAGAGACAGAGTTTCACCATGTTGGCCAGGCTGGTCTCAAACTCTTGACCTCAACTGATCCACCTGCCTCGGCCTGCCAAAGTGCTGGGATTACAGGCATGAGCCACTGTACCCGGCCGGTCTTACTCTTTTTTGAAGTTCTAGTAAATCCATCATGACTGAAAATGCTCTAATCTTTCTAAATCATACAGTAGATTCTGTTGACATTTTTGAAGCACTTCTGGATAGCTGAACAGGTGGAGGTTCCTGGAGGATGGTGTGCCTGGAGAGGACACAGAAGCTCCATGCCCCTTCCAACATGCCTTGACCTGTGCATCTGTTCATCTAGGACGCATGCTCACCGGAGCCCAGATGAGGAAGTAAGAGCTATGGACAACAGTGTGGTGAACAGAATTGGGGAACCCAGCTCCTTCTCCATCCCCTTTCATGGTCTTTTTGGACATGACCTCATCAGATGGACTGGAAGTAGGAGCTGGCAGGGTCTCTAGCACCTTTCTGGATAAGGTCGTAACCTAACTTCCCAGCCCCATCTCCCACTATTCTATCCAACCCATCCAACCACGTACCTTATATTCTCGTTATGCCAAGCAGCTCACTGGTTCCCACAAATGCCACATTTTGAACACACTCCTTTCACTCAGCTTTCCTACTTGGCAAGCTCTGATATATCTTTCAAGACTTTTCTCCAAAGTGACTTTCTTCCAGAAAACTTTGCAACCCCAAACAACATTAGAGTTGTCTTCTGGTTTTACCATGTTGGCCAGGCCGGTCTCAAACTCCTGAACTCAAGTGATCCTTCTGCCTTGGCCTCCCAAAATGCTGGGATTACAGGTGTGAGCCACAGTGCCCAGCCTGGTCAATTGTTTTATTTTTTCTTCTTATTTTTTTTTTTTTAAAGATGGGGTTTCACCATGATGGCCAGGCTGATCTTGAACTCCTGACCTCAGGTGATCCACCCACCTCAGCCTCCCAAAGTGTTAGGATCACAGGCGTGAGCCACCGTGCCCGGCCAGTTGTTTTATTTTTTGTAGAGATAAGGTTTTCCTATGTTGCACAGACTGGTCTTGAACTCCTAAGCGCCAGCTATCTGCCCGCCTCATCCTCCCAAACTGCTGGGGTTACAGGCATGGGCCACTGTGCTGGCCTGAAATGCTAATTTTATACTGATTTTTGCACAATATAAAAAGATGCGACCGGGCGCGGTGGCTCATGCCTGTAATCCCAGCACTTTGGGAGGCCGAGGCGGGCAGATCACGAGGTCAAGAGATGGAGCCCATCCTGGCCAACATGGTGAAACCTCGTCTCTACTAAAAATACAAAAATTAGCTGGGCGTGGTAGCGTGCGCCTGTAGTCCCAGCTACTCGGGAGGCTGAGGCAGAAGAATTGCTTGAACCCGGGAGGCGGAGGTTGCAGTGAGCCGAGACTGCGCCACTGCACTCCAGCCTGGCGACAGAACAAGACTCTGTCTCAAAAAAAAAAAAAAAAAGAAAGAAAGAAAGAAAGAAAGAAAAAGATGCTCCCTGCTGGTTTTTTTTTTTTTGCATTGAATCAGAAAATTCCTAGGCTGAACTTTATTACTGATATTGTTTCAGAAAACTTATATTTATTATTCAGATTTGTTACCATGTTATTTTTTTAAACTTTAAAAAACATGCTCAAAATTTGTTATTGCTTTTTTAGTGCCTATTTTTCATATTTTATTGTAAATTCTTGCATTTATAAATATCAAAGCATTGCACCCCAACTATTCACAAGAATTTCAAAGCATCAGCATTGTAATCAAAGTAGAAACAATAGAACCAAAATAGAAGCAATAGCAATGATGTAATTTGAAGATTATAATAAACTGGCTATTCTCCTACATCTTGGAGTGCCTCCCTGCCCAGCAGAATATTTCTCACATTTATTTTCACAGGAGGCCTTTTGTCATCAGAACATTTCTATAGGACTGGATGATGAACTAAATAGTTTTATATTAGAATTTATATTAGTAATTTTTTTTTTTTTTTTTTTTGAGACAAGGTCTCATTCTGTCACCTATGCTGGAGTGCAGTGGTGCGATCCCGCAACCTCTGGAGTGCAAGATGGCTCACCGCAACCTCTGCCTCCCGGGTGTAAGCAATTCTCCTTCCCCAGCCTCTCGGAGTAGCTGGGATTACAGGCACAAGACACCATGACTGGCTATTTTTTTTTCCTTTGTGAGATGGAGTTTCACTCTTGTCACCCAGGCTGGAGTGCAATGGTATGATCTTGGCTCACTGCAACCTCCGCCTCTTGGGTTCAAGTGATTTTCCTGCCTTAGCCTTCTGAGTAGCTGGGATTACAGGCACCTGCCACCATGCCGAGCTAATTTTTGTAATTTTAGTAGAGACAGGATTTCGTCATGTTGGCCAGGCTGGTCTCGAACTCCTGACCTCACGTGATCCACCCACCTTGACCTCCCAAAGTGCTGGGATTACAGACCTAAGCCACTGAATCTGGCCTATATTAGTAATTAATTTTATCTCTCATTGCAGTTACTGTTATACTATTTACTAACTGGTATTGAAACATTTCAACAGTTTAGCATGTTTAGACACACATGCACCTGCACACACAGGACAAATTAAGAGCAATGAACATGAATCAAATTGGCAATTTCCAGTGATTTTAGAGGCAAACTGGAAATCTCTCCTGGCCACCATACTCAAAGGAAGCCTAAAGCTGACCTAGGGTGAACACTTCTTGGAGTGCCCATGTGGCCCCTGCTTCTGGGGACTCAGAACACCCACAGGCTTGTGTTGGGGCAGCCATGGTTATGTGATTCTGCCTTCCTCAGTCCCACTCCTGGCTTCCAATGATTGTTCAGGGCATAGCACCAAGCTGAAGTTAGGTTGATCAAATCCCTGCCTTAAGAATTTGGTTTGGAGACTGGGGCTGCCATTGCCACCATGTAGGAGATCTCAGGCAAGAGAACGAAGAGGGGCACAGATGGAGAGTGGTTCTTTTCGAGATCCTGGTTCTGCGTGTAGTTTGCTTTTGAGGCCCGACCTGGAACTGTGAGAAGCCTGAACTCTGCGAAGCGCACCTCTATCTTTATCTACATTCCTTTCACTCTATCACATTTGACGTTTGCTATTTGCTATCAACATAGTCCTAACTAAACATTTCCTTAGCTAAGCACCCCCTGCCTCCTGCCCCGACTTCTTTTCTGACCCTTGAGGTCAGGAATCCTGCACATTTTGCTTTTCAAATGCATATGTCCATGGGTCCCCCTGTTGGCCTGTGAATACAGGACATGACGCATGTCTCAATGAAGGGCCTATTGGTGGTTTCTTTCTTTTCTCTTTCTTTTTTTTTTTTTTTGAGACAGAGTCTCGCTCTGTTGCCAGGCTGGAGTGCAGCGGGGCAATCTCGGGTTTAAGTGATTATTTTGCCTCAGCCTCTTGAATAGCTGGGATTATAGGCGCGTGCCACCAAACCCAGCTAATTTTTGTATTTTTAGAAGATACGGGGTTTCACCATGTTGGCCAGGATGGTCTCAATCTCTTGACCTCATGATCCGCCCACCTTGGCCTCCCAAAGTGCTGGGATTACAGGAGTGAGCCACTGCACCTGGCCTGTGGTTTCTTAAAAATGCCTTCTTGTGGTCAGATGTCATGGCTCACACCTGTAATCCCAGCACTTTGGGAGGGCAAAACGGGCAGATCGCTTGAAGTTGGGAGTTTAAGACCAGCCTGGCCAACATCGTGAAACCCTGTCTCTACTAAAAATACAAAAATTAGCCGGGCATCGTGGCACAGCTCTGTAATCGCAGCTACTCAGGAGGCTGAGGCAGGAGAATCACTTGAACCCGGGAGGGATGGAGGTTACAGTGAGCCGAAATCCTGCCACTGCACTCCAGCCTGGGTAACAAAGCGAGACTCAGTCTCAAAAAAACAAAAATCAAATAAAAAAAACCCTTCATAATATCCTAGCATGGGGATGTAATTTTAATGGCATTAAATACAAACATCTCAAAACTGTCTATTAATTATAGTTAGTGTCTAGTAAATGCAACCTTGTGAATGGGGCTTTTGGGGGTCTTCAGTAGGACTCTTAAGGGTTGTGAATTGTGTCTCATGACAAAAGCATGGCGACACAGGTATGTGTAAAATACGACTGGCTCGGCTGACAGCGGGTGCACTTGTCCTCATGTGGTCAGCAGCTGGCCAGCAGGAAGGTGGAAATGCTGCTTCCATTGTACTAAAGCTGAAGAAGGCACTGTGGTGGCCAGGCCCAGAATCCAGCAGCTTTGGCTGCCTTTGGACAGCCAGGGAGGGCTCTCCCTGAGCTCCAGGTGATGCTGGCTGCTGCCAGGTAACGGTGTGAAAACAGCTGCTGGCCCACTCCAGGTGTGCTGTCCCCTCCTCAGTTGCTTCCTTGCTATCCAAAATTTTACTCTGATTGCTTCTGCAAAGAGTTTACAGAAAGTGAATTCTCCAGACACCTGTTAGATAAACTACCTTATCCTTGGAGCTTAAAAATTTGGTCTCTGTTACTCTGAAAACCACCCAGGAGTGGAGGGAGGAGGAAGGGGGAAAGATCCAGAGGGCGCTGGTCTGGGATTTGGGAAATGTTGCCTAAGGCTAACTTTGGCCTCACTGTTTTTTGCTTAGTTTTTTTTTTTTGAGATGGAGTCTTGCTCTGTCGCCCAGGCTAGAGTGCAGTGGCATGATCTTGGCTCACTGCAACCTCCGCCTCCCAGGTTTAAGTGATTCTCTTGCCTCAGCCTCCTGAGTAGCTGGGACTACAGGTGAGCACCATCACGCCCGGCTAATTTTTTGTATTTTTAGTAGAGATGGGGTTCCACCGTGTTAGCCAGGATGGTCTTGATCTTCCAACCTCGTGATCCGGCTGCCTCGGCCTCTCAAAGTGCTGGGTTGCAGGCTTAAGCCACCGTATTCAGCCCCACTTTACATACTTAACAAACAAATAGCGCTTTGGCTGTGCCGGGCATTTTTTTTTTTTTTTTTTTTTTTTTTTTTTTTTTTGAGATGGAGTTTTGCTCTGCGGCCCAGGCAGTAGGCTGGAGTGCAGTACTGTGATCTCCGCCTCCCAGATTCAAGCGATTCTCCTGCCTCAGCCTCCTGAGTAGCTGGGACTACAGATGGCGCCACCAGGCCCGTTGTATTATTGTATTTTTAGTAGAGATGGGGTTTCACCGTGTTGGCCAGGCTGGTGTCAAACTCCTGACCTCGTCATCCACCCACCTCAGAACTCCAGACTTCGTATCCGCTCACCTCGGCCTCCCAAAGTGGTGGGATTACAGGCGTGAGCCACCGCACCTGGCCCAGTCTATCCTTTAAAAAACAAAACTTGGCTGGGTGCTGTGGCTCACGCCTGTAATCTCAGCACTTTGGGAGGCCGAGGTGGGCAGATCACCTGAGTTTATGAGTTTGAGACCAGCCTGGCCAACATGGAGAAACCCCATCTGCACTAAAATACAAAAATTACCTGGGCGTGGGGTGTGCTTGTAATTCTAGCTGCTTGGGAGGCCGAGGCAGGAGAGTCGCTTGCACTTGGGAGGCAGAGGTTGCAGTGAGCCGAGATTGTGCTACTACTGCACTCCAGCCCGGGTGACAGAGTGAGATTCTGTCTCAAAAAAAAAAAAAAGAAAGAAAGGAAAGAATAGACTAGAGAATGTTTCAGTGGGGTAAGGAATCATCTCCACCCATTTTTGTGTGTATGTGCAAACTTGCTTAACTTGCTGTCAACTTTCGAAGGCTCCAGATTTTCAGTGTCTAAGGCAACCACCTGGGCCAGATATAAGGCCAGGATGACGAAAGGGTGCACAGTAGCAGAAGCAGAGACCAAGGCCCTACGTTTTGAGAGTGTGAAGAAGCAGGGTTCTCTCAGAATCCTGGAGCTGACTCTGTCATGGTTCAGCGATCAGCTTGCAGGGACAGGGAGTGGCAGTGGAGATGGTGAGGGAGACCCTGAAAACACATACCCTTAAAAACGGAACGCACACTCAAGTATGGGGCCTGAGTTTTCTATGATAATTTCAAGCATATTGTTTACTAAATGGTTTCATAAGACACTTCCTTGAGGGAAGGCTGACAATCTGTTCCTTGTCACTTGAACAACTTTAACAATCAGGTAGAAAAGAAAGCTCCCTTCGGCCATTTGAGGTAAGCCTGAGGTCAAACTGGCCTGACACCACAAGCCCCCAGGAGAGCCTTGAAAACGTGTGCGGTCCTGAGTCAGTGTGCAGAGGCAATTCTCTGCGAAGAGGGCCCTGAGCTGTCATCAGCTTCTCTCAGGGTCAAGGCATCCCCAAAAGGTGCGGAATCCCGCTTGACACAGTCCCTCTGGCCGTCCCTGAGCGAGTAAACCCCGAGAGACGTCCGAAGGCCGGCAGTTTGGCAGCGTGAACTCTGGTTTTCGAGGGGCGCGGGAGTAGCAGCTGCTTCTTTGCTCTGGCAGTAATCTGGGGGTCTACCCTGCACAGATACTCCCGTCTCGCCTGCAGTTGGGGTTCAAGACCCGCTTCTCTGAAGTCCACCTCCCAGCGGCCCGGAGTCCGGGGCGTGGTCGGTTCGAATCTGCTCCCCAGGCCCAGCACGGAGTCCCCGGCCCGTAACCTGCTGTGGCCGCAGCTAGTCGCGCCCACTGTCCCCGCCTCAGGAGCGGCTGAAGACCAACCCAGCTCCGGGCGCGGCGCCCGGGCCGCACTCCTTTCCCCGGCGGAGGGAGCGAGCTGGCGCTGCGGCCCACAAGGCGCGCGGACGTCGCGGAGGGCAGTCAGTCGCGCGGGAGCGGTTGGCGCGCGCGAGGGCGTTGGGCGCCGCCGCCAGGCGGGGAAGCGCGGGGCCGTGGCGGTGCGGGTTATAGGGCGGCGGTCGCCGCCACAGCAGCAGCGCCCCGGGCGGGAAGGGCGGAGGAGGCCGGACGAGCTGGGGATGGAGAGTACCAGGTCCCTCACCGCCTCACAGCGCGGGTGCGGCTGCGGGCGCGCACAGTGACGGCGCCGGCGCCCCTGGCCCGGCAGCGCAGAGGCTACTTCGCCAGAAGCCCGTGGGCTGGGCCGTGAGGAGCGGCCGGGGCCTGGCCGGGCCTCGCTGATCCCGGCTCCTCGCGGCGGCCTTCCCCGTTTCTGCTCCGGCCTGTCGGCATGAGAGCCCACCCGGGGCCGGGGCTGCAGCTGCCCCAGACCCGCCGCACCCTGGCGCGCTCCGGGCCCGCGGACCTGCGGTGCTAATACCTGCGCCGCCCGCCCGCCTGCTGTGTTCCCCGGGGGCGCGGCCATGGAGGTGGTGGGCGACTTCGAGTACAGCAAGAGGGACCTCGTGGGACACGGGGCCTTCGCCGTGGTGTTCCGGGGGCGGCACCGCCAGGTGAGCGCCGGCCGGGGTGAGGCCGGGCCCCGGGCGGCCGGCACGGGGCTAGGAGGTCCTGAAATTGGGCACAGCCGCGGACCGAGCCCCCCGCCTCGGCGCTTTGCCGGGGCTGCTATTGTGCGCGCTGTCAGTCTCGCGGTTTGTTTTGGTCCTGCGAGGGTTGTGAGGCCCAAGCCTCTGGCGGCGCTCCGCCTACGGACCGGCTGCTGCTGACCCTCCTGTATGCCTGGGACCCACCCCTTGGCCGCCTGCAGGAGCCTTTGCACCTAGGTTACCCCGGACCCAAATAGGCCGCACGGCCCCGTGCGCTCTCAAGGCTCCAGTGTGAATGGATCTTTGGTTTTTAACCCCCGCCCAGGGCTGGTCACCTTTGAGGTTGATAATTACAAACCCAGCGGAAAATGGGCGGATGTCCCGTTAGCCTCAGGCTTTCTCTGCCTGGGAGGTGGCACCTTTCCCAGCACTGGTCCCTTGCACCCCCGAAGAGCCCCCCACCCTTTTCCCCTCCAGGGTCAGATAGGCGAGCTCCGGGTGAAAAAGATGGTTGGACGCTTCATTTTCAATCCACATGAACATGAAAGCATGTTTAAGCCTTAAAAAAATTTTCTTGAAGCCTTTGCTATTTCGCAAGTACAGTTAAAAGAGGTTTTAGAATGTAAAGAATTTGGAAAGGCATATAGGGAGTGGAAATAGTCTTAAAGGGTGTGGCAGTTCTGATTGTTGCCAAGGGGCGAGTTAAAAGTGGGCTGACTTTGTTGCTTATCAGATAAAGTAATGCTACTTTTCATGTGTTTATTTATTTTAAAGACAGTCTCCCACTGTCGCCCAGGCTGTAGTGCAATGGCGCGATCTTCACTCACTGCAACCTCGGCCTCCCGGGCTCAAGAGAGTCTCCTGCCTCAGCCTCCCGAGTAACTGGGATTACAGGCGCCTGCCACCACGCCCAGCTAATTTTTTTTGGTTGTATTTTTAGTAGATACAGGGTTTCACCACGTTGGCCAGGGTGGTCTTGAACTTCTGACCTCAGGTGATCTGCCCGGCTGGGCCTCCCAAAGAGCTGGGATTACAGGCTTTAGTCATGGTGCCCGGCCTAACTTTTCATTTATTATGAAAATAATTTAGAGCTCAAGAAAAGCACGGTGTAATCTTGCCAAGCTAACAAATAACTTTTCAATTAACCATATCACCTTTCAAGTTGATTTCTACATTTCTCCATAACTTTGAGGTGGTTGTGAACTGTTACTTTTTCGTTTAATGTTAGTTACTATGTGGCCTTCATATTTGTTATTTTAGTAGTTGTGTTGTAGGACCTTGGCATATTACACTATAGTTTATGAAATCACTTTTCCATTATTGGAAATTCAGGTTCTTTTCCATTTTTCCCCAGTGCTGTACATATTTTTAATGAAAACATCTTCGTGCTTATAAATTTTTTTCTGTTATTTCTGTGGAATGATATCTAGGAGTAACACTATTTTTCCTTTTCAGAAAACTGATTGGGAGGTAGCTATTAAAAGTATTAATAAGAAGAACTTGTCAAAATCACAAATACTGCTTGGAAAGGAAATTAAAATCTTAAAGGTATGTTACTTTATGTAGTAGTATTCATATAAGTTTAAAACTTAAATGAGTACATGCTGCCGTCCTTTGCAATTTTGGTAGTTGGGTCCAAGTTTGAGAATTTTCAACTGTTGCTTTCCTTTTTGCATGCTCACTTTTTTAAAACATTGAGTACTCAGAAGCTTTTTTTTTTTAATACGGGGTTTCACCATGTTGGTCAGGCTGGTCTTGAATTCCAGACCTCAGGTGATCCACCCACCTTGGCCTCCAAAGTGCTTGGATTACAGGCGTGAGCCACCACGCCTGGCCCTCAGAAGCTATTTTTAAGAACCAAAGCTCAGAGGGATTCTGTGAAGACTGAGTTTAGCTTCTCATCGTTTCTCCTTTTTCCTAGTTACTGTGTTGTTTGAGAGGAGGGCCAGGCAGACCCATCTTGTACATTGTTTTTACCTCTCCTGTTGTCCCCTTTCATGTTACTAGAGTGGAGGCACTTGGGATCTTTCTTTAAATTGAAGAAAGTTGTATTCCTTAGAGGTAGTCTTTTTAGATCACTCACAACCATTGTTATCTAAGTGAGATGGTTTGAGAAGATAGTTAAGTAAGTTTGGAAAATCCCATTTGCTAAATACTTCTTGGAGAGTCACAAAGCCTATGGCTCATTAAAGAAAGTCTGAAAAATTCTACAATGAAGAAACTAGTTTGGAAGTACTTGACCTGGTGTTTTCCAAACTAATACAAGTGTGGAGCCCTCTTTTTTTTTTTTTTTTTTTTTTTTTTTGAGACGGAGTTTCGCTCTTGTTGTCCAGGCTGGAGTGCAATGGTGTGATCTCAGCTCACCACAACCTCCACCTCCTGTGTTTAAGGGATTCTCCTGCCTCAGCCTCCTAAGTAGCTGGGATTACAGGCATGCACCACCACACCCAGCTAATTTTGTATTTTTAGTAGAGACGGGGTTTCTCCATGTTGATTGAGCTGGTCTCCAACTCGTGACCTCAGGTGATCCACCTGCCTCAGCCTCCCAAAGTGCTGGGATTATAGGTGTGAACCACCTCACCTGGCCAGAGTCCTCATTTAACACTCAACTTCCTCAAAACTACTTCCTGTGGAGAGCTCTTTGCTAAGTATTATAGCTCTTTGAGCTAACAATTATATTTTCTTTCAGTGAGATAATGTGCTTTCTGTTTGATGAAGTATGTTTCTTATTCTTTAAGAGATTGAATTTTTCTGGTCTATTAATAGAAGTATAATACTAGTAGTGTAGAAGTGTATACTTTAATTTTATTTACATATTAAAATATAGTAAAATTACAATACTTAACATATTTTTTATTCTCAATTTTCTTAATAGGAGCTTCAGCATGAAAATATTGTAGCACTCTATGATGTTCAGGTACCTTATTTAGAAAATTTTTTAAACTTAAAGTTAATTTTTTTCTATTTCATACAGATTTAAGTGACTCTTAATAGAAATAAAAATGACCTTAATTTTTGTTGAAAAGATATATAGCTTGAGTTATATGTTTCCGAATTAAGAAATTGTTTAAAACAGCACAGAGTAACAGGCTGAAAGAATATGCTGCATGAGTAAGTTTATTAACAATTGATAATATAGGGGTAGTATTATTTTCGGTAAAGTAGAGGAATATCGATACCAGATATAGCATTCTCTGATAAATGTTGTAAGGACTATTAAAAATAGAGCTTTTAAAAAAAATTTTAGATGGAGTTTCACTCTGTTGCTTGGGCTGCAATGCAGTGATTTGATCTCGGCCCACTGCAACCTTCACCTCCCTGGTTCAAGTGATTCTTCTGCCTCAGCCCCTGGAGTAGCTGGGACTATAGGCATGTACCACCATGCCCAGCTAATTTTTAAATTTTTTTTTTTGTATTTTTATTAGAGATGGAGTTTCACCATGTTGGCCAAGCTTGTCTCGAACTCCTGACCCCAAGTGATCCTCCCACCTTGGCCTCCCAAAGTGCTGGGATTACAGGCGTGGGCCACTGCTCCCGCCTAAATGGAGGCTTTTTTTTTTTTTTTTTTTTTACAAAAACTTTTTTTATTTTGTAGAGACAGGGTCTCTGTGTTGTCCAGGCTGGTGTTGAACTGCTGGGCTCAAGGGATTCTTCTCCCTCAGCCTCTCAAAGTGCTGGGATTATAGATGTGAGCCACCATATGCAGCCTAAATAGAGCCTTTTCCTTTTCTTTCTTTTCTTTTTTTTTTTTTTTGAGACGGAGTTTTGCTCTTGTTGTCCAGGCTGGAGTGCAATGGCGCGATCTCGACTCACTGCATCCTCTGCCTCCTGGGTTCAAGTGATTCTCCTGCCTCAGCCTCCTAAGTAGCTGGGATACAGGCATTTGCTACCATGTCCAGCTAATTTTTTGTATTTTTAGTAGAGATGGGGTTTCTCCATGTTGGTCAGGCTGGTCTCGAACTCCTGACCTCAGGTGATCTGCCCACCTCGGCCTCCCAGAGTGTTAGGATTACAGGCATGAGCCATCACGCCCAGCGAGCTTTTTCTTGTTATGAAAGCAATATTTGTAAATTGAAGAAATATTAGAAAAATAAAAACAAGGACACTATGCATATTCATCACTCAGTTATATCTTTGATTATAGGTTATAGATATATTTGTGCATGCTATGGCATACCGTAGAGTTGCATTTTATTTGGAATGGGAAATACATTCTAAAGTCATCCTCTAAGGCAAAATTTCCGTATAGTCTAAATTACCCTTGGAAATCCTTTTCAGAACTCAGCAATGGAGAAAATTGCTATTTTCTGGGTGTAGTACCAGATGAAGTAGTTGTCTTACATTTAAGGTCATATTATGTTAAAAAATCCTCTAAGTGCTAGAATCAGGCTGGTGTGGTGGCCTGAGCCTGTAATTCTTGCTACTTAGGAGGCTGTGGCAGGAGGATCACTTGAGCACAGCAGTTCAAGGCTGCAGTGAGCTGTGATCATGCCACTGTAGTCCTGCAGGGCAGCAGAGCAAGATTGTCTCTTAAAAAAACAAAACCAAAAACTAGAATCACACGTAGCTAGTGTGATACTCACCATGTGATAGCCTGGGGACCTGAGACTCTCAGAGGGAACAACAAATTCAGGTTTCCTCTCCACTGTCACTCCACGACAGGTCAGCATACATGATTTACATAATTTCTTTCTTTTGTTTTGCTTCGTCTGAATAGTTGAATTCTAAATGGATATATTATGTGATTCTTATTACATATATATTTCTAGTTAAAACCTCTGCCGTATTCACTTGCATTACTGAAATTAATTCATTTGGCAGTTGTGTTTTTTTCATTGTTTTGCTTTTTTTTTTTTTTTTTTTTTGAGACAATCTCGCTCTGTTGCCCAGGCTAGAGTGGAGTGGCATGATGGCCCACTGCAACCTAGGCCTCCTGAGTTCAAGCGATTTTCGTGCTTAAGTCTCCCAAGTAGTTAGGATTCTAGGCACCCGCTGCCATGTGATCTGCCCACCTTGGCCTCCAAAGTGCTGGGATTACAGGTGTGAGCCACCACTCCCAGCCTATTTTGTAAGTTTTTGAGTGACTGTTATGTGCCAGGCATTGTTCTGAGTGCTAGGAATCAATCAGTGAATAAAACAAAGTCTTTGCTTTGAATATGTTGAGATTTTAGTGGGATGAGACAAATGGACTGTTGTATATTTGTAAAAAAATATTGGCATTTTTCGGCTGGGTGTGGTGGCTCACACCTGTAATCCCAGCACTTTGGGAGGCTGAGGTGGGTGGATCACCTGAGGTCAGAAGTTCCAGACCAGCCTGACCAACATGGAGAAACCCCGTCTCTACTAAGAATACAAAATTAGCCAGGCATGGTGGCGCATGCCTGTAATCCCAGCTACTTGGAGGCTGAGGCAGGAGAATCACTTGAACCTGGGAGGCGGAGGTTTCAGTGAGCTGGGATCGTGCCACTGTGCTCCAGCCTGGGCGACAGAGCGAGACTCCATCTGGTGGGGGATAAAAAGGATATTTAAGTTTTTCCTAAACAGAAAAATGCTGTAAGAATTATGTATGCCTTCTGAACATATTTTTGATTATTAAACTTCAATTTCTAGAATTGGAAAGATCAAGTCAAATAGCATGCACAGTGTTAAAGTTTTTGATTGTAGAGTATGATTGCCTTCCAAAAAAATTGCAATTTAAATTTCCATCCATGAAATATGTGAATGCAGTGGGTATATTTTGTTATCTTTTCATATAGCTGTAATTCATTCCTTCATTTGAGAAATTCAAAGCAGTATAAAAAGGGGAGAAACCTTTTATGTCAAAACTAAACTCATCTCTCAGTCCCTAGTTGAAGTGTTGATTCTCCTCACTGCTGTTTGTGTAGTTGGTCTTACTTAGTCTCTGTAGATAGAGGGCACCAAGTGGTACAACTCGGTGCCTAGTACAAAAACTGTTAAATAATGTTAACTCTTTAGTTTTCCAATCTTGGAGAGATACAGAAAACGATGGCAATTGCAGAGTAGGTTTTGTTTTGAAAGTATACTTAGTTTTTTTCTGTCAGAATGAAAAATATTTTTTAGTACCAACTTTGATTATAGAATGGGGTATCATTAGAGAGAACATACTAAAAAATGTGAATTGTTAAACAGTCAGGAATTTCAAGGTGACTGCATTGAAATGTTGTATTCATACACTGTATACTACTGGAATTTTTTTTTTTTTTTTTTTAAACAAAGTCTCACTCTTGTTGCCCAGGCTGGAGTGCAGTGGCGAGATCTCGGCTCAGTGCAACCTCCACCTCCTGGGTTCAAGCGGTTCTCCTGCCTCAGCCTCCCGAGTAGCTGGGATTACCTGCCACCATGCCCAGCTCATTTTTGTATTTTTAGTAGAGATGGGTTTTTACCATGTTGCCAGGCTGGTCTCAAACTCCTGATCTCAGGCAGTCCACCTGCCTCGGCCTCCCAAAGTGCTGGGATTACAGGTGTGAGCTACCATGCCCGGCAACCAGCAGGAGCTGCATTGGCCAGGAATCAAACCTGAGTCTCCTGCATGGGAGGCGAGAGTTCTACCACTGAACCACCAATGCTTTGGAACTAATGTATGAAAATAAACTTAGGAAGTATCAGTCAAACGTCTTGAGCATTTGGCTATTAAACAAACAGAGTCTTGACCGAATACTTCAGATTTGTTTGTTTGTTTTTGAAACAGAGTCTTGCTCTGTCGCCAGGCTGGAGTGCAGTGGCACAATCTCAGCTCACTGCAACCTCTGACTTCCTGGTTCAAGTGATTCTCCTGCCTCAGCCTCCAGAGTAGCTGGGATTACAGGCACACACCACTGTGCCCGGCTAATTTTTGTATTTTTAGTAGAGATGGGCTTTTACCATGTTGGCCAGGATGGTCTTGATTACCTGACCTTGTGATCCACCCGCCTCGGCCTCCCAAAGTGTTGGGATTATAGGTGTGGGCCATTGCGCCTGGCCTAGATTTGTTTTCTTGATTTAAATTGTTCATCAAGGGGTACAGTATGTTTAGGAACTAGTATAGTAATTTTACCAACTTGAAGGAAATGTCATTTTTACTGAACATTAGTTTTGGTTATCTGTCTGAGGTTTATAAATTGAGAACTTTTTTTTTTTTTTGAGATGGAGTTTTGCTCTTGTTGCCCAGGCTGGAGTGCAATGGTGCGATCTTGGCTCACCAAAACCTCTGCCTCCTGGGTTCAAGCAATTCTCCTGCCTCAGCCTCCTCAGTAACTGGAATTACAGGCATGCACCACCATGCCTGGATAATTTTGTATTTTTAGTAGAGATGGGTTTCTCCATGTTGGTCAGGCTGGTCTTGAACTCCTGACCTCAGGTGATCGCCTGCGTTGGTCTCCCAAAGTGCTGGGATTACAGGCGTGAGCCACCATGCCCGGCCAAATTGAAAACTTTTGACATTGTAAAAATCAGCTTTCAGTTTTAAATGACACTTAAAATGAAATGCATTTTTCCTTTAATTCCAAAAGTAATGTATGCTCACAGTTAAAATAATCAAATACTGTGAAAATGGTAAATTAGAGAAGAGATGGCAATTCCCAGAGATAACCGCTGTTTGGAACATTTGTTTTAGAATTTTCTAAATACATATATCAATCTATAACCATTTATACTTAGTTTTTTTTTTTTTGAGACAGAGCCTTACTCTGTCACCCAGGCTGGAGTGCAGTGGCCTGATCTTGGCTCAGTGCAACATCCACCTCCCAGGTTCAAGCGATTCTCCTGCCTCAGCCTCCTGAGTAGCTGGGATTATACCACATCCAGCTAATGTTTGTATTTTTAGTAGAGATGGGGTTTCACCATGTTGGTCAGGCTCTTCTCAGACACCTGACCTTGTGATCCACCCTCCCAGAGTATTGGGATTACAGGCGTGAGCCACTGCACCCGGCCATTTATACATAGTTTTTAAAGCTTTTCATTGTGAGAGAATTAGTAGTGTTTGTACAGAAATACAACTTGTTTCATTAAGCTTAATGTATCTTAGATACCTTTTCATAATCAGTATAATATTGTAGGGCTAAATGATAATTTACTTAAAACCCAATTATGAGCCAGGTGTGGTGGCTCACACCATAATCTCAGTGCTTTGGGAAGTTGAAGCAGTAGGATTGTTTGAGGCCAGAAGTTCGAGACCAGCCTATGCAACATAGTGAGACCCTATCTCTACAAAAAATAAAGTTAGCCAGATATGGTGGTGCATGCCTGTAATCCCAGCTTCTTGGGAAGCTAAGGCCGAAGGATCACTTGAGCCCAGGAAATTGAAGTTACAGTGAGCTGTGATTGTGCCACTGGCCACTGTACTCCAGCTTAAGTGACAGAGTGAGTGCTGTCTCTTAAAAAACCACCCAATTATGGTTATTTGGAGTGTTTTCTATTTTTTCCATATTGGAAGCAGTACTGCAGAGAAAGCTCTGTACATATATCTTGATGTGTTTTTATGGCATTCCTATAGAATAAATTCCTTGAAGTGGAATTGCTTGGTCAAAGATACTAGCTGTCTTTTAAAAGATGATACCAATTCTTTCTGTTGCCCAGGCTGGAGTGCAGTGACACAGTCTGGGCTCACTGCAACCTCCACCTCCAAGGTTCAAGCAATTCTCTTGCCTCAGCCTCCTGAGTGGCTGGGATTACAGGTGCCCACCACCACTCCTGGCTAATTTTGTTTCTGTATTTTTAATGGAGATGGGGCTTCACCTTGTTGCCCAGACTAGTCTTGAACTTCTGACCTCAAGCAGTCCACCTGCCTCAGTCTCCCAAAGTGCTGGGATTATGGACATGAGCCACTGTGCCCAGCCTATATTAGTTCTTTTTAACCAGTAGTGACTTTTTTAAAAAAAAGTTTTACAATCTCACACTAGGAAAATATCTTAAAAAATTTTTTTTAATTGTATTTATTTACTTATTTTTGTAGAGACAACAGTCACTATGTTGCCCAGGTTGGTCTCAAACTCCTGGACTTAAGTGATCCTCCTGCTTCAGCTTCCTAAAGTGCTGGGATTACAGGTGTGAACTACCATGCCCAGCCTAATTTTTTTTTATTTCTTTTTTAAAAAATTTATTTATTTTTGAGATGGAGTCTCACTCTGTTGCCCAGGCTGGAGTGCGGTGGCATGATCTCGGCTCACTGCATCCTTTGCCTCCTGGGCTCAAGCAATTCTCCTGCCTCAGCCTTCTGAGTAACTGGTGTTATAGATGCCCACCACCACGCCTGGCTAATTTTTGTATTTTTAGTAGAGGTAGGGTTTCACCATGTTGGGCAGGCTGGCCGCGAACTCCTGACCTCAAGTGATCTGCGTGCCTTGGCCTTCCAAAGTTCTGGGATTACAGGCGTGAGCTACCACGCCTGTCTGATTTCTTTTTCCCTTAAATCATTAGGATATTGATCAGCTTTTTGCTGTATTTGTCTTTTTACATTTCTTCTGTGACGTTCTCATTGATGTTCTTTGATGCATCGGCTGTGTTCATTTTTTTTACTGAGCTAGGTAATGAGATGTACAGGAGTATAGTGGTGAACAAAGTAGAATGGTCCTTGTCATGGAATGTACAGTAAATTAGGGAAGATGACATTAAGCAAATAGTGACTGTTTCTTTTTTTTCTTTTTTGAGAGAAGGTCTGACTCTGTTGCCCAGGCTGGAGTGCAGTGGCATGATCATGCTTCACTGCAGCCTCTGCCTCCTGGGCTTAAGCCATCCTCCCACCTCAGCCTCCAAAGTATCTGGGACTACAGGCAGGCACCACCATGCCTGGCTAATTTTTCTATTTTTTGTAGAGACGGGGTTTCACCATGTTGCCCAGGCTGGTCTCAGACTTCTGAATTTAAGTGATCTGCCCACCTGGGCTTCCCAAAGTGCCAGGATTATAGTTATGAGCCACCACACCTGGACCAGTAGTTACTATTTATAAGTGTGCCAAGTGCTGTAAGGGAGAACTGTTGAAGAGGTTTGGAGGAACCAATATGGGGGCTAGGGAAGTGGGACAAGGGAAGGCTTCCTGGGGAAATGATGTCTATAGAGATGTGAGGGGTGAGTGGGAGAAGGTTTAGGTGAGGATTAGTGGGAGAAGATAAAGTGAGTTTCCCTAGGAGATGAAGCCTTCTGTAAAGACCACTGACAGGAGAGATCATGGAGTTTGAGGAACTGGAAGAAGGCTAGTGTGTCTGGAGTACAATAATGAGAGCAAGAGAAGTGTTAGGTGATATTGTAGAGGTTAACAAGAGCCAGATCTGATCTTTATCCTAAGGACAGTGCAAAGCTATTGAAGAAGTTTTAAAGCAGGAGAGTGATACTATTTTTGTTTTTCAAAAGATAAATCTCCTAGAGCACTCTGAGCATAAGTACTTTCACTTAGGAATACTTACCTGCATGATTGTCAGTGGTCTGGGTAAATATCTGTACCTCTTGGTAATATTTAGTATAGCAAGGAAAAGATGATTCATTTAATAGATAGTGCTCATAAAACTGAGACATCTTACAAAAAATAGAATTGGAACTGCATTATCATTATTTTCCAAAATAATTTCCAAATGAATTAAAGGGTTAAATATATAAAGTAAACAATAACAGTCTCAGAATAATATTTAGATGATTATATAATCTAAGGGATAGAAAGACTTTTTTTTTTGAGATGGAGTTTTGCTCTTGTTGCCCAGGCTGGAGTGCAGTGGCGCAATCTTGGCTCACCACAATCTCCACCTCTGAGGTTCAAGTGATTCTCCTGCCTCAGCCTCCTGAGTAGCTGGGATTACAAGTGTGTGCCACCACGCCCAGCTAATTTTGTATTTTTAGTAGAGATGGGGTTTCTCCATGTTGGTCAGGCCCCTGAACTCTGGTGATCCACCCACCTCGGCCTTCCAGAGTGCTGGGATTGCAGGCGTGAGCCCCCGCGCCTGGCCTTTTTTTTTTTTTTTTTTGAGACGGAGTTTTGCTCTTGTTGCCCAGGCTGGAGTGCAGTGGCGCAATCTTGGCTTACTGCACTCTCCGCCTCCTGGGTTCAAGTGATTCTCCTGTCTCAGCCTCCCGAGTAGCTGGGATTACAGACATGCACCACCACTCCTGGCTAATTTTGTACTTTTAGTAGAGATGGGGTTTCTCCACGTTGATCAGGCTGGTCTTGAACTCCTGACCTCAGGTGATCTGCCCACCTCGGCCTCCCAAACTGCTGGGATTACAGGCATGAGTCACCGTGCCCAGCCAGAAAGCCATTTTAAATCAAGATAAGAAACTCAGAAGCCGTAGTAGGGACATATGAAAAATTTTAAAACTCATTTTATAGTAAATAATGCAATGAACAAATTGACGTATATAAAAAGGAACAAACAATCCTTGTTATAACGTGAATCTCAAACATTGTTTTGAGAAAAAAGAAGCCTGGCATATACTGCTACAGTATTATTCTGTTTTTGTGAATTTTGGGAGGAGTCAGAAGTAAGCTAGGGTGATAGAAATCACAACAGAGGTTGCCCCTTGGTTTCAGGGACTGATGGCAAAGGGGCATAAGAGAACTTTTTGGGGTGATGGAATTGCTATATATTTTGATTGACACGGTAGATACATAGGTGTAAACATTTGTCACAACACATTGAACTGTACATTTATTTTTATTTTTAAATAGTTATTTAGAATTGGGGTCTTACTCTGTTACTCAGGCTGGACTGCATTTCTTCGGTGGCACCATCATATCTCATTGCAGCCTCTAACTCCTGGGCTCAAGTGATCTTTCTGCCTTTGCCTCCTGAGTAGCTGTGATTACAGGCCTGAACCACCATGCTCAGTGTATACTTTTATTAAAAAGAAAGAGTTATATATATATCTGGGTAAGAGAGAATGGTGGCATCAGTGGTGACAGAGGCCTGGACAGATTGGTGAGATGTTTAGGAGATAGAATTGATAGGACTTGGGCACTTGGACTGTAGGAGGTAAACAAGAGGGAATCAGAGTTGTTAGCTCTTTGTCATGTTTTGAGATATTTTCCCCATTTTGTCTGGTATTTTGGGGGGGATGTCTTACTTTAGCCTCTTTTTTTTTTTTTTTTTGAGACAGAGTTTCACTCTTGTTACCCAGACTGGAGTGCAATAGCACAATCTTGGGTCACTGTGATCTCCACCTCCCGGGTTCAAGCGATTCTCCTGCCTCAGCCTCCCAAGTAGCTGGGATTACAGGAATCTGCCACCACACCCAACTAATTTTGTATTTTTAGATACACCACACCCAGCTAATTTTGTATTTTTAGAAAGGAGATTTCTTCATGTTGGTCAGGCCGGTCTTGAACTCCCGACCTCAGGTGATCTGCCCACCTTGGCCTCCTAAAGTGCTGGGATTGCAGGCGTGAGTCACTGCGCCTGGCCGCCTCTTTTTAATATATAAAAGTTTCTGCATGGTAGAACTTATCCAACCTGTTCTTTAATGACCCCTAAGTTTCATATTTTAGAATAATTTTTTTACCCTGAGCTTATGAAAATAATCTTTGTTTTCATCTAGTAAATAGGGTTTCAATTTTTCATATTTATATTTTTGATCTCTGGAATTCAGTTATATACAAAGGATAATATAGGGACTTAACTTATTTTCCAGAAAGCCCAACCAATTATCCCGGATACCTACCTGTTTTTGAGGATAACTACAGAAGAAGGTATCTTTTGTAAGACTGTTAAAAAGAGTTAGGACTTAGGGAATTTGAAGAATTATAGCAAATCAGGGTCAGATTAGGTGAGTATCAATTTATAAATTTGTGTATAAATCAGTGTTATATATTCTGAATATTTTTGCAACCTTTGGTGTAATTAGTATTACTGAGATACATGTTGAGGGAGAGTTTTCCTGTAAACCTATGTTGGGTTTGTGTCTAGGTCAGGAAGCTAGAACTGGCTTTTATATATTATATTTTGCATCTTTAAGTTTTGTAGAACTTAAAGATCTGCTATGGTGTCAGTGTTCACGTCCCTCCAAAATTCCTTTGTTGAAATCTTATTCCCCTCAAGGTGATGCTATGAGGAGGTGGGGCCTCAATTAGATCATGAGGGTAGAGCCTTCATGAATGAGATATTAGTGCCTTTATAAGAGACCCCAGAGGGAGCTCCCTTGCTCCTTCTACTATGTGTTCTTATTGTGAGAAGACAGCTGTCTGAACTGGGAGTGGGCCTTCACCAGACACCAAATTTGCCTGTGCCTTGATGGACTTCCCAGCTTCTAGAATTGTGAGAAACACATTTCTGTTTTCAAACACCCAGTCTATGCTAGTTTGTTATGAAAATTTAGCAGCCTAAATAGACTAAGAAATGATCTGAGAGGAGAGCCATGGATGTGAATAGGAAAACGGGCTTAGAGTACTGTTTTTATTAGCAAACTCAGCTTAACTTAGGATCTCGAGCAAACAACTTTTTCCATGTTAACACCACCCTCTCACCAAAGTGTGGATGATAATTCCAATCCTAGTTAGTCATGCTGTGAGGCAGTCTAATTCCAGGTAACCCCAAGGGAAATAAACCCAAGGATTGTAGGAATGTTTTCTTCCTCTTTTCTGTGAGATAAACCATAGAAGTTTCCTGAGGGGGTAGAGAGTGAATTAAGAAATATAGCAGAGAGATGTGAGGATTTGGGTTTTAGAAACCAGGAATTAGGCCAGGTGCAGTGGCTAATGCCTCCCAGGTGCACTTTGGGAGGCCAAGGTGGGCAGATTGCTTGAGTCCAGGAGTTCAAGACCAGCCTGGGCAACATGGCAAAACCCTGTCTCTAGAAAAAATATTAAATTTTAATATTATTAATATTAAATTTAATATTAATATTAAATTAAAAATAAAATTAGCTGGGCTTGGTGGTGTGCACCTGTGGTTCTAGCTACTTGGGTGGCTGAGGCAGGAGACTTGCTTGAACCCTGGAGGCAGAGGTTGCAGTGAGCCAACCTGGGTGACAGAGTGGGACCCTGTCTCAAGAAGAAAAAAAAAAAATAAAACAAAAATTTTAAAAAAGTATCACTTTAAAATAAAAAAGTAACCAGAAATTTTCCTTTGAATTGTCTGGCTTATCATTTACTTCTTTTCTATTGCTTTGTATCATGCTGCTTTTCTCTACTTCTGCTTCTAGGCATCTGAATTCTACTGGAAAGAACCACCTACTCATGCTATTTGACTTTTAAAAAGAATTTATTGTTTTTTTAAATTACAAAAGTAAATGACCATCAGTATAAAAACATTTCAAATAGTCTAGCAGTATATGAAGTAAAAAGAGATGCCCTCTTCTTATGCCTCTGTGTTTCCTTTTTCCAGAAGAAAATACTGTTGTGTGTCCTTCAAGACTTTTTAATTTTTATTATTTATTTATTTATTTTGTGACAGGGTCTCATTCTGTTGCCCAGACTGGAGTGCAGTGGCACACTCTCAGCTCACTGCAACCTCTACCTTCCACCTCAAGCTATTCTCATGCCTCAGCCTCAGCAGTAGCTGGGATTACAGGCACACACCACCATGCCCGGCTAATTTTTTCGTGTTTTTAGTAGAGATAGGCTTTCACCGTGTTATCCAGACTGGTCTTGAACTCCTAACCTCAGGTGATCTGCCCACCTCAACCTCCCAAAGTGTTGGGATTACAGGTGTGAGCCACTGCGCCCAGCCCAAAAGTTATGTTTTGAATCACATTTGCACACTGGCTCAAGTTAAGCCATAGGGAAGCCCAATCTAAAATTTAGTTATCATTATAAAAATTGCCATTGAGGAGCCAGCTAATCAATCTTTGACTTACTTACCAGCAGAGACTTTTTAAGAGCCCTCAATTCATTTCCTTAACATTTTAGAACATGTGTTGGTAATGTGATAAAACATTTCCCTTTGCCAACAATTCCTGATAATGCAATTGCCCCCAAATAAACATAAAAAACAGAAAAACAGAAAACCAGGCATCCCGAGTCATGTATTCCAGAAATCAGATTGTGCATACGTGTTGCTAGGGAGGATTATGACATTTTGCTGCTCCAATCATAAACTTTTGAAAGTGGAATTGTTTCCCCCAAGGAGCAAAGAATCTTTCCTTTTTCCCTGTTGTAAATTTACCATGCTTTTTGTCTTAGATCTGTTGTTTTAGGTCAATCATAACCAAAAGACGAATTTTTCTCTAGTTATTTCTGTAAACAAAATTTTGCTTCTTGATGACTACATTAGTGTTACCAAAACTCTGATCTGGCTTTCTAGAGGAGATACTTACATCATTGTGTTGGGAATTTTTATTTCACTTTCTAATAGATTTTGTAATTTCATTATACCAGTTTTAATAATGAACAAGTATGATATTTTTAACTATCATTATCTTTAAATTTTATGCTTAATTTTTCTCTAAATTATATTTAATATGTTTACTTTTCAGGAATTACCCAACTCTGTCTTTTTGGTGATGGAGGTAGGTAGTATGCAAATTTCTGTTGAATTTATTTCAAATATCTTTTTTTTTTTTTTTTTTTTTTAGATTCTAGCATAAATCTGCATATTTCAAATCCCTTTTGATTAATATGTACTTTAGAATTGGGAGTAGATAAATTATTTTAATTTTTGTATTAATAAAGTTGATTCAGTGATCTCAATTCTACTCAAGGAATATAAAATTAAAAAAATTTTGAATCTGTAATGTTTTTAGACTAGATTTACATTACATTATATACAAATGATTTTTTAATCACAATTGACAATGGATTGAATTAATCTTGAATCATTATCCTTATTTTCATTACTTTCTCTTTCTATGTCAGTATTGCAATGGTGGAGACCTCGCAGATTATTTGCAAGGTAACTTTGTCTATGTGTCAGTTTTCAAGAAAGATAGTGCTGCAATCTGTTTAATCCTGAGCGGTACTTCTGAATTACACTACCCATTTTGTGCTCTTGTATAGAAACATTCAATAAATATTTGTGTTTGACTTGTGGTGACTTTGTAGGCCAGTTGGTATTGGTTGTAGTTTTGTTCCTAAGCTTTACTTTTATATCAGTCTTTACCTTTTTGTTACCTCTGACAGTGTTTGAGATATGGTCCTATCTCCAGGAGAGAAGAAACCAGATAGAATTCCTCTCCTTCAAAAGGCTTGACTGAGTTTTAGTCCTTTTCATTTCTTTCAAAATAAATTATAGTGAAAAATATAACCAAGAATATATTTTTGTGAACATTTCTTGTAATTAAAAAAAAAAAGGCAACAAAAAACATTATAAGGCATTACAGTATTCTGTGGTACAGAAGTACAGATTTTAGTGTTAGATGGTGCTTGAAATTCTGAACCTGAAATGCATACATGTAGGATATTCAGACCAAATTATGTCCCTCCAGAATATTTTCTTTTAATGATACTAATGAAGCCAACACCTACTCGTTCACCCCTTAAAAGATGCAGGGGAATACTCAAAAGACAGCAAAAGGTTAACACATTCATCCTATAGTAGATTATGGCAGTTGATGGTAAAAGCACTAAGACCTCAGTTTATACATATACAAAGAGTGTGGACAGTTTACAAAAGATAACATGTTAATGTTCAATTTCACCTAGCAATTGGGGTGTGATTCAGAAATCTTTGAAATATAGAATATTGCTAACATTCAAAAGCTGTGTAGAGAAAAATGTAAAAAATACTGGTATCGAACCCCGCACCACTCTTTACAAGGGAATTATAGGCTGGGCGTGGTGGCTTACGCCTGTAACTTCAGCACTTTGGGAGGCCAAGGTGGGCAGATCACTTGAGGTCAGGAGTTCGAGACCAGCCTGTTCAACATGGTGAAATCCTGTCTCTACTAAAAATATAAAAAGTAGCCGGGCATGGTGGTGCATGCCTGTAGTCCTAGCTGCTTGGGAGGCTGAGGTAGGAGGATTGCTTGGACCCGGGTGGTGGAGATTGCAGTGAGCCGAGATCACGCCATTTCATTAGTCTAGCCTAGGTGATAGAGCAAGACTCTGTCTCAAAAGAAAAAAAGAAATTATAAATAAAGTTGAAGCTCCCTGTAAGCCATTCTGCAGTCCCATTCCTGTGCTTTTCCTAGAGGCAGCCATTGTCCTGAATTTGGTAGTTAGAAGAATAAAAACCTGACAATTTAATAAAAAAATTTTTTTGGCCGGGCAAGGTGGCTCATGCCTGTGATCCCAGCACTTTGGGAGGCTGAGGCAGGCAGATCACGAGGTGAGGAGTACGAGACTAGCCTGGACAACGTGGTGAAACCCCGTGTCTACTAAAAATACAAAAAATTAGCTGGGTGTAGGGGCGAGCGCCTGTAATCCTGGCTGCTCAGGAGGCTGAGGCAGGAGAATTGCTTGAATCTGGGAGGCGGAGGTTGCAGTGAGCTGAGACCTCACCACTGCACTCCAGCTTGGGCAACAGAGCGAGACTCTGTCTCAAAAAAAAAAAATTTTCAAAATGTTGATTATTCATCGATAAAATGCAGTGAGACAGGCACTTTCATTCACTGCTGGTGGAAAGGAGTCAAAGCTGGAAAGCACCATGCTCTGCCTTTCTTGACGTGCTTAGTGTTCCTGGTGAAGCACCTTTCTACATGGGGTCAGACTGAGTGACAGCAGCTTACAGCCCTCTTTAGAATATCAGTTTTTCTTTTCTAGAGAGCATGTTGTTAAAAAAAAAAAAAGAGTTATCGGTCTCATTGGTTAACAGAACTATTATTCACCCATAGAAGCACTATTATGACAGTTTTGTTGAACTCTGTGTTTGACATTCTACAGCAGTATTGCTAGGAGGCTTGAATGTTGGAGTTAAGAGCTTGAATGTTGGAGTCAGCCAGGCAAGCACGGTTCTAGTGCCAGTGTTTACTTACACTGCTGTATGATTTTGGTTTTTTAACCTCTCCCTGGTCTTTCTCTGCCACAGTCCTTAAAGGAATCCCTTGTAGTTTGAAAGCACTTTAAAGACGTGAAAGAAATTCTAATCTTTAGAGGAATGATTGAAAGTTGTACTGCCCAATATAGTAGCCACTGACCACATTGGGCTCTTGAAATGTGGCTGCTCAGAATCAAGATGTGCTGTAAGTGTAAAATACACAATGGATTTTGAATACTTCATCAGAAGGAAAGAATAATTAAATCTTGTTAATTTAAAAATACTTATTACAAGTTGAAATGGTAGTATTTTGGATGTATTGGGTTAAATATATTAATTATATGTTTCTTTTCACGTGTTTTTTTTTTTTTTTTTGAGATGGAGTCCCACTCTGTCACTCAGGCTGGAGGTGTGATCTTGGCTCACTGCAACCTCTACCTCATGGGTTGGAGCATTTCTCCTGCCTCAGCGTCCTGAGTAGCTGGGACTACAGGTGTGTGCCACCATGCCCGGCTAATTTTTGTATTTTTAGTAGAGGCAGAGTTTCACCATGCTGCCCAAGCTGGTCTCAAACTCCTGACCTCGTGATTTGTCTGCCTCAGCCTCCCAAAGTGCTGGGATTACAGGTGTGAACCACCATGCCCGGCCAAGATGATATTATGAAAGTTTTCTTTTTTTCTATGTTCTAGTGTATTTTGGATTTTTTTTTTTTATAGAAAAATCAGGAAAAGAATCCCCAAAAATGGAAAAAAGGGAAGATAGGTTAAGAACAGGTTAAGGGGCTGGGTGCGGTGGCTCACGCCTGTAATCTCAGCACTTTGGGAGGCCGAGGCGGGCGGATCACCTGAGGTCAGGAGTTCAAGACCAGCCTGGCCAACATGGTGGAATCCCGTCTTTTTTTAAAAAAAAAAAAACAAAAAAAAACAGGTTAAGGACAGCCCACACAGAAAAAAAGTACTTGATGATTTAAAAAAAATTTTTTTTTTTTTTTTGAGATGGAGTCTTACTCTATAGTTCAAGCTGGAGTGCAGTGGCGCAATCTCAGTTCACTGCAACCTCTGCCTCCTGGCCTCAAGCAATTCCTGTGCCTCAGCCTCCTGAGTAGCTGGGACTATAGATGTGTGCCACCACACCTGGCTAATTTTTTGTATTTTAGTAGAGGTGGTGTTTCAATGTTACCGTATGCCACCACACCTGGCTAATTTTTTGTATTTTAGTAGAGGTGGGGTTTCAATGTTACCCAGGGTGGTCTCGGACTCCTGAGCTCCGGTGATCAGCCCACCTTGGCCTCTAAAAGTGCTGGGATTACAGGTGTGAGCCACTGTGCCTGGCCTTAATTTTTCGTTTTTTTTGTAGAGATGGAGTCTTACCATGTTGCCCAGGCTGGCCTCAAACTCCTGGGCTCAAGCAATCAGTCCGCCACGGCCTCCCAAAGTGCTGGGATTACAGGCGTGAACAATGCATTGGGCCATATTTGATAAATTTTTTTTTTGTCTTTTTTTTTTTGTTTGTTTGTTTTCCTTTTTGTGGAGAACAGGGTCTCGCTATATTGCCCAGGTCTCGAACTCCTGGGCTCAAGCTGTCCTCCTGCCTCTGCCTCACTAAGAGCTGGGAATACAAGCATGAGCCATAGCACTTGGCATATTTGATAATTTTTAAACCATAAAGATTTTATTTGAAGATGTTAAGGACATGTATTACTTGACAGGTCATTAAAATGATTTTAAAACCATAATATTGCACTTGTTCCATGTATTAATGTTATTTCTCTTATTTGCAAATGGAATATGTTATGTAGAACATATTCTAAGAATTACATGAACAGACATGCATTCACAAATAATTTAAATAGGTTCATGGATATTAAATCCTTAGTGTAGGTAAGGAATTACACTTGTGACTTTTAGACTCATTATAAGAAACTTATTTGCATACTTACTACATTGAAATATTTATTATGTGCAAACCATTTTCTAAAGTTTTCATATTTATTAAATGTTTTAATATAGATTTTTTTTTTGCTAATCTCTGTATTCCCATTTTAGTATATGTGCTGCTGAAATGAGCACAAGTTTTCATTATTTATCTATTTTTTGAGACAGAGTCTCACTCTGACACCAGGCTGGAGTGCAGTGGCACCATCTCAGCTCACTGCAACCTCCGCCTTTAAGGTTCAAGTGATTCTCCTGCCTCAGCCTCCTGAGTAGCTGGGATTACAGGTGTGCGCCACACACCAGCTAATTTTTTTTTGTATTTTTATTTGATAATGGGGTTTCACCATGTTGGTCAGGCTGCTCTTGAACTACTGACCTTGTGATCTGCCTGCCGGCAGCCTCCCAAAGTGCTGGGATTATAGGCCTGAGCCACTGTGCCCAGCTGCAAGTTTTCATTATTAAATGGGTTTTATTTAGTTTCATGTAGTTAGTTTCATGCAGTTTCATGTAGTTAGTCTCATCAACTTTTATATATGACACAGAGGGATCGTCTTTTTTTTTTTTTTTTGAGATGGAGTCTTGCTCTGTCACCAGGCTGGAGTGCAATGTCGCTATCTTGGCTCACTGCAACCTCCGTCTCCCGAGAATCAAGTGATTCTCCTGCCTCAAGCCTCCTGAGTAGCTGCCGACTGCAGGCATGTGCTACCACGCCCTTTTTTGTGTGTTTTTAGTAGAGACGGGGAGTTGGCCATGTTGGCCAGGATGGTCTCGATCTCTTGACCTCGTGATCCACCCACCTTGGCCCTTCAAAGTGCTGGGATTACAGGCATGAGCCACCGCGCACAGCTCATATCGCTTCTTTATAGTGGTGAAATAGGCTAAAACATTTATTCTTGGGGTATCTTTAGTTATGAAAGATATTATGGTGGGACAGGTATGTAGGAGAGAAAAGGACAGAAGATGCAGGAACATAGATGCCTCACAGCTACAGGTAGGAGTAGTATCCAGGTCCCTCTGGTCAAGGATTTTGCTTGTTTTTCATTTGTGTTTACATAATGGTTAGAATTAAATATGGACACTTATTCCAGATATCTGACTAATATGAAAGGGAACTTAGTTTTTGGCTGGTAAAGGGGATTCATGTTTATTGAGTACCTATGGTGTTCAGAGTCATGTGGGCACCTCTCATCAGTAAAAACAGGAAGGAAAAAGCAGAAGACACAGGTGAAACAAAAGATGAAAGTGCCAGTCAGTTCTGTTTACAACAGATTGATTTCAAGTCTTGAGAAATCTGGTATTTCTTCATAGACTTCAATAATTAAAGTTAAAAATGAATAAATGTGAATAAAGATTCCTTACTCCCCTTCATGCTTTCCTTCACAACTCAGCGATGTTGATGGAATATGCAGATGGAATTTGATTTTGTGTGCTTAAATATTTATGTGACTCCTTTTGTACCAGTGAAAGGAACTCTCAGTGAAGACACTATCAGAGTGTTTCTGCATCAGATTGCTGCTGCCATGAGAATCCTGCACAGCAAAGGAATCATTCACAGAGATCTCAAACCACAGAACATCTTGCTATCCTATGCCAATCGCAGAAAGTCAAGTGTCAGTGGTATTCGCATCAAAATAGGTAAATGGCCATGTATTGTGTTGTGGAAAGAACATTTTTGAAACTATTTTTAGACAACTTTAGCTTTGTTGAATGATGGATTATTTTTTTTTCTTTTCTGGTAGTTTTGCTCTTGTTGCCCAGGCTGGAGTGCAGTGGCGTGATCTCAGCTCGCTGCAACCTAGGCCTCCTGAGTTCAAGTGATTCTTCTCAGCCTCCTGTGTAGCTGGGATTACAGGCATGCACCACCATGCCCAGCTAAATTTTGTATTTTAGTAGAGAAAGGGTTTCACTATGTTGGCCAGGCTGGTCTTGAACTCCTGACCTCACGCGATCTGCCCGCCTCAGCCTCCCAAAGTGCTGAGATTACAGGTGTGAGCCACCACGCCCAGCCAAATGATGGATTTTATTCATGCAGTTTGATATTTTTATTGAGGTTGTGGAGGTTGCTTAGATAGGTGAATCCTTAACTTTATTGACAGTGTCTGCTAAATCTCAGGCGGTGCTGACCGGCCCACATCGAGAACTCTATGAATACCTGCTTCTCTTGAGTGGGAAATTGATGTGGTGTGGTTACTGGTAGCAAATTAACCCTGATTCTTTACAGTTCCTAGGCTTTTGACATAGGGATCTCAGAGACCATCTAGTTTAGCCTTGGCAGTTTTTTCTTTAGCAGTATCTCAAAAGGATTTGAAACAATATAGAAAAAACATAATTCGCTGGGCATAGTGGCTCACGTCTGTAATCCCAGCACTTTGGGAGGCTGAGGTGGGCAGATCATGAGGTCAGGAGTTCAAGACCAGGCCAACATGGTGACACCCCATCTACTAAAAATACAAAAATTAGCTGGGTATGGTGGCGCATGCCTCTTGTCCCAGCTACTTGGGAGGCTGAGGCAGAAGAATTGCTTGAACCCAGGAGGCAGAGGTTGCAGTGAGCTGAGATTGCACCACTGCAACTCCAGCCTGGGCAACAGAGCGAGACTCCGCCTCAAAAAAGAAAAAAAAGAAAAGAAAAACATAATTGTTCACATTCTACACCTGGTATTGATATTTAATGAAAGCTTTATTAATTAACTTATTATAATTAGTATTTTCACTTGCAAAGTTTGGTGCACCTTGGTTACAGATCTGGCAGAGCAATGACTTGTACACTTGACGATTACTGCTATTTTTAGCTTGTTGAAATCAAGGTAGCTACTTTTTCTTTGGTGGACAGTCTTATTCAATAAGCTCTTTATTTTTCACAGTCCTTTGTGCCTTCTTGTGTCTTGAAGAATCATATATGTTAGGTATGAACAAAGATATCATTTGGTTTTCTACTTTTTATTTTGTAAACTAGCGGATTTTGGTTTTGCTCGTTACCTACATAGTAACATGATGGCTGCAACACTCTGTGGATCCCCCATGTACATGGTGAGTGAGTATTTGCATCCTTGTGTGTTTAAAGTGTGGCTCCATAAGCATTGGAATTTAAATATAATGCTTGATTCCAAATAAGATGTGATTTTTCATATAGTCCAAGTTGTTATTCCTAATGTTGATTATATTGCTGATGATGCTATAATACAGACATCTTGTGCTTTAGCATAGTGGACTGTAAAAGTAAGTCATTTTTGCCCATTTGTTTTTATTTTTTAAAAAAGATTAGTTATGGCACAAATCCATTAATATGAAAATAAAAATTCATCAAGAATAGTCATGCTGTACGTAACGTATAATACTAGGAATGCTTAACAAACACCTTCTGGGAGCAGTTCTTCAGCTGTAAGGTGCTGATCTTTTGCATGTTAACTCTTTTGACAGGATCCCTATATTATAGATGTTTTTTCCATCAGCCTCATACTCAAAGCTGAAAAATCTCAGCTTTCCCTTTATCCTCTCATATAGATATCATTATTATATATTATAGGGTTAGGCTATGAAATTTGTAAACTAATGTGCAGTATTTAGTCTGGAAATACCTTAATTCTAGAGCTTCAGAATTATGTGAAATAAATGTCCCTATTTTAGTTCTAAGTTTAAAATGGGTTTATATTAAATTAGAAATTTCTGTAAACTAAAATCAACTTTGAACTAGTAATCACATTTCAAAAAATTTATGAGGTTTACTTTCTTGATCCTAATTTTACTGCTTATATATAATAAATTTTATAATTTTATATAAATTTTAAAATTACTTTGTACTTCTTTATTTTTTTCTTTTTTTTTTTTTCAGAAATTGATTCAGTTCCAATGCAAGATACTTTGTACTTCTTGAGTGCAAAATTAATTTAGCCATGAGGTTAGAGCGCTTTAGCTGATTATTAAAGGAAATTGACTTAATAAGAAATTTACTAGGGAAAATAAATAAAAATGTTATGCCTGAGCAGGGTGTAGTGATGCATGCCTTTAAACTCAGCTACCTGGGAGGCTGAGGCAGGAGGACTGCTAGAGCCCAGGAATTCATGGCCAGCTGTGGACACAGGAAGACCCCATTTCCAAAGGGAATTAAAATTGAAAAGAAATGTTACACCTGGGAAACAAAACTTACTATCTTTATTTTCCATTTCTATTTAATAGTGCTGATTAATGGTATATTTAAAAAGCAGAATTTGATGAGAGATGGGAAAATACCTGTAACAAAGCAGCAGATAAATGGTTTTGCTTTTAGGACAATTTTTATTATTGTGTGAGGTTTTGCATCATAGTTTTTCTATTGCTATGAAAGTGTTCAGATTACAAAAAACATAGGGAATAATATAGCAAACACCCATGTACCCACCATCCATATTTCAGAAAGTTAACATTTTGCTATGTTTGTCTTGATCTTGTTTTTTTTTTCTGACCTGGTGTCTGGGTATCTTGATCTTGTTTTTAAAAGAAATAAAATATTTTGGAAACAGCCCAAGTTCCTTTGCACCTTTCCCTGATTTCATTTCCTCCTCTGCTTCTCTCACACACCTAAGGAAACCTCTGTCCTATAATTGGTGTGTATTTTTCTTATTATTATTTCAGTCCTGTCATTGAACTTCATGTGTCCATTATAATCAGTTGAAACATTTTGTTTCTATAACTGCATCTTTTCATGCAGCATTGTTTTTGAGATTTACTAGTAAATCTCAATATATAATTATATAGTTCTAAGTTACTTGATTAGAGAACTATCACAGGGTGTTGTTTTATTCTGGTAGTTTGTTAGGAGTGTCATTTTAACCAGTTAATTAATATGTGCATGTTAATTATGTGAATAATGTACTCCATACCTCTTAAATTTCTCTGTACCTAGGCTCCTGAAGTTATTATGTCTCAACATTATGATGCTAAGGCTGACTTGTGGAGCATAGGAACAGTCATATACCAATGCCTAGTTGGAAAACCACCTTTTCAGGTAGCCTGATTTTTTTCTTATGTCCTCAGTTTTGGAATCTTCTCATTTTATAGTTGCCTTCGATTTGTAAAATGAAGAATACTTTGAAAGCAGTGTTTTTGGCTTCTCTGTGACTTACTTTGATTCTGTTATAGGCAAAAACTGCGTTAATGACTCAGAACATCCTTTGCTTTTCCCCTTTTATTTGCCTGCCCTTTGTAGTTGAACTGGGCATGAAGCCTGTTGTATGTTTTCCAGGCTAGTAAAAACTAGCTGGGGTCAGGGATAACAGCCTGCTGGGAAATGGGTGTGATTGGTGACACCAGAGCTTCCTGCTTAGCCTGGAATCCACATGAGGGCTGGGGGTGGTCTGGGGAGATCACTGGAAACCATCTCTAGCTGTCTGTTCCTGACACTGCTAGGTGAGAGGGAGGTAATTATATACGCTTTATGGAAATTATTGTGGGTCTGTCTTTTCCTCCTCTCTCCCGATATCCTGTCAAAAAGTGACCCTGTAGAGTATAATCACAATGATTTCTTTTGAGTTAATATTGCCATGTTATAATTTCTTTTTTTAAAAATAAAGACGGGGTTTCACCATGTTGGTCAGGCTGGTCTTGAACTCCCGACCTCAGGTGATCCGCCCACCTTGGCCTCCAAAGTGCTTGGATTACAGGCGTGAGCCACCATGCCTGGCCATGTTACAATTTCTTATGTTACAAAGAAGATCTTTGAATTTGAAAACTGGAACAAAGTGAAAATATTTGCCCAAGATAATATTAAGAAAATTAGTGACACAGCCAAGTTAAACACTTTTAATTTCTTAGTCTAGTTTGCATGTAGAGGAGGCTTCACTAAGTCAGTAGCTGTTGTTATCAGCTACTTGTTGCTGTGGAGAGACTGAATAGTAGCGGTATACATAGTTCTTTTCTTTGAATTCCTTTAGGCTCCTAAGGTAAAGTACATCTGAATTTTACACAGCAATAATCTATGTATTAGGCAGGCCATGTAACCTTAAGAATAGTGGTCCTTAATCTATTCTAAGTTTCAGACTCCTCTGAGAGACTGACCTCGAAAAAGGTACCTCAGAAAAGATACATTATACTGAAATGTGCAGAATTTTCACACAATTTCACAGGTTTTATGAGTTCCTAATGACCAGTTATGGCTCCTTCAGCAATTCATGGCTTTCAAGTTGAGAATTTATGTTCTGTAGCAAGAATATGACCATCGTCTGTCTTTCCTTTCCTCCTCCCTCGTACTTTCCCCTCAATCCTTTTCTTGAAACTCCCGCTCCCTCAGTCCCTTAAAAAAAATATGAGCATCAATCATATGATTTGGAAGTTTTGCTCCCCATTGTTTAGGAAATTAAACCTTTTTTTTTTAATAGGCCAATAGTCCTCAAGACTTAAGGATGTTTTATGAAAAAAACAGGAGCTTAATGCCTAGGTATGTGTTTAGAGTACACTGGGTTTTACTATTTGTGAACAGAGTGTTGTTTATTTGAACAATATGTGTTTTTATGTGTTTTATGTATTCTCATTATTGAATTCTTTTTCAGTTGATAGTAACGTGAAAGCATTTGTTATAACAAGAAATTAGATAATTGCTGGCACATTATAGGTGTCTGTGTAGTGCTGTACTCTTTTCTTTCTTTTTTAAAATGTAAAGTAAATTTAAAAGAAAAAGGTGGCCAGATGTGGTGGCTTACACCTGTAATCCCAGCACTTTGGGAGGCTGAAGTGGATGGATCACCTGAGGTCGGGAGTTTGAGACCTGCCTGACCAACATGGAGAAACCCCATCTCTACTAAAAATACAAAATTAACTGAGCGTTGTGGTGCCTGCGTGTAATCCCAGCCACTTGGGAGGCTGAGGCAGGAGAATCACTTGAACCCAGGAGGTGGAAGTTGCAGTGGGCCGAGATTGCACCATTGCACTCCAGCCTGGCCAACAAGAGCAGAATTCAGTCTCAAAAAAAAAAAAAAAAGAAAAAAGTACAGAAGTTATATGTGTTCCTTGTGAGGAGTGTTATGTGGACAGAATAGATGTGAGTAAAGTAGAAAGTGAATTCCCTCCAGCTTGCTGTCTTCTTTATGGGTAACAAGAGTTTGCCGTGTCTCGTTTTTGTGGGAGTTCTTTATACGTGTTTGAGTACTTGTTCTCTTTTTTTCTCTCTTGAACTTGTGTCTTGAGATGAGTGCTTGTTTATGTATGTATTTGTATACACGCATAGTTTAAGACAAATTACATCGTGTTTTTTGAGTTGTTTGCAGCGTCTTGTTTTTTACTTTGTAGTATACCACAGATAATGTTCCGCAACAGGATGTGGAGAGCCACCGTATGCTTTTTTTTTTTTTTTTTTTGAGACAGTCTGACAGTCTTCCTCTGTCTCCCAGGCTAGATTTCAGCTCACTGCAGCCCCTGCCTCCCAGGTTTAAGTGATTCTCCTGCCTCAGCCTCCCTAGTAGCTGGGACTACAGGTGCCTGCCACTGTGCTCAGCTAATGTTTGTATTTTTTTTTTTTTTTTTTATTAGAGATGGGGTTTCACCATGTTGGCTGGGCTGGTCTCGATCTCCTGACCTCAAATGCTCCTCCCGCCTCAGTCTCCTAAAGTGTTGGGATTACAAGCATGAGCCACTATACCTGACCTACTGTATGCTTTTAAATGCCACAGAGAGTCCCATAGATGTATGTTATTTAATTAGGTCCTTGTTTTCATTTTTTGGTTACTATAAACAGGCTCTAGTGAATGTGTTTATGTGTGTGTGTGTGTGTGTGTGTGTGTGTGTGTGTGTGTGTGTGTGAATACCTTTGTGTATGTGCATTTTATTAAGATGGACTCCTAGAAATGGAATTGTCAGACCAAAAGAGATGCTTTCCGAATAGGCTATCACAGTGAATAGTGAATACAGCAAGATAGATGACTGCTCCTTTCCCCTCATTTTTAACAACACGGAATGTTAGAAGATTTGATGCCTTACAAATGCATGAGGACCAGTTAGCTATTAATTTAATTTGCATTCTTCTCTTCATTAGTGAGTTTGGCTTGGCTCCTTTATATTTGTTCAATATCTTTTTTTTTTTTTTTTTTTTGAGACAGAGTTTCATGCTTTGTTGCCCAGGCTGGAGTGCAGTGGCGAGATCTTGGCTCACAGTGACCTCCACCTCCCGGGTTCAAGTGATTCTCCTACCTCAGCCTCCCAGGTAGCTGGGACTACAGGCATATGCCACCACACCCAGCTAATTTTTGTATTTTTAGTAAAGACGGGGTTTCACCATGTTGGCCAGGATGCTCTTGATCTCTTGATCTCTTGATCTGCCTGCCTCAGCCTCCCAAAGTGTTGGGATTACAGGCGTGAACCACTGTGCCTGGCCACTTTTTTTTTTTTTTTTTTTTTTAAAGACGGGGTTTCACCATATTGGTCAGGCTGGTCTTGAACTCCTGACCTCAGGTGATCCACCCGCCTCAGCCTCCCAAAGTGCTAGGATTATAGGCGTGAGCCACCGTGCCCAGCGGCACTTTTTTTTTTTTTTTTTTTTTGAGACAGAGTCTTGTTCTGTCACCCAGGCTGGAGTGCAGTGGCACCATCTTTGCTCACTGCAACCTCTGCCTCCCAGGTTCAAGCCATTCTCCTGCCTCAGCCTCCCAAGTAGCTGGGATTACAGGCAGCATCACCACGCTTGGCTAATTTTTGTATTTTTAGTAGAGACAGAGTTTCACCATGTTGTCCAGGCTGGTTTTGAACTCCTGACCTCAAGTGATCTACCCACCTTAGCCTCCCAAAGTGCTGGGATTACAGGCGTGAGATGCTGCGCCCAGCCTGTTTAATATTTTTTTGTAATTCTTATTCTTTGAATTGTGTACTCCTATTAACTCATTTTCTTATTGCTTGTTCTCATATTGGATGTTGCAAAGTTATATTAGTTCTCACTTGTATTTAAGTGCTGCCCTTTCCAGACAGAAAGCGAAGTGGCTATTTTGTAATAGAGAACACTATAGCAACTATTAGTGCAAGGTTGAGGTTATGCTAAAACTCAACATTGGGCTTTTGAGATGCTTTATTCCTGCAGATACTTGAACAACAATAAGCACAATACAGGAATCTTCTCAATTTGATGCTGTTTCTCAAAGATAGTTGTTTAGTGCTTTTTTTTCTCTTTAGATCAGTCTTACATGGCCTTCTTGGTATAAATGTATTGGTATTTGTGAAACCACATATATGTTTTAGTTTCTATGCGGAAGGCAAAAGTTAACATCGTTTATATATATGAACTTACCACTTAGGTGGTTGTTTTTTTTCTTTTTCCCCAGTATTCCAAGAGAAACATCACCTTATTTGGCTAATCTCCTTTTGGGTTTGCTTCAGAGAAACCAAAAAGATAGAATGGACTTTGGTAAGAAATAGTTTCAACTTTTGCATGCCTTCTAATTTTATTTTTATATGTGCTGAAAGATTTAAAAAATACCATAGAGATTTCAGAAGAAAATTAAAGTCAGTTTCACTTTCCTTTTTGTTTATTTGTATTTGTTTATTTTAGTCTTATAAATATGTATTGAGTGCTTATTACTATGTCCTAGGTCTGGGAGATAGAGTAATAAACAAAATCCCTCTTCTCATGTAGCATATATTTCGTGGTAGAGAGAGACAAGAAACAAATTGAAAACCATAATTGCATATTATATTAGAAGTTGCTAAGTATTATGGGAAAAAAGAATTGGGGGTGGGGGTGGGGGTGGGGGTGGGAAAGAAATTTAAGTAAGGTAGTCAGTGAAGACCTTAGAAAGTGACATTTGAACAAAGACTTTACTTGAAATGAGAGTGAGCCATGTGGATATCCATGGGAAGAGCTTTTTCTTTTCTTTTTTTTTTTTCAAGTTTCAAGAGGGGGAAGAGCTTTTTAAGCAGAGTGAACAGCTAATAGAATGCTTAGGGCTGGAAGCATGCCTGAGCAATAACTAGAAGGAATAACTTGAAGAATAACTAGAAGGTCAGTTGAAAACTTGGGCTTTTCCACAAAGTGTGATGGGAGCCATTAGAGGGTTTTGAGTAGAGGACAAGTGATCTGACTAATGTTTTTAAAAAGGATCAAACTGGCTACTTCTTGAGCAGAAGCTGGGAGACTAATCAGGAGACTCTTGTCGTTACCCAGGTGAGAGATGAGTGTATGTAGCATTGACTAGGGGAATAGCAGTGGAGATGGTAAGAAGTCTTTCTGGAGGTAGAGGCAACAGCATTCACTGATAGGATTGAATGTGGGGGATGAGAGAGAGAACACTCAAGGATGACTCCAACGTTTTTAGCTTGAGCAGCTGAAAGGATGTTGTCAGTTACAGTGATGGGAAAGACTGTATAAATAGAGCAGGCTGTGCGAACAAGATGAGGAGTTTCTGTTGGACATGTTAAATTTAAGATAACCATTGAATATCTAAGTGTAGATGTCAAAAGTGCACTTGAATTTCAGAGAGGTCTAGACTGGGGACAGATTGGGGAGTTATCAGCCTATGGTTGAAATTTGTTTATTTGTTGGTTTTTAAAAAAATTTTTTGAGACAGGGTTTTACTCTTTCATTCAGGCTGGAGTGCAGTGGTGTGATCATGGCTCACTGTCGCCTTGACCTCCCCAGGCTCAGTGATCCTCTCACCTCAGCCTCCCCAGTACCTGGGAATACAAGTATACAACAACACATCTGGCTAATTTTTGTATTTTTTTTTTTTTGTAGAGACAGGGTTTAATCATGTTGCCCAGGCTTGTCACAAACTCCCGGGCTCAAGCAATCCACCCACCTTGACCTGCCAAAATGCTGAGACTACACACGTGGTCACTGTGCTCGGTGATATTTATTAAAGATTATTTTCTCTTTTTTTCTCCCCTTTATTTGAGAAAAGGCCTCACTCTGTCACTCAGACTGGATTGGAATGCAGTGGTATGATCATAGCTCACTGCAACCTTGAACTCCTGGGTTCAAGTGATTCTCATGCCTCAGCTTCCCTAGTAGCTGAGACTACAAGCCTGCACTCATCTTCTTCAACAGGTGAGAAGTCACCTGTTAATCTTACCAACAACATTTAGTTGGCTAATTTTTTTTACCCTTTTGTAGAGATAGGGTCTCACAATATTGCCAGGGCGCGTGCTCTCTCTCTCTCTCTCTCTCTCTCTCTCTCTCTCTCTCTCTCTCTCTTCTCTCTCCCTCCCTCTCCCTCCCCTCTCCCCCTCTTCCCCACTCCCCCTTCCCTCCCACGGGATTTGACCGTGTTGGTCAGGCTGGTCTTGAACTCCCGACCTCAGGTGATCCGCCTGCCTTGGCCTCCAAAGTGCTTGGATTACAGGTGTGAGCCACCACACTCGGCTCTTTTGTTTTTTTCTTCTGTGTTTTATTTATCTCAACTCTAATTTTTATTACTTCTTCTACTAGTTTTGGGCTTACTTTGCTGTTTTTCTAGTTCCATAACCATGAAGTTAGCTTATTCATTAGATGTTTCTTTCTTTTTTTTTTTTTGAGACGGAGTTTCGCTTTCTCACACAGGTTAGAGTGGAGTGGTGCGATCTCGGCTCACTGTGACTTCCATCCAGCTCCTGGGTTCAAGTGATTCTCCTGCCTCAGCCTTCAAAGTAGCTGGGACTGCAGGTGCACGTCACCATGCCTGACTAATATTTTGTATTTTCAGTAGAGACAGGGTTTCATCATGTTGGCCAGGCTGGTCTCGAACTCCTGACCTCAGGTGATCCACCCTCCTCTGCCTCCCCAAGTGCTGGGATTACAAGTGTGAGCCACCACGCCTGGCCTATTCTTCTTCTTCTTCCTCCTCCTCTTCCTCCTCCTCCTTCCTCCTCCTCCCACCTCCCTCCTCCTCCTCTTCTTTTGAGACAGAGTCTTGCTCTGTCTTCTAGACTGCAGTGCAGTGGCACAGTCTTGACTCACTACAACCTCCACCTCCTAGGCTAAAGCGATCGTCCTCTCTCAGCCTCCCATGCAGCTAGGATTACACGTGCCCGGCTAATTTTTGTATTGTCCAAAGAGATGGGCTTTCACCATGTTGGCCAGGCTGGTCTCGAACTCCCGACCTCAAGTAATCCACACCCGCCTTGGCCTCTCAAAGTGCTGGGATTACAGGTGTGAGCCACTGCACCTGGCCCTATTTTAATCTTTTTTAATGGAGGTGTTTACAGCTAAATATTTCCCTAGTACTGCTTTTGCTACATAAGCTTTAGTATGTTGTATTTTCATTTTCATTTGTCTCAGGATATTTTCTAATTTCCGTTTATCACTTTGACTCAATAGTTGCTTAAGAGTTGGTATCATTGACCAGGCATGGTGGCTCACGCCTATAATCCCAGCACTGGGAGGCTGAGGCAGGCGGACCATCTGAGGTTAGGAGTTGAAGACCAGCCTGCTCAACATGGTGAAACCCCGTCTCTACTAATAATACAAAAATTAGCTGGGCCTGGTGGCTGGTGCCTGTAATCCCAGCTACTTGGGAGGCTAAGGCAGGAGAATTGCTTGAACCTGGGAAGGGGAGGTTGCAGTAAGCCGAGATCACGACATTGCAGTTCAGCCTGGCGAATGAGTAAGACTCCAGCTCCAAAAAAAAAAAAGAGTTGGTATTGTTTGGCTCTGTGTCCCCACCCAGATTTCATCTCGAATTGTAATCCCTATGTATCCAGGGAGGGCCATGGTGGGAGGTGCGTGAACCATGGGGACGGATTTCCTCCATGCTGTTCTCGTGATAGTGAGTTCTCACAAGATCTGATGGTTTGAAAATGTGGCACATCTCCTCCCTGCTCCTTCCTGCTCCTTCCTGCTCTGAAATGGTAAGACATGCTTTCTTCCCCTTTGCCTTCAGCCATGATTGTAAGTTTTTTGAAACTTCCCCAGCCATGCAGAAGTAAATTAAACCTCTTTCTTCATAAACTAGCCAATCTTAGGTAGTTCTTTTTTTTTTTTTTTGAGACAGAGTCTTGCTCTGTCACCAGGCTGGAGTGCAGTGGCGCGATCTTGGCTCACTGCAACCTCCACCTCCTGGGTTTAAGCGATTCTCCTGCCTCAGGCTCCTGAGTAGCTATAATTACAGGCACGCACCACCATGTCTGGCTAATTTTAGTATTTTTAGTGGAGACGGGGTTTTACAACATTGGCCAGCTGGTCTCAAACTCCTGGCCTCAAGCAATCAGCCCACCTGGGCCTCCCAAAGTGCTGAAATTACAGGGGTGAGCCACGGTGCTCGGCCTCAAATAGTTCTTTATAGCGAGTGAAAACGGAGTAATACAAGAGTGTATTGTTTAATTTCCACGTATTTTGGATTTTCCAGTTATTTCCTCTGTTATTGATTTCTACTTAATGTTTTTGAGGCAAAGTCTTAAAAAGACAGGCATAAGCCACCGTGCCCAGGCCATGATTTCTACTTTTATTCTATTGTGATTGGAAAAGATAATCAGCCACCATGAGTATAGTCTTTTAAAATTTATGGGTCAGGCATGGTGGCTCATATCTGTAACCTTAGTGCTTTGAGAAGCTGAGGCAGTAGGATTGCTGAGGCCAGGAGTTTGAAATTACCCAGGGCAACATAGCGAGACCTTGTCTCTACAAAAAAATTTTTTGAATTAGCTGGGTGTGGTGGTATGCACCTTTAGTTCAAGCTCTTGGGAGGCTGAGGTAGGAGGGATTACTTCAGCCCAGGAGTTTGATGCTGCAATGAGCTAATTGCACCACTGTACTCCAGCCTGGGAACCAGAGAGACATTGTCTCTGATTTAAAAAAAAAAATTATTAAGACTTGTTTTGTGGCCTAAGGTGTGGTCTGTTTTGGAGAATGTTCCATGTGCACTTGAGAGAAATGTATGCTCTGCTCTCAGAGACTAGAATATTCCATGTGTGTCTGTTAGGTCCAGTTAGTTTGTAGCACTGTTCAGTGCCTCAATTTCCTGATTGATGCTTTATCTGGTTGTCCTATCCATTACTGAAGGTGGGATATTGAGGTCTCCAACTATTATCGTACAAATCTCTTTCTCACTTCCGTTATCAGTGTTTGCTTCTTGTATTTTGGGGCTCTGGTGTTTATAATAATTGACCTTTTTATCATTATTTAATGCCCTTTTTTTTCTTGAGACGGTTTCATTTTGTCATCTAGGGTGGAGTGCAGTGACTCATTCTTGGCTTACTGCAACCTCTGCCTCCTGGGCTCAAGCAATCCTCTTGCCTCTGCCCCCCCAGGTAGCTGGGACTACAGGTGCAAGCCACCAGACCTGGCTAATACTTACATTTTTTGCAGAGACAGGGTTTCACCACGTTGCCCAGGCTGGTCTTGAACTCTTGAGCTCAAACAATCCACCCGCTTTGGGCCTCCCAAAGTGCTAGGATTACAGGCTTGAGCTACCTGGCCTTATTTAATGTACTTTTTATTTTTTATAACAGTTTTCAATTGAAATTCTATTTTGTCTGATAGCCAACCTTGCTCTTCTCTTTTGCTTAGTATTTACATGGAATATCTTTTTCCACCATTTTGCTTTCAATATATTTGTGTCTTTAGCTCTAAAGTGAGTCTTTTTTTTTTTTTTTTTTTTTAGTGAGTCTTTTTTTTTGAGACAGAGTCTCACTCTTTACCCAGACTGGAGCGTAGTGGTGCAATCTCAGCTCACTGCAACCTCCACGTCCCGGGTTCAAGGCATCCTACCACCTCAGCCTCCTGAGTGGCTGGGACCACAGATGTGCAGCACCATGCCTGGCTAATTTTTTGTCTTTTTGGTAGAGACAGGTTTCACCATGTTGCCCAGGCTGGTCTTGAATTCCTGAGCTTAAGAGATCCGCCTGGGATTATAAGCGTGAGCCACCTTGCATGGCCTAAAGGGAATCTCTTCCAGACAATTTATAGTTGGATTATTTCCTTTTAATCTACTTTGCCAGTCTCTGCCTAAGGAGATTTATTTACATTTAAAGTAATTACTGATGAGGAAAGATTTTTTTACCATTTCACTATTTTTATGTTTTACAGCTTTTTGTTCCACATTTTCTCAATTACTGCTCTCTTTTGTGTTACCTGAATTTTTTTTTTTTTTTGTAGTGATGTGTTTTGATTCCTTCTCATTTCCTTTTGTGTATTTTTTCAGGTTATATTTTTCCTTGTGGTTACCTGGGGATTACATATAACATCTGAAGTTACTGAATTCATATTAACTTAACTCTAGTTGCATACAAAAACTCTGCTTCTGTATTGCTCTGTCCCCTCTTCATGTTATTGGTATCACAAATTATATCTTTATAATAATTTTAATGCATTTGTCTTCTAAAGTCTGTAGAAAGTGAAAAGTGCAGTTACAAATCAAAATTACAGTACTCTTGGATTTTAAATTGGCAGTGCATTTATCTTTTCTAGATATCTTTATATCTTCATATGGCTTTTTTTTTTTTTAATTTTTTTGTCCTTTTTTTTTTTTTTTTTTTTTAAGACCGGGGTTTCACCATGTTGGTCAGGCTGGTCTTGAACTCTGGGCCTCAGGTGATCTGCCCGCCTTGGCCTCCAAAGTGCTTGGATTACAGGCGTGAGCCACCACGCCCGGCCTCATGGCTTTTCTTTACTATCTAGCTCTTTTCATTTCAACCTGAAGTACTCTCGTTAGCATTTCTTATAGGGAGGTCTAGTGGTAATGAATTCCCTCCACTTTTGTTTTTCTGGGAATATCTTAAATTCTCTCTGGGTTTTGAAGGACAGTTTTGTAGAATGTAGAATTCTCAGTTAACTTTTTTTTTCTTTCAGCGCTTTAGGTAATATCCCACTGCCTTCTGGCCTCCAAGATTTCTGATGAGAAATTGGCTGATTATCTTATTATGGATCCCTTGTACGAGTTGCTTGTATCTTGCTGCTTCTAAGATTCTGTCTTTGTGTTTTGAAAGTTTGATTCTGTGTCTCTGTGTAGGTCTCATCAGTTTACCTTAGAGTTCTTGGAAGTTGCTTGCTTTTTTTTTTTTTTTTTTTTTTTGATGAGGCAGAGTCTTGCTCTGTCACCCAGGTTGGAGTGCAGTGGTGACATCTCGGCTTGCTACAACCTCCCAGGTTCAAGTGATTCTCCTGCCTCAGTCTCCTGGGTAGTTGGGACTACAAGCGTGTGCCACCATGCCTGGCAAATTTTTGTATTTTTGGTAGAGAGGGGGGTTTCACCATCTTGGCTAGGCTAGTCTTGAACTCCTGACCACAAGTGATCAGCCCCCACTTGGGCATCCAAAGTGCTGAGATTACAGGCGTGAGCCACTGTGCCTAGCCTCCTTTAGTTCTTTGAGCATATTTAAGATAGTTATTTTAAAGTCTTTGTGTAGTAAGTCTAACATTTGAACTTCTTTGGGGACACTTTTTGTCAGTTTCCTTTGATCCTTTAAGTGTACCACATTTTCCTATTTATTTATTTTCCCCCCCCCAAGACAGAGTCTTGCTCTGTTGCCCAGGCTGAAGTGCAGTGGCACAATCTTGCCTCACTGCAACCTCCCACCTCCCGGGTTCAAGTGATTCTCCTGTCTCTTAAATGAAAGTTGCCAGGAAATTTAAAATTAAAAAAAAAAAAAAGAAAGAAAAGAAATTCTCCTGTCTCAGCCTCCTAAGTAGCTGGGATTACAGGCACACGCCACCATGCCTGGCTAATTTTTTTTTTCTTTTTGTATTTTTAGTAGAGATGGAGTTTCACCATGTTAGCCAGACTAGTCTCGAAACTCTGACCTCGTGATCTGCCTGCTTCGGCCTCCCAAAGTGCTGGGATTACAGGCGTGAGCCACAGTGCCTGGCCCCATTTTCCTATTTCTTTGTATGCTTTGTGATTTTTTTCTTTTTCTTGAAAGCTTGGCATTTTCCTGTTACAGTGTAGGAATGGTGAAAAGCAGATTTTTATTTTGCTGTTGTTTATTTTTTTAAATTATTGATATCGTGGTAGTCTCTTTGCTTTGAAAGTTTCCAAACTTTTTGCAAAGACTGTTTTCGTTTCGTATGATCACTGATGTCTCTGTTCTTTCAATTTGTTTGGCTACTGTTTTCACAGTATTTCCTTGAATGCCAGGAGCATTTTTAAGATGGCTTTTTCTTGATTATTTGCTTGGTTGCTCTAAATCTTTGATTGTTTTCCAGAGCATTAACAAAGTTGGTTTAGACAGTTTCTGTCTGTGTTCTGCGGAGGTTGCAGTGAGCTGAGATAGAGCCATTGCGCTCCAGCCTGGGTGACAAGAATGAAACTCCATCTCTTAAAAAAAGTTCCAGTAGTGAATAGACAGTGCTCAAATTCATTCACTGATTTAATGTGATTCCAGGCAGCTAACAACTTTTGCAGTTGCAGTTGATCCTTGAACAATATAGACTTGAACTGCGTGAGTCCACTTATACGTGGGTTTTTTTAACCGAATACACATTGAAAATAAAATATTTGTGGGATACAAAACTGCATATGTGGAGGGCTTTTTGTATATGTGGATTCCACAGAGCTGACTGAAGGACTTGAGTATATATGGATTTGGGTATACGTGGGCAGTCCTGGAACCAGTCGCTCCCACATATACCTAAGGACAACTGTATATAGAAAACATGAAGACACCTTGTGCTGTCTTCCACGTACTTGACATCAATATACACATATGTACATATATAAAGTAATCCTCCTTTATCCATGGGGGTACATTCCAAGAACCCCAGTGGACACCTAGAACTGCATTTAGTGCTGCACCTGATTGTCTCAGTACAGCATGTCTCTGTTCATGTCTTCAACCTACTAATTTATTGCCTTTTCTGTCTTAGCAATTAACATGCATTGTGGCCATGACTTTTGCAGTTTGAGGGGCACAACTAGCATGCATTTTTCCACTTCACAGTTTCACAGAAGATTCATTCTTACCATAAACCTTAGCAGCTTAAGCATATGACTTTTTTCTTTAAGCTAGAACTTTCACCTTTTCATTTAAAAGATGCATTTTGCTTAGCTGGTTTACAGTGTGTGCCTGTAATCCCAGCTACTTGGGAGACTGAGGCAGGAGGATTGCTTGAACACCTGGGAGGCGGAGGTTGCAGTGAGCTGAGGTTGCACCATCACACTTCAGCCTAGGGGACAGAGCAAAACTCTGTTTCAAAAAAAAAAAAAAAAAGATGCATTTTGTAGTTTCTCTTTGACGTAAATGAATTGCTGGCATCACTACTTTTGTGCTTTGGAATCATTATTAAGTAAAATCAGGGTTACCTGAACACAAGTACTGTGATACTGCAGTGGTGGATCTGATAACCAAGACTGCTACTAAGCAACTAATGGGTGGGTAATGTATACAGCTTGAGTATAATTGATAAAAGGACGATTTATGTCCTAGGTGGGGATGGATTAGGACAATGTGAAATTTCATCACACTGCTCAGAATGGTGTACCATGTAAAACTTAAGAGTAGTTTATTTCTGGGATTTCTTTTTTGGACCATATTTGACTGTGGATACTGAACCACAGAGAAAGGGGACAACTGTACATGCATGCATATACATAGACATATACATATGATGATGATAGCCTAAGAAGAGGACCTGAGTTTAAATAGTTAGGTGAAAGGTTAAATATGTACATTCAGTGCAGATATTTTTGGTAAAGTATATAAAATTGATTCCTATGTTCACTGACTTTGTCTACTAAGAAGAAACAGTTGTAGTGGGAAGAGGATAAGAATTTAAAGTTGTAAAGCAGAAAAAATTGCAGGTGTAAGTAGAAAAGGATTTGTCTGGAATATATTTTAAAAATTTCTTGTTACTAAATAGTGAGAGTTAAGCAGTTACCGCGTGTTTCTCCTGATAGCGTATGTTGCTGTCATTAATATCAGTAGCAGAACTTGGCTGGCCTCGGTGGCTCACGCCTGTAATCCAGGCACTTTGGGAGGCCAGCGTGGGTCGATCACCTGAGGTCAGGAGTTTGAGACCAGTCTGACCAACATGGTGAAACCCCATCTCTACTAAAAATGCAAAACTTAGCCGGGTGTGGTGGTGCCTGCCTGTAATCCCAGCTATTCAGGAGGCTGAGGCAGGAGAATCTCCTGGACCCGGGAGGCGGAGGTTACAGTGAGCTGAGATCGCACCGTTATAGTCCTGCCTGGACAACAAGAGCGAAACTCTGTCTTGACAAAAAAAAAAAAAGTAGCAGAACTTAACATTTCTAAATAGCAGGGTGTAATGGTGCATGCCTGTAATCCCAGCTACTTGGGAGACTGAGGCACGAGAATCACTTGAACCCAGGAGGGGGAGATTGCAGTGAGCTGAGATGGTACCATTGCACTCCAGCCTGGGGACAAAGTGAGACTCTGTCTCAAAAACAAAAACAAAAACAACAAAACAGTGTTTCTAAGATATGTGCCAAAACCAGAATACAAATTTAGTTTTTCCTTGGTCCACTGAGTCACATGTTTCTGTTTTTGTTTTTGTTTTATTTATTTATTTATTTTGAGATGAAGTCTCACTCGGTTGCCTAGGCTGGAATGAGGTGGCATGATCTTGGCTAATTGCAACGTCCGTCTCCTGGGCTCAAGCAATTCTCCTGCCCCAGCCTCCCTAGTAGCTGGGATTACAGGCATGTGCCACCACACCCAGCTAATTTTTGTATTTTTAGTAGAGATGGGGTTTCACCCTGTTGGCCAGGCTGGTCTCGAAGACCTCAAGTGATCCACCAACCCTGGCCTCCCAAATGCTGGGATTACAGGCATGAACCACTACGCCCAGCCTTGGGTCACACACTTCTGTATGTTCTTCAGCATGTTCTGCCATCTTAAGATGATTTATTAATATCAAGGTTCATATTTAGTCTCCTGTTGTGTCTTCAAAATTGCTCTCATCTTTTTTTTCTTTCTTTTTTTTTTTTTTTTTTTTGAGACAGGGTCTTGCTCTGTCGCCCAGGTTGGATTGCTGTGGCATGATCTCGGCTCACTGCAACCTCCACCTCCCGGGTTCAACCGATTCTCCTTCCTCAGCCTCCCAAGTAGCTGTGATTACAGGTGCCCACCACCACGCCTGGCTAATTTTTGTATTTTTAGTAGAGACAGGGTTTTACCATGTTGGCCAAGCTGGTCTCAAACTCCTGGCCTCAAGTGATTCTCCTGCCTTGGCCTCTCGATGCTGGGATTACAGGCATGTTTTACTGCGCCTGGCCTCTTTCAACAATTTTGTATCATGGTAAAATATACATTGCATAAATTTTACTATCATAATCATTTGTTTGTTTGTTTGTTTGTTTTTTGAGACGGGGTTTCACTCTTTTTGCCCAGGCTGGAGTGCAATGGCGTGATCTCAGCTTACGGCAACCTCTGCCTCCCAGATTCAAGCGATTCTCCTGCCTTAGCCTCCCAAGTAGATCGGATTATAGGTGTTTACCACCATGCCCGGCTAATTTTTTTTATTCGTAGTAGAGAGGGGGTTTCACCATGTTGGCCAGGCTGGTATCAAACCCCTGACCTCAGGTGATCCACCCGCCTTGGGCCTCCTAAAGTGCTGGGATTACAGAGGTGAGCCACCGTGCCTGGCCTATCATAATCATTTTTAAGTGTATAGTTCACTGGTGTTACATACATTTCTGATGGTTCTACTTTTTCATATTCCCAGAATACTCCTCATTTATTTTAAATTCTTATTTATAACAAGCTTAACCAGGCTGCAGTAGGAGGGAGGTGAAAAAGAAAAAAGAAAAAACCTTAACCATTTGAACAAGCTGCCTTCCTCAGACTGTTTTACATAGAAAAATGGAGGGAAATAAGAAAGCAGACCTTTATGAGAACAGAAGATATTTCTTGAACTACTATGCGGTGGGAGGACCACTATTCTCAAGTGGTGATTGCATCAGTTTCTGTTAAGCACTTGCTCTTCTTAGATTCTATAGTTAGAAAGGCCCACACTTCTGCACCAGTGCCAGCAAGCTGTGGCCAGGGCTCTTGGTGCTGTGGAGGTTGACTTTTGTAGCATTCATAGGAATGGAACATGATAGGTAGTTGGCCAGATTCCGGATTGGCTTTGCAGAGAAAGTGCCCAGAGCCTGAAACTCTCTCCAGGCCTTTTCATTTCTTTGATCATTAGACCTGGGAGGGGAAGAAGGAGGAGAGACACCCTTGGTGGAAAACACCATGACCTCAAAGATGGGGCTCAGAGAGGATCAGCTCCATGTGGTGGCTCTTTAGGAATAGGCCCTGTGGCAGCTCTGCTCTCGCTGAGGCTTTGGGAGAGCAGCTTGTAGTCTTGGAGGCCTCGTTCTTAGATTTTTAGATTCTTACAGTAGGAATATTGATTTGGGGCCTTCTTTTATAACGTGGGTGTTAGGCTAATAATTTCCCTCTGAGCATTTTAACATACCACAGTCTGTCTTCACTGATTTGTTTTTAACCACTTCATGTATAGTAAAAGAATTTGGAACATTTAGTATTGTAGGGATTTTCCAATTCTATTTTTTGTTTTTCCTCTATCCCACCCCCGGTTCTGGTTTTGAAAGAACATTTATCCCTGAAATTGCTTGGCTCTTAGTTCCTCTTTGTGGGGATGGTTCTTTGACTTGTTCTTACCATCCTTATGTAAAAGATTGTTCTTTTTAAAATAATTCTCCTTTTTTTTTTTTTTTTTTTTTTTTTTTTTTGAGACAGAGTTTCGCTCTTGTTGCCCAGGCTAGAGTGTAATGGCATGATCTCAGTTCACCACAACCTCTGCCTCCTGGGTTCAGGCGATTCTCCTGTCTCAGCCTCCCGAGTAGCTGGTATTACAGGCATGTGCCACCACGCCCAGCTACTTGTGATATTCAAATATTAATACACAGTTAATATAAAAGTCTGAGCCCTAATGATAAATGAGATTATGTTTGTGGGTTTTAATAAACATAGGAAATAGAGTACAATAATGAACTTCCATGTACTTACCAACTTAACTTATCTTTGTCTAATTAGCAGGCTTATCATGTAGATTTTAACCTTGGTGGTTAGCTGAAGAAATTGAAATTAATAGCTTTTTGGGTTTTTTGTTTTGTTTGTTTGTTTTTTTTGAGATGAAGTTTCACTCTTGTCACCCAACTGGAGTGCAGTGGCGTGATCTTGGCTCACTGGAACTCAGCCTCCCGAGTAGCTGAGATTACATTCAACTGCCACCACACCTGGCTAATTTTTATATTTTTAGTAGAGACAGGGTTTCACATGTTGGCCAGGCTGGTCTCCAACTACTGACCTCAAATGATCCACCCACCTCAGCCTCCCAAAGTACTGGGATTACAGGTGTAAGCCACTACACCCAGCCAGTTTTTCTTTTCTTTTTCTTTTTTTTCTTTTTCTTAAGACAGAATCTAGCTCTGTCGCCCAGGCTGGAATGCAGTGGTGCAATCTCTGCTCACTACTGCCTCTCAGGCTCAAGTGATTTTCCTGCCTGAGCGTACTGAGTAGCTGGGATTACAGGCACCCGCCACCACACCCAGCTAATTTTTGTATTTTTAGTAGAGACCGGGTTTCACCATGTTGGCCAGGCTGGTCCCAAACTCCTGACCTCAGGTGATCTGCCCTCCTCGGCCTCCCAAAGTGCTGGGACTACAGGCGTGAGCCACCGTGCCTGGCCAGTTTTTTTTTTTTTTTTTTTTTTTTTTTTTCGAGATGAAATCTTGCACTGTCATCAGGCTGGAGTGCAGTGGCTGTGATCTCAGCTCGCTGCAACCTCTGCCTCCTGGGTTCAAGGGATTTTCCTGCCTTAGCTTCCTGAGTAGCTGGGACTATAGGTGCGCGCCACCACACCTCGCTAATTTTTGTATTTTTAGTACAGTCTGGGTTTCACCATGTTGGCAAGGATGGTCTCCATCTCTTGATCTTGTGATCTGCCCGTCTTGGCCTCCCAAAGTGCTGGGATTACAGGTGTGAGCCACTGTGTGTGCCCGGTTGTTTTTTATTTTTTTATTTTTTTTATTTTTTATTTTTTTATAAAGACAGGGTTTCACCTTGTTGGTCAGGCTGGTCTTGAACTCCCGACCTCAGGTGATCCGCCTGCCTTGGCCTCCCAAAGTGCTTGGATTACAGGCGTGAGCCACCACGTCCGGCCGTTTTTTTTTTAATGTGAAACCACAATCAGGAATACTTCTAGGGGCAAGGGATAGTTTGTCGTATAAATCAGCTGTCTCAATTTCCTCTTAGGACAATTGACAGGTGTAGTTAACATGGTTGCTTAATATGGGCCTGGTGATCACAGTTCTCCCGTGGGGCTGTCCACTAGAGGGTGGCATTCTTTAGAGAACATGTCTGTGTAAGTAGCATCAGAGTATGTTGTGTTGGTGTAGATGTTTTGAGAATTCATAATTACTTAATTTTTATTGATACATTATTTTATATGATTATTAAAATAATTATAGAGGATTTATAAAAATATGCTTTTACATTTAAAGGAAATGGAGGCTATATGAAGAAGGTAAATTATTTCTGATCTTAGACATTATGTTGAATACATTGAGGAAAATAACCTGGTTGATGTTTTAGTCAATGTCTCTTTAAAGGTTGCATTCTTATTTCTCATTACAGAAGCATTTTTTAGTCATCCTTTTCTTGAGCAAGTTCCAATTAAGAAATGTGAGTACCCATTTTTTATATTTTTATTTAAAGAATGAATGCAGACTTTAGGAAAAATTAATGATTTTTTATTACAAAATTAATCTTCTACTGTGCCTCTTAAAATTTCATTGAATTTACCCTTTTTTTTTGAATGGAGTCTTGCTCTGTCACCCAGGCTGGAGTGCAGTGGTGCAACCTCTGCCTCCTGGTGCAAGTGATTCTCCTGCCTCAGCTTTCCAAGTAGCTGGGATTACAGGTGGTCACCACCACACTTGGCTAATTTTTGTATTTTTAGTAGAGACGAGGTTTTACCATGTTTTCCAGGCTGGTGTCAAACTCCTGACCTCAAGTGATCCTCCTCCTCAGCCTCCCAAAGTGTTGAGATTATAGGAGTGAGCCTCTGTGCCCGGCCTGATTTTCTTAGATACCTAGGATTGTGTTTATAATAACAGTTCTGTTTTTCCTTCTGAAACGAAGTTGGAATAGTTTTAGTAATTGCTGCATTTTTAGTTTCATCAGCTATGGTAATAAGTAGGTGAATGCAAATTTTGGGGGAACACAAAGGTGTGGTTGTTGTGGCAGGTTTTTCTATTATACAGGTCACGTGACTGCACTACAAAATGATGTAGTTCATTTGTGTTTCTTCCCCCAGCTTGCCCAGTTCCAGTGCCCGTGTATTCTGGTTCTGTCTCTGGAAGCTCCTGTGTCGGCTCTCCATCTTGTCGTTTTGCTTCTCCACCAGTAAGTTCAGAGTTAGTGCTATTACATCTGTTCTCAAATGGAACATACACATATGCTGTGGATATTCTTTTTATGCATAATGTTTACTAATGCAGCTGAGGTTTGGGAGAAAGAGCATTATACTTGGGTCAAAGGGACCTGCATTCGGACCTCTGCCCATATGTTACTGTGTAAGCTTCAGCAAGAAATGCCACCTCTCTGGGCCATTTTCCTCTGAACAGTGAGTACAGTACTATCACCTTTTTATACCCTATGGTGTTTTGGTGATGATACTTGTAAACAAAGAGTACCCATTACAGGTGAATAGGCAGTAGATATTTATTTTGTCTGAATGCAGTAGACGTGAGCTTGGATTTTTTTGTACGTGGAATTTCTGCTGATGGAGGAGTCACCTCTGAGCCAGGTTTCTCTGACTTAGATTCTCTTAATTATGATTTCTGGCCCTCTAAGGTGGCTTCTACTCAAACCTCTTCCTTTCCCTGAATCTCCCAAGCCATTTTCTTCATGGCTGTGTTCCCTCCCATCTCAGTACTTCTTCCTAATCCTCAGGCCTTCTGATTACTCTAGTCACTTCTTCCTACTCTGTGCTCCCAGGGTTTTACCTAGCTCTCCTCTTAGGTTTTTGTTTGTTTGTTTCGAGATGGAGTCTTGCTCTGTCGCCCAGGCTGGAGTGCAGTGGCGTAATCTTGGCAACCTCCGCCTCCCGGGTTCAAGCAATTCTCCAGCCTCAGCCTTCCAAGTAGTTGGGACTACAGGCACATGCCACCATATACCCAGCTAATTTTTTGTATCTTTAGTAGAGATGGGATTTCACTATGGTGGCCAGGCTGGTCTCAAACTCCTGACCTCAAGTGATCTGCTTGCCTTGGCCTCCCAAAGTGTTGGGATTATAGGTGTGAGCCGTGGCACCCAGCCCCAGACTTGAATTTCTTTAATTCTGCTGGCAGAAAGACAGGGGAGCCGTAAAAGTGAGGCAACTCGGAGGTTTAAGTGGGTGGGGCTTGGAGCCTCCACGTCCCTTACCTGTCATATTAACTAGGACACCTTTTTTTTATATGTCAAGTGAGTGTAATTTACCTACCTCATAGGGTTCTTCAGGGATAAGTGAGTGCAAGCACTTACTGCATGTAGTGTCTGGCACATAGCATATAATGCAGGAAGTGTCAACTGTTAGGTAAAGCAGGTGCGCATGTAGCCTGTTGCAACCAGACAAGTCTGAAAACTGGCAGCAAACCTTTCTTACACAGCCCTGCAAATTCATACCAAATAGATAATGGAGATTATGTTAATAAGTCTTATGTTATATTCTTATGAACTAAAAAATTAAGAGCCAGGCACACTGTCACCAATCCTAGCCGTGCTGCTTGCCTGCTCAGTGACTTTGGGCCAGTCAGTTAGAGAGGTGGGCCACAGAGCCTTCATCTGGACCATAGGCTTGATTAACCTTTGCTTGCAGGCTCCTGCTAGTAGTATGTGGGAAGTGCCTAGCCATGGCAAATTCTCTATAAATTGTGGCTATTACTATAAACCATATATTTGACACAATGTGATATGAAAAGCAAGCTTGTGCTGGAGAAGAGAACAACAGAGAAGAATCTAATTTTGGAAGAGCAAACATAAAGGAGCCTGTGGGATGGTAGTGTGATGGAGGGATGAGAGGCCAGCAGGGAGGATGTTGAACTGGAAATTTTCTTTGACTGGAGAGAACATTTTGAGGATTTTGTTGGTTGAAAGAGGAGAACAAAATAGGAGCCAGGCCAGGGCTGCCAAGGAGTAGGTGAATGTAGAACTAACTGGAGGAGTGAAGAGAGGCAGGACAGAGAGAAAGGCTTTTTAGATGTTAAAACCTGGCGGACAAACCTATTTTTACTGAGGCAGGAGTATTGCTTGATCCTAGGAGTTCAAGACCAGCCTTGGCAACATAGTAAGAACGTGCCTCTATTAAAAAAAAAAATCCTAATCAAGTATATTTTTTCAGACAGAGTGAAACTCTTGTTGCCCAGGCTGGAGTGCAATGGCACGATCTCGGCTCACTGCAACCTTCACCTCCTGGGTTCAAGCGATTCTTCTGCCTCAGCCTCCTGAGTAGGTGGGATTACAGGCGTGAGCCACTGTGCCTGGCCTAATTAAGTATCTTTATTTGCAGCAAATCAGAGTTCCCATTCTGAAATTATATGTACTCTTTAAAAAAAATACAATATGGCCGGGTGTGGTGGCTCACGCCTATAATCCCAGCACTTTGGAAGTCCCAGGCAGGTGGATCCCTTGAGGTCAGGAATTTGAGACCAGCCTGGCCAACATGGCGAAACCCTGTGTCTCGGTGTTTTTTTCAAATACAAAAATTAGCTGAGCATGGCTGCGTGTGCCTATAATCCCAGATACTCAGGAGGCTGAGGTGGGAGAATCACTTGAACCCCCTGAAGGGAGAGGCTGTAGTGAGCTGAGATTGCGCCACTACACTCCAGTGTGGGTGACAGAGTGAGACTCCATCTCAAAATAAGTCACTGGCATAAACATATCCTTTTTATGTCTTATTCATTAGAGTTCTTTAAAAAGTAAGGTTGGGCCAGTCTCACTGGCTCATGCCTGTAATCCCAGCTACTTGGGAGGCTGAGGTGGGGGAATCACTTGAATCTGGGAGGTGGACGTTTCAGTGAGCTGAAATTGTACTACTGCAGAGTGAGACTTTGGGATTACAGGTGTGAGCCACCTCACCCTACCTATTTATTTAATTATTTTTGAGGCAGAGTCTTGCTCTGTCACCCAGGTTGGAGTATAGTGGTGTGATCTCAGCTCACTGTAACCTCCACCTCCCGGGTTCAAGTGATTCTCCTGCCTCAGCCTCCCATACAGCTGGAGTGAGCCACCACGTCCAGCTAATTTTTGTATTTTTAGTAGAGACAGGGTTTCGCCATGTTTACCAGGCTAGCCTCAAACTCCTGACCTGATCTGCCTGCCTCGACCTCCCAAAGTGCTAGGATTACAGGTGTGAGCCACTGCACCTGGCCTATGTATTCATTTTATAACAGTTATTGAATACTTTGTGTGATGTTCTGGTTTATACTAATGAATGAGATGGCCAGGTCCCTAACATAAGTGGTTTTGATTTAATTGTATGGTGAAGAGGTAGGTAACTCAATCATTGCTAGAAGCATATGTATATATGTCTTCATTGCTTATGGGAATGTGAATGGGGAACATCAAAATTAGACTAAGGACTTAGGAAGGCTACTCAGAAGAGGGGATTGTTTGAGCTGAGTTTTGAAGAAAGTTTGCAAGATGAATTAGTGAAAGAATGATACTGTAAGCAGAAGAATTTCCATACTTGAAGTGATAGAACCATGAGCCACTGAAGGAACTCTCTAGCTCTCCGTGGCCATTTACATTTAAATTTGTTAAGGTTAAGTGAATTGCCCCACTGGCTGCTCTGAAAAGTCATCTTTGCATTGTTGCTCCTCTGTCCGACTCCGTGCTCGCAGCAGCCGCCTCAGCCACCAGGGACTCCAGCAGCTTTATCGCCAGAGTCCCTGAACTCTCGCTTTCTTTTTAATCCCCTGCATTGGATCACTGGCTTGCCCTACCATGTCAGATGCAGCTGTAGACACCAGCTTTGAAATCACCACCCAAGGACTTAAAGAGAAGGAGGAAGTTATGGAAGAGACGGCAAACGGAAGAGATGCCCCTGCTAATGGAAATGATAGTGAGGAAAATGGGGAGCAGGAGGTTGACAATGAGGTAGATGAAAAGAGGAAGAAGGTGGGGGAGGAAGAGGATGAAGAAGAAGGTGATAGTGAGGAAGAGGAAGCTGAGTCTGCTACAGGCAGTCGGGCAGCTGAAGATGATGAGCTTGACGATGTCGATACCAAGAAGCAGAAGACCAATGAGGATGACTAGACAGCAAAAAAGGAAAAATCAAACTAAAAAAAGAAAAGGCTGTCATGACCTATTCACCCTTTACTCCATCTCAGAATCTAAAAGTGGTTACCTTTGAGGAGAGAAGCCCACCCACTCTGGGCAGTGTCACCTGCAGATGACACATGCTCTTCACCACCCAGCCCAAACCATGAGAGTTTGCAACAAGGGAGGAAAAAAGAATCAAAACTTCCAAAGCCCTGCTTTTTTTTTTTTTTTTAAGTACTTTAAAAAGGAAATTTGTCTGTATTTTTTATTTGCATTTTGTATTTTTGTTCATATTGTTAGGGTCAGCCATTTTTTAATGATCTCGGATGACCAAACCAGCATTTGGAGCATTTTCTGTCCTACTTCTGACTTGTGTGATCATGATCATTATAATCTCAAAGGAGAAAAAAGCCTTGTAAAATAAGCAAAAATGACAACAGAAAAACAATCTTATTACAAGCATTCCAGTAACTTTTTTATGTATGTACTTAGCTCTACTATAAGTAGTTGGTTTTGTATGAGATGGTTAATAAGGTCAAATATAAAAGGTTTCTTTTTTTTTCCTTTTTTTGTCTATGAAGTTGCCATTTACTTTTTTTGGCCTTTTTGATGTATGTTTGAAACAATACTGTCCAGCAATAAACAGGAATTTTATTTTGCTGAAAAAAAAAAATTAAGTGAATTTAAAAATTCACTTTCTTATTCACCAGCCACATTTCAAGTGCTTAATAGCCTTAGCTAGGTGGTGGCTCCCATGGTGGATAGCTTGAATATAGGCCTTTTCTATCATTGCAGAAAGGAGAAGGCTGCACTCAGTTCAGTTTGGTGCTGTAGAGAGCATTGGTGATGGGTGAAGGGAAAAGGAAGCTAGAGAGGTGGCAGAGGCTCAACAGGATTTGGATGTCAAGCAAAGGAATTTCAGTTGCATCCTTAAAAGTTGTAGTGAGCCATTGGAACGATTTTAAAGTGAAGAGTGATATGATCCACTGTGTGTTTTAGCTAGATTCTGCCAAAAGCAGGGTGGAGGACTAGGTTAGAATGAGAGAGGTCTCCACTAGAGAAGAGAGAACACCTTGAGACCCTTGCACCTTTTGTTATTATCATCATCATTGTCGTTGTCATCATTGCTGTTTTGAGAACGAAGCCTGAACTGGGTGGAAGTAGGAAAGGAGAAGAGGAGAGCCAGGTAAGAGAAAGGCAAAGAGCACACAGATCTTGAAGATTGCTTGAACTTGGGACCTGAGGAAGAGAGAGACCTTGCTGGTGACAATGGCTGCCTGGCAAGGTCACTCTGAGGGAACCTGGGGAGCAGTGCTTTGGAATATAAAGATGATGAGGTAATGTACAGGCATGGATTTGTTGTATAGGCAAGTGAACAAAGGGATCTAGAGCTCGTCAGAATCTTGGCTGGAGATCAAAATGTGGGAACCGTCGGGCACGGTGGCTCATGCCTATAATCCCAGCACTTGGGAGGCCGAGGCAGGAAGATCACGAGGTCAGGAGTTTGAGACCAGCCTGGCCAATATGGTGAAAACCTGTCTCTACTAAAAATACAAAAACCAGCCAGATGTAGTGGCATATGCCTGTAGTCCCAGCTACTCAGGAGGCTGAGACTAGAGAATCGCTTGAACCCAGAAGGCAGAGCCAAGATTGCACCACTGCACTCCAGCCTGGGCGATAAGAGAGACTCCATCTCAAAAAAAAAAAAAAAGTGGGAACCATTATTCTGTGAGTGGTACAGGTAGGAGGGATGGCGAGCATGGTCACTAGGGTAAATACAACAAGTAAAATGTTAAGGGCCCAGAGTGGCTCCTGTGGAACTCTATATTCATCTCCTCTTCCTTTTTAAGAGGCAAATGAGAAGTATGTACTCACAAAAGAGACTCAGAAGGTGTCCCCCAAGAAGTAGGAGGAAAGACAAGAGAGAATAGGATCACTGAATGAAGGGGAAGAGTGTTTAGAAGAATGGTCCACAGTGCAGATGGAGCAGAGTTCAAGTACCTTAAGGAATAGGGGAAATACCTGCTGGAATTGGCAATAGAAATTATTGGTAAACTTAGTAATGGCAATTTTATTCAAGGGTTAAAGACAGAGTGGGTTATGATGAATTAAGGGATATATAGGATGTGATAAATTTGAGTCAGTGAAGATGATAATTTCAAGAAATATTAAGAAATGAAGAAGAGGCCAGGCACAGTGGCTCATGTCTGTAATCCCAGGACTTTGGGAGGCTGAGGTGGGTGGATCATGAGGTCAGGAGTTCAAGACCAGCCTGGCCAAGATGGTGAAACCCCGTCTCTACTAAAGCTACAAAAATTAGCCAGGCCTCGTGGCAGGTGCCTGTAATCCCAGCTACTCAGGAGGATGAGACAGGAGAATCTGAATCTGGGCGGAAGAGGTTGCAGTGAGCTGAGATTGTACCACTGCACTCTAGCCTGGGTGACAGAGTGATATTCCATCTCAAAAAAAAAAAGAAAAAAGAAATGAAAAGATGGTAGTTCGAGAGGGTTGTAGGGATTTGAGATGTGAGAAAGTTAAACATGGTTATCTACAGAGGGGGAAAAATACCTTAATAAAGGGAGAGGGTGAAAATGTCAGGAGCCGAGGGGAGTTTTCCTAGGTCATTGGGGACGTAGAGGAGCATGGGATGCAGAGCAACAGGTAGAGGGAGGAGCTCCAATGGAAGAGAAGCATCTCGTCTTTTAGGAGACAGAATGACCAGGGTAGTTGTAGATAGCAGTAGAAAAATCTGGGAAAGTTCCTGCTTAAACCACTGAAAAGAAATTGTGGAGGTAGAATACTTAGAATCACATCTCAGCTTGACTCCTTTTTTTTTTTTTTTGAGACAGTCTCGCTTTGTCACCAGGCTGGAGTGCAGTGGCATGATCTCGGCTCGCTGTGACCTCCACCTCTTGGGTTCAAGTGATCTTCTGCCTCAGCCTCCTGAGTAGCTGGGACTACAGGCATGCGCCACCACACCCAGCTAATTTTTGTATTTTTAGTAGAGATGGGGTTTCACCATGTTGGCCAGGATGGTCTCAATCTCTTGACCTCGTGATCCGCCCACCTCTGCCTCCCAAAGTGCTAGGATTACAGGCATGAACCACCTCGCCCAGCCTAGCTTTCCTACTTTTTAATTGTGTGATCTAGGGCAAATTACCTGTCTGAACTTTATTTATATGTGAAATGGAATTCAGAATAGGGCTAAAGTTAGGTAACATGGAAAGCTGTTAACAGTGCGTAGCCCATGGTTGAGGCTCAGTAGTCCTAGTTCTTCCATCTTCCCTTCCCTTCGTTACCTTGAGATATAAAGTCTCTTCAAAAAATGTGTCAAGTGCATGTCACACACATGAAAATAAGTGATAGAAATGACCTATATCATGGCATCGTGACATTCAAAGGAGCAGCAGCAGTGAACCACGTAATTAAAGCTTGGGTTTGAAGAGCATAATATAGTATTTTTCCTTTCCTTAAATAGAGGCAAAGATGAAACAGGTTAATAGGGGCTTAACACAACAAGCTATGAAGTTCATTGTTGTAGAAAACCATTGTATAATCAAGATATTCAATGAGTTGTCAACTAGGGTCCTTGAACTAGATAAACGACAAAAGATATGTAGCTAGTTATGTCTTAAGTATTTGTTTAAATATATTTACATGCTTTTCTTCCCTTCCCGTCCTGTCTCCTACTAACAAACCAACTACTCCCCCTGTTAAACAAAAACAAAACGAACACATGCATATACCTGTAAGGTTTTCCAAATCTATAAATACATTTCTGGTCTTAAGTGCGGGCAGCATTACTGATTTGTCTACTTTTTTACGTAATGTGGTCTCTTGCTTTCCTGCTTGTAATCTTCTTCGTAATAGATTTAAAACTTTGGTGTGTGTAAGATGTCATTAATTTAAAGTCTCTGGACATTTTGTGTTTAGCCATTAAGTGGACAGTTATTAAGTATCTGCTTTGTTAGGCCATGAGCTAGAACTGGTGATGTTGTGATAATAAAAACTCAACTTTCTCAAAAACTTCCAGAGAGGGAGGCAAGTACATGTGATAAGTGGTATAATATATTTTTAAGTATCGTTTTTGGAAAACATTTTAGAAGTCTTTATGCAAACACTTTCAAAAGAAAAGTTTTCTAAAGGAAAGCTTTTCCAGATTTTTTGAATCTTAGATGGAATTGGACTTTATGCCCACTTTTGTGGGAAAAAAAAAAATTTCCTTAGTCTAGTCGCTATTCTGACTTGCATTTGATTATTAGGCCAGTTTTAATTTTATGTTGTTAATTTTAGTCCCTTCCAGATATGCAGCATATTCAGGAAGAAAACTTATCTTCCCCACCATTGGGTCCTCCCAACTACCTACAAGTTTCCAAAGATTCTGCCAGTACTAGTAGCAAGAACTCTTCTTGTGACACGGATGACTTTGTTTTGGTGCCACACAACATCTCGTCAGACCACTCATGTGAGAATCTTTTCTACTTGTACACATTATATTTCTTAATCTACTAAACTAGCATCTTTTTAAAACCCGTATATTACACTTTCTTGTGTAGGGCACCTTTTCAGATGAGCATTTTATTTAGTTGTTTGAATTATCAGAATTATATTCCTACCTTTCTAAAATTTGCTCAGTCATCTTCTATTCAACAATAATTTTGGATTCTGAAGGTACATGAAAGCTTTCAAGGAAATGACACCAAATTCTGTTTGTATCCAAATAGAAAGAAATAGAGAAACCAGCCGAATGAGTGAAACTAAGGAAATAAAGGAACAACTCATCTGGGGAAAAACCTGAGTCGGAAGAGTGTTAAACAATCTGAACATCCTTCAGAAAATACTTTTCTAAGTTAAGGAATGAGCTTCATAGATACATGGGAAGAATTTTCGTAAAGGAACTAGAATTCAAGTGACTAAATAGAGCCAGTGTACTTTGGAATAGTGAAGGATACCAGAAAACCTACAAAAAGGAGAGATTAGGTAAAACTATTAAACAGAAAGAACCATGGTGTGGTCATAAAGGAATAGTATCAGAAAAACTAGAGATTTGATTACCTTAAAAATTGGATAATAGCAAGTGCTGACTCTGTGCAGAAGTTTGTATCAGGTCTTTTTAGTTGTTCGTCTAGTACTTATTTAGTAGATGCTCATTCTAGGCACTGTGCTAGTTGTGCTAGTTGTTGTGAAGACCGTAATGCCTAGGCTGAATGTAATTAAGTATTCACTGTCTGGGGAAGGGAAAACATGGACTGCAGTAGCGGTGCTGTGGCAGTTTATAACCAGCACTGTGAGAACTGAGAGTTACCTATAAAAATCATCTAGTACAGTGGTTTTATTTTTTTACAAAAACTAATTAAAACTTAGAAAATCATGAAACATTTCAAACAAAATAATATAGCAGATACTCAAGGCACCCACTAGGCTGTGTTACTTTTATATAGGTCAACATTTTGCCATATTTGTCTTAGATGTCTTTTTTAAAAAGATATAAAAGGCTGTAAGTACAGCTGAAGTGCCTTTTCTCTTTCTACTCTTGATAGGAGTATATTCTTCCTGTAGATTTTATATTTCTACATATAATTGCATCCATACATAATGTAGAATTTTTGTGTTTTTGCAGTTACAGGTTGAGCCTGCCAAATTAGAAGATCTGAAATGCTCCCAAATCTGAAACTTTTTGAGTGCCAGCATGATGCTCAATGGAAATGCTTATTGAAACATTTCAGGTTTTAGATTTTTGCATTTGGAATGTTCAGTATAATGTGAATATTCTAAAATTCAAAATTCATTTTAATACCTGAATTTTACAATCTAACTAAAACACTGTTTATCCATTTCCCTACTGATTTATACTTGGGTTATTTCTACCTTTTCTCTATCCAAAATGTAATGAGCCAAGCATTGTGGGTCACACCTGAAGTCCCAGTAGTTTGGGAGGATGAGGAGGAAGGATTGCTTGAACTTAGGAATTTGAAACCAGTCTGGGCAACATAGTGAGATTCTTTCCCTATAGAAATTTAAAAGTTAGCCAGACATGGTGGTGCACACCTGTATTTAGAGCTTCTCTGGGGCTGAAGTGGGAGGATCACATGAGCCCCCAAGTTCAAGACCAGCCAGGGCATCATGGCGAGACCCCACCTTTACCAAAAAATAGAAGAAGTAGCTGGGTATGGTGGCCCTTGCCTGTAGTCTCAGCTTGGGAGTTTGAGGCTGTAGTGAGCCATGATTGTGCCACTGCACTCCAGCCTGGGCAACAGAGCGAGACCCTGTCTCAAATATATATATATAAAACAGACATTCTTGTGTACGTGTTCCAGAATTTCTTCTAACTAAAAACCTTAGATATCTACAACTTTAATTCTATAATATATTGGTACAAACGACTTGTACCAATATTCTCTGTCATGCTGTCCTAGTGTTATAATGGTGTTCTCCTATATTCTAAAGATTTTTTTTTCCACATATAACTTTACCTGTAATTCATTTTTGTAGATGGAGCAAGGTAGATATCGATCACTTGTCCTATTTATTAAATATTTGTCTTTTCTCTCCTGATATGTGGTGTCACGTTTGTCATGTTAGCTTGAAGTACAAGATAGGGTTTCTTTTAAGATTTGCTATTCTAGTCCATTGGTCTATTTGTCTATATTATAATAATTTTCAAATTTGTGTGAGTCAGTATATGTGTGTGGTCAGAGAGGGCAGGAGAGCATTCCAGTATTCTTGGCCCTTTCCCCCCCCCACATATTGTTTAATTTCAGCTTGATAAGTTTATAAAAACCATTTTGGGATTTTGATGGGAAATGCATTGAGTGTATAGTATTGACTTATTTAGGGACAGGTAGGTTCTTTACAGTATTAAGTCACTTAATCATGAATGTGTATTTCTCTACTTAGGTTTCTTTATACTTTCTACATAAAGAGCATTCACATCTTTTGTTTTATTCTGGTTACCTTGTGTCTTGTATGTCGTGATGTCAATGTTTCAGAACTGCTCCTGTCAAGATCTTTGTGCTGCCAAATCCTGGGGGCCAGTTCTCAGTCCTCATTGTCCTGATGTATCCACATTTGTTACAGTTGATCATGCCCTTTTTTTAATGATTAAAAATGTGTTATTGTGAAATGTGTCATACATACAAGATGTTTAAAACAGCTATCAGTTTAAGAATAATATATAACAAATACCTAAGTGCCTTCCTGATTTTTATCTTTTTGGTCTGATTTTTCATCTTTTTGCCTTTTTGCTCTGATTTAATTTCATTAATGTTTCTTCTCACCCTTGTACTGAGTTTTTCTTGTATGCTCTCATGTTTTAAATTCTCAGAAGTTCTTTTTCTCTTTGAATATTGTTCTTATTTCAACATGCAGTATATTGTTGTATGCTTCCTGAGGATGGAGAATTTGACAGTTGTTTGAGAGCTCTGTACATGGGAGCATCTCATTGACAGCAAGCCTCTTTGATGAATGATATGGCAGGGGCAATTCTTTGAACTATTTCCTTTTGGAGGGCTACTCAGATCCCCCAGAGACTCATCCAGTCTTTTGCCTGAAGAGTATAAACCTGATACTATCTGGAGTAGCAAAATGGGAGAAGAATTCTGGAGTTCTCAATAGTCAGTGTGAAATTTCATTTAATAACTCTTTTCCACTAATCTATCAGAGTGCCCTTGCTTTTAATTTTTCTTGGTGTTCTGCAGTCCAGAGACCCTCTGTTTTACTCTGTCTCAAGTATGAATATCCAGTTTTTTGCTGTAGTGGGAGATGGGCATTGCCTATCTACATAAGCTTGGGGAAAGGATGTAAAATTCTAACCGCTTCTTTTAAAAAGAATTCTATGTAAAAAATACATTGTATTAAGAGATATAGAAATGGTCCTTGGCTTACAATTTTTTGACTTTGTGGTGGTGGGGAAATGATATGCATCAGTAGAAACCATACCTCAAATTTTGAATTTTGATCTTTTTCTGTATTAGCAATATCCAGTACAGAACTCTCTTGGGTGGCAGCAGCGAGCTGCAGCCATGATCACCAGGTTAAACAGCCGAGGCTAGACTCTACAGTCAATTCCATGAGATATTCAACACTTTATTTGTAAAATAGGCTTTGTGTGCCCAATTGTAGGCCAGTGTGTGTTCTGAGCATGTTTAAGGTAGCTGGGCTTAGTCATCATGATTGGTAGATGAGGTGTATTAAATGCATTTTTACTTAAAACAGTGTCAACCTACAATGGATTTATTCGGAAGTGACACCATCTTAGGTTGAGGGGCATCTGTACATAGTAAAATGGTTACTATAGTGAAATAAATTAACATATTCATCAACTCACATAGTTACCCACCTCTCCCTCCATGAGCAGCTATAATCTATTCACTTATTGAATACAGTACACTATGATTAACTCTTTTAACTGCTTCTAAATAGACTTTCAATCAATCCTGCTTTTAATCCTACCTTCAGTGCCACTCTGAAAGGTATCTGGTACTGCTGATTACTCAGCCTTTTGGAGTTCTGTGATGTAAATTGGTTTACTTCCGGGCTAAGGTTCTATCTTCTTGGGTCAACTAAGTCAAATACAGTTCATCCATCAACTTTATACCTTCCAACAAATTTTGGTGGCTGTGGACTTTTCTGTTCTTTTCCTTTTTTATACAGAGTCTTGCTCTGTCACCAGGCTGGAGTGCATTGGTGCAATCTCGGCTCAGTGCACCCTCTGCCTCCCAGGTTCAAACGATTCTCCTGCCTCAGCTTCCCAAGTAGCTTGGACTACAGGCGTGTGCCACCACGCCCAGCTAATTATTTTTGTATTTTTAGTGGAGATGGGGTTGCACCATGTTGGCCAGGATGGTCTTGATCTCTTGACCTCATGATCCGCCCACCTCGGCTTCCAAAGTGCTGGGATTACAGGTGTGAGCCACCACACCCAGCCCGACTTTTCTGTTCTTCTTGTCCTTGTGAGTTTAGACTCTTCTCTTTCCTGTCCTTCCCGTTGCCTCTATAGTTTCAAAATTACAATATGGTATCAAAAGAACTCTATCAATATTACTTAAAATATCACTATTTATGGGTCCTATCTGACTTAAAATTTTTTTTAAATGTGGTCATTGAAAGCCATTTAACATCTTTTTGTGAATCTTTTTTGTCCTTAAGATAATCCCATTGGGTATATGCAATCAAATTGTTGAGTTTCAAAGTTACTTGAGGACGGGTTCAGTTGGTCATACCTGTAATCTCAGAACTTTGGGAGGCCGAGGTGGGCAGATCACTTGAGGTCAGGAGTTCAAGAACAGCTGCCAGCATGGGGAAACCCTGTCTCTACTAAAAATACAAAATTTAGCTGGGTGTGGTGGCACATGCCTGTAATCCCAACTACTCCAGAGGCTGAGGCAGCAGAATTGCTTGAACCTTGGAGGTGGAGGTTGCAGTGAGCCAAGATCATGCTGCTGCACTTCAGCCTGGGCAACAGAGTGAGACTCTGTGTCAAAAATACGTACATTTTTTTAAAAAAGTTACTTGAAATAATTTCCCTCTGGTGATGAAGCTGTCAGGTTGATAGATGGTTGCATTCCTTTACTTTTGATTTCTAGGGATTTTATTTTCTTTTGATTTAATTTTGCTTTAAAATTAGGTATGATTTTAAACTCAAAGCTATGAAAGAAAGTACACTTAGTGAAATCTAGCTTCTATTTCTGCCTCCTCTCCCCGTTTTCCCAATTCCCCTATTTGCAACTATTCATTGTCTTTAAATAGAAATGGACTTATGCCTTGCTCTGCTACTCTTTGTTCCCTGACCCTGGTTTGTTTTCCTTTGTAATGCTTGTTGCTACCTGACATTATTGTGTTTTTTCACTACTTGAATGTAAGCTTTGTGAGACCAGGGGCCTGAGATGTACCAAATCAATGCATTTCTTAATTCCTATTTAGGGCCAGAGGGATATTTGTGATTTCTTTCCTGACTCCCCACCCCCCTCTTATTTTTTCTGAGACCGAGTCTCACTCTGTTGCCCAGTGTGGAGAGCAATGGCGTGATCTCAGCTCACTGCAATCTCTGCTTCCCAGCATCAAGCAATACTTCCACCTCAGCCTCCTGAGTAGCTGGAATTACAGGCATGTACCACCATGCCCAATTTTTGTATTTTTAGTAGAGACAGGGTTTCACTTATGTTGGCCAGGCTGCATTCTAATTCCTGAGCTGAAGTGATCCGCCCACCCTGGCCTCTCAAAGTATTGGGATTATAGACGTGAGCCACCGCGCATGGCCTCTTTTTCCCTTTTTGAGTATAGGTTAGCAGCATAGTTTATTTTATTTTTAAAGGCTTATGTTTTTTGTTCAACACTGCTATTTGCCATCAACACATATTATACCTTCACAGCTATTTAAAATCACAAAGGGCAATGTGATATAATGGTTGTAACTGACAGTGAATGAGGTGCTCCTGAGTTCTGAGCTGCACTCTACTCCTACATGCAGATGATGTAGTGGTTGATGAGGATGGCCTGTGTCATGTGTTGCTAAATTCAAGAGGCCCCAGCTTCAACGACATCTTTTTTTTTTTTTTGATAACGAAGTCTTGCTATGTTGCCCAGGCAGGTCTGAAACTCCTGGGCTCAAGCTATTCTCCTGCCTCTGCCTCCCTAAATGATGAGATTCCAGGCGTGAGCCACCACACCTGGCCTTCCATGACATTTTGTTCAACAGCCCATGCAAGACCTGAGAGAGTGTGATGCAGGAGGATGGGGTAATCCGACATTTTATTGAACTAGACTTTGTTACATGGTCAGTTCTTCTATTATGTTATATATATGTTCTATGCAGAACTTTGCTATGAAGTTATGTGCAAAATGGTATTAAGGGTACAACTCTCACCTTTGTCATTGACACAGAAAAAGGAACCTGATAAAAACAGCTCAGTTTTTGCATGTTTCATGGTGAAGAAATATGTAAACAGTGCAATAAATATTGCATTTTATTTTGAAGAAGACCTCAAATTTGCTTATAGAAGTGGGCATCCAAAGAGTTGCAGCCTATGTCTTCAGCTAGGTGTAGCTTTCTGTGGTCATCTATTATTTCTTATAGATGAAATCATAACATAAGCAGATGGTAGTTTTGCATTGTGCTGAAATTATTTCCTAATAATCATGTTGGAACAAATTTGTGTTTTTTTAAGCAGATGGTATAACAGGAACTGATTGTACTTTTCTCTCCTTTAGATGATATGCCAACGGGAACTGCTGGTAGACGTGCTTCAAATGAATTTTTGGTGTGTGGAGGGTATGTATATTTACATATATCTTACTGAAATATTTGTTTTATTTTTGTGAGGAAGGTTATAGAGCTTAGTGTTCTTGATTTAAGATTTATTTCGTTTACAGTCCATTATTTCTTTTCTTGAAATTTTATTTAGTTATTTTTTTCTTTGAGACAGTCTTGCTCTGTGGCCCAGGCTGGAGTGCATTGGTGCTCACTTGGCTCACTGCAACCTCTGCCTCCTGGGTTCCAGTGATTCTCCCATCTCAGACTTCTGAGGAGCTGGGATTATAGGCATGTGCCATGACACTCAGCTAATTTTTGTATTTTTAGTAGAGACAGAGTTTCACCATGTTGGCCAGGCTGGTCTTGAACTCTTGACCTCAGGTGATCTGCTCGTTTTGGCCTCCCAAAGTGCTAGGATTACAGATGTGAGGCACCACGCCCAGCCTGAAATTTTAATTGTGATAAAAAACACATAAAATCTACTATTTCAGCCATTTTTATGTTTATAGCTCAGGTGGTCTGCCTGCCTCGGCCTCCCAAAGTACTGGGATTACAGGCAGGAGCCATCGTGCCTGGCCACAAGAGTTGTTTCTTTGTTCTCTATTATATTCCATTGGTCTGTATGTCTGTCTTGTGCCAGTACTATAACATATTGTTTTGATTGCTGTAGCAAAACATGTTTTTAAATCAGGAAATGTGAGACCTCCAACTTTGTCCTTCTTTTTCAAAGCTGTTTAGACTATTCAGGGTCGCTTGAAATTCCATATAAATTTAAGGGTGAGTTTTTCTTTTTCTCCAAAAACATGCCATCGGGTTTTGATAGGGATTGCATTGAACCTGTAGATTGCTTCGGGTAGTATTGACATCTTAACAACATAAAGTTTTTCAATCCATGAACATGGGATATCTTTACATTTATTTGTGTCTTCATCTTCTTTAATTAGTTTTTTATATTTTTTTCAGTATGCAGATCTTTCATCTCCTTGGGAAGTTTATATTTTATTCTCTCTTTTTTTTTCTTAAGATAGGGTCTTGCTCTGCTGCCCAGGCTGGCGTACTGCAGCCGAGCTCCAGGACTCCAGCAGTCCTCCTACTCCAGCCTTGCCAGTAAATTAGCCTCAAGTGCACCATGCCCAGCTTTTTTTTTTTTTTGTAGTAGAGACAGGGTTCTCACTATGTTGCCTAGGCTGGTCTTGACCTCCTGGGCTCAAGCCCTCCTCTTGCTTTTGGCCTCCCAAATTGCTGAGATTACAGGCATGAGCCCCTGCATCTGGCCCTGATACTTTATTCTTTTCGATGCTATTGTAAATGTGATTGTTTTCTTAATTTCCTTATAGGAGATAAACAGTTGTTCATTGTTAGGGTATAGAAACACAGCTGATTCCTGTGTGTCAATTTTGTATCCTGCAGCTTTGCTGAATTTGTCAAGTAGTTTTAGTTTTTGTATGCATGTGTGGAATCTTTAGAGTTTTCTACTTATAAGACCATGTTGTCTGTGAACAGAGATAATTTTACTTCTTCCTTCCCGAATTGGATGCCTTTTCTTTCTTTTTCTTGTATAATTGCTCTGGCAAGGACTTCCAGTACTGTGTTGAACAAAAGTGCCAGTTGCGGTGACTCATGCCTGTAATCCCAGCACTTTGGGAGGCTGAGGTGGGCAGATCATTTGAGGCCAGGAGTTTGAGACCAACCTGGCAAACATGGCAAAACCCTATCTCTACTAAAAATACAAAAAATTACCCGGGCATGGTGGTGCATGCCTGTAGTTCCAGCTACTCAGGAGGCTAAGGTGGGAGAATTGTTTGAACCAGGGAGGCAGAGGTTGTAGTGAGCCAAGATGGCACCACTGCACTTCCAGTCTGGGCAAGACCCTGTCTCAAATAAACAGGCAGGCAGGCAGGCAGACAGACAGACAGATAAATGACAACTACTATTAAGTTGTTTGGCCTGAACTAATTAACAAACAGAACTGCTAGTTATTTATTTCTATTAAGCCTATAGGCACTAAAGAAATTTCTGAACACAGCCAGGAGTAGTGGCTCACACCTGTAATCCCAGCACTTTGGGAGGTTGAGACAGGCAGACTGCCTGAGTGCAGGAGTTCAAGACCAGCCTGGGCAATACAGCAAAATCCTGTCTCTACTAAATAAACAGAAAATTAGACAGACATAGTGACGTGCATCTATAACCTTAGCTGCTCGGGGGGCTGAGGCATGAAAATCGCTTGAGCCTGGGAGGCAGAGGTGGCAGTGAGCCAAGATCATGCCACTTCACTCCAGCCTGGGTGATAGAGTGAGACCCTGTCTCAAAAAAAAAAAAAAAAATTACTGAACACTCAAAGAACTTCTAGCTTAATCTGTTTTACTGGTAAACTAACACAACACAGTTCCAAAATTCCTAGCCCAAGTTTGGATTTTGTAAATGGCATTTTGTTTTTCCTATAGACAACTGTTTAATTATCTTTTACACTACTAAGCAGTGCTTTTCTGAAATACTAGACTACATTTGTGTCCAGTACTACCAGAGCACTGTGGCCAAAAACTTCAGGTCTTAAGACTTTCAAAGGTTTTAGTTAAAATTATATAGCACATATATATATATATATTTCCTTCGATATAGGTTCCCCAATGAATGCTACAAGTAAAATTCTTAGGCTGGAAGAAGTGACTCATGACTGTAATCCCAGCACTTTGGAAGGCTGTGGCGGGCAGATCACTTGAGGCCAGGAGTTTGAGACCAGCCTGGCCAACATGGTGAAACCCTGTCTCTACTAAAAGAAATATAAAAATTAGCCGGGCATGGTGGTGCACACCTATAATCCCAGCAACTCAGGAGGCTGAGGCAGGAGAATTGCTTGAACCCAGGAGGCAGAGCTTGCAGTGATCCGAGTTTGTGCTACTGTACTCCACCCTGAGTGAGAGACCGAGACTCTGTCTAAAAAAAAAAAAAATTCCATATCTTGAATTATATTTTCCTAATATTGTAAGATTGGAACTAGGTCTTTCAAGAAAATTTCTGAACTCTAAATATAATTCATTCATTTCAATACAAAATATTTCAAAGTTACTTCAATAAAAGTGAGGTTCTAAGGAAAAGTAAATATATCACTATTAAAATTACAGATATTCTCATATGAGATATAGCCATTGTGATATGGAGATACAAAATCTTCATGATTGCATGAGAAGTAAGTCTTTCAGTTGCATCAACCATTTTAATCTTGCACCCAGCATAACTTTTTTTTTTTTTTTTGGAGACAGAGTCTTGCTCTGACGCCAGGTGCCAGGCTGGAGTGCAGTGGCGGGATCTTGGCTCACTGCAGTCTCTGCCTCCTGGGTTCAAGCAATTCTCCTGTTTCAGCCTCCCAAGTAGCTGGGACTACAGGCATGCACCATCATGCCCAGCTAATTTTGTATTTTTTAGTAGAGACAGTGTTTCACCATGTTGGCCAGGATGGTCTAGATCTCTTGACCTCTTGATCCGCCCACCTCGGCCTCCCAAAGTGCTGGGATTACAGGCATGAGCCACCGCGCCCGGCCACACAGCATAACTTTTAACATTCTTTTTATATTCCTGTTTTCATTGCACTTAATATCTTGTGGTAGAATGCATTTTTTTTTCCAAAATACTCACTACCTCTCCCTGGACCCATTTCTACACTCTATGTGGTGTACTCTCCTCTCTGCCACAAACCCCTGGGAAGCAAGTTGGAAGAGCAGCTCCCACATGGGACATGCTGTTCTCAAAGCAATAGGTAAGAGAGTGATGTCAGAAAGAAGCTTTCAGGGCCTTATGTAGTTCTGCTTTCACTCTTATTTCCTCTCCTTTGAGAATGGCATGTCCCAAATGGAGCTGCTCTTTCAACCCAAAAACCAGAAAGATGAAAACGTATGAAGCATAGTCACAGGTGATCCACAGCCAATAGTAACAGGAGTAAGAACAATACCCTTTATGTAAGCTACTGAAGTTTTGGGGTTGTTACCACAGCATTAACTTAGCAAAAGCTGAATAATACTATCTCTTTGTAGATATCTTTGGTACTAAGACCAAAAATAAAAACACTAGAGAAAGCCTGTGCTCATCTCTCTCCTAAGTTTTCCTTCCTTACTTCACCACTGAAGCCTGGGACATTCAAAACCTCAGGTTACCTTTCTAACTTTTCCTAATTGAGTGAAAAAAAATTTTTTTTGAAAACTAAAACATATGTCATTAATGCCACTTAGATAAAAAATATGCTGCTTATGGACTATATACACACACATATATACGTGTGTGTATATATTTGGTTTCAATTGACCTTATGATAGTTTCTCTTAAAAACTGTTAAAAGACACAGTATTAAGATTTAACAGAGTTGAGAGATAAGTACACAGGCAATCGTATCATTCTTCATATTTTACTTTTCTTCATACTTTGTTTAAAATATCTCATGTTAAAGCTAGGCGTAGTGGCAAGAGCCTGTAGTCCCAGCTACTCAGGATGCTAGGGCAGGAGGATTGCTTAAGCCCAGGAGTTCAGTGCTGTAGTGTGCTATTACTGTGTCTGTGAATAGCCACTGCACTTCAGCTTAGGCAACACAGCAAGACTGTCTTTCATGCATGCATTCATTCATAAATAAGTGAAAAGATTTAGAATCCTGTGAACAATGGTGTACCAGCAAACCGGCCAACTAAATTGGCCAATTTATTCAGAAGGAATAAATAAATCCCTAGAAACATACACCTGTCTAGAATGAATCATAAAGAAACAGAAAATCTGAAGAGATCTGTAACTAGAAAGGCGATTGCATCAATAATAATCCAAACCTGCCAACAAAGCAGAGCCCAGGACCAGACTGTATGATTGGTGGATTCTATCAAACATTTAAAGAATTAACACCAATCCTTCTCAAGCTTTTCCAAAAAACTGAAGAGAAGAAAACATTTCCAAGCTTATTTTATGAAGGCAGCATTACTGTGATACCAAAGCCAGACAAAGACAAAACCATGGGCTAATATCCCTGATAAACAGAGAGGCAAAAATCCTCAACAAAATACTGGCAAATAAAATTCAACATTACATTAAATGGGTCATACTTCATGACCAAGGAGGATTTATCCCTGGTATACAAGGATGGTTCAACAAATGAAAATCACTCAGTGTGATATGATACACCACATTAACAAAACTCATACAGTCATCTGACTTACTGCAGAAAAGGCATTTGCTAAAATGCAACACCCTTTATGATAGAAATAACAAACTAAAGATAGAAGAAAACTACCTCAACATAATAAAGTCATATATGAAAAGGCCACAGCTGTCATCATATTCAATGGTAAATGACTGAAAGCCTTTCCTCTGAGATCAGGAATCCACTTTTGGCACATTGTGTGTGTGTGTGTGTGTGTGTGTGTGTGTGTACTGCAACCTCTGCCTCCCAGGTTCAAGTGATTCTCCTGCTTCAGCTTCCCAAGTAGCTGGTATTACAGGTGTGAGCCACTGCACCCAGCCTGGCCTGCATCTTAATATTAGTTTTAGTGTATTATAGTAGTAATAGTTTTGCAAGTGTCTGTGTGTTTCTTTAAACAATTTTTTTTGAGATGGAATCTTGCTCTGTTGTCCAGGCTGGAGTGCAGTGGCCCAATCTCAGCTTAATGCAGCCTCTGCCTCCCAGGTTCAAGTGATTCTCCTGCCTCAGCCTCCTGAGTAGCTGGGATCATAGGTGCACACCACCACACCCGACTGATTTTTGTGTTTTTAGTATAGATGGGGTTTCACCATGTTGGCCAGGCTGGTTTCAAACTCCTGACCTCGTGCTCTCCCTGCCTCAGCCTCCCAAACCTTAAACAATTTGATGTACTCTAAGGCACCCCTTGAGTAGCAGTGGTACCTTGGAGTCCCTCAGTCCACAGTTTGGGAACCATGGGGATAAGCAAATCTTGTTCAAACTTGTTCGTTTTCTTTCTTTGAGGATAAGGGAATTCAAATATCTATTATTTGTGCACCCAGGCAAAAAGTAGGCACAGGGATGGGAGTTACGATATCAGAATTCTGAATACAGGTTGTTGCCAGGCATTGATGGAGGCCAGCTGCATACACAGCCAGGTGCATCGGAGTCAGCCATCTAAGTAGATTTCTGCCTTTCTCATTGCTTCCCTTTACATGCAGTAACCCCTTTCTTACTGAAACCTTGCAAGCTGTGTGCCTGTGTGCCAGACTAGGCCTTTCTCTGTTGCTGCTTTGGCCTCTGGGTAATTAGCAGGTTATCTCCACCTGGCTCCCTATGGCTTACACAGCCCCATGAGCATGAGCTCACAGCTATGGCTTAGCATTAGTCTGCCAGATTGAGTTTCACAGGAGCTCTTATAAGCATAGATCCTTCCTTCTTCTCTCCCTCTGTCCCTTGGCATTGCTTCCAGCTGAACCCTTGCTTTCCTGATTACTTTTTAACCTTTCAGGATTTACTCATGGAGTCTTCTAAAACAAAGAGGCAACTGGGGATCTCCTGGTGTAAAGATTGTGAATTTGAAGAAGTTGTCATGCTATCACCTAGTCTTCATTTGTCCTTTTGCATTTGTGCCTTCCTCTCAGCATTTACAGGAGTAGATAGAATAACATTGTGATTGACTGTGTGACTAGTCTGCCTCATCTTCCACGTATTTCGTGTGGGTCAAAGATGACGGTCCACACAGAACGTTGTGAATTGTAGGTCCTAGTGGAGGTGAGGAAAGATGTACTGGAGACTCAGGACATACATAGACTTTCCCTCTTTTTACCTTGGGGTCAGGGAGTTGAGTGATGGTTAAATATTGGTGTTAATAATATTAAGTTGTACAGGAAAATGGCTTCAGTTGTCTTAGCTAGCTGGAGATCTGGAGTTTGTCCAGGGAAGACTTTCTAGACTCTGAGCAAGTCTGCTTGCAGGTCCTATCGAGAGACTGAGATAACATTTACAGAACACAGTCCATGGCTGTTCATGTCCTCATGCTGGTAGAGGGAGGAACCAGAGGTGTTAAGGAAGCCAGCGGAGATTACGTAATCTGAGAGAGGTGTTTAGAATTATGAGGTTGCTAAGTTTACTTCTTTGGATACCTTTATTTAGCTTTTTCCCTTTGGAGATTAACCAGTACAGGAAAAATTTTAGAACTTGGCAATGTGTATGTTTAAAAAAATTCCCTGATGTACTTCAACTCTGTTTACTTGCTGAATTGAAACAAAAGAAAAATGGTATTTATTCGTTCACATTCTGATATTTGATGGCTGTGTTGGTTATTCTGTTGTTAAGGAATTTGGGTTGTCAGACTTGTGAGTGCACTTGCTTCCAGGCACCAGCGCTGATTAGTGAAGTACTGTTAAGCTATTGTAGCATTTTGAGTGGTAGAGGGTTTGTTTTTGTTTTTTGGGATTTTGTTTGTTTGTTTTTAGGATGTAAATGAACTGAAGAATCAGATGTATAGATACTAAAAACATATGTTATTGTATTAAAGATACTAAATGGAAATACCTACATAAAAATGTATAGAGAGAGCTCATAGCAGCACACTAAATGGTGTATCATGAGGAATTACACTTGGCTATAAACGACAGGGTCCTAACTGTAGTGTGGTTGAAAGGGTTTTCTGGCATGAAGAAAAGTCATGATAAACAGTGTTTCCTTGTTTTCTGTGGCTCAAGGAAGTTATGTGTCTTCAGTTCTTTTGGCCATTTCTTTGTGGTTCAAAAGTATTTTCTGAAGCTCCAGCAAGCATACTCACATTTTGAGCAGGAAGAATGAATAGAAGACTTCTTTCTGCTTTTATCTCACTGACCAAGAAAGATACATGTTTATCCTTGGCCGTAAGGGAGTCTGGGATATGCCACAATTAACTGGGCATATTATTACCACTAAATAAAATTTAAGTTCTTTTTTAATAAGACATAAAGACTGAATGGATATTTGGAAAGCAGCTAACATCTCCACTACAGAAGTGTTCTATATTTGTTTTTACTTTCAAATAAGTCATCTCTCTTAGGGCCCAGTGTTACCTCTGATGGGTTTTAGGATATGTTGTAAATTGAATTGAAAGCGATTTAAGGATATTCTATTTCTGAATTTATGAAAAGTGAGGCAAGAGGCTATTAAAGAAACCAAATACTACAAAATGTGGACATCAGATCAGTCACATGCTTTGAGAGTTTGCACAATGTGTTCTCCCTCTTCATAAAGTCAGAGCTCTTTGGGATTGCTTACAGCATTCATGACTTTTGTAAACATTCCAGTCATCTTTGCTGTTGAACTTCCTGTTCTTTTACCCAGCATATTTTCCTGGATATTTTTTCTTTCACATAGTAATGAATAGCAGAATGTGAGTAGATGAAACAGTTTTGCTGACCTGTGGACTTTTCCTTTTGTTGTAAAGAACTTTTTCCAGGTTATTGTAATTCTTAGTCCTCAACATGCATATGAATGCCAGGAGTTTTTTAGATAATAAATGTGATTTTTTTGGCTTTATATGTATTTTTAACAAGATCATTTCTTATTAAGGTAGTGGAGTGATCATTTGGCTCTTTCTAGAATTTTCTCTAAATATAACTAATGGGTCAAATGAAACAAAAACAGTCCTACCACTGTTTCTTTCCTTTTTCAATAAATTATGATTGCAGGCAGTGTCAGCCTACTGTGTCACCTCACAGCGAAACAGCACCAATTCCAGTTCCTACTCAGATAAGGAATTATCAACGCATAGAGCAGAATCTTACATCTACTGCCAGCTCAGGCACAAATGTACATGGTTCTCCAAGGTAAGTTAGTAGCTCCTTTCTTTCTTAATTCTTTTTCTTCTCCTAAAAAAAAATGTAACCCCAGCACTTTGGGAGGCGAAGCGGGTGGATCATGAGGTCAGGAGTTCGAGACCATCCTGGCTAACACAGTGAAACCCCATCTCTACTAAAAATACAAAAAAATTAGCCGGGCGTGGTGGCATGTGCCTGTAGTCCCAGCTACTCGGGAGGCTGAGGCAGGATAATTGCTTGAACCCGGGAGGTGGAGGTTGCAGTGTGCTGAGATTGTGCCATTGCACTCCAGCCTGGGTGACAGAGCAAGAAAAAATTATTATAATTAAAAAAAAATTATTCTTACTGGAAAATCTGTTACTTTCCATGGCATACTTAGTCTCTTACTTGTGTGTATAACGGAAATGCACAAAATTGAATAATAAAAAAGTTTTATAGTTGGTCAATTTAAGTGATATTTAAGCTTAGCTTGGTTCTATATATATGTATATATCTTATATGTTAAGTATATATGTGTATAGATATATGTACACTTAAGGAATTACTTTTAAGAACTGAAGAAGCACTTAAATGAAATCTCACCAGTTGTAGCAGATTATTGACATTGTTTACTTTTTCCTCATCCTGAGACCTTACTAAGATCGTATTAAAGGAATAACAAAGGTACACGTCCTGGCTGGGTGCGGTAGCTCACACCTGTAATCCCAGCACTTTGGGAGGCCAGGGCAGGTGGATCACAAGGTCAAGAGATTGAGACCATCCTGGCCAACCCGATGAAACCCTGTCTCTACTAAAAATCTGAAAATTAGCTGAGTATGGTGGCACATGCCTGTAGTCCCAGCTATTTGGGAGGCTGAGGCAGGAGAATTCCTTGTACCCGGGAGGCGGAGGTTGCAGTGAGCTGAGATCTCAAAAAAAAAAAAAAAAGTACAAGTCCACAAAGACAAGTGAAATAAGAATAGATTATTCTTTTTTTTTTTTTCTCCTTTTTTCTGTGCTTTAGAGATGGGGTCTCACTACATTGACCAAGCTGGTCTTGAACTCCTGGCCTCAAGTGATCCATCTCAACCTTCCAAAGTACTAGGATTACAGACGTGAGCCACCATGCCCAGCCAAGCATAGCTTATTCTTATTCTATTCAGTGAGAGAGAGAGAGAGTTCAGTTAATTTCTGCAAAACAGAAGGGGATAGAAGAATGGTACTTAATTTAGCATGGCAGAAGTAAGTGTGCATATAATCAGGGATTCTGACAAAATGAGAATCACTGAGCCCCACAGTACCCTCAGAGAGACCTAAATCTCAGAGAACTCACTAGAGTAGAGGAAGAAAATAGCACTTTGACTTCTGGTAACTAATTCTACATATATATATAGTCATAGACATACTCCACATATACAGGCCTTTCCTATGAATGAATAAATGAAATTGCATTTACACAGAGTTGTTAACTGTTAGAATACCAAAGGATGAAAAATAAGCCAAGTGCCCACCAGTAATGAACTAATTTATTATGATCTATCTCTGATAATGGAATACTACACATCTTCCATTCCACAAAGAGTAAAGGAGCTCCCTCTGTACCAAGGTGGAAAGATTTCCAAGGTATATTATAAAATGAAAAAAGTAAAGTGATTAACAGTATATTATGTAGTGGTTCTCAAAATACAGTCTGTGGATCATTTCAGAGGGTCCATGAGGTCAAAACTATTTTCGTAATAAAAATTAGGACATTATTTGCTTTTTTCATTGCATTGATATATAACTGGTAGTACAAAAAGCAAAGATGAACAAAACTATTGGTACCTTTGCTTGTATCAGGGTAGTGGTACCCAAACTGTACCAGTCTTTGTGTTCTTCTCCACCACACACTTGTGGTACAAAGGAATGTCCTTAATGAGACAGTAAAAATTATTATTTTTCCTTGAAAATCTCAAACCTTGAATGGGATATAAACGTAAACCACTTTTGCTGCGTATTAGAGTAGTTATCTTAGGAAAAGTAATTGTATGACTGTTCTAGTTGCAAGTTGAACTAGCTGCTTTGTCGTAGACTACCCCTTTTTACTTTAAAAAGTGGCTGACAAACTGGTTATTGGGTATCAGGCAGCCATTTTGTTAAAAATCGTAAGTCTTTCCACTTTGAAGAAAACAAGTGATGATAAATGTCAATGACAAAACTTGAGCTTTTAAACAAAAATTATCATGTTGGAAAAATTCAGTGGTGAATACAAGTTTGACAGCTTCTATTATACCTTGACAGGTGCTTCTTTTAAAATTGAGGGTGATCCTCAGGTAGGGTATGTCTGACAGGAGAAAAAAAAATTGAGGGTGATATTTTGATATGATTGTGACTTTTTGATATTGTTTAATGTATCAGCATTGGAATATCTGCATAACTCAGTGAACCAATGTTTTCCAAATTACTAAGTAGTTTAAAAAAATCATGTACAGGTAAAAGTTTCATTCAAAATGCAAGATTCTTTGCAAAAAGAATGGAGTCTGACATAATGGAGCGTGAGTTCATTGATCTGGTTTCAGATCCACATTGCAGCCAACCTTTTAGAAATGACCACTTGCTGCGTTTTGTGTAGTATCAAAGAAGTGTGTCACAGTTAACCTGAAAAGGCTACCAAAATATTCCTTCCTTTCACAGTTACACGTCTGTGGAAGGCTGGATCCGCTTCATATACTTCACTCAAAATAACGTATCTTAGAACAAATTGAATGCAGTAGCAATTATGAGAACCCAAATGTCTTCTGTGAGCCATTAGAGATTTTTTTTTTTTTTTTTTAAAGACGGGGTTTCACCATGTTGGTCAGGCTGGTCTTGAACTCCCGACCTCAGGTGATCCACCCGCCTTGGCCTCCAAAGTGCTTGGGTTACAGGCGTGAGCCACCACGCCCGGCCCATTAGAGATTTATAAATATATAAAATAATGTCTTGCCTCTCACTAATTTATTTTGTTTTGGAAAATATGCACATTTTTCATAATCTTATATGGAATAAGCTTATTAATGAGTTAATAATTCTTAAAATTTCTCAGCTTAATTTTGAATACAGTAAATATCAATAGATATAAGATACATAAGCCGAGCTCTCTGGGGTTTTCAGTAATTTTTAAAGAGTATAAAGGGGACCTAAGATTAAAAAGATCCAAAATGATTGATATGTAATATTATCACCTTTGGTGTTAAAATGTGGTGAGAATAAGAGTATATATTTAGTTTGTTTTGTTTATGCATTAAGGAACTCTGGGAGGATACACTAGAAACTAAGAATCATGGTAAACTTTTGAATAGAATTGGGGAAGTGTTGGGAATTAGGCAGATAGAATAGAAAAATGAGAGGGATACCTCACTCTGTCTAATTTTATGCATCTTATAATTGTTCCATGTGACTGTATTACATATTTTTTGAAAACTACTCCATGGTATATTGTTAGGAAGTTTCAGAAAATGCATGACTAAAGAGAGAGTTCTAGAACCTTTCATAAAAGGAATAATTTACTTTTCAGATCTGCAGTGGTACGGGGTCCAACACCAGCCCCATGGGCTTCCTCAGGCTGGGATCATGCTCCCCGGTGCCAGCAGACACAGCACAGACAGTTGGACGAAGACTCTCCACTGGATCTTCTAGGCCTTACTCACCTTCCCCTTTGGGTAAGGAGAGTTTAGAAACAGTTTTCAACCTTTTTTTCACTGTAATAAATCTGACATGAGACATTCTCTTTAGGAACTTAGGCTCATGATGGCAGTGATTCTCAGCTGATTAAAGGCTGTACCCCGTCCCTCCATTTTTTACCCCAATCTCAGCTCCCTCTTTTCTTTTATTTTTGTCTTTTTCTTTCTTTATTTGAGAAAAAGTCTCATTCTGTCGCCTAGACTGGAGTGCAGGGCCATGATCTCAGCTTGCTGCAGCCTCTGCCTCCCAGGTTCAAAGGATCTTTCCATCTCAGCCTCCCAAGTAGCTGGAACTACAGGTGCATGCCACCACACCCAGCTAATTTTTTAAATTTTTATGGAGACAAAGTTTCACTATGTTGCTCAGGCTGGGCTTGAGCTTCTGGCCTCAAGCAATCCGCTTGCCTTGGCCTTCCAAAGTGCTGGGATTGTAGGCATGAGCCACTGCGCCCAGCCCCAACTTCTTTTTGACAGTCTCTGTATAAATCTGTTAGGATCTCTACTGGAAATACAATAATATAGATGTACCTTATGTATAAAAAGCATCTCCTTTGGGATTGGGCTCTAAATGCAAAGTCATAAATCCTTGGCTAAAATGTAACATGTCTTTTCTACTTAACACTCATACTTGTAAGGATTACTGTGTAGCAGCTCTGGGTCACAATTACCAGAAACCTTCTAGTCCCGGGAGGCATGTGGTGGCAGCTTCATTACAGATCTTCTCACTTCCCCTGGTACTGTAATAAGGAGAATGCCGATACAAACAAAACACCAGCAACAACAAAAATGTTACCTAAAGGAAAAACAAACCGTGTACCATATCTTCAGTGAAACCAAGAGACAAAAATAAAAGCTCAAACTCCAGAAATACATGTAAGAGAGCCAAAGCCACTGAGACTGCAGCAGCTGTGTGAGAGGCAGCATTGAGGTGGTAGGAAAGAACAGGTGGTGCAGACAGGGCCTGGGGGTGGCAGATCTCAAAACTGCAAAAAAATAACTTGCAGGAGAAGGCCCCACCTTCTCTCAGAGCTGCTGAAGTAAGACTAGGATGGAACAGGAAGTAATCTCCAGAGACAGAAAAAGAAGGGCTTTCCTCAGGAGCCCTATTTAAAACAAGACAAAACACACAATGATAGTGTTAAAAAAAGAAAAAAGTTTAAATTGCCACATTACCCATTGTTATAGTTTCAGAGCGGTTTTTAGATGAAAAATCTTTGAATAAAATTTTGGCCCTTTCTCACCCCTGCAGCAGCCCCTGAGGTACTTCAGGGTCTCCAAAGACAAAGTCCAAATCTCATCCTTGCACACAAGGATAAAGCCCTTCCTAAGGATCTGATCTCTGCCTGCTGCCTGATCCCTTGCAATGAGTCCTCTTGATACAGACATACATATGTTTCTCATCTGCTTAAACTCCCTGAAGGCCGGGCGTGGTGGCTCATGCCTGTAATCCCAGCACTTTGGGAGGCTGAGGCAGGTGGATCACGAGGTCAGGAGTTCGAGACAAGCCTGGCCAAGATGGTGAAACCCCGTCTCTTTTTAAAAATTAAAATTAAAAATTTAAAAAAAATTAAAAAATTAAACTCCCTGAAGCCTTCCTCAACTCTCTGTTAGTTTTCGTTCTCAGAGAAATGGATCCATAGAACATATTAGATAATGCAAGTGAGTAACTTGGGGAAACTCCTGTGAAGGATGAAGGGGAGGGGGAGCAGGAGGAAGTAGGGAGGGGCCTCAGACAAAGACATAGGTGCAACACCTGGAGGGCAGGAAAGAGGAAGAACTGGCCAGGAAGAGTCTCAGACTGTGGTGTCGTTCTAAGAAGGTTTCAGCCAGACTGAAGGAGTAGTGCCAAGCACTGGATTGTCTTCTTAGAGGAATTCCCTGACCTGCTTCAACAAGCCTGAATGAGTGCCCCACCATATGCAGTGATTGGCTGGTTGCAGCCCTGGGAGAAGCCTAGTTTTGGCACCAGTGTGGTAGATCCAGAGGGACTGCAGCTGGGGTTGTCAGTTAGCTGTGCCCTGCAGCTCCACAAGCCTGGACACTTTGTACAAACTCTTTTGTACTTGTCTGTCTTGTGGCCATACCTGTTAGGAGCATTTATTTGTTTATGTGGCTTCCCCCCGCCCCCACAGTGTTCTTGTTTCAAGGCAGATTATATGATACTTTTTATTTTAGTGTGCAGCACCCAGCAGATTGGTCGTCCAGTAAATGTTAGTTGAACTAAACCTTTGCTACTTAAAATTTTCTAACCAGTAATTTGTCTGATTTGTGCATGTGTTACCTGTTGCTGTCTTTTATTGGTTTTGAATCATTTTTTCTTCCTTTCTCTATCTTTTTTTTTCTTTTTAGTTGGTACCATTCCTGAGCAATTCAGTCAGTGCTGCTGTGGGCATCCTCAGGGCCATGACTCCAGGAGTAGAAACTCCTCAGGTAGGAGAATGTATTTGATATATTAATAATTCAAATTGTATTATAAATGGATTTGAGTTGTGTTTTTCTAGCCTTTTCAAAGAACAGAATTGTTATAAAATATCTCCTGCTATCCTGATTTTTAGAATCTTGGTCTAATGTGGTTTAACATGTCATATAGCTAATCTAATACTTTCTTTTGGATATGAGATTCCTTAGTGAAAGTAAGTCTTAGGAATTAAATAACTTAAGTTTTCACATAGATAATGAAAATTATTTATCTATGAAATGAAATTTCATTACTTTAATACTGTTTATTAATACCATTTTTGGTAAGAGCCCTGAGTCAGCATCGGATAAAATAATATAAATTTTAAAAATTATGTAATATATATATGTCTGAAAAGATGTCTAAGTTACGATTTTATAAGTCAAATTCTATTGTATGGATATTTGAGGAGTTGGTGAGTTAAAGGACTCCTGTGTTACTTAGAAGAGCACTCTTTAATGAAGCTTAAATAATTTTCTTCAGACCATAAGATTTTAACACAAATTTATTTTTACAAAGGGCAATTAAATATCAGGTTTGGAATGAGATGAAGCCAGTAGTGGTCAATAGCAAAGCTTCTATTGGTTTCTGTTTTTAGAAGAATGATGGTTAGGTCACTAAGAATATTTGCATGCCTTTAATGTTTTTCTTGATAGTTTGGCTTCTAAGAAACTCCAAAGGAGTGTGTATTTGGAGTCAAGGATTAGTGGATCTTGGGCTGAAAACAGCAATGTTTGTGGTGGGGAAAAGGGGACCTATCTCGTAGGCTCTTGATTTGGTATCCCCTGAAGAGGCAAGGATATCTGTGAGCAAGTGTTGTCTTTGTGAGAATATGGATGCTTTAGATTTTAAGTGTGTAATTTAACGGAGAAAGTACAGAGAATCCACATGCTTGTTATTTTTACACAAAGTAAAATCTAGGAAAGGTCTATTATCTTATGATCTTCTTTCCTACACATTATATATATTTGTTTATTTTTTTTTTGTATAAGAAGTTATTTTGGATTAGTTTGAAGTTTCTTTTAGTTGCTGTGTGAGAAAGAGAATAATTACATTGATTTACCGAAATATGTATTACTCATATAGAGTAAAAATCATTCTGTTCAATGGAGGTTTTTGTTGTATTCATTAATTTCATTAATGATATTGTTCTCTTTGGTGCTAACCAGACCTTGTGTTAATCTGAGTTATTTGATAGCTACTGATCAAAAACAGTTAATAACCCATAATCATTAAATTCTGTCTCCTGATAATATGAACGATGGACTTGTTTTGCAAAGGATGACAGAAAATTAGTCTCTTGCCAAGTAAATAACTTTTAGAATATCTTATGAAAAATAAGATATTTATCAGAATTCTCATTTTAAAAATTGTCTTCTTAATTTTTAAGTTTTGCACTGTACTTCTTCACTTTGGGTTAATGTTACATTTGTTTTCTTGTTAGGTTCTCCAGTGCCACAAGCTCAGTCACCACAGTCTCTCTTACTGGGTGCTAGACTGCAGAGCGCCCCACCCTCACTGACATCTATCAGAACAAGCAGAAGCTCAGAAAACAGCACTCTGACCCCGTGTGCCCATCCCATGCTGGGGCTGGATACAGCTACTCACCTCAGCCCAGTCGGCCTGGCAGCCTTGGAACTTCTCCCACCAAGCACATGGGGTCCTCTCCACGGAGTTCTGACTGGTTCTTTAAAACTCCTTTGCCAACAATCATTGGTTCTCCTACTAAGGTGTGTTTATTAAACCCTTTTGTAGGTCAGGAACTGGTATAGTATTTATGGTAAGGATTCATGACAAGAATAGCTATAATTTATTTTATTTTATTTTATTGTTTTATTTTATTTTATTTTTTGAGACAGAGTCTTGCTGGAGAAGACAGAGTCTTGTCCTCCAGGCTGGAGAGTAGTGGCAGAATCTCAGCTCACTACAACTTCCACCTCCCAGGTTCAAATGATTCTGGTACCTCAGCCTCCTTAATAGCAGGGATTACAGGCATGTGCTACCATGCCCCCGCTAATTTTTTTTGTATTGTTAGTGGAGACAGGATTTCACCATGTTGGCCAGGCTGGTCTTGAACTCCTGGCCTTGAGTGATCCGCTTGCCTCAGCCTCCCAAAATGCTGGGATTATAGGTGTGAGCCACCACGCCCGCCCAAGAATAGCTGTAATTTAATGAGCACTTCCCTGGCACACTTATGTGTGCCAAAGCATACTTGCAGAATGCTTTTTGTGTATGATACCATTTGATTCTAAAAAAAGGAAGTTGAGGCTTAGAGAGTTTAAATGAATTGTACAAGGTCATACAAACTGTAAGTAGGGCTGCCGGTGTTTGAATCCAGGTTTGACTGACTCCAGAGTCTATACTCCTGACTACTGGGTCACACAGGCCTGCCAGTACTGAATAGCTCATGCATCATGTTAACTGGCTTACATATATATGTCTCTTTAGACCACAGCTCCTTTCAAAATCCCTAAAACACAAGCGTCTTCCAACCTATTAGCCCTGGTTACTCATCATGGGCCTGCAGAAGAACAATCCAAAGATGGGAATGAGCCACGGGAATGTGCACATTGCCTCTTAGTGCAAGGAAGTGAGAGGCAGCGGGCCGAGCAGCAGAGCAAGGCAGTGTTTGGCAGGTAAAAATACTATTTCCATTCTAGTCTTAAACATGAAAACTGTAATAGTAAAACAAATATATAAGACTACATTAGAGTAGTGGCTGAGTCATGCCATATCGTTATTGATATATATTGTGTACATTTAGAATCTCGGAAAACCACAGATGCTGCCTGTAACTGTGTAATACTTAGTTCTTCCTGAACTTCTTGAATATTCTATTTCTGTCTTTTATTTTTATTATTGAAGTTTAATCTCTATTCTGAATTGTTTGCCATGTATTTATTGTTTCCTCATTCTCTGACTTCCTAGTAATCCTTCTAGTTTTAAAAAGTATTCCAGCTGAGGAATGAAAAAAAAGTGTACTTTTACTTTATTAAAAACATAACCGTTGTTTTTAGATCTGTCAGTACCGGAAAGTTATCAGATCAACAAGGAAAGACTCCTATAGGTGGACACCAGGGCAGCACGGACAGTTTAAATACAGAACGACCAATGGATATAGGTAAGAAAAATGTTTCTTTTTAGGCAGGTAATTTGCTAGCATATGCACTAGTTTCTTACTGCTTTTGTAACAAATCACCACATGCTTGGTGGCATAAAACACAAATGTATTATTTTACAGTTCTGGACGTCATCTCTATCCTCTCAACTTCCTTCTCAGTAGCCCATTCAAAGCAGGGGCTTATTCAGTATCTTGATGAGCAGCAGCCTATGAGTTGTTAATAGAAGAACTTCTGACCAAGGTTTTTTTTTTTGTTACCAGTAGGATAATGCTGGTCGAAATTAGCCTAAACCCACATGTACTCCTGTGCATTTACTTTATAGCAACTGGATTTTATAAAGACCCATAGGTCACTGAGACCCCTGAACCTTTCAGAGTTGTTCTAGAGACTATATGTTCATAACCACCCATAGCTAGATTTCTTGAACTGTGTTTCAAAAAACAAAATGCAGATTCTAGACTCTAATTCTATATTCTAGACTTGCTTGCTTAAATTTTCTGGGGGTTGTTTTTAGGAATCAATATGTGTAATATGCTCCCAGATGATTATTGTGGACACTCAAACTTGAGAATCACTGTTGTAATATTCGTTTTTTTTTCTCTGATTTTTTTAATTCTCCCCATGAGCATCCAAAGGAGGAAATATCTGAGCCAGCATCATGATTTCTAATCCAAGAGAATACTATAGGATTTAATATTTCATTGTACTCTCTTCTTCCCTGCATAGTTTCTAAAGATAAGTCTGATGTAATTCTTACCTTTGTTCTCTATAGGTGAGGCATGTTTTTTTATTTGGCTTCTTTCAAGATTTTCTCTTTGTCTTTGATTCTCCAAAGTTTGAATATGATATGCTTAGGTGTAGATTTTTTCATATTCATTCTGCATGGTGTTTTCTGTTTCCTAGGTCCATGGTTTGGTTCTGTCATTAATTTTGGAAGTTTTTCAGCCATTTCTACTTCGAATGTGTCTTCTGTTTCTTTCTCTCATTCTCCTGGTATGCCGGTGAAGTATATGCTCCACTCTTGTAGTTGGCCCATTGTTCTTACGTCTCCTATTCTACCGACTGAGCTAGCCAGGCACCGGCTCCATTGTCTTAGATAGTCTGTTCTTTTTTTTCTTCTTTTCATTCTTCTTTCTGTTTGCTTTTTAGTTCAGGAAGTTTCAGGAAGACATTAATGTATCTTCAGTCTCACTAATTCTTTTCTTGGCAAAGTCCAGTCTACTGATGAGCCCATCAAAGGCATTCTTCATTTCTGTTACTGAGATTTTGAGTTTTAGCATTTGTTTTTGGCTCTTTCTTTCTGAGTTTTCATCTTTCTGTCTGTATTACCTATCTGTTCTTGCATGTTGTCCACTTTTTCCATTTGAGCCCTTAGTATATTAATCATCATTATTTTAAATTCCCAGTGTCATATTAAATAATTCCAGTATCTCTGCCATATGTAGGTCTGGTTCTGATGTTTGACTTACTCTCTCTTTTCAAACTGTATTTTTGCCTTTTAGCATGCCTTTTAATTGAGGCTGGATATAATGTATTTTGTTTAAAAACTGAGTTAGATAGGCCTTTATTATGAGGTTTTTTTTTTGTTGTTGTTGTTTTATCTGGCCGTGAGTTAAGCTTTATTTAGTGTTTGCTGTAGCTGTAGGTATCAGAGGCTAAAATTTTCTCTGGTATCCTTGGTTTGTCCTGTTGTTTTTGGGCTTCCCTGTGCACTCCTACTTAAATTGCATTTGGATCTTGCCTAACTCTGTATTTTCTTCCAATAGTTTCATAATTCTAATTTTATAAGTGTAAGACGTGGCTCTTACACTTACGTCTGTGGTACAGTTTGATTTAATTCATATGGATGATGTGGTGAAGGGATCCAGCTTTATTCTTTTGGATGGGCTATCCAGTGGTCCCAGCACCATTGAAGACTATATTTTCCCTGTTGTGTTGTTTTGCTAGCCTTGTCAAAAATCGGTTGACCATCGATATGGTTAGGTTTTGTGTCCCCACCCAGATCTCATCTTGAATTGTAATTTCCATAATTTCCATGTGTCAAGGGAGAGACCAGGTGGAGGGAGACTGAATCGTGGGTGCAATTTCCCCTGTGGTGTTCTCGTGATAGTGAGTTCTCACGAGAGATGATGGATTTATAAGGGGCTTTTCCCCACTTTGCTTAGCACTTCTCCTTCCTGCTGCCTTGACAAGAAAGTGCCTTTCTTCTGCTTTGCCTTCTGCCATAATTGTAAGTTTCCTGAGGCCTCCCCAGCCATGCTTAACTGTGAGTCAAACCTCTTTCCTTTATAAATTTCCCAGTCTTGGGCAGTTCTTTATAGCAATATGGAAACGGGCTAATACAACCATACATAGGTTTATTTCTGGACTCTTAACTATTTCATTGATCTACATGTCAGTTTATGCTGGTATGCCTTAATTATTATAGCTTTGTCTTAAGTTTTGAAATCAGGAAATGTGAGTTTTTCTTTTCTGTTCCTTTTCAAGATTGTTTTGGTTATTATGGGTGCCTTGAATTTCCATATGAATTTTAGCATTATCTTGTCAGTTTCTGTAGAGAGACTGGCTGGATTTTTTTGGAGATTGCATTAAATCTGTAGATCAATTTAGTGAGTATTAAAATCTGTTAGTCCATTTTGTGCTGCTATAACAGAACATCTGAGACTGTGTAATTTATAATGAACAGAAATTTACTTTTTTACCATTCTGGAGGCTGCAAGTCCAAGATCAAGGCACTTGATCTGGTGAGGGTCTTCTTGCTGCATCATCACATAGTGGAAGGCAGAAAGGCAGGAGAGGGCTTGCCTTTTAACCTCAAGCCCTTTCATAATGGCATTAATTCATTCATGAGGGCTTTTGGGTCTTGTTTCCTTTTTTCTTATCTTGTCTGGCAAAGGTTTGTCAATTTTATTTATCTTTTCAGTAAACCAACCTTTCATTTCCTTGATCTTTTGTGTTATTTTCTTGGTTTCAGTTTTGTTTATTTGTTCTCTGATCTTTATTATTTCTTTTTTTCCAGTAATTTTAGGCCTGGTTGCTCTTGCTTTTCTAGTTCTTTAAGATGCATTATTAGGTTACTTGAAAATTTCTCCTTTTTCATGTATAGGCACTTACAGCTACAAATTTCCCTCTTAGTACTGCTTTCATTGTAATCCCATAGGTTTTGATATGTTGTGTTTCCATTATCATTTGCTTCAAGAAATTTTTCAGTTTCCTTCTTAATTTCTTCATTGACTCACTGGTCATTAAGGAGCATATTGTTTAATTTTCATATATTTGTATAGTTTCCAGAATACCTTGTTATTAATTTCTAGTTTTATTTCATGGTGGTCAGAGAAGGCTTGATATTATTTCAATTTTTTTTTTATTTTTTGGAAACAGGGTGTTGATTTCTTTTTTTTTGAAACAGGGTGTTGTTGGAGTGCAGTGGCATGATCATAGTGCACTGCAATCTACACCTCCCAGGTTCAAGTGATTCTTGTGCCTCAGCCTCCCTTGTAGCTGGGATCACAGGTGTGTACCACCAGGCTTGGCTAATTATTGTAATTTTTTTTTTCTTTTTAGATGGAGTTTATCTCTGTTGCCTAGGCTGGAGTACAGTTGTGCAATCTTTGGCTCACTGCAACCTCCTCCTCCTGGGTTCAAGTGATTCTCCTTCCTCAGCCTCTCAAGTAGCTGGGACCACAGGCATGCGTCATCACACCTGGCTAGTTTTTGTATTTTTAGTAGAGATGGGGTTTCACCATGTTGACCAGGCTGGTCTGGAACTCCTGACCTCATGTGATTCACCCGCCTCGGACTCCCAAAGTCTGGGATTACAGGCATGAGCCACCGCACCCACCTAATTTTTGTAATTTTAGTAGAGACAGGGTTTTGCCATGTTGGCCAGGCTGGTGTCGAACTCCTGGCCTCAAGTGATCTGCCCGCCTCGGCCTCCCAAAGTGCTGTGACTACAGGCATGAGCCACTATACCCAGCCATTGTTGTTGTTTTTAATGTTTTATGACTTGTTTTGTGACCTAACATGTGGTCTGTCCTTGAGAATGATCTGTGTGCTAAGAAGAATGTATATTCTGCAGCCATTGGGTGAAATTTTCTGTAAATATAAATTAGGCTTTATAGTACAGATTAAGCCTGATGTTTCTTTGTTGATTTTCTGTCTGGATGATCTGTCCAAGGGTAAAAGTGGGTCGCTCAAGTTTCCTGCTGTTATTGTATTGGCATCTATCTCTGTCTTTAGCTCTAATAATATTTGCTTTTTATATCTGTGTGCTCCAGTGTTGGGTACATATATATCTATAGTTGTTATATCCTCCTGCTGAATTGACCCCTTTATCATTATGTAATGACTTCTGTCTCTTTTTATGATTTTTGTCTTGAAATCTATTTTATCTGATGTAAGCATAGCTATTCCTGCTCTTTTTTAGTTTCCATTGCATGGAATATCTTTTTCATCACTTTATTATCAGTCTGTGTGTTTCTCTATAGGTGAAGTGTGTTTCTTATAGGCTTCAGATAGGTGGGACTTGTTTTTTTAATCCATTCAACTGCTCAATGTCTTTTAACTCTCTGTTGAAGAGTTTAGTTTGCTTATATTCAATGTTTTTATTGGTAAGTAAGTACTTAATCCTGCCATTTTGCTATTTGTTTTCTGGTCTTCTTTTCCTTCTTTCCTCCCTCCCTCCCTCCTCCTTGCTTTTAGTGAAGGTGATTTTCTCAGGTGGTATAATTGATTTTCTTGCTTTCTATTTTTTGTGTATCTCGTATATGTTTTTTTGAGGTTACCTTGAGGCTTGAAAATATCCATTATTTTATTTTATTTTTTTTTTTTTTTTTTGAGATGGAGTTTTGCTCTTGTCACCCAGGCTGGAGTGCAATGGTGTGATCTTGGCTCACTACAACCTCTGCCTCCTGAGTTCAAGCGATTCTCCTGCCTTACCCTCCTGAGTAGCTGGTATTACAGGTGCCTGCCACCACACCCTGCAAATTTTTGTATTTTTAGTAGAGATGGGGTTTCACCATGTTGGCCAGGCTAGTCTTGAACTCCTCCTGACCTCAGGTGATAAGGCTGTCTTGGCCTCCCAAAGTGCTGGGATTACAGGCATGAGCCTCCGTGCCAGGTGACAAAGCCCTCTTTACCCTTCTCTCTCATCCTCAAGCAGAAGGAAGAAATCACTTTCGCTGCTGTGAGCTGCACTGCCTGGGTTTGAGGGGGAGGGGGTGGCACAAACACTCCCTTAGAAGCCCTGTCTGATGTCTTCCTAGGTCATGCACTGCCCCAGTCCGCTGGCTCTAAGCCCAGCATAGCACCAGGATTTGGTTAGAAATTGCAGTCCTTGTGTTCTAGACTGCCTTTCAAGTTCACTTTGAACCCAGAGTGCTTTATCCTGTAGCGGTGAGGCTTGCAGAAATTCACTTTCTGGCTACTCATATGGACGCTTTCCCTCTGGCGACAGCTGGTCCAAATGCTCCCTCCGTGGGCAGACACCAGCTGAGTTCAGCATGGTTTTGCTTTGCACTGTGACAGGGCAGCACTGAGTTTAATGTGCAATCTTCAAATTGCTGCACTCTGCTTTCCCCGAGTGCACACAGGTTATTTTCTCACCTCACACAGCTGCTGCCAGGGGAGGGGCAGGGGATGGTGCTGGCAATTCAAGACTGCCTTTCCTACCCTCTTCATTGCCTCTTTCAGTGATATGAAATTAAAACCAGGCACTGTGATTACTCACCTAATTTTTGGTTCTTATAAAGGTGCTTTATTGTGTGCAAATTTTTTGGGGGTGGGCTGTACAATTGGTGGAGCCTTCTATTTTGCCATCTTACTCTGCTTTGTAATTTTATATCTTTTAAAAGAAGCTAAGAAACCAAGTATATATTTATAGTTTGTTATATTAACCTTCTTATTTACCATTTTTGGTTCTCTTTGTTTTTGTGGATTTGAGTTACCATCTGGTGTCACTTCCTTACTCTAATACAGTTTTACTCCCATCTGACTCCTTTATGTTGTTATTATCAAATATATTTCTGGCTGGGTGCAGTGGCTCACGCCTGTAATCCCAACGCTTTGAAAGGCTGAGGCAGGAGGATCACTTGAGCCCAGGAGTTTGAGCTGCAGTGAGCTATGGTCACACCACTGCCCTTCAGCCTGGATGACAGAGGGAGACCCTGTCTCTAAAAAAAATTAAAAAGTAAATAAATGAATATTACATTTCTGTATGCTATAGACCCAACAGTGCAACTGTATACATGTTTTATACAGTTGCTTGTTAAATCAGTTAACAGAAGAAATATGCAGTTTGTGTTTTATAATTATTTTTACTTATGTTCTTTTGTCCCCCGCCACTTAGATTGGGATTACTATTTGGAATTAGTTACTTTTGGCTTGAAGAACTATCGTTTGTATTTCTTGTAAGGCAGGTCTGCTAGCAGTAAATTCTTAAGCTTTTGTTTATTTGGGAATGTTTTTGTTTTCATTTCTTTATTTACTTTTCCCTTTTTTTTTTTTTTTTTTTTTGAGACAGAGTCTTGCTCCTTTACCCAGGCTGGAGTACAATGGCACGATCTTGGCTCACTGCAACCTCCGCCTCCTGGGTTCAAGAGATTCTCCTGACTCAGGCTCCTGAGTAGCTGGGTTTATAGGCACGTGCCACCACACCTGGCTAGTTTTTGTATTTTTAGTAGAAATGGGGTTTCACCATGTTGGCCAGGTGATCCACCTGCCTCAGCCTCCCAAAGTGCTGGGATTACAAGTGTGAGCAACCACACCCGCCCTAGCTTAACCTATTTTTATTCCCAGTTCTTGGCCTTCACTTTATCTTCAACTTGTATGACTTGCAGTTCATGTATTTTAGAAGTATACAAAAGTAACTCCGAATGCTAGATTTTGGTGTGAAGAAGATTCACACTTGAGATTACTATAAATTATTTTAATGAAAAGATTGTAGTACATTTTCTGATTTTAAGAGCAATAAGTACTTACATAAGAAGAAGAAAAAAAAACCACTAGACTCCTGATATAAAAGTCAGTATCCCCCTGCAATCCCATCCCCCAGATATCCACACTGTCAAGGTAATATGACCTTCTATAAACTTTTTGTTGTAGCTCCAGCAGGAGCCTGTGGTGGTGTTCTGGCACCTCACATAGGAACAGCAGCAAGTTCCAAGGCTGTCCTCTTCACTGTAGGGTCTCCTCCACACAGTGCGGCGGCCCCACTTGCACCCACATGCTCCTTCGAACGAGAACAACCTCAGGTAAGGAGCATTTGTTATATTACAGTCTTTGGCTAGTATTTGGAATGTAGTGTTTTGACAGATGACTCAGTGTTGTAACTTGGACAAGTCATTTAATTCTCTGGGCTTCAGTGTCTTTATCAGTGAAATGGAGATTACTATTTTCATTATCTTAATGGGTTGTAAGAAGTAAATGAGGCAACATTTGTGGGAAAAAAACTTCGTAAAATGCTATATTATATATTAAAATATTATAAATATATGTTGTATATAATATATTACAAAATGACATATTATGACTTCTTCATGAAGAAGCAAATCATATATGGTGTTTCTTATCTTATATATTACAGGGTTCCTTTAGTAGACCCAATAAATCATTCGAAAATGATAGTTTTTTTTTTTTTTTTTTTTTTAAGAAACTTGTTTTGAACGGGTGTGGTGGCTCATGCCTGTAATCCCAGCACTTTGGGAGGCCTAGGCGGGCAGATCACTTGAGGCCAGGAATTCTAGATGAGTCTGGTCAACATGGTGAAACCCTGTCTCTACTAAAAATACAAAAATGTAGACAGGTGTAGTGGCGGGCACCTGTAATCCCAGCTACTCAGGAGGCTGAGGCAGGAGAATCACTTGAACCCGGGAGGTGAAGGTTGCAGTGAGTCTGTCACACCATTGCACTCCAGCCTGGGTAACTAGAGCAAAATTCCATCTCAAAAAAAAAAAAAAAGAAAAAGAAACTTATTTATTTTTTAAATTTTTTGTACTTTGGGCCCTAGTCTTTGCACTTAATCCTATATACAGTTAGAAGGCTAATAGATTTGTTTTATCATTTATACTCTGTAAATAGGTTAATACCAAAAAATAAAATATTTAGATTGGACTTGAAATAAATAATTTGATGTCATCTTATCTGTTGTACCATAAGTCATCTTATTCTAAATAAGTTGCTAATCAAGATATCAGATGAATAAGCAAAGGATAGAAATAGATAACAAGAGAGAAAATAGAGCTAAAATCTTATTTTTAAGATGATTAAAAATCTTAAATAAGAAAATACCATTTTAAGAAAGTAACATTTTATATCTGTTAACTATACCAACATTTAAAAAAGTATAATGCCCAAGACTGGGCATGGTGGTTCACCCCTGTCATCCCAGCACTTTGGGAGGCCAAGGTGGGAGGATCACTTGAGGTCAGGAGTTCGAAACCAGCCTGGGCAGCATGGTGAAACCCTGTCTCTACCAAAAAAAAATGCAGAAATTAGCCAGACATGGTGGCATATGCCTATAGTCCCACCTACTTGTGAGGCTGAGGTAAAAGAATTATTTGAGCCCAGGAAATCAAGGCTGCAGTGAACTGTGATCATGCCACTGCAATTCAGCTTGGGCAACAGCAACACCCTGTCTCAAAAAAAAAAAAAAGTGTAATGTCCAGTGTCATTGAGGTTTAGTAGGATCTATGTGCTTACTCAGGGCTGTGTTAGAGAGTAATACGGCAGTTCTTGGGCGTGGTGGCTCACGCCTGTAATCCAAGCACTTTGGAGGCCAAGGCGGGCGGATCACCTGAGATCGGGAGCTCAAGACCAGCCTGACCAACATGGTGAAACCCCGTCTTTAAAAAAAAAAGAGAGAGAGTAATACGGCAGGTCTTAGGAAGAGCTGTAAAAATGTGTATTAATTTCTATGCTAATTCCATTCCTTCTTATACCACTTTGGACTATTTATCACAAGGAAATTATTTAAAAGAAGGAACAACTGTCTGCATTTCATTACAGTGCTTTTTGTAATCTGAATAAAATCAGAAATGGTATAAATGACTCCAGATAAACATTATATAATATATATAAACTTAATGAACCACTGTGCATCCATTGAGTTTTATAATTATGAGGCCCTGTGGAGCAGCAAGGAGAAATGAATATGGTCTAAATTTGTTTAAAACAGAATATAAAAAGCTAGCTGTGATGATGCCTAATATAAAATATATAGATAAGGAATAACAGTGAACATGGATAAGTAGAAACTATTAATATCCTCAGATAGTACATAGGGGTTCAGTGAGTTTCTTTTAACATTTCCTTTATCACCTCAGCAGGTTTGTTTAGTAAATAAGAGTAGGAGTGGGTGTGAAAGCCCTAACTCTGGACACTTCCGTGTATCCTCTGTTTCCTTGTAGTGGGCTCCAGCAACTCAGGGGGCTCTCTGTGTTCTGCAAGTGGCTGTGTGTGCGTGGGGTCCCCCCCCTGGCCTGGGCTTCGGCTCTTCCCCTCCAGGAGCAGAGGCAGCTCCCAGCCTGAGATACGTGCCTTACGGTGCTTCACCTCCCAGCCTAGAGGGGCTCATCACCTTTGAAGCTCCTGAACTGCCAGAGGAGACCCTGATGGAGGTATAGAAGAGACTACAGTGGTGTGAATGTAATGTTAATTCAATATGAGAACATTCTAGTGATGACAAGAACAAAATACATTAAGCAGTTATGAAGTTACGTTCTGTTTAACCTGCCTTTTCTATTTGAAAAGTATTGCTGGTGTCTTTTTAGATTAGTGTTGACTGTGATAGTCATCCATAGTAAGCTTTGGTTTATAGGAAGAAACACATAGATTCTATGTTTTTCGTTTTAATTCAAGTTTTATTTACTACTTACATGATTTTAAAGCATGATCTGTCCTAAAAATGTAACTTAATTCTCAAACTTTGCTTTTTTTCACAAGGTAAAAATAACACATTTAAACTCAGGTTTTAAAAAATAATAATTCGTAATGCTAGATAAGTCATTAATGCAGAAATATACTTGGCACCTGCCAAACAGACTAGATGCTCATGTTTGTAGATCAGTACTTTGCCTCCATGGTGCCCCTTCTACAGGGAAAAACATGTATTTAATCTGCAACATGCCGAACACCATCTAGACAGAACAAGAAAAGTTAGTTTTATGGTTTGAAAGCTGTGCCCACTCAGTTCTGCAGATTCGACTCTAGTACAGCTCTCACTGGAGCAGTGTGTCCTCTGTCTCTGGATATAGTGACGACAGCCTGAGGTTTAAATTAAAATGGTCAGCTCTCTAGACTGAATACAGAGCAGATTCTCTTTCCTTGGAGGACCTCTCATATTTCTATTGTGTGTGAATGATAATTAAACATTTCACATAAAAGTTATAAAATATTGGTCGCAGAACTTTAGTAGTCATTTTGTAGTTTTAGTAGTAATTTTGAAAATATATCTAATCCAATTTAAAATGGGAAAAAACAATTCTGAGTTTTTTCAGTCTCCGTCAAGTTAGACATGTATTACATTCCAGTACATGTTCCAGTACTGAAACAATAGTCCAATATGCTGTCACAGAGCAGAGAGACTTTTAGAAGTCGATTGGCTTATTCTCCCTTCGCTAGGAAAATGATTCTCATCTTTCTTTAACTATAAAAGAGTAGGAAACATTTAGGCTTATTTGGATTTCAGGACGCATTTATAACTAAAAACAGATCTCAAAATAACATTAAGTCTAGAATATCCTTTTTTTTTTTTTTTTTTTTTTTTGAGATGGCATCTTGCTCTGTCACCCAGGCTGGAATGCAATGGCACAATCTCGGCTCACTGCAACCCACGCCTCTGGGGTTCAAGTGATTCTCCTGCCTCAGCTTCCCAAGTAGCTGGGACTATAGGCGCGTGCCAGCACACCCAGCTGATTTTTGTATTTTTAGTAGAGATGGGGTTTCGCCATGTGGGTCAGGCCAGTCTTGAACTCCTGACCTCAGGTGATCCACCTGCCTCAGCCTCCCAAAGTGCTGGAATTACAGGCATGAGCCACTGCGCCCAATCCAGAATACCCATTTTTAAATGACAGCTCTCTGAATGCTGTTATGTCTACCCACACTCTCTTTAACTAACTGAAAAGGTCATAGAAATTTAGAGCTTTGGTATTAGTAATCACTGTTAACTGAAAAACCACCAGAAATTAAATAAAGCTACTCTGAAATTATAAGAAGTCAGTAGAATTGCACAGTGTCAAGAGGTATGATTTAGCACATGTAGTATCCTTATAATCTTGGTGTCTAACTTGTCACGTTTTTGTCTCATGTATATTGATTTAATCATTCAGCTTTTCTTTTTCTGGTGAAAGCACAGTGGCCCATCTTTAGAGTTTACTTATGTGGGTACTCTGATACATATACACAAACACATGTGGTTTAAGTGTTGATTTTCTTACCAGCTTTCTGAAATTAAAAAATTTCAATCTCCTTTGGTCATTTTGATACTCATAAGTATAGAAAACATTATCAGTGGCCATGGTTTATGTACAGAAATGAGTATGTACCTATTTTTAATCTGAAATTTTCTAAGACAAATTAACTTTTCTTCAGCGGGAACACACAGATACCTTACGCCATCTGAATGTGATGCTGATGTTCACCGAGTGTGTGCTGGACCTGACAGCCATGAGGGGAGGAAACCCTGAGCTGTGCACATCTGCCGTGTCCTTGTACCAGATCCAAGAGAGTGTGGTGGTGGACCAGATCAGTCAGCTGAGCAAAGACTGGGGGTGGGTGCCCCCTCTGTCATTCATTTCCAGACTTTTCATGCTTTCTCTAAACTTGTGTCTAAGTTGTCAATATTGCCCTCTACTGAAGATCATATCTCATTATTAAAAGCTAGGAATCTCAGTTATTTCATTGTGCTAGATTTCACTATGTGAGCCAAGACCTGGAGATTATGCAGCCTTTCCTTGTAAATTATACTGTTGAAAATCTTTTATGTAAAGAGATGGTGTTGATTTTTATCTGAGTGTATCCCTTGTTTTCAAAGTATACGCATCTTTCACAATGCCTTCTCCCTGGAGAGTTTACTTGTGCATTAAGAAATTAAGGAGGGCTGGTCACAGTGGCTCATGCCTATATGTAATTCTAGCACTTTGATGGGGTCAGGGTGGGGGGGGGCAGGATTACTTGAGCCTGTGGGTTTGAGACCAGCTTGGGCAATATGATGAATCCCTGTCTCTACAAAAAATACCAAAATTAGCCGACAGGGTGGTGCATCCTTGTGGTCCCAGCTATTAATATCCGGGAGGCTGAGGTGGCAGGATCCCTTGAGCCCAGGAAGTAGAGGCTGCAATAAGCCAAGATGAAGCCATTGCACTTCAGCCTGGGGGGACAGAGCAAGATTCTGTCTCAAAAAAAAAAAAGAAAGAAATCAAGGAAGATGCTTTTCCTTTACAGAAAGGCAATTTTAATGGTGACCTGATGTGTAGAGATCTTACGTTAGTTCACAAGATAACCCTCTACTACTGTCTTCTGGGTGCAGGCGAGTGGAGCAGCTGGTGTTGTACATGAAAGCAGCACAGCTGCTTGCGGCTTCTCTGCATCTTGCCAAAGCCCAGATCAAGTCCGGGAAACTGAGCCCATCCACAGCTGTGAAACAAGGTATGGGAGAAGACAGCATGTGAGAGTTTCTGATGAGTACTCACTGTTATTTTTCAGTATTCTTAAAGGGAAAAGATGCTAGGTTATTAGCTTTTCGCAATTTAATTGATAGAAGTGAGAAGTGCATTATTCTCAAACTTTTCACATTGAAAGAGATAATATGAAAGAATTCTATTTCTGGTCCTTTTTTTTTGAATGATCACTTAGGGCCACCTTCCCTGTATATCAGCAGGAAAGATACATATCATTGCATCTTTATTTCTGGAGGAAAATTAAAATTAGTTCCCATCTCAACTTTTTTTCAGTTGTCAAAAATCTAACGAACGATATAAATTCTGCATCATCATGTGCAAGAAGCTTACAGAAAAGCTGAATCGATTCTTCTCTGACAAACAGAGATTTATTGATGAAATCAACAGTGTAACTGCAGAGAAACTCATCTATAATTGTGCTGTAGAAATGGTAACCCTTTCTAAGGTTTAATATTGTATAGTACTACTTAAGTATCTTTTTAATTTAATATCTGACATCTATCCTTTTAAAAGATATTGAATGCATTTGATGTAATTACAAATCCATTTACCACATCTCTTATTACACTGCTGGCATTAGGCATGATCTAATCTTTTTTTTTCTTTCTTTTTTTTTCCCTAGACTGCGTAGCAGGATTTTTTTTTTTTAAAGACAGAGTCTTGCTCTGTTGCCCAGGATGGAATGCAGTGGTGCAATCTCTGCCCACTGCAATCTTCGCCTTCCGGGTTCAAACGATTCTCCTGGCGCAGCCTCCTGAGTAGCTGGGATTACAGGCAACCACTACCATACCTGGCTAATTTTTGCATTTTTAGTAGAGATCGAATTTTGCCATGTTGGTCAAGTGGTCTCAAACTCCTGGCCTCAGGTGATCCCATCTCAGGCTCCCAAAGTGCTGGGATTATAGGTGTGAGCCACCTCGCACAGCTGATCAAATCTTTTTGTAGTATGCATCTAAAAGCATTAGTAGGATCTGTTTCTGCATTTTCTATTGTTGAAGAAACTTTGGCTTGATAACAATCTTAGAAAAAACACTGCCTTATTAATCAATCCACAAAAATTCATGTGCTCAGGTTCCACTTACTTATTTTACTGAAGTATAGACAAAGTAAAGCTTGCTTTTCCAATTTTCTGGTTATAATGGAAGTAATTTGTTTTCTCTCTCTCTCGGGGGAAAAATTGCTCTGAAGTTTAGATAAAAATAGAGGCTGTTAAAAAAGTAAAGCGGGGAAAATGTATTAGCCAATCATATTTCTTTTCTTTTTTTTTTCTTTTTATTTTTTGAGATAGAGTTTTGTTCTGTTGTCCAGGCTGAAGTGCAGCAGCATGATCTTGGCTCACTGCAACCTCTGCTTCCCAGGTTCAAGCGATTCTCCTGCTTCCGCCTCCTAAGTAGCTGGGATTACAGGCACCTGCCACCATACCTGGCTAAGTTTTGTATTTTTCATAGAGATGGGATTTCAGCATATTGGCCAGGCTGGTCTTGAACTCTTGACCTCAGGTGATCCACCCGCTTCAGCCTCCCAAAGTGCTGGGATTACAAGCATGAGCCACTGTGCCCAGCCTGCCAGTCGATATTTCTAACAAATTAACATAACAGATCCCTCTTTCTGTTTTCCATTTGTCTACTTTGAACTGTGCTGTTATATTACATCTGTGGCCTTAGTTTGAAATTTATTAAAATAACCATAGGAAAACAACTTTGGAATAGAAATTCTTGACAAAATATAATCTGTAAACTATTCAGATGAATAGTGTGCACTGCATCACTGTATGCTGAGGTGAGACTTCATGCAATAAATTAATTTTAGAATTTTGTGCCAGAAAAACGTCCTCCATAAGGAATTATAATGCTGTTTTTCCTTCTCAGAATGAAGAGCCATGTAACTTAATAAATTCCTTCTTTTGTCACAGCTGCTTAGTGAGCTTAGCGGCATTAACACATGTTTAGTTATTTCTTTTTCCTTTTCCTGGCTCTGATTTTCTGTATCATTTTATTTGCTTTATTGTTAGCTGCTTGAAATTATTATTTTGATTGGCAGAGTATAGCTAGGTGCAGTGGCATGTGCCTGTAGTCCCAGCTACTTGAGCAGCTGCGGCGATAGGATTGCTTAAGCCCAGGAGTTCGAGATTAGTTTAGGCAACAGAGTGAGACCCCATCTCTATAAGAATGCATAAATAAATTTTAAAAATTAAAAACAAAAAGAGAGCATATTAACAAGTAAATTAGCATACCGATTACTGAGAGTTCTGATATTTAATGACTAAAGAGAAAATCAGAATGTCAATGGAGAGACCCCTGTGAATATGCTACCATCCTCTCTTTCTGGAGAGCCCCCTTCCCACATTTTTCCTCACCTAATTCACTTCTGCTGTTGTTGCTTTATGATTCAGCGGAAACAGCACCTCCTGGAAGCTTTCCATAATCATCTGGTCCTTCCATAATGTGGGTTAGAGGCATCCCCTATGTATTCATTACCATCCACTGCTTCCTCCTGTAATACCGTGTGTCCCTCGGAATTAGATTGCATTTTTTGCAAGACTGTATCTCCCTCCAGACTGCGAGCTCTCATTCATTGTAGACACAGTGCCTGTCACTTAGTAGGTCCTCAGTTAAGTATATTTTAATGAATGAATGACTATACCCAAAAACTATTTGACTAGAAAAAGAAGCCAGTAAAGCCAGTAAGTGACTATTAGCATCATTTAATTACATTATTGTAACAAAACCTGCTTTAATGAAATTTCATGTTACCCTTGTGTGAAAGTGTATGTTTAAAATCAACTTTTTAGTGAAGTCATAAAAGAGCCAGTTTAAAAGAGTTCTAGTATAAATTTTATGAGGCATACCTCTGAATACCAGAAGGCTATGTTTGAAAGCAGAATGACTTTATCAAGTTGCTTTTATGTATTGCTCATCCCAAAGAATCTTTGAATTTTATGTAGTTTTGCAGACTGTATCATTTTACCAAAATGTGTTAATTTTAGGTGATTCCATTTAAAGCTGCATTGCCCAAATGGATTTGTGTTTTCTTGGAAAAATTGAGAGAATTGTGTTTTTGTTGACTGGTTCCAGGTTCAGTCTGCAGCCCTGGATGAGATGTTTCAGCAGACCGAAGATATTGTGTATCGCTATCATAAGGCAGCCCTTCTTTTGGAAGGCCTAACTAAGATTCTACAGGACCCTGCAGATATTGAAAATGTACATAAATGTAAGTTGACTTACAAAGTAGTGTATTTATTGACTGCAGTTTAGTTGTCCACCACAGGCATAGTACAAAGAGCTTGGAGTTGGAATCCTGCCTCAGTTTGAATTGTGGCTTTCCAGCCTTGAGCAAATCACTGAGCCTTTGTGTGGCCTCAGCTTCTTTTTCATAAGATGGGAATAGGGCCAGGTGCAGTGGCTCACGCCTGTAATCACTGCACTTTGGGAGACCAAGGTGGGCAGATCACTTGAGGTCAAGAGTTTGAGACCAGCCTGGGCAACATGGAGGAACCCCGTCTCTAATAAAAAAACAAAAATTAGCTGGGCATCATGGCACATACCTGTAAGCCCCGCTACTCAGGAGGCTGAAGCAGTAGAATTGTTTGTTGGCTTTTAGGAGGTGGAGATTGTTAGCTTTTAGGTGGTTGTTAGCTTTTAGGAGGTGGAGATTGCAGTGAGCTGAGATCGTGCCTCTGCATCCAGCCTGGGCAACATAGCAAGACTCCATCCCAGGTAGCTACGTAGGTAGGTAGGTAGATAGATAGGCAGGTAGGTAGGTAGATAGGTGGATACATGGATACATAGCTAGATAGATGCATACATAGATGGATACATACATGGATACAGCAGTGCCTGCCTTGCAGGGTTGTTGTGAGGATTAGAGGTGATGCCTGAAAAGTACTGGCGACTGCATAATTCATCTTTAGATTTCTACACTGCGTTACTTTGTTGGTGAGTGTGTGTTTGTATATGTAGGAGGACTTTATTATTAAATGCAACTATTTTAAGGACTCTCAGTGACTGAAGAGTCCTTTGAAACTTCTGTGTACTGCAGATTTGGTATAGATAGCAGAATGGAGATTGATGGAATACCAGGATGTTACTACTTAGCACATACAAGCCCAGTAATCTGGTTTTTTAGGTGGAGGTGGTGGACCTCTTGGAGTGTATGTGGTCATGCTACATTTTGAGTAGCCACAGGAGGATGGCAATTCTAATATTATTTGCAATTATAAGCAAGCTAGTTACATAGCAAGCTAGCCGATGTGCTTACCTGAATTTTACTACTGTGCAGCACTAAGCCAGAAGTTATATCTGAACTATTACCAAGCAGAAAGAAGAAAACACATTCAGAACTGTTAACTTTGGGGGCAAAGATAGAATAGAGATGACAGTATAGTTAGTGATTTTTTCCATTGGTTCTTCATTTTTGTTATTTTATTTCTAGATAAATGTAGTATTGAGAGAAGACTGTCGGCGCTCTGCCATAGCACCGCAGCTGTGTGAGCAGCGGGTTCATCCCGTGGACCGGTGGTGGGAACATGAGGCGATGCCTTTGGGATTACAGCTTGGGTTCTGTCACCCCATCCCCAGGAAACTGTAGCTTCTTAACTGGTGACTACCAAAGAACAAGCAGTCATTTCAAAAAGGAAAAACAATCCAAAAACTACATATTTGTAGGAAATCTGCCTTATTGGAGAAGTCACCCTTTCCCTTTTTCTCTGTAGAAGCAAGAGTGTTGGGCTCCCCAGTTTGGACTCGTTTAATAAATGTACCTTAGAACTAGGATAATCGGTACAGTTATTCTTAAAGATAATTAAAAGTGAAACAAAGTGAGTGCTCCTCACTCAGTTCATCAGAGCAGTGTGTGAAATTCCATGTGTTTGCTGAGGTATAAAGGTAAAAGTATTCACCCCTCATCCAGGCAGTTTGTTATATGGAGTAAGTTTGTTTAAATCTGAGCATGTATCTTTAAACAGCTCAGGAAGAAATAGCTTAAGAAGAACTGAAACACGGATCTTGGAAGAAATTTTGAAATCTTCAATTTGATCTAATATGGACACATGTTAATCTTCTAAAATCTTTCATTGCACTAATTTATTAAAACAACTGTGTATTGGATTTTATAATTTAACAGAGGCACATGGACTTGTTTAAAATATTTTACTTGATTGTATACATACACCCTTTCCAGAATTCACATGTAATCTCCAGTGAACTTTTAAGTGGTTAAACTTGTATTCATGTGAACCTTTGCAATTTTTTTTTTTTTACTTTTTCATCTACACCTACAGATTTTCTCAGTAATGTTTTGGTTGCTGGTTATTAGCTCTTGGTTCCATTTTTTATTGTGCATGCAGAATGTACATTGACACCTGTGACCTTAGGTTTGTTAAAAGCTAGGTTTATTTGGGCAGTATTAGAAAAAAAAATCATGGATCAAGAGATACTCTTGAGAATGTGACTAGGGCCAAAACAAAGTTGGTGACCTAAAGGATTGTTACTGGTGTGGTGTTCCTACATGAAGTGAGTGGAAAATGAAGTTCGTTTTCTCCTAGGAAAATGGGCAGCTGTCTTCAGCCTAATGTGTATTTTTCATGTTAATCCTGACAGTTGACCAAATAGTCATGGAGAATGAGGCAGTTAACTTAATATCCCTCCAGGAATGGTTCCTGCCTTGTGTATTATTTGGTTTCTTTTACTTACCTGCTTGAATACTTGAATAAACCATTCACCAATTTTAATCCTTTTATTTTAGTCTCTTTATGTAAAATAATCAACTCTTTGACAAATTGCACAGAGCTCTTTGGCATTAATCTGATTTTAATGTACTGATAAAAACAAACATGGTTTTCCTTTACTTTGACAAAGTAATGTAATTTTTACCTTATTTATCTGTATGAAATTCCAGTAGTTAATTTGAACATTTATTTATATGACGTTTGTATTTTAGGTCTTTAATACAGTGTTTCTACCTCTCATTTGTAACTGCATGCATTATTCTTGAAACTAGGTAAAACTCACTGAATTGTTGTGTAATAGCCTTTTTATTATTGCCTGTACAAATGTATATTAAGGTCAAATAAAACTGACAAAGTGTTTCTAGGGTGTAGTTGGGTACATATTAAGTGGCTTGTTGAGCCGGATACTTCGTTAGTGAGTTAAAGACTTGGTCATGAATATCCTTTGTCCTGCCCCAGGATTTAGATTTTGGCGACTGTCATGCAAGCTTCCGGGAACATAGACTGTTCTACCTCCCCAACCCTAATTGTTATCAGTGATAACGTTTTTGTGTATAATATTTTTGGTTCACAGTGAAATTTCATTGATGTTCTCTCAGTTATCACCTGTGTTATCTCAGTTGTAGGTTTATTCTGTCCTTTCCTCTCCCTCTCCCATTTCTTTTTTTAACACAGGTTGAAACGGGTTCAGAGAGGGGAAGTGATTGGCCTGAAGTCAGGAACTAAGCATGCAGTCAAGCCATGCTTTGTGACTTTCAAGTTAATTCTTCTTGTTCTTGTATAATAAAGGTCTTGGGGTAGATGGTGTGTGTGAAAGAGTGAAATCTCAACAGCAGAAAAGAATAAACTGTAAAGTCATGAGTAATGGTTCTGGTTATACTTCCATTATCAAGGCTAATTGTAAGAGATTTTGCCTTGAGTATAGCAATAATAAACAAATGCTTTATGTTTCCCTGAGTATTTTTTAATTTCATATCATGTTTCTTAGAGTGGAAATATACCAATTCACACACTGATGGGTTGACACCTGTATTCAAGCCATAACCTGGAAAATTGCTGACTGGCTATTCCTACTGTAAGGATTTGCTTTAACTGTATGCTCCACTGGACTTGGAGGTCTGTGCTCTGGATAGTTTCCTATAGTCCCTGTCCCCTCCTTCCACTGAGCGAAGTAACCAGAGCAACAGTTGTTCTCCCTCGCTGGAGTGGGGACTGAGAAGCCGGGGTGGAGGGAACTGTGCTGCCTCAGTCTCCACAGTAATAAGGAGGAAGTTGAGTTGGACACAGTGGACATGAGGCCTGGAGTGTGTACCCCAAACCCATGCATCTTAGAGTGTCTGAGTCCCCACGTCCCTTCTGCATGCCAGGGGTGCTATAATACCCAATTTTGATAACTTTAGTTGAGAGAAATAACCTCCAGTGAAGACTGATAAGTAACTTACTGCCCAAAGTCCTATGTTTCCTTGTCTCCACCAAGAGGAATTACCAGAGCAGCAGTTCTATCCTCACTAGAGTCCCATCCAGGAGCTTGAGGGGCTTTTTAGGGCTGGGATACCTTGGTCTGCACAGTAATGAGAAGTTGAGTTGGACACAGTGGACGTGAGGGTCTGAACTCAGATATCTGAAAAATCCTTATTATTTGGCCGGGCACGGTGGGTCACATCTGTAATCCCAGCACTTTGGGAGGCCAAGGCGGGCAAATCACCTGAGGTTGGGAGTTCAAGACAAGCCTGACCAACATGGAGAAACCCCATCTCTACTAAAAATATAAAAAATTAGCTGGGCATGGTGGTGCATGCCTGTAATCCCAGCTACTCATGAGGCTGAGGCAGGAGAATCACTTGAACCCAGGAGGTGGAGGTTGCTGTGAGCTGAGATTGCGTCATTACACTCCAGCCTGGGCAACGAGAGTGAAACTGTCTCAAAAAGTAAATAAAAATAAATCATTTTTTGTTTGTTTGTTTTTGAGATGGAGTCTCACTTTCTTGCCCAGGCTGGAGTGCGATGGCGGATCGTGACTCACTGCAACCTTCGCCTCCCTGGTTCAAGTGATTCTCCTGCCTCTCTCCTTAGTAGCTGAGATTACAGGCATGCACCACCATGCCCAGCTAATTTTTTGTATTTTTAGTAGAGACGGGGATTTCACCATGTTGGTCATGAACTCCTGACCTCAGGTCATCCACCAGCCTCAGCCTCTGAAAGTGCTGGGATTACAGGCGTGAGCCACCGCGCCCAGCCAAAATCCTTTTGTTATTAGTGGTTAGCACAGGCTTTGGAGAAGGACTTCACACTTTTAACTATGCTCCCTGCTTGTAGTTTCCACAAGCAGTCTTAAATTCTTTCTGGAATAAAGCAAGGTTGATCAGTATTTCTCGAGGATTACTTGGCAGGGAGTAGCTATTGCTCAGTGAAGTTGGTATGGTTACATGCATCCTGAAAGCATCTGTGCCTATTTCTAGACGGCCTCAGACCACTTTCTTCTGGGTCCTGAACCCTAGAATCTCAGCCGAGCCAAGCAAGCTCTTGGATCCCTCTGAAGTCTTATATTTAGCAAAGCCCTGTGAGAATTCTTTTATTGGGGGGAGAAGTCAAGATGATGCATCAGAGGAAACCTGCATCCCTCACCTGCATCAGAGGAAACCACATCAGAAACAGTCCACCTAGAGAAATACTGCAAACAGGAAAACTGACAACTGGCCCTGAGAAATCACAGCCTTTGTGCAAGAGGTGAAGCCAAACTGGTAACAGATCAAAGTGAATTCAGGGATCAGACTTTACTAGGGAAAGGAGCAGAGGCTGAGATCCTGCTGCCAGTGTGACCTCGCACAGAGTGGCCCAGCAGAGGCTGTGCAGAGACGGCCTCAGAGCCAGGACCCAGCCCTGTGGAGCCCCAGGGCACATGCGGTCCCGAGTGAAGCTGTGCCTGGTGCTCTGAACAGGTGGAATCAATCTGTAGGTTTCTCCTTTTTTCATAGAGCGTGGCTGTCCTTAGGCCTAGAGACTCTCCTTAGGTCTGCACGTGCTCTGTGCGCCGGGCAGGCCTCCCTGGGCTCTGTGCAGCAGGACCTCCTGTCCCAAGATAGTCGTGCCCTTGAACAGTTAGCGTCTATCATTAGGAGGTGCACACTGGAGCTCTTGTGTATTGGAAGCTGTGTTCTATACCTCTTTTGGAGTTTCTGCAACTAAATTTGGCAGAGTAGCTTAGTGGTCCACTTGTTTTCAAACTCGAGGCTCCACCATGTGCAGTTGTGTGTTCTTTGGCAAGTCCTCCTCCTCCATATCTGTCAGTGGGGAACAGTGCATGTCTCAGAGTTGAGGTGAGAGGTAAGTTAACGACATAAATTTTTTTGCCCAGCATCTGGCACATGGAAGGGCTCAGCAATGCTGTACCTATTGCAGTGGTCATCACCGCGGCTCTTCACTGCTCTTGTTTTGGGAGGGGGTGGAGAACAATTTGTTCCATGGGGATGGGGGGTGCAAGGCCTGCCTTCAGGGCTCTGTTGAACCACGTGCGCTCCGGCTGGAGCTTCTGAAAGGATGCAGTTCTGGCATAGAAGTTGCTTCCTCCAGCTTGCCCACCAGGCACTCCGGCCTCAGACATCTATGTTACTCTTTTAAGTCAATTCGGCTGTTTAAGTGGAATGTTCGTGTCAGTCTGATCATTGTTAATTCATTTGATCTTCATACCAACCCTTACTTGCCTCCTTTTACAGGTGGAAAAAGCAAACTTGGTTTCCCCAAGGAAAAGCCCCACAGCTGGATCACGGTGGGAGCAGGAGGCCAGGCATGGAGCACTGGGGGCAGGAGGACCCAGCTCCCCACAGGAGCCCCACACTGTCTCACCCTAAGAAAGAAAGCCCGGAGGCTCACTCCTTGTCTTTCTAATGCATTCTTTCTGATGTACAGGAAGAGGGGGAAGGAAGGAAGAGCTTTTGCAATTTGGTGCTCCAATGTCTCCTTCTGGACACATCTTCTGCCTAGTGGAAGGCAGCAAAAATTTCAAGAAACAGGTGAGGTGGAGTGGCTTGGTGCAACCCCATGGGGCCTGGAGTTGGAGCTCAAGAGCAGTGGATTTCAGAGGCCACCCTGAAACTCCCAGTAAAAAGGACTTCGGAGACATGTTAATAAACTCAAGCATTCGGTCAGCCCACTTGGAAGTTTTCCTGTTTGCTTGCTTGTTTTTGCATGTGACAGTGAGATTGAGCAGCAGGGAATTGTTTCAGTGGGAAGTGGGAGGACCCTCCCCCTTCACAGGCCCTGCTGCCTCCTGGGACAGTTCCTTCACAGATGGCAAGAGGCATAGCGCCTTTATCCAGGAATGCCCTTTAGAGGCCGCCCTGCCGAGGCTGCATGCACTCCCGTTCTCACCTTGGCTGGCCCGGCATAGCGTTCAGTGCCGGTCCCCTTTGGCTCACGCAGGAGGAGAATGGTGTGTAGAACCCCGTCTCCAGCCACCGAGGCCACCCAGTTGCTGCCTTCTCCTACCTTCCTGTCCTATTGTTCCCATCTCAGTCCACATGAGGGCTCTTGTTCACATGGGCACCCCCCACCAACTACTACAAGGAGAGGCTGGGCAAGAAGATAGTGGCTGAGCCTGGCTGAATCTCTGGAAGGCCTTTCCCAAGCCTCGTGGGCAATAAAGTGACTTCCTGTCTGGCACATGGATTCCTTTCAGGAAGAAGTGATGGGAAACCTACAGCCAAGGCGTCTGAGGGGGCCCTGGCTAGAGGCTATTGCTCTGCTTCCTCTGGAGAATTTCAGTAAAGATGAAGGTGAGTTGATACACTTTGGAGCTAAACCAGAGATGGGTGATTTAGGAATTTCCATAAGGAGCAGAAAGAGTGCAGGCTGCTGATTTGATACAGAATGCCTTGTGGTTGGAAGATGGATTTAGTTTCTAGTGGAAACCCAGAATATTTTGAGCATGAACAGTTTTGTTTTCATAAATCCCTTTTACATTCTGAGAAGAAAACAGCACCCCCAGACACCTATCTCCCGGGGGAGAAGTTTTCTACAATATGATGAAAATATGCACAAAAGGTTTGAATACATTTTAAGTGTTTATAGGATGATGAAGATGTATCTGTGGCTGTCCAATGGAAAAACAAGTTTTCCTTCCCCTATCGGTAGTGTCTGATGGACCTGGGAAATGGGAATTATTTTAGAGGGTGGGTGAGACTTTGTTTGTTTGAGAAGGAGTCTTGGTGAGTCACCCAGTCTGGAGTGCAGTGGTGCGATCTCAGCTCACTGCACCCTCCACCTCCGGGGTTAAGCGATTCTCCTGCCTCAGCCTCCCAAGTAGCTGGGACTACAGGCACCAGCCACCATGCCTGGCCAATTTTTATATTTTTAGTAGGGACAGGGTTTCAACATGTTGGCCAGGCTGGTCTCGAACTCCTGACCTCATGATCCACCCGCCTCGGCCTCCCAAGTGCTGGGATTACAGGAGACGTTTAATTTTGTATTTCATAATGCTGATATTTTCACCATGAGCATATATAACTAATTTTTTTTTTTTTTTTTTTTTGAGACAGAGTCTCGCTCTGTTACCCAGGCTGGAGTGCAGCTCGGCTCACTGCAACCTCTGCTTCCTGTGTTCAAGATATTCTCCCACCTACACCTCCCAAGTAACTGGGATTACAGGTGTGCACCACCATGCCTGGCTAAGTTCATTTGTATTTTTAGTAGAGACAGGGTTTCACCGTGTTGGCCACGCTGATCTCAAACTTCTTGTTGCAGGTGATCTGCCCACCTCGGCCTCCCAAAGTGCTGGGATTACAGGCATGAGCCATTGTGCCCAGTCTAATTCTGTAATTTTTAACAAATAAGGTCTTTTAAGTATAGGAAAACTAAAAGACTGGGAAAGATTTGCAGTAAATTCAACAGATGAAGCAAGGTTAAAGTGGGGGAAAATGCCAGGAGAAAATCCGGAAATTCCTTTTGCTCCTGACAGCCCCACCCACCAATGGTGAGCAGCAGAGGGGCCTGAAAGGTAGTGAGTTTGAGAGGCCCTGGTGTCCTGTGCCTGGGCCTTGCCCCACATGCCCCAGCTTGCCTCCCGTGTACGTTGACACTGACCTGGGTGAGACGCCTAGCTCCCTGGGCTTCCCGGTTCTTGTCTGTAAAGCAGAGATAGGAACAGAACATGCCTCTCTGGTTTCCTGTGAGAGTTAAATGCCATGGAAAGTGCACATGGCAGTTCCTGCCTGAGGCTGGTGTGTCCCGCAGCAGGACGAGCAGAGCGAGGCTGAGAGGCCTCGGGACCTGCTCTGTTGTTTCTCCTTGGCAGTCACATGCTGCTTCCTCTGTCACGTCTGTATTTTGGAGACATAAACCCTCCTTTCCACGGAAGATGTGCTAAAATAACATTTCATAGAAAAGCTGATCTCAAGAATATATCGTTAATAACAAAGGAGCCAGCAGTGTGTCGCATTCAAAACAGACATGAAAACAGCTCTGTTTCAGAAACAGGATGTTTATTACAAAAGTAACTTGTGGAAAATAAGTAGCTTATTGGTAAAGGTCACAGTTTCCTTTTACATGGTCATAGAAACATTATATGGGTTGTTACAGAGGGAGTCTGGGGCAGGATAGTCCAAGATACCAGTTGTGTAGACCAGGGGTTGGCAAGCTTTTTCTATACAGAAAAATTCAAATATTTTAGGTTTCGAAGACCATATGGTCTCTGTCACAACTGCAGGAGTCCCACCTTAAACTTAAGTGCAACTTAAAACTTAGGATTGTTTTTTCTGGAATTTTTCATTTTTTTCTTTTATTTTCATGAGGTTATACTCCAAGACCCCCAGTGGATGTCTGAAATCTTGGAAGTGCCAAAGCATATATGCATGCTGTTTTTCCCCTAGACAATCACATAGTATGGGGTGGATCACATGTGTGACATGGACATGCCAGACAAAGGGAATGATTTGTGTCCCAGGTGGGATCGCAGGAGACTACATCACACTGCTCAGAATGGTGTGCAACTAAAATTTAGGAATTCTCTATTTCTGGAATTTTCTTTTCTTTTCTTTTTTTTTTTTTTTTTTGAGAGAGAGTCTCTGTTGCCCAGGCTGAAGTGCAGTGACTCAATCTTGACTCACTGCAACCTCCGCCTCCTGGGTTCAGGCAATTCTCCGGCCTCAGCTTCCTCAGTAGCTGGGATTACAGGCCTTGTACCACCACACCCAGCTAATTTTTGTATTTTTGGTAGAGACGAGGGTTTTGCCATGTTGGCCAGGCTGGTCTTGAACTCCTGACCTCAGGTGATCTGCCCACCTTGGCCTCCCAAAGTGCTGGGATTACAATCGTGAGCCACTGTGTCCAGCTTTAAACAGAATTTAATGAACAGTTACTGTTAGTTTAGGGCATGCAAACTTGTCTCCATTGGCAGCTTTGGAACATTTTTGGAGAGCAATTTTGTTTTTTTGCTTCTTTGAGAAATGAGGTTTTTTTTTTTTTTTTTTTTTTTTTTAAAGACGGGGTTTCACCATGTTGGTCAGGCTGGTCTTAAACTCCTGACCTCAGGTGATCCGCCCAGCTTGGCCTCCAAAGTGCTTGGATTACAGGCATGAGCCACCATGCCTGGCTGAGGTGTTTTACTTTAAATCTTGCTGTGTGTTATTTGGACAAGTCACCTTCCCATCCTCAATTTTTCCATCCTTTAGAGAAGATAAAAGGAATGCTACCTTCTAATCCTGTTTGTGTGGGGAAAATCCTCTTTGCACAGTGCCTGGCATTTAGCACATGCTCAATAAATGGTGGCTGTAAGCAAAGCAGGGCTCACCCTGCCGTGCTGGGGTTTGACTCCCCCTGTTCCTAGAAACAGCTGCCTGGAGTTGTTAAGTGCTAACATTAGCATCCATTCCTTGACAGTGCCAGGGAGCCGGACCTCGGGCCGCTGCCCTGTCTCTCAGCAGGGCTACATGGGCATATCGATTTTTGCAAAACCAAGTTCTGGTTCCTTGCTGTGGAGCTGACAAAGAACCATGGGGCCTATCCTCTATGAGTATTTTAGTTCTGTCCTCTGTGTTTTTAAAATACAAAATGTATATTCTAGCCCTTGCCTGTCTGAATTGAAACGATCTCTTTTGAGGTCATGTGCCTCTGGACCCCCACAGCCACGCACTGTCGGGCCCCGCCCCTGGGACTCATGTCCCCACCTCAGTGCCTTCTCTGCCCATGGAGAAGGGGCTTAGGTCAGGCCCCACACACCTGTCCAGCCCCATCTGTCTCCACAACCAGCCCCATTGCTGGCAGCGCCCCGTGGACTGAGCCAGACCAGGGTCCTGCCCTCAACCGGCAGAGGGCGCCCGCCCCTAGGCAGTGAGGCTTCTCATGCTGCTCCCTGAGAAAAGACAGTGTCTTGCATGGGGAGGGGAGAAGGGACAGTGGGGTAACTTCTTCCCAAGAAGTCATCCTCAGGGACCCCTTTGAGAGTCCGGGGAAAACCTCAGAAAAGACACAAACAGAGACAATGTGGGAGGTGCTCCCTTGGTGCCCCATTGTCACTGGATGATGGGGACCCCCAGCTCCCTGGAAGCCCATCTCCCTTCTTAAGGGAAGCAGTGAGGTGAATCCTCAAGTCCTCTTTCCCCCAAGGAAACTCTGCTCTCTTGCCCCAGAGATTCCTTCACCCCCCTCTTGAGGCTGGTCAGATCCGCCCTTGCCTTGAGAGGAGGCTGGGGAGCGAGCTTGCCCCCGCAGGAGACTTGGACCTGCAGAACTCAGGGCCATCCCCAGCAGGGAAGGGCCGCCCTCACCACATGTCCCTCCTGGGGCCTGCCTCTTCTCGGCAGGCTGGGGGTGCCCCCGTGTGGAGGACTGCTCTAGATGGGCTTTAGTAGGTAAGAAAGTTAAGGCCTCAGGCCGATGAACACATAGAAGAAAAAAATTCCAAGTTTGCTCAGTACTGGATTTAGAGGTGAAGGCCTGCAACTTAGAAGCCTGACTGGGCATGGTGGCTCATGCCTGTAATCCCAGCACTTTGGGAGGCTGAGGCAGGTGGATCACCTGAGGTCAGGAGTTTGAGACTAGCCTGGCCAACATGGTAAAACCTCATCTCTACTAAAAATACAAAAATCAGCTGGGCGTGGTGGCGTGTGCCTGTAACCCCAGCTACTCAGGAGGCTGAGGCAGGAGAATTGCTTGAGCCCGGGAGGCAGAGGTTGCATTAAGCTGAGACTGGGCTATTGCACTCCAGCCTGGGCAACAAGAGCGAAACTCCGTCTCAAAAAAAAAAAAAAAGACCTACTGCCAGGAGAAGGCTACAGGACTGTGGTGTGGCGCAGGGTCTAGGGTAGGAGTCCGTCCCCTAGATGTTTCCTATGCCAAATGACAAATGGACACATTACAAGAAATTGTGATGTTTGGCTTTAAATTGGGTCTTTTTCCTGCGTCATTCATGCCCTTGAAGCTGTTTGTGCAGCACCTGCTGTGAGTTGGTGCTATGCTAGGACATAGCAGAGAACGCGAGGGTGTGGCCTGCCCTCATGGGGCACACACTGTAGACAGGACGTTGATAAAGACCACGTGACTCCTGCAACAGGACTTCTCTTGTTCCATTAAAAAAAACAAAAACCACATGACAGTTGTGAGTAATGCCACAGAAGAGAGGTGAGTGATATTGTTATGCGGACTTGTGGTAGGAGAACCGGACCAGCCAAGGAGGTCAGGACAGAAGGGAGCATGAAGCCGGCGGAGAGGGGCGGGTTGTGAGGGAGGGGCCCACACGTGCAAGGCCAGCAGGTTTGCTTTCTGCAGAGCAGTCATCACTTTCAGAAATTATCTTGTGTTTATTTTTATTTGTTTATTATTCTTACCAGCTCACTAAAACGTCAGCTCTCTACAGCCAGGAACTGCACTGTCTCATTGTGTCCATAGCTCCTAGGACAGTACCTGGGGGTAGTTGGTCCTCAACATGTATTTGATGTTTGTGGAAAATAATAATCAGGCTGACAGATACTGCATGTTTGCCCTGTGGCACTCTAAGCATTTTATGTGAACCCACATTCTGCGCATGAGGAAACTGGAGCTAATTGCTGAATTTCTCATAGGTGGTGAGTGCCTGAGCCAGGATTCTAACTCAGACAGGCTTCCTGCAGAGCTCATATTCTTACAGCCCATCTCCAGGTGTAAATGAAGCAGTTGGATCTGCTTAGCTGTAAGCATGTCTGTGTCTATGTGAGCAAGTCGGGAACTTCAACCCACGACAGAACACAGGCTGTCAGCACAGTCACTGTGTGGCTGCAGGTCAGAGAGTCTGGGTGGGAAGAGGGGAGAGGGAGAGGTATGTTAAGGAGCTTGCAGCCTTTTTTTTTTTTTTTTTTTGAGACAGAGTCTGGCTCAGTGGCCCAAGCTGGAGTGCAGTGGCGGGATCTCAGCTCACTGCAACCTTTGCCTCCTGGGTTCAAGCAATTCTCCTGCCTCAGCTTCCCTAGTAGCTGGGATTACAGGCATGCACCACCATGCCCAGCTAATTTTTTTGCATTTTTGGAAGAGATGGGGTTTTACCATGTTGGTCAGGCTGGTCTTGAACTCCTGACCTCAAGTGACCCACCTGCCTTGGCCTCCCAAAGTGCTGGAATTACAGGTGTGAACCACCGTACCTGGCCTTGCAGCCATTTTTAAGCAGGGGATGTGGACTAATCAGATTGGCAGGTTGCAGAAAAGATTAGAGGGGCACAAACGGATGCAGGGATGAAACTTACGTGAGAATGATGGATAGTTTCAACAGATGAGTAGGAGCTAAAATGCCTTGGAGATTAATAGGGTGTGAGTATCTGTCATTCTCAGTTGCTAGAAAGTGTATGAGTTAATTTTTGCTGTATAACAAACCACTCCAAAACTTCATGGCTTAAAATACTAAGCATGTGTTGTTTCTCATCATGCTTTTGGGCCATTTAGGCAGTTTTGGTCTGAGTCAACATGGCTGGTGCTCAGGGGTCTAAGACAGCTTCACTTGGGTTTGTAGACTTGCACAATGTTTAGCTGGGGCATTGAAGATGACTTGGCCTCCTGCCTGCCACCCTCTGGCAGGCCAGCTCAGCCTTGTTTACATGGTGGTTTCCCATGGCAAGTGAAGGAGCAGGTCCCAGGACAAAGCACCAGCACCCTACATGTCTCTGCGTGCCTAATAGTTGCTAATGTCCCGTGGCCAGAAGCAAACCCCATGGCCAGGTCCAGATTCAGGAGGTGGAGAAATACCCCGTTGGTGGGGTTTATGGCAGAGGCACGTTGTAAAGCTGTGTGCACGCCAGCATGGGAGGAATTCCTACGGCCATTTGTGCAGCTTACCACAAATGGGAACATAGGAACAACTCTGGCTGATTTAAGCAGAAAATAACTCATTATATTTTTATAGGCTATTTGTAAAATTTTGGGGGAGGACTGGAGAACTTGGGGAAAAAGATCAGAAATGAAGCTGCAGAACTGGAATAGGCAGAGGATGTCATTGCACTGCTGGCGCTGTGTCCGCTCCCTCTCGGGAAATTTGATCTCGTGGCAACCACTACTGCTGTCAGAGAGAAAACCCCTGTGGTCCCCACGTCTTGGCTCGTTTAAGGTGCAGTGTCAGCCTGTTGGATTGGTGAAGCTGGGTAACATGCTAAGAGACCCTGTCTGCAAGGTGGGCAGAGCTTCCAGCAGCATGCCTGGCATAGCCTTTGTATAGAGGGGGAGAGGTTGGGGGGAAGGATCGACGCAGGCACGTGGGCAGTGGTGCATAGCTTTGCTGATTGGTCTGGGGCTTAGGAAAAGCAAGACCGGAAAACTAGAGCAGAGGAGATCTGAAGAAGAGACTGGTGATAACCCAGGCAGTGAGCAGACAGAACTGTATTCTGTGTCACCCCCCATCAGAGGGCGCACAGGACAAACCAGGTGGACAGGATGATTTGTCCAGTGAAGGTCAGCCAGCCTCTGTCCTTGGCCACCCTGGCGCTTGCACTGTGAGCCTATGATAAGCCCGCCATGGTGTTGGGGCTGCAGGCTCTCCGTGGGCCCAGCAGGCTGATTTTGCTAAAGCCCAACCTGCCAGCAGCAGAGAGCAGTGCTGAGTCCTCCGTGTGCCCTGTTGCCAGGGGGAGACCAGCCAGACCGCTGCTCAGGCACCCCCGGGAAACAGCCAGGACCCGACTCAATGCTGTCCTTGCGCTGGCTCTCCTTCCCCGGCCCTGCTTTTGAGGAATGCTACGTGAGACTGCTTTGAGTGTCTCTCTCTGACGGAAGGCTGAGGCTGCTAGCACCCCTCTTTGAGTGTCTCTCTCTGACGGAAGGCTGAGGCTGCTAGCACCCCTCTTTGCTGGCACCTTTGGGAGAGATTTTCTATGTATCTTCTGAAGCTTGGGGGACATGCTAAGTGGGTGTCTGCTACCTGAAAAATCAAATGGCCAAGAGTTTACTTCTGGCCAGCTGCTCTCACTTTGTAGGTCAAAGGATGTGCGGCAGTGCCCAGGGGATGATGTGGGCAGGGGATCTGGCAGGGAGATCTGGGGGTCCTGCCCAACGTGGCTGCTCCAGGGCTTGGGGTAAGGGGGCCTTGGTAGGAAACTGGGGGGTGTCTGTGAGAGGCTAAGGGCAGCAGAGGAACATGAGCCATCTGCAGAGATGGTGTCTCCTCCATCAAAGGGAGACCGGGGCAGTGGTCCTTGGGGACAGAGAGTGTGGGAGGCTGTCAAAGTTGATGTGTGAGCAAGCAAGCCTCAGACCTCAGAAGAAACCATCTGAGACTTGTGCAGGCAGGAAAGCTTTTGGTCCTGGTCCCTTTGCCTGCCTTCCCTCTGTGATCTTGGAGCCAGGGCTCACTGAGGCAGAGGAGGAGGAGGGGAAAAGGAGGAGGAGCAAGGTGGGAGCTGAGAAGCCTTCAGAGCCTCCTGCCCACCCACAGCACCTGCAGCTGCAGTGGCCCGCTGGGTGAGGCCCCCGGAAGAGGCTCCGAGGATTACCCCAAAGGGCTTTTTTTTTTTTTTTTTTTTGAGACGGAGTCTCACTCCTGTCACCCAGGCTTTGGTGCACGGGCACAATCTCGGCTCACTGCAACCTCTACCTCCCGTGTTCAAGCGATTCTCCTGCCTCCTACTCTCCTGAGTAGCTGGGACTACAGGCGTGTGCCACCACGCCCAGCTAATTTTCTTGTATTTTAAATAGAAATGGGGTTTCACCATGTTGGCCAGCTGGTTTCAAAACTCCTGACCTCAGGTGATCCGCCCGCCTCAGCCTCCCAAAGTGCTGGGGTTACAGGTGTGAGCCACCGTGCCGGCCCCAACAGGCATTCTTTTCTAAACTGACTCAAATCATGTTGTTATTCACTATCAGAGAGGGACTGGGGACATCATGGACTTGCCCCAGCTCTCGTCCCAAGGTCCAGGAAGAACTAGCTCCAGAGGCCAGAGGGGAGGAAAGAAGAGAGTTGTTTTTCTGACAGCGAATCCTGAGACCTGCCGGCTCACTGTGGTGATTAAATTACCTCCATGAAAATAAGTGTTGTGAGGACGTGAAGTTGGAACCCCTGTGCATTGTGGTGGGAATGGAAAATGGCGCAGCCGCTGTGGAGGGCAGTCTGGCAGTCCCTCAGAAAGTGACACATGGGATGGCCACACGATCCAGCAATGCTGCTGCTTATATACCCAGAAGAAGCCAAAGAGCATCTGGAGGAAGTACTCCTACCCCCAAGTTTGTTGTAGCCCTGATTTGCAGTGGCCAAAAGGAACCCACCCAAGTGTCCACGGGCTGATGAGTGGATGAGCAGGGTGAGGTGTAGACAGACGGTGCAAGTTATTCAGCTTAAAAAGGAAGGAAATCCTGATGCGCCGCAAAGTGGGATGTGCCTCGAGGATGTCACACTGAGTGAAATAAACCAGACGCAGAAGGACACACTTTGTATGATTCCACTTACACGAGGCACTGAGTCAGATTCATAGACTATGGGGGGTTTGTTTAATGGGCACAGAGTTTCAGTTTGGGGAAGATGGAAAAGTCCTTGGAGACGGATGGAGGTGGCAGCTGCACACCATGGGAATGTGCCTAACACCACTGAGCTCTCCGCTTGAAAATGGTTAAAATGGTGAATTTATTTTATGTATTTTTACTACAAACGAAATGAAAAAAAAATAGGTCTACATGGCCAAAGAAGGCACTTGTTTGCCAGCGTTTGTCTCTTAGTTCCAGCTCTGATCCTGCTGGTCGCAGACAGGCACCGTCAGTTATGAGAGAGCACCTTTCTCATGACCAGGGCTGTCAGTATCAAGCTCGTCGCCCACGGTGGGCCCTTGACAGCGTGAGTCGAAGGCGCGTGGAAGAAAAGGTCTGTGCAGATGAGATCAGAAGCCGACGGCCTGGGGGGCTGAGCATTGCAGCGAGCAGGGCATGGCAGGCCTCCTGGAGGGAGAGGGAGAGAGGAGGGGCCTCGGGCCACCGTGTGAGCTTCCGAGGAGCTGGGATTTGTGAAGGAGAAAACCACTGCCCTGCGGCCTGGATGCAGGGGGTGGGTCGGAAGTGTTGCAGGAGCCCACTCTACCCCAGGTCTTGAGGCATGAGGGGCCTGGAGGAAGGCAGCGCCCGTGGGGAAGGAGGGCCACAGGGAAGCCATCCTGGTCCTTTGGGCAAACAGATTTGGGGTTCAGGCAGGGAGGAGGAGGACTGTGCTTTCCAGAGGGCCCAGCAGGACTGAGGGGTGGGGTGGGGGGGCAGGGAAGTCTGGCAATGACAGGGAGCAGGGAGTGAGGCCCATGGATCTGCGCAGGAGGAAGGCATCAGGCCACATGTCGAGATGCTCGTTTTTGGTGGCAAGCAGGCCTCGGGGCCAGGGCTGTGGGTGTGTGGGGTGTGAGTGTGTGGCCTGTGCTCACGGAGCCCAGGCATGGGAGCCCATGGACACTCCCCTGTCTCCTTCCTGATTCTCCTCCAGCAGGCAGGAGGAATGAGGCAGATGTGCAGAGACAAGCAGAGGGTGGGGAGGGCAGAGGGAGAGGAAGGGAGACAGACACACCTCACGCCGCGGGCCCCGAGCTTGCTCCTACACCGGCATAGAAGCAGGGGGCATGGCTCCTCCCCACGGGGCGGAAGCAGCGCCTTCTCTTTGTGCTTGTCGTTTGCAGCAGAGGTCAAGTAACACTAGTCCGCCTGAACGTTACTCTGTGCTCCCTACTGCTGCCCCAAACAGAGTCCAAGCACCTCCACCCTGCACTCAGGGCAACCCAGCTCCGCCCCACCCGCCACGCTCTCTCAGGGCTCCGTGAACAGACCTGGTCAGGCCACGCCTTTGTGCTTGCTCTTCCCTTGAGACATCCGGCTGCCCAGCACCCAGAGCCCCCTCCAGCTCACCACCCCTCAAAGCTTCCTGGCCTCCGACAGCTCTGGGCTTGACTTCTGACTTCTCCAGCCCTCTGTGGAGCTTGGGGGCCCCTTTGCCCAGTTCCCCGTCTTTAGGCTTCTGCCACTCCACTGGAAGCTCGCTGAGAACTGGCTCTGGGTTTTCTCTCCTAGGGCTGGGCACAGAACAGGAGCCCAGGAACTATTTGGGGCCTTGAATGATGTACTTGGCGCCCTTCTGCTGTTGGGGCCGCTTCTCTCTCAATGTCCCAAGTGGACAGAAGGGAGCCCAGAGACACCAGCCCCCTCCATAGAAGAGGCCTCTTCCAACCTGCTCTTCCTCCTTGACTGGAGGCGCCCCTCCCCTTCCTCCTTTTCACATTTCTAGTACTTTAATTCCTTGCAGAAGCCTTTTAAAATAAAAATAAGGCCAGGTTCACACCTGTAATCCCAGCACTTTGGGAGGCCGAGGTGGGCAGATCACCTGAGGTTGGGAGTTCGAGACCAGCTTGACCAACACGGAGAAACTAAAAATACAAAAATTAGCCAGGCGTGGTGGCGCATGACTGTAATCCCAGATACTTGGGAGGCTGAGGCAGGAGAATCCCTTGAACCTGAAAAGCGGAGGTTGCAGTGAGCCGAGATTGTGCCATTGCACTCCAGCCTGGGCAACAAGAGCGAAACTCCATCTCAAAAATAAAATAAAATAAAATAAAAATAAGCAAGAGAACAAACCCCCCATAAACCCAGAGACTGGGTTCACATTTCCATTCATCTTACCCAGATATTTCCCCCATGCACACAAAATCTTTTACAAAAATTGAACCACAGAAAATGCAGTATTTTAAAACCTGCTTTTCTGATGTCTAGTCATTGTGTGCATCTGTCCTTGTCAAGGGTCTCAAGGCTTGTGTCACGTGGCTGCACCTTCGTTCATTTAATGGATCCCGTCCTGTCGCGCCTGCGGACTGCTCCACTTTCATGCGGATCATCAGTGATGTCGCTGCAAGGCTGCCAGCACCTGACTAGGCGTCTGCTCCTTTCCTCAGACCCGTCCGGTCACTTTTTAGAGGACTCGCAACACTGAAACCGCTGTCCGATGGCCACGGGTGCCTACATCCATCCGCCCCTCTGGGCTTGGTTTACTTGACTGCACAGCGGCCTTCAAGCCTGCTGCCCCTCTGGCCTCAGGTCTCCTCTGCTTCTGTGATTCTGGTTCTTCTCGCAGCTCTCAGCCACCCTCTCGGGCCCACTCCTCAGTGTAGACCATGTCTATGCTCGCTTTGGGGCTCTGACCCAGTGCACACTGTGACAGCCGCCTCCAAATGCCAATGCTTGGATGTCTTCCAGACATCTTGAAATCAGCATTTTTCTTTTTTTAAAAATGAAATGTTTCAGGCATACAAAAATGTATAAAATATATTTAACAGGCTTGGCGTGGTGGCTCACGCCTGTAATCTCAGGACTTTGGGAGGCCGAGGCGGGCGGATCACCTGAGGTTGGGAGTTTGTGACCAGCCTGACCAACATGGAGAAACCCAGTCTCTACTAAAAAATATACAAAATTAGCCAGGCATGGTGGCAGGCGCCTGTAATCCTAGCTACTTGGGAGGCTGAGGCAGGAGAATCGCTTGAACCCGAGAGGCGGAGGTTGCGGTGAGCCGAGATCGCACTATTGTACTCCAGCCTGGTCAACAAGAGTGAAATTCCGTCTTAAACCCTCTGCGCATCCCCAGCTAATGTGTTCCTCCCTGCCCCGAGGTTACTGCTGCCCTGAATCTGGCTCTCTCGTCTCCATGCCTGTCTTCGGAGAGTCCAGCCTCCCACGCTGGAGCTGGTTTATACCTGGACACCTGCTGGTGTCCAGGAGCCCCCCTCCAGGTGTGGTTTCTCTCAGAGGCACACCCACTGTGCCACTCTGGTCCTCTTCCCAGCTCCCCCATGAGCCCCTGCAGGGCTTTTCACAGCCACCTCTGCACTTCCGGCCAGGCGGGAGCCCCCAGGGTGAGCTGTCGTCCCCTTTGTCACCACAACAGCTCCAGCACCTGCACCTGGCAGAGCTCAGTAAATTGTTGTTGGATTCGCTGTATTACTGGGTCAATGTGGATGGAGTTAAAATCATTTCTTTTTATTGTGGTAAAATATATATAACATTAAATGTACCATTTTAGGTGTGCAGTTCGGTGGCATTAAGTGCAGTCACACTGCTGTGCACCTCACCACCTTCCATCTCCAGGACTCTCATCTTTTTTTTTTTTTTTCTTTTGAGATGGGGTTTTGCTTTTGTTGCCCAGGCTGGAGGGCAATGGCGTGATCTTGGCTCACTGCAACCTCCGCCTCCCGGGTTCAACGATTCTCTTGCCTCAGCCTCCTGAGTAGCTGGGATTACAGGCATGCACCACCACGCCTGGCTAATTTTGTGTTTTTAGTAGAGATGGGGTTTCTCCATGTTGATCAGGCTGGTCTTGAACTCCTGAACTCAAGTGATTCACCACCTTGGCCTCCCAAAGTGCTGGGATTACTGGCGTGAGCCACTGTGCCCAGCGAGGACACTTTCATCTTCCCCATACTGAAACTCTGTCCCCATTCAGCACTCACTCCCCGTGCCCCTCCCCCTCAGCTCCAGACAACCACCATTCTAACCATTCTACTTTCTCTCTGTACATTTCACTATTCAAGTACCTCACATAAGTGGAATCATACAGGATTTCTCCTTTGGTGACCAGCTTATTTCACTCAAGTTTCATCCGTGTTGTAGCACATGTCGGGATTTCCTTCCATTTTTTTTTTTTTTTTTTTTGAGATGGAGTCTTGCTCTGTTGTCCAGGCTGGAGTGCAGTGGCACAATCCCAGCTCACTGCAACCTCCTCCTCCCAGGTTGAAGTGATTCTCCTGCCCCAGCTCTCAAGGAGCTGGGATTACAGGCGTGTGCCACCACGCCTGGCTAATTTTGTATTTTTAGTAGAGACGGGGTTTCACCATGTTGGCCAGGCTGATCTCGAACTCCTGACCTCAGGTGATCTGCCTGCCTCGGCCTCCCAAAGTGCTGGGATTACAGGCATGAGCCACTGAGCCCAGCCTCCTTTTTTTTAGGGTCTTGCTATGTTGCCCACCACTGGAGTGCAATGGTGCGATCATAGCTCACTGTAGCCTCAAACTCCTGGGTTCAAGCAACCCTGGTGGCATGCACCACTATGCCTGGCTAATTTTCTTTTTTATAGAGATGGGGTCTCACTATGTTGCCTAGGCTGGTCTTGAGCTCCCGGTCTAAAGTGATCCTCCACCTTAGTCTCTTGAATAGCTAGGATGACAGGCATGAGCCATGGTGCCTGGCCCTTCTTCCTTTTTAAGGGTGAATAATATTCCATTGTATGTGAATTGTGTGGATGGTTTTGAATGGGTCTGGGGACTTTGTGATTGTCTCAGTGATTATGGGGTGGATGGACACAGTTGGAGTAGAGCGTGCTCCAGTCTGGAGGTACTGGGGGACTCACCCGCTCTCCACCCATAACCAGGGGTCCCAAGGCCTGAAATGCCATCATCTTGGCCTCTGTGCTTCCTTTGTGTGCTCTGGGCCCTTTGCCCCATGGAGACCTCTCCCCAGGGTGAGGGAGCAGAGCCAGTCCTTCATGTCTTCGAGCATCTCTGCCGTGTAAACAGAAAGCTAGACACTGGAGAGCTGGTGAGGGCTGAAGGAATCATGAGCCTAAGGGGAGAGAAGTGGGACCTTTTCCCTTCCTTCCCTGGAGCCTCCCTCACACATGGATGTGCTCCCGCCACTCCGTGCTGGCTGTGGGGTTCCAAGGGACTCCCTGATGGAGATGGGGGTGCCTGCAAAGAAAGGGGTGGCATTTCCTTGCCCGTTGGGATGTCTTCTCATACAAGGGACTAGCTGAACCACCCTCTGTGTCATTTGAGCTGGTTGATCAAGAAAAAGAGGCCTGGCGCGGTGGCCCACGCCTGTAATTCCAGCGCTTTGGGAGGCCGAGGCGGGCAGATCACGAGGTCAAGAGATCGAGACCATCCTGGCCAACATGGTGAAACCCGTCCCTACTAAAAAATACAAAAATTAGCTGGGAGTGGTGGCGTGCATCTGTACTCCCAGCTACTCGGGAGGCTGAGGCAGGAGAATTGCTTAAACCCAGGAGGCGGAGATTGCAATGAGCTGAGATTGCGCCACTGCACTCCAGCCTGGCGCCTGGTGACAGAGCAAGACTCTGTCTAAAATAATAATAATAATAAAAAGAATGAGACAGAGAAGTCTGGGCAGAAAGAGGCTGAGCAGGGCACCCGCAGCTGCGTTTTGCATGCAGAGGATGCGTTTGCTCCCTTCGGGCCAGCTGCAACGCAAGAGGCTTGCTGGGCGGGCCACCTTGCCAAGACCATGGCCAGGGACCTGCTGGCGAGGTGAGGAGCCCCATGGAAGGTACTTGGCAGAGGATATGGGGCAGCAGAAATTTCCCTCCCTCCCCAGGAACCCAGTGGTGGGCGAACACTGCAGGGCTGCTGAGAGCCACACCTCCCAGGAGCACCAGTTAGGTCTGAAGGCCTTGACTCTGGCCCATTTTTCTCCTGCCAGCCGATATTCCAGAGGGAAAGAGACTCGGGGGACCCGGAGTGGGCGGGATAGCGAGGTCTTGCCCCCCTTCCTCAGGGCCACAGGCCCAACCCAGGCTGGGCAGAAGTGTATTCACTAGAGTCCGCTTACTAAATTCGGCTGGACCTGGCATTTGATATGGGACACCAGCCAGGAAGGACGGGGAGCTGCTGAGATGTCTTACGGATGGAAAATAAGTAAGATTTCCCGCCGCGCCTTGGTTGGCAGTGATTGGGAAAAAAAGTCGTTTTGTATCCATGCCTCACTTGGGCCAAATAATAGCGTAAAACTTAAGTACAAGGGGGCTCTGGACTTTAAGTTTTAAGTGGGGGGCAAAATCCCCGGGACACAGAGGTGGGGGAGGGGCAGGGGTGCCTACTCCCAAATGCCACAACCAGGGCCTGGGGTGGCAGAGGAGCAGAGGTGAGTCTGAAGCTCGTGTCCTGGCAATGGAGGGCAGTCCACAGTGGGAAACCGTGGTGTAGAGAAACTCACAAGTGATTGCAGAGCAGAGACAGGAGGACCCATTGATAGGCAGGAAAGGACCCGTAGAAAGGCAGGAAGAAACTTACAGGCAAGCCAGGGGAAGTGAAGAAACAGCACTGCAGACAGCGGGAAATAACCGAGTGAAGTAAACATCTCACCGCAGGGGCAGGTGGAGAGGATAACCCAAGAATTTCAGTCATTACACAGAGAGAGGCTGGCAGGATATCGCCTGAAAACAAGCCCTAGCCAGATCACCTGAGGTCAGGAGTTCGAGACCAACCTGGCCAACATGGAGAAACCCCATCTCTACTAAAAATACAAAAACATTAGCTGGGCGTTGTGGTGGTCACCTGTAATTCCTGCTACTCAGGAGGCTGAGGGCAAGAGAATTGCTTAAACCCGGGAGTCAGAGGTTGCAGTGAGCCAAGATTGTGTCATTGCGCTCCAGCCTGGGCGACAGAGCGGGACTCTGTCTCAAAGCAAAAAAAAAGCCCTCGGCATGCAGGATTGATAGGAGGCAGGTGGAGCAGCAAGGTCGAGCAGGGGTGGGCACAGGCCATGTGTGGACGGGCAAGACACAAGTGCGCATGCCACAGACGGGCAGACTTGCAGCTTAGAACACATGATGAGAAAAGTGAAACTTATAAAGGAAAAAAGTCCTAGGCCTGTATGGACTAAGCAAAATGATGGTTAAATACATGAAACAAAAGTGACTAGCATTGTAAGGAGAGCTTGATAAAGTGGGAGTTACGGTTACAGTGGGAGCATTCAATACCCAGCTCTCAGGCCAATCAATAAAAGGCAATGATTAAAAAAAAATTGACGAATGCATCTGATTTAATAGGTGGAGTTTTTTGTTTTTTTTTTTCATGTGTGTAAAGTATAGTTGTTAAAACAACAGAAACAGGCCGGGTGCAGTGACTCATGCCTGTAATCCCAGCACTTTGGGAGGCCAGGCGGGCGGATCACCTGAGGTCAGGAGTTTGAGACCAGCCTGACCAACCTGGAGAAACCCTATCTCTACTAAAAATATTTTAAAAATTAGTCAGGTGTGGTGGTGGGCGCCTGTAATCCCAGCTACTCAGAAGTCTGAGGCAGGAGAATCGCTTGGACCCAGGAGGCGGAGGTAGCGGTAAGCCGAGATTGTGCCATTGCACTCCAGCCTGGACAACAAGGGTAAAACTCTATCTCAAAACAAAAAAACAAAACACAACAAAACAAAAAAACAGAAGCAGAATAGACAGGGCGTGGCCTCTGGGGGCCAGTGTGGAAGCACAGCCCCACATACTTAGACCTGGGGGAGGAAGGGCTGTATGCTTCAACAGGTCTAGGGATGGCATGCAGGGACGGGGGTTCTCATGTGTTGGCCCTCGTGGCACAGAATGGAGATCTGGTGTGGCTGATGGTGGGCCTGATCAAGATATGGCTGTAGTCTCAGCCCCTCCTCCGAGTCCCACACCTCTGACTGCAGGTAATCAGCAAAGAGAGCCCCGGCCCAGCGCAGGACACGCCCCAGGTGGTGTTTTTGCACAAAGCTGTCTAGGTACGTGGCCAGCTCATTGTCATCCAGCCCATTTCGCAGGATGTGGTCGTGGTGTTCCTGTAGGATGGCCAGGCAGAGGAACAGCGTAAATGGGTTCCCCCGGCCAGACTCCTGGGGGGGGGGACTTCCCAGGGTCTTTCCGGGAGCCCACCTCTCGCATCAAGGGGGGATCCTACACCCATGTTACCAGTGGCAGACGCCTCCTGGGTGGATGGCGGAGATGAGGAAGGTGGGGAATTGGGGCGGGAAAAGGAGGAGAGCAGAGGGTCTGGGGGAGTTTGGCAAAGGCTTGGAGAGGGACTTGGAGCTGATAAGGGCGGCTGGGTGGGGCAGCTGGACCAGAGGGTCCCTCCTGAAGCCCATGTTATCCCTGAGTTGTTGGAGGCCAGGCCATCCAGGATGGCTTGCTCAGGTGGCACCCCCTGATACCAGACCCCTGGCTACCTGTGGTCAGGTGATCAATGGAATCTTCAAAGGTACTACCTCCTGCTGGCGCTGTGGCTCACGCCTGTAACCGCAGCTCTTAGGGAAGCAGAGGTGGGACGATAGCTTGAGCCCAGGAATTCGAGACCTGCCTGGGCAATACAGTGAGACCTCATTCTCCACAAAAAGGAAAAAAACATACACAGGCACTACCTTCTCCACCAGCAGGCCTCAGCATGTGCCCGTCACACGGGGTGCCCCCTGCGGCCACCAAAACCAGTGTCTGCCACTTGGCTGGGGGATCCAACCAGTTCTTCCTCATGTTCAGGAGGATCAGAGGGCAGCGATCTTCAGGTGACTTCAAGTATGCAGAGGGCATCGTCGAAGGTGAACTCACGCTTGAGCTCCAGCAGCAAATTCAGAGGAAAAGCAAAGACTTTTGTTCCTTCTGTATTATAATAGGAAAACAAAAATAAAAGGACCTATATAGTTTAAGTACCAAAAAACCCTACAAATTGATAAAGATAGAAATCAAAGAGCTAGAAAACCAACATGCATCTCATTCATGCTTCTAGTGGAATGGAAAAGCAACCCCACGCGTGGATGGGTCTCTGTGAGCGCTGACAAAACAGACCTGAGCTCACGGTAACGTCGTTTCCCTGGTAAGGAGGATGGGAGCAGCAGACATGTACAAGACTAGGAATGAGAACAGAATTTGGAGAAGACTGTATTCCATACTCTGGCAATACATTTGCAAACCTGGGAGGAAGGACTCCCCAGGATATGAGTCTCCTCAAGGGGACGCCGAGGTCAGATCCTTGGGTGAAACTTGGCTGGATCACCCACTAGCTGTGTGACCTTATGCAAGTCCCTTAGCCTCTGTGTGCTTCAGTTCCACGTCTGTCAAATGGAAATAATGATAGTTCCTACCTCTTGGGTACTTGTGAGGACTGAAGGACTTCATGCATGGAAGTGCTCAGACCTGGCACACAGCAAAGGGTCAGGAAGGGGTGGAGTTGCTGTGCTGGCCACAGGCTGCGCATCTGAGAGAAAATCAGTGTGCATTTCCACTTGCATTTGTAAAATCAACTCTTGAAGGATTCAACGTAAATAATAAAACATTACAAATCTTAACAGAAAATTAGGAATTAATCCTGGGGCAAGGAGGATCCTCCTAATCTAAATGAAAACAAGAGAGTTCTATTTAGCTATATAAAAACTTTTATATAGCAAAAGATGCCATAAATATAGTTTGTGCACAAGCGATAGATTCAGGAAAATACTAGTGATACAGATGGCTGTAATATGCAAAGAGCTCCTAGACACCAGCAAGGAAAGCACAAATGCCTATTAAGAAACGGACAAATGCCAACGGCCATTGCACAGGGAGGAGTGCTCCAATCACTGGGCGGCAGGGAAACGCAGAGAACGTCGCCCACTGCCAGGCTGGCCGAAGTTACAACAGCCCCTTAGGGCCGCCTCGGTGGACAGCCGCCGGCAACACCTGTGAAGACTGACAAAGCCAGCGTCCCTGGGATCTAACACACAGAAATACACACGCCAGGACACATAAGGCGGCCCATGGAGCACTGATCCACAGTGGATTGCAAAGCGGTCTCCCATCCACGGGGACCCTGCGGCTGCTTGCCCACTCAACATGCTCACCACTGCTTTCACACGGCCCGGAGGAGGGATGGACTCCAGATCCCAGCCACTCTGGAGGGAGTGAGGTCAGAAGATGCAGAAAAGAGTGTGTGACGAGGCTCCGCTTTTTTTTTTTTTTTTTTTTTTTTTGAGACGGAGTCTGGCTTTGTCGCCCAGGCTGGACTGCAATGGCACGATCTTGGCTCACTGAAACCTCCACCTCCTCCAGAGTTCAAGCGATTCTCCTGCATCAGCCTCCGGAGTCCAGGATGGTCTTGATCTCCTGACCTCATGATCCGCCTGCTTTGGCCTCCCAAAGTGCTGGGATTGCAGCTTGAGCCACTGTGCCCAGCCTAGGCTCCGTTTTTAAAATGCTGACAGCTCCCAGTGTCATGTACATTTTTACTTCGTGTATGTTAAATAAGCACTGAGAAAAACTTAGGGAAAAACTTGGGGATTACTGATGAGAGACTCATATTGAGAAAGGGGCAAGCCAAGTAAGCACACAAGAAAAAGTCTGAGCTAAACAATGTGTATTATGTCTATAAAACTACACTTGTGTGATTATTGTGAAGAAATAAAACTTAAATTTTCTGGCCGGGTGTGGTGGCTCATGCCTGTAATCCCAGCACTTTGGGAGGCCGAGGTGAGTGGATCACGAGATCAGGAGTTGAAGACCAGATGGGCCAACGTGTTGAAACCTCGTCTCTACTAAAAAATATAAAAATTAGCTGCGCATGGTGGCTCGTGCCTATAATCCCAGCTACTCGGGAGGCTGAGGTGGGAGAATTGCTTGAACTGGGACCTGGGAGGTGGAGGTTGCAGTGAGCCGAGATTGCGCCACTGCCCTCCATCCTGGGCTACCGAGCGAGACTCCATCTCAAAGCAAAACAAAAACAAACAAAACTTTAAATTTTCTTTGCATTTTTCAAGTAAACATTATATTTCATGTGTGATGAGGGCACATTCCATGTCTGTTAAGATCCAGGATGGGGCTTCCCAGGCCCCAAGAGACTGGCAGCACTGACCCAAGCGTGCCCTGGCATGTCCTCCTGGCATGCCCACTGTGTCCCTTGCAGAACGGCCAGGGCATGGGCTGGTCTCCAGAGTTTTGCGGCTGGGGCTGCGGCCAGGCGGTGACTCAGGCAGGTTCCGCCTGGGCTGGGAGGGCCGGGCATTCCTGCTGTGAGGCTGCCTGTGCCTAACTCACCATGACTTGCACTTTGCTGCATCCTGCCTGGCAGGCTGACTTAGCCAGGATGACCCCACGTCCCCTCCAGCCAGCACTCATGCCGTCTGCCTCACAGGTGCCATTTGTCCTGACTCAGCAGAGGCTTCCTTGGGAGCCAGGGCCTGGGCCTGGGAGCCACAGTTTCCTGGGAGCAGGAAAGTCCAAGGGAGACAGGATGAGGACTGGGGCCTCTGCAGCAGCTTGGGGGAGGCTCCCCCTGCTCACACTCACCTCCCCAGGCTGCAAACCTGCAGCTTCTCTGAAGCATGTTGCAGCTGCTTGCCCATTCAACATGCTTGCCACTATGCATGAAGCACCATGACTATCAGAAGTTAAAGAGAGAAGAAGCAGCCCGGTAGTCCTTTCCTAAGTGCTTTCCTACAAGTCCTCAGAAGGTGTGGACACAGTGGGGGAAGTGCCCCGGGCACAGCCAGCTCTGCTGATTACATGCCCTCCAAACAGGGGCTCTGTAGCAGTAGTTGACTGGGCACAGTGACTCGATCACAGCTCTCTGTGGCCTAACTCCTGGGCTCAAGCGATCCTCCCACCTCCGCTTCACCAAGTAGCTGGGACTACAGGCGTGTGCCACCATGCCCAGCTGAGTTTTAATTTTTTATAGAGAGAGGGGTCTTGCTTTGTCACCCAGGCTGGTCTCAAACTCCTGGCCTCAAGAGATCCTCCTGCCTCAGCCTCCCGAAGTGCTGGGATTACAGGTGTGAGCTGCTGTGCCTGGCTGAACACTAGGTAAGTATGTATTTGTACCCACTGAGCAAGCTCTCTTCATTCCCACACCTCCCCACCTCCCAGCCTGGTAACCACCAATCGACTCTCTCTCTTCATGAGGTCCACTTGTTTGGCTCCCACACATGAGGGAGAACATGCGGTATTTGTCTTCCTGAGGCATAGCTCTTTAACCAATGGGAGATCCCTGAGACCCACTGCCTAATTTTCTCCTTTCTACTCTTTTTTTTTTTTTTTTTGAGACAGGGTCTACCTGGTCACTCTGTCGCCCAGGCTGGAGTGTACTGGCACGATCACAGCTCATTGCAGCCTCAACCTCCTGGGCTCAAGCAATCCTCCCGCCTCAGCCTGTCAAGTAGCTGGATGTATGCCACCATGCCAGGCTAATTTTTCTTTTTTTTTTGAGATGGAGTCTTGCCTAGGCTGGAGTGCAATGGCATGATCTCGGCTCAGTGCAACCTCCAGCTCCTGGGTTCCAGCGATTCTCTTGCCTCAGCCTCCCGAGTAGCTGGGATTACAGGCATGTGCCACCATGGCCAGCTAATTTTTGTATTTTAGTAGAGATGGAGTTTCACCATGTTGGCCAGGCTGGTCTCGAACTCCTGAGCTCAAGTGATCTGCCCGCCTCAGCCTCCCAAAGTGCTGAGATTACAGGCGTGAACCACTGCGCCCAGCCTCCCAGCTAATTTTTTATTTTTTGTAGAGATGGGTCTCTTCTCTCTATGCTGCCTAGGCTCCTTCTACTCTTACAAAGGAAGTGGTTTCCCCTGCCAACAACTATTTCCAATCTAAATGTTCCTTGAAATTTAAGCAAACTCGCTTTTCATTCATTCATTCATCCATTCAACACTTTTTTTCTAGCTTTGGGTGAATTTGCTGAAAATCATCTTGCTAAATGATTGATCATTTCCTGTCCGAGGGATGGCTTGGTATAGTGGGCTGCTTCCGTATCCTCAGAGGTCTCCCTTGTGCCAGGATATGGTACTGAGCAGAAGCTGAGATATCTGCCTTTGTGGACATTCCAGTCCATGGGGGGGACAAGGACAGAAGAAAAACAATCAACACATAGTCATGCAAACAGAGATAGGATTGCAGGTTGTGACAGGTTCTTGGAAGTAACGAAGATTTTATTTGGGGGGTGAGAGAGGTCAGAGAGTCTGGTGCCGTGTAGAAGAGAAAGTGTCCCAGGGAGTAAGAACAGCACATGCAAAGGCCCTGTGGTAGGAAATTGCCAGACTCAGTCAAGGAATGCCAACAGACTAGAGTGCAGTGAGAATGTGGAAAGTGGTGCCAAGGGAGGCTGGTGAGGCAGTCAGGAGCCAGGCCAGGCAGGAGCTCACAGGCCATGGGAGGAAGCTTTCTGAGAGCAAGGGGAGCCACCTCGGGATGTGAGTCAGGGGGAGAGACATGCTCAGGTCCTCATAATCCACAGGCCTCTCTGGCAGCTGGGATTACAAACCCCGAAATAAGACTAACAGAATGGGAAACATTCCAGAAACAGCATCTGTAGGACCTAGCACCTGGGGGGCCTGGATTGGGTGGTGGGTGCAGAGCTGGGGTGCCTGACTGAGCCTGGACTCAAGGAGAGTAGGCAGATGGCAGGAACAGTAGCCTGGGAGAGAGTGGGAGTGACAGCCCAGGTGAGGAGGAGGCACTGGGGGTGGAGGACTAGGGCTTGCAAAGATTGCTTGCAACCCCAGCACTTTGGGAGGCGGAGGCGGGAGATCACTTGAGCCCAGGAGTTTGAGACCAGCCTGGGCAACATAATGAGACCCATCTCTACAAAAAATTTAAAAATTAGCCAAGCATGGTGATGCGTCCTGTCATCGGGAGGTGGGAGGATCGCTTCAGCGCCGGAATTCAAAGCTGCAGTGAGCCATGAAGGCACCACTGCACTCCAGCCCGGGCAACAGAGCGAGACCCTGTCTCAAGAAAAAAAGAAAATATATCCGAAAAACAAGTATCTGCAAATTTCTGTCACAACCCACACTTTTGCCAGTACAGAAACTGTAACCAAAACCCAAACAGGCAAACAAGGATTTTGTTCTTTGCAGATTTTAACTGCTTCTAGGCTCCTTGCTCTGGCGCTTCCAGCACTACTGCTGCCACTTTCCACGTCACCCACGCCACCTGACCTTTCCCGGGTGCCCTCGGCCCTCCAGGCCCTGTTGTGGACACTTTGCGACTCACTGCTGCATTGCGGGCTTTTGCTAGTTGCTTCCATGGTTCACCCCAGGGGTGGGCCCCTGCCACGGTGAGTCAACTCCGAATGGCACTCTGCCCTCTACTCAAGGTCCACATTCCCAGGAGAGTCAGGGGAGGTCCTGTGGGGGAGCCCACCCCAACCCATGGCTGGCCTGGAGCAGGCACCTGGTTGACCATCTCATCAAGTGGGAAGGGGTCCCCTGCAAAGATAATCAGCTGCTGCCACCAGAAAAGGGGGAGAGGCTGGCACTGGCCTGAGCCCCTGGCTGGTCTTCCCCCTCTCAGGAGGCACCTCACTCTGCACCTACCACCCAGTCCAGGACCCCCAGGTGCTAGATCCTGCAGATGCTTCCTTCTGCTGTTTCTGGAATGTTTCCCATTCTGTTAGTCTTATTTGGGGGTCTCATTTCTTGCCTGCATTGCTGGAAGCTGCAGCTTTCAGTCTAGACCTTTCTCACACTGTGCCCTGTCCAGGGGGTTCTCTAAAACAAAAAACTATCAGACATTTGTCTTTCTGATAAGCTCCTCAGTGCCCCACACCCCCGCAGCCAGCCTGGCCCACAGGTTTCCGTGAGCCCCCGCCCCGGGAACATCATTCCCCCCCCCACACCTCCTGCTGGCAGCAGTGGACACATCACAGCTTTCCTGTGACCTTATGTTCCCTGCCTCTATGCCTTTGCTTCTGCTATTCCAAGCCCCCTTGCTGTTCCCTGCCCAAACGCTTCTCACTCAGCTCTGATGACGTTCCCTCCCCCGGAGTCTCATCCCGGGTGCCGCCAGCCTCCTCTGCCGATCTGGTCACTACAGTGTTCACATTATTTTGAAATTTTCTGTTTATTCCGGAGGAGGGAGATGGACTTTTTCTGTGCCTCTTTGCTGTCTTTTACGTTTTGTTTCATGAGCATGTATTGCCTGTCTTAAAATGCACCAAACATTTACAAAATACAAGCTCATTAGCTCATTGCAAAAAGTCAAATGTTGCTTAAGATGAAAACAGATCTAAAGTAATTCCACCCCCATCAGTTGCCCCGTCATGTTGGGGGCCACCCTTCTGGTCCTTTCTTGCATGTCAGAGCGCACGTGTGTACATCTGCTGTACATCCGTACACGCATGCGCACTCTAACGTGCAAGAAAGGACGAGTCCGTCTGTTGTTCGGTAAGCTGTTTTTTCTTTCTTTTCTTTTCTTTTCTTTCTTTCTTTTTTTTTTTTAGACAGAGTCTTGCTCTGTCATCCAGGCTGGAGTGCAATGGCGCAATCCCGGACTGCAACCTCTGCCTCCCGGGTTGGGTCAAGCAGTTCTCCTGCCTCAGCCTCCCAAGTAGGTGGGAATACAGTCAATAAATATTTATTGAGCATCTACTATAAATGCTGTATGGAGATTACAGCAGTGAAGAAATCAAATTCTAGCTGTCAGGAGTTAAGGGACAGGTAGCAAACAAGACATAAACCCTCCAGAGAAAGAATAAGGGGGGAAGAGGACAGCATTGCGACGGGTCAGGACTGTTTCCCCGCTGCACATTGGAGTGGTGTGGGTGGATGGAGGGGGAAGGGCGTTTGAGGTGGAGAGAGAGCAGGAGGGCCAGAGGACATCCTCGGGACTGGTTGGCCACGATGGGGACCTCGCATTTCTCTCGAGGGAAATGGGAAGCAAGGCCCACATGCTGGTGAGCAGCCTGCAGGAGGGTGAGGGTGGCAGGAAGTGCCTGGTGGAGAGGGGGCGGCGAGTACGTGGCTGCAGTGGGAGTGTGAGAGGTGACCACACGTGCCATTCCACACCTGCCCCCTCCCCCACAGCGGGGTGCAGAGCAGGAACCCAGCGAACATCCCTCAGACAGTGTGGAAAGGGCTTTCCAGACTCCTTCCTTCCCAAGCATGTCTGGTTTCCTGGGGTCCACACAGAAGGAACTTCCCAGAGTTCTCACCCTCCTTGGCCCTCTTTTCAGCTATTCAGCAAGAGTGCAGATTTATGGACTGGAGACCCCCTCGAAAGCCCCCAGCTTGTGGCTCCCCCAGTGTTAGGGTCCCTGTCTCCATGGGGCCCTGTGCACACCGGAGGATGTGAAGGGCCGGGGCAGTGGTGGCTGGGGGTGCCTTTCGGGGGGAGCAGCATGCTCTCGCTGTGGCTTGTGGCTCACCCCTGCCGGCCTTATGTAACCAGAGGACTTGGGGGAACTGCATCCGGCAGTGGCAGGTTGGAAAGCTGGAAAAGCTCCACGCCAGGCTGAATCAATCAGCAGCCCCCACGCCTGGGGCAAACACAAGCTCTTTTGAAGATTGGATGTGTGCCCTGCCCAAGCCTTCAGACACATTCTTGGCTTTCAGAAGCAAACAAAAGCAGACAGCCCGGGACCTAATCCCCAAAACCAGGGCTGTAGGGAGCAGAAGTCCAGATTATGCCACACCCCACATTTGAATATTGTTTATTCCTTCTCACGGAAACGTCCTGGGCAGGAACTCTAAGGGCTCAATGAAGGATGGTCCTTAAATACGTGCCCTCTTGGCTCTTGCTGTTCCAGGAGCCCCAGTTACCAGGAGAGGCTGTGTCAAAGGTAACCCTCTTCCCTGCGCGCCTTATTTTTTCTCTTGTCTAGGTGGAGCCTGCACTAGAAGCAGGGGCCCTAAGTGTCGCAAGTCTCCCAGAGGGCTGGTCCCTGCCTCTGGGACCATCATCTCTGGAGCATCCTCCTGGACCTTTGGCAGCTCTGCCATCCCCCAAACCAGGAGACAGAGGTCCAGTGACCCTCGGAGCAGGGATGCCAGGGTGGCCATGGGGTGAGAGGCCTTGATGGGCTGTGAGACTCCATCACTGGAGGGGAAGGCGGCAGAGCCGAGTGCCAAAGGCATGAGCGGCCGACAGAGACAGATGTGCGTTCAAAGTCTGATGTGCCGCTTGCTAACTGTGAGATCAGACAGAGCATTGAGCGTTTCTCAGTCTCCCTTTCCTCATCTGTAAAACGCACTAATCGCTGTTCCTTCTTCATGGGCATCACTGCAGCGCTTTTGTGAGAAGGGGAAGGCAATGGGGAGGGGGGTGTCACGGGGGCAAAGTCAACGCTGGCACAGGTGAGGGGGGGGTGCAGGGATATGGGGTGCGAGGCAGCTGGCTCTGGGGAGGCTCCCATCCGGGTGCAGCTGCGACGTGAGGGGCTTTGGTCTCCACTCATTTCTGTGAAGCGGTATCTTTGTTAACCCCGTCTCCCAGGGAAGTCCTGGGAAGGCCATTCTGTCCAGAGACCACAGTTTTGAGTGGTGACACTGAGGTGCAAGGCCAGTCCCGTCCCTTGCTCACCAGGCTCTTCCCACCTGGGCTGCCTGCCTTGGTGGCCAGTGTCTAAGGCTGCTGCCCTGGTTTGACCTTACAAAGCTGGGGGAGAGAAGCAGGACCTTCCTACAGAGCTGGCTTTGTGACCAGCAGGAGGGGGCCTGGCCCATGGGGCTGAGGAGGTCCCAGTGAGGGGTCTTCCCCAGCCTCCTATCAGATCACAGGGAGGGGCCATAGAAAGGCAGGCTTAGAGCACCCCCGATGCCAGCAGGTCCCTCCTCCCTGTGCAGAAAGCCTGCGGCTGGGGGTCAGAAAGCCTGGAAAGGGGGAGGCAGAGGAAGGATTGGAAGCCACTCCATGGAATGTAGGCAGGATCACATATCTATGTACAATGTAATTATACATTACATGTGATTCATAAGGTTTAAAAAAAGGGAAATATCCTATTTTTGCTGAGGTTCAAAGTTATGCTATGTCTGCAGGTGGGCTGAGTATCTCTGAAAGGAGGGTAAGGGACTGTTAACAGTGGCTCCTCTGTGGGGCGGCGCTGACAGCTGCTGGAGCAGGGAGGAGGGAGGTGGACTTTTCTGTGCCCTTTTGCTATCTTTTACACTTTGTTTTATGAGCATGTACTGCCTGTCTTAAAATGCACCAAACATTTACAAAATACAAGCTCACTGCAAAAAGTCAAACGCTGCTTAAGATGAAAACAGATCTTCAATAATTCCACCCCCATCAAATGTCCCGTCATGTTGGGGGCCACCCTTCTGGTCCTTTCTTGCATGTTAGAGCTTGTGTGCGCGCACACACACACACACACACCCCTAGTCCATCTGTTGTTCTGTAACCTGTTTTTTCTTTTCTTTTCTTTCTTTCTTTCTTTTTTTTTTAGACAGAGTCTTGCTCTGTTGCCCAGGCTGGAGTGCAATGGCACAATCTCTGCTCACTGCAACGTCTGCCTCCCCGGTTGGGTCAAGCAATTCACCTGCCTCAGCCTCCCAAGTAGCTGGGACTACAGGTGCCCACCACCACACCCAGCTAATGTTTGTATTTTTAGTAGAGACGGGGTTTCACCATGTTGTCCAGGCTGGTTTTGAACTCCTGACCTCAAGTGATCCACCCATCTCGGCCTCCCAAAGTGCTGTCTAGGATTATAGGCGCAAGCCACCGCGCCAGGCCCGTAACCTGTTTTCTTTCTTATCCCCCAGTGCCTGGGACACCCCCTGGTGCAGAGAGAGCCCCTACAAACATGCTGAATCACCCGCTCCTCTTTACCCCTCAACATGCACAGTAATCCCTCACGTGGGTGTGACGGGAGTCATTTAAACTGTCTCCTCCTGCGGACTTGGGTGTTTCCAATATTTTCCTGTTATAGAAAACAGTGATGACTTTCTTATTCATGAATGTTTAGGAAAGGCTGTAGGACCTCTTTGTCACAGAGAAATATGTTTGAAAAGCTTTTGTCAGATGTTGTCAAATTGCCCCCAGCGGGGCCATCGCAATTTGCAACTATGGTTTCGTGTATGGGTGGCAGGAATCGCCTCCATCTGTGAATCCTTGGCGGGCATGAGCGTGCGTCTCCCCAGCTATGGCACGCATGGGTTTAAACACCAAGCCTGTTCAGCTCTGCCAAGAAACCAGCGCATTTTAGAACAATGGCTTAGGCAGAAGGGTTGGGCTAGGTTTTCCTTTATCGGCTTGGGTGTGGAATCGCGGCCGGTGCCCCCCAATCTACTTGGGGTGTAGGCCTGGGACTGTGCCAACAGCTTTGCAAGCAAGTAGCGGAGCCGGGGGGTCCGGGGAAAGGCTCTGCCCCCAGCACGCTGCCGAGGGCCCTCAGCAGCAGTTCCGCTCAAGAGGCGTGTCGCTGCGGGTGTCGCCCGCTCAGGGAAGCAAGGCCGCCGCGATCCCAGGCGTCTGAGCGAGGGGCGGGAGAGGAGGCGAGGCCCAAAACGGACCTTCCAGAGGGAAGGCCATTTTCCGCAGGGCCGAGCCCGGGCCCAGGCAAGTCCCCTTCCTATATAATTCAGGGCGCACTCGTGCCCCGCGCCGCTGCAGGTGCTCTCTGCCCCCAGGCACCATGAGCCAGATGAGCGAGACCGTGAGGCGCGCCCGCGCCGCCTTCAACTCGGGCCGGACCCGCCCGCTGCAGTTCCGGATCCAGCAGCTGGAGGCGCTGCGGCGCATGATCCAGGAGCGCGAGCAGGAGCTGGCGGGCGCGCTGGCCGCGGACCTGCACAAGGTGTCGGCGCCACGCGATGGGGCGGGGGCGGGGGGAGTGTAACCCGGAGAGGTTCAGGAAGCCGCCGAGACGGGGCGCCCCGCCCTCCCCTCCGCCACGCCCCAGCTCCGCTGGCCTTTTCCTGCTGCCCCGGCCTCCGCGTCCCGCCCGCAGCGCCCCCTATTTCAACTCTCCTGCTGCTCCGACACCCCGAACTTCTGGCCCCCCCTCATTCCTCAGCCCCACGCCCGACCACCTGGTTCTCCACACCAGGAAATAGTGCAGCTTAGCATCCCGGACGGCATGGGGGGCTCTCCCCTCCCTCTCCGAACTCACTGGGGCTGTTCAGACCCTCGATCTGAGCAAGAGCAGATGCCCCCGCATCACAGACCCCTGCTTCCCCCACATCCTGCCTGGGGTCCTCGGGAGCCCATCCTCCCACCGACTACCTTCTTTGCTCCTGCACTTTTATTTTACTTATTTATTTGAGACAGAGTTTCACGCTCATCGCCCAGGCTGGAGTGCAGTGGCACGATCTCAGCTCACTGCAGCCTCCGCCTCCCGGGTTCAGGCGATTCTCCTGCCTCAGCCTCCCGAGTAGCTGAGATTACAGGCACGCACCACCATGCCCGGCTAATTTTATACGTTTAATAGAGACGAGGTTTCACCATATTGGCCAGGCTGGTCTTGAACTCCTGCCCTCAGGTGGTCCGCCCGCTCGGCCCTCCAAAGTGCTGGGATTACAGGCGTGAGCCACGGCGCCTGTCCTACTTCTGCACTTTTAAATAAATTGCTCAGGATTTATTTAAACCAGAAACAACAAGGAAACCTACTCCATTGACTTTACAGCTTCTGTGTTGCTCTTCACAGCCAAGTTTATAAAAGAGACCCGTTTTCCGCCATCTGCACCCCCCTCTTCTCACCCCTGCTCCCCTCAGGAGTTCCTGAGCGCCCAGCAGTCCTTGGCCCTGCATCCACCGCCAGACAACTTAAGGGCCTGGCTCCATCCTGCCTGCCCAGATCCATCCCCCAGTGCCCGGATCCAGCCCCCCTCCCCCGATCCAGCCCCCCTCCCCAGATCCATCCCCCCCTCCGTGGATATACTCTCTCCTCTGCCCCATTTATTCCCCCTGCCTGGATCCATCTCCTTGCCCATGCCTGGCCCCTTCACCTGCTCTCTGCCCTGGGGCCCCACACATCCAAACCTGCCTGGGCCCCGCTCTGGTAGAAAGGGGTCCTCTCAGACCCACAGGTCCAAGGCCAATCCTGGCTCTGCCTCCCCCCGGCGGGACCTTCTGCGGCTACCTCCACCCTGGGCTGGGTGGGCGGCCCCCATCACCCTGGCAACTGAGCAGTGGGGCTCCCCCACGGCCCCAGCTGCAGGCAGGCCCTGGCCCTGAAAGCTGACTCAGGCCCTGTCGCTGCAGAATGAATGGACCGCCTACTATGAGGAGGTGGTGTACGTCCTGGAGGAGATCGAGTACATGATCCAGATGCTCCCCGAGTGGGCCGCGGACGAGCCTGTGGAGAAGACGCCCCAGACTCAGCAGGACGAGCTCTACATCCACTCGGAGCCGCTAGGTGTGGTCCTGGTCATCGGCACCTGGAACTACCCCTTCAACCTCACCATCCAGCCCATGGCGGGTGCCATCGCTGCAGGTGTGTGGCCCGGCCGGGAAGGGAAGCTGGAGGAGCACCATCCCCCACCGCGGAGCCATGCCAGGACGGACTTAGGCCTGTGATAAGAGTCCTGGGGTCAGATAAGGGTTTGCTGGGCCTGTCTCAGGAGGCTGTGCAGACCAAGCTATTTAGCCAGGCCTTTTGGTGCCTGAGGTCCAGCCAGACTCAGTGTCCACATCCAATGATGGAGAGAGGGCCTGCCTTTCCCCACCTCTGTTAGGGGGCTGGAGCTGCTGTCAGCTAATAAGCATTCCTAGGAGGGGCCAGAGCCCAACTCAGAGGGGCAGGTGATGCAGGTGGCCTGCGTGTGCCTGTCCCTGTGTCATGTGCCCGTGCGTGCTCCTGGTGTGCCCCGTGGCATGTGTGGGTGCCAGCAACTCTTCCCATCCACTGTCCCTAGTGGAGGGGAGGCTTCAGGCGTGATCCTTGGGAGGGCAGAGCCTCTGGGTGGGGAACCCTGGGCACAGGCCTGGCTCCGTGTGCTCTGCAGGGAACGCTGTGGTCCTCAAGCCCTCGGAGCTGAGTGAGAACATGGCGAGCCTGCTGGCTACCATCATCCCCCAGTACCTGGACAAGGTGAGGTGCTCTCCAGGGCCTCATAACTCCACAGCCTCTAACTGCTGAGGCCAGGTCCTTGAGGGGTGAGAAATGGAGAATTCTTACAGTGAGGAGCCAAGCTACTGGTGGGGCTGAGGATGGGCCTTAGCAGCTGCCCTCTCTCATTGGAGTAAACAGAGCCCCTGGGTCAGGGAAGGGGGTCTACTGCCAGTTACTGCACCTCCCCCCCGGGGTGGGCTGCTGGGCTGCGGGGCTGCTGGTCTCGGCCACTGCCCACCCACACTTGCAAGAGCAAGGAGGGGCTTGGTCTTTGCTGAGCCTCCCCTCTCTCCTGGCATGGAAGGATCTGTACCCAGTAATCAACGGGGGTGTCCCTGAGACCACGGAGCTGCTCAAGGAGAGGTTCGACCACATCCTGTACACAGGCAGCACAGGGGTGGGGAAGATTGTCATGACGGCTGCTGCCAAGCACCTGACCCCTGTCACACTGGAGCTGGGAGGGAAGAGTCCCTGCTACGTGGACAAGAACTGCGACCTGGATGTGGCTTGCCGGTGAGAGGCACGGGCCTGCTGGCTGCAGTGGTCCTTACTCTGCCTTCCAGCACACATGACTGCACATCCTGCTGTGGGTCCGCTCTGAGTAGCACAGACACCCTCTGCTTCTCGGAGCCGTGGTCTGGTCCTTGCAGAAACTTACATGGGGGTGGGGGTGAGGACCACGAGACAGGAGTGGGGGAGTCCCAGAAAGCTTCCTGGAGGGGGAGAGGTCTAGGCTGAGCTCTGCTTGCTGAGTGGGCATCACTGAGGAAGTGCTCCAAGCAGAGGCTGCAGGAAAAGCAATTGTGGGACATTCAGGACACAAGGAACTGTACTGGGTCCAGCCCTCTGCTGGGACAGGGCAGTCTGAGTTCTGAAGAGCAGGACCAGAGGGGGAGAAGGCCCACCGCCACTCAGGGTCTGGGGCAGAACCCGTATCTGCACCTGCTGACCCTAGCCAGGACTCTGACCACCTCCATATTCCACCTGTGTGGCCCCAAGAGATGTAGGGGGCCCGAGTGGCAGTGACACCTGGCTGTGCAGGGCAAGAGCATGATCAGGGAGCACAGAGGCTAACCCCAACAGATGTCTTCTAGAAATTCCCTGCCAGTCCCCAGTGAATGTGATCGGGGCACTGGGTCTTCTAAGTCCAGTGTCTAGAACTGAGCAGACCGCTTGGGAGGACTCACTGGTGGCAAGGTCACAGCCAGTGGCTTCTGCTGACCAGAGAGCTTAAGAGTCTGCAAAACGAAATGCAGCTCTTGGGGAAGCCCCAGTACCTCTTGGATTTAGTCCAGTCTGGGATTTTCACAGACGCATCGCCTGGGGGAGATACATGAACAGCGGCCAGACCTGTGTGGCCCCCGACTACATCCTCTGTGACCCCTCGATCCAGAACCAAATCGTGGAGAAGCTCAAGAAGTCACTGAAAGTGAGTGTTGGCCCTTTGGTGGGGTGGGATGAGAGGCTGTAAGGCACAAGGTGGTCACGGCCCCTTAGCCGACTTCCAGGGACTTGTAAACACTGGATTTATTTTCTTCTAATGTAAACATAATACAAGCTAGACACGATGGCTCACACCTGTAATCCCAGCACTTTGGGAGGTAGAGGCTGGAGGATCTCTTGAGGCCAGGAGTTTGAGACCAGCCTGGGTAACATAGCAAGATCCCGTCTTTACAAAAAATGTTTTTAAATTAACTAAGCATGGTGGCATGGTGGTGCATGCCTGTTGTCCCAGCTTCTCTGAAGGCTGAGGTGAGGCTGGAGGATGGCTTGAGCCCAGGAGTTCGAAGCTGTAGTGAGCTGTGATTGCACCACGGCACTTCAGCCCGGGCAACAGAGCAAGACCCTGTCTCTAGGAAAAATAAAAAGGTAATGCACACTCACTATAGATAATTTGGAAAAGATTAAAAAGCATAAAGAAGAAGAAAAAAGCTCCACCCAGAATCTCACCATGTGAAGACAGTCACTGCTGGCATTTATCTGTGCAGCCTTTGGCCATGATGAGGGTCTATGTCCTTACCTGAAGTCCCCTCCTCTTCTCCACAGGAGTTCTATGGGGAAGATGCCAAGAAATCCCGGGACTATGGAAGAATCATTAGTGCCCAGCACTTCCAGAGGGTGATGGGTCTGATTGAGGGCCAGAAGGTGGCTTACGGGGGCACCGGGGATGTGGCCTCCCGCTACATAGGTGCGTGATCCCTGAGAGCACAGCCCACCAGCCCAGGCTGCTGGGGTCCCCAGCAAGTTCACAGCAAGTGGGCACAGATACTTGATAAGCAAACATGACTCTGGGATGGGGACAAATTGCTTTCACCAGGGGGCCTGGGGTAGACTCCAGCAGGCAGGAGCTGAGCACAGCCCCTACCCCAGCCTCAGCATCCCCTCTCCCAACAAAGGCCCAGAGAGAGGGCTTCATCTCCTCACCCCTCTGCAGCAGCAGGAGCGGGGGACAGCAGAGGCCATAGGAGCCCCAGGTGTGTCAAGCCATGAGGGGCCCCCAATGCCCAGGCTGTGGGTCACCAGATGGGCCCACTTGGCCCCCAGTTTGTCAAGGAGACAGGAGAATTCTGGCAGGGCATCGGGTGGCCGGTGGGTGCAGTGTCTGCTCCTGGAGGCAGATCTCAGGTCCCTCTATACAGGTTAACCTGTAGTTGTCCCCAGTGGTCTGCCCAGATGGCACCCGGGATGCAGGTGGGAGCTATGGGAAGAGCTCTCTGGGCCTGGTCCCTGCCCTTTTCCAAGCTTGGGCAGCTTTGCCTGGAAAAGGGTTGGAGCAGGGATCTAGGTGCTTGCACTTGCCAGTCATGTGGGGGTCTCCACGCCATCTGACTGGCTGGTTTCCTGCCTCAGCACCCACCATCCTCACGGACGTGGACCCCCAATCCCCGGTGATGCAGGAGGAGATCTTCGGGCCTGTGATGCCCATTGTGTGCGTACGCAGCCTAGAGGACGCCATCCAGTTCATCAACCAGCGCGAGAAGCCCCTGGCCCTCTACGTGTTCTCCAGCAACGACAAGGTGTGTGGTGGGCCGGGGGTGCCCTCCCCCAGGGTCCTGGGGCCCACAGACTTGGGTTCACACTGCAGCTTCACTGTTCTCTGTCTGTGTGACCTTGAGCGAGTCACTGGATCTTTCTGAGCTCCTTTTGCCTTGTCTCTAAGATCAGGACAGCAGCATCACCTGAGGGCATTGAATGAGCGATCCTTGTCCAGGGCCCTGCACACAGACATGGGGGCAGCTGCCGTCACTCTTCCCATGTGGTGCTGAGGGCCATGCGATCTTTGGGGAGAGCAGGAGACAGCAGCTGGGGCTCTGCCTCCACCAGCTCCTCTCCTTGTGGCTCCAGGCTGTGCCCAGGCAGGGTGGGGCAGGGGCCTGGGGCATCCTGTGGGCAGGAGACTGAAGTTATTGACTGTGTCCTGGTGCAGGTGATTAAGAAGATGATTGCAGAGACATCCAGCGGTGGGGTGACGGCCAACGATGTCATCGTCCACATCACCTTGCACTCTCTGCCCTTTGGGGGCGTGGGTGAGTCTGGGGCTGAGCTTGCTGCCTCCCTGCCTCCTTCTGGGGCTCCCAGGGATGGGCACACTCACCCAGGAAATTCAGGAGGGGCTGGAGCAGCCTGGCTGCAGCCTTCCACTAACTGCTTCCATGTGGGCCTTGGCCTCTGCCAGCCGTCCAGCAGCCACACTTAACCTGGGAGTGTAGAGGGCCCTAGAGGTCACCTGGTGCACCCGGCCTGTTTCATGGAGGCCTGAGAAAGGTGACCTAGGCCAGAGGTCACACAGCCATTTAGTGACAGAGCTGGGATTAGAACTGTGGTGGGCACTCCCACTGTTGTCCCCCGGAATGGATGCCCTGGGGACACCCTAGACATTGGCCATCCTCAGGACGCCCAGAAAAGGGGCACAATCTGGGGCTGGGTGCTGAGGGCCACAGCACCTGAGGGAAGGACAGGTGATGGGCTCTGCCTCCCCTGTCCCTGCGGTTCTGGGATGCACCTGACAGGGTGGAGAGGGAGGCCTGGGGTGTCCTAGGGGCAGGATGCTGAGCCCTCAGCCAACTTCTCCTCTGCAGGGAACAGTGGCATGGGGTCCTACCACGGCAAGAAGAGCTTCGAGACCTTCTCTCACCGCCGCTCTTGCCTGGTGAGGTCTCTGATGAATGACGAATCCTTGAAAGTCAGATACCCCCCAAGCCCAGCCAAGGTGAGAGAGGGAAGGGGGCTGTCGGGGAGACCGGGCTGTTGGGGACCAGGGCCTGGGGGATCACTGCCCTCTCCATGTCCCTCTCACAGATGACCCGGCACTGAGGAGGGGCTGCTCCAGCTGGCCTGGCCACACTGTGCCCCATCGGAGTGCGGACTGCCCTTGCTGGGTCTCCCGGCCCTGGGAGAATCACTCCTGCAGCCCCAGCCCTGCCCTGCTCCTCTGCTGACCTGCTGACCTGCGCACACCCGTCTCCCACGTGGGCCTGGGCCTCACCATCCCAAGTCCCCACCCTTTGCTAGACCAATAAAGAGACCAATACAATTTTCTAACTCAGCAAATTCAGGCATAAGGCGCTTCTTTTGCAGCCCTGCACCCACTGACCTGTCCTGCCAGATCCCACTGCCCCATCCAGTGTGCTCACTGATGCACCAGCAAAGGCCTCTCATCAGCCCGTGGGGCTTTGTGCCAGGAGGCCATGCATGATGTCATGGTGACTCTTGTTTTCCTTTTAGACTCGGGAGGCCAGCTCCATCTCTGGCATGTCCAACCAAGGAGAAGCTGAGGAGGCTGAGCCTTGACGGCACAGTGACTCAGATACGGGGAGCTGGCGTGCTTCCCAGATTAGCTTCACTATCTCGGGCAGGAGTCACTTTGTGAGACGATGCGGTAGTCAACACAAAACGCCTCGGTGATGTCACAGTGCCTTCTCGAGAGGGGCGAAGGACCCGAGGCCGGGCAGCACCAGCACTCACGGTGCCTTGACAGCGTGGCGTTGGGCAGTGGCTGGCCCAGAGTCCAGCCTCAGAGGCCTGAGGAGCCAGGTCAGGGTCCAGCAAGGGGAGTCTGAAGCTGGGGTTTCTGGGGGCTAATCAGACCCAGAGCCAAGAAGCTTTCCAGCCTGGGCCTGGCGGGTGAGGGGGAGGCTGCCGGGGGAGACCTGCTGAGGCTGGACCCACCCCGCCGGGTCCTCTACACACACCCTCGTGGTATCCTGCAGCAAAGCTCTCCCTGTGAAAGCTGAGATTTCCCTGTGAAAGCACAGAGCCCCGTGCCACCACCACTAGGTGTGCCCAGCCCTGCCTGGGACCCTTGCCCACTGCCGGCCACTTGGCTGCTCCCAAGAAAAGCCCACCCTCCCCCCTGGCCTGCGCCCTGCCACCGCCGCCCCCTTCCTGCTCCTGCCCTTCCTCTCTCCTGCGTCCTCAGTCTTCCTTTCTGTCCTGGACCATTCCTGCTCTCTAGCGTCTCGCACTTTAGTCAAAGTTCCCCAGACCCCGAATGCCACCAGAAAAGCCTTTGTTACCTGACCTTGAGCTCCTGACTCATACACCCAACTGCCAACTTGACCTGTGAACTTGCAGTCTCAATAGGAAATTAATGCTTGTGTGCCCAAAGGAGAACTCTTGATTTTCTCCTCTAAGCCATTCTTTCCCAACGCGTGTCACCCTGCAGAGTGGCTGAGGCCAAAATCTAGGAGCCTTGACTCCTCGGCTTTCCTTCATGGCCAAGACTTCCAAAAGCCCCCAGGGGGAGCACCTTCAACTCTCACAGACACGCGTCCAACTCTGCGTTCTCACCCTGGCCTGAGCGCCAGCAAATGCTTCCCAAGTGGCCTTCTTTCCTCCACTCTTGCTCCCTGTGGTTCTGTCTTCACTGTGCATACAGATGATATTCCCAATCCAAAAATCTCTGTTGGGGCAAAGTTAAAATTAAAAAATCAGAGGCGTGACAGTGGCGCACACCCGTTATCCCAGTGCTTTGGGAGGCCAAGGCAAGAGGATCACCTGAGCCCAGGAGTTCAAGACCAGCCTAGGTAATAGAGTGAGACACCATCTTATATTTTATAAATATAAGAAAGTGAGCTGGTCACAGTGGTACATGCCTGTGGTCCCAGCTACTGTGGAGGCTGAGGTGGGAGGATCGCTTAAGCCCAGGAGTTTGAGGATGCAGTGAGTTGTTCTTACACCACTGCACTCCAGCCTGGGCGACAGAACAAGACTCTGTCTCAAAAAATAGAAAAAAGAGCCTTAATTCTCTCTGTTGAAAACAGATTTCTCTCCCCCTCCCTTGTCTTAGAGCACCTACTTTGCAAAGCATGTCATTGTAAGTTCTGTCTCTTTGAAATGTGTGTAAGTCTTTTCAGAAGCTATAATAAATAAGACTCTTGTCAGCTTTAAGAGCTAGACATGTCTTTCTCATGGGCTGGGGTGTCATCTCTTTGAAATGTACCCCCATCTTCTAGTGTGAGAGGAGGAAGCTTAACTTCTAGTGGGTGTATCTGTCTAAGTTGCAAAATCACCTCCTGTCGTAATCATATGAAAGGTTCGGTTTCTTTCTGGATAGAGCCAATCAGCAGGCCAGGCACAGCGGCTAACCCTTGCCATCCTAGCATCGTAGGAAGCCAAGGCAGTAGGATCATTTGAGGCCATGAGTTCAAGCTCAGCCTGAGCAACATGGTGAAACCCCATCTCTACAAAATATGAGAAAATTAACCTGGCATGGTGGTGCACACCTGTAGTCCCAACTTAAGGGGCTGAGACAAGAGGATCATGTGAGCCACTGCACTGCTGCCTCGATGACAGAGTGAGACCCCAGCTCTAAAAAACAAATAAATAAATGTCATGATGGCTTCCTGTTGCACTGAGGATAAATTCTCATGTCCGTAAATCACTTTGCAAAGCGCCACGTGTTCTGGTCCCTGCCTTACTCTCTGACCTCTGCCACGAACTTCCCGGTTCAACACGCACGGTCTCCTGCAAGCCTTTCCCTTTCTCAGAACTGTTCCTTCTTCTCCTGGATCCTTCTCCTCACGCCTCTGCCAGCTCAGACCTCACCTCCTTTCCCCATCACTCTGACTCACCTGCCTCAGTCTTTGTCATGTCTTCGCATCTGTCTATTGCTTGTCTCTCCCCGTTTGAATGGCAGCACTGACCTCTGTCCATTGTATTCATTCTAGATCTCTGGAGGCCAGAACAGTGGCCGGCATGTAGCAGGTGCTACGTAAATATTTGTTGAGTAAATGAATAAATGAGTGAGTTTCAATGACATCGGTGGTGTTTTATTGCTCCAAATCCCCCAGAAACCCCACACCATCATCTCATCTGAAATTATCTGATTTTATTATTTATTTGTTTATTTATTTTGAGACAGAGTCTTGCTTGCTCTGTCTCCCAGGCTGGAGTGCAGTGGTGTAATCTCAGCTCACTGCAACCTCCACCTCCTGGGTTCAAGCCATTCTCCTGCCTCAGCCTCCCAAGTAGCTGGGACTACAGGCGCCCTTCACCACACCAGGCTAATTTTTGTATTTTCAGTAGAGACAGGGTTTCACCATGTTGGCCAGGCTGGTCTCGAACTCCTGATCTCAAATGATCCACCCGTCTTGGCCTCCCAAAATGCTGGGATTACTGGCTTGAGCCACCGTGCTTGGCCTGAAATTAACTGATTTTAGATGACAAGTTTCATAGGATCCCACCATTGGATAAGACGGTCCAGAGGTTTTAAACTATATTAACCACAAAGACAATATCCTAATCAAAGATGGTGTGTTCTCTTGTCCTCACCCATCCCAGGTAAGGGCCCCACAGGCAATGCTCTGATAAATGACAGTCGCCCCAGCCGAAGGTGGGAGGAAGAGGAAGTGGCTGCCACACGCGGCCTTCTCACCTCCACCTTCACCCCGACAGTGGCCCTGTGCAGTGAGGGTGTGAGCCCGTTTGCTAAAATTTACTTATTTTCATTTTTTATTTTACAGACAGGGTCTCTCTTTCTTGCTGGAGTGCAGCGGTGAAAACATAGCTCACTGCAGCCTTCAACCCCTGGGCCTAGGCAGTCCTCCCCGCTACCATGCCCAGCTAATTTTTAAATTTTTGTAGACAGAGTTTCACTATGTTGTCCAGGCTGGTCTTGAACTCCCAGCCTCCACTGATCCTCCTGCCTAAGCCTCTCAGTGTTGGGATTACAGGTGTGAACCACCACACTGACCCCGTTTATAGCTTTGGAACCTGAGGTTCAGGAAGCAGTGTCGCTGGCCAAGGTCTCCCAGTGCCAGCCACAGGTACCACAGCTCTGGGGCATCCGGTCTCCTCTGGCATCACAGAGGCGCCTCAAAACCTTTGCATCAGGAGCTGCTGAAGCAGTTGCAAACACTCAGATTGGAAGAGAGAAAGCTGAGGGTTTCCAAGGACATTTTCTGAGTTTTCCAAACTGAAGAATTAGAGCAGATGGGGGAGAATCATAATCACCTCTTTCTCCTCTTCCTCTTCCTCGCCTGTTCGTCCCCCTTCGATCTCCTCCTTCTACGTGTTGTTACTATGACACTTACAATTTACAATATCTCCTACTTTATTCATGAGGCCCCACGTCTGACCTTTTCTGAACTAATTTTATTTCCAAATTAGATCTCAATTTAAAAGAAAACTGCAATTAAAAAAAAAAACAGACTTGGTCTAGTCCCAACACCATGATTTAATCAACTATTTTTTCTTTCTGGGACATGGACTAAGGAACGGGCTGGGAAAAATAAATATTTGCACAATTAAGATTCAGGCTTTTCACACAATTGCTATTGTCCAAAACATGAAGACCAAGAATCATCACAACTCCCGCATCACCGAGGACAGCGGGTGACATTTCCGGGTTGCACCTTGCACTGCATGCCACTTTTCAGATGGTGACGGAAGGGGGCTGCTCTGTCCGGGAGCCACAGCCCTAGCCTGACATTCTCCAGTCCATTGGCTGCTCCTGGTGTTTAGACTCTCAGATTAAAAAACAAAAATGTATGTAATCCTAGCACTTTGGGAGGCCGAGGTGGGCGGCTCATTAGAGGTCAGGAGTTCAAGACCAGCCTGACCAACATGGTGAAAGCCCGTCTCTACTAAAATACAAAAATTAGCCAGGCATGGTGACAGGGGCCTGTAATCCCAGCTACCTGGGAGGCTGAAGCAGGAGAATCGCTTGAACCCAGGAGGTGGAGTTTGTAGTGAGCTGAGATTTCGCTACTGCATTCCAGCCTGGGTGACAGAGTGAGACTCTGTCTCAAAACAAAAAACAAAACAAATGTAATCAGAGTCTCTCCCAAATGAGAAACTAAAAGGCAGAGTCTTGAGCCGTTGCAGGCTTCTGTCTCTGCTGCGATGCTGATGCCCTCTGTCTCCTCCTGTTCTACAGCAGAAGGGAAGATCGCGCCCACCTGTGTGTTCCTCCAGCGGGCAGCAGGCGTGGACTGCACTACAGGAGCTCGCCTTGATGGAAGCATCTCAGGCAGGGCCTGCAGGGTTATGTGGCAGGAATGAGTTAACCTCAGAACGGTGCCGGCTACAGAGGAGGTTGGGGGGAGCTCTGCTCCACAAGGTCAACCAGAGAGGAGCTGACAGAGGCTTCACCATCTCAGGGCGGGGCTAGAGGTTCACCCACGCAGGCAAGTGAGAACTGGGGAGGCCACCCCGGATCACCTCTGCTCACAGCCCGTTAGCCAGGACCACTGGCTGGAGCTGGAAAGGTTCTGGGAACTGTGGAGGAGCTGGAGATGTCCCTGCTGCACAGACAGAGGAGGACAATAGGCACCAGAACACAGTGGCACAAGAACTACCTACAAAGCCGGGCAGTGCCATGTAGGGCATGAGGGAGGGGCTGGGGTTTAGAGACCACCAGTGAAGACCTGCCTGATGGAAAGGTGGGGCCCGGGCCCCTGAGCTCCAACCCTGACCTGCAATGATTCTCGTTCCCTCTCCCCCCAACTGCTGCCACCCAGGCAGTCCCCACACCATCTGCCTTGAATGTGGGCCTCTGACTCCAGCGCCCTCACCGCTCCCGGCCTGCCAGACTCCCCTCCACTGCCCAGCCACCTCTCTGCTCGCCCCATGCTGGGGTGCTCAGGGCTGAGTGGGCAACATTTCCCAGTTCCCAATCTGTTAGGATGATGCTGAAATAGCAGCAAACTAAGAGTCAGAAAGGTTAAAAAAGGAACTCCACCAGCTCACACTCCAGAAGGCTGCAGGGAGGGCTGGTGCCAGGCTTGGACTCAGCTCCACCTCTGCTGTGGGCCAGCCCTGCCCAGGTGACAGCAGGGTGGCTTCTTCTCTGAGTCTCCTTCTTTCCCAGAATTTCTCTGGAGTCACCTTGAGGGGCTGGACTGACCGCCTGGACTGAGCAAGCATGGCGAACACTGCTGTAGCCTGTGCAAATCCCTTCCCCCTCCCTCCTTGTTAACAGAATTCAGTTTTGAAAATTTCTTTAAAATGGTGATGCCTGGGATCCTGAGATTTTCATTCTACGTTCTGGGGTGGAGTCAGGGCATCACTATGTGTTGTTTTGTGTTGTTTTGAGACAGAGTCTCACTGTCACCCAGGCTGGAGTGCAGTGGTGCGATCTCAGTTCACTGCAACCTCTGTCTTTCGGGTTCAAGTGATTCTCCTGCTCAGCCTCCCGAGTAGCTGCGATGACAGGCAGGTACCACTACACCCTGCTAATTTTTATATTTTTAGTAGAGATGGTGTTTCATCATGTTGGCCAGGCTGGTCTTGAACTCTTGGCCTGAAGTAATCCACTCACCTTGGCCTCCCAAAGTGCTGGAATTACGGGGTGAGCCTCCGCACCCAGCTTCTCAGGCCTTTTATGTAAGGGCACTAATCATCTCCCAAAGGTCCCAAACTCCTAATACCATCACACTGGGGACAAGGATTTCAACATCCAAATGTCTGGGGGGGACACAAACATTCAGATCATAGCACCAATCAAAACAGAAACACAAGAAAGGGTGACTGACCCCTCCCACCAGAGGGTGGCAGGTCTGGGTGTGAACTTGGAATGTGCAACCATCTCTCCGCCAGAGGACAGTGCCCCAGGTGAGGCCAGCTGGCAGGTAGATGATGCCCCCGGGCTCCCCGGGATGGGAGCGAGCTGCTGGAGCTGCGTTCTCTTTATGATATGTGATAACAAATTGTCCTTTCCTCAAGCCATTTTGCAGTTTTGAAGCGTTCCTCGTTACTTACATCCGAGTTCATCTTATCTCTCCTCCCGTTGCCCCTTTGTCCACTCCATGCTCCAGTGACTCCCGAACAGGGCTGGCTTGCTCCCCTGAGACTTCTGCTTACACCTCCCAGCACCTCCTCCCCCCTCCCAGTCTCTTCCTCCCCAGGCCTACAAGCAGGTGTCAGCAGGGTCTCCTGCTGCCCCCTGCTGCCCCCCAAGCTCCCTCCTCTGAGGGACAGAAGTGGCAGAGGGTGTGGGAAGGCAGGAGACCCAGGTGTTGGTCCCAACTTTGCCGATTCTGGGCTCTGGGGCTGTATCAGCCAGGTCAGTACAGGAAACACAAATGACTCTAGGCAATTTCAACAGAAAAAATTCAATAAAGGGAATTAGGTCTCTGCAAAATCACTGGAAGAGCTAAAGGAGCAGGATCGAGGCTGGGCCTCCAAGAATGACTGCCAGGATATATCCACACCACCCACCTGAGGTCACCCTGCAACTGTGAAAGTCCTAGAACTCCCTGTAGGCTGGGCGAGGTGGCTCACGCCTGTAATTCCAGCAGTTTGGGAGGCCGAGATGGCTGGATCACTTGAGGTCAGGAGTTCGAGACCAGCCTGGCCAACATGGTGAAGCCCTGTCTCTACTAAAAATACAAAATTAGCTGGGATTGTGGTGGTGGGCGCCTGTAATCCCAGCTATTCGGGAGGCTGAGGCAGGGGAATCACTTGAACTGGGGAAGCAGAGGTTGCACTCCAGCCTGGACAACAAGAGCAAAACTCCATCTCAAAAAAACAGAACAAAATAAAACAAAAACATCTTCCTGTTGTGGGCTCAATCCCAGGGAAGTGTGGGCTGGGGAGCTGGACCACCACCGCCACTGTGACCGCTTTTGACACCAACAGAAGTGGTGGCTGGATGAGAGGTCTCTAGTGCAGGAAACCTAGCCTTTCCACGCCCTTGTTGCCAGCGGGAGTAGCGAACTCTTACACACGTGCATCTAAAGCACAGAGCTTCATTCTTCCCTGGAACCCTGCCCCAGGGGAGCCTGGGAAATGTGGGTTTTAGTTGCTGCTGCATAGAAAGCTTTGAGCGGGACGTGGAAGGGGGCTGAGGGCCAAGCCACCATACCCAACCATGTGAGTGTGGGTGACTGGCCCCCTCACGTCTATCTTTCAGCTACTAATTGATTATATCAGGACTTGCCTCCTAGGGTGGGTGTGGATTAAATGAGATTGTGCAGGTGAAGCACTTGTTTCTAATGGGGGCTAATGAATATTATTTCTGACTATCTCTGATACTTCCTCCTTCCAGCTCTGTGGTTCTCCAAGCCTGAGCTTGGTCCCTTACTCTGAAATGGAGAGTTTGCAGAAGGTTCAGAAAGAAGAGTCCTGAGAGGGACGACCCAGGCCCCCGCCTGCCTGGACACACGGCTGTCTGCGCCCAGGCCTCTCAGCTGTGCCAAACAGCCGCCGACTCTCCAGCCAAGGGTGTTATATAAGCTTCATCTTTTCCTTCGTTTACAGGAAATTGTGAAAACACCAACTGGGCTTGGCCTGAGCTCCTTCATTCCTAACGGCAGCAGAAATTGGGAGGGTGAGGCAGCCACATGCCAAGCAGCTGCCCGGTGCCAGGCCAGGCCTTGCGGGACAGACAGCTGCTGGCAATTGTGAGGTCAGGTGCCTGCATCGCTCAGGCCTAGGATCTGCGGTGCCTGGAGGAATCCGTGTACTTTTGGATGTGCAGCTTTCATCTACACTCATTGGGCCCTGCCTCGGTTTCCCTGTCTGGTGCTGAAGTTCTCCACCATGATGGCAGCTCGCCACCCTGCCAGACCCTGCCGCTGGGAAACCTGGGATGACCTGGGAGCGCCTTCTAGGAGTCTGCCAAGGTCACAGGGCTAGAAAGTGGCAGATAAGGTTGGGTCTGTCTCCTATTCAAGTACACATCCTTTCTACGTCACCTGGGATGACAAATAGCTTTTCTCCAGCCTGCCAGCTCTGCTCTGTTGTACTGGGGAGGGAGGATAAGGCCAGGTGGGAAGGAGATGGCCCCTCCTCTCTGCTTTGACCCACGCTTCTAATTGGACAGGTGGGGGAAAGCTCACACCCTTCATTTCCTCACATGACAGTGGGGCTGTGCAGGTGCCAAGCTTCCCAAACAACGGCCTTGCCCATCCTAGGAACGTTGCGCAGGCCTGGTCCTGGGAACTGCTTTAATGGAACTTCTTCCATTTGAGCCAGGGCCAGAAATGATCTCACAAGTCCTCATGTGACCTGCGGGGAAACCAACGTCTGCTGCTGTAACTTGTGCTTGAGAAAACAATAGCTGTCTGTTTCCCAAGGCGTGTGTGCCTGACAGGAGTTTACAGGGCTGGGGACTGGGAGAAATTGGAGTTTCTACCAGAAATTCCCAACTGGAGTCTCTACACCTTCCCTACCTTGGGAAGGCAAAGGGGTGCGGAGGACAGAGAAGGCCCAGCCCAGCTAGAAGCCCTAACAGTAGGACAACTGGGCCTTCCTGAGCATTCTGACACTGAGTTCTTTTCAGGCCAATAGTTGCTAGACAGAAAAAAAAAATGTATTTCTTCCTAGTTCTGCTCCTAAACCTGTGCTCCCTGTGATGTAAGTTGGAGAGGTCCCTACATGGCACACATACTGTTACTCCTCTATCCAGTGCTCATGGCAGACCTTAGGAGTTGATCACCTCACTCTTGTTTGCTTTGCTGAATCATCTGAAGTTCACAAGATAGCAATGTAGTACAACAGAGCAGAGCAGGCAGGCTGGAGAAAAGCTATTTGTCATCCCAGATGAAGTAGAAAGGATGTGTATTTGGACAGGAGACAGACCCAGCCTCATATTCTGACTCTGCCACTTTCTGGCAGTGTGAACTTGAGCAAGTGCTTTCTTTCCCTGAGCTTCAATCCTGTTATTTGCAAAATGGGAATAAGCATATCTACCTGAGAAAGGCTAGCATTAAATGGGATTAAATGAGATGTATCTCGTGCTGCACAATTAGCATGTAATGGAGACACCTGTCCCTACATATATCATTACATCAACACGTATGCTCCTACACACCATTCAGACGTATTCTGCAGGGAATTTGCAGAGATGAAAATGCTAAGAGCCAAGCTAAAGTCTTCTTTTGAGTCATCTTCTCCTTCTCCCCCGCTTCTTCTCCTTCTCCTCCTCTTACTTCTTCTTCAAAAAGACTTGTTAAAAGAAAACAAGAAAAAAAAGATTTGTTACGCAACAAAATGTGTTATACAGATTATTTAACCTACTTAAGAAAGGAAAACCAAGAATTTTTAATGTTCATTGAATTTCATCTAGTCTACATCTTTAAAACATCGGGGAACCAAGGAACCAGAATTTAAGGAAGAAAGAAAAAAAACGACCATAACATTGAATGTCTCCTGAGTTTCAGACACTTCCATCTATGTTAGCCTATCTACCTCTTTTTCTTTTCTCTTTTTTTTTTTTGAGACAGAGTCTCACTCTGTTGCCCAGGCTGGAGTGCAGTGGCACGATCTCGGCTCACTGCAACCTCTGACTCCCAGGTTCAAGCAATTCTCCTGTCTCAGCCTCCCAAATAGCTGGGATTACTGGTGCCCACCACCATGCGTGGCTATTTTTTTGTATTTTTAGTAGAGACAGGGTTTGTCCACGTTGGCCAGGCTAGTTTTGAACTCCTGACCTCAGGTGATCCACTCACCTTGGCCTCCCAAAGTGCTAGGATTATGGGTGTGAGCCACCATGCCCCAAAGCCCGTCTACTTCTTGTACCAATACTTTGTATCAGGGTTGTTTTTATTTTAATCGTGAGAAAATAAGCATAACATAAAATTTGCCATCTTATCCAATTTTAAGCGTACAGTTCAGTAGTGTTAAATACCTTCACACTGGCCAGGCGTGGTGGCTCACGCCTGTAATGCCAGCACTTTGGGAGGCCGAGGCGGGTGGATCACCTAAGGTCAACAGTTCGAGACCAGCCTGGCCAACATAGTAAAACCTTGTCTCTACTAAAAATACAAACAAAAAAAAAATTAGCTGGGCATGGTGGCAGGCACCTGTAATCATAGCTACCCGGAAGGATGAGGCAGGAGAATCACTTGAACCTGGGAAGAGGAGGTTGCAGTGAGACGAGATCGCACCATTACACTTCAGCTGGGCCACAAGAGTGAAACTCCGTCTAACACGGGCACGGTGGCTCACACCCATAATCCCGGCACTTTGGGAAGCCCAGACGGATGGATCATGAGGTCAGGAGATCGAGACCATCCTGGCTAACATGGTGAAACACTGTCTCTAATAAAACACGAAAAAATTAGCCGGGTATGGTGGCACGCGCCGGTAATCCCAGCTACTCGAGAGACTAAGGCAGGAGAAGCATTTGAGCCCAGGAGGCGGAGGTTGCAGTGAGCCAAGATTGCGCCACTGTACTCCAGCCTGGGAGACAGAGCGAGACTTTGTCTCAAAAAATACCTAAAAAATATAAATAAATAAATAAATAAATGCCTTCACATTGCTGTGCAAGCCATCACCAGAACTCTTTCCACTTTAAACAGCTCCCCACAGTCCTGCCACCTTCTCCCCAGTCCCTGACAACCACCATTCTACTTTCTGTCTCTTTGAATTCGACGACTCTAAGTCCCTCATGTAGGTGGAATCATACAGTGTTTGTTCTTTTGTGTCTGGCTTATTTCGTTCAGCATAATGTCCTCAAAGTTCATCCACGTTATATGTAGCATCTGTCAGAATTGCCTTCCTTTTTATGGCTCAGTAGTATTCTATCGGATGCATGCAGTGCATTTGGTTGACCCATGCACCTGTCCATGGACAAGAGGGCTGTTTCCGCCCCTGGCTCTAGCGAACAGTGCTGCTGTCAACACGGGTGCACATGTGCCTGCCTCAGTCCCTGCTTTCAGTTCTTTTGGGTATTTATGGAAATGGAGTTGCTGGATCATAAGGTAACAAGACCTACGTCAGATTTTATTAAAAGGAAGGAACAAACTAAAGAGAATCCATGACTCGCCCAAGGTCAACACATCGGGAAACTGGCGGGGATCAGAATGTAACCGAAATCTGTCTGAAGTGAGCTTAAATTGTCTATTTCCTTTCTTTCATGCCAGTTGGGTTCAACAAACTACCTCACTGAAGGGTGTGCAGGTGTGAGTAGGTGGGGACGTCCTTTCCCCCCGCAGGCTGATGTAGGTCTGATGGGTCAAGCAATGTCCTGCTAGGTGGTCCGGGAGCTCCCCCCGGCCCTCGCGCTAGGGGTCTGCCTCCTAGCAAGGCCTGTGAGGAAAGACAGTCAAGCCAGGGATTGTACGGTGGGGTCAGCATGAAGACCCTGAGGTTGCCGATGTGGAGACAGCGGCCCGTGCAGAGCTTCCGACGGGCCTCACAGTCAGTGAGGGGTCACGGGTTAGGAGGAACAGACGTTATTCACACCATCTCAACTTGAAAAAGAAGAAGGAGAGGAAGAAAAAAAAAGATTGGTGCATCCTGGGAGAGGTGTCCAATCGCCTGTGGCCGGCGGAGGCTGTCACGCGGCACACAGGACCTCGCCTTCCAAGCCGTGGGAGGGGCCTGTCCGGGGCTCCAGTGTAGGGTTCACGCGTCCCGGGGAGTCCTGCGCAGCCCCCGCGGGCAAGGTCCACGGGGAGGGGTTGGGTGCGCGGGGCCGGCTGACTGGGCGGGGCGTTCCAGGCGGCGGATCTTCCCCTAGGCTTCGGTGTCCCGGCCCTCCGCGCGGGAGGCTGCGCTGAGTTCGGGCTTGCGGTTACGGAGAGGCGGGCTGCGCGCTGCAGCCAGGGCTCGGGCTTCCTGTTTGCACGCCCGGCGATGTCACGTGCGTGGGCGAAGCGTTGCTTTGACCTCAGAAAGCCCCGTGTTTCAGGCCAGCCAGGCTCTGCCCGATGAGGACAGTGGCGTTAGAGGGATCCCCTGCGGCTGGGCGCCCAAGTCCCCAGCGCCTGCCCCTGATCCGCACCCAGATCCCAAATCCTCCCCTTGGCGGGGCTGGCCAAGTTGGGAGGGGATGGCGGGGGCAGGCAGTGCAAAGTCACTGAGCTCTGACCGCCCTGGCAGTGCCTGGAAGGGTAACTTCAGGGACACATGGGGTAGAGCCAACAGTAGCAGGCTCAGCAGCCCACCACATCAGGCAGTCCTAGGAGAGTCACGACGTGCACCTGTTAATTTGAGAAGTAACCGCTGAGCACGATGGCACCGCACCCCTCCACCTTCGCCAAGGACACAAACGGATCAAATTTGGCAGCAACATGCTGAGAAGCTGGGCCCTTCCCCAGCCCCAGGGTGAACGTGTCCAGACCCGTGGCTCTCAACGCCAGCTGCGCATCAGAGAGGGAGGTTTAGAAGAATGCCTGGCAAAGAATTCGCTGGTGCCCAAAACCAAGGCAGTGGCTGTCCTTGGTAAGGGACAGTGACTGGAAGGGGAAGCCAGGGGGCTTGGAAGCCAGTTAAATTCTGTTTCTTGACCTGTGTGCTGGTTGAGTACTCAAGAGCATTTATTTTATGAAAATCCGTGGAGCTGTACACTTACACACTTTCCTGTGTAAATAATATACTTCAATAAGAAGTTAAAGAAATCAGGCAAAAACCCAGTTGTCCGGGCCAATTTCAGATCAGAATGTCTGGGGTGGGCCCTGGATAGTGTTTTGTTTTGTTTTGTTTTGTTTTGTTTTGTTTTGGTGAAAGCTTCCTATGTGATTATAAAGTGCAGCCAAGGTGGGAACTGCTGGTTTAAACCCAAATTTGCCACCCAGGGCTGCTGCCAAAGCGCTCAGGCTCTGATGTTCAGGCTCTCAGAAGCCTGCTGGAAATCTGCCAGGGCCCAGGGCTTAGGGTGGCAGCTCCCCACAAATACAAGGCTGAATAGACAACCTCTCTTGTCGCCATCCTGGCTGCCTTGCAGGTGAGCTTCTAGCTCTTGTATGCATTTTCCCAAAATGTAGAAATCTATATTTGCACATGCAATTATTCACCATCCCTACACATCAATAACCTTGGTGTGTAAAGAGCTTACAGCATCCCTCCCCCTTACACCTTTAAACAGCTTCATTAAGTCACATGCCATATGCACCTTTTTTTTTTATTGCATTTTAGGTTTTGGGGTACATGTGAAGGACATGCAAGATTGTTGCATAGGTACACACATGGCAGTGTGATTTGCTGCCTTCCTCCCCCATCACCTATATCTGGCATTTCTCCCCATGCTATCTCTCCCCCAACTCACCACCCCCTGCTGTCCCTCTCCTATTTTACCCCCCGACAGACCCCAGTGTGTGATGCTCCCCTCCCTGTGTCCATGTGTTCTCATTGTTCAACACCTGCCTATGAGTGAGAACATGTGGTGTTTGATTTTCTGTCCTTGTGTCAGTTTGCTGAGAATGATGGTTTCTAGGTTCCCATGTCCCTACAAAGGACATTAACTCATTGTTTTTGATGGCTGCATAATATTCCATGGTATATATGTGCCACATTTTCCCTGTTCAGTCTATCATTGATGGGCATTTGGGTTGGTTCCAGGTTTTTGCTATTGTAAACTGTGCTGCAATGAACATTCGTGTGCATGTGTCCTTATAGTAGAACGATTTATAATCCTTTGGATATATACCCAGTAATGGGATTGCTGGGTCAAATGGAATTTCTATTTCTAGGTCCTTGAGGAATCGCCACACTGTCTTCCACAATGGAAGAACTAATTTACACTCCCACCAACAGTGTAAAAGTGTTCCTATTTCTCCACACCCTCTCCAGCATCTGTTGTCTCCACATTTTTTAATGATTGCCATTCTAACTGGCGTGAGATGGTATCTCAATGTAGTTTTGATTTGCATTTCTCTAATGAGCAGTGATGATGAGCATTTTTTCATATGTTTGTTGGCCTCATGTACGTCTTCTTTTGTAAAGCGTCTGTTCATATCCTTCACCCACTTTTGAATGGGCTTGTTTGTTTTTTCTTGTAAATCTGTTTTAGTTCTTTGTAGATTCTGGATATCAGCCCTTTGTCAGATGGGTAGACTGCAAAAATTTTTTCCCATTCTGTTGGTTGCCGATTCACTCTAATGACTGTTTCTTTTGCTGTGCAGAAGCTGTGGAGTTTGATTAGGTCCCATTTGTCTATTTTGGCTTTTGTTGCCAATGCTTTTGGTGTTTTGGTCATGAAGTCCTTGCCTAAGCCTATGTCCTGAATGGTTTTGCCTAGATTTTCTTCTAGGGTTTTTATGGTGTTAGGTCTTATGTTTAAGTCTTTAATCCATCTGGAGTTAATTTTAGTGTAAGGTGTCAGGAAGGGGTCCAGTTTCTGGTTTCTGCACATGGCTAGCCAGTTTTCCCAACACCATTTATTAAACAGGGAATCTTTTCCCCATTGCTTGTTTTTGTCAGGTTTGTCAAAGATCAGATGGTTGTAGATGTGTGGTGTTGCCTCCGAGGCCTCTGTTCTGTTCCATTGGTCTATATCTCTGTTTTGGTACCAGTACCATGCTGTTTTGATTACTGTAGCCTTGTAGTAGAGTTTGAAGTCAGGTAGAGTGATGCCTCCAGCTTTGTTCTTTTTGCTTAGAATTGACTTGGCTGTGTGGGCTCTCTTTTGGTTCCATATGAAGTTTAAGGTGTTTTTTTCCAGTTCTGTGAAGAGGGTCATAGGTAGCTTGATGGGGATAGTGTTGAATCTATAAATTACTTTGGGAAGTATGGCCATTTTCACAATATTGATTCTTCCTGACCATGAGCATAGAATGTTTTTCCATCTGTTTGTGTCCTCTCTTATTTCCTTGAGCAGTGTTTTGTAGTTCTCCTTGAAGAGGTCCTTTACATCCTTTATTAGTTGTATTCGTAGGTATTTTATTCTCTTTGTAGCAATTGTGAATGGCAGTTTGTTCTTGATTTGGCTCTCTTTATGTCTGTTATTGGTGTATAGGAATGCTTGTGATTTCTGCACATTGATTTTGGTATCCTGAGACTTCACTGAAGTTGCTTATTAATTTCAGGAGATTTTGGGCTGAGACGATGGGGTCTTCTAGATATACAATCATGTCGTGTGCAGATAGAGACCATTTGACTTCCTCCTGTCCTATTTGAATACCCTTTAATTTCTTTTTCTTGCCTGATTGCTCTGGCTAGAACTTCCAGTGCTATACTGAATAGGAGTGGTGAGAGAGGGCATCCTTGTCTAGTGCCAGATTTCAAAGGGAATGCTTCCAGTTTTTGCCCATTCAGTATGATATTGGCTGTTGGTTTGTCATAAACAGCTTTTATTATTTTGAGATACATTCTGTCAATACCTAGTTTATTGAGGGTTTTTAGCATAAAGGTCTGTTGAATTTTGTCAAAGGCCTTCTCTGCATCCATTGAGATAATCATGTGGTTTTTGTCTTTGGTTCTGTTTATGTGGGGGATTATGTTTGTAGACTTGCGTATGTTGAACCAGCCTTGCATCCCCGGGATGAAGCCTACTTGATCATGGTGGATAAGCTTTTTGATGTGCTGTTGCAATCGGTTTGCTAGTATTTTATTGAAGATTTTTGCATCTATGTTCATCATGGATATTGGCCTGAAGTTTTCTTTTCTTGCTGAGTCTCTGCCGGGTTTTGGTATCAAGATGATGTTGGGCTCATAAAATGATTTGGGAAGGATTCCCTCTTTTTGGCTTGTTTGGAATTTTCAGAAGGAATGGTACCAGCTCCTCTTTGTATGTCTGGTAGAATTCGGCTGTTAACCCATCTGGACCTGGGCTTTTTTGGGTGGTAGGCTCTTAATTGCTGCCTCAACTTCAGACCTTGTTATTGGTCTATTCAGGGTTTCGACTTCTTCCTGGTTTAGGCTTGGGAGGATGCAAGTGTTCAGGAATTTATCCATTTCTTCCAGGTTTACTAGTTTACGTGCATAGAGTTGTTTGTAATAATCTCTGATGATGGTTTGTATTTCTGTGGAATCTGTGGTGATATCCCCTTTATCGTTTTTTATTGCATCTATTTGATTATTCTCTCTTTTCCTTTTTATTAATCTGGCTAGTGGTCTGTCTATTTTGTTGATCTTTTCGAAAAACCAGCTCCTGGATTTATTGATTTTTTTGAAGGGTTTTTTTTGTGTCTCTATCTCCTTCAGTTCTGCTTTGATCTTAGTTATTTCTGGTCTTCCGCTAGGTTTTGAGTTTTTTGATCTTACTCCTCTAGCTCTTTGAATTTTGATGATAAGGTGTTGATTTTAGATCTCTCCTTGCTTCTCATGTGGGCATTAATTGCTATATATTTTCCCCTAGAGACTGCTTTAAATGTGTCCCAGAGATTCTGGTATGTTGTGTCTTCGTTCTCATTGGTTTTGAAGAACATCTTTATTTCTGCCTTCATTTCATTGTTTATCCAGTCAACATTCAAGAGCCAGGTGTTCAGTTTCCATGAAGCTGTGCGGTTCTGAGGTAGTTTCTGAATTCTGAGTTCTCACTTGATTGCACTGTGGTCTGAGAGACTGTTAGTTATGATTTCTGTTCTTTTGCATTTGCTGAGGAGTGATTTACTTCCAATTATGTGGTCAATTTTAGAGTAGGCGTGATGTGGTGCTGAGAAGAATGTACATTCTGTGGATTTGGGGTGGAGAGTTCTGTAAACGTCTATTAGGTTTGCTTGGTCCAGGTCTGAGTTCAAGTCCTGGATATCCTTGTTAATTTCCTGTCTCATTGATCTGTCTAATATTGACAATGGGGTGTTACAGCCCCCTACTATTATTGTGTGGGAGTCTAAGTCTCTTTGTAAGTCATTAAGAACTTGCCTTATGTATCTGGGTGCTCCTGTATTGGGTGCATATATATTTAGGATCGTTAGCTCTTCTTGTTGCATTGATCCTTTTACCATTATGTAAATGTCCTTCTTTGTCTCTTTTGGTCTTTGTTGGTTTAAAGTCTATTTTATCAGAGATGAGAATTGCAACTCCTGCTTTTTTTTTGCTCTCCATTTGCTTAGTAAATCTTCCTCCATCCCTTTATTTTGAGCCTGTGTGTATCCTTGCATGTGAGATGGGTTTCCTGGATACAGCACACCGATGGGTTTTGGTTTTTTATCCAATTTGCCAGTCTGTGTCTTTTGATTGGGGCATTTAGCCCATTTACATTTAGGGTTAATATTGTTATGTGTGAATTTGATCTTGCCATTTTCATGCTAGCTGGCTGTTTTGCCCATTAGTTGATGCAGTTTCTTCATTGTGTTGATGCTCTTTACCACTTGGTATGTATTTGGAGTGGCTGGTACTGGTTGTTCCTTTCTATGTTTAGTGCCTCTTTCAGGAGCTCTTGTAAAGCAGGCCTGGTGGTGAGGAAATCTCTGAGTACTTGCTTGTTCGCAAAGGATTTTATTTTTCCTTCACTTATGAAGCTTAGTTTGGCTGGATATGAAATTCTGGGTTGAAAGTTCTTTTCTTTAAGGATGTTGAATATTGGGCCCCACTCTCTTCTGGCTTGTTTCTGCTGAGAGATCTGCTGTGAGTCTGATGGGCTTCCCTTTGTGGGTAACCCAACTTTTCTCTCTGGCTGCCCTTAGCATTTTCTCCTTCATTTCAACCCTGGTGAATCTGACGATTATGTGCCTTGGGGTTGCTCTTATTGAGGAATATTTTTGTGGTGTTCTCTGTATTTCCTGGACTTGAATATTGGCCTGCCTTGCTAGGTTGGGGAAGTTTTCCTGGATAATATCCTGAAGAGTATTTTCCAGCTTGGATTCATTCTCTCTGTCACATTCAAGTACACCTATCAAACGTAGATTAGGTCTTTTCACATAGTCCCATATTTCTTGGAGACTTTGTTCGTTCCTTTTTATCCTTTTTTCTCTAATCTTGCCTTCTCGTTTTATTTCATTGAGTTGATCTTTGACCTCTGATATCCTTTCTTCTGCTTGATCAATTCAGCTGTTGAAACTTGTGTATGCTTCGCGAAGTTCTCGTGTTGTGTTTTTCAGCTCCATCAATTCATTTATATTCCTCTCTAAGTTGTTTATTCTCATTAGCATTTCGTCAAATCGTTTTTCAACATTCTTAGTTTCTTTGCATTGGGTTAGAACATGTTCTTTTAGCTCACAGAAGTTTTCTTATTACCCACCTTCTGAAGCCTGATTCTGTCAATTCCTTACACTCATTCTCCATCCAGCCTTGTTCCCTTGCTGGTGAGGAGTTGTGATCCCTTATAGGAGGAGCGGTGTTCTGGTTTTGGGTGTTTTCATCATTTTTGTGCTGGTTTCTTCCCATCTTTGTGTATTTATCCACCTGTCCTCTTTCTGGTTGTTGACTTTCAGACTGGGTCTCTGAGTGGACATCCAGTTTGTTGATGATGAAGTTATTTCTTTTTGTTTCTTAGTTTTCCTTCTAACAGTCTGGCCCCTCTGCTGTAGGACTGCTGAGGTCCACTCCAGGCCCTGCTTGCCTGGGGATCACCTGCAGCAGCTGCAGAACAGTAAGGGTTGCTGCCAGTTTCTTCTTCTGCTATCTTTGTCCCAGAAGGATACCTGCCAGATGTCAGTCTGACCTCTCCTTTGTGAGGTGACTCTTTGTATATACGGGGGTCAGGGTGCTGCTTGAGGAGACAGTCTGTTCTTTATAGGAGCTCAAGTGCTGAGCTGTGAGCTCCATCATTCATTCAGAGCTGCTGGGCAGGTACGTTTAAGTCTGCTGCAGCAGAACTCATAAACCCCCTTTTTTTCCCAGGTGCTCTGTCCCGGGGGAGTTAGGGCTTTATTTATGAGTTTCCATTGTGCTGCTGCCTTTGTTTCAGGGCTGCCCTGCCCAGCGAGGAGGCAGCCTAATCACTGTCTGCCTGCAGAGGCTTTGCTGAGCTACTGTGGGCTCCGCCCAACTGCCGTGTGAACTTCCCTGCAGTCCTGTTTATACGGGTGTAGTTAGAACTGCCTTGGCAATGGCAGCCCACCTCTATAATGGCAGACTCTGTAATGGTGGGCTGCCTCGGCAATGGCAAACTACCTCAGTAGTGATGGACTGCCTCGGTAATGGCGGACGCTCCTCCCCCACAGAGCTGGACCCTCCCGGGTTCAGCTGTGGTTGCTGTGAAACTCTCAATCCAGAGCGTTTCCGATTGCTGCTTTTTTTTGTGGGGGGTGGGACCAGTTGAGCCTGATCACCTGGCTCCCTGCCTCAGAGCCCCCCTTTTTTTTTTTTAGTTGAACAGTTGACTCTGTCTACCAGGTGTTTCAATCGCCTGTCGAAAAGGCACCGGGATCTGTGTGATTTCCCGTGTGGTGACCCACTGCGCTGGCTGAAACAGCTGTGCTGAGATTCGTGGTGCTTTTTTGCCCAGGAATCTCCTGGCCTGGCTCCCTGTTTCAGTCCCCTTTTTAATCAGATGAATGGGCGACTCTGCCTTCCCGGAGCTCCAATCCCCCAGCTAAAACGGCGCCTGGACCCATGTATTTTGTATGGAGAACCGCCACTCCGAGGTGCCAGCAAACCAGCCGCACCAGCCAAAACAACTGCGCTGGTGACCCATGGGGCTCCTCCGCCTGGGAATCTCCTGGTCTGTGGGCAATAAAAATCCATCTGGAAATACGGCGTCCACTCACCCTCTGCGCTTTCGCTGGGAACTGCAATCCTGAGCTGCTCCTAATCGGCATCTTGGATCCCTCTGCCGCACTGTTTTAAAGTATACAATTCAATGGCTTTTAGTATATTCACAGAGATGCGAAACCAGCAACACAATCAATTTTAGAACATTTTCATGACCCCCAAAGAAACCCCATATCTACTTAGCTGTCACCCTCTGTCTTCCCCCAACCCCCGCTCCTTGCCAGGCTCTGGAAATCACTCATCTACTCTCTGTCTCAATGGATTTGCCTATCCTGGACATTTCATAGAAATGGAATCACACACTTTCTGACCTTTTGTGATTGGCTTCTTTCACATAGCATCATGGTTTCAAAGTTCACCCCTGTTTTTAGTGGATCAATACTTCGTTCCTTTTTAGGGCTGAATAATATACCATGATTGGATATCTACATCTTGGTGTTCCTTTCATCAGTGCACGGACATTTGGGCTTGCCCTCCTTTTTGGCAGTTGTGAAAAGCGCTGCTGCTGCATTTTGGAACCAATATGAAATGCATGTGCAGGAAGGGAACATGTGGAGACCTCAAGAAATGCCCCGTTGTTATTATTTTGTGTACCATTTTAAAAATAGACTTTCTGTTCTACAGCAGTTTTAGATTTACAGAATTGCACAGAAAGAACAGAGTTTGCGGTGACCTCGCTACCTCCACCCCCCACCTCCCCCACCAGTTTCCCCTATTGACATCCTCCATGAGAATTGTGTGTTTGTTACCACTGATCAACCAATATTGATGCATTATTATGAACTAAAGTCCATCATTTACATTAGAGTTCACTAGCGGTGTTGTACATTCCCATGGGTTTGCAGAAATAATGCCATGTATCCACCATTACGGGATCCTACAGAATAGTTTCTCTGCCTTAAAATTCCTCTGAGCTTCACCTGTTCATCCCAAACCTCTGCAGCAACCACTGATTGCCGTTTCTTTAGTTTTGCCTTTTGCAGAATGGCTAAGAGTTGGAATTGTACAGTTGCAGCCTTTTCAGACTGGCTTCTTCCAGTTAGATAAGCAATATGCGTTTGAGGTGGCTCCATGTCTTTTTGATGAGATCGGGCGCGGTCAGGGTGGTATGGCCGTAGACGCTCCATGTCTTTTTGTGGCTTGATAGCTCATTTCTTTTTATTGATGAGTAACATTTATTTTTATTTCTCATAACCTTTCTCCAGATGGAAAGGCTTGCCATCTTCTAGCACTTGGCAGTGTCTTCTGGGGGTCTTGCTGCCACTGCCGAGGGCTTTGCCAGCTGGCTCTGTCTCTCCCCCTCACCTGAAGGACTGGGAGTGCTGACATCAGCTCAGGGACTGAGCCCTGGTCATTTCTGTGGGTGAAGCAACTGGGCCTGGAAGGTGCCAGGGAGACCTTATGAGAGTAGGGAGAGAGGAAAACAGGAAGGGGTGAGGGATGGAGGGAGGGACTACTAGATGGAGGTAGAGAGAGGCAGCTGCCAAAATCTATGAGATGGTTGAGGAGTTGGGGAGGGGGAGCCTCAGGGATTTAGCGGTGTTGGTCACCGTCCGGTGGGGGGGAGGAGACGTGGCAGGGGGACAGCTAGTCCCCCCCCCCCGACTGTCCTTTGCCCTGAATGTGGGGCTGAGCCATCAGCAAGCCAGAGTCCCCACCCTCCCAGGGAAGGAATGGGCGTTCTGCAGTCACGAGGCAGTGGAGATGGGTTGGAGGAAAGAACATTGGTCCCTGGCCCGGGGGTACATGTCTCTGGGAGCCAAAGGGCAAATGCAACGCCTTCGGGCCCAGTGAGGCGGAACCGAGTGAGGAGAGGTTCACAGGGGCCCGGGACCCAGACTGTTCTTGGGTGGACTCCAGGAAATTACTCTCATGAAGGCAGAGCCCGAGGACCTGGCCCTTGCCCCCAGCGGGCCGTAAGCTTGCAAGAGCTGAGCCCTCAGGTGAGGGGGGACTTCCTGGCACTCCCACATGCCTCGTGGCTCTGCCTCAGCGAGGCTGCCAGGGCTGGGGGGCCAGCGCCCCCGGGGTCAAACTTCCCCTCGCTGGCTCAGAGCCTCCCCAGTCCCAGGTTGTGTGCTGGGGGCTTCCCAGGACTCTCCGCTCCCTTCCCCTCCCCCCGCCTCCTGCCATTCCCAGGATTTTGTAGCTTTGGGTCCTCCTTCCTGGATAAGCGTCCTCCTCTCACCGCTGACCTCAGGGGGCTTATCTGCTTGCCCGTGCTTGGGGCCAAGTGTGGACAGCGGGTGGTACAGGAGAGAGGAGAGGAGAGAATGGAGAGGGAGGAATAGAGAAGAGGAAGAGGAGGGTGCTGGCTAAAGAAGGCATGCCCTCTCGGCCGCTGCCACCTAGAAGTGGAGGCTGTTCCCTCTCCTGTGAAATGTGAGCTAGCCCATGATTAGCTGTGGTCAACAGGATGAGGCAGAGGGGCATGGGGACTCCCCAGGCTGGCTCTTGACCTGTACGCAGCTTCCACTTGCACCATCGAATGTCCATCTTCTGCTCCAGCTCCATGCTGACACGCTCACGGTACGTGGAGAGGTCCTGTGAGGGGAGCTGGAGATGCTCCGAGTGACGGTTTCAGCTGAGCGCAGGCACCCACTGCGGCCTGGGCATGAGCCTGGAGGACGGGCCAGTCCTGGCCAGTCCCAGGTGACTGCAGACATGCTGGACCAGGGGAGGCAGAAGGACCATCCAACTCACCCCACAGAGTCATGACACAGATGGTAATGGTTTTAAGACACCGATTTTGGGGGTCATGGGTCGTGCAGCAATAAATAAATGAGGCAGGATGTGTAGGCACTTTTTTTTTTTTTGAGATGGAGTCTTGCCCTTGTCTCCCAGGCTAGAGAGCAGTGGCACAATCTTGGCTCACTACAACCTCCAATTCCTGGGTTCAAGCAATTCTCCTGCTTCAGCCTCCCGAATAGCTGGGATTACCACCATGCCCAGCTAATTTTTGTATTTTTTTGTAGAGACAGGGTTTCATCATGTTGGCCAGGCTGGTCTCGAACTCCTGATCTTGAGATCTGCCCACCTTGGCCTCCCAAAGTGCTGGGATTACAGGTGTGAACTGCCACACCCAGCCTGTGTAGGCATGTTTTAACTTTCATAGCAACCCACCCTCTGGGGGGGACCCTGCCCCACTTCAGGCAGCTCTCAGCTTCCCTCCTTCCCCACCCTTTCCACCGCCATTCTTGTTCAGGTTAGCTCTGGCTAACCCCAGTCTTCCAGGAATTTGTCTCTGGGACTGAAGGCACTGGGGCTGAGTCAGCTTTCCCTGAATAACCCCGAGAGTTCAGAGCTGCGAGATTCTCCCTTCTCAAGGCCAGCTGCTCAACCCTCTTCTGGATCACCAAGCAATGATGACCCCTCTCCCCTTCCTCCCGTCCTCCACCTGCTGCCATGATCCTAGTTCGTGTCTATTGTTTCCATCAGAGAACCGTGGCGGGCGCGGCCACTGGCATCAGGCAGATGTCGCATGCCACCTGCCCCGGGAAATAAGGGCCTTGGAAACAAGTGATCAGCTGAGAAGGGAAAGGGCCCAGCATCGCCGGGACTTGCTTTCACATTCTAGGGGCTCAGCAGCCCTGTTCCTGAGAGCGAGCTGCTGGTCAGTCTCTTGTGTGCCGTATCTGGGACCACAGAAGGTGCAGGACTGAAGGGAGGCGTGTGGCTCCTGACAGCACTGGACGCTCTGGAGAGAGGGCAGAGGCTCAAGTCTCGGAGCCCCCGCCAGCCACAGGATGGCGCACAGGGCCCACCCAAAGCTCCACTTACAGCATCTCAGGTTCCAGGGAGGAATCCTGGAAAACCCCACTCGGAGCTGAGTCTGCAGATGGCTGCAGGGCGGTGCTGCTGATTCTGCGGTTACCACCACAAAAGGAGGGCCTGAAGGCATTGCCGGGAGACCGCGGGGACTCACAGAGCTCTGACACCCCACATCTGGAGGAGGTGGCTCCCCCGGCCCACGCCACATTTGCCTGGGGCAGCCAACGCAGGGCAGTAATCGCCCTTGCTCCCCCACCAGGGTCAAAGCCACTGGGGCCTGGGGACTGAAATTCAGAAATTCTGAGAGGAGTGTCTCCCCCGAAGAAAATGCAGGATACGTTGGCTCCTATCACAGAAATCCTGGGACTGTTCCTGAGAAGGGATTTTGGAGATGCTTGGCCTAGGACTGGCCCTGGGGAAGATGATCCGACCTTTGTCCTGTGCAGCTGAGGGCTCGACCTGGTCAGCTCCGGAGAAAGCCTGAGCACCTTCCAGCATGGTGGGGGCAGGGGAGGCAGCTGTCCTCATTAAAAGTGACCTGTAGTGAGATGGACCCTTCTGTCTATGCCTCTATGTGTGGGCTCCCTGAACACCTCTGTAGTCTCGGGCTCCCATGCGGTATTGCTTCTGGCGGCCGGGCTCACTGCACTGCTGTGACAGGAGGTGACAGGTCAAGGCTGGAGGGTGGCTGCTCTCCCCAGAGGCCCCGTCAGCTGGAAGCAGCTGGTTTCACATAACAGAGACCCCTGACCCAGGTCCCCTGGGGGCAGGAGGATTTTCGGCTGCCCTTTTGGAAGAGGCAGGCTGACCATGAGAACGGGACAGAGGTGAGAAGGACATGGAGAAGGCATTGGACGAGAGAAGTCAGACGTCTAGCCGTGGCCTGGCCTGCGGGGCTTCGGCTTCCACCTGTACTTCCTCCCATGTGGCGTCATCATCACTATCACAATGGTGATAAAATATCTTCTTTCCTCTGAGCAGGTGGTAAAGGCACTATTTGGTGCAGGTCGGACAGTGCCGTGATAGGAACCATCAGAACAGGAGCAGGAACGTGACCTCCCGAGTGATCCTGATGCAGGTGCTGCCAGTGGAGCGTTCTGGAATTCTGTGTCAAGAAAGAAGGCCATGTGCTGACTAGGGTGGGGCCGGGCCTGCATTCGGGGCAGCCCGTGGGCATAACACACACCTTTTTTTTTGCATTTGTCCTGCCTCCTTCAGGGTCTCTTCCTTCCTCCTTGAGGCTCTGGGAGCATCTCAGAATCCTGCCAGCCACTCCTCCGCTGCAGGGGTGGACATGGGAAGCAAGTGGGGCTTTAGGGTGTCTTCAGCACCCTCCACAGCTGCCAGCCTGCCTGTCCTCCTCCTGGCCCCACACTCACTCCTCCTTCTCCTGGGCTGAACTCACACTTGCAAGCCTGATCCAGGCCTGGGCCAGGTGACTGGTGCAATCCTTCCATGCCTCTCTTGGTTCCCACTGCCCTGCTAGTCCTGGGGCAGGTTGACGGGGGAGTCACAGGCCATCCCTGCAAGGAAAAACAGATAGAGCAGTTTGGGAGGGTGACGGAGGACCCCAGTGGGACGCCAAGTCACAACCTTGCTGGGCACAATGATTGGCAGGCATAATGAGCTGCCTTCCCAAGCAGTGCCACCCCTGGCTCTCAGAGACGCTGCTGAAAGGGGTGACGGGCAGTGGGAGGCTCAGGACTCTGCCAGGTGTCGTAGCTCCCATCCCCAGGCCCAGGCCCCTCCAGCAGGAAAAGCAAGGTCCCTCCAGCAGGAAAAGCTAGGGACTTCACTGCCATGCGGTTTGAATGGCCCCCGACTCTTGGGAAGCTGCCCCTCCCAGGGAAGGCAGGGTTGGGGTCTGCTCAGGCTCTGCCACCACCTGCTCTGTGACCTCGGGCAGGCCGAGAGTTCCTCCAAGAAAGGGGAGGCACTGTGGGTACAATCACCCCTGGGTGCCCAGTGGCTCAGCTGCCCTGGCCAGGCTGCCCTGCCCCGGCCTCAGCACTCCTCCCCCAGCCACTACAGGCAGCCCTGCACCTTCTCCTGATGAGGCTTTACTGCCAGCCCCTCTGGGAGATCAGACACAAGTTACCAACAGGCAGTGGTCTGGGTGACTCCCAGGAGTCCAGGCCTCCATCGTGTCCTACCCAGTGGCTGGGGCACCAGGCTGGTCAGCAGGGCCTCAGTGCCCAGGGAGGCAGGGCTCATCCCACAAGTCACCACGGCAGCCCCGCCTCCTGCCCCTTACCCTTTAGCCAGGCTGTACTGACACGGGCTGCCCCCGGCAGGGGGCGGCTCGATGGACATAGCTGGCTGTGCAGGCACTCAGGCGTGCAGGGTGGCCAGTGCCCCAGCCAGGAATGGACAGCCTCCAAGACACGCTGCCCCCGAGCCATGGGGGCTTCTGCCCTGCCTTCAGCAGGCTGGTTCCCAGAGGCTTTGGGTCTGAGGTGTGGACTCTCTTTGCTCTTTCCGGACCCCTGGTAAGGAGGTTGGGCTAGGGGGCAGGCAGGGAGCGGAGAAAGCGGAGAGGCTGAGGGTGTCCGTCTTGCAGGCAGGACCCAGAAGTGTGCTCACCGTTTCCCCAGAAACTGCCCATGCTGACTGCCAGGCGCAGAACCTGGGGACAGCAGGATGGCTCCTGGAGGCTGTCCCTGGGCGATCCCCAGTGGCAGTGGGGCCTGACTTTGCTCAGCAGCAGGTAGCCCCCACAAAGAAGGGGTGGGTGTGTCTCAGCTGAAAACCCACAAAGGCCTGAGTTGGAAGATGACTCCAGGACAAATGGGACCTGGAGATGCACAAAGCCTGCAGCACCTGTCCAGGGGGAAGCAGGGGCCAGCTACCCATTTCATGTCCAAAGGGGAAACTGTTTTATATACATTTCATTTTTTCCCTGACCATAAAGAGTAATGGGCCTGGTGGGGTGGCTCACGCCTGTAATCCCAGCACTTTGGGAGGCCGAGGAGGGCGGATCACCTGAGGTCAGGAGTTCGAGACCCTGTCTCAAACAGGTGAAACCCTGTCTCTATTAAAAATACAAAAATTAGCCAGGCGTGGTGGCACATGCCTGTAATTCCAGTTACTTAGGAAGTTGAGGCGGGAGAATGGCTTGAACCAGGGACTGGGAGGTTGCAGTGAGCCGAGATCTTCCCATTGCACTCCAGCCTGTGCGACAAGAGCAAAAATTCCGTCTCAAAAAAAAAAAAAAAAAAAGAGTAACGGATTTTCACCCCCTGTAAAACCTTCAGAAAAAAAATGAAAAGTTATAAAGAAGAAAGAAATTTAACTGAAATCCAACTGCTTGGAAGTAGCCATTACTAAGATTTTGGTGTATTTAATTCCCCTCTTTTTGGGGGTGCGTGGCCTGACCAAATTATTATTATACTAGGAACAGCAATAGCAGTATCAGACACTTGGGTCAAGCTCCCGGGGCCAGGCACTGTGCTGGGTGTCTCTTGTGCACTGGCCTTTCTGGGTAGGGACATGGAGGCCAGGGGTGACTTCAGCTGCAGAAGGCAGAAAGGGAGCTGGGCTCAGGCCACCTGACCTCCAACCCTTGCTCCCCCCAGGCGTAGGTGACCTCCGGAGTCACTGGTGCGGGGCCCTCACAGCTGGAGAGGCCTGTCTTGCAGGGCGGGGCTGTGAGGGTGGAGGCGCCTGTGGCCTGGGTCTGACCTGGTCGCTGTCCTCCAGTTCCTGTTCCAGATGCTGACCTTTATGAACTACATAGTGAGCACTGTGTTCTGTGGGCACCTGGGCAAGGTGGAGCTGGCGTCGGTGACCCTCGCGGTGGCCGTGAGTACCCAGCCTGGCCCAGAGCAGGGACGTTCTCTCCCCAGGCTTCTCTGCCAGGTTCCTGGGTGGGCCCGTCTTGGGTGGCTACTCAGGGATGGGAAGAACAGCCCACTGGCTACAGCCACCTTCATAGGTGGGACCTGAGGCCAGAGATGGAGGCAGTCTGCCCTCAGGCACACAGCACATGAGGCTGCTGAGCAGAGCCACCTCTGCCACCGCTGCCTGCTGGGTGACATTTCCCGACGCAGGCTCATCCCAGGATGCAGGGGCCTCTCCTGACAAGCTCTTGTTTCCTCCTGTGTGCGGCGCCAGTTTGTCAATGTCTGCGGAGTTTCCGTAGGAGTTGGTTTGTCTTCCGCGTGTGACACCTTGATGTCTCAGGTGGGTGGCCTCCCAGAGCTGGGCAGGAAGCCAGGCAAGGGCAGAGCCAATCCCACAGGTGCCACAGAGATGGCAGGTGGGAGGGGCCCACCCAGGTGATCTGGGAGTGAGGGGCCCAAGGGGGCAGCTGCTCCTGCCCCAGCTCCAAGGACCACAGGCTGTCAGGGAAACAGACCCTCCCCCTTTCAACGAGTCTGGGCCAGGAGAAAGCGGTGGAGATGGAGCCAGTTTCTGACCTCTTGTCCCCAGAGGAGGTCACCAAGTAGAGAAAGACAACCGGTTCCCCCTCCTCACTCCTAGTTCTGCTGCCAACATGCAGGCACGAGCCGAGGGGACACAGAAGGAACCTCCCTGCTCACAGGGGCCTGCAGTTCAGCAGGGGCTGCCCAGGCGGCCAGGGGGTCACAAAGTGGCCAGGCCTCACCTCTCCCTGGGGGTTCTATCTTCACGGTGGACCTGGGCTTGGTCCTGGCTACCACTTACTGCCGGTGACACGCCAGTAAATCCCACGTGCCTTCTTCCTCCTTGGAGTTTTGGAAAACAGCAGAGACAGTGGTGGGCTGGGCCTCAGGAAGTAGGCTGTGCCGTTCCAGGCTGCGGTAGCAGAGGCCACAGGCTCCGCCACACACCGCTGGCGCCTGCTCCCCGCGCGGGGCATCGGAATGTCCGGGGTAGCGAAAAGGCTGATGCGGGGCGGGCTGTTTTGCAGAGCTTCGGCAGCCCCAACAAGAAGCACGTGGGCGTGATCCTGCAGCGGGGCACGCTGGTCCTGCTCCTCTGCTGCCTCCCCTGCTGGGCGCTCTTCCTCAACACCCAGCACATCCTGCTGCTCTTCAGGCAGGACCCAGACGTGTCCAGGTGCGCTGGGCTCCGGCTGGGGAGTTGGGGGCTTGCCAGAGACCTGGAGGCTCCTGGGAAACCCGGACCGCGGAGGAAAAACCTAAAGAAGCCACCCCCACCCCCCCACCAAGCCCCGTACTTCTCTAGGCCAGGAGTGGTCACAGTGCACGGTGCCTGTGGGTACCTTCCAGGCTTCGGTTTGGGGATTCTCTCCCATGGCTGCGGCTCCCGCAGCGGCCAGCAGGGGACAGAGGAGGACAAACGCCCAGTTTTAGTTTAGGAGGCAAGGAAAGAAACAATTTGGGATTTGCATTTTATTTGAATTTGTGTGCCTGCATACAGCTGGAGCCTTATGGATGCTTTTGAAAAAATACAGTGTGTGCGTTTTCCCATATTCCAAAAAGGAGAGAGATGACTTCCAATTTTTGATGAATTATAGTTTTATTGTTAGTATTTATTATTTTTGAGGCGGAGTCTCACTCTGTGGCCCAGGCTGGAATGCAGTGGTGCAGCCTTGGCTCACTGCAACCTCCGCCTCCTGGGTTCAAGCGATTCTCCTGCCTCAGCCTTCTGAGTAGCTGGGACTACAGGCGTGTGCCACCACACCCGGCTAATTTTTGTATTTTTAGTAGAGACGGGGTTTCACCATGTTGGCCAGGATGGTCTCGATCTCCTGACCTCGTGATCTACCCGCCTCAGCCTCCCAAAGTGCTGGGATCACAGGCGTGAGCCACTGTGCCCGGCCCATAGTTTATTATTAAATTCAGAGATGCCCTCTCATAGGGAGCCCTTGTTCATTTATACTATGTACATTTCGTTTGGTTATTCCTTTTTAAGATATAACTTTTTTCTCTTACAAAACCACGTTAGTCTGAATTTAAGTTCCCTAGTCCCGAGGCCTGGGTATTTGGGTGCTTCATCTGCCCCCTCCTGGCACCTGCTTAGCATCTGAGAGCAGCAGCCCCTGATGCGGAGGTTTCACAGTCCTGGCTGAGATCTGCAGGGCCTGGTAAAGCCTCTCCTCAAACCTAGGGGCCCAGGATGCCCTGGGACGACAGCCAAGCACCCAGTCCTGGAGGGCACAGGGGACAGGGCCCTGCCTCCCCCGGGCCACAGCCTGGTCAGCTCCAGAGCTTCTCCTTCTCTTGCAGGTTGACCCAGGACTATGTAATGATTTTCATCCCAGGACTTCCGGTAGGTGACCCTGTTTGCTGAGCGTGGAATCACATTCCCCTAAATTCTGGCTTTTTGCTTTCCCACCCTAACTGCTGGGGAAGATCCTTATCCTGCTATGACTTCCTGCTGGGCCACGAGAATGATTGACAAGAGAAGTTCCTTTGCAGTTGGTGTAAACTGAATTTTAAAAAACTGGTATAACATGTTTTTCTGATTTGAAAATGTTTAACGGAGACAATAGGAAAAGCATGAGGCAGAAAGAATTCAAATCACCTATAATTCTACCACCCAGAGACAACATATGTTACTATCTCTCTCCAGGATTTTTCTTTTTTTTTTTTCTAGACGGAGTCTCACTTTGTCACCCAGGCTGGAGGGCAGTGGCACGATCTTGGCTCACTGCAACCTCTGCCTCCTGGGTGGCAGCCATTCTACCTCAGCCTCCCAAGTAGCTGAGATTACAGGCAGGCACCAACACACCTGACTAATTTTTGTATTTTTGGTAGAGATGGAGTTTCTTCATGTTGGCCAGGCTGGTCTCGAACTCCTGACCTCAAGTGATCCACCACCTCAGTCTCCCAAAGTGCTGGAATTACAGGTGTGAGCCACCACACTCGGGCCTCCAGGATTATTTCTATTCATGGGTGTGTGTATTCAAACACACACATACACACAAATTGAAATGGGATCAATAGGTGTATATTGTATTATAATATGCTTTTCCCCTTTAAAACATATCATTAGTCTGTTTATATGATGAAATAGCCTTCTGCAATATCAATTCCAAAGGTTATCTGGTGCCCATAGTTATGCCATAATTTATTAACTAATCCCTACTTATTGAACAAACTATTATAAATAAGATTTCCGATAAATATTCTTAAAGAAAAATCTTTGTGAGTCATCTGTAATTATTTCCAAGGAAATTATCAGTTATAGACATGCATTACTGGAAGTGGAATTGCTCAGTAAATGGCTTTTGAGACATATTGCCAAACTATACCAGTTTCTACCCCAGCCAGCAAAAACTTCATTAGCATACACTATTATTATTAATAAGAGTTCTTCCAATTAGAAATAGTTTTAACTTGCCTGCCTGCCTGCCTGCCTGCCTGCCTGCCTTCCTTCCTCTCTCTCTCTTTCTTTCTTTCTTTCGAGATGGAGTCTTGCTCTGTTGCCCAGGCTGGAGTGAGGTAGCATGATCTTGGCTTGCTGTAAACCTCTGCCTCCTGGTTGAAGCGATTCTCCTGCTTCAGCTTCCTGAGTAGCTGGGATTACAGGTGCGCACCACCACGCTTGGCTAATTTTTGTATTTTTGGTAGAGACGGGGTTTCACCATTTTGGTCCGGCTGGTGTCCCAAAGTGTTGGGATTACAGGTGTGAACCACCGCTCCTGGCCTGCATTTCTTTATTTCCTTTTTTTTTTTTTTTTTTAGACAGAGTCTTGCTGTGTCGCCAGGCACCAGGCTGGAGTGCAGTGGCACAATCTTGGGTCATTGCACTCTCCACCTCCTGGGTTCAAGCAATTCTCCTGCCTCAGCCTCCTGAGTAGCTGGGACTGCAGGCTCACGCCACCACACCCAGCTAATTTTTGTATTTTTTAGTAGAGACGGGGTTTCACCATGCTGGCGAGGATGGTCTTGATCTCTTGACCTTGTGTTCCACCCGCCTCAGCCTCCCAAAGTGCTGGGATTACAGGCGTGAGCCACCATGCCTGGCCTGCATTTCTTTTATTGATAATGAAGTTGAACATTTTCTCATGCGTTTATTCTGTGAATAGCTCTTTGCTTATTTTAGTGGGTTAATCTTTTTCTAAGTATTATAATTCTTATTAAAGAATACTTTAATCCTTTGTCTTTTATTGTTTGTGTTTCTGATTTAAAGAATTTTGAATGTGTATGTAAGTCCTTTTCCTTATGTCTTTAACGAGCTTAAAAGACTTTACTCACGGAAAGATTACACATTTGCTTATATGTTTTTGGACCCCTCCAGGGTTTCTATTTTTACATTTAAGTCATTAATCCAATGAACTTTAATTTTTTTGAACAGCATTTATTGCATATTCTCTCCTTTCTGCATTAATTTGTTAATTACTAAATGAATCAACAGTGCATCTGTCTGGGTCAGTGTCGGTCTGTCCCGTGACCTGATGACCCGCATGTCTCTTCCACAGCCCAGTGCTTCAGTGTTTGACTTGCAGCTTAGCTGGTACTGGCAGTTCTGTGTGCTGTCCGGCCCTGCCAGGCTGAGCTCACCTTTTGACACCGTAGCCTCCAGGGCGCCAGGGGCAGAGTTGTGGGCCAGGGAGCTGGGCAGGGAAGAGGTCAGGGTTGAAGGTGGGGTGCCCCAACAGCGTGTAGTCCTGGTAGACCCAGCCACACCCACCTGTCTGCCAGGGCCAGTGCCATGACCTCTTTGGGGCCTCGCTAGTTACAGATTTCTTCCAGATCATGGAAACCACCTTATAGGGCTGCTCTTCTCTGAGTCTTCCATATAAACCATACTTTGGCTTTTCAGACCAACGTGGTGACATCTTGTCAACCAGGATATTGGCGCTGGGTCAGGGGGAAATGCCCTGTAGATATCACTGTGGTGTCATCTTTATCAAATAAGCCAAGGTCCTTCCATAAAATGCAGCTGCAAAAGTTAATTGCTAATAATACTGACTTACATAGTGCTTGGCTAACACTTGGAATGCTCAGATGTCCCATATATTGTTTTGCAAGCACTTTGCAATATTAACTTTGCAATATTTATGTATGTAAAATGTTAAGTGTATTTTAAGTACACACACACTGTTATTATCCCTATAATAATAGTGAGGAAATAAACTCAGTGACGTTACAAATAACAGATAAGGAAACAAACCCAGTGAGGTTAAGTAACTTGCCCAAGATCACATATCTTGGAAGAGGCAGAGCCAGGAACTGAACCCAGTCCATTCCAGCTCCGTACTCTTAATCAGTACACGACACTGAAAAGAAGTGGAGGGCTAAGGGGAGGAACGCGACAAGGAAGGCGTGGGCCCTGGGCTAGGTTTCAGTTGATGCCCATTCTATTACTACTTTTTTTTTCCTTTGTTTTTAAGATGGGGTTTCACCATGTTGGTCAAGCTGGTCTTGAACTCCCGACCTCAGGTGATCCACCCGCCTTGGCCTCCAAAGTGCTTGGATTACAGGCGTGAGCCACCACGCCCGGCGATGCCCATTCTATACCCCTTAAGAGAGGAGAGACAGGGCAGGGACAGTGCCCCCAACACACACACTGCCACGCACACTCCCCTGCGGCCCTCCCCGGCCAGGGAAGGGCGTGCCCCCTCTCCCCCGCCACCCCGTAGGGTCTTGAGCTTGCTCAGCATAGACTAATCTCGGCCAGCATGGCTTAGTACCTGCCATTCCCCACTCCAGGTCACTCCTTCAAATCCTCCTGGGTCATCTTCTCACCTTCCAAAGCTGACGGAGACCTGGCTTAGCAGCCAGAAGGCCTACCAGGCACTGTGCACCATGAGTAGGTGTGCAAAGGGTCCTCTCTCAGAGCCAAAACACGCCTGCTTGTCTCCCCCTGTGGCAGAAGGGAGTCCTGAGGGGGCCTCTCCCATAGGCCGGGCCAGAGCACGAGTCCAGATGGTCAGGTGGGCTTTGGCCATACCTGAGGGGTCCCAGACATACTTTGATAAGTAATTGCCCCAGTCTAGGGTACTATGTCCTGTAAAAGAATGTCTGCTATGCTCATTTGGTGGATTTTGGTCATTGTTACTGATTTGTTTGGGTTTGCTTTTCATACAGGTGATTTTTCTTTACAATCTGCTGGCAAAATATTTGCAAAATCAGGTACAGGTCTTTGGCATGGGGCTGGCCCCTTCTCCCAGCACACTGCCCTGTTCCAGTGGGAGGGGCCTGGGGCTTTCCCCTTCTCTCCACCTTCTGTGAACCAGCTCCGGAAAGGGGTTACTTCCAGCCCACCACACCATGTCCTGACCTCCGCACAGAGGCAGGTGGGAGGCTGTGTGTCCAAGCCTCTTCCAATTCCTGGACGAGGATGGCTGAAGGTGCAGGGGAGGGAATCCCCATTCCACATCCTGGGTCTGTCCACCCGCCATGCATCCCACTCACACCTTAGCAGGGCCAGTTTTCATTTCTTTCAGAAGATCACGTGGCCCCAAGTCCTCAGTGGTGTGGTGGGCAACTGTGTCAACGGTATGGGCAACTATGCCCTGGTCTCTGTGCTGGACCTGGGGATCAGGTGAGCCCTGGGGCTGGTGGGGCCTGGTCAGGGGGCACTGCCCACCAATCTCCCCACCCCTGGGAGAGACAGGTCAGTCACCATGCTGGCCCTGCCTGTGCTGTCCTGAAGTGGGGGGGTTTATGGGGAGTTGGAGGGGCCTGATGGTCCCTTGGGGACCTCAGTTTGAGGCCTGATCGGGTGAGAGGACAGCCACTCTCCACTCCTGCCCCAACCCACCAGGCAAAGTGGGCACTGGCAGTGGCCCCAGGACGCTGTAGTCATGGCTGCCTGGGTAGAGCCACCATGGCCAGAGGTGCCTGTGGGGCCTGGCTGCGTCCGATCCCAGGATGGGGGTAGAGCGGAGCCATGCCTGACCCACATGGGCTGGCTGCCAGAGCCATCTCTCCCTCAGGCAGCGAGTGGCATCAGTCCCAGAGAGTGGCATCAGTGGGTGGCAGAGAGTTGGCATCACTCCTAGCCCTGCTCTCCCTCCTTTCCCAGAGGCTCTGCCTATGCCAACATCATCTCCCAGTTCGCACAAACCGTATTCCTCCTTCTCTACATCGTGCTGAAGAAGCTGCACCTGGAGACGTGGGCAGGTGGGAGGCCTGGTCTGCTCTGGTAGGCTGAGCAGGCCAGTGGCAGTGCTGCCCCAGGCAGGGCGGTCAGCAGGCAGAAGGTGCAGGACCCTGCACGGCCCCCCTCCTTCCCCTTTGCTTCCCCAGCTCCAAGCGCCCAAGGTCCCTTCATCCAAGGTATCACGATGCAGAGCCCTGATGAGTCCATCACAGAAGCCTGGCCCAGGGAGCTTTCTTGCCCAGCCCCTGCTCTCAGGATGGCGGTGAGAGCAGTGACAGGCGTAGAATACCAGGCGTTAGCAGCATGTGGGGTGCCTGATATTCCTGACTTCATTTAAGCTTCACCACACCGCATTAGCCCCATCTTACAAAGGGGAGATTTTGACAGACGGAGATTAAGTCATTTGCCAAAACACCAGGCATGTTGGGGCCTGCCTGTGCTGTTCTGCCTCTTGAGAGCCAATTCCATACAAAGAGGACCTCCTCTTGCCAGGCATTTCAGGAACAGCTCTGCAGGCCTGTGGGGCCTCACCTGGGGGCAGGGCCCTGGCTGAGCCCCTTTCAAGCCTGCGCAGCACACCTACGGTGTGTTTCCCTTCAGCATCCTTGATCTCAAGCTGCCTCTGAAAACCCCCGGGGGAGGCAGGGCAGAGCTAAGGCCTGGGGTTTTCAGATGGGAACAGAGCCTGCAGAGTGGCGGGTAGTTGCCCAAGATCCCACAGTGTTGAGGGTGGAGTGGGGACCAACACCCATCCCTGGGCTGACTGGGCCACCCGTGAACCGGCCAGGCAAGCCTGGTGTCCTGTTCCTGCATGCTCCTCCTCCGTGGGCCCCAGCACCAGCTCTAGACCAGCCACATTCCCTCTGCAAAACGCCCAGTGCCTGGGCCTGCTAAGCCCCAGAGCAGGAAGAGCCAAAGGTGTTTAGGGGCCTCCTGGCAGTGGGGAGCGGGAGAGCAGGTGGGCGAGCCGGGAGGGCTGCCAGCTCAGGGGTCTCTGTTCCAGGTTGGTCCAGCCAGTGCCTGCAGGACTGGGGCCCCTTTTCTCCCTGGCTGTCCCCAGCATGCTCATGATCTGCATTGAGTGGTGGGCCTACGAGGTCGGGAGCTTCCTCATGGGTACGTGGAAGAGCCGGGGGGGCACAATGGTGTGTGGGCGGCTCACCCAGCCCAGAAGCCCCCTCCCCAGGATGGCAGCTCACCAGCCCCCTTCCGATTCCATTGGCCAGACCCCCAGGCATAGACCCAGAGAGCACCACCGCCCAGTTGGGTGGTCAGTCTGTTGCTGGTCTGCCTCCTCACTAAGCTGTGAGTGTCCAGGAGGCAGGCCTGGGCCTTTTATGCCTGAATCCCAGCACTGGCCGGGTGGAGCAGGTGCCCATGGGAGGTGGCTGAGGCACAGAGGACTGAGAGATCGAATGAGCTGGTTTGTGGGTGTGAACAGAGGCCTGGGCTTGCAAGTGTGAGGCTCCTGCCTGCTGTCTTGTGTGTGCTCATCAGAGCACTCGGTGAAGAGGACTCGAGGTAGCCTGAATGTCACAACCCCTGCCCCACATTAACAGATGAGAAAATGGGGCCCCGAGAACAGAGGAACTCCACAAACAGGAAATCGGTGGCAGGGCCAAGAACCAAACTCGGGTTGCCGGACCCTGGCCCCGTTCTCTGTCCCCCTCCCTCACGCTGCCACCTGAGTTCATCTAGAAAGACAAACCACATGTGGAAGCCTGCAGGGGCCTCTGGGGCACTGGGCAGAATTTTCCTAACAGGTTGAAGGCCAGCAGGAATGTCTTTTTGTTGTTATTGTTACCAATCTGCCCTTCAAAATCAGCCGGGCGTGGTGGTTCACACATGTAATCCCAGCACTTTGAAAGGCCGAGGCAGGCGGATTGAGGCCAGGAGTTTGAGACCAGCCTGGCCAACGTGGCGAAACCCTGTTTCTACAAAATCTACAAAAATTCACTGCTGTGGCGGCACCACCTGTAGTCCCAGCTACTTGGGAGCCTGAGGTGGGAGGATCACCTAAGCCAGGAGGCGGAGGTTGCAGTGACCTATATTTGTGCCACTGTATTCCAGCTTGGGTGACAGAGTGAGACCCTGTCTCAAGGAGAAAAAAAATTTGCCCCTGAGTCCCCAAAACAGAGCAGCGTCCTGTCGGTGCAGGGTCTGGGTGTCTGGGGCTGCAGGCTGGGCTCACGGTGAGCCTCTCCTCCAGGCCTGCTCAGCGTGGAGGATCTCTCCGCCCAGGCTGTCATCTACGAGGTGGCCACCGTGACCTACATGGTAAGTAAGGCTCCTGCAGGGGTGCCTTCCCCCACATCCCCCACCTGATGGCTGGAGGTGTCATTGGGGGGGCCGCTGTCACCTGAGGCTGTCTCCGTCTCCCGAGGGACCCTCCTGGACCTCTCGTGCCCACCAAGTCCAGGCCCTGCTCAGCTTACGCCAGGGCTCACACACAGGTGCCCACGACCTGTCCACCAAGGGTGGTATTTCACTCACAGATGTGAGAATTTTTTAAATTAATTAGCATTATTTTAAAATTGGGAGATTTCACACCACAATCTTATTTTTGGATTTTCTTAAGAAACGCACATTCCATTGAGCAGCAGGCCCACATTCCTGCACACTGCAGTCGGCCAGAGTTGGGTGACAGCATCCCCAGCAGGGCCACGGGCTCTCTGCCACCACAGCCCCCACCTCCCCTGTACTTCCTACAGAGACACACCATCATCTTCCTCATGCCGCCCAGGCCACTCCAGGTCACTCCAGTTGGCATCTGCCAGTGTCCTGGGGGCATGCTGTCCTAGATCCCATGTTTAAGCAAAGGATTCACAAAAATCTACATCACAAAACCATTTTTACAAACGTTTGTTGCTGAACTCTCTTTTTTCTTACATGGAGCTTTTCTGGTATACTTAAGACCATATTTACCTCTTTAAAATCTGTTTCTCACTGGATTTTAACTACACAGTCATTTCGGTTGCAAGGCCCACCTGCCTGTGCTGCCTCTGATGGCACAGGTGGTGGTGGGACTGGCTGGCTCATGGGGGGGGTCCCCCCACCCTTCTCCCAGCCCCAGCCCTCCCTGCCTCATTGTCAGCAGCAAGAATGCCATATACCTCTTGGGCTGCAGGCCTGAGATCTGCTCCGCCTTCCCCACTCCCCGTCCCTCTTGGCCCAGGCTGGCTCAGGACTGCAGGGGTTAGAGGGCAGCCCCACTGACAGTGCTTTCTTATCGTTGATCCCAGATTCCCTTGGGGCTCAGCATCGGGGTCTGCGTCCGAGTGGGGATGGCTCTGGGGGCCGCGGACACTGTGCAGGCCAAACGCTCGGCTCTCTCAGGCGTGCTTCTCATAGGTAGGTGGAGTCCTCTCCTGGTGGGCCTTCGAACATGGGCCTGAGTCACCAGCCTGGGCCAGAGGAAGGCTGGCACGGTGGAGGCAGGGCTGGCCTCGGGAGCTGCCAGGTTTATCTTCCAAGCCTGCTGGACCTGCCATCTGACCCAGGCCAGCCTCTGCTGATAAGCTGACAGCTGCTCCTCCCTGAGCAGCAAGCGTCCCTCCCACCACCTTGTCCCCACCCCCACTCACGCCTTCCCCTGCTGCTATGATTCTGGGACTCTTCTGGAGATAGCTGGCTTCTACCACTCACCTTAGAGAAAAGCCTGACTCTTTGAAGGCCCTTCCTGTCCAGCACTCTCCTTCTGGCTGTCCAGAGTCCTTCTGCAAGCCCAGCCCTCCCAGCACCCCCATGAGCTTGGCAGCTGCCCACCCTCCCTTGAGAAAGAGCCACTCGTGTCCTCAGACATCATGGCTGTGCTTTCTTAGACTGGAAGGCTCACACCGGCTTCCCTGTAGAAAGCAGTGGTTCTCAGGCTGTAGCCTGCACCAGAATCCCCAAGAGGGCTGGTCACAGATTGCTGGGCCTCTCCAGCAGGCTTTGATTCAGTAGATGGGAGGCCCGGTCTGAGAATCTGCGTTTCTAACAAGTTCCCAGGTGATGCGGATGCTGCTGGGCCACGTGCCCCCCACTCTGAGAACCAGCGGAGTGAAAGCATCTTCCACACTGCCCTTCCTACCAGACTGAGTGTCTAGCCCAGATGAACGCCTCGGATGCAGGGCACATCAGGGCCCATGACAAAAGGCACCTAATTGCAGAGGGCTGGGCTCACTTGCACTGACAAAGCGGTCCGCCCTTTGCTGATCTGAGCAGGGTGCTCCCTGGGTTGGGGTCTGTCATTGCTGCACCTTTTGTCTCTTCCAGTTGGCATTTCCCTGGTCCTGGGCACCCTGATAAGCATCCTGAGAAATCAGCTGGGGCACATTTTTACCAATGATGAGTAGGTAATGAGTTTTCTATGCTGACTTTTGGAAAATGTCACAGGGGTTGCCAGCCTGTCCTCAGAGATTTATCATGTGCCTGGCTCAGTGCTGGGCCCAAAGGAAGCAGGAAGAGCCCAGGCTCTTTGCTTGAAATAAGAATGGAACTATTATCAGCAAACACTTTGGGCACTTACTATACAGTTAGCCCTTCACGTGTATTAACAAGTTCATCCTCACAGCCCTTCGAGGTCTTGGGGAGGGCAAAGGTATGTAAATCATGTCTGAGGAGTCAACCTCTGTCCACTCTAGGCCTTCATAACCTGCTGTCCACAGACAAGAGGCTAATTGAAGGGCAGTACAAAATTATGGGGGCTCTCCGAAGTTTTAGGTGTGACCCACAGACACACAGAAAACTCTGGGCTCGCAATGCCAGTTACATTTTTGTGGGGCAACTACCCTATTCCAAAGCGTTTTCTTGGCGGGGGGTCGGGGGCGTGGAACAGAAGGGAGATAAATGGGTCTCAAAGGCTACCTCTGTGTCTTATGCTTTCTCATTTCTTCTGCAGAGATGTCATCGCCCTGGTGGGCCAGGTCTTGCCGGTTTATAGCGTCTTTCACGTGTTTGAGGCCGTCTGTGTGAGTACCACTTTGATCCAAAGCCTGACTCGGGGGACACGATTTACGTACCTTTGCCCTCCCCAAGACCTTGCAGGGCTGTGAGGATGAACTTGTTAATACACGTGAAGGGCTAACTGTATAGTAAGTGCTTAAAGTGTTTGCTGATAATAGTTCCACTCTTATTTCAAGCAATGACTTCCCCTCCTCTCCTGCAATTTACACAAGCCAAAAAGTGAATGTGGATTAGCAAAGAACCGAAAAATTGCAGCAGTGTAAAGCCACAAATCCTTTTTCTTCCGGATTCCTCATGAGCTGGGACCATGACATTGACCTGTGCCCCAGGCTGGCCAGGAGCTCAACGGCAACCATATCCTGTAGCCAGCACAGAAGGACATTTCTACAAGGGAACGAGCCCAGCCAGAACATAGAAGGCCCTGGACTTTCTGCTCCTTTGATCACTGAAAGACAGGTCTCATTTAACACAGGTTGGAATTATGTGATTTTATATATTTTTTGAGACAGGGTCTTGCTTTGTCGCCCAGGCTGGAGTGCAGTGGTGCAATCATGGCTCACTGCAGCATCGACCTCCCGGGCTCAAGCGATCTTCTCACCTCACCCTCCTGAGTAGCAGGGACTGCAGGTACATGCCACCACATCCAGCTTTTTAATTTTTGTATTTTTTGAAGAGACCAGGTCACACTATGGTAGGTGGAGTCCTCTCCTGGTGGGCCTTCAAATGTTGGCCTGAGTCTCCAGCCTGGGCCAGAGGAAGGCTGGCACGTGGAGGCAGGGCCGGCCTCGAGAGCTACCAGTTTTATCTTCTAAGCCTTGGTTGGTCTCGAACTCCTGGGCTCAAGTGATCCTCCTATATCAGTATCCCAAAGTGCTGGGATTACAGACATGAACTACTGTGCCCAGCTATGATTTTTAAAAAACATGAGAAAACAACAACAAAAAAACCCAAAACACTTAAGTCTTGTTTAATAAGCAGAATTTGAACTCATATGACTCCTACTTTGCGTCTGGAGTTATGTGAATTCTTTAGGAACACACCCCTTGCATAAATTCCCATCGCTCTGCAGGAGGATATGCCCTTAATTAGCGACATGAAACACTGGCACACTCCAGGCCTTGCTTAGCTGGGGGAAAAACACCTGTATAATAACTACCAGCTCATTAAAAACCTACTGAAGAGATTACACTTATGGAGGATTTTTCTAAAGGCCTCTGGGTACTCCATCCAGTTCACTAACTATTCTAATATAGTTTGGTGTTCAGAAAGCGACACTCTTGGGCCGTGTGTTCTTAGCCTCAGCAGAAATGCCTTCTCTGGGCTGTGTTCTGGCATCATATTTGTGGCCTTTATCAAGGAACATCAAACGAAACTACTTTGTGGAACCCATTATTGCTTTTGTCATAGAATATTATTTGTTTTGTTTTGAGACAGAGTATCAGTCTGTTGCCCAGGCTGGAGTGCAGTGGTGCAATCTTGGTTCACTGCAACCTCCAGCTCCCGAGTTCAAGTGATTCTCCTGCCTCAGCCTCCCGAGTAGCTGGGACTACAGGCATGTGCCCTGACGCCCAGCTAACTGTTGTATTTTTAGTAGAGACAGGGTTTTGCCATGTTGGCCAGGCTGGTCTCAAACTCCTGACCTCAGGTGATTCACCTGCCTCGGCCTCCCAAAGTGCTGGGATTACAGGTATGAGCCACTTCACCTGGCCTGGATACTGTTAAGACACAATTCATATATTTTTTTCTAGTGTCTGGGTAAGACCACACCCAAGAAATCATTCTTGAAACTGAAGAAACTGAAGGCTAGGAATGGCTTTGCTTTTGTTTTTTTTTTTTTTTTTTTTTGGAGACAGGTCTCACTCTGTTGCCCGGGCTGGAGTACAGCAGTGCCATCTCAGCTTACTACAGCCTTGACCTCCTGGGCCCAAGTGATCCTCCTACCTCAGCCTCCTGAGTAGGTGGGAGGCTGAGGTAGAGAAGGGATCTTTTGTAGAGATAGGATCTTGCTATGTTGTCCAGGCTAGCCTTGAGCCCTTGGGCTCAAGCAATCCTCCCACCTCGACCTCCCAAAGTGCTGGGATTGCAGGCATGAGCCACGGCACCTGGCCCAGCAGTTCTTAAGAAATTAAGTATGCCTCCCCTTCTAGTGGGCAGTACTTCTCTATTCACTTTGGCTACCAAGAAACTCCGAGTCCGGTTTACAGAGATCAGTTACCGGGCCTGACAGCTTGTGTACGTGCATCCCATCACCTTCCCTTCTGGCTAGGCTTTTTCTTAATTTACCTTTTCCATGAGCCTTATTTTTTATTTATTTATTTATTTGAGCCACAGTCTCACTCTGTCACCCAGGCTGGAGTGCAGTGGCGTGATCTTGGCACACTGCAACCTCCACCTCCTGGGTTCAAGCAATTCTCCTGCCTCAGCCTCCCGAGTAGCTGGACAACAAGCATGTGCCACCACGCCCAGCTAATTTTTGTATTTTTAGCATAGACAGGGTTTCACCATATTGGCCAGGCTGGTCTCGAACTCCTGACCTTGTGATCTGCCCGCCTTGGCCTCCCAAAGTGCTAGGATTACAGGCGTGAGCCACCATGCCCAGCCTATTTTTATATTTTGTAAACTTTCAGTGAGTTATAATTTATATATCATAAAATTCATATATAAGTATACAACTCCGTGATTTTAAATGAATTTAGAGTTATGTCACCATCACCACCAGAATTTCCTGGAGACTGTTTTGTAGTTAATCCCTGCTCCCACCTCCTGCCTGGGCAGTCCACTGAATTGCTTTCTGTCAGTATGAACAACTTCATATAAAGAGGGTCATATGCTGTGCAGTCCCCCGGGTCTGGCTGCTTCTCCTTAGCACGCTGTTTCTGAGGTTCATCCACGCGTCAGTGCCTCCCCTCCTCTTACTACCGAGTAGATCCATCGTCTGGAAATGCCGCCTTTGTTTATCCATTCATCAGCTGATGGACATTTGCGTTGTTTCTAGATTTTGCTGTCATCAATGATGCTGTTTAGAATGTTCATGTGGAAGTCTTTGTGTGGATTTGTTTTCATTTATTTTAATAGAGTCCTGGGAGTTGAACTCTTGGGTCAAATGATAACTTTATTTTTAGCTTTGTGAGAAACTGCCAGCTGGGTGCAGTGGCTCATGCCAGCATGCTAGTGCTGGTAATGCCAGCACTTTGGGAGGCTGAGGTGGGAGGATCACTTCAATCAAGGCATTCAAGACCAGCCTGGGCAACACAGGGAGACCCTGTCTATACAAAAATTTTAAAACTTAGCTGGGCATGGTAGTGCACACCTGTGGTCCCAGCTAGTCAGGAGACTGAGGTAGGAGGATCGCTTGGGCCCAGGTGGTCGAGAATGCAGTGAGCTGTGATCATGCCATTGCACTTCAGCCTGAGTGACAGAGAAAGACCTTGATTTAAAAAAAAAAAAAAGAAAGAAAAGAAAAGAAATTGTCAATCTGTTTCTAACGTGGTTGTACAATTTTGCATTCCCACCAGCAATATATGCGGATTTTAGTTTCCCTACTTCCTTGCCAATTCCCGGTATTATATTTTTTAACAATTAATAGGTATTAGTTTTAAGAGCACGTTTAAGTTTACAGAAAAAATCGAGCAAAAAATATGGAGTTCCCATATACCTCCTCCCTCCCCTCACATTTTCCCCCCAGATTTCCCTCCTGTGTTAGCGTGGTACATTTGTTAGAACTGATGAACTGCTATTGAGACATTATTAACTGAAGCCCATAATTTCCATTAGGCTTCACTCTGTGCTGTGCATCTTACGTGTTTTGACAAATGTATAATGACATGTATCTACTGTCATGGCATCACACAGCAATTTCACTGCTCTAAAAATTCCCTGTGCACCACCTGTTCATCCCTTTCCCTCTCCTTTCCCACTCTGGAACCCCTGGCAACCGCTATTTTTAACCGTCTCTATAGTGTGGCCTTTGCCAGAATGTCCCAGAGTTGGAATCATGTAGTATGTGGCCTCTCCAGACTGGCTTCTTTCACTTAGCAATGTTCATTTAAGGTTCCTCCATATCTTTGTGTGGCTTGATAGCTTCTTTCTTTTCTTTTTTCTTTTTTCTTGAGATGGAGTCTCACCCTGTCTTGTTGCCCAGGCTGAAGTGCAGTGGTGCGATCACGGCTCACTGCAACCTCCACCTCCCAGGTTCAAGCAATTCTTCTGCCTCAGCCTCCTGAGTAACTGGGATTACAGGCGTGTGCCACCACACCTGGTTAATTTTTGTATTTTTGTAGGGACAGGGTTTCACTATGTTGGCCAGGCTGGTCTCAAACTCCTGACCTTGTGATCCCCCTGCCTTGGCCTCCCAAAGTGCTGAGATCACAGGGGTGAGCCACCACACTCGCCAGCTTCTTTCTTTTTATCTCTTAATCATACCCCATTGCAGGGATGTACCAGTTTGTTTATCCACCTACTGACTGAAAGACATCTTAGTTTCCTCCAAGTTTTGGCAATTTATTAATAAAGCTACTATAAACATTCATGTGCAGGTTTTTGTGTAGACATGTTTTCAGCTCATTTGAGTAAGTATCTGGGAACATGACTGTTAGATAGACAGTAAGACTATGTAAGCTTTGTAAGAGCGCCAAGTTGTTTTCCAAAGTAGCGATACCATTTTGCATTCCCACCAGTGCTGAATCAGAGTCCCTGTCATTCCACATCCTCACTAGGATTTCATGTTGTCCGTGTTTGGGATTTCAGCCACTCTAATGGGTGTAGTAGCTCACTGTTTTTTCTTTCTTGGGGTTTTCTGAGACAGAGTCTCGCTCTGTCACCCAGGCTGGAGCGGAGTGGTGTGATCTTGGCTCGGTACAACCTCTGCCTCCCAGGTTCAAGCAATTCTCGTGCCTCAGCCTCTCAAGTAGCTGGGACTATAGGCACGCGTCACCACAACCAGCTAATTTTTTTTTTTTTTTTTTTAGTAGAGATGGGGTTTTGCCATGCTGGCCAGGCTCGTCTGGAACTCCTAGGGTTAAGTGATCCACCTGCCTTGGCCTTCCAAAGCGCTGGGATTACAGGCATGAGCCACCACACCCGAATCTCACTTTTTAATGTGCTATTCCCCAATGACATAAGAGGTTAAGCATCTTTTCATATGCTTATTTGTCGGCTGTATAGGCCTTCTCTGAAGAGGAGTCTGCCTAGATCTTTTGCCCATTTTTTAATTGGGTTGTTTTCTCATTGTTGAGATTTAAGAGGTTTTTTTTTTTTTTTTTTTGCATGTTTTGGATACCAGTCCTTTATAAGATATGTGCTTTGCAAATATTATTTTCCAGTCCACGGCTTTTCATTCTCTTACCATTATCTTTTGCAGAGCAGAAGTTCTTAATTTTAATGAAATTCAACTTAACAGTTTTTTCCTTTCATGATCATGCTTTTGGTATTGTATCTAAAAAGTCAGGCTGGGCATGGTGGCTCATGCCTATAATCTCAGCACTTTGGGAGGTTGAGGGTGGAGGATTGCTGGAGGCCATGAGTTCAAGACCAGTCTGAGCAACATAGGGAGACCCTATCTCTAGTAAAAGTTTTTTAAAATTAGCTGGGTGTGGTGGCACACATCTATAGTCTTTGCTACTTGGGAGGCTGAGGCAGGAGGATTGCTTGAGCCCAAGAGTTCAAGGTTACAGTCAGCTATGATTGTACCACTGCACTCCAGCCTGGGCAACAGAGTGAGACCTCCAATTCCAAAAAAAAAAAGTAAAATAAAATTTAAAACGAAGTAATTGTGCAACCCAAATTCACTTAAACTTTCTATTATTTTGTAGGAGTTTTAGTTTTGCATGTTGCTTTTAGGTCTGTGTTTTTAACTTTTATAAAAGGCAAAGGATGTCTAAATTCAATATCCTGTATGTGGATATCCAGTTGTTCCAGCACCATTTCTTGGAAAAAAAATAGGCTTTCTCCAGTTGCCTTTGCTTCTTTTTTGTGGCTGAACAGTTCTCTATTGTATACATGTGCCACATTTTCTGCATCCATTCATCTGTTCATGGATACTTAGGTTGCTTCCAAATCTTGGCCATTGTGAATAGTGCAATAAACATGGGAGTGCAGGTATCTCTTTGATATACTGATTTCCTTTCTTCTGGGTATATACCTAACAGGATTGCTGGATCACGTGGTAGTTCAATTTTTAATGTTGTGAGGTACTTCCACACTATTCTCCACAGTGGCTTCACTAATTTACATTCCCACCAATAGTGTACAAGGTTCTCTTTTCTTCACATACTACCTTGCATCCATTATTGCCTGCCTTCTGAATAGAAGCCATTTTAACTGGGGTGAGATATCTCATTGTAGTTTTGATGTGCATTTCTCTGATGATCAGTGATGCTGGACAGCTTTTCATATATCTGTCATTTGTATGTCTTCTTCTGAGAAATGCCTGTTCAGATCTTATACATTTTAGGATTTTTCTTCTATTTCTGTCCATTTTTTAATTGGATTAGATTTTTTTTCTATAGAGTTGTTTGACCTTCTTATACATTCTGGTTATTAATCTCTCATCAGATGGATAATTTGCAAATATCTTCTCCCATCCTGTGGGTTGTCCCTTCACTTTGTTATTTCCTTTGCTCTACAGAAGCTTTTTAACTTGACGTGATCTCATTTGTCCATTTTTGCCTTAGTTGCCTGTGCTTTGGGGGTATTACTCAAGAAATCTTTGCCCAGACCAATTTCCTGGAGAGTTTCCTCAAAGTTGCTCTTTTAGTAGTTTCATGGTTTGGAGTCTTCAGGTCTTTAATCCATTTTGTATTGATTTTTGTATATGGTGAGAGATAGGAGTCTAGCTTCATTCTTCTACATATGAATATCCAGTTTTCCTGGCACTATTTATTGAAGAGACTATCCTTTCCCCCATGTATGTTCTTGGCACCTTTGTAAAAAATGAGTTCACTGTAGATGCCTGGATTTACCTCTGGGTTCTCTATTCTATTTCATTAATCTATGTGTCTGTTTTTATGCAAGTACTATGCTCTTTTGGTTACTATAGCTCTGTTGTATAATTTGAAGTTAGGTAATGTGATTCTTCCAGTTGTGTTCTTTTTGCTTAAGATGGCTTTAACTATTCTGGGTCTTTTGTGGTTCCATATAAATTTTAGGATTATTTTTTCTATTTCTGTGAGGAATGTCAGTGATACCTTAATAGGGATTGCACTGAATCTGTAGAATGCTTTGGGTAGTATGGACATTTTAACAATATTAATTCTTCCAATCCATGAACATAGAATATCCATTTTTTGTGTGTCCTCTTCAATTTATTGCATCAATGTTTTATAGTTTTCATTGTAGGGATCATTCATTTCTTTTTCTTTGTTTCTTTGAGACAGGGTCTCACTCTGTCACTCAGGCTGGAGTGCAGTGGCATGACCATCACCTTGACCTCCTGGGCTCAGGTGATCATCTCACTTCAGCTTCCTGAGTAGCTGGGACCACAGGTGCACACCACCACACCTGGCTAATTTTTGTATTTTTTGTATAGACAGGGTTTCGCCATGTTGCCCAGGCTGGTCTTGAACTCCTGGCCTCAAGAAATCCACTCACCTTGGACTCCCAAAATGCTAGGATTACAGGAATGAGCCGCCGCGCCTGGCCATCTTTCATTTCTTTGGTTAATTTATTCCTAAGTATTTTACTTGTAGCTATTATAAATGGGTTTTCTGTGTTGATTTTTCAGATTGTTCACTGTTGGAATATAGAAATGTTATTGATTTTTGTATGTTGATTTTATAAACTGTAACTTTCTTGGATTTATCAGTTCTAATAGTTTTTTGGTGGGGGTCTTTAGGTTTTTCCAAATATAAGATCCTATTATCTGGGTCAGACATGGTAGCTCACAACTGTAATCCCAGTATTGTGGGAGGCTGAGGCAGGAAGACTGCTTGAGGCCAGGAGTTTGAGACCAGCCTGGACAACAAAGTGAGATCCTGTCTCTCCAAAAAGATTTTTAAGTTAGCCAGGAATGGTGGCACATCTCTACTAACACAAAAAAGTAACCTGGTGTGGTGGTGCATACCTGTAGTCCTAACTACTTGAGAGGCTGAGGTGGGAGGATTGCTTGAGCTCAAGAGGTCAAGGCTGTAGTGAGCTGTGAGTCCACCATTGCACTCCAGCCTGGATGACAGAGCAAGATCCCGTCTCTAAAAAAAAAAATAACATGATATCACCAGCTGGGTGTGGTGACTCACGCCTGTAATCCCAGCTTTTGGGAGGCTGAGGCGGATGGATCATTTGAAGTCAGGAGTTCAAGACTAGCCTGGCCAACATGGTGAAGCCCCATTTCTACTAAAAAAAAAAAAAAAAAAAAAATATATATCCAAAAATTAGCCAGGCTTTGTGGTGCATGCCTGTAACCCTAGCTACTTGGGAGGCTGAGGCAGAACTGCCTGAACCCTCCAGTCTAGGCAACAAAGTGAAACTCCGTCTCCAAAAAAAAAAGAAGTATCACCTGAAAACAAGGATAATTGGACTTCCTTTTCAATCTAGATGCACTTTATTTATTTCTCTTGTCTGCTCTAGCTAGGACTTCCAGTACTATTTTGAGTAATAGTGGTGAAAGTGGGTATCCTTGTCCTGTTCTAGATCTTAGAGGAAAGGCTTCCAGTTTTCCCGTTTGGTATGATACTAGCTGTGGGTCTGTTATATAAGGCTTTTATTGTGTTAATGTTCCTCCTATACCCAGTTTTTTTGAGGTTTTTATTTTTTATCATGAAGGGATGCTGAATTTCATTAAATACTTTTCATCATCAATTGAAATGATCATATGGTTTTTGTCCTTAATTCTGTTGGTATGAGGTATCATATTGATTGATTTGCATGTGTTGAATCATTCTTATATCCCAGAGATAAATCCCACTTGGTCATGATGAATAATCTTTTTAATGTGTTACTGAATTCAGTATACTAGTATTTTTGTTGAGGATTTTTGTTTATCAGGGATGCTAGTCTGCCGTTTTCTTTTTTTGATGTGTCTTTGTCTGGTTTTGGTATCAAGATAATACAGGCCTTGTAGAATGATATTGGAAATTTTTCTCCCTCCTCTATTTTTTTGAATAGATTGAATAAGACTGGTATTGGTTCTTTAAGTGCTTAGTAAAATTCAGCAGTGAAGTCAATGGGTCCCCGGGCTTTTCTTTGCTAGCATCTTAGCCAAAAGGCCAACAAGTGATAGGAGACTTATTATTACAGCTTCAGTCTCATTATTGTTATTGGTCTGTTCAGGTTTCAGATTTGTTCATGGTTGCAATTTGGTAGGTTGTATGTGTCTAAGAATTGATCCATTTCGTCTAGGTTTTCCAATTTATTGGAAATAAATATATAGTTGCTTATAGTAGTCATTAATGATTCTTTGCACTTATTGGTCTTAGTTGTCGCCTTTCTCATTTGATTTTATTTATTTCGATCTTTTTTTTCTTAGTCTGGCTAAAGGTTTGTCTATTTTATTTTTTTCAAAAAAACAAATTTTTATTTCATTGATCTTTTGTGTTTTTTTTGGTCTGTTTCAATTTAACCTATTTCTGCTCTGACCTTTATTCTTTGTTTTCTTCTACTAATTTGGGATTTGGTTTGCTCTTGTTTTCCTAGGTCTTTAAGATGAATCATTCGGTTATTTGATGTTTTTCTCTTTGATGTAGGTCCTTATTGCTATAAACTTTCTTAGTACTGCTTTCATTGTATCACACTGGTTTTGATATGTTGTTTCCATATCATTTGTTTCAAGAAATTTTTAAAATTTCCTTAATTTCTTTGTTGGCCCACTGATCATTCAGGAGCATACTAATTTGTTTGTGGAGTTTCCAAAGTTCCTCTTATTATTTCTAGTTTTATTTCAACGTGGTCAGAGAAAATACCTGATATAATTTCAATTTTTAAAAAAAATTTTTAAGACTTGTTTTGTGACCCAACATATGGTCTATCCTTGAGAATGATCCCTATGCTGAGGAGAAGAATGTGTATTCTGCAGCAGCCAGATGAAGTCTTTTGTAAATATCTGTTAGGTGCATTTGGTCTACAGAGCAGATTAAGTCCAATGTTTCTTTGTTGACTTTCTGTCTGGATGATCTGTCCAGCACTGCAAGTGGGATATTGAAATCTCTAGCCATCATTGTATTGAAATCTCTCTCTCTCTCTCTTAGTTCTAATAATATCTCCTTTATATATCTGGGTGTTCCAGTGTCAGGTAGATATAGATATAAATGTTATATTCTCTTGCTGAATTCACCCCTTTATCATGATATAATGATCTTGTTTCTTTTTAATAGCTTTTGTCTTGAAATTTATTTTGTCTAAGTATGAGCTACTCCTGATCACTTTTGGTTTCAATTTGTATGCAATATCTTTTTCCATCTCTTTATTTTCAGTCTATGTGTGTCTTTCTTTGTAGGTGAAGTGTGCTTCTTGTAGGCAACAGATCACTGGGTTTTTTTTAACCCATTGAGCCACTCTTTGTCTTTTGACTAGAGAGTTTAGTTCATTTACATTCAATGCTATTATTGATAAGTTAGGACTTAGTACTGCCATTTTGCCTTTTGCAGGTTTTTTGATTTGGGGTTACCATGAGGCTTGCAAATTACATCATATAATCCATTATTATTATTATTACTATTATTTATTTGAGACAGGGTCTCACTCTTGTAGCCCAGGCTGGAGTGCAATGGCATGATCTCGGCTCACTGCAACCTCCACCTCCCAGGTTCAAGCGATTCTCCTGCCTCAGCCACTCAAGTAGCTGGATTACAGGTGTGCACCACCACACCTGGCTCATTTTTGAATTTTTAGTAGAGACAGGGTTTCACCATGTTGGCCAGGCTGGTCTCAAACTCCTGACCTCACGTGATCCACATGCCTCCAGGTACTCAGGAGGCTGAGATGAGAGCATTTCTTGAGCCTAAGAGTTCAAGACCAGTCAGGGCAACATAGCAGGACTCTGTCTCTTTAAAAACATTTTTTAAAATAAGTTTAGTTTATTGAGACTTGTTTTGTGGCCTACTGCAGGTCTATCCTGGAGAATGTTGCATGTGAGATTTACACCCAAGGAATGTCATTGTGTTGGATACATAACTTGCTTAGACTGATTCTGGGACTCTCGTCTCTACAATCTGCAGCTGCTGATCTCTCTTGCTCAGTTTTTTTCTCCTTGTCTTAAATCTAGCTTCCTAGTTTAAAACGTTCTATCTTTCTAGGTTTAAAAATGTCTGCAGAGCTTAGTGTTCAGCTAATTACTGGTCAGAGATTGGCTCAACACCTCTGATAGCTAGCAAGGCTTCCATTCTCTGCTGACGGATCCATGTGTAGGCTAGAGACACATTCAGAGTTCCAGCTGTTTTCAAGTGTGTCCTGGCTTTTACTTTCTTCTGGGTACTCTTGGTATCTTCAGCCCATGTGAATAGGCTCCAGATAACTTTGTTGTGGGGGTGGTCCCCTGAGCACTGTACGACGTTTAGCAGTATCCCTGGTCTCTACCCACTAGATGCTATAACACCTTCCCCCACCATACCCCTGTAGTAGTCACAACAAAAACATCCCAGAAATTGCCATCCCCATTTGAGAAACACTGGTCCAGGGTACATCAATCACAATTTGGAGGAAGTCTTTTTTTAGTCAAAAAAAGATCATGCCATGACATACAATAACCAGAAACATGCGCAGCATATTTCTTTTGTTTCTTTATTTATTATTTTTAAAATTTTACTTTAGGTTCTGGGGTACATGTGCAGGTCATGCAGGGCTGTTGCATAGGCACATACATAACCAGGTAGTTTGCTGCCTCTATTCTCCCTTCATCTATATCTGGCATTTCTCCCCATGTTATCCCTCCCCATCCTCCCCCCAACCTCGCTGTCCCTCCCCTAGCCCCCCCCGACTATCCAGTGTGTGATGCTCCTCTCCCAGAGCCAACATGTTCTCATTTTTCAGCACCCACCTATGAGTGAGAACATGCGGTGTTTGGTTTTCTGTTCTTGTGTCAGTTTGCTGAGAATGATGGTTTCCAGATTCATCCAAGTCCCTACAAGGGACATGAACGCATCGTTTTTTATGGCTGTGTAGTATTCCATGGTGTATATGATGCACAGCATATTTTAAAGTTCAAGAGGCATACATCTCCTAACCCCAGTGTATTACCTCTTTGTTCAGATATGCACAAACCACAAAATACTCCCCACCTCTCATAGGAACAAAATAAAAATAACAAAATATCAGGTCAATAATCCTGACCAAAGATGAGCTGTGTCTGTAGTTCAGTAGATCTGGAATCATGTTGGGAGAATGAGACTAACAAAATAAGACAACCAGGACTTTCTCCGGAGCAATTCTCATCTTTGAGATGAGGATATAATCACAGACAGCAGTGGGGTGAGGGCTGGTTGTCTCATATGGAATAAGCTAACAACCACCGTTTGTCATGTACGGTAGGCAAAATAATGGCCCCAAGTTTCAATGTCCACATTATAATCCCCAGAACTTGTGAGTGTTTCAAGGCAAATGGGACTTTGCAGGTGTGATTAAGAATCTGGAGACGGATATTATCAGGCCCAATGTAAATACAAGGGTCCTTAGAAGAGGGAGGTAGGAGGGTCAGAGGAGATGTGAGGCTGGAAGCAGAGGTTGGAGTGATGTGGGGCCACCAGCCAATGAATACACAAGGAATTCTAGAAGCTGGAAAAAGCAGAGAAACATTCTCTCCTAGGGCCTTCAGAAGGCACAAGCTCTTGATTTTGGCACAGTGAGATCCGATTCAAACTTCTAACCTCCAGGGCTGTAAAATAATAAGTGTGTGTGTGTTCTTTTTTGAGACCAAGTCTCACTCTGTTGCCCAAGCTGGAGTGCAGTGGCGCATCCTAGGTTCAAACAACGCTCGTGCCTCAGCCTCCCAAATAGCTGGGATTACAGGCATGCACCACCTCGCCTGGCTAATTTTTATATTTTTAGTAGAGATAGGGTTTCGTCATGCTGGCCAGGCTGGTCTTGAACTCCTGACCTCAGGTGATCTGCCCACCTCAGCCTCCTAAAGTGTTGGGATTACAGGCGTGAGCTACCATGCCCGGACCAAACTTGTGCTATTTTAAGCCACTAAGTTTACGGTAATTTGCTACCGTAGCCACAGGAAACCAACACACCACAATCGTACCATGTGAAGTTAGTCCAGTCTCCCAGACCAACTGGTTGCTGGCCACCAATTGCTACCTTTACTTTCTAGGGAGGCCATATGGTGTGGAGGTGAAGCCTGGGTGCTGTGGGTTGTGTTCAAACACAGCTACTTCTGTGTAACATGGACAAGTGATTTGACCTGTCTTGGACAGTCACCCTCAGGGAAGAAAGGGAGCTAAGGGTGCCCATCCAATGCTGTGAGAACTCAAATGAAGCAATGCCATGTGAATTGCTTAGCAAAGGCCTGCTGCATATGACACCTGCTCTTAGTCTCATCATCACGACCCTCTTGCTCATTTCTGTCTCCCCCTCCTAGTGTGTCTACGGTGGAGTCCTGAGAGGAACTGGGAAGCAGGCCTTTGGTGCCGCTGTGAATGCCATTGCGTATTATGTCATCGGCCTACCACTGGGCGTCCTTCTGACCTTTGTGGTCAGAATGAGAATCATGGGTATGTGGTGTGAGGAAGTTGGGAGAGGCCTGGGTGGTTGTCGCACATTCTTCCCGTCATCACTTGTCTCCTCCAGGCCTCTGGTTGGGCATGCTGGCCTGTATCTCCCCTGGCAACTGCTGCCTTTGTTGTGTACACTGCCCGGCTGGACTGGAAGCTTGCTGCGGAGGAAGTAAGTGGGTCAGCTGCCCCTGGCCACAAGACACACCCTGCACCTGACCCCACCAGGCAGAGTGACTACTCAGCCAGAAATGCCCAGAGCACATAAGAACTTGGCAGCAGTGTGGTATAAGCTATGGGTGTTTTGTGGGGGGATTATAGAGGGACAACCTAACTTCAACAGTGACTCCTGTTACTGTAATTGGCCAGTATAAAAAGCACGCTCTGCAGTTATAAAGAGAAACAAAATCAAAAACCTTCCTCTGCAGAAAACCAAACAAACGCAAAGAACTCAAACTAGTCTGAACCCAGATGAGCTTCCAAGCATGTGCCTTAACTTTGGAAAGGGTAATAAAATCCCCCGCCACCATCCTCTTTGATGTCCTTTTTAAACAGGGCAGGGCAGCCTTTGCTTCTCAGGCACAGCAAAGGCACAACTCAGTCTGCAAGCAGAGCACAGAAGCAATGTTCTCTCAAGGATCCTGAATCCTATCAGAGTGTGGTTTTGCCTTTGTGCACAGAAAAAGTCATCCTGACACTTAAGATGCTGGATAAACAGAGATTTTAAATGATTTATTTATTTAGTTATTTGAGATGGAGCATTGTTCTGTTGCCCAGGATGAAGTGCAGCGGTGCGATCTCGGCTCACTGCAACCTTTGGCTCCTGGTATCAAGAGATTCTCTTGCCTCAGCCTCCTGAGTAGCTGGGACTACAAGCATGCGCCACCATGCCCAGCTAATTTTTTTGTATTTTTGGTAGAGACAGGGTTTCACTATATTGCCTGGGCTAGTCTTGAACTCCTGAGCTCAAGCAATCTACCCAGCTCAGCCTCCCAAAGTGCTGGGATTACAGGCATGAGCCACCATGCCCAGCTTTAAAATGATACCTCCTAAAGCCCCACAGCTATTAATATGTACATACATGCATATGTACTGCTTCAACTTGCAATGTTTTAAAAGCAGAGAATGTGAGGCCGGTGGTGAAGGGGTGAACTGCTGAGCCGGCAGGTTGACCCAAGCAAATTCTTTCTCTTTTAGGCTAAGAAACACTCAGGTCAGCAGCAGCAGCAGAGAGCAGAGAGCACTGCAACCAGACCTGGGCCTGAGAAAGCAGTCCTATCTTCAGGTAACGTGCTGTCACGGCTGCCTCTACTTTGGTACACACATAAATGTCAGTGGCACATTGCTCCTGTCTGCCCTCTGTGCTTCTGCTTACAAGCCCAAGCTCTTTTTCTTCCTGTTATTATGAAAATGATGTCCTAAGCACCAGGAAGACAACAACATCTACTGTCTAACAGGCATGCAAGTACCAGGCCCTACACCAAGTCCTTGGCCTTGAGAATCAACTAGATGTATGCCCATTTTCAGATGAGGAAGTGAGGCTGAAAGAACTTACATATTTCCGGCTGGGCGCAGTAGCTCACACCTGTAATCCCAGCACTTTGGGAGGCTGAGGCGGGTGGATCACAAGGTCAAGAGATCAAGCCTATCCTGGCCAACATGATGAAACCCTGTCTCTACTAAAAATAGAAAAACTGGCTGGGCATGGTGGCGGGCACCTGTAGTCCCAGCTACTCAGGAGGCTGAGGCAGGAGAATCACTTGAACCTGAGAGGCAGAGGTTGCAGTGATTCAAGATCGTGCCATTGCACTCCAGCCTGGGTGACAGAGAGACTCTGTCTCAAAAAAAAAAAAAAAAAAAAATTACGTATTTCCCCCATCATTCTACAACTCATAAAGCCCAGAGATAAATCCGAGCATCAGCCTGTCGAATGCTAAAGCTCATGATCTCCCCCCACTGAACTCTGCTCAGGACAGAAGGCCAACTTTTAACATACGGCTGCCAGTCTGGGGAGCCTGGCTTGTCAGTTGGCCTGGCTTGACTCACTGGCTTTGGGGGGACCTGCTGTCTGCCTCTCTCTACCCCATCAGGCAGATGAGCGTCTCTCTGGTTTATGCCCAATGTCCATGTCATGAAGTGATGGGCCCAGCTCTGCCCCAGGACTGGTCCTGAGTGCCAGGCATGTGTGCAAATGGCCCAAAGCTCATTCAGATGAGGTCTCCATGACCTCATCCATCCTGGGCTCATCCTTGATCAGGGCAGTAGTGAGCCAACTAAAACTCTGGGAGCTTAAGTTGTCATGAGAGAATACAGTAAGACACGAATAATTGTGTTTCCCATGTGCCTTTGAAGCCATATATCATCACAAGGCCAAGCGCTAACGAGGACATTCCTCATCAGATCCCAGTAGTAAGCATTATCTGCATGTGAAATTCACAGTTTAAGATGCTTTCCCCGCATATCTCCTCCTCTGGTCTTGCTTGTCAAGCAGATAAAGCAGGTATTTTTCTACTATATAGGCATTATCTCTTGTGAGGTGTAACAAATGCAGCCAGGTGGTTAGGACAGGCTTCCTGATCCTAAGGCCAGAGCTCTCCCTCTCACCCCTGGCCTACTGAGTTTGCTCCTGTTTGCTTCTGCAGTGGCTACTGGGAGTTCCCCTGGCATTACCCTGACAACGTATTCAAGGTCTGAGTGCCACGTGGACCTCTTCAGGACTCCAGAGGAGGCCCATACCCTTTCAGCTCCTACCAACAGACTGTCAGTGAAACAGCTGGTCATCCGCCGTGGGGCTGCTCTGGGGGTGGCATCAGCCACAGTGATGGTGGGGCTCGCAGTCAGGATCCTAACCACCAAGCACTAGCAAAGAAGCTCAGAAACAGAAAGCCAGGAGTGGCCATTCCCAGTACCCAAACACACCACGGTCTTGCCCTGCAAAAGTGCCATTGGGGTCCAGGGCAGGTGGACACTTTAAACCACTCCTCAGAAAAAGAACTTTGGCTGATTCCTTGTGGTGACATTCAGAGGGGTCTGAACAGAGCAGACTGGCCATTCTGTTCTGGTCAAACTGGAGTTTTCTTCTCTGACCTGGATTGCTCTAAAGAAGACATCAGTCAAATGCATGAATCAGAGTCCAGGGATTGCCACTATTATTAATAATGTAAATGGCTTCAATGAGAGACTGCAGATAAAATCACAAAACCGCTGTTACATTAAAGATTACACATTTCCTAGGCACAGCCTGCTACTCAAGTCTGTCATAAAGCCTCTGTGAAGCTCTGAGCAGGGGGCCAGTTGGCCCTGTCCAGGCAACCCCTGTGCGCCCCCGGCAGACACAGGTGCTGTGAGACCCTGACCAGGGCGGGTGGCTATCCATACACCCTTCTTCCCCTTTTCTCCAGTTCTTTCATTCCATCACCATTTCCACTTATCAAAGACTTTGAGAAATGCTTGTTCTCACTGTACTTTTTCTTCTAGTAGTGACATATATAAACAAGGACACAAAACAACTAGGAACAGAGCATAGCAAGGTCATCACTGAAGCAATTCCAGGCTCTGTGCCAGTGTTTGCCCAAGCGTGCTCCACGGTTAACAGGTATTAAGATAAACCACACCCCATCAAGGAAGTCTGGGAAAGCGCTTCAGAGGTTCCGAAATACTTGGGTCCTTTAGTTTGCTGATGTGCTTTACAAGCCAGTGTTATACAGGACTGGTGGCAGGACCATTTTTTGTGTAAAATCTTGTGGGATTAGTGTTCTATGAATATGCTTACAGAAACGCTTATTGTAGATCAGCAACTGGGGGTAGGAGGATGCCACTGGAAAAAACCTATTTACCGTAGCTACTAACCCCCACACCTGCCAACACACACAGCAGAACATAAAGTTTGAGAAAATCTTCTCGGCTAAGATTTTTTTTTTTTTTTTTTGAGACAGAGTTTTGCTCTTGTTGCCCCAGGCTGGAGTGCAATGGCGTGATCCCGGCTTATCACAACCTCTGCCTCCCGGGTTCAAGCGATTCTCCTGCCTCAGCCTCCCAAGTAGCTGGGATTACAGGCATGCACCACCATGCCTGGCTAATTTTGTATTTTTAATAAAGACGGGGTTTATCCATGTTGGTCAGCCCATCAGTGGGCTGGTCTCGAACTCCCGACCTCAGGTGATCCGCCTGCCTCAGCCACCCAAAGTGCTGGGATTACAGGCGTGAGCCACCGTACCCGGCCTTGGCTAAAAATTTTAAAATGAGAAAGCATGACAAAAAAAGTTGACAAATACCATCTATAATAAAGACATAAAAGGATTTATAGTTGGGGAGAATTTATGATCAAAGGACTGTCTCCAATGGGGCATATCTGAGGTTCCACAACAAGAGTGTCATCAAAATTGATGCCAATTTTATGAAATATATTCATTTTGAAGCAGATATGTGGACAAGCCAATAATTGAAACATACCAAATGAAAATTCCATAGTGTAATTTTATCTAAGGTGTTTTATGATTACTCTCTTAGAGCCACAGTTTTAAGCAGCTTTTTCCTAAACTGGGCTAGTTATTAATTCTTGACACTTTATGCCATGATGAAGACATCACAGACTTGAGACAGCCTTAATAAAACTAATCATTCAACAACGTTGGTGACAGATTCTATAAATTACATTCTCTTATTGAGTGAGCTGAGTCTTTTTGAGTGTGGGGATGTGGAGTTCCTGTAGTCAGGAGCTTGAAGGCACAGCACAACACTACCCTGCCCTGCCCCGCCCCGTCCAGCAGTAACACTGCATTCCACAGGCCTCTCCTTCAGCCTTGCCCACTCAGCTGAGTACTTCAGGTGGTGGCCATAGTGACTGATGAGCATAACTTCTCACTTGCTCAAGGGATCCTCTTGCCATCCATCCCCTTCGGTATGACCAACCGCAGTGGCTTGCTTGCTTCTTCTCTATACCATCCACCATCTGTCTGCCCCACGAAGCTCTCAAACCCCAAAGTCATAAGATCCAAGGCCTCTTTGTGAGAGGAAATGGTTCCCTCACTTTAAGTTCTGTAGGCTATTCAGAAAGGGATCTCTCTATAGTTTAAAAACGTGAAATTTTACTCGCACTGTGCTACTGAAATAAGAAACTTACAGATTTGTCCTTGAAGACCTACTAACCTGCAACTTTAGGGTCCTGAGAGAGGATAAGTATGTTTATAAATACTTTTATTACAGTATTTTTTTATTTATTTGTTTCAGAGACAGGGTCCTGCTCTGTCGCCCAAGCTGGAGTGCAGTGGTGCAATCACAGCGCACTGCAGCCTCAATCAATCCTCCTGCTTCAGCCTCCTGAGCAGCAGGGACCACAGGCTCATGCCACCACACCTAATTCTAATTTTTTGGTAGAGATGGGATCTCACTATGTTGTCCAGACTGGTCTGAAATTCCTGGACTCAAGCAATCCTCCTGCCTTGGCCTCCTAAAGTGCTGGGATTAAAGGCATGAGCCACCATGCCCGGCTACAGTATTTTTAAAATGCCAGTTAGGTTTTATAAGATGTAGAATTCTGGCCAGGTGTGGTACCTCATGCCTGTAATCCCAGCACTTTAGGAGACCGAGGCAGGATGATCACCTGTGGTCGGGAGTTCAAGACCAGCCTGGCCAACATGATGAAACCCTGTCTCTACTAAAAATACAAAAATTAGCAGATGCCTATAATCTCAGCTACTTGGGATGCTGAGGCAGGAAAATTGCTTGAACTCAGGAGGCGGAGCTGGCAGTGAGCTGAGATCGCGCCACTGAACTCCAGCAAGACTCTGTCTCTGAAAAAAAGATGTAGAATTCTATACTTTCAACACAAGAATGACAGGTAATGCTTGTATGACTTTGGCAACTAACTTCCAGGAAGCCCTAGGATTTACAAGATGCTTTGAGTGATATTAGTCACAAGAGATTGTTGCAACTAAACAAAACACAGGATGATGGAGAATAAATGAGGAAGATTGAACACCACTGGTGAGATGGCACTTCTGACCAGAGGCCTGACTCCTGGAGGTCAAGTCCTTGAGTCCCACTGGAGGAGGAGTAACCTCTCCCTCCCCCACATAGAGCTTTAGTGCCTGAAATCTCATAGGGAACTGGGAAGATCTAACCTCACCTCTGGACTACAGAGGAGTGCTGGTAGCCCTGGGAAGTACCAAGCTCTTGAAAGCTTCACACAATGATAGGGGCAGCAGGTGGGCAGTGCCATTAACTGGAGTGAGGGACTCACTGAGTAGGTTCTGAGACTCCCTTACAAGCCCCCAAAGTTTGTATTTAGTCTTATACATTCTCCTCCCCTAGCTCAAAGTTCCAAGATTTGGATAAGCACAATCTAAGATAGGTTCCCTGAATACCCTATTAGGGAATGTTGGGATTTGGCTAAAATGACAAGTTTTATTAATGATGAATGGCAATGACCTTTAAGTTTGATCACAGTGTGTTTGCATATTTTCTTACTATTTTTGGTAGGATTTAAAAAGTATTGGTTCATTAACCATTTAAAAGAGGAATAATTCAGTAGAGGCACTGTGAGGTTGAACAGGATCATTCTTCAGTAATATTCAGTCTGGAGAGAGGAAAAAGGGATCCAGTTTACTCAGCTGCTTTGAAAACCCACCCACAACCAGCCTTGCAACACAAGCTCAGCACTGGGACTCACCTCCTGTCTAAGAGACTCTACATGCATTGTACAAAAAAGACTGCATATCCCTAGGAAGCACAGGAAATGTGATTTGGGCTAAAGGATTATGCCCTTCCTAAAAAAACAACAATAACAATAATAACGAGGCAGCATGATGATGGAGACTATATTTTGTCCACTGTCAATTAGCTGATGTCAGAGTAGAGACCGAAGATAAAAGTACTAATTTACTATCCTAGCATTTTCAGTAGGAAGCTGAAGTCTCTACATGGAATTCAAAAGCTGATAAACAAATTTTTGTTTCTAAAATTCAAAAGTAGGCCGGGCATGGTGGCTCAAACCTGCAATCCCAGCACTTTGGGAGGCCGAGGCGGGAAGATCACAAGGTCAAGAAATCGAGACCATCCTGGCCAGCATGGTGAAATCTCATCTCTACTAAAAATACAAAAATTAGCTGGGCATAGTGGTACACGCCTGTAGTCCCAGCTACTTGGGAGGCTGAGGCAAGAGAATCGCTTGAACCCAGGAGGCAGAGGTTGCAGTGAGCTGAGATCGCGCCACTGCATCCAGCCTGCCGACAGAGCGAGACTCCATCTCAAAAAAAAAAAAAATTCAAAAGTAGTACTGAATTTAATCCATCCTATTGAAGCCTGAGGAAGGGCTGTTGCAATCTCAAGGTTCAAATGTCGTATTTGGTTGTCAAAGGCCTAATGACATTTATCAACATTAACCTCTTATGTTTCTCAATCTTTTAAAACCCACATCTCCCACAATGCCTTTTGTAGCTTATAAGCTTTATTGGAACTTTACTTTGTGTACAGTACTTATGCTAATTCTAGTAAGGTAATTAATAAAATCAAATCCAAGGACATAACAAAATAAGGAAACTATTAAGTACATAAAAGCCATTTCAGAAAAATGTTTGTAATTACAATAAACACACTCCTCAGTAGTCTATTTTGAATACAGATTCAATACTCCTCTGTATTTTGAATATAGATTCAAAGTCATTTGTTTAAAATAAAAGGTAATCTGATAAAAAGAGGATTAAAAGCTCAGAGAGGAGCAGAAAAGCAGCAGAGCGGAAAAGAAAACCAAATCTCTACCTGGTTCCAGACTGAATCCAAAGAAATATTAACAGCTAATAGTAATGAGAATTGAGAGAGAGGGTTGACAGTGGCCTGGGGAATCACTGACATCTACTCCCCTCATCCTATAAATGAGCAAGCTGAGGCCCAAGGAAGAGCTCAGAAAAGGCTTTGGCCCAAGGTCATAATTAAGTCAGCATCAAGCCAGGAATCAAAACACATTTTCTTGTTCCTGCTAAAGGTTTTATATATTGCTGTGTCTTTTATATATTGCAGCTTCTCTAGACCCTCACAGAGAAACATGTCTGCCAAACCATTTCAGGAACTCAAACCTGCCTGGCACAGGGCACTGTACCTGGGGGAGCTTCTTGGGAGTTTGGTAAGCCTAGAGAATGCAGACTCAGCCTGGACCTCCATATTTTCCATGAAGCTAAAAAAATTCTATCCCAACCAAGATGCATCATCAGGCTGGGGGAACCGAGGTCTTGGGATAATAACAAAAGAGGCAGATAATGATCAGAGACCCAAGCAAGCCTCCGACCACACCTCCAGCCTCAAGAAGGGAGAGAAGAAAGTAGATAGCCCCTAAATTGCATACTACACCTTGATTCACGACATTTGCTGCCATGAATCCCAAAGTCAAACCTTATTTAAAAAATGAAAACAAATCAAAACCACTCAGTGATTTTTAAAATATTATTCTTCAATTATGACACAAAGAGTTCAGTGCCCAGATGGTGACAAGTCTCAGTTAGTCAGCTGGCACTTCCTCCAGGAGAGTTGAGTAGATGGGGAAGAGAAACGAGGCTCACACTTGGCTGCCCTGTTCCTAGAAATGATGTATGCTTCACCTGGACCCAACTAAGCCATTGCCTCTGCAGACTTCTCTTAGATTCCGAGCAAGTCACCCGACCCTTTTAAAATTGTGGATAAGTGGAGTTTTAACACCCTGATACTCTGGGCCCAAGTCCAAAATGTCCAGAGACAAGTAAGTTAAGCATTCTTTTTTCAATAACCCCTAAGCCTCCAACTGCAGAAAAAAACAAAAACAAACCAAAAAAACCCCTTGAAAACATACCCCAACTTGGCCCACCTTATATAGAGAAAGAAAACAAGAAGTTCCTACCTCACTCTTAACAGACAGGGCTGGGTTTTGAAATCTGCTGTTCATCTCTGTTTACTGGACCAATGCAGTCTGTGTACTACCAGAAAAATCAACAGGGCCTTTCTCCTCAGCACAGCTTGGTATTTCTGAGAAAACCCAAATGATTTCAAATGCAACTGTTATCTCCAATTCCACTAAAGCTGGGATACTATAAGATGAGCCAATCCTTCTTCAAATTTTAAACAAAATATAAACACAGCTATTTCCATTGCCTTTTCCAAGCCCATTCTTTACGGATGTGGTCGATATTTTCAATTTTATCTCCGCTGAGGGTGCCACAGACACAATCACCTTCCTCATTCCATCTTAATTTTAATTATCATGGATTTCCTCTTTACCCCAAGATACGCAAACTGCCTTGAGAAGGCCTCTTTGCAAGCCCACCTCTATAATGACTGATCACCAAAGAGAAACTTTATCAAGTAGTCAACTCTGGGGGAAAAGCACTCAAGCCTAATAAAAGATCCCTCACCAAAGCTCTTTCACCAGCACTACCGTCCACCAGAGTTTTTGCCTCCATCTCCATGGCAAGCTGATTTCATGCACATTCAAGAACAAGGCTGGAAGTGACAAGGAAAGTCCAATACCAAAAGGATCAAAGGGTTAGACAGCTCAGAATTTTGCAAGCAAGTTCTACACCGTTTTAACTGTTAGACCAGAGGTCAGCAAACTTTTCTGTAACAATTTAGGCTTTGAGGGCCATTCAGCCTCTGCTGCAACTACTCAGCTCTGTCACCATCCCGTGAAAGCAGCTGTGGATAAGTGGGTGTGGCTGTGTTCCAATAACTTTACCTGACAAAAGCAGGTAGCTGGCCAACAGGCTGTGGTTCACTGACCCTGTCTTGACTCTACAAGTTAATTACAATCTTGCCAGAATATGCATCTGGCAGTGAATGGCACTCATGGGTAATGGGGACTCACCTTGACAAGCACAGCTGCTACAATACCCAGGAAAGTGAGCAACAGGAGACCGAGTTTTTCTTTGTTGAACCGTCTCAAGAGAAAAAATTTTCCCCAGTTCACTTTTGACTGGCTGTTGGGAGGATATCTGAGTTTGTTAGCACCTTCTCTCTTTAAACTTTTTAATAAACAGGGACGCTGATGAGAAAAAGTATCGAAAGTATGTTTTCCATGATAAGCTCCCATTCCACTGGAACCTGAAGTAAAGGGGAACAGACAAAGCAAGCTTCACTGTAGATGATGCAAGCTACTTCTGTCTAACAATGACCGAGAAAGCCCACATGCACTCCTGCTGCCTGGGTGCCCCCACTGAACCTCTCTGCCAGCCGAATTATCTCTTTCAGGAAGTTCTTACCAATTTCCCTGGAAAAGTCAATGTCCCTGTCAAACAGGATGCTTTCCAAGAGCAAGACAAGGACTTGCACCTCTGCTAGGGCTGTGGCCCTCATATATGCCAGGGACTGTGCTAAGAGTTTAAATCATTCTCTTAAGATAATTCTCACCACAATCCCATTTGGTGAATTATCAGCAGCCTCATTTCCAGAGAGAGAAAGGGAGCTTACAGGGTCAGTTAACTTGCCCAGGGTCCCATGGCTGGTAAGTGGCAAACCCAGAACCTGAACCCAGATCAGACTCTGAATGCTACATGTGCTCTCTTCCCACCATTCCATGTGGCTTCATTCATCCATGGCCCCACTCACCCACCTGTTTTCTCTTAAGCCTGTAGAAAGTAAGAGTGACAGAGTTGCACAGCTGGGTGATAGTAAGCAAGTATAAATCTCTGCCCTCCACAAAGCCATGCTCTGTGACAGCTTTCATTTCTCTAATTCATTGTGTATACAACAAACTGACAGGCGCAAAGGGGAGCAGTATGTGCTGGGCAGAGAGAATGGCATGTGTGACGTAAGACACAGGTGACCAGAGGCCAGGGAGCAGTTTACCAGGGCCAGGCTGCAGGAAGGAATCATTCATGAAGCAGCCCTGGTGTGAGAAGAGACCCGAGGACAAGACCCTGAGAAACCCTGACAATGAGGGATGGTAAAGAATGAGGGAGGGGCCAGCCAAAGACATAACCAAGGTAATAAGAAACTGGGAAAAATTTGGGAGGTTGACACAGGAGGATTGCTTGAGTCTGGGAGTTCAAAGTTGCAGTGAGCTTTGATTGAGCCACACTGCATTCCAGCCTGTTCAACAAAGGGAGATCCTGTCTCAAAAAATAAACAAATAAAAAGCAAAAAACTGACATAAAGAAAATTACAAAGTTTTTTGAAAGATATAAAAGGGTTATATAAATGAAGAGATGATATAACATATTCCCATTAAGACTCCACATTTTAGATATAAATTCTTCCCCCAAATAATTTAAGTTTAAATCATTTTTAATCAAAATCCCAGGGGATTTCAGAAGGGTTTTTTTTGTTTTTTTTTTTTTTTTTTTGAGTAGGAGGAGGTAGCGATTCCAAAGATCTGGAAAAATAAATTTAGATAAGAACCAGCAAGAAAACACTGAAAAACAATAATAATGAGAAACTTTAATGTTTAGATACTGCAATAGTGCTGCGTCCTAAAGAGCAAGCTACTGGGTTGGTTGAATTTGTGGGTTTTAGAGTCAGGAAACTTTGGCTCATTTCTTAGTTGTTTTAATAAGACAACTTATTAGCTGTCTGTCTCTAAAATGCGTGCATTTGGCCAGGTGCGATGGCTCATACCTGTAATCCCAGCACTTTGGGAGGCTGAATGGGAGGGCTGCTTGAACCCAGGAGTTCAAGACCAACTTGGGCAACATAGTAAGACCCCATCTCTACAAAAAAATTTTTCCTAATTACCCAGGCACGGTGGTGCACACTTGTAGTCCCAGCTACTCAGGAGGTTGAGGTGGGAAGATGGTTTGAGCCCAGGAGGTTGAGGCTGCAGTGAGCCATGATTGCACCACTGTACTCTAGCCTGAGTGACAGAGGAGACCCTATCTGAAAAAAGAAAAGAAAAGAAGGCTGGGCTCGGTGGCGCACGCCTGTAATCCCAGCACTTTGGGAGCCTGAGGCGGGCATATCATGAGATCAGGAGGTCGAGACCATCCTGGCCAACACGGTGAAACCCCGTCTCTACTAAAAACAGAAAAATTAGGAGGGTGTGGTGGCACGCACCAGCAGTCCCACCTATTCGGGAGGCTAAGGCAGGAGAATCACTTGAACTGGGGAGGCAGAGGTTGCAGTGAGCCAAGATCGCGCCACCACACTCCAGCCTGGGCGACAGAGCAAGACCATCTCAAAGAAAAAAAAAAAGGCATGTATTCAACCGCAGCACCTGGCATATAATAAGCACTTACTAAATATCACTTACAAAGAAAGCTAACTGTACAACTACTGTAATTGAAACTGTGGTACTGGCCCATGGAAAAAACAAACCAGAAAGATGAGAAAACCCTAAGAATGTCCCAAACATGAGTACCAATGGTATAAGGATGATTATTTCAAAAAATGGCACCAGCATAATTAGTTTACTCTTTGAAAAAAAAAAAAAAGCAGATTATTACATCATACAGCATTCTAAAGTAAACTCCATGGCGGTTTTTTATTTCTTACTTTTGAGATGGAGGCTCACTCTGTCACTCTGTTGCCCAGGCTGAAAAGCAGTGGTGCAATCTTGGCTCACTGCAGCCTCCACCTCCCAGGTTCAAGCGATTCTCCTGCCTCAACCTACAGACTAGCTGGGACTGCAGGTGTGTGCCACCATGCCCAGCTAATTTTTTTTGTATTTTTAGTGGAGACGGGGTTTCACCATGTTGCCCAGGCTGGTCTCAAGATCTTGACCTCAGGTGATCCACCTGCCTTGCCTTCCCAAAGTCCTGGGATTACAGGTGTAAGCCAACATGCCTGACCAAGTCCACGGTTAAATGTTAAAATTAAAAAGAAAGAAAAAGAAACTGCAGATATTTATTTTATTATTTGTTTATTTATTATTATTATTTTTAAGACAGAGTCTCGCTCTGTTGCCCAAGCTGGAGTGCAGTGGCACGATCTCTGCTCACTGCAACCTCCACCTCCCAGGTTCAAGCTCTTCTCCTCCCTTAGTAGCTGGGATTACAGGCAGCGCCACCACGCCTGGCTAATTCTTTTGTATTTTTAGTATAGACAGGGTTTCGCCATGTTGGCCAGGTGCCTTGGCCTCCCAAAGTGCTGGGATTACAGGCATGAGCCACTGCGCCTGGCTTACAGATGATATTTATATAATGTTGAAGTGGGGAAAGCTTTCCTAAGCCTACTTTCCAAATCAGAAACCAAAAACCAAAAAGCCACACAGGTTTAGGGCGGGCGCAGTGGCTCACACCTGTAATCCCAGCACTTTGGGAGGCTGAGGTGGGTGGATCACCTGAGGTCAGGAGTTCGAGACCAGCCTGGCCAACATGGTGAAACCCCAACTCTACTAAAAATACAAAAATTAGATGGGTGTGGTGGCGGGTGCCTACAATCCCAGCTACTTGGTAGGCTGAGGCAGGAGGTGGGGGTTGCAGTGAGCTGAGATAGTGCCACTGCACTCCAGCCTGGGTGACAAGGGCAAGACTCTGTCTCAGAAAATAAATCAAATACAATAAATAAACGTATCAAATCATAGATAAAATTAAAACAAAAATAAAATCTGGAAAGGGATATGTGTTACAGACAGGACTGAGGATTTTCTTACTTATAAAAAAAAAAGACTATATACCAATAAGGAAGACGTGAACACAGCAAAAATATCAAAGGACATAAACAGAAAATTCACGAGAGTACTAAAAATAAATTCAAATTCACTAATAATCAAAGGAGTACAAATTAAAATGAGACCCTTTTCTTTCTGTCTAGAAATTTAGTAATGGAATAATCCAGAATTAGGGATATAAGGAAGTAAACGCTCATATACTGTTTGTGGGAATATGAGGTGGCAGAAATCTGCAAAGACACTTGAAATATGTATCAAAAGCTTTAAAGATAACGCATTTCTAAAGAAAAACCTAGGCTGGGCGTGATGGCTCATGCCTGTAATTCTAGCACTTTGGAAGGCCAAGGCAAGTGGATCTCTTGAGCCCAGGAGTTTGAGACCAGCCTGGCTAACATGGCAAAACCCCGTCTTTATAAAAAAATACAAAAATTAGCTGGGCATGGTGGCGTACACCTGTAATTCCAGCTACTTGGGATGCTGAGTCAGGGTAATTGCTTGAATCTGAGTTGGAGGTTGCAATGAGCTGAGATTGCACCACTGCACTCTAGCCTGGGCAACATGGTGAGACTTAGTCTCAAAAAAAGACAGAAAAAAAAAAGAAAGAAAAATCTGAACTATATACCAAAATATTAACAGTGTTTATGCCTGGGAGGTTATTACATTTTGCCTTAAAGTTTAACTGTTTAGACTTTTTGCAGTTCTACGTTACTTTGCGAATTACAAGAAAAAAGCATGTTTTTCAATTTGGAAAATTGTATAAGCCCTTTTAACACAGTAATTACACTTCTAGACATTTTTCCTAAAGAAATAATCAGAGACTGCCTAAAGATACATTACATAAGAATCATACCAGAAAAATTGAAATCTGATACTGGGAATTGGTTACATAAATATGTCACATTAGTATGTTGGAAGAGTATGCAGTTACTAAAATTATGACATGCAAGAATATTGACATGGGAAAGTGTCACACTATCCTGTCACATACAGGGTACAGATATATATAATATGATACCTTTTTGAATAGAATATTCAAGTGTCTGCGTATATGTGTGTGCATATATGTGCAAGATGTATGCCAGTTATCTTTACATAGTGGGGTTATGGATAATGTAAATGTTTATTCTTTGGGCTCTTCTATCTTTTCCAAGTTTTCTTAAAAAACCTGTATTCCTTTTACATTTGGGGGTCAAGGCTTGTTTTGTTTTTACTTTTTTTACAGCATGGCCACTATAATAATATATATATGTCTGAAATTTGCTAAGACAGTAGACCTGTTTTTTTCTTTTGTGTCTTCTTTTTGTACTTTTGATTTTTATGAGTATATAATAGGTTGTTTATTTTGTTTTATTTTTATTTTTGAGATGAAGTCTTGTTCTGCTGCCCAGGCTAGAGTGCAGTGGTGCGATCTCGGCCCACTGCAACCTCTGTCTCCCAGGTTCAAGTGATTCTCCTACCTCAGCCTCCCTAGTAGGTGGGACTACAGGCACGTGCCACACCTGCCTAATTTTCTTATTTTTAGTAGAGATGGGGTTTCACCATGTTGGCCAGGCTGGTCTTGAACTCCTGATCTCAAGTGATCCGCCCACCTCGGCCTCCCAAAGTCCTGGGATTACAAGCATGAGCCATGGCACCCAGACTTGTTTTGTTTTAAATAAGATGGTATGGTCAATGATGCCACAGGCTACCTTGTCAAGCAGGACAGGGACTGAACCCAAGTCACTTAGATTTGCAATTAGAGGGCACTGGAGACACCATATAGAACAATTACAGAGTGGACTGCTGCAGTAGCAGAGTGGATGCCAGGATCTCTGTGGTGAGCAGAGGAACTAGAGACAATGGAGTCCAACCTTTTAAGCATTTGGGCTACAAAACTATTAGTTACTCCAGCCAAAATCCCAGGAGTCATCCTCTTTCATTCACCCCCTCCTCCAACATTCACTCCATCAGCAAATCCTGCTGCTTGATCCAGAAAATCCCCACTTCTCTTTCCACTATCTCCCCCGCTGCCACTCTCTCCAAGCCACCAATATTTCCAATTTGGACCTGCCAGCACCTACTGATTTGGCCTTTTCCCGCCTGTCCTTCACCCATGTATGTGCACAGTCACTGTTCGGGGTGCTGGCCATGTTTACCTCCTAGACAAGGACCTGCGGCTACAGGTCAAGGCTGCTTGGTCATAGAACAAGGTTTCTTTAACCAGGAACAGGCAGTCCTGCCAAAACTGGGCCAATCCATCCCATGGAGCAAATGATTTATGGTATTACAAAGGGAGAGGATAGAACAGGGCTTCAAGACAGTGGCTTCTATGGTTTGCTTTTTTTATGAGAATGTTTTCATCTTGGCTATTTTGTAATATCTCTATCAGATAGTAGAGAAGCCCACCTAGCCTACGTCCCAAAGGAGAAAAAGCTGAGTCAGTCATCTCACACGTCAGAGGGAGACAAGTCATGTTCTAAAGGGAACAGTAAGGATCAGGCTATGGCCACAAAGCTTCACTTAGAATGAATTTTTTCCTGCCCACCCTCTCTAGAACAGGGGGCGTCTCGTTCTACTCAAATCACAGAACAATTAAAGGAGAGGCTGCTCTTCCCAACAAAGGGCTGGGAAACAATGCAGGTAAGAACTGAGCAGAAACCAAAGGCACATTTAAAAACTTCTCAAACTGCGCTTGTCCCCTGGCATTCTGAACCTTTTATTTGCTACCTCATTAAAAAAAAAAAAAGGGAGAGAGAGCGAGATCTTGTTAATTAATTTGAGACCTGTCTTGGTTCCCAAATCTCCTAAATGTGGCAGGACAATAAACAAAATCAATGAAGTGAACAAAGTAATGATCACAATTGTGGTCAGTCAGTGCTGCTGACAGAAGGAGAGTGACGGGACATTCACCCTGTGCTGGAGGGGGTGGGTGGGAAAGCGGGAAAACCACAGTCAACTGGCTGACCAGGGAAGACCTCCCTCAGGAGACGACAATCAGGGTATGCAACAGCCGGCTATTTCAACAGCCCAAACAATCCACTTGTGAAATGGTGGTGCTTTAGAAATATCTACTATGAGCAGGAGAAAGTAAGACTCACCCACTCCTCCAAAGGGGAGAGAGTTGAGCGTGAAGTGCATGATGACGTCATTGCCTGTGACACCTCCGCTGGACGTCTCGTCAATCATCCGTTTGATGAGCTGAGGACAGACCAAAGGCATCCAGGTCAGTGAAGTTGCCTCTAGGGAACACTCATGGCCCCGCCACACAGAGGGCTGTGTGCTCAGTTGTGTGTTCAAAGCGTGCACATTCTGGCTTTGTGTCAGTGAAAATTCTTGAGTTTGGGGGACACCATGCCAGCCAGATAGACAAACAATCTAAACTGTGGTTAATTTAGCAAAGTGACTGATACCCAACTTCTCAGACACACATCTAGTGCACAAAAGGAGGCAGCTCCAAACCTCTGGGCCTACTCAGCCACCACCTAGAGTTGTACTCCCCAGCACAGCAGCAAAAGGCTCTTTATAAGGGGACAGTTTAGACTATATTCCAGCTTTAAAAATTGTTACTATTTCTTTATTTCTCGCTCTAAATTATAACATATGATTAAGAGTTATTATTTAGTCTTTGTAAAATGCAAAAATATTTAAGACTATAGATTTAGCATCCTATTTAAGAATTAAATGGTTAGTTGGCCTAAGACCCAGAAAAGCACAAGAACACTTGACTAGTAAATGCCATTTCACTTGGGTGCCAGCAAGCCCTTGAGAGTTCTTCATGGCAAACGTCAAGTCTGGACGGTAGTGACCTCAGGTGACCCACTGCTGGGAAGTGCTCCACACCTGACTTGTACCTTGGCCAGCCGACTTTCCGCTTCAGGGTTCCTCTCCTGCCCACATTATCCATGGTTTTAAATGTCAAACCATTGTTTTGTAATAACCAAGTCTTTACTGAGCCCCACACATTGGGTCTCACTTCAAAAGCCTGTAGCTATCTGTATCTTACTAGCATCACAAGCTCTAAAAGATGTCACATGACTATCTGTACATTACCATCAGAAGCTCTCCAGAAAACATTTGGCTTATGAACTCCTCAGATCTTGACTAGTCTCTTTTCCCTCCTAGTTTTCCCACTTCTTCAGAGGGCTTCTGAACCTACTTGCCCTCCTTGAAGCCACCGTGTCTTAGTAGCAGCTGGTCCCCTAGTGACATGAATGAGTGAGCCATGCAGAAAGTGGCAGAACTGCTCAACCAGGTGACACGGTTCCACCACTCTACAAGAAGCTAATGTAACGTGAGAAACTAAAATCTGTGACATCACAGCCACTTATGTGACAATGTCGGGGTCTTTGTCCCACACAACCCCCTCTAAGTGGCAGTGAATGCCATTCTGGTCACAGGGCAGGCAAGAGCACTCAAGAAAAAACAGCATTGATGTGATTCAGAGGAGCTGTCTTTGCATTCAGCAATGCCCTGTGGATTAACATCAGAAAAGCATTTAATGCTGGCACATATAAGTCTTCCAATTATACAGGAGATGTTTGTGAATCAAAAACCTTGCGACACTCACCCCTGCAGACTCAGATATAACCCCAGAGAGGAGGGGAATGGAGACTGTGATAACCCCAGAGCCTCATTATCCAAGACAGCAACCTAGGAATGCAACCTCACTTAGTGGACTCTGATATTATACCAAAAAAAAAAAAAATCATTGTTTTACATTGTTTTTTGCATTGTTTTACAGCAAAGAAGGAACATGACTCTTGACAGTCACTTACGATAGTGAGCTGTTCTCTCTAAAGCTTACCTTATGGTTATGTGAAAATACATAGAGAGCCAGAGGCTTTTCACGTTCATTTATGAAATTTATGGCCTCATCTACATTTTTCACAGGCACTATTGGAAGAACTGGTCCAAAGATTTCTTCTTGCATCACCTTGGTTTTAGGATCAACATCAGTAAGTACTGTTGGGGCTTAAAAGAAAATAAACAAAATGAAAATGCTTAGACAAAAATGCACAACTCTCATCTTACATTTCTTTCATTGGGTCACCTATCCATCTCTTTCCCTCTCCCACTCAAGTCATATCTATTGAAAAATCCTGAGCATGTGGATGAACTGTGCAAATACTCAATGTCTCCAAAGCCTGTGAATCACAACCCTGTGGATACCTGTGCAAACCAAGGGGAACGATATACATTCAAATATATCTTTTTCACACTTAACCCTGTTCACAGCCATGCATGTATTTAACTCTAGACTGTACTTAACATTTTTCTGTGGACAGGTTTTTCTAGGAGCAAAGACAGCTCCTCTGTGAATGAAATCAATACTATTTTTTCTTAACTCAAGTGCTTTCATATATATTATCTCATTAACCTTTATTACAACTCTGTTAGAAAGATTAAGAAACAGGCTTAAATGGTTAAAATTCCCTAAGCCTTAGTTCAGTGTTCCATCTACCATGGGGAAGAGGCATAAGAAAGGAGGGTGAAACAGATGCTGAGGCTATGCAGAGTGTCCCAGCATCTGCTGCCAAGTCACCAACTGGCAGTACTCCAAAAGATGCTGTAAAGAATAAACTGGATCGTCAACCAAAAGAGAAGTCATCTGACAAGCTGGCACTTTTCCTTTACCCCTAGTTTCTACTAGGGCATCTTGGGCAATGTGGCTGGGGATGGCTTCCTGCAGTACCACTTCTAGGGGTATATAAGCTACCACCCCAAATCCATTGCCCACATCTTCCTCAGGTCAGAGGACCAATTTGGGCTGGGTGTCTACTTCCTCTGCACAGCTGTGCTCAGGTAGGATGATCCCAGCTCGAAGTCAGGGGAAAGCCCTCATTAGTCTATAAGCTACTCAGGACAGCCCCTTTCCCTTGCCATTCTTAGCCTAGAAACAGGCAATGTGGACATGCTGAGGATGGGAGAACAGAGAGGTAAAAGAATTAAGAGTCTGTTTTCCCTTTTTTCTACAGATGTACTCCCCAATTCAATCTGGGCCACCACCAAGACAGATAGAAGTTACAGGGATTGTTTTCTTTTACAACCTAGTACAAAAAATCAGGGCTTTTTGATGGTACCACTGAGCCACTGAATTACCCAGCTCACGAGAACCTCGGGACTGCTAATTATGAGAGAATCAATTTCTGCTTATTATTTCAATATTTTAGGTTTTTTTTTAAGTTGATTTTTTTTGGGGGGGTAACTTGTAGCATCTTTTCTGATAAAGGGGATAAGTAAAGCTATGTGGGATAGCTTCTTTGCCAGCCAGTCCAAATGTGTCTAACTTTTCTGTCACCTTACATTTTACTCTAGAAAAATGTGCTTAACATTAAAAGTAATACATATTCAAGGCAAAGAAGAGAAAGCATAAAGAAGGTACACAAATAATCAGGTCAAGCATGATGGACCAAAACATTATTTCTGGAGTGGTACTGCCACTGGTTAGTTGTAGAACAGTGGCCAAGCTATTTCCTTCTTTGTGCTGTTTTCCTATCCACAAACTGGAGATAATTACAAGTTCTACTCTGCTTCTCAGGGTCATTAGGAAGAAAAAAAGTAGTTATGTGTAAATATGAACAACTGGAGCAACGCTGGTGGCATCATTCAACACAAAGAAACAGACATTTTAAATAGTTTATAACAAAAGCTATAGTATAACGGAAAGCAGTATTTAGTACTTTAACAATTAAACGCTATATATTTAATAGTTTATTTAGTGTTAGTAAGTAGTGTCAGCAAAAACTGCCAAATTGCCATCTTCCCATAGGAAAAGGACAATTTCCATTACCTATGTAGCGTGTGGCCTCATCCGTCTCCCCACCAAAAGCTATCTTTTGTCCTTCAAGCAAACTTAGTATCCTCTTAAAATGATGATGATTGATGATCCTTTCATAATCAGGAGACTCTTTACATTTTCTCCATAAAATTCCTATTTAAAACAACAGAAGTATATAAATGTCATAGAAACCCCACATTTCAATTTCAATAACACAAAATCAAGCCATGCCCCCAAATCAATCTGGTTTTCTATCCTCACAGAATCCAACACCCCACCCCCTCAAGTAATTTAACAGTAGTATAATTGTAGTAAGTTTCAGCTTTTTGGCAGGTCAAGGACTAGAAAATAAAGCATGCACACACCCAGAGATCTATTACTGTCTATAGTACCAAAGGTCCTTATGGGTCTCTTACAGTCCAACCATGGGCCTTCAGCCCCTGGGGCTAACAGCAGGAGTAGGCCGAGAAAAGAAGTCTTGTTTTATATCAGGGTTGCCTATTTGTTCACACACTGGCTGTGCCTGCTCTCCCCCTACATTAAGTTGGGTAGTTGCAGCAGAGACTCTAAGATCTGTAAAGCCTAAAATATTGACCACTGAGCCCTTTACAGAAAACATTTGCCAATCTTTGCTCCACTTTATTGTTTTGGTATGCTTTGAACTGGTATTTCCACCACTTACACATGATGGTGAAACCACTCAAAGGCTCAAGAGTACAGCTTTGGTAAAATACCAAGGTAAAAGAACCTCAATAATAATACAACCAATATTTACTTTGTAAAATAAACACGAAATTACTGAATTGCTGCATCACTTCAAGGCCTTGTGAGAGTTCTCAATTTAATCTCAAATCAAAATGAACATTGTTCACCCCAACCTCTACCAAGAACACTTCTCAAGTCTGGGTGGTAGGAATCACTTGTGTGGCTTGCTAAAATCCATGTGCCTAGGCTTTGACTCCAGAGTGGTAAAAGCTACCAACAGTAGCTTTCAATGCTGACTACATCATAGAATCACCTGGGGGAGCCTCCAAAAGCTGAATCTTTGGAGGGTAAGGCTTGCAAACTTGTTTTTAAATGGCTCCCTAGTGATTCTAACATGTAGCTTGAGACACTGTGTTAGAGTATAAATGCCTCAAAGGGAGGCAGAGGCCGTTATTCCCTTGAAACTAAATTCAACATCACGTTCAACTAAGCATTTCTCCAATTCCCAAGTATTTTCAATCTCACAATAACCATTCTCTCTTGCCACGTACCCTTAATCTGGGCAACTCTCCCTTCATGTTCTCATCTGGATCCATTTTTAGTCTTATCACTGAAAATGATAGTCCAATTCCCATATAAAGACCCCTAGTACCACATCGCCCGTACTCTGCCCCAAACACAGTGAACTATCTCCCTGAACTTCCTGGTACAAACTTTTCTCTTTTATTTATTTATTTATTTATTTATTTATTTGTTTTTGAGACAGGGTCTCATTCTGTCTCACCCAGGGTGGAGTAGTAGTGACACAATCTTAGCTCACTGCAGCCTCCGTCTCCCCAGGAAGGCTCAAGCAATCCTCCTACCTCAGCCTCCCAAGTGGCTGGGTCCACAGGTGCACACCACTACACCCAGCTAATTTTTGTATGTCTTGTAGAGAAGGGATTTTGCTATATTGCCCAGCTGGTCTTGAACTTCTGGCCTTAAGCGATCTGTTCTTGCCTCAGCCTCCCAAAGTGCTGGGATTACAGGAGTGAGCCACTGTGCCCAGCCAATTTTCTCTTTTCTTGTTTTTTTTTTGTTGAGACAGGGTCTTGCACTGCCACCCAGGTTGGAGCACAGTGGTGCCATAATGGCTCACTGTAGCCTTGAACTACTGGGCTCAAGTGATCCTTCTGCCTTCGGCCTCCTGAGTGGCTGGGACTACAGGCATGTGCCACCATGCCCAGCTAACTATTTTTTTTTTTTTTGTAGAGTCAGGGTCTTGTTATGTTGACCAGGCTGGTTTTGAATTCCTGAGCTCCAGTGATCCTCCCACGTTAGCCTCCCAAAGTGCTGGGATTACAGGAGTGAGCCACTACAACCAGCAACGATTTTTATTTTCTTTTTTTACATTTTTTGAGACAGACTCCTTCCTTTCAGTGCTCAATTAACATCTGTTGAGTAAACAGTGGCTGCTCCAATAATTTCTTTCATCTGAGGGGTTAATGACCCTCACCCACTGCTGAACTCAGTCACACTGCTCATCTGGTCATCCCATTCTTTTCTTTCTTTTTTTAAGACAGAGTCTCGCTCTGTCGCCCAGGCTGCTGGAGTGCAGTGGTGTGATCCTAGCTCACTGCAACCTTCGCCTCCAGGGTTCAAGCGATTCTCGTGCTTCCGGTTAATTTTTTTTGTATTTTTACTAGAAACGAGGTTTCACCATATTGGCCAGGCTGGTCTTGAACTTCTGACCTCAAGTGATCTGCCGCCTAGGCCTCCCAAAATGCTGGGATTACAGGCATGAATCACTGCGTCCAGCCACCTGCATCCAGCCCCCATTTCTTTCTACCAATCTAAATCCTACATTTTCTTCAAGTCTTGGCTTAGGACTCTACCACACAGCTTTCCTTGGTTCCCTCACTGCAGATATTTATTTTAAACACTCTGAGAGACTGATAACTATATAAAGGGTACACTATAAGTAGTTATTTAATTAAGTCACTCCTCCAAACTACTGGCCACCCCAAGTCCTCTACATACACAAAAACTCGATAACCATCAGCAACGGCCAATATGCCAAAGGGTCTCTCTAATTATACCTAAAGGGTTGGCAACATTCCCTCAAAATCATGGACACATAATTATTTAACTTCTTTTAAAAAAGTATATTCCACAACTAATCATCAACAAATCAACTAGACAGCTTAAGTAGATTTAACACCCAATGCAACCTTGCTCCTAGCAGACATTCTATGAAAGGTACACATAGCATTTTCTTATTAGCTAATAAGTTCATTGAGTCATATATGCTTGTGACATTTTCCCTAGAGAGAGAACTAATGGGGATGCTCTGTGAATAGTTAATTGACTCCTTATCTTATTAAAATCAGTGGAATGAGATGTGTTGAATACAAACCTTCACCGTTTCTTTAATCTTCTGCACAATTTGATTCTGGAGGGGATGCTTCACAGAGAATGTAGTCGGGAGCAATGCACGTTTGGCCACAATTCATGTATTTTCCCCAGGTTATGCGTCTGAGGGGGAGAAGTCCAGAACAGCTATATAATTCAGTCAAACATCCATTTGTTATATTGTGTTGTTTGAATATTTTGCAACTAAAATAGATTCATATATTTACCTGGCAATTCGTATAAAAAATAAAAATCTCATTTCTAATTCAGTTGGTTGGAAGTTAGAATGTATTTTCCAAATGAGGTAGAATATTCTAAGTAGCGGGAAAGTTCTCATGCCAGCTCATGGGAAACAGTACTTGGTAAACAGTGAAGCCATTGCCTGCTGCAGGAAGAGGAGAAGCAACCTCCCAACACGCCTTCCCCTCTCCCACTGCAGCCAAAGGCAAGTCCTCGATGGCGGGAGTTCGGTCCAGACCCTCCTGGCTGTGGCTTTTGGCTCTGCCGGCAAGACGTTGAGGTATAAGGCCGGATGTCAGCCAGCCTCCAAGGCCGCCCTCCTCTTTCTTGAGCCCTGCCCCACTTGGGAAGACCTTTCCCATGCATGGGCAGAAATCCATGCCCTGAACATTCACTAACTCGGGGGCTTCAGTTTTGGCGACTGGATTTCTACTTATGAAGCCCACCTGGAACCCTGACCTGGAACTTCTGAAGGGAGAGAAAGCCACGCCACCCAGAGCACAAAGTCAGTTCTATGAGTTGGCACTTCTTAGTAGTGAAACTGGATTTAGCAGACAACCTGAAACCTTTAATTTGCTAATTTTCAGATTCAAGATGTTATTTGTAGTTAAACAATGAGGAACACTTGTTTTGTCAACAAAGAATCTCAGTTAAGAGATCAGCATAATACCCTCTCAAATGGAAATTTAAAGATTAGGCATACAACATTTTGGATTATGTACTTCATGGATCACTGGCCAGAAGAACATTAAAATTTCTTGCTAGATCTAGCTGTTATCTCGAAAACAGAAATAACTTTTTCAAAATTCCTAAGGACAACCATATGATGTCAGGACTTACAGCTCACCATTTTTGACAGTGGCGCCAAGAGACAGTGAAAGACTCCTGTTAATCTCGAGGACATCAACCACCAAAGCTTAATGACGTATCTTGGAGCCATAAGGTATGGGGTTCAAGTGCAAAGAGTAATATTGTCAGGAAAAGTCTCCACTGTGCTGGGAAAACCTCAGAAAATCAGACAGCCAGACTCACCTGCAAACAATGTCCAGGTCACAATCTTTATCAATGTAACATGGACTTTTCCCCTCCCAGTTCAAGAGTCACAGGGGTCAGATGCTTGGCAGCAGCTGCCATGACAATTTTTCCAACTCCAGTGTTTCCCCGTATAGAGAATGTGGTCAAATCGCTGCTTCAGGAGCTCCGTGGTTTCCTCAACACCACCATTAATAACAATATAGAGGTCCTCAAAGAAAGAGAAATACAAACTCTTGCACTGCCAAATTAATCCTAACGTCCAACATTGGCAATCTCTTCAACATAAACATGTAACATTCAGTGAAACCCAGAGAGTGTCAAGACCAGTCCCTGTGAGGGATGGGAGAGGGAGCTGACCAAGGACCAGAGGAGAACACACAGTTCGCTGGCATCTGGGAAGCATGAACCCACATAGAAACAACCTGGAGCCGGGCGTGGTGGCTCACGCCTGTAATCCAAGCACTTTGGAGGCCAGGGCGGGCGGATCACCTGAGGTCGGGAGTTCAAGACCAGCCTGACCAACATGGTGAAACGCCGTCTTAAAAAAAAAAAGAAACAACCTGGAGACTCCAATGTTTTTCTACATGAGCTCAGCAACGAAGGCACTAAGAAGAACAAATGGTTGAATTTGACCAGGGAAAATACATGAGATGGGGGTGTGTGCAGAAGTGACTCTGGTGAAGAGTGGCTCCCACAGGACAAGTCCCAGCCGCATGTTTTAGTCTGAATGTTCTCTGTCTCACAACACAGAATGGGTTTAGCCCATACTACCCTGAATGAATGGTGGGTACATACCACAGTAGCTGAGAGCACTTGCTTTTGAAGTATATCTGGTTTGAATCTGGGCTCTGTCACTCACTAGCTTATGTGACCTTAGGCAAGCTACTGAACATCCCTGAGCCTCAATTTCCTCATCTGTTACTGGGAGAATTCACGTAGCTTCTGTGGACTGAGCCCATCTATGCATTGCAACAATAACAGCATGAAAAGTAAGAGAACAGATGGCAAGCAAAGAAGACAGAGAGGTATTCAAGACTCTAAGGTGTAAGTGTGAAGTAAAGGCTGGCTTGTGGACCTCATGTTCCCACTTGATCTCCTGCTCTGCAAGGCTAGTTTCATTCACTTCATAGTTCAGCTGCCCAACAAATGTTTCAAGCTCTAACTTTTCTACGGCTTAATCTACATAGTATATATTATTGATCCCCTAACAAGTTAACTGAAGCTGGTAGGGCATTATTATCCTCCTCATCTGGACAGAGTCAGCTACTGAAGAACTTACCCCTGGTCAGGGGCAAAGCAGGACCTTCAACCTCTATCTTCCAGTTCTAAGTCCTAGTCAATCCTTGATATCACACTGTCTTCCATTTCATCTTTCTTGATTGGATCATCACAGCTATTTGAACAAAATGATTCTGTGGGCTGCTAGAACAGTGATAAGACAACAAACAGAACTGTATCATTCCAAGAACCAGAACTGGTCTCAGGGCCATTACACACTGATAAACAGAACACAGGTGAGATAGTTTTGTCTTTCAATGAAAGCTAAATGAAGACTCCTCCCTGCAGCAACTGCATGTAAAACTCAGCAGTGCCAACTTCACAGTGGCATCATAACTTCCTCCCTAGGAGGCCATAAGAACCTCTGACTCAGACAGATGAACTACCCCGCAATTGAGCAGATCATTTTCTTCATTCAGTTCTTGATATTCTTTTTTTTTTTTTTTTTTTTTTGAGACAGAGTCTCACTCAGTCACCAGGTGCCAGGCTGGAGTGCAGTGGCGCGACCTTGGCTCACTGCAACCTCCGCTGCCCGGGTTCAAGCATTCTCCTGCCTCAGCCTCCCGAGTAGCTGGGACTACAGGCGCGCACCACCACGCCCAGCTAATTTTTTTGTATTTTTAGTAGAGACGGGGTTTCACCATGTTGACCAGGACGGTCTCGATCTCTTGACCTCGTGATCCGCCCGCCTCGGCCTCCCAAAGTGCTGGGATTACAGGCGTGAGCCACCGCGCCCGGCCAGTTCTTGATATTCTTAAATGCCAGCATGTTAAGTCAGCATGAGGATCCACCCTCTAGTTCAGGAGGGCACTGTTTTGTGTGTGTGGCATGTTTTCATGCTACAGACATGTCCTTTTTGAAAGCAGAACTACTCTTATAGGCTGGGCGTGGTGGCTCACACCTGTAATGCCAGCACTTTGGGAGGCGAAGGTGGGTGGATCACCTGAGGTCAAGAGCTCGGGACCAGCCTGGCCAACATGGTAAAACCCTGTCCTCTACCAAAAATACAAAAACTAGCCAGTCATGGTGGCACACATCTGTAATCCCACCTACTTGGGAGGCTGAGGCAGGAGAATTGCTTGAACCCAGGAGGTGGAGGTTGCAGTGAGCTGAGATCGCACCACAGCACTACAGTCTCAGTGACAGAGCAAGACTCCACCTCAAAAAAAAAAAAGTACTCTTACATAATCATAGAAAATTACATTTTGTTAGAACAAAGAGATTGTTAGTAACAGAAATATGCTAGCACCCAGCACAGTACCAGCCCCTTGTTAAATAATCCATTAAATGAAAACACCTAAAATCATGTTAGCACAAACAAGGATTAATCCAAAATACCAAAGAGACAGAATCTGTCAATAGCAGTAGTACGTACCTGTGAAGACATGGACCTACATATATTATGTAACCCCAACAGCTGGGTGAGTTCACAGTTTATTTTGGAACTTAACTCCTTTTACTAAGCCAATTGTTGAAGGCTTAAGGAAACTGCAATCAGGTCCCTGGCCAGCAATGACATGCAATATCAAGAAAATCAAATGTGTGTATTCCACAACAAACACATATGTTGAAGATGGGTCAAGAGATTCTTACCTGGTCTAAATACTGAGGCAGAAGCTTAGCCAAGATCGTGGCTGTATTTTCACTCAGTTCAGAAGGCTTGATAATCACAGCATTTCCTAAACAAAGTAAAAAGTAGAACAGTATCACCTAAGACTTAACTTTAATACCTACCAAAATGGTGTTCAGTGGGAAGTACAGGCTAGGTGCTCCCAGTTATTTCTGCAGCTCTCAATGCTGCACATCCTCATAATGAACATAAGAGCTCATCTCACTTTCTCTTCAAAGGCTTAACTCCTTAGCTGTCATCATCTTCAGGTCACTCACAATGGGTCCCATCAGCCTTTCCCACTCCTCCAGCTTTCTATCACTTCTCTCCCATCTTCCCCTTAGATGTTCCTCTCTGCCCTGGAATTATCGGGCAAATGAGCCATTTCAACATACAGCTCTCTATCTGGATCCTGCAAAGTGAGAAATCAATCTCCTGGCATTTGCTGTATACCCAAACTAACATTACTCTCATAGTCTTTATCTGAATGAAGAAACAGGTCAGACAGAATCAAATGGTTCATCCGAAGCCAGAGCCAGCAACTAAACCACATTAGAATATGGATGCCTGACTCCAAACTCCTGGGCCTGTTGATTTAGATGCCTTTATACTTTCACAGGTTCACTCCCCCAGGTGCTTCAAAAAATAGCCACACAAATCTCCTCAGCAGCCCATTTAAAAATATGTATGATACGTATGAACTCTCAATACACTGGTGTTGTAAACAAAGGCAAACGACCAAAGTAAATGTATTTAGTCACTATCCTTAATTTACAATGAATATGAGAAAATAAGCCTCCCTAAAAAGGTATATAGACATAAGCTGGCACCAGACCTGCAGCAATGGCTCCAATCAGTGGCTGAATGGTGAGAACAAAGGGGTAGTTCCAAGCTCCGATTATCAGCACCACTCCTAGAGGCTGTGGCTGAAGATACGCCTCATCCAGCATGGTGAGCAGGTTCTTCTTAACCGGTTTAGCAGTAACCCATTCAGGAAGATTTTCAAGCATAAAGTCAATTTCCCCCAAGGACAGTAATGACTTCCTGACTGTATGCATTGAATGCGCTCTGTTGTAAGAGAATCACAGTTAATCTTGCAGAGTATGATACACTTGGCCCTGAATGTCAAAACACTCAGGCCAAGTACACCTGCAGTGACAACTGGCATCATCAGACTAGCTGGTTTGCCATCCAGATTCCTTTTTGCACCCTTCATGCCCTTGACAAAGCTTACTAATTCTCTCCCTAATATATTTTTTAAAAAATCAAAGATTTGAGTAGTAGTAACACTAGCAGTTACTCAGGGAGTAGTAACACTAGCAGTAGTAATACTACCAGTAAATCCTTCTTACTAATCCACACCCTTTAGAAGCCAGGCTTAAATATTACCTCTTTCAGAAAGATCTCCTTGAGTCATAAAGGTCTGCTCTGATCACACTTTATGTATCACAGCAATTATGCTTTTGACCTGCATCTTAATAGTTCACCCTTAAAACACTGGGTTATAACTATTACTTACATTTTACCTGTGTACGTTCTGTTTCCCAACCAAGTTTAAAACTCTCAAGGATAGGAAACTTACTGTATTTCTTGAGTCATCCTATATATATACATACTCACACAAACATTTAGTTTTGAAGAATGATTAAATGACACAAACTTTTTGGAATCTTAATTACCCCTTCTTGTTTATTTAATATCATAGCCCCTATCCACCAAAAGTACTCTAAAAAGAAATTTTATAGTTACTACTAGTACTACTACTGTTACTACTTCTTAAAATAATCTTTGATTGAGGGGATTGTGGGGAAGGGAAAATCACAAACCCAGAGCAAAGCCTTGCTACACCTGTAATGCAGATAAAAAGTAAAAACAAGAGAGCCTCATGCCAGTAGTCCCAGTATCTGGGAGTCTGGGTGGGGGGATTGCTTGAGCCCAGGAGATGCAGGCTGCAGTGAGCTATGACTGAGTCACTGCACTTCAGCCTGGGCAACAAAGGGAGACCCTGTCACTTAAAGAAAAAAAAAGGTAACAATATTATCAGAAAACATAGAGGAATATACTTCCACCCGAAAACACTACTTAAAACTTGGCTACCACAAGCCAGGGGTGGTGGCTCACACCAGTAATCCCACCCCTTGGGGAGGCCTAGGTGGGCGGATCACTTGAGGCCCGGAGTTTGGGACCAGCATGGTCAACATGGTGAAACTCCATTTCTACTAAAAATACAAAAATTAGCCGGGCGTGGTAGTGCACGCCTGTAATCCCAGCTACTCAGGAGGCTGAGGCAAGAGAATCACTTAAACCCGGGAGGCAGAGGTTGCAGTGAGCCAAGTTTGCACCACTGCACTCTGACCTGGAAGACAGAGTCAGACTCTGTCTTAAACGCAAAACAAAAAACACACAAAAAACCACACACAAAAATCAAAACAATAGCTTTCCTACACAAAGCATGCTTCCAAAAGAGGCATATCACTGGGGTCCTAGTTAGCAACTTGGAATCCCTGAAACTGAACCATAATTTGCATGTGAACAAGATCCCAGGTGACGGCCAGTGCATTAAAGTTTGAGAACTGATCTAATAGTGCACAAAGTTATGAAGAAAAATTTGAGTGTAACTATAACTTAAAAACAAAACCTCTGTCTACAAAAGAAACCATAAGCAAAGCTAAAAGACAAGAAATAGACCCAGAGGCTGGTCTGATGGGAATGGGTTATCGGAACTTATTAATATTACTGTCACTAAAGTTGGTATACAACTCCCCCACTTCTAAATTTGACTGGCTAAAGCAAGCAAGAAAGAAAGAAAGAAAAAGAAACCCAAAGAAAGTATCTGCAATACGACAAAGTGACAAATTACTGAAATCCACAATATACAAAGACTTTACAAATCATAAGGAAAAAAACCACAAATGTAACAGAAAAATGGACAAGAACAGAAAGGGAAGAAAAGAAACCACAGAGGCCAGGTAACATATACCCTTCCGATGGCTAGAGGACCGGGAAAGTCGGCGGAACTTTGGCTTTATCTGTATTGTTGGAAATCATACTCCCAGCGCTGGAGTAATCCGAAATGTAAAAGCAATAAGAAAACCCAGCAGAAGCTCCGGTCCACAAGTGCGCGGGGGAAACCAGCTTCCCCACGCCCTGCCGCACGGGTGCGTACCTTGCACAGGTCGGCAGCCACGGCCGCCAGGATGTCCTTCTCGCGCTCCTGCACCATCCTCCGCAGGGCCTCCAGCTGCTGCAGCCGGAACCGCAAGGGTCGTGACCGGCCGGACAGGAACGCCTGGCGGACTCGCTGGACTTCGCGCTCCATGGCCTGGTCCTGCAGAGAACTGCAAGGTCGCGGGGCGCCGGTGAGTGAGACGCGGGATGCATGCAGGTGTGGGCCTCGCCTCCCCCTCCCTCCGGGGGGGGGTCCCCCATCTCCAACCCGCAGCCGTACCTCACTAGCCCAGGCTCGTTCGCTCAGCCGCGGCCTCCGCACCCGCCTAGTCCGACTACCAGGCCCAGTTGCCGCAGGGCTGACTGAGCTCGACCCAAAGCCGCGCGTCTATTGGCCGGGAGGCCCACGTGATAGCCGCTGGCCGGACGCCGGTCCCGCCCGCGCGGACCACGCCCACTCCCAGGGCTCCGGCCGCGGCCTGGGCTGTGGGGTGTAGCGCGCAGTGCGGGAGCAGTCACGGGCCAGTAGGCGTCTGGATCGGGGATGGAGGATGGGTATTTGCCGTCCTGCTGAGAGCGCCCCGAGGCGGCTCCAGAAACAGCGGAGAGGAATCCTGGAGGAGCCAGCGGAGGGCGCGCGGGTGGGAGTGGGCGCTCGGCCGGAAGCGCCCGGACAGCGACGGAGAGCTGTCACCACACCGCGACGCTCTGAGGGGTTTCCTCCTCCATTTTGTGGCTCTTCAAACGTGGCTAAAGGGACAAAGTCGGAGGCCTGGCGCTGCCAAACGCGCTGGGCGTGTCCCGGCCGGCCCTGCCGGGTCAGTGGGGAGTGGGCGCCGGAGCCCAGCGCCTCCCCGGCCGCCGCCCCCGAGGCCCCACAGCGGCAGGGCCCGCCCGCTCCCCTTCCAGCTTCCCCTGCCCCGGGCTCCTTCCTTCAGCGAGGAGCGGCCTCTGCTTGACCGGCACTGACCGTCCCAGGTGCCTGGAGGGCTGCTCCCCGAGGGCGGGAAGCCCGGGTTTATCTCCCACGGAGCCGGGACAGCGGTCATTTCCGTTGTGCACGAGCGTCATCTTCGCACGTCCTTTACTCTGAGCTTCTCCCCCCCAGCTGCATTTGCCCCGCTGCCCACCCTTCCGAGTTTCCGCTCCCAAGAGAGAGCCCGCTGCCCTCAGGTTCCCCCCTCTCTGCCTTATTGCCTTTCGGGCGGAAGACCTCAGTGCTCATCACTCTATTCAGCAGCAGGTGGCTCAGCTGATCGGTCTTGTCTTGTGGAAAGCTTTCTTTTCTCTCCATTTCCCTGCACTCTTCTGCACTTTTGTTTTTAGCTCACTGGCCGGATTCTCTGGGTTTTCCTTTGCTGGATTTTTCTCCCCTTCCTGACCTGTTAGTGTTCAGGTGCTCAGGGCTTAGTCCGGGGTCCTCTTCTCTTTTCCACAGTCACTCCCTCATGTAATCCCATGGATAGTGCTCACGGAAGGCTCTAATGCCAGCCTTTCCTCTGAACTCCAAAGGGCATATTTGTGAAAGGAAAATAAAAACTCATGGCCCTGGCCCAAATGGACTCTCTACTTATATACAAAACAACAAAAACCGTGGTACCCCCAATTCACTATGCCAAAAGGAAAAACAAGCGGAAAGCTGAGTCATGCAAGAAACTGCTTCTCTCTAATGTTCCTAATCAGATAGCTACAGATAAAAGGTTAAATGTCCCCACAGGCAGCTGCTCTGTCCTCAGTTTATCTTTGTGAAGTGCTGATTTACTGAGCAGGAGGCAAATACATAATTGACCATTCCCCTGCCTGTTCCTTTTCTATTTGTGCAATGTGTGGATTCAGTAATGACTATGTTCTCCCTCTTTTCCCACCAGCCTGCTCTTACCTTTGAAATATTGAAGCCCTCAAAATCATCTTTAAAGGCACAGACCTCCCCCGCCAAGCATGTCCTTAACCTTGGCAAAATAAACTTGTAAATTGATTGAGAGCTGGTTTTGTTTTACAAACTGGCAGCCAAAGGAAGCGACTCTGAGTGGAGGTGGACCTGACCTTTGACAAATCTATCAGTGCTTGGTACCAGCTTGGGCTGTCTTAATGCTCAGACAGGACAATTTGCTGAGGTCTGGGAGTTCTCCACTCCAGATAATCCCTGATCTCCCAAAATTCGGTTGAGATCTAAGGTTTATTTTGCTGTACACTCTTCTTCTGCAGTTTTACTTACTCCAAACAAGGAAGGCGAGTTTTCCTGCTTCCATGACAGTGGAGAGCAGGCAACTGCTTTCTGGAATTTCATCCGGTTTCCAGCAGTGAAGGTGAGTCTGAGTTTTTTTTCCTCCTTCTAAAATGGTAAAGAGCAGTCTTGATCCTGGGCCCTATTCCTAGGTAAGTAGCTGAATTGGAGTTTTGTCTTGGAAACTCTCCTTAGTGACTAAAGTTAAGATTAACAACCAGCTGGTCTTCATTTCTCCTTACCATTAGAGCACTCAGTAATATAAATTGTGCGATCGTTTCTTTTGCTTCTTTATTTGTTTCTGTTGTTGTTGTTTGGGTTTGACCAACTCTACCTGACTTGGTCAAATCTGAAGGAAAGTTGAAAATATGGTGAACAAGGCCTTTGAATTGGCTAAATTACCGCAGCTGAGGGGAAAAAAAGGAAAAAGAAAAAAACAGGGCTGGCATCCTGATGGTTTCCCTGCTTCTACTCTTTTGGTTTTTTTTGAGACAAGGTCTCACTCTTGTCTCCCAGTTTGGAGTATAGTGGCCATGATCATGGCCCACTGCAGCCTCCAGCTCCCAGGCTCAAGTGATCCTCCACCTCAGCCTCCCAAGTAGCTGGGACTACAGGTCTGTGCCACCACACCTGACTAAATGTTTTTTTGTATTTTTTTGTAGAGATGGAGTCTTGCTATGTTGCCCAGGGTGGTCTCAAACTCCTAGGTTCAAGCGATTCCCCTCCCTCGGCCTCCCAAAGTACTGGGATTACAGATGTAAGCCACCTCGCCAGCCCCCTGCTTCTACTCTTGACCCTAAAGATTGTTACTTCCTAGTTCTACACTTGCCCCTTTATGCTTTACTGCAGAGGCCTAGAGTATATGAACCCCATTGCCAAAGCTCTCATGCCAGCTGGCTTCTGATAAAGTTCTGCCAGTAGGAGCCACTACCAGGAAATCAGAAGGCAGGAGGAGGAGAGTAACTTACTGCTTCTGGATTCAATGGTATGGCAGTTGCGAGCCATTTCTATAGGGAAAGTGGAGAAGGGATCATTCCTTACTCTAGCAGTTCCTTCCCACGGTCAAGGTGGCACCTTCCTAGTAGACAGAGGTTGAAAGTGATTGTGTCTCCAAATGGCACAGAAGCTGGTGCAGTTCCATGGGTTCCAGCCAAGGGTATTTTTAGCAGCTTTTTAATCTATGATGTCACCCCATTATTCTTTTTGACGTCTATTACTCTTAAAATTCCCTGTGCATGAAATAACTAGAGTTTCTCTTTTATGATTGGACTCTGATAACACTTTGCTGTAGCTTGTTCTCCATCTAGCTGTTGGTGTCCGAAGGTACCCTGATCACGTCAGTTCACTGCTCAAAACTTTCCAACAGCCTCCTCTCGTGTTTAGAATAAAATTCAAAGCCCACATATTCCACAAGTCCTAAAGGCCCTGGCCCCCTGACTACATCTTCAACCTCTTTTTGTAGGATTCTCCCACTTAGTGAGTTCCAGCCAGAGTGGCTTCCTTGCTGTACACCACTGAGCACTCTAAGCACGTTCCCAGGCTGGGACTTTTGCATTCACTGCTTCCTTTGCCTGGAGTTTCCAGCTATCTTTCTCACTTCATTCAATTTCCACTTAAATATTACCCCCCTAAAGAAGCCTTCCCTGACCACTATGTCTAAAATATCAGTCTCTGCTACTTTCTGTCCCTGACCCTGTTTTATTTTTCTTACTATAAATGTATGTGTTTGTTGTTTTTAATGTGTCTTCCTCACTGGAATGTCTTGTAAAGTCAGGGTCTTTGTTGTCCATTTTCACTGTAATGTTAGTACCTGGCCCACAGGATATGCTCAGTAAGTATTTGTTGAATAAATGACTGGTACACTCTCACATACTCTAGTCTTAGTGCCTTAGCACTGTCTACTTTTGTGGCTTTCTCAACAGCCTGTAATTTGAAGCTTAAGGAGATTCGTAGTGAAGTAAGGAAATTGGCAAGACCATCCAACTCTTCTTCACTTCTACTTCTTGCTTGCCTGCTTTTGACAAAAACAAACAAAAAAATGTAGCCCATGTGGAAATACCATGGTTCAAGTTGGGAGACTGTAGGTGAGAAGGCAAGCAGGCTTAGATAACAAAGATAAGCAGTAGCCTCCAACATATATGAAGGTTTTAATTCAATTCTGTGAGTAACTGAGGAGTGCTTGTGTGTAGGAAGCCGACCAACTAATATCAGTATCTAGAACTGTGTAGCAATGTTTAAATCAGCTCAAAGTCCACCATAGAGTATATCCAATAATCTTTTTTTATCTGATCTGAAAGTGTAACCAGTTCTAAACTCTGAGCTAGTAAATATTATGTAAGGAACTAGGTAAAGATATAAATCATGCTTCCATTTTTTAAACAATGTAAACAATGAACCGAATTCCAGTGTGAAATTAGAATAGGAATCAGTTTCACCTAGGGCAAATTAATCGCTGAGTAGCGAAGAGCTGCTGGTTCAGCTGAGGATAAGATGTGAGGATTTTTATCTTTTTTTGACACCGAGTCTCGCTCTGTTGCCCAGGCTGGAGTACAATGGCGCAATCTCGGCTCACTGCAACCTCTGCCTAGTGGGTTCAAGTGATTCTCTTGCCTCAGACTCCTGAGTAGCTGGGATTAAGTGCGCACACCCCACGCCTGGCTAATTTTTGTACTTTTAGTAGAGACAGGGTTTCCCCATGTTGGTCAGGCTGGTCTTGAACTCCTGACCTCATGATCTGCCTGCCTCCGCCTCCCAAAGGGCTGGGGTTACAGGCGTGAGCCACCGTGCCTGGCCGAGGATTTCTTACAAAGAATGTACTCTGATTCTAAAGACATAATCACCAAGAGGTTGGTACCAACTCTTGAACATTTTCTTTGTTAGCTAGAGAAATCAACTGATGGCATTTTGTTGGGTACATTTAAAAATCACATCCTAATGCTTTAACAGAACAAGGTGATATATTTATGGAACCTAAGAAAGGACCGGAAATTCTTTTACTACACTCCCAAGCTGAAATATTCTCTCTTCCACTTTTGAATATAATATACTCATTGATAAGTAGCTATGGGTAATGAAATCACCACAGCAGGATACAGGCATAAGAGTTGAGTCCTCATAAGCTACTCCTTTCAGGAATGCTGTAGACTGTAGTGATTTTAGTATGCCTGCCCACTATACTTTTCCATCCTCCTTTTTCAGCTAAAAACAAAAAGTTTTTGTTTTTATTGTGAGTTATCTGCTCCATGACCCCTCTCCACCACAGCCTTTAGATCTTTCATCTCCTCTATTGTCAGCAGAAAGAGTTTTCTTAAAGGCAAGGATGAAACAGACACTTTAATTCTTTAAACCTCAGGGGGACTTAGGTAGTGAGTGTGTACCCAGGACTTTTCATTACATTTTCGTTGGATATTATATAAATACAAAACAGTGCCTACAGTGAATTATTACAGAGTTTACCTACCTGTATCTACGGCCCAGCATTACTGGCATCCCCTCTTAGGCCCCCATCCAATCACTATTACAGGATTTCTTGGTGAAAGTAAATACATGTTTAACTTTAGAGACCAAATAATTTTTCAGTGTGGTTATACCAATTTATATTCCCCACCAGTGGTGTGTGACACAATATAGCAGCTCCTTTCTAAAACTTGATTTTAAAAAAAATTGCCCATTCTGGTGGATGTGTGGTGATCTCTCTCTCTCTCTCTCTCTCTCTTTTGAGACTGTCAGTTTTGAGACTCTGCCTCCAAAAAAAAAAAAAAGGAGTGCAGTGGTGTGATCTTAGCTCACGGCAACCTCTGCTTCCCGGGCTCAAATGATCCTCTCACTTTAGTCTCTGGAGTCCCCACAATTACAGGCGCATGCCACCATGCCCAGCTAATTTTTATATTTTTAGTAGAGACAGGGTTTTGCCACATTGCCCAGGCTGGTCTCGATCTCCTGAGCTCAAGAGATCCACCTGCCTTGGCCTCCCAAAGTGCTGGGGTTACAGGTGTGAGCCACTGCACCCAGCTTGTAGTGATACTTCCTTATGATGTTAACTTGCATTTCCCCAATGACTTATCATGGTGGGCACCTTTTCATGTGTATTGACTATTTGCACATATTTCCATAGCTGGGAATAGCAGATTTTATGAAAGGTGTTTAAGACAACAGGCCTGAATTGAAGCCTCAAACTGCCTTGGACACCTTTCCTAACTCTCAACATACTCTTCTTCAGCAAATGCCAATATAGATGCTTTTGTCCACTGATCAGTAATAGAAAGAACAAACACAGGAAGAAGACACTAAATAGGAAAGACACTAAACACATGTACACATACATATAACTCTAAGAAAAAAGGAGATAAAGACCTTTACAAAAGATGAAGCATTCTGATGAATGCATGCCTTGAGACTGAAAAATGATCTTTGGGGGGTGGATGTGGAGGCAGAGGAGTAAGCCCAAAGTAAGGGATTAAAGAATAGATGATAAGGAAGGACAGCAAGATGGCCGAATAGGAACACCTCTGGAGTCCAGTTCCCAGCGAGAACAATGCAGAGGGTGAGTGAACACCCCATTTCGAAACAAGTTATTACTGCCCACAGACCAGGAGATTCCCAGGCTGAAAAGTGCCATGAGTTTCCACCACGGCTATTTCAGCTGGCGCTGCGGGTCTCTGCACAAAAACTCACACAAATCTGGGCGGCCGTTTCAGCTGGTGCTTGGAATGCCTGGGAGACAGAGCCACTCATTCAACTGAAGAAAAAGGGGGCTGAAACAGGGAGCCAGGTGATCTGGTGCAGCAAGTCCCACCCCCACAAAGAGCAGCAATCTGAAACGCTCTGGATTGAGAGTTTCACAGCAAGCGCAGCTATACCCGGGACAGTCCAGCTCTGTTGGGGAAGGGCATCCGCCATTACCGAGGCAGCTGCCACTACCATGGCAGTCCACAATTACTGAGGCCATCCACCATTACCAAGGCAGTCACCATTACTGAGGCAGTTCTAACTATACGTCTATAAACAAAACTGCAAGGAAGTTCACACAGCAGCTGGGCAGAGCCCACGACAGCTCAGCAACTCCTCTGCTGGCAGACTGTGACTAGGCAACCACCTTGCTGGGCAGGGAAGCTCTGAAAAAAGGTAGCAGCATGTCAGGAACTTATAAATAAAGCCCCACATTCCCAGGACAGAACACCTAGGAAAAAGGCGGTTATGAGTTCCACTGCAGCAGACTTAAATGAACCTGCCCAGCAGTTCTGAACAGAACAATGGAGCTCACAGCTCAGCACTTGAGCTCCTATAAGGGGCAGACTGTCTCCTCAAGCAGCTGCCTGACCCCCCATATATCCAAAGAATCACCTCATAAAGGAGTGCTCAGGCTGACATCTGGTGGGTATCCTTCAGGGACAAAGATATCAGAAGAAACTGGCAGCAACACTTACTGTTCTGCAGCCACCGCAGGTGATCCCCCAGGCAAGCAGGGTCTGGAGTGGACCTCCAGCACTCCTACAGCAGAGGGGCCTGACTGTTCGAAGGAAAACTAAAAAACAGAAATAACTTCATCATCAACAAAAAGGACATCCACTCAGAGATCCCATCCGAAAGTCACCAACTATAAAGACCTCAGGTAGATAAATCCACAAAGATGGGAAGAAACCAGTGCAAAGGGACGAAAACACCCAAAACTGGAACGCCTCTCCTCCTCCAAGGGTTCACAACTCATCACCAGTAAAGGAACAAAGCTGGATGGAGAATGAGTCTGATGAATTGACAGAAACAGACTTCAGAAGGTGGGTAATAACAAACTACTCTGAGCTAAAAGATCATGTTCTAACCCAATGCAAAGAAACTAAGAACGTTGAAAAAAGGTTTGACAAAATGCTAATGACAATAAACAGCTTAGAGAAGAATACAAATGAATTGATGGAGCTGAAAAACACAACATGAGAACTTCGTGAAGCATACACAAGTTTCAATAGCCAAATTGACCAAGCAAAGAAAGGATATCAGAAATTGAACATCAACTTAATTAAATAAAACGAGAAGGCTAAGACTAGAGAAAAAAGACTGAAAAGAAATGAACAAAGCCTCCAAGAAATATGGGATTATGTGAAAAGACCTAATCTACGTTTGATAGGTGTAGCTGAATGTGACAGAGAGAATGAATCAAGCTGGAAAACACTCTTTAGGATATTATCCAGGAGAACTTGCCCTACCTAGCAAGGCAGGCCAATATTCAAGTCCAGGAAATACAGAGAACACCACAGAGATACTCCTCAAGAAGAGCAACCCCAAGGCATATAATTGTCAGATTCACCAGGATTGAAATGAAGGAAAAAATGCTAAAGGCAGCCAGAGAGAAGGTCGGGTTACCCACAAAGGGAAGGCCATCAGACTCTCAGCAGATCTCTCAGCAGAAACCCTACAAGCCAGAAGAGAGTGGGGGCCAATATTCAACGTCCTTAAAAAAAGAACTTTCAACCTACAATTTCATATCCAGCCAAACTAAGCTTCATAAGAGGAGAAATAAAATCCTTTACAAACAAGCAAGTACTCAGAGACTTCATCACCACCAGGCCTGCCTTACAAGAGCTCCTGAAAGAAGTGCTAAACATAGGAACAGCCAGTACCAGCACTCCAAAAATGTACCAAATGGTAAGAGTATCGACACAATGAAGAAACTGTGTCAACTAATGCGCAAAATATCCAGCTAGCATCAAAATGGCAGGATCAAATTCACACATAACAATATTAAACTTAAATGTAAATGGGCTAAATACCCCAGTCAAAAGGAACAGACTGGCAAATTGGATAAAAAGTCAAAACCCATCAGTGTGCTGTATCCAGGAAACCCATATCACATGCAAGGATACACATAGGCTCACAATAAAGGGATGGAGGAAGATTTACCAAGCAAATGGAGAGCAAAAAAAGCAGGAGTTGCAATCCTAGTCTCTGATAAAATAGACTTTAAACCAACAAAGATCAAAAGAGACAAAGAAGGGCATTACATAATGGTAAAAGGATCGATGCAACAAGAAAAGCTAACTATCCTAAATATATACACACCCAATACAGGAGCACCCAGATACATAAAGCAAGTTCTTAATGACCTACAAAGAGACTTGGACTCCCACACAATAGTAGTGGGAGACTTTAACACTCCACTGTCAATATTAGACAGATCAACGAGACAGAAAATTAACAAGCATATCCAGGACTTCAGCTCAGATCTAGAACAAGCAAACCTAATAGACGTATACAGAACTCTCCACCCCAAATCCACAGAATATACATTTTTCTCAGCACCGCATCACACCTACTCTAAAATTGACCACATAATTGGAGGTAAATCATTCCTTAGCAAATGCAAAAGAGTGGAAATCATAACAGTCTCTCAGACCACAGTGCAATCAAATTAGAACTCAAGATTAAGAAAGTAACTCAGAAATGCACAACTTCATGGAAACTGAACAACTGGCTCTTGAATGTTGACTGGGTAAACAATGAAATGAAGGAAGAAATAAAGATGTTCTTTGAAACCAACGAGAATGAAGACACAATGTACCAGAATCTCTGGAACACACTTAAAGTAGTGTTTAGAGGAAACTTTATAGTAATAAATGCCCATATGAGAAGCAAGGAAAGATCTAAAATTGACACCCTATCATCAAAATTGAAGGAACCAGAGGAGCAAGATCAAAAAAACTCAAAAGCTAGAAGAAGACAAGAAATAACTAAGATCAGAGCAGAACTGAAGGAGACAGAGACACAAAAAAACCTTCCAAAAATCAATAAATCCAGGAGCTGGTTTTTTAAAAAAGATCAACAAAATAGGCAGACCACCAGCCAGATTAATAAAAAAGAAAAGAGAGAAGAATCAAATAGATGCAATAAAAAATGATAAAGGGGATATCACCACAGATTCCACAGAAATACAAACTACCATCAGAGATTTCTACAAACAACTCTATGAACAAAACCAGTAAACCTGGAAGAAATGGATAAATTCCTGGACACTTGCACCCTCCCAAGCCTAAACCAGGAAAAAGTCGAAACCCTGAATAGACCAGTAACAAGGGCTGAAGTTGAGGCAGCAATTAATAGCCTACCAACCAAAAAAAGCCCAAGTCAAGATGGGTTCACAGCCAAATTCTACCAGACATACAAAGAGGAGCTAGTACCATTCCTTCTGAAACTATTCCAAACAATCCGAAAAGAGGGAATCCTTCCCAAATCATTTTATGAGACCAACATCATCCTGATACCAAAACCCGGCAGAGACTCAACAAGAAAAAGAAGACTTCAGGCCAATATCCAAGATGAACATAGATGCAAAAATCTCCAATAAAATACTGGCAAACCGATTGCAACAGCACATCAAAAAGCTTATCCATCACGATCAAGTAGGCTTCATCCCGGGGGATGCAAGGCTGGTTCAACATACGCAAGTCTATAAACGTAATCCCTCACATAAACAAAACCAAAGACAAAAACCACATGATTATCTCAATGGATGCAGAGAAGGCCTTCGACAAAATTCAACAGTGCTTTATGCTAAAAATTCTCAATAAACTAGGTATCGATGGACCGTATCTCAAATAATAAAAGCTGTTTATGACAAACCCACAGCCAATATCATACTGAATGGGCAAAAACTGGAAGCATTCCCTTTGAAATCGGGCACTCGACAAGGATGCCCTCTGTCACCACTCCTATTCAATATAATATTGGAAGTTCTAGCCAGAGCAATCAGGCAAGAAAAAGAAATACAGGGTATTCAGTTAGGAAAGGAGGAAGTCAAATTGTCTCTATTTGCAGAGGACACAGTGATATATTTAGAAGACCCCGTCTCAGCCCAAAATCTCCTGAAACTGATAAGCAACTTCAGCAAAGTCTCAGGATACAAAATCAATGTGCAGAAATCACAAGCATTCCTATACACCAATAACAGACATAAAGAGAGCCAAATCAAGAATGAACTGCCATTCACAATTGCTACAAGGAGAATAAAATACCTAGGAATACAACTGACAAAGGATTTAAAGGACCTCTTAAAGGTGAACTACAAACCACTGCTCAAGGAAATAAGAGAGGACACAAACAGATGGAAAAACATTCCATGCTCATGGTTAGGAAGAATCAATATTGTGAAAATGACCATACTTCCCAAAGTAATTTATAGATTTAGCGCTATCCCCATCAAGCTACCTATGACCCTCTTCACAGAACTGGAAAAAAACACCTTAAACTTCATATGGAACCAAAAGAGAGCCTGCATAGCCAAGTCAATTCTAAGCAAAAAGAACAAAGCTGGAGGCATCATGCTACCTGACTTCAAACTCTACTACAAGGCTACAGTAATCAAAACAGCATGGTACTGGTACCAAAACGGAGACATAGACCAATGGAACAGAACAGAGGCCTTGGAGGCAATGCCACACATCTACAACCATCTGATCTTTGACAAACCTGACAAAAACAAACAAAGGGGAAAGGATTCCCTGTTTAAAAAATGGTGTTGGGAAAACTGGCTAGCCATGTGCAGAAAGCAGAAACTGGACCCCTTTCTGACACCTTACACTAAAATTAACTCCAGATAGATTAAAGACTTAAACTAAGGCATAACACCATAAAAACCCTAGAAGAAAACCTAGACAAAAGCATTCAGGACATAGGCATAGGGAAGGACTTCATGACTAAAACACCAAAAGCATTGGCAACAAAAGCCAAAATAGACAAATGGAATCTAATTAAACTCCAGAGCTTGTGTACAGCAAAAGAAACAATCATTAGAGTGAACCAGCAACCAACATAATGGGAAAAAATTTTTGCAATCTACCCATCTGACAAAGGTCTAATATCCAGAATCTACAAAGAACTAAAACAGATTTAAAAAAAAAAAAATTCAAAAGTGGGCAAATAACATGGACAGATACTTTTCAAAAGAAGGCATTTATGAGGCCAACAAACATATGAAAAAAATGCTCATCATGACTGGTCATTAGAGAAAAGCAAATCAAAACCACATTGAGATACCATCTCATGCCAGTTAGAATGGTGATCATTAAAAAATCTGGAGACAACAGATGCTAGAGAGGATGTGGAGAAATAGGAATGCTTTTACACTGTTGGTGGACTGTAAAGTAGTTCAACCATTGTGGAAGACAGTGTGGCGATTCCTCAAGAACCTAGAAATAGAAATTCCATTTGACCCAGCAATCCCATTACTGGGTATATATCCAAAGGATTATAAATCGTTCTATTATAAAGACACATGCACATATATGTTCATTGTGGCACTGTTTACAATAGCAAAGACCTGGAACCAACCCAAATACCCATTGATGATAGACTGGACAAGGCAAATGTGGCACATATACACCATGAAATACTATGCAGTCATAAAAAACAATGAGTTTGTGTCCTTTGTAGGGACATGGATGAATCTAGGGACATGGATGAATCTGCAATCTGGAAGCAAACTGACACAAGAACAGAAAAACAAATACCACATGTTCTCACTCATAGGTGGGCATTGAACAATGAGAACACATGGACACAGGGAGAGGAGCATCACACACTGGGGTCTGTTCTCGGGGACTAAGGGAGGGACAGCGTGGGGTAGGAGGTTGGGGAGGGATACCATGGGGAGAAATGCCAGATATAGGTGATGGGGGATGGAGGCAGCAAACCACATTGCCATGTAGGTACCTATGCAACAATCCTGCATGTTTTGCACATGTACCCCAGAACCTACAGTGCAATAATATATATATATATATAAACAAACATATATAAACAAACAAAAAGAATAGATGATAAGAAAACAGGAGAGGGCAAACTTGTATTGAAACTCAGGAAAGAAAGAGAAGAGAAAAGCACACCTTAATAGAGATGAAAGTCACATGAGAAACAACAAAAGGTAAGAGATACAGAAAGAAATGTTTGACAAAATTACATAAAATGAGAAGGAGACAAATGCTTCCACTTACATGATATACTTAGAATAGTCAAATTCATAGAGACAGAAAGTAGAACATGGTTACTAAAGGCTGGGGCTGGGAGCAAGGGAAGCGGTTATAGTAATGGAGCTAATGCTTGATGGGGACACAGAGAGTTTCCATTTGGAATCATGAAAAAGTTCTGGAGGTGAATAGTGGCGATGATTGCACAACATGGTGAATGTGCTTAATGCCACTGAGTTGTTCACTTAAAAATGATTAAAATGGTAAATATACCAAAAAAATACATAAAACGTGTGGATGTAAGTTTTCAGCTCATTCAGGTAAATATCTAGTGTGTGCTTATTGGACGCCTATGCTTAGCTTTGTAAGAAACTACAAAATTCTTCCGAAGTGGCCCCATTCATCATGCATTCCTACCAACAATATGTAAGCATTCCTGTTGTGCCACATCCTTGTCAGCACTTGGTGGTGTCAGTGCTTTGAATTTTAGCCATTCTAATAGGTGTATAGTAGTATCTCATTGTTTTATTGCCAATTCCCTGATGACACATAATGTTGAGTATCTTTACACATCTTTATTTGCCATCTGTATAGATTCTTCAGTGAGGTCTGTTTGGACCATTTTTAATTGGGTTGCTTTCTTATTATTGAGTTTAAAGAGTTATTTGTATATTTTAGATAAATAGTCTTTTATATCAGATATGGTTTTACAAAGATTTTTTCATAATCCTTGGCTTCTCTTTTCATTCTATTTACAGTATTTCTTTACAGAGTAAGTTTTAAATTTTAATAAAGTCCAATTTATGAATTTTTCTTTCATGAATTGTGCTTTTGGTTTTGTATCTAAAAAGTCATTGCCAAACCCAAGGCCACCCAGATGTTCTCCTAAGAGTTTTATAGTGATGCATGTCAGGAAGAAAAGTCTAAGATCTTTCTCTAGGTTTTTGTTTTGTTTTGTTTTTTGGCATTTGGATGTCTAGTTGTTTCAGTACCATTTGTCAATCAGTCTGTCCTTTTTCATTGAATTGCTTTTGTTTCTTTGTTAAACCTTAGTTGACTGTATTAGTGTGAATCTAGTTTTCGGTTTTCTATTTTGTTCTACTGATTTGTTTGTGTATTTATTCATCAGTGCCACATCATGTTGTTTACTCTACCTTTATGGTAAATCCTGTAGTTGGTAGTGTCAGTCTACCAACTTCGTTCTCCTTCAATATTGTGTTGGCTATTCTGGGTTTTTGCTTTTCCATGTCATCTTTAGAATCAAGTTTGTCTATATCCACAAAATAACCTGCTAGATTTTGATTGGAATTGTTGAATCCATGGATCAAGTTGAGAAGAACTGGCATCTTTACAACTTTGACTCTTCATTTCCATGAACATGGACTATCTCTTCATTTATTTACATCTCCTCTGGTTTCTTACATCAGAATTTTGTAGCTTTTCACATATAGATCTTGTATATATTTAGATGTATATCTAGTATTTCCCCCCCTTGCTGGTGCTAATGTAAGTGGTGTTTTTAATTTTAATTTCAAATCCAAAGTGTTCACTGCTATTGTATAGTAAAATAATTGACTTTTGTATAATAACCTTCATCCTGATACCATGCTATAATCGCTTATTAGTTTCAGAAATCTTTTTGGTTATTTGGGATGTTCTACCTAGATAATCATGTTATCTGTGAACCAAAGGCAGCTTAATTTCTTTCTTCCTAATATGCATACATTTCCTTTATTTGTCTTATTACATTAGCTAGAACTTCAGTTATGATGCTGAAAATGAGTGGTGAGAGGGGACATCTTGCTTTGTTCCTTATATTAGCAGGAAGGCATGCAGCTTCTTTCGGCTAATATGTTATCTATAGAATTTTGTAGATGTTTGTGATCCAAGTGAGGCATTTTTATTATTGACGTGAAATAGATAAATAAAACTTACCATTTTAACCATTAAGGTGCACAATTCAATGACATTAAGTACATTCACAGTGTTCTGCAACCATCAATATCATTCATTTTTAGAATATTTTCATCATCCCAAACAGAAATTGTACCCATCAATAATAATACCCTCTTGACCTCTCTCAATCCCCTAATAACCTCTATACTTTATTATTTTGACTGTTCTAGGTACCTCACATAAGTGTAATCATACAATATATGTTCTTGCATACTTGTACAAGTGTCCTTGTATAACAGGCCTGCATATGGCTTGTTTTCTTTTTAGGGGGGGATCAGGGTCTTGATCTGTTGCCCTGGCTAGAGTGCAGTGACACTAACATGGCTCACTGCAGCCTCAATCTCCCAGGCACAAGTGATCTTCCCACCTCAGCCTCCTGAGTAGCTGGGACCACAAGCGTGTGCCACCACATCTGGCTAATTTTAAAATTTTTTGTAGAGACAGGATCTCGCCATTTTGCCCAGGCTGGTCCCAAACTCCTGAGCTCAAGGGATCCTCCTGCAGCAGCCTCCCAAAGTGCTAGGATTATAGGCATGAGCCACCACACCATCAGCCCTAGCACAAGGTTTTCAAGGTTCATCCATGTTGTAGCATATATCAGAATTTCATTTCTTTTTAAGGTTGTGTAATATTCCATTGTAAGTATACCACATTTTGTTTATCCATTTACAAAATGGACATTTGCATCGATTCTACCTTTTGGCTATTGTGAATAATGCTGCTGTGAACACTGGTGTACAGATATCTGTTTGAGTCCCTGCAGCATACCATAATTCTATATTTGTTAAAGATCTCATATACTATTTCCTGTAACAGTTGCACCATTTTAGATTCCAATCAGCAATGTATAATAGTTCCAATTCCTCCACATTATCACCAAAACATCCTTTCTGTTTTCTTTCTATAATGACTGCTATAATAGGTATAAAGTGATATCTCATCGTGGTTTTGATTTGCATTTCCCTAATGACTGGTGATATAGAGAATGTTTTTATGCCCTGATTAGCTATTTATATTCTCTAGAGAAGTACCTATTCAAGTTCTATGCCTAGTTTTGTTTGTTTGTTTGTTTGTTTTTGAGACACAAGTCTCACTCTGTCACCCAGGCTGGAGTACAGTGGCACAATCTCAGCTTACTGCAACCTCCGCCTCCCAGGTTTAACTGATTCTCCTGCCTCAGCCTCCCGAGTAGCTGTGCTTGCCACCATGCCCAGCTAATTTTTGTATTTTTAGTAGAGATGGGGTTTCACCATGTTGGCCAGGTGGTCTCGAACTCCTGATCTCAAATGATCCACCTGCCTCGGCCTCCCAAAGTGCTGGGATTACATGCGTGAGCCACCACGCCCAGCCTAATGCCTAGTTTTGAATTAGGCTGTTTGCATATTTTGTTATTACTGAGTTGTAAGAATTTATGTCCAGAACATAAATCCCTTATCAGATATATGCTATGCAAATACCTTTTCCCATTCAGAAGGTTACCTTACATAGTTGATAGTGTCCTTTTATGCCCAAAAGTTTCTCATTTCAATGAAGTCCTATTTATCTATTTTGTTGTTGCTTGTGCATATCCAAGAAATCACTGCCAAATACAGATTTCCCCTTATGTTTTCTTCTGGAAGGTTTGGTGTTTGCTCTTATGTTTACGTCTTTGATCACTTTTTTTTTTTTTTTTTGAGGTAGGGTCTCACTTGGTCACCCTAGAGTACAGTGGTGCAATCAGAGCTCACTGCAGCCTTCACCTCCCAGGCTCAGGTGATCCTTCCACCTCAGCCTCTGAGTAGCTGGAACTAAAGGCACACATCACTCACCACACTTGTATTGTGTGTGTGTGTGTGTGTATTTGTGTGTGTTTTTTTGTAGAGACATGGTTTTGCCATGTTGCCCAGGTTGGTCTTGAACTCCTGGGCTCAAGCAATGAGCCCACCTTGGCCTTCCAAAGTACTGGGATCACAGGTGTGAGCCACCGCACCCAGACTGATCACTTTTGAGTTAATATTTGTATATGATAAATAGGGATTCAGCTTCATTCTTCTATGTGGGTATCCAGTTTTCCCAGCACAATTTGATGAAAAGACTTTCCTTTCCCATTGAATGGTATTGGCACCCTTGTTGAAGTCATTTGACCACATATGCAAGGGTTCATTTCTGCGTTCCCGATTCTACCCATAGACGTGTCTTTATGCCAATACCACACTATTTTGATTATGTAGCTTTGCACTTTGTTTTGGAATCAAGCAATCTGAGTCATTCCACTTTGTTCTTCTTTGTCAAGACACTTTTGGCTATTTGGGCCCATTGAGATTCCATATGTGTTTTAGGGTGGATTTTTCTATTTCTGCAATATGTCTTTGGGATTTTGTTAGAGATTGCATTGAACCTTTAAATTGCTTTTGGTAATATTGTCATCTTAATAGTATTAGGTCTTCCTATGCATGAGTATGGTTGTCTTTCCATTAATTTATGTTTTCTTTAGTTTCTTTCAGTGGTGTTTTATAGTTTTTAGTGTACAAGTCTATTGCCTGCATGGTAAATTTATTCCTATGCATTTTATTCTTTTTTCTATGTTATTAAAAACAGACTTGTTTTCTTAATTTCTTTTTGGATCATTATTGCTAAATAGAAATGCAACTCATTTTGTGTGTTGTGATTTGCACAGAAAGGCTGGGCGGACTCAGAAAAGTCAAATGTGGAGCTTCCTCTGTGGTGCAAGTCAAGCCCGTCTTCTTTTGTTTTGGGGGACAGGTGGGACATGGGGATAGGGTGGGGCAGGGGTCAGGAGGTTAGGCTGCCTACTGCCCAATCTTCACCCATAAATCCGAAAATGAAGATGTCACTTGACAGGTACCACCTTGGTACTGAGCTCCCCACTGGTCCTTCCCATTCAGGGTAGAGGCCTGTTGGAGAAAAATCACCAAATAACAGGAGAGGAAATCCAGGCCAGCCATTTGTCTGATAAATAAATGTACTCATTCATTCCTAAGTATACACAGACTAGTAAGATCACCAGAGCTTTGAGGAAGACTGAAGCACACATCCCCAAAACAGATAAAGATAAGAAAAAGTCAACTGATCTCAGAGGAAATAAAATAGATGACTCAAGGAACACAGAAGAACATTTAAAGTTTCAATTTAGCATCCACAGGAATATTTAAAAGGTAATGTAGCATAAAATAAAAAATTTAAAAAGAGAGTACAGAAAAGAACTTACAGAAAGGAAAAGTGTTTTTTAAATTTCCCAGAGCTGAAGAAAAACACAAGTCTTCAGACTGGAAGGGTATACCAAGTACTAAGCAGAAAAACAAAAGCCTCAGGGAAGAGAGAGATGTCTCGCAAAGTGAGCTGATTCTTCATCTTTCCAACAGGGAGTCAACCATTACCGAGTAAGCATGATAAGAAGTGTAGGGATAAAGCTCTGGCGACAATCATCAGAGCTGTGGCCACAAATGGTTAAGAAGTGGGCAGCTCTGGGGAACCTGACTAAGGAGAAGAAGTGGGCTCACTTTCAGTTGTGTTAACTTCTGAACTATGTGAATGTGTTATGTGTTGCTTAATATAATTTGCTTTTATAATAAAACATTTTTAAGAATACATAAAATTTTAAAAAGAAATCAGAAAATTTGTCACAGACACAACTGATAGAAAACGAATAATCTTCCAGTTATAAAGAGCTCATATAAATTGAAAAGAAAAATAAACCCCAAACTGAGAAACAAACAGGCAACGGACATAAACAGATCATTAAAAGAAAACTAGTTAAATATAGTCAACCTCACTAATAAAAAAATTAAAGTTAAATACCCATTTTTCGTATACTGAGCTAGCAAAGATTTTTTTGAAATACTCGTTACTGATTTGGGATTCTAGACTCAAGGATCAAATTCTGTAAAGATTTAATTCAATGAATCAATTATGGGTGAGAGTGAAAAACTAGACAAATGAAAAGTCCAGTGATAGTGAAGCAATTAGGTGAACAGTGTGACGATGAGATGCTCATTATACAGAGACAATCAGATTCAACATGATTTTCAGGAAGTGCCTTTATAAACATGCAAAACATGTTGATGTGGTAATGTTAAGTAAAAAGCAGAACACAGATTGGAAGTGAGGGAGGGAGATTTGAGAGTCTGTCTTTGGGAAATTTTGTGTATGTTCCTTTAGTGTGATGATACATATTTGAGATTTAATTCTGTTGTCTTATTTTGTAGTATTATAACGCTTTCTTTTTACTTTTTATCTGCATTTTCACTGCTTTATGTTAGATTGTTTTCTTAGTTTCATTTTGATTTCCACTGGTTTAGAAATTATATATTCTATTTCTTACCTTTTGATTATTCCGTTAAAATGGCAAAATGCATACCCGACTTAAAAACTGTGTCAATCACCATCTCCTACCCTCTGCCCTAATAATATCTAGATGGCTTTAACTAAGAGAATCTTATTCCAGTCTTACCTTTTATTGCTGTACATATCTTATTTCTACTTTTTTTTTGTACTGTGTGAATTGGTCTATTATTTTTTAAAATTTAAATACAACATGAGTTTCAATATATCCATATTTACCAATTTATTTGCCATTATTTGGACATCAGTGGGTTTTTTTTTTTTTTCTCATGAAGGCTCTATAAATAAATGGTGCTGTCTCTCAGTATTTGCTGGAAAATGCCTTTTAATTTGCCCTCTTTTGAGAACAGTAGCATAGCTGGATAAGGCGTAACATTATTCACTCAGCATTTTGATAATATTATTTCACTGTTTTCTGGTTTTTATTGTTGTTGTCAATGTGTGAATCCTCCGACTTTCTCCTTTCCCAAGATTGTTCTATCCTGGGTCCCTTGCATCTCCATATGAGTTTTAAGATGTGTTTTCCAATCGCAACAAGGGCCTATTTAAAGTTTGATAAGGATTGCCCTAATCTGTAGATCAACTTAGGGTGTATTTAGCAATTTTAAGGCTTCCAGTCCATGAGCATGGGAAATCTTTATTTATGTTTTTAATGTCTTTCAACACTAAGAAGTCTTGCACTCCTTTGGTTGAATTTATTCCTAAGTATTTTATTCTTTTTGATACTTTTGTGACTGGAATTGTTTTCTTAATTTCCTTTTCAGATTGTCTGTTGCTAGTGGAGAGAAATTCAACTAATTTTTATGTATTGATCTTGTATCTTACAACTCTGCTGAACTCATTTATTAGCTCTAGTAGTTTTAGTTTTGTGTATGTGTGTATGGATTCCTTAGGGTTTTCTATATGAATGATCACGTCACACTCAAATAGGATAGTTTTTACTTCTTCCCTTACAAGCTGGATGCCATTTTCTTTCTTCTTCTTGTCTAATTGCCTAGGGGTAGAATATCCGGTACAGGCCTGGTGTAGTGGCTTACGCCTGTAATCCAAGCACTTTGGAGGCCAAGGCGTGCAGATCACCTGAGGTCGGGAGTTCAAGACCAGCCTGACCAACATGGTGAAACCCCTGTCTTAAAAAAAGAAAGAAAAAAACAAAACAAAACAAAAGAATATCCAGTACAATGCTCATTAGATTTGTGAATATTAAGATTCACGTCTTACTTCCAAGTGTCTTCTGTCAAATGTCAGAATGCTCTATCTCCACCAGTCTCCTACTCATTTCCTTGGAATTTCTATCAGATAAAATAGTGGCTCATGCTTATAATCCCAGCACTTTGGGAGGCTGAGGCAGGCAGATCACCTGAGGTCAGGAGTTCAAGACCAGTCTGGCCAACATGGTGAAACTTCATCTCTACTAAAAATACAAAAATTAGCTGGGAGTGGTCACATGCCCCTGTAATCCCAGCTACTCAGGAGGCTGAGGCAGGAGTGCTTAATCCGCTTTTTGCTTAATCCTGGAAGGCAGAAGTTGAAGTGCTTAATCCGCCTTTCACTTAATCATGGAAGGCGGAAGTTGCAGTGAGCTGAGATTGCACCACTGCATTCCAGCCCAGCAACAGAGTGAGACTCTGTCTCAAAAAAAAAAAAAAAAAAAATTACCTAGATCTTTCATACATTCCATCTCTTGACATATCTTTTATTCTGGGGAATTTCCACAAATCTGTCTTTAAGTTCATTATTTGAGCTTTTGGTTGTAACTCATCTGCAGTCTAGTCTATCAAGTATTAAATGTCAATGGATAGAGTTTTTACTTCTGGAAGCTCTCTGTGGTCCTTTTTGCAATATTGTTCTTTTGGTTTCAATTCCTTCTTTTATGTCTAATGATTTAAAACATAATTTTCTGTTCTCTTTCTGATTATGATACCATTATTGTGAATTTTGAACTTTAATTTTCTTTTTAGTTGTGTGTGTTAACTCTTGTTCATGGTTAATTATTTCTTTATATTTTAAAATTTTTACTGTAAGCTCACCACTAACAGGGCTTGTTTTGCTGTGGGAAAAATGAAGAATTGTTCCCTCGCTGTGTCTAACAAAAGAGAGCCTGTGACAAGAAACAGAAAGTAGAAGGTGGTTACCAGGGGCTGGGGAAGGAGGACTGCAGTTTTGCAAGATGAAAAGTTCTGGAGACTGGCTGCAGAACAATGTGAATACAGTTAACACTGCTGAACTATACACTTACAAATAATCAAGGAGGAGACCGGGAGCGGTGGCTCACGCCTGTAATCCCAACACGTTGAGAGGCGGGCAGATCACCTGAGGTTGGGAGTTCGAGACCAGCGTGACCAACATGGAGAAACCCCATCTCTACTAAAAACACAAAATTAGCCAGGCGTGGTGGCATATGCCTATAATCCCAGCTACTAGGGAGGCTGAGGCAGGAGAATCGCTTGAACTCGGGAGGCAGAGGTTGCAGTGCGCCGAGATTGAGCCATTGCACTTCAGCATGGGCAACAACAGAGAAACTCTGTCTCAAAAACAAAACAAAACAAAACAAAAAAACATTAAAGAGTCAAGGCGAGGTGGCTCATGCCTTTAATCCTAGCACTTCGGGAAGCCAAGGCAGGCAGATCACCTGAGGGCAGGAGTTTGAGACCAGCCTTGCCAACGTGGCAAAACCCTGTCTCTACTAAATATACAAAAATTAGCTGGGCATGGTGGCAGGTGGCTGTAATCCCAGCTACTTGGGAGGCTGATGCAGAAGAATTGCTTGAGCTGGGGAGGCAGAGACTGCAGTGAGGCAGAGGCTGCACCACTGAACTCCACCCTGGGAGACAGAGCAAGACTCTATCGCAAAAAAAAAAAAAAATGTTACGGAAGCCGAGTGCAGTGGCTCATGCCTGTAATCCCAGCACTTTGGGAGGCTGAAGTGGGAGGATCGCTTGAGCTCAGGAGTTCAAAACCAGCCTTGGCAACATGGCGAAAGCCCATCTCTATAAAAAATGCAAAGATTAGCCAGGCATGGTGGCCTGTGCCTGTGGTCCCTTCTACTGGGGAGGCTGAGGTGGGAGGATCACCTGAGCCTGGGAGGCAGAAGTTGAGGTGAGTTGAGATCTCGACACTACACTCCATCCTAGGCAGTAGAGTGAGATCCTGTCTCAAAAAGAAGAAGAAAAAAAAAGATAGCTATTGTTTATCAAACACCTATGCTCTGGTATCGCCACTTATAAACAGGAGTACACCCCGGCTTCACTGCACACCTCCCACCACCAATAACCACGCCTCAGGAGGGAACCGTCTGCCCTGCAGCCCCTACTGCTGCGCCTCCCCTGAATCCAGTCCCTCCAACCCGGCCCTCACTCCTCATCACTCCAGGAGGTCTGTGCTGATGTGAAATCCAACTGACAACCTTATCCTACGCCACCTCCCTGGGGCCCTCGGTCCAGTCCGCCTCACTCCCTCGGAAACATTCCACCTTCCTGCTTCCTCCATAACACGTCCTCTTGATGTTCTCCCTTCCTGATGTTCTCCCTTCCACACGGCCTGTCTTCTGGCTGAGTTTCCTTCAACTCCTGACTTCCACTTGCTGGGGCTTGCTCCTAGACGAACCTTCCTTTTATTCCTAGATGATCACATCATTCCTGTTGAAACTTGTTTTTCATTTTTTACTTGGAGCCAATACTGTAAAAAATTTTACATTTAAAAGAAAAAAGCAAAAACACTTTTTTTTCTTTTTTTTTATTTGTAAACAGGAGCTAACCACTCAGTACACTTTTTTTTTTCATTTTTAAGATTAAAATGGCACACGCCTGTAGTTCCAGCAACTCAGGATGCTGAGGTGGGAGGATCGCTTGAGCCCAGGAGTTTGAGTCTAGCCTGGGCAGCACAGCATAGACCCCCATCTATCATTTATTAAAATAAATGATAAAGTAAATTTTAAAATATATGGAAATTGGCCAGGCTCGAGTGGTTCATGCCTGTAATCCCAGCACTTTGGGAGGCCGAGGTGGGCAGATCACTTGAGGAGTTCCAGACCAGCCTGGCCAACATGGCAAAACCCTGTATCTACTAAAAATACAAAAACTAGCTGGGCATGGTGACTTATGCCTGTAGTCCCAGCTACTTGGGAGGCTGAGGCACAAGAATTGCTTGAACCCGGGAGGCGGACATTGCAGTGAGCCAAGATCGCCCCACTGCATGCCAGCTTGGGCAACAGAGCAGGACTCCATCTAAAATATATATATAATATGTGTGTATACACACATACACACATACATATATAAATAAAAATGGCCCATAATGCCACTGCTGAGATGGCCTCAGTTGATCTTTAAACAAAACAAAGGGAATATCTCCACTGGGTTGGGATATTCAGAAAGTATCAAAAGGCTCTGCGTCTATGACCCTTCTCCTTCACTGTCCTGCCTTCCACAACCAAGCTCTGATCACTGCCTCTACACAGGACTGATCTACCGGCTTCTCCACCCCCACCAGCAGCCTCCCGATTGTTCACCTGGACAATTCCAACAGCCTCCTTCCACCCTCCCGACTCCCATCCACACCTGTGCCCCTCTAAGCCCACTTCTACATGGCAGCAAGAATGTCTGTTTCCTTCTGGAGCCCACAGGACTCGCATGCTGCCTCCAGCCTCCCTCTGCCCTCCCCCCCCTCCTCACTAACCTTTCACCTTAGCCACGCCAGGTGCTTGGTCCCATTGCAGAGCGGTGGCCCAGGCTGAACAGTTGGCTCCTGCACGCAGGCTCCCAAGCTGGCTCCTCTCATCCTTCAAGTCTCAGCTTAAACAGTAATGCAGAAAGGCCGTTCCTGACTACCCAAGCCAAAAAGGTGTCATCTCTGTTTTCATGCATCTCAGTCCTGCTTTTGCATTTTTTTTTTTTTTTTTTTTTTTTGAGACGGAGTTTCCCTTTTGCGGCCCAGGCTGGAGGGCAATGGCGCAATCTCAGCTCACGGCAACCTTCACCTCCCGGGTTCAAGCAATTCTGCCTCAGACTCTCAAGTAGCTGGAATTACAGGCACCCGCCACCACACCTAGCTAATTTTTATATTTTTAGTAGAGATGGGTTTCACCATGTTGGTCCAGCTGGTCTTGCACTCCTGACCTTAGGTGATCTGCCTGCCTCAGTCTCCCTAAGTGCTAGGATTACAGGCGTGAGCCATCGCGCCTGTCCCCTGCTTTTGCTTGTTCATGGTACTTATTGCATACATTTACAATGCGCTCACTCATCCGTGTACTTGTTCATCTCTGTCTTTCTATTGGGCCATGAGCCACAGAGGGCAGGAGCTCACCCCACTCTCGCACCCCACTGCATCCTAGCACCAACTCCATGTGAGCAGAATATATGTGCCAGGCGTCATGCTATGTTGCATATGCACTCTCATTCAATCTTCACCTGCAAAGTACGTATTTTTTTCCCCATTTTGTATCTGAGGAAACTAAAGCTTGGAAGGTTAAATAACAAGCCCGTGTCACATAGCTGGGGAGCGACATGGCCAGGACTCAGCTCCGTGTACCTGCACCCCCGTCCATGCTGTCCCCCACTGCACTGTCCTCTCTCGCTTGTACTGCCTGGTTCCTCCCTTCCCCTGGTGCACATCTGCTGAGTGAATGCAAAAACAGTGACACAGCAGATTTAAGCAGAGAAGGTACCAGGTCTCATCCTGAGTCTCATCCGAGTTCTTACCATGTAGGCCACCGAGGCCAGCTCATAGGTGATGCCCTGGATGCCGAGCTCTGTCATGTCAATCAGTCCTGAAATGTCAGCACACAGAAAACACATTTCAAAAGTATATAAACATTTTCCTTATGAAACTAGAACTTATTTTCAGAGAACCCAAGAATGCCCCCCAGAAGCATAACCTGGTGGCAGAATTCACCACGTGTGCTGAGAACCCCAGACATCCTTCCCCAAGCAGTTACCATGACCATGATCTCAGGCAGCTGAGATGGAACACAAGCTCATTCTGCAACTCCCTACTCCACCAGGGAACAAAACATCAGGTTGAAAGCAGAAAAAGAATGGCCAGGTACGGTGGCTCATAACTGTAATCCCAGTACTTTGGGAGGCTGAGGCGGGAGTTTGAGACCAGCTTGGGCAACATAGCGAGACCCCCATCTCTACGAAAAAAAAAAAATACAGGCATGGTGACACTCTCCTGTAGTCCCAGCTACTCAGGAGACTGAGGCTGGAGGATTATTTGAGATCGAGGCTGTAGTGAGCAGTGATTGCACCACTGCACTCCAGCCTGGATGACAGACTGAGACCCTACCCCCACCACCCCCAAAAAGCAGAAAAATGTGAGGCTGTTAGAGTTGTAAGTCACTCCCTAGAGAGACATGGGTCACACGGTGGGAGGGGAGACAGAGGCTGCAGAACTCTACTGACATATCCTATGGGACTGTCGATGATACAAGTGTCTGTGGAAATGGCAGTGTCGTCACTGTCACCCTCTGCATCAACTATTTGTATGTTTACTAATAACAAGATGGCTAAGGTAAATATCTATGACAAAAATTATTACAGTTCCAACAGAAACATAGGCCATGGCTAAAACAGGGCCGAATCGGTCACCCTGCATATGTATAACTCTTAGAAATTTGGCTTGGGCTGGGCGTGGTGGCTCTCGCCTGTAATCCCAGCACTTTGGGAGGCTGAGGCAGGTGGATCACTTGAGGTCAGGAGTTTGAGACCAGCCTGGCCAACATGGTGAAACCCTGTCTCTACTAAAAATACAAAAATTAGCCAGCTGTGGTGGTGTATGCCTGTAATCTCAGCTACTTGGGAGGCTGAGGCAGGAGAATCGCTTGAACCAGGGAGGTGGAGGTTGCAGTGAGCCAAGATTGCACCACTGCACTTCAGCCTGGGTGACAGAGCACGACTCTGTCTCAAAAAAATAAATTAATTAAAATTAAAATGAAAAAAAGATTTGGCTTGATGCCTGGCGAAGTCAGCTAGACATGAGACACAAGCTGTTCCAAGAGGGTCATGAGGCCTGGGATGGGGCTTTTGTCATCCATTTCATGACCTTTGGCAAACCTCTGACCAGCAGCTTCCCTTTCGTCACTTACAAAATGACATGTGTTGCAGTTGAGCTTACACCCCACCCAACCTGAGCCTGCTAACAGTGGGATGAGGGCTGAAACCTATATTGAAAACCTCCACGAGAGCCTGATGAAATGAGGCAGGACAGAGAAACAAAGCTGCAGCTTCCTGGGAAGCTCTGGAGACGTGACTGGCCAGGCTGAGGCCGAGTTTTCGGCTGGATTGCTGACAAACCTGCAAGGAAGTTTCCACTCCAGAAGTCCACCACTCAATGCACACCATGAACATACTGGGAATAGCCAGGCGGATGTAGGAGCCCCTCCTAAGCACTCCCTCCATCAACCTAGGAAATAGGCGTTTGCTTTTCAACAGTCTCTGGCACCAACAATTCTCTTCACATACCTGTACCCTGCAAAGGCCAGAGAATAGGAGCAATCTCAGTTCTCCAGCAAAATATAAAGATGCCAAATGGATTGAGATGGCAGGCACTAAGCTGGCAAGACTCAGTCTACGCCCTTTCACTCACACATTATACTCCTGGGTAGAAATGGCAGAGGGATTTCTGTAGACTTCTATAAAAAAACATGTAGAATAGTCACTGTGGTAGACTTTAGTTCAGGGGTGGCCAGGTGCGGTGCCTCACGCCTGTAATGCCGGCACTTTGGGCGACCAAGGTGGGTGGATCACAAGGTCAAGAGATTGAGACCATCCTGGCTGACACCCCATCTCTACTAAAAATACAAAAATTACCTGGGTGTGTTGGTGCATGCCTGTAGTTCCAGCTACTTGGGAGGCTGAGGCAGGAGAATTGCCTGATCCTGGCAGGCAGAGGTTGCAGTGAGCCGAAATCACGCCACTGCACTGTAGCCTGGTGATAGAGCACGACTCCATCTCAAACAAAAAAAAAAAATAGTTGAGGGGTATGGGAGAAAACACGGGACTAGAGGAGTCAAATATGATAGATGTACATTATGATTAAAGCAAAACTGATGTATATACAGTAATGTGGATATTTTAACATACAGAGTGCTCATGGGCAACAAAATAAACACAGATAAATAAAAAAACTTGTATGCATCAAAGGACACAATCAGCAGAGTGAAAGGGCAACCCATGAAATGGGAGAAAATATTTGCAAATCATATAAAGATATCTGGATATCATAATGTCCAGAATACATCAACAATTCCTATACTCAACAACAAAACATGAAGTAACCTGATTTTAAAAAGGGCAAGAGACTTGAGGAGACATTTCTCCGAAGATGAATATAAATGGTCAACAAATATATGAAAAGATCCTCAACATCAGTAATCTCAAGGAAATGCAAATCAAAACCAAAGTGAACCATCACATCACACCCATTAGGATGGCCACTATCAAAAAACCCAGAAAGTAACAACTGTTGGTGAGGATGTGGAGAACCAGACCTGTGTGCACTATTGATGGGAAGGGAAATGGTGCAGCTGCCATGGAAAAACAGTACCATCGTGCCTCAAAAAATTAAAAACAGAATTCCCATATGACCCAGTAATTCCACTTCTGGGGACATGCCCCAAAGAAAAAAAAGAAAGGTCTTGAAGAGATATTTGAACACTCATGTTGAAAGCAGCACTATTTGCAGAAGCCAAACGGTGGGAGCAGCGCATGTGTCTATTAGCGCATGAATGGACCAAACACGTGCTGTATACATACCGTGGAATACGATTCAGCCTTAAAAAGGAAGGGAATTCTGAAACGCGCTGCAACAGGGATGAATCTTGAGGACCTTATGCTGAGAGGCCGGGCAACAAAAACACAAATACCATATGACTTCCATTATATGAGGAATCAAGAATAGTCAAACTCAGAGGAACAAAAAGGGAAATGGTGGTTGCCAGGGTGTAGGGGCAGGGAGGAATGGGGAGTTGTATAATGGGCACATAGTTTCAGTTTTGCAAACTGCAAAGGTCCAGGTGGTGATGGCTTTACAACAGTGTGAATGGACATAACGCCACTGACTATACACTTAAGATGGTTAAAATGATAAATTTTGTGTTATGCAAATTTTACCACAATTAGAACAAAAAAGAAAAAGAAAACAATGTGCTAAGTCAGGGGTTAACAACCTTTTTTAATAAAGGGCCAGATGGTAAATATTTTCTACTTTGCAGGCCAAATGGTCTCTGTGGCAACCATTCAACTCTTCTCTAGAAGTGTAAGAACAGCCATGGGCAATGTATAAGTGAACATGTAGCTGTGTTTCAATAAAACTTTATTTACAAAAGCAGGCTGCAGGCTAGATGTGGCTCACAGGTTTACCAACATTTGTGCTAAGTGTAACAGTTTACAGAAAAGAAAGAAGTCTAGGCCTGGGGCGGTGGCTTATACCTGTAATCCCGGTACTTTGGGAGGCCAAGGTGGACAGATCGCTTGAGGCCAGGAGTTTGAGACCAGCCTGGCCACCATGGCAAAACCCCATCTGTACTAAAATTACAAAAATTAGCCAGACATGTTAGCGGGCGCCTGTAATCCCAGCTATTCTGGAGGCTGAGGCAGGAGAATCACTTGAACCTGGGAGGCGGAGGTTGCAGTGAGCTGATATCTCGCCACTGCACTTCATCCTGGGCGACAGAGCAAGACTCTGTAGAAAAAAGGGGGAGGGGAGGGGAGGGGAGGGGAAAGAAGTCTAAACTATAATACTATATTAGGTAAATATAAACGTATACACAGACCAAAAACAAACAAACAACCCAACAGAGCATATTTTTTAAGATGCATATTAAAAGATCTATGTCACTGGCTGGGCATGGTGGCTCATGCCTATAATCTCAGCACTTGGGAGGCCAGGGTGGGAGGATCACTTGAGGCAAGAAGTTCAAGACCAGCCTGCGCAACATAGTGAAACCCTGTCTCCGCTAAAAATAAAAGAAGTAGCCAGGTGCAGTGGTGCACACCTGCAGTCCTAGCTACTCAGGAGGCTGAGGTGAGAGAATCACCAAAGCCCGGGACATGGAGATTTCAGTGAACCCAGACTGTGCCACTGTGCTCCAGCCTGGGCCACAGAGCGAGACGCTGTCTCAAAAAAACAAAAAACAAAACCAAAAACATCTATTTATATATAGATATCAAACACAGAACGAGTGCCTTGAGGGAGGAGAATGGGAACTGTGAAATGAAGGGACAGATATCCTAAAACGGTAAAATGGGATAGGGATAGTGTAAGGAGTGATGGCGTCAGCGTGCCGTGAATGTAAGTATGAGAACTCAGTGCTTTGCATCTGAGGTTCAGGACTGGAGGGGGAGAAGGGGGAAGGGAGGAGGCAGGCATTGAAAAACATCGAGAATTTCTGCAACATAAAAGCAAAGAAGGGGCTGGGCACAGTGGTTCACACCTGTAATCCCAGCACTTTGGGAGGCCGAGGCGAGTGGATCACAAGGGCAGGAGATGGAGACCATCCTGGCTAACACGGTGAAACCTCGTCTCTAGTAAAAATATAAAAAAATTAGCCGGGCGTGGTGATGTGCTCCTGTAGTCCCAGCTACTAGGGAGGCTGAGGCAGGAGAATTGCTTGAACCTGGGAAGTGGAGGTTGCAGTGAGCTGAGATTGCGCCATTGCACTCCAGCCTGAGCGACAGAGCAAGACTCCATCTCAAAAAAAAAAAAAAAAAGCAAAAAAGGATCCAAGAGCCAATCTGCAACTTACCTTATAGGGAAGCGATATGGTCCGCCCTAGGAAGGAAAAGCGAGGACTAATACAACAGCAAAAAATAAAAATAAATAAATAAAAAGATTAAAAAAGTAAAATAAAGAAAAGCCCAGGACTTCACCCCATAACTGCAAATTTGGAAGTGAAGGTCTGAGGGGAAGAACAACATGAAGAGTAATAGAGAATGCGCTACATGCATTGTGATGGCGGCGGATGGCGAGAAGGCTAGAAGCATAGGCCCCAGTGAGTAGGGACTGTTAGGAGCCAGGAGAACGGTGTCCCCCATCCCTGTGTAAACAAGGACCAAAAACCTGCCTGCTAGCCTGCAGCCATGTCACAAGCGCACTGGCTATCCTGAGCCACTAGCAAAAGGGTGATTGTGCACAGGAGAGGAGCCTGAAGCCAGAGCACAGTCACCGTGCGGAAACCCTGAGCTAAGACACTGGCTCTGGCTCTAGAGCAAGGATATTTCACAAGACCCGAGCAGATACAACCCTTAAAAAGCGGACAGGGCACACGTGTGTCGCACAGGAACACAATCCCCTGGAAAGAGAAGGGCACAGACAAAGCCATAAGGAAGTCAGTCAAGGCGGGGCGCAGTGGCTCACGCCTTAATCCCAGCACTTTGGGAGGCCGAGGGGGCGGATCACGAGGTCAGAAGATCGAGACCATCCTGGCCAACATGGTGAAGCCCCGTTTCTACTAAAAAAGCAAAAATTAGCTGGGCGTGGTGGTGGATGCCTGTAATCCTGGCTATTCAGGAGGCTGAGGCAGGAGAATCACTTGAACTTGGGAGGTGGAGGTTGCCGTGAACCGAGATGCTGCCACTGCACTCCAGCCTGGCAACAGCAAGATTCTATCTCAAAAATAAATAAATAAATAAATAAAAAATAAGGAAGTCAGTCTAACCTGCAAGTCTCAGCGGCAGGCATCCATCAGACACTGCTCAGTGAAACGGAGTACTATATTTCAACACGTCAGTGAGGTCATTATGGGCCAAAAAGAGTTTGACAATTAAACTGAGACATAAGATCTCAAGATATGAATTGAAAGATGAATTCCAATTTTAAGGACATTAAAATGGGAAAAACTATGAGTCTTAGAATCAACAAAATACAGGTATAGGTATGTTCTATGACCCAAGATACAAACAGATATTAAATCTGGTGCCAGGAAAGAAACTTCACAAAACCAGCACACGGAAGATTTCACACCCAGTGAAGCAGAAATAAAAGGATAATCTGAAAAAAAAATTAAAATACTCATTCTTAACATGTTCAAAGGCAGGAGGTTTTCAAATAAAAATTGACAGCTATAAAAAAGAACCAACGGGCTGGGCACAGTGGCTCAGGCCTATAATCCCAGCACTACACTTTGGAAGGCCAAGGATGGTGGATTGCTTGAGGTCAAGAGTTCAAGACCAGCCTGGGCAACATGGCAAAACTCTGTCTCTACAAAAAATACAAAAATTAGCTGGGTGTGGGCCAGGTGGGGTGGCTCACACTTGTAATCCTAGTAGTTTGGGAGGCTGAGGTGGGTGGATCACCTGAGGTCAGGAGTTTGAGACCAGCCTGGCAAACATGGTGAAATTCTGTCTCTACTAAAAATACAACAAGTTAGCTGGGCTCACGCCTGTAATCCCAGCTACACAGGAGGCTGAGGCAGGAGAATCACTTAAAATCGGGTGGCAGAGGTTCTGGTGAGCTGAGATTGCACCACTGTACTACAGCCTGGGCAACAGAGCAAGACTCTGTCTCAAAAAAAAAAAAAGTTAGCTGGGTGTGGTGGTACACACTTGTAGTTCCAGCTACTTTGGAGGCTGAGGTGGGAGGATCACTTGAGCCTGCGAGGTGGATGTTGCAGTGAGCCAATATCGCGCCATTGCACTCCAGCCTGGGCGACAGAGTGAGGCCTTATCTCAAAAACAAAAACAAAAACAAACAAACAAAAAAACAGAGAGAAAAAAGAATGGAGTAAAATCTTAGAAATGAAAAATATAATTATTGAAATTATAAATTGTTTTAAATATAATTAAAAGTGCTGGGATTGCAGACATGAGCTGCCACACTGGGCCTCACTATACCCAGCAATATTCAAGAGAAACATTCAAGAGAGCAGGTGGAGCAGTGGCTCACACCTGTAATCTCACTGCTTTGGGAGGCCGAGGAAGGAGGACCAGCCTGGGAAACAAAGTGAGACCCTGTCTCTTCAGAAAATTAAAGAAAAAGAAAATTAGCCAGGTGTGGCAGCATGTGCCTGTAGTCTGAGCTACTTGGGAGGCTGGGGTGGGAGGATTGCTAGAGCCCCGGAGGTCTGCACTCCAGCCTGGGTGAAGAGCGAGACCGTGTCCTGAAAAACAAACAAAATCTCTCTCAATGAGTTAGGTATAGTACCTCACCACAGTAAAGGCCATGTATGACAAGTCTAAAGCTAACATCATACTCAGTGGCGAAAGGCAGCAGCTTCTCCCCTAAGATCAGGAAAAAGACGAGAATGCACACTTTCACTACTTCTTTTCGCCATAGCACTGGAAGTCCCAGCCACAGCAGTCAGTCAAGAAAAAGAAATACAAGGCATCTATCTAAATCAGAGAGAAAGAAGTAAATGTTCTCTATTTACAGATGTCATGATCCTAAGTAGAGAAAACCCTACAGACTCCACCAAAAAATTATTAGAACTAATTAAAAAGTTCATTGACATTTCAGGATACACATCAACATACAAAAATCATTTGTGGCTGGGCACGGTGGCTCACATCTATAATCCCAGTACTTTGGGAGCCCGAGGCGGGTGGATCACGATGCGGGTGGATCATGATGTCAGTTCAAGACCAGCCTGGCCAAGATGGTGAAACTTCGTCTCTACTAAAAAACTACAAAAATTAGCCAGGCACGGTGGCAGGCACCTGTAATCCCAGCTACTCCAGAGGCTGAGGCAGGAGAATCACTTGAACTCGGGTGGCAGAGGTTGTAGTGAGCCAAGATCATACCACTGCATGCCAGCCTGGGCAACAGAGTGAGACTCAGTCTCGGGAAAAAAAGAAAAAAAAAAAATTCATATATGTTTCTTTAGAGTAACAATGAATGGTCTGAAAAAAAATTAAGAAAACAATTCCCCAGCGTGGGCAACATGGCGAAACCCCATCTCTACAAAAAATACAAAAATTAGCTGGGCATGGTGACGTGTACCTGTAGTCCCAGCTACTCAGGAGGCTGAGGTAAGAGGCTCCCTTGAGCCTAGGAGGCAGAAGCTGCAGTGAGCAAACTCCATTCCAGCACCACTGCACTCCAGCCTGGGCAACAAGGAGACCCTGTCTTAAAAGAAAAAAAAATCCATTTACAATTGAATCAAAAAGAATAAGGTATTTAGGGAAAAAATTTAACCAAGCAGGTAAGAGATCTTTATATTTAAAACTACAAAGCATTGATGAAAAAGACTGAAGACACAAATGAATGGAAAGATATCCCATGTTTATGAATCAGAAGAATCAACGCTGTCCAAATGTTCACACTATCAAAGTGATCTACAGATTCAATGCAATGCTCTTCAAAATTCCAACAGACTTTTTCACAGAATAGAAAAACAATTCTAAAATTAGTATAGAACCACAAAAGATCTCAAATAGCCAAAGCAATCTTGAAAAAGCTGGAAGCATCATACATTCTGATTTCAAATTATATTATTACCATAATGAAAACAGCGTGGTGGCTGGGCATGGTGGCTCACGCCTATAATCCCAACACTTTGGGAGGCTGAGACAGGAGGATCACTTGAGCCCAGGAGTTTGAGACCAGCCTGGGCAACATATAGCAAGATCCCATCTCTACAAACAACAACAACAAAAAAAAATTAACCAGGCATGGTGGTACACATCGGTAATCCCAGCTACTTAGGAGACTGAGGAGGGAGGATCGCTTGAGCCAAGGAGTTCATAGCTACAATGAGCTATGATGGCACCACTGTACTCCAGCCTGTGTGAACAGAGTGACACTCTGTCTCTTAAAACAAAACAGAAAACAGTATGGTACCAGCAATGAAAGACATCTAGACCAATGCAACAGAATAGAGAGCCCAGAAATAAAGGACTATGCCCCTCAAAGACAATACCAGAGAGGACGCTGGAATTACAGGTTAAAGAAATAAATCCTTAGGGATTTCAGGCGCCCACCACCACGCCCAGCTAATTTTTGTATTTTCAGTAGAGACGGGGTTTCATCATGTTGGCCAGGCTGGCCTCGAACTTCTGACCTCCGGTGATCTGCCCGCTTCGGCCTCCCAAAGTGTTGGGATTACAGGCGTGAGCCACTGCACCCAGCTGACACTGGTTGTATTTCCAGTCATTAGCAGCTGTGTACAGATGCTTGCAGCGGTAGTCCCAGCTACATGGGAGGCTGAGGCAGGAGGATCTCTTGAGACCAGGAGTTCAAGTCCAGCCTGGGCCACATAGGGAGATCTCGCCTCCAAAAATAAAAATAATTTTTTTCCAAAAGGTGCTCCATGAGTTACAATGGGCTACCTAGCTATCTCACAACTATAAATTAGAAATATCCTAAGTTGAAAATGCATTGAATGCATCTAATCTACCAAACATCACGGCTTAGCCTGGCCCCACCTTAAACTTGCTCAGCACAGTTACATTAGCTGACTGCTGAGTAAAACCATCTCAGATAAAGCCTATTTTGTGATACAGTGTTGACTATCTCATGGAATCTACTGGACGGTACTAAAAGTGGAAAGCAGATGGTTGGGTGGGGGCTGGAAGTGCAGCTACTGAACTCGTGTCGCTGTTGTACCATCCCGAAGCTGAGAAACCGAAGTCAGGGACTGTCTGTATTTGACAAATAAAAAGCAACAAAACCCACAGGGTGGATGGTTCCCTAGACAGTCTCAATTATGAAAAGTATGTGGGGGGAGGGTGGTCCTCACCTGAGACATGAGGGTGTCACAAGCTGAGGCTAAGCCGTGCCAACTGCAATCCCAGTAATGTTCACCACCTGCAAGAGAACCACAGACCTGGTCTGCCAGATGTTCAGGGGACGACGCCAGTTCAGGGTCACATCAGACAGCTCCCTTCTCATGGAGGAACCTCAACAAGCTTGTCTCTAAAGGGCAACTCACAGATGTATGCTTAAGGCTCTGTATTTTAGATCAAATGGGTGTCTACATCTATCCTGATTATTGAAAAAAATGTATCTCTTGCCGGGCGCGGTGGCTCACACCTGTAATCCCAGCACTTTGGGAGGCCAAGGTGGGTGGATCACAAGGTCAAGAGTTCAAGACCAGCCTGGCCAATATGGTGAAACCCCGTCTCTACCAAAAATACAAACAAACAAAAAAAAATTAGCCAGGCATGGTGGTGGGAGCCTGTAGTCCCAGCGACTCGGGAGGCTGAGGCAGAAAAATCATTTGAACCCAGGAGGTAGAGGTTGCAGTGAGCTGAGCTTGTACCACTGCACTCCGGGCTGGGGACAGAGCAAGACTCTGTCTAAAAAAAAAAAATGTGCCTTCCAACTAAAGGACGATAACCACCTTATGTCAACTGGGGAAATGTGAGAACTAGTTTTTCTTAAACAGTACAGCACATTATAATTTCTATATTTAAAGTTAAGTTGTGGGCTGGGCAGGCACAGTGGCTCATGCCTGTAATCCCAGCACTTTGGGAGGCTGAGACAGGTAGATTACTTAAGGTCAGGAGTTTGAGACCGGCCTGTCCAACATGGTGAAACCTCATCTGTACTAAAAATACAAAATTTGCCAGGCCTGATGGCAGGTGCCTGTAATCCCAATTACTTGGGAGGCTTCATCAGGAGAATTGCTTGAACCCAGGAGGTGGAGGTTGCAGTGAACCAAGATCATGCCACTGCACTCTAGCCTGGGTGAGAGAGTGAAACCTTGTCTCAAAAAAATAAAAAATAAACAAAGTTAAGTTGTGGTTAACATCTAAAGGTGATGCCCTGATCTGCCAGTAGGATGTGCATTTAGCAATAATAACAGCAAACTTTTATTGAGCACATACTATGTGCCAGGCACTGCCCTAAGCCCCTCGTGTACACAGTGCTAGGACCACTAATCTCATTTTTTGTTTTGGGTAACCTGAGTTACAGAAGGTGTATGTCCCTTGCCCAGGTTACTCAGATGGTGACCTGAGGCTGGGAAGTCTGGCTCCAGATCCCAGGCTTTACTCCTCCAGGGAGGAACAGGACTAGTCATGTCACCCTCTTGACCAGCCCTCACCCAGTCCCTGACAACCAAGGGCATAGAGAGTAGCCCGAAGGTAAGGCGAAGGGGCACGCAGGGTGAGAGGCTGAAAGACCCTCATTTGTGTCCTGGGTCTCACAGTTAGCAGCGATGGCAGCCCCAGGTGAGTTAGGTTCTCCAGAGACCACAACTCTGGCCTGGTGAACACAAACTCCAGCCCCCCACCACATAACTGACAGGCCACACACACACTGCCCAGCAGGACCCCATGACACCAGGGTCTCCATCTAACCGTGCCCCAGGAGGGCTGTGGCACAATGAAGACACACCACACAGCGACACTCAACTCCAGCCAGGGGGGTGGCTTGGGCAGATCACTTTGAGGCCAAGAATTCAAGACCAGCCCAGTCAACATGGCGAAACCCCTTCTCTACAAAAAATACAAAAATTAGCCAGGCAAGGTGGTATGCATCTATAATCCCAGCTACTCAGGAAGATGAGGCACAAGAATTGTTTGAACCTGGAAGGTGGAGGTTGCAGTGAGCCAAGATCGTGCCCCTGCACTCCAGCCTGAGCAACAGAGCAAGACTCTGTCTCAAAAAATAATAACACTAATAATAAAGTCACACAGAAGAGTAGGGGGGATGGGGGAGAGGGGAGAGATGTGTTAAAGGAAAAAAGGTTACAGTTAGACAGAAGGAACAGGCTCCTGTGTTCCACCTCGCTGCAGGAAGACTGCAGTTACCACAGAGAGCTTCGAATAGCTGGAAGGAGGATACTAAAGCCTGGGCAACATGACCAGGCTCCATCTCTACAAAAAATGTTTTAATTACCTGGACATGATGGAGCCCAAGTGTGATTCTAGCTACTCGGAAGGCTGAGGCGGGAGGATCGCCGGAACCCAGGAGTTTGAGGCTGCAGTGAGCTGTGACTGTGCCACTGCACTGCCGTCTGGGTGACAGAGCAAGATCCTGAAGAAGGGAAGGGGAGGGGAGGGGAGGGGAGGGGGAGAGAGGAAGGAAGGAAGGAAGGGAGGGAGGGAGGAAGGGAGGGAGCGAGAGAGAGAAAGGAAGGAAGGAAGGAAAGAAAGAGAAAAAGAGAGAGAAAGGAAAAGAAATAAAGAAAAAAAAAATAAGAAAAGAAGATGAAATTGAATGCTCCCAACACAAAGAAATGAGAAATATGTTACTCTCCCCCTCAGGCTCAGTCCACCCATGTAGGCAGGACCATGGCTTTGGGACCTGCCGCTTCCGCTGTCCCAAGCTTTTATCAAACTGAGCGCTGACGTTAGACCTCTCGCTTACAACACACAACTTTACAAAAGATGGAACAAAAATTGCTACTCTGTCTGTGGCGTCAAGCTGCCCAGAACACCACGCTTCATGCCATGACGTCTACCTGCTGAGGGTCAAGGGCACTGTGGCTGTGCCTCAGCACCCAGGCCTGCCCTTCCCCCCAAATCAAAGCGTCCACAAAACCTCAGCATGATTTCCAGTCTATCTGATGCCATCCTCGCCCCCAGTTCCAGGCTTTCCCCACCCATGTTCCTTTGACCCAATTGTAACAGCTATTTATGTATCCTTCTTTTAGGGAAGTATTTTGTAAACTAGTTCAAATTCTTTGTGGACCAAGGTGGAATATAAATAAATGTACTTTTATTTAAAAAAAAAAAAACTTGGGCTGGGCGCAGTGGTTCATGCCTGTAATCCCAGTACTTTGGGAGGCAGAGGCGGGTGGATCACACGGTCAGGAGTTCAAGACCAGCCTAGCCAAGATGCTGAAACCCCGTCTCTACTAAAAATACAAAACTTAGCTGGGCGTGGTGGTGGGCGCCTGTAATCCCAACTACTGGGGAGGCTGAGGCAGAGAATTGCTTCAACCCGGGAGGCAGAGGTTGCAGTGAGCCGAGATCATGCCACTGCACTCCAGCCTGGGTGACAGGGCAAGACTATGTCTCAAAAAAAAAAAAAATGACACACACACACACACACACACACTTTTGTTAATCCTTTTATACTATGAAAATTTTTCAAAAGGTAAAAAATTTTTAATGTATTTGGCTTTCACAAATAGTTACCTTCAAAATCAGTCCACTGTCTTCCTAGAAGCTAGTTACAACTTAGCTGAAATACCACCACCCTTGGCCAAAGATCAGGAGCTCCCGGTCAGGAACAGACTCCAGAAATTCCTGGGTTGCAACACACTGGCTTTCCCACATACCATCTTCAGGCCTTTCTATGTAAGTTTGGATTTGTATTTACTCTATTCCTGTTATTTTTGCATTGAAAACTAGGAAATCTTATCTACCCTCTTACCATTGGGTGATCTGGGGGAGAAACAGAGCAAAACCACAAACCACATATAAATCTTCAGTTAGTTTCTTCCCCCAAGATGTATTTTTAAATAATGTTAATGAAACAAATGAAAGAATAGAGTCACAGGACCCTACACAGTTATATAACTGTAATGTTTTAACCCCTCACGGTGTTACAGAAGGAAAAGGGGAGAGAAATGGGATGAGAGAGAAGAAAAAGACAAAATCGGCCAGGAGCTCACACCTGCAATCCCAGCACTTTGGGGTCCAAGGTGGATGGACCGTTTGAGCTCGGGAGTTCAAGACCAGCCTGAGCGACATAGGAAGAGCCCCGTCTCTATAAAAAATACACAAATTAGCTGGGTGTGTTGGTGCGCCCCTCTAGTCCCAGCTGCTTGGGAGGCTGAGACAGGAGGATTGCTTGAACCCAGGAGGTTGAAGTTGCAGTGAGCTGAGATTGCACCACTGCACTCCAGCCTGGGTGACAGAGCAAGACTCTGTCTCAAAAAACGAAAACAACAACAAAAAGGGCCCAGTGCGGTGGCTCACGCCTGTAATCCCAGCACTTTGGGAGGCCAAGGCGGGTGGATCACCTGAAGTCAGGAGTTTGAGACCAGCCTGGCTAACATGGCAAAACCCCATCTCTACTAAAAATACAAAAATTAGCCAGGTGTGGTGGCACACGCCTGTAATCCCAGCTACTTGGCAGGCTGAGGCAGGAGAATCTCTTGAACCCAGGAGGTGGAGGGAGGCTGCAGTGAGCAAGACTGCACCACTTCACTCCAGCCTGAGCGAAAGGACGAAACTCTGTCTCAAAAAAAAAAAAAAAAAAAAGAACAAAATCAGGAGACACCCAGGTGAGAGTTCACTGGGATGGCAGTACATCTGGAATAGGTGTTTCTCAGAAATATCTGGCTGGGCCACATCTGCACAGGGACCAATCTCAGCAAAAGTAAGCAGGAGCTTGCAGGTCAGCGAGAGAAACTGCACGGCAAGGACCAAGAATAAGCTAGCACAGGATGTGGGAACAAGGGAGCAGAAAGGACGGGGGGAGTGGTCGTGGGAAAGAGAAGAAAGGGAGTGATTTTAAGGAAATGAAACTAGCAGGACTTGCTGACGGATGGCCCTCTGGGTATAAAAAGAGGGAAGTGTGTTGGGGACTCCCGGGCGGGCGTAGCTTCCTTCAAGCGCTCTGAATCCCAGGTCAAGGATAGAGATTCAGAGTTGGGGAACGCCAACAAATTGGGGACATTTAAAACAGAAGGGGTGGGGGGCGGTGAGGAAGGGAGGCAGCCACCGGATAGGTGGCAGGAAAGCTCAGGAGGGCTCAAGATGGAAACCCAGGAGGCACAGTCCCCAGCCAGGAAGGAGCAGATTAAAAGGAGCAGAACAGAGGCCGGACTGCTACGGGAAGAAAAGGAAATGACACAATGTTGACTTTCTGGCCAAGAGCACAGGTCCAAAGAGGCCAGAGTGGGGCCTGACGAGGAGATGGGTAGATGGGATGATTTTGTAAGAAAGGAGAGACTTGATATGTATACGATGGAGTGGGAACACTCAAAGGGGAGGTAGCTGCAGGAGAAAGGAAGGTTCCAGAATGCAGGTGGAAGGCCAGTATGGAAGAGCTAAGACGTCTGGGGCAGCCTGTGGAAGGGTGGGTCGGAGGAGTTCAGGGCCGAGTGCTCAGCCCAGGGCTCAAAGAGAGGGGCCAGGCAGAGCTGCAAGAGCAAGGAAAGATGAAGGGGTCACAGGCAGGGCCCCCGTGAGGTCAAGGGCAGGTAGGATGGGCGTGGAGACTTGACAGGGCTCCAGGAATAAACGGTTAAGAAGAGACCCCAAAATGAAACCTTAACACTTTTTTATTTTTTTTTCTTGAGACTGAGTCTCACTCTGTTGCCCAGGCTGGAGTGCAGTGGTGAGATCTTGGCTTATGCAACTTCTGCCTCCCGGGTTCAAACGATTCTTCTGCCTCAGCCTCCCAAGCTGGGACTACAGGCGCACATCACCACACCCAGCTAATTTTTGTACTTTTAGCAGAGACGGTGTTTCAGCATGTTGGCCACGCTGGTCTTGAACTCCTGACCTCAGGTGACCTGCCCACTTCGGCCTCCCAAAGTGCTGGCTGGGATTAGATGCGCGAGCCACTGCGCCCGGCCCTGTGTGTTTGTTTTTGAGGCAGGATCTTGCTCTGTTGCCCAGGCTGGAGTGCAGTGGTGCAATCTCAGCTCACTGCAGTCTCGATCTACTGGGCTCAAGCGATCCTCCTGACTGTGGGACCACAGTCGGTGCCACCACGCTGGATTAATTTTTGTATTTTTAGTAGAGACGGGGGTCTTGCTATGCTGCCCAGGCTGGTCTCGAACTCGTGAGCTCAAGCGATCCTCCCACCCGGAGCCTCCCAAAGCACTGGGATTACAGTCGTGAGCCACAGTGCCCGCGGACCCCGCTCAAACCCTAAACCTTGGCCGCCCGTCATCTCCTACAGAGGCGAAATTAGGCACCCACCGTGACGCGAGCGTGACAGCGTCCGGCTCTACCTTGCGCACCTGTCCACAGAAGATGGAGCTGACGAGGCTGATGAGAAAGATCACCAACTGTGCAAGGAGCTGCGGAGGCGCGGAAAGCAAGGCGCGTTCACAGCCGCCCTCCCGCCCCGAAGCCCCCAACCCCCCCCCCCCCCCCCCCACTCACCCCCCCCCCACCCCCCCCCCCCCACAGTGCGGCGGCTGCTCCGGAGGCGTCGGGCCGGGCGCGGGGACGCCGCACTCACCACGGGGCCCGCGAGCGCCGCCAGCTCGGCCGCCTGCCGCCGCAGGTCCGGGGGCAGAGCGCCCCGCAGAACCCGCAAACGGTCGCTCCAGCCGCGGGCCCGAGGCCGCTGACGGGGCGGCCGGTCCTTGGCGGCCGCGGGGAGCTCAGCGGAGACGCGGGGCGTCCGCGGCCGCCGGGGCCTCCATGCGGGCGCAGGGAGCTGCGGCACCGATATGGGACCGCAGTGCAGGTGACAACAGGACGGTCCGGCCCCACCCAGCCCCGTCCCTCCCACCTGGGACCCGCTCCGGACGCGCAGTGCCACTGTCTGCCCGCAGAACCCTGGGGGGGGGGGCCGGGAGGAGGGAGGGGGCCAGGAGGGCACTTGGGGGCTGATGAAGGGGGCTCGTGGAAGGGGTCCATGCGGGAAAGGACCCCTTGTGTGCTTTTGGATGACACGGGTTTTTATCAGGAGATTTTGCAGTCTGGTTGGAAGAGCAAAATGCCTCGGGGGGTCGGCAGACAGGACGGAGCTGGTGATTCCATCCTCCCCCGCGGACCTCGGGCCTGGCGCTTTCTGGAATGCCTCTCCTGGCCTAGGCTTGAGGCCAGTTCAGGTATTTCCGGGAGAGGAGGGGTCCTGGCTCCCAGGGACCCCAGCCTCCTTGCTCCTGGCGCCCTGAGTGGCCTCCTGGCCAGCGACTATTGTGGCTGATGGTTAAAGGAACCTCCTCTCATCCTCGGGGGTCCCTCCCCTACCTGGCAAGGGCAATGGCAGGGGGTGCTGGGGAGGGCCCTCTGCAGTGGCTGCCCCCTGTCCCCAGGCCCAGCCCCGAGGGCCACAGTGCAAGCCTTTATCTGCCTCCCTGGAGAATGGGCCACATGGCCCCAAGAACAAGGCACCGAGGGTAGAGATACCTGAAGGTGGCCCCAACCAAAATCAGCAGTTGGGTGTTTTTTACTCAAAGTAGGTAACTTTTCTGATTTGTTATTTCAGGAAAACGCCATGCCTAGAGCATTATATCCATCCTAGCACTAAGTGAAAAATGTGCAGGCAAATCTCTATTTAATGTTTTATTTGGGAAGAAAGAATTGCAGTTCAGAGCATCCATGCACACCAGGTGGTCCTCAGTATGTCCTAGCAACACAGAGAAGGCTGGAGGTTTTATCAAAACAAATGTCAGTATTGCTCTTTGAGAAAGTTGATTGGCACCAGGAAGGGTCCTGGGAGCTGGCAAGCTACAATTGGTGAGCAACCAGGCGTGCAAAAGTAGTCCTAAAGCTTCAGCAAGTTATCTCAGCGGTTATGGATAAAGCTGGTCTCAGCTTACAGCAGGCAGTTTCAGCAGCTGGATGTGCGGAGAATCACATTACTGGATTAATGTTACATGCCCAGGGTCTTTTATCCCCCTGCTTCTTGATAGTTACAATTGGGTAAGAATGACTCAGTTTGGTATAATCCACTTTCACAGCACTGAACATACTTAGTATGTCCCGAGGCTTGCTGAATTAACAGTGTGGACTGCGCCCCAGGAAGCCTTAAGGCAGTAGGATTACTACTTAAGCTAAGGCCTTTATTAAAATTCTGTCCTCTGGCTAGGTGTGGTGGCTCACGCCTATAATCCCAACACTTTGGGAGGGTAAGATGGAAGGATTGCTTGATCCCAGGAATTTGAGACCAGCCTGGGAAACAAAAGGTAGACCCTGTCTCTACAAAAAATAAAAAATGAGCTAGGCATGGTGGCACACGCCTGTGGTCTCAGCTACTCAGGAGGCTGAGGTGGGAGGATCACTTGAGCCCAGGAGGTTGAGGACTCAGTAGGTCAAGCACACACCCCTACCAGGAATTATCAGTCCTTGTTTGGATTTCCACAGCTCCAAAGATTACCCAACTGTTTTCCAGTGCCCACAGGGCCTAGATTTAGACCTCAAATGAAGATTAACAAATGCCAGTCGGGCATAGTGGCATACCCCTGTAGTCTCAGTTACTCTGGTGGCTGATGCAGGAGGACTGCTTGGAGCCCAGGAGGTGGAGGCTGCAGTGAACGATGATTACACCACTGCACTCCAGCCTGCGTGACACAGCAAGACCTCCGTCTATTAAAAAAAATAACATAAACCAAAAACAAATGCCATTTGCCCAGTGAATAGTAATCTAAGGCCCAAGGAAAGATACATTGTAAGATATATTTTAAATAATCCAGGCAGTAGGAATTCTTAAGGACTTAGTTTTATGGGTTTGTGTCTAAAGAATAGCGGAAGTATCAAAGCCACAGGCCAATGCAGTCAGCGCAGTGGTCCTTGGTTCAGATAGTGATGGATGAATTATTACTCGTGTATCTTTCAGACACTGTCTTGGGCCAGAATATAGCTTTTCTCCTTAGTTGCTTGCTTTTTTTTTTTTTTTTTGTGAAAAATGTATCTTTGCATTCCCAATCCTCGAAATCCATGAGCGCACCTGTATGACGTTAACTGAAAGTAAATTGTCACTGGTGGGCCTGTGAATTGCGTGTAAGCTCAAAAGCATCACTTGACCTGACTTTGCCTCCTGCCACGTCACTGAACTCTGACATATAATCTCACTAAAATCCCCACCAGCAAGATTAAGAAGACCCCCAGGAGCAAAAGGCCTCGCCGCAGCACCAGCTGTTTCCTGGACAACTTAGTGCTGTCCTGCGGATGGACGGGCAGAGGTTGTGCTCGGTGCATCTGCTGATCCGACTGACTCTCGCCTGTCTTTTCAGCATCGTTCATTAAAATTCCTTCATGGTTTTCAGGGCACCCTGGGAGGAAAAAGTAATTTAGCAGCTTAAAAGGGATTTTTTTTTTTCATTTGTACAAAGGGCTATGTACGAAAGGAATATCTGCTAATAGCTGAGAGAAATTAATTCAGGAAGCGATTGAGTAAGATTGGCCATCCCACTTCCTACTGAGCATAAGTGGATGGATGTTAGGAATATAGCAACATCCTCAGAGTTCTGAAAGAAGATCATTTAGGGCGGGGTGCAGTGGCTCATGCCTCTAATCCCAGCACTTTGGGAGGCTGAGACGGGCAGATCGCTTGAGCCCAGGAAGTCAAGGCTGCAGTGAGTCATGACCACACCACTGCACTCCAGCCTGGGCCACAGAGGAAGCCCCGTCTCAAAAAAGAAAGAAAGAAAAGAAAAAGAAAATAATTTTGAACAGAATTGTACCAGCTCACACATAACAAATTGCTTGCCCTGGTCGGACAGTTCTGGGTGCTCCTCAACCCTAACGTCGGTTGTATGAAGTAAGTGTCATTGTTCGGCCGGGTGAGGTGGCTCACATCTGTAATCCCAGTACTTTGGGAGGCCGAGGGAGGCGGATCACTTGAGGTCAGGAGTTGAAGACAGGCCTGGTCAACATGGTGAAAGCCTGTCTTTACTAAAAATACAAACATTAGCCAGGCGTGGTGACACACGCCTGTAATCCCAGCTATTTGGGAGGCTGAGGCAGGAGAATCATTTAACCCTGAGAGGCAGAGGTTGCAGTGAGCCGAGACTGCATCACTGCACTCCAGCCTGGACAACAGAGTGAGACTTGTCTCAAAACAAAACAAAACAACAAAATACAATAAAAAAACAGACAAGTGCTATTGTTGCATGGATTTCACGAATCGGGGAAACTGGCAACAGATGTCTTCCAGGAAAACGTGGGCCAACCCTTGCCTGACGATCATGATCGAATCTGAGTAAAACAGATTAAATATCATCTTGAAGGCATCAGAATGCAAACAATGTAATGAAGAGTCACCAGGGCAAGATCCAGGAGACGAAGGAACCCAGAGGGGCCGCCCAGCTTCTGGGGCTGCTTGAGATCAGAGAGTTCATTCAGAGCAGAGAGATCAGAGGGTGCAGGTCAGACAGATCTGCACCCAGACCACGTGACTGACGAGACACTGAGCAGGACTTTGGGGACTTGGGTACCTACCAAGAATCAGGCCCTGGCAAACCTCTCTGTACTTGGAGTTGGAACCCCGAAGGGCTACATCCAACAATGAAGGATGAACCAGGCTGGGCGCAGTGGCTGGTGCCTGTAATCCCAGCACTTTGGGAGGCCAAGGAGGGCGGATCACTTGAGGTCAGGAGTTTGAGACCAGCCTGGCCAACACGGCGAAATGCTGTCTTTACTAAAAATACAAAAAGTAGCCAGGTGTGGTGGCACGCACCTGTAATCCCAGCTACTTGGGAGGCTGAGGCACGAGAATCACTTGAACCCAGGGGGCTGAGGTTGCAGTGAGCCGGAGTCATCCCACTGCACTTCCAGCTACTCAGGAGTCTGAGGCGGCAGGAGTATCGCTTGAACCCGGGAGGTGGAGGTTGCAGTGAGCTGAGATTGCACCACTGCACTGCGGCCTGGGACAATGTGAGACTCCTCAGAAAGAAAAAGGATGAACCAGAAAAAGTAAAGCAGGCCTCACACTGGCTGCAGCACACCTTCAGGTCAGCTGGGTGCTCCGGAAAACTCCCATTTCCAAGACTGCCCTAGACTGCTGGTCACCCGCTGTGTCCAACAAAAGAAAATCCTCTCTGAAGACAGACGACATTCTTTCAGGCTCAAGTTACTTCTACAAAAAATTTTCAAATATAAAGTTTCAACATAATTAAAGATAACCAGGCCAAGTGTGGTGGCTCATGCCTGTAATCCCACTGCTTTGGGAGGCCAAGGCAGGAGGATTGCTTGAGCCCAGGAGGTGGAGGCTGCAGTGAGCTATCATCGTACCTCTGCACACCAGCCTGGGCAACAGGGCGAGACCCTCTCTCTATTTAAAAAAATTTTTTTTCTTTAATTGAAACTTTTAAAAAATTGATTAAAATCAAAGATATCCAGATACATAGCACAGGAGCCTAGACAACATGAAAACTGGCAGAAACACAATTGACCACTGACTGCAAATTAGCCATTCTGTGAAGTCAAAGTGTTTAAATTACAAAGGAGCAAGGATTACTGTGAGTGGGTGGCTAACTGCCTAAGGGGCCGGGAATGGGGCGGGCTGGGGGTGGGGGGGCCGGGAATTACTCAATTGACTGAAAAAAACCATAATCACAATTGCATGGTGTGCAGCAGAAGCAAAGGTCCGAGCAACAACCTGTTTAAAGCCCACAAGTGTCTGCCTGATGAACAGCAGGAACCCCATTAAAACAAACAAATGTCAGTTTCCAAGCTAGGATAGAAGCACAGTACCTCCAAGTGTTGGAAATGCCCGCAAAGTGCTTGCAGAAGTACCGCAGATTGAGTAAGATTGGCCTTTTCATCTGTATAGGTCCCAGTTAGTATACTGTAGTATACTCACGTGTGGAATTAAAGCAAATGAACTTCAAGTCAGTTTACCTTGAATTGGGTGTTACCTGACTTCATCACGTGTTTCTGAAACATTATTGCCCTATTTAAATGGGAGCTCATAGCAGCAAATCTAGCTGTGTCTCACTAACAGCCCCTCCAGTCCCACCTAGACGGGCCTGTCCAAGGGCTGAGGGAGTCATATCATACCTGGGTGAAGCAGATCCTGCAGGAGAGAGGAATTCCCACTCGGAGCCACGTTTACTTTCAAATTGGCATGTACCTGAGCCTGGAAAATGAAACTGAGTCAGTTCGTCAGGCTTCACGATAGTGTTAATAAGGTATTTTACTTGACCACCTGGTTTAGGAAAAGCCAAGCCTCTTTCCTTAATTGGCATGTATAGCTGAAGCTCCTCTCATTCACCGGTCATCTTTCATAAAGACTGAAATGGGGCCAGGCTGAGAGGCTCACACTTGTAATCCCAGCACTTTGGGAGGCTGAGGAGGGAGGATTGCTTCAGCCCAGGAACTCAAGGCCAGCCTGTGCGACACAGCAAGACTCCATCTCAACTAAAAAAATTTAAAAAAAAAAAAAAAAAAAACCAGCCAGGCACGGTGGTGCGTGTCTGATTCCCAACTACTTGGGAGGCTGAGACAGGAGGATGACTTGAGCCCAGAAGGCTGAGACTCCAGAGAGCTGTGATCCTGCCACTATAGTCCAGCCTGGGTGACAGAGTGAGACCCTGTCTCTTAAGATTGAAATAGGGTCCATGAGAGGGAAGGTGGGATGGGAATAGTACAGAGTGAGGGAGACAGGGACAAGAGAGGGACCAAGATCACTTAGAACTCTCCCTTCTTTTTGCTTTATCTCTTTTTAATTCCTTTTTTTTTTTTTGACAGAGTCTCGCTCTGTTGCCAGACAGGCTAGACTGCAATGGCACGATCTTGGCTCACTGCAACCTCCGCTTCTCGGGTTCAAGCGATTCTCCTGCCTCAGCCTCCCGAGTAGCTGGGACTATAAGTGCCCGCCACCACACCTAGCTAATTTTTGTATTTTTAGTAGAGATGGGGTTTCATTGGCCAGGCTGGTCTTGATCTCCTGACCTCATGATCCACCTGCCTCAGCCTCCCAGAGTGCTGGAATTACAGGCGTAAGCCACCGTGCCTGGCTCTCTTTTTTCTTTCTTAAAAATTTTTATTTGTAGAGACAGGGTCTCACTCCATCACCCAGGCTGGAGTGCAGTGGTGCAATCACAACTCACCACAGCCTCGAACTCCTGGGCTCAAGCGATCTTCCCACCTCAGCCTCCAGAATGGCTGGGATTACAAGCATAAGCCACCCCGTACCTCGACTCATCTCATTTTTCTATCACCTTTTTCTAGACCTCACACTGACCCTAGAAAGCTGAAGGGGAGGATGCACCAAGTATCTTCACAAAACATTTGGGGATCATAAAAACAGCATCAGGATGACTTTGATGCATCCCCACCTTTCTCTCCAGTTCTAATTCTTGTCCTGACATGGAATTTTCCTGCACAAGGGGGGACAGCCTGGCATGGGAGACAAGGAAGAAAGGAACCCCCTGTTTTTCTGGGAGTGGATAAAGCTGGGGTCATCTGTCCCTTCACATCTGAATTGTCCAGTTAAAACAACAAGAAAAATAGTATTCATGATATAAAAATAAAGAAAATAAGAAAAGAACTTTCCAAAATGAAAAAGCGAGAGCCAGATCGGAGCCTGTTTTTCTAGGAGAGAAACTGGGACAGAATGAACATAGTTACCTGGTGACAGGCTTTTTCCCAATTTAGCTGAATAATAAAGCCTAGAAAACACACAGCTTGAAAGACTGTACAGATGATGATCCCTGACCACAGACCTAGAAATAGAAATATTTAATAGAGGTTAATTCCACAGAAAACCAGCTGCCCTTGGGGGAGTATGTTTTGCCTATCTCACTTATGTCAGTCATATTAAACACCTGCTTTCATGGCCAAGGTAGAGCCCACAGTGGGCCAGAGACCTCTACCCCTGCTCCTTCTTGGGCTTCCAGAAGGTTCCAGAAAGTTCTAGAAATCCCAGTACTCCCCTGAGGCCTCCTCCAAAAGGGCCATCTCTTGTGGTTCAGGATTTCAGAACAAATATTCAGAGGATATTTTTGGCGTTACTGACTGTAATGCTTGAGTATTAAGAAAAATGCCAGTTATAAGAAAATCAAAATTTCCCAGGACCAACTACTTCTGCCCTATTTTCCTCAAAAAAGGTGACTAATATTAAAAAAAAAAAAAAAAGCAGAAATCACTAGCTATATAAATTAATAATGTTCCCTGTCTCAGAGTTCCTGCCAGACCTTGGACCTTAACTTGCTTGTGACAGACTTTGCTGGAAGCTCCCAGAGGAGGGCTGTGCACCCAGAAATGACTAGAGAACAGCAAAGGCAGGCCCGGTGGGCACGGATGGTGGGAAAAGCCCTGTGGATCTCAAAGCACCACACAGGACGCAGAGGGAGACCCCAGGTGAGGAGGGTTTTTGGTCAACAGTAAACTCATGGCAGAACCAAAAGCTCCAACAATAACCAAGAGACAAAGGCCTGACCGTGATAAAACAGACCTCCTTTGGGTTCTGCCCCACAACAGGCAGCCCAAGAAACCACCCCCTCTCTCCAATAAACCCAGGAAGCCAGTCTGCCCTAAATCAGACTTGCAGGAGGCAAGATGGCTGCCTCTGGTGACAATCCGGGAAGCTAATCAGTAACTTCTGTAACGATTGGCCCCAAATGGTCAGGACTTGATTAGTAACTGACAGCTTCCGTAACTTTGGTCCGCATTTCCAACTTAGAACCAACCAGAGAAAGTAAAATACATCCCCCTAACCAATCACATGGAGGCCTATTTCTAGTCAGCCCCCTCCAGCATCCCCAGATCAACAGTCTTAGGGCACATCTGCAGCCTCCCCTTTATCCACTGTCACGCTTTCCCACTCCTTTGCCTGCCTTTGAGTCTCTGCCCAAATGCAAGTGGTGGCGGCCAACACCCTTGCTGAGAATACACCTTTGCTTGTCTTTCTTGGTTGGTCCTGCTTTATTTCCACAGCTGTCCAGATCTATGTACGGTTTAAGGTGGCTAGTCTGGGTTCCTGGTTTACAGCTTAGGTACAAGGTTGACAGCTCTGTTTCTTGGTACCAGTCACATTTTTTCAGGTATGACTATTTTGCCCTGTTGTTTGTTTGCTTTTTAGAGGCAGGGTCTTGCTCTGTTGCCCAGGCTGGAGAGCAGTGGCATGACCACAGCCTGCTGCAGCCTCAAACTCCTAGACTTAAGTGATCCTCCCGCCTTGGCCTCCCAAAGCACTAGGATTATAAGTATGAGTCACTGCACCCAGCGTAGCCTGCGCTTAGAATAGTATAGTTGGTGTCACCTGCTATTCCTATAAAAAATTAGCAAAAGGAAGCTACTGGCTTCCTCTTTCAAATCCAGTGTTCTCAGTGCATAGAAACTACAAGCTCACCCAAACCATCTTAGACAGAAAATAACCAGCTACCTCCAGCTATAATTTGGAAGTTATGAATTAGATTTCTAGTAGTTTAGCGTAGATCATTAAAAGATTTCTATTTGACCCAACCTAGGAACCCAAAGTAGGATGATTATTAGAATCCCATGGGCAAGGCCCAGGAATTTACATATTTCAAAAGTCTCCCAGGGATTCTGAGGGTCATTATGATTTCCTGGGGTTGCTTCTGAGAACCTGCAGAATTCTGATGCTTTCCTACACGCTGTATAGGTATACTGCATACCATCCTACAGGAAACACAAGATTAAAATCCAACTCGTACCACGCTTTCTTCTAACAGGTGGGTGGAAGGACTGACTACAGTCTTCTCACAGAGCCCTCGCATCCCCCAGGGCCCCCGCTATTTCTTCTCAGTGATTCTCAACTTCTACTTTGCACATTTAGTTTCTTGTTTTTGAGATAGAGTCTCACTCTGTCATCCAGGCTAAAGTACAGTGGTGCCATCTTGACTCACTGCAACCTCTACCTCCGAGCGATTCTCGTATCTCAGCCTCCCGAGTAGCTGGGACTACAGGTGCACACCACCACATCTGGCTAATTTTTGTATTTTTAGTAGAGATGGGGTTTTGCCATGTCGGCCAGGTTGGTCTCAAACTCCTGACATCAAGTAATCTGCCAACTCAGCCTTCCAAAGTGCTGGGATTACAGGCATGAGCCACTGTGCTCTGCCTGTAATCCCAAATATATTCACTTAACAAAATACTCATGCCTCAGTCTATTTTGTTAAGTGAATAGGTGAGCCAAGGACAGCACTTGGGATATGGATAGATTTATATTTAAAAGCAGATTCCTCATGCCTGTAATCCCGGATACTTGGGAGGCCAAAGTGGGAGGATCACTTGAGGCAAGGAGTTTGAGACCCGCCTGGGCAACATAGCAAGACCCCATCTGTAAAAATGAACAAGAGAATAAAGTAAATTCCTCTTCTAAAAAAATTGAAGTCATAGGAGTAGAGAGTAGCCTGATGGTTACCAGAGACTGTGGCAGGGAGGGGAGGGCGTGGGAACAGGGAGTTGTTAAGACACAAAGTTTCTGATAGACAGGAAGAATAAGTTTTGAGGTCAATTGCACAGCAGGGTGACCATAGTCAATGCACATTTTGAATCAACTAATTTCAAATGTCTTACCATAAAAAGTAAGTGAGGTGATAAGTACATTAATTAGCTTGATCTAATCATTCCTCATTCCATACGTATATCAAAACACCACACTGTACCCCATAAATGCATACAATTTGTCAATTTAAAATGTAAAAGATATAAAAGAGAATTTAAAGTATTTCCTTAATATTTTATACTGATTGCATGTTGCAACGATAATATTTTGTCTATATTGTGTTACACGAAATACATTGCTTTAAAAATAAAAATAGATTCTTATAATAGTTGCATCAGCTATCCAATTGGCAAATCCAAAGTAGGAATCATACCAGAAACTCAGCTAAATAATTTTCTGCACTATCATGCAAGCCCAGTGAACTTTGCACTGGCAATTCTATTCTTTGAACAACTCCTGTATTTTCAATTAAAATATTATTGAACTTGAGAAAAATGTGCCACCTAAAGGAACATACTGAACTGTAAGTTCCCTGGAGGTATCAGTTGACTTCTCACCACCTCGGAACCTGCCAAGTACGGATGGTTCAAAACAAGCCACGCTTTACATCAGTCACTACTCACCCCAAAGATAATGTCCAACTTTTTGTATCATCACTTATTAACTGCCAATATGTTCGGAATTATTATTTTAGAAATCAAAGCTGGGCAGTCATTTATTTCCGCACTTTTAGAAATGATTAGCTCTGGTAATTTCAGATGCTGTGGATTAAGTTTTTTCTTCCAAATGTGGGAAGGTGCTCGAGTCCACCGCCTTCCTTCTGTGCTGTTCACATCGACCATGTGCATGCCCTTGTGGGGGAGACCCACAGACACACAGCTGAGGCCGTACAGGGAGGGAGGTGGAGGCTGCAGAGTGCGATGGGGGTGATGAGGAAGGCACTGGCCACGTGCTGCCCTCCAAGGATCCAGCCACGCTTCCTAGTGAACACACGGGGCGCTGCTTTAGGATGCACAGTGCCACTGTGAGTGCTGACCCTGTAGCACCCCACGCATGCAGGACAGACCGCCTACAACGGCCTCAGCCCTGCAGACTCACCCTCAGGGGCTCACATGCTGTCTAAAGAACAGCATGGAACGTGCACAAGGGACGCTTCCGAATGCTTCTTCAGCAGTCCCTGCTGTCACCTCCTTTGGAGAAGTGAGGGCTGGATGACTCAGGACAGGAGGTGAGTAGAAAGGGCATCTGCGCTCAAGTGTGTCTATGTGGAAGACTGCCTGCAGGGGTTTGAGGGGGAGGACTACGGAGCCTTGGGGCCCTGGCTAGAGCTGGAGGCCACCTCCTGAACATCCCCTACGCTCTCTGACGAGACACAGAATGGACGTGAGTGAGCTCCCGAATTTCAGAGGTGAGCCTCAGTAAAAGGCCTGTGTGCTCTGACGGTCATTTCCCGGGCTGGTGAGCAGCTAAGCCCTGCCTGCACAGGTTAGAGCTTACCCATCACTCCAAGTCTGGTTGCAAACATCAGCGCGATCCCGACGGGGAGGCCCACCACATAGTACCCAACGGCATTCACGACGGCTCCCACCTTCTGATTTCCACTCCCCCTCAGAACGCCACCACTTGTGCACTGCAGGCAGAGAGCATCCCATCAGTACCAACGCAGCCAGCGCTCCTGAAACACGCACATCTCCCCGAGCACTTCATATTTTGTGCGACTCTGACTCTAAAATCCATGATAAGGTGACAGCATCCTTCTAAACGAAATGTGATAACAATATTCTATCTTCCTACCTACCCGGCCCCTCCTCTCAGCTGAAATTTACCACCATCAGAAGAAATTCATAGATCATAACAGTGCTTAGGGGACTACTACATAATACTTACAGCAAGCGCTTCAAAGAGGTGGGAAACAGCATAAATTGGAACCACTTGAGCCACCAGATTAATGATGTCTCTGTTAGGAAAATAAAGCACATGGTAATTAGGAGCCAAAGTGGAGAAAGAAGTATATAGCTTTCCGGCAGGCGCGGTGGCTCATGCCTATAATCTCAGCACTTTGGGAAGCTGAGGCGGGCGGATCACCTGAGGTCAGGAGTCTGAGACCAGCCTGGCCAATATAGCAAAACCCCACCTCTACTAAAATATAAAGGGAACCGGGCCTGGTGGCGAGCACCTGTAATCCCAGCTACTCAGGAGGTGGCGGCAGGAGAATTGCTTGAACCCGGGAGGCAGAGGTTGCAGTGAGCAGAGATTGCACCACTGCACTCCAGCCTGGGTGATAGAGTAAGACTGTATACTTTAAAAAAAATATATATATATATATTTAAAGTGTATATATTAAAAATATATATATTTAATATTTATTTATATATTATATATATTTTATATATATTATATATTGTATATATATTTAATATATATATTTTTAAAAAGTATATAGCTTTCTGCATGTATATAACTGTCCCTGACTAGGCTGCTGGCCGCAATGCATGCACATGTGCATGTATTGCGGCCAGCAGCCTAGTCAGGGACAGTTCTCCTGTTGCTGGGCCCATAGAGGAAACTAACTGCATGTTGTATCCCACGACTTTAAGGAAAAATACAAAGCACCACACTCTTGTCTTCAGGAGATATGTTCCAAGACCCCCGGTGGATGCCTGAAATAGCAGAGAGGACTGAACCCTAAATACACCGTGTTTTTCCTATACACTGATACCTATGATAAAGTTAGTTTATAAATTAGGCACAGTAAGAAAGTAACAGCAGTAGGAATAAAGTAGATCATAACCACACGCCGGCATCGCTACTCTTGTGCTTTGGGGCTATCACCAGCACTGTGATACCACTGCAGTCAACCTGAAATAGCTAGCGGGTGGAAGCACACACAGCATGGAGACGCTGGACAGAGCGATGCCTTCACGTCCCAGGTGAGATGTGAGATTTCCTCCTAATACTCATAACAGCATGCAACTGAAAACTTGTGAATTGTTTGTTTCTGGAATTTTCCACTTAAGATTTTCAGACCAAAATTGACTGCAGGTGACTAAACCCTAGAAAGCAAAACCAAGGATAAGAAGGGGCCGCTGCATAGACCCTTTAGTCAGCGTAGACAAATCAAGTGATTTGGTGACACCTCTCCCGCGCGCCCCACCAGCAAAAAAAAAAAAAAAGTTTGGCTGGGCACAATGGCACGTTCCTATCATCCCAGCAAGTTTGGATGCTATGCACATCCTTCTTTTAAGATGATGCCACAGGCCAAGCCTGACTGTGCCTCTCAGTGAGCCTGAGTGAAGTGCTACAGAGTAAGAATTAAGTACCCCCTGTGGAACCAAGGTTGGTAAAAGCCATAGATATATTCTGCAGAAATATCCTTGGTTCCTACAAATCTAACCCCTAAAGCTAGAGACTTGGATTCTAATGCCTACACATGAAGGGAGACAGAAAAATGCTGCTCCTCACCTGGGGAAGCAAGAATTCACAGCACCCTTCAAGTGAGATCGGTCGCTCCAAACTAGAACCTAGAACATTGTCTGACAATAAATATTTGTTTAATTACTAAATAAGAAATCCAGCACTGAGCCAGGCGCGGTGGCTCACACCTGTAATCCCAACACTTTGGGAGGCTGAGGTGGGTGGATCACCTGAGTTTGGGAGTTCAAGACCAGCCTGACCAACATGGAGAAACCCCATCTCTACTAAAAATACAAAATCAGCCAGGCACGGTGGCGCACGCCTGTAATCCCAGCTACTCAGGAGGCTGAGGCAGGAGGATCGCTTGAACCCGGGAGGTGGAGGTTGTGGTGAGCCAAGATTGCGCCATTGCACTCCAGCCTGGGCAACAAGAGCAAAACTCCATCTCAAAAAAAAAAAGAAAGAAATCCAGCACGGAACAATATGATCACTTCCTCCTCACCAAAAGGACAGAAATATGGTTATTTTATTAAAATTTTATTTTTTGAATAGGTAACATGCACATGGTCAAAAAACGGAACAATATGAACAAGATAGTGAGCAAAGTCTTACTGCAATGCCCTTCCAGGCTGCCTCGTACCAGCCCTGCTCCTCCAGGTGACAATTCTTAGCACTTTCCATGCTCGTCTAGTGTCTATGAAAATATAGGCGAATACAAATGTATATTCTTAACTTTCCTTTTTATATTCTATCATTTCACATGCGGCATTCTCTATATGATGTTCTGCACTTGGCTTTTTCCACCTGAGATATTATATTCACTTTGTTTTTTTGAGACAGGGTCTCACTGTCGCCCAGGCTGGAGTAGAGTAGTGAAATCATGGCTCATGGCAGCCTCAATCTCTCGGGCTCAAGTGATCCTCCCACCTCAGTCTCTCGAGTAGCTAAGACTACAGGTGCGCACCACCATGCCCAGCTAAATTTTATTTTTTGTAGAGATGGGGTTTCACCATGTTGCCCAGGCTGGTCTCAAACTCCTGGGCTCAAGTGATCCTTTTGCCTCAGTCTCCAAAATGTTGGGATTACAGGCATGAGCCATCGCGCCTGGCTTATATTCACTTTTACATTTCACCAAAATATATTCTTTTCAATGTGCTGCTGAATTCTAATAATATTTTACTTTGGATTTTTAAATTGATATTAATACATAAGAGTGATCTGTGATTTTCTTTCGTTTTTAGGTGCAAACTTTGTTAGAATTTGGTACCAATTTTATATTTGCTTCATAAACAGAATACAAAGTTTTCCTTTTCCTGTGCTCTGAAATTTTCTGTGTTTTATCTATGTTCGCAATTCCCTGTGTTTTGAAGATTTTATAAAATTATCCTTTGGAACCCTGTGGGATTATGTTTTTGGCATTTTAAAATTGCTTTCTCTTATTTCTCACCAGGAAATCAGTTTATTTAGACCTTCTACATTTTCTAGGGTAAACACTAATCAATTATTTCCCTAGGAAATTATCTGTTTATTCCAGGTTTTTAGATTTCCTTGAAAAAAGTTGTGCAAAGTAGTTTCTTAGGATTTTTTAAATGATTGTGTTTAGCAGTACCGTCCCCCTTCCTTCGTTAGAGGGGCCCTTTGCCCGCTCCCTGTGACGAAGGTAGAGTTGCCTCTGTTTCACCGATTCTACCAGGTTGGGTTGATCCCGGCCACCTTACAAGTCATTTGATTTTTGAGTTTCCGATGTTTCCCTGTCTCATCAGCTCTACGGTTTGTGGGCCTCTTGTTTTTCATTCTTTTCCTGCTGTGGACAGATTCAGCGTCCAACTTCTACCACATTCCTACTGAAACCATCCATCTATCCTGGTCCTCATAAAGTTCATCCTGATTCCCTTTGTGAGAAAAGTCAACTATTTACCGTCACCTTCCCCACTCATTCTGAGTGAGGGATCTACAAACATCTTTTTTTTTTTTTTTTGAGATGGAATCTCACTCTGTTGCCCAGTCTGGAATGCAGTGGCATGATCTCAGCTCACTGCACCCTTCATCTCCCGGGTTCAAGTGATTCTCCTCCCTCAGCCTCCTGAGTAGCTGGGATTGCAGATGTGTCTCACCATGCCTGGCTAATTTTTTTGTATTTTTAGTAGAGACAGGGTTTCCCCATGTTGACCAGCTGGTCTTGAACTCCTGAACTCAAGTGATCCAACCGCCTCAGCCTCCCAAAATGCTGGCATTATAGGCATAAGCCACCACTCCTGGCCTAAACATCTATTTCCCCATAACAAAATAGCTGAGGCTGAAAAATGAAAACCTACCATCTGAAGTCAAAAGACAAATGTGTGAAGGATAAGCCATGAAGTTAGTTCTGTCCACTCCACCAGCTTTCTGAATTCATGAAGGCAAAGTCAATTTGCATTTTGTAACTGCTGATAAAGGTGTCCCAAATAAGAAGTATCCGCACAAAGTTTCTATACAGTCAGAATGTACACACTGGCATCACTGATGAAGGAAAAATTCCTGCAGCGCAGAGGGGACTTATCCAAGAATTCCTCAGTCATCAATCTGAGAATGTGACTTTTGAGACAGCTCATTGATGAGATTTTAACTTCAATTCAGTTTGCAAAACATATTATGCAACTACTACAAACCAGGCAGTTTGGTAGATACTAAGAAACTAAGAGGGTTCTTATCATTGGAAACAAAATAATTACCTGAAAATGTAATTAACTGTACTGAAAAGGAGTTTCCACTTTTAAAATACATGACCAGCAGAAGCATAAAATCATCACCAATGCCCATTAGTTGGCAAGGTAGACTATGTAAACCAGTTCCTACATCGAATATGTTTTTCCCAAGTAACATCAGTGGAGCCGCTGATCTTGCTAAGTTCTGAATTTTTAGTAGAGATGGGGTTTTGCCATGTTGGCCAGGCTGGTCTTGAACTCCTGACGTCAGGTGATCTGCCCTTCTCGGCCTCCCAAAGTGCCAGGGTTACAGGTGAGAGCCACTGTGCCCCACCGGGACCATTTCTTTATCACAGATTTCATTTTTCAAGAAAACCCCAGCACTCACCGGTCGGTAGTGAAAATGTACCCCACGTGATCCTTACAGCTTAACAGCAGGACACTGAAGGCTACAGCAAAGAGCACTGAAGGTGAAAATGGCAGAAGAAACAACACGGTGAGAGAGAGATCCACAGGAAGTGGGGGGAGCCTGGGGTTTGCATGCAGAGACTGCACCGGGAGCCTCGGGTGAAGGGGTCTCCGCACCTGTGATGAACAGGGAAACCGTGGAGGACTTCCGTGCCTGCTCCATGTTTCCGGCCCCCAGAGCAGTTCCTACCCGGACACTGGCAGCCACGCTGAAGCCTGCAGGAACCTAAAACGAAAAGGAAACCTGCAACAATGCAACTGCGGCGTGAGAACACATGCAGAGAAGCGGCCTCGTGCCTCACACCTGGTGGGAACACTTGGTCCTAAAAGTTTTGGAAAGACCAATCTGCAACATCCCTTGTCTAGCTGGGAGCCCCCAGGTGATGATGCTGGGCACAGACCAGGCTTTTCTGCAGAGCTTCCATCCTCTGCCACATGGGGATGCTGCACAACCATGTTCTTCCTCTGGGTGTAGGGGGATGCACTGACTCACCAGGAGCCCAGGCTTGTGTCTGGTTTGTTTGTTTTAAACAGGGACAGACTCCAGGTGCGGTGGCTTAAGCCTATAATCCCAGCACTTTCGGGGGCGGAGGCAGGCGAATCACTTGAGGTCAGGAGTTTGAGACAAGGCTGGCTAACATGGTGAAACCCCATTTCTACTAAAAAATGCAAGAATCAACTGGGCACGGTGGCACACGCCTGTAATCCCAGCTACTCGGCAGGCTGAAGCAGAAGAATTGCTTGAACCTGGGAGGCGGAGGTTGCAATGAGCTAGGATAGTACCACTGCACTCCAGCCTGGGCAACAGAGTGAAAGTCCATCTCAAAATAAATGAAATGAAATAAAATAAAATAAGCAGGGACAGGGTCTCACTCTGTCCCTCAGGCTTGAGTGCAGTGTCACAATCTTAGCTCACTACAGCCTCAACCTCCAGAGCTCAAACGATCCTGCAACCTCAGCCTCTCAAGTAGCTGGGATCACAGGCATGTGCCACTGCCCATGGCATAGTGTCTGTCCTGAAAGACCATCCAGGGATTCAGTTTAGAAGACAGGAGTGGAACTAAAGGAACTGCAGGGGAACAACCCTGCCTCGTGGTTAGGGATCAGGAATGTGAAGCCAGGTTGCTTAGGTTCAAATTCCAGCACACCACTTATCAGCTACATCACCCTCAGCAAGTTACTTACTAACCTCTCTAAACCTCCAGAGTTTTGTCTGTAAAAGGGGTTGAATCATAGAACCTATATCATTGGGTTATCGTGGGAATTTAATAAGTCCGTACATGCTAACTGCTTAGAAGAAGCATGTAGGAATTGCTCAATAAATATTTACCATTATTATTTATAAAGTTACCACTTGAAAAATTAATATCAATAAGGAAAAATGAGTCCTCACTTGTTGAAACACGAACATTGCCTTAGGATCAGGACGACTAAGGACCAGCTTAAAGAAAATCTGACATAGGTTGGGGAATAAAAAGTGATAAAAGACTGAGTCTCTGCCTAGAAATTCACAAGTAGGGACAAACATAGAGATCACCTGACTGATTATTTATTTATTACAAAGGGAAAGGCAGTAACTTGACAGGAGACACGTGGCAGGCACCACCTTAACCAAGAAATCAAAGTTAATACCGGCAGGGTGCGGTGGCTCTTGCCTGTACTCCCAGCACATTGGAAGGCTAAGGTGGGAAGACAGCTTGAGCCCAGGAGTTTAAGACCAGCCTGGGCAATGTAACAAGACCAAATTTTTTTAAAAAAATTAGCTGGGGAAGGCCAGGTGTGGTGGCTCACGCCTATAATCCCAGCACTTTGGGAGGCCAAGGCGGGTGGATCACGAGGTTAAGAGATCGAGACCATCCTGGTCAACATGGTGAAACCCCGTCTCTACTAAAAATACAAAAGTTAGCTGGGCATGGTGGTGCACACCTGTAGTCCCAGCTACCCGGGAGGCTAAGGCAGGAGAATTGCTTGAACCCAGGAGGCAGAGGTTGCGGTGAGCTGAGAACATAGGCCATAGAACATAGAACATCTGGGTAACAAGAGTGAAACTCTGTCTCAAAAAAAAAAAAAAAAATTAGCTGGGAGTGGTGGTACACACCTGTAGTACCAGCTACTGAGGAGGCTACGGTGGGAGGATTGCTTGAGCCCAGGAGGTCGAGACTATAGTGAGCCAAGATCATGCCACTGTTAACAGCCTGAGTGACAGAGCAAGATGCTGTCTCAAAGAAAACAAAAACAAAAACACCACCAACAACTAAAAAGGTCATATCACCAACACTGAGACAGATCAACATCACGTGCTTCCTGATACGGTGCACTAAGAAGGTCACGGCATCACTTCTGTAGCTTTCTTGCCCAAAACGGACAATCTAAATCTATTTATAAGGAAACATCAGCTGCACCACATCGAGTGAACTTCTACAGATAATGGCCCATGTTCTTCAAAAATGCCAAGGTCAAGAAGGATGAAAGAATAATGAAGATCTGTTCCAGATTAAAGAACACTAAAGAGACGTGACACTAGGGAAACTTAGTGATAAAGGACATCACCAGAGCAATTGGTATTGTTTTGTACTGACTATATTGGTATTGTATTTGGACATGGACTGTGTAGATAGACCAGACAGAACAAACGGGGCAAAATGTGAACAACTGGTGAATCTGAGGAAAGGACATCTTTCTGTTGATTAAGAAAAAATATAAGTGTAAATTCTTACAAGCCTATTGGAAAGTATATGGAAACATATGCAAAAGACATAAAGTCATACCTTTGTTTCACTTTTATAAATCTTAAAGAAATAATCAGACAAGTCTACAAAGATATTTGTCCCAGGATGTTCCTTGAAGAGCTGTTAATATTGAAACATTGAAAATAAACTCTTCAACCATAGGAAATTGATTTTAAAAGTATACCACATATAGTGGAATCCTATATACCATTAAGCATTTTGGCTTAGCTATAGTTAATGAATTTACTCAAATGTAAATGTAAATAAAATACTAAAACTGTAGTAAAGTATCCATGTTAAAAAACTCTGCCAAGGATAGGAAAACAAAAACAACCATAGGTCTGCAAGAGAATAATTCTTTAAAAAAAAACCAGGAAATGTATACTCTCTGTACTTTTAAAACATAACCAGTATCAGAGGGAAAAAACCTAAGCGTTACTACTGCAAAAAATGCCAAGCGCATTTTCTGGGTTGAGTTTCTCCCCCACATTACAAACGCCATTTTCTCTTTTAATTTTATGTTTCGAAAATGGTACATGCTTCCTTCAGAATCTCCAGTTGATGTTTTCAGGAAAACAAAGTCAAAGAAAAGCTTCCTAATGACTGGTGTTTCCTAAGATCAAAAAGGCTGACTCATGCTCCACTGTACGCATAGAACCCATTTTGCTTATCTCTCCATCCACCCATGGACACATAGGTTGCTTCCACCTTTTGTCTCCTGTTACGCTGCTGTGAACATAGTTAACAAATACCCCTTTAAGCCAGGCGCAGTGGCTCATGCCCGTAATCCCAACACTATGGGAGACCAAGGGGGGCAGATCACCTGAGGTCAGGACTTCGAGACCGGCCTGACCAACATGGTGAAACTCTTGTCTGTACTAAAAATACAAAATTAGCCGGATGGGGCGGCGTGTGCCTGTAATCCCAGCTACTCGGGAGGCTGAGGCAGGAGAACACTTGAACCCGGGAGGCGGAGGTTGCAGTGAGCCGAGATCATGCCATTTTACTTCAGCCTGGGTAACAAGAGTGAGACTCCATCTCAAAAAAAAAAAAAAAAAATCCCTTTAAGACCTTGCTTTCAGTTCTTTTGGGGATCTACCTAGGAGTGGCCACACTGTGTTTTCAGAGGCTTCAGAACCAGGCAGGAGCAGACATGGTGGCACAGGCAGCATGGTATTTGTGGCCATATACCCCGTCTCATACCTTTGCTAAGCCACCCACCTGGCCCCTCAAGGCATTTGTGTTGTGGCAACTGAAAAAGATTCTAAAAGTATGGAAACAAATCTTTCAAGGGAAGATTCTGCTGGGAGATGTGTTAGGAGAGGGAGAAGCAGCAGATCACGTGCAGTTCCTGTCCAGCTCCCTTCACTTCCCAGGGAAAATCCAGTCGTAGCAAAGGTACCCTCCCACGCTCAAGGATGGGATTGGACTTTGTCCATCATTTTACCAACGATTCACGTACGAATGCCTGTGCTCACCCATCGACTCTTTCAGATACCGAGCAAGGAAACGCCTGGCACCTCCCCCACGATTGGCCCCTGCTGCTTACCATGTACACAACAATGGCCAGTTCATACACGATGGACTGAGCGCCCAGCTCCACCATGCCGAGGATGCCTGGTGAAGAGAGACAGCTGTCGCCTTGCACTCAGACAGGGCCCCCGGGTTCCCCACCAGTCACCGCCATCCAACCTCATACGGACCGCTGAGGAAGCTCCCGACCTCATAGGCCCACCACTCCATGCACAGCATCAGCATGCTGGGGACGGCCAGGCGGAGGAAGGAGGCCCAGTCCTGCAGGCACTCGAGCGACCAGCCTGTGGGCAGGACACACACGTTTCCAGTAGATCTGGCCATCAGGCCGGAACTCAACCCCAGGCAAAACCCACGTCCCAGTTGGAAGACAAAAGGCAGTCGTTACCTCCCCATGTCGCTTGATGCAGTTTTTTCCCAAGGATGTAGAAAAGAGGAGTAGAGCCAGGGTGTACTGGGAAATCAAATTCGCCAGTGCAGAGCCTCTGGAAAGAACAGTCCCAGTGAGAGGGAGGTACCCCTCCTGCGCCTCTCCCTGCCCCACTCAGTGTGGAGAGGAGATTCAGCCCTTGCTGTGCTGTCCTCAGCAGGCCCTGTGGTCTTGTTCCCAGAGCAGTATCACCTTCCATCCCTGACAGTGCTTTCCACAGTGGTGCAGGAAAAAGCCACGCATGGACACAAGAACCAGCTGAAGGGCCCTCTCTTCTCCCTCCTGGAAAAACCACATGCAAGCCATCCCTTCTCCCTGTCCCAAGAGCGTGTTGGACTCACATGACCCCAAGATGCAGTTGATGGAGAAACAGATAGTTGGCGAGGGCATTGACAAGGTTGGCTGCAACTCCAGTTACGATCTGGGGCAGTACAATTTCCTGGAACAAGGACACGGCATGCCACCCTTGAGATCCACAGAACAGGACTGCCTTTCTGCCGGCCAAGCACACACCAGGCTCCAGCCGGCCCACTCAGCAGGTGTCAGAGGCATAGCAGCGGGGCTGGACTGGAAAGGCCCTTTCTCTTCCTTCTCTCTTTGAGGCATAAAGTGAGGAGTTCTGGCCACAGAGAGACACAGGCAAGCTATGTTCAACAGCAGGGATGGAAGCAGAGAAACGGCTTATTTCCAACAGGGCAAGGACTGGCAGGGGCTCAAAGGTCAACAAGCCATCTTTGACACTGGACTATAGGAGAAAACGAAAATTTTCTTGACCAAAATAGAAATTCAGAAAGTTGACCTAAGATCTTGAAGAAACCAGAGTTTCATTCTAGAGTATGGAAGGGATTCCAACATACCTAATTCTCAAAAGTGCAGCGACAGGAGAAACATCCAGACTATTTGGTGTCTCAGAGTAAGACGGGGCATGAAAGTAAAATTACATCAGATCAAGGAAGTAAAACTCTGTCCCGCCATGCATCAGGATAGAATAACAGAGACAGATAAAGTCAGTGCAAAGGGAAGAGGAAGCATCCTTTCTCCCAAGGCCATGCTATCCCCACAAAGTGACATTACTCCCCCTATTGGAATGACAAGTGCTTTCTGACTCATTGAGAAACTTTGTCTCTAAAATCGCTGAAATGAGCCGGGCCTGGTGGCTCATGCCTATAGTTCCAGCACTTTGGGAGGCCAAGGCAGGTGGATCACGAGGTCAGGAGATCGAGACCATCCTCAATAACATGGTGAAACCCCATCTCTACTAAAAATACAAAACATTAGCCAGGCGTGGTGATGCTTTGATCTCAGCTACTCGGGAGGCTAAGGCAGGAGATTCACTTGAACTCAGGAGGCGGAGGTTACAGTGAGCTGAGATCCCGCCACTGCACTCCAGCCTGGGCGACAGAGCAACACTCCATCTCAAAAAAAAAAAAAAAAAAAAAAAAAAAAAAAATTTCCCTGAAATCAGATTGTTCAGAAACATTGCTGTTTGAAATCATATCAGGAAAAATAAAACATTCCACTCTTGCCTGGAGGCTCAGTATCACTTTAATATAAAAAGTTGCCTCAATTTCCAACCCAGGCCACTGCACCCCAGCCTGGGTGACAGATTGAGATTCCGTCTCGAAAGAAGGAAGGGAAGGAAGGAGGGAAGGAAGGAGGGAAGGAAGGAGGGAAGGAAGGAAGGAAGGGAGGAGGGAGGGAGGGAGGGAGGGAAGGAAGGAAGGAAGGAAGGAAGGATTGATTTAACTCAGGTGGTGGCACGGAGGATTGGGAAGAGCAGGCAGAAGCTACAGGACCAGATGACTGACCAGGTATGGGAGGGGAAAGATGGAGTTGAGGGTGGGACAGGGAGGACAGGTTACTGGGAGTGAAAATGGCCGAGGCCACACAATTCCACCCACTGCCACAGAATGCAAGAAGGCAGAGGAGCAGCCCTGTGGGAGGACAAGAGGAGGAGGCCAAGCCTGCAACATGCATGCGTCTCCATTCCCAGTGAAGTGACCTTCTCCTCCTCCCGCAGCTACCACCTGGCTCTCTTCCCACTCTCTGCCCTTCCTGGGGGCATTCACTTTCTCCAGACTCCCAGATGCTTCTCTTTGGTTCTACGCTCAGCTAGTGGTCAGCCTGTCTTCTCAGGGAAGGGCCCTGGGGCAGAAATTCCTTCCACCCTGGGGCCCGACAGCCCCAGCCATTTCTACAGAACCCAGCCACCATCCTATCTCCCACTGCTCCCACAGGGCAAAGTCTTTCTTCATCATAGACCCTCACCATCATTTGTTTGGATCATGTCTGTAACTCTCGCCTCTTCCTCTGCCAATATTAGTTAATTTCCCAAAACTAAATGCCCCAGCAGAGGACACAAGGCCTGGCGCATGCTGACCCAGGGGGCAGCCTACCTCTGGATGCCATCATCTCTGTGTCCCCTACCACCACTGTGGCCTAACAAGACTCTGCCGTCCCAGCCCCTAAGGACAAGCTCGCTGTCCCTCTGTCTGGGATACCTGCCTTCCTTCCTGACCTTGGAAACCCCACGTGTCCTCTGTAACCAAGCTCCCAACCCCGCTCAGCTTGTGGCTCCTACTTTCAGGCCTTTCCCTGTGCCCCAGAGAACTGGAGAGAAGCCTTCCACACGCACCGTCCTCAGTAGGCCACATCAGACCCTGAGGTTAGGGCCACTGCACTTGTTGGAGGACTGAGTCCAGAGGAGGCCCTGCCGTCTGCTAAGGCATCCACCTGCCTTAGACAAGCGTCTAGATGGAAAGGAGACTGCCCAGAGCCGGATGTGCAGGTTTCCTTCTTTCTAGTCTACACCTGTTTCTGATATGTCATTCTAACACTAATAGGGATTCCAAATGTTCTTGTTTTGTTGATAGAGTGATATCCTGCCTGGGTGCAGTGGCTCATACCTATAATCCCAGCCATTTGGGAGACTGAAGCAGGAAGATTGCTTGAGATCAGAAGTTTGAAAACAGCCTGGACAACATAGCAAGACCCCATACCTACTTTAAAAACTTTTTTTTTTTTTTGAGACAGAGTCTTGCTCTGTCACCAGGCTGGAGTGCAGTGGCATGATCTCAGCTCACTGCAACCTCCGCCTCCCAGGTTCAAGCAATTCTCCTGCCTCAGCCTCCCGAGTATCTGGGACTACAGGTGCATGCCACCACGCCCAGCTAATTTTTGTATTTTTAGTAAAGACGGTGTTTCACCATGTTGGCCAAGATGATCGATCTCCTGACCTCGTGATCTGCCCGCCTCAGCCTCCCAAAGTGCTGGGATTACAAGCGTGAGCCACCGGACCTGGCCTAAAAATGTTTTTTTACTAGGGTAATATCTTAACTTTAAGAACAGTGCATTGGTGGGGAAACTTCCTCCCTTCCTCCTCCCCCCACCGGCCTCTGTTTCATGTGCCTGGGGAGCCTACCAGTGTGGCCGGGATCTATTGCCAGGTACCCCTGTTTACCTGGACTTCTCTGGAAGAATATGGAGAATCCCACATACGCTGACTCATAAATCTACTGCTACCAAGCCAGGGCAACATGCTGGGGACCTCGGCCATGACTGTTTAGTCAATAGGAAGAGCTGTGGCTGACATTAGGTGTCACTGGAGTTTGAGCTGTCAAGTCCTCACTGAGAAAAGTGGGGCCATTTAGACAGAACAGAGTAGACAGGTGGGTTCCCTCTCTGCCCGACGAGGCGCCCCCAGCCTGCGCTCTGTCCCGGGAGCAAACAGGCATGCACCCTTCTTTCCAGAACACTGGTTAAATGCAGAGCCAAAGAACACTGTAGCTCTGATCCCGCCCTGCCAATGACAATATTTCCAAGTGGGAATTGGATACGAGTTTTCCAGAGCCAAATATAACGTGTTCTTTCCTTGATATCACTTAACAAATCTCTCGACATCCAAGTCCTATGTGCACAACACTGAGAAAATACCTTTCAGTGGCCCCCAGCAGTGAGCTCCCTCCACCCTGGAGTCCCCTGGTCCCGCAGTATCTTCAGGGCCCCCATTCCCGGAAAGGTACAAATTCCCATTAACCTCCCAAAGGAAGAGAACACTCAGCATTACCTGGTTGAGCAAATATTTAACTTGTAACAAATAAAGAAAGGTTGCCTACAAGAGAATGAGAGAGATGAATGTTAGTGTTTCGCCTTGCCACACAGCAGTTGATGTCACATGGCAGGGAGCTAGGAGCCACAGCCAAGGCTTGGCTGCCCTCTGCTCCCACACGGCGCCACAGAGACTGGCATTTCAGGAAGGGGCTGGGGCCAGGGGGTTATGGCCCCGGGGCTTCCCACCTCTCCTCTATGGGTGAATATGCCCCAAGCATAGTCCCTCCATCTGGCAAAAGGAGGTGCAGTTTCCCTGGATGCATGGCCAGGACTCTTCTGGGGACACTAACATGGAAAGGGGCCCCTGGGCAGACTCTAGGTAGGCACCTCCATGTAGACTGGCCTTATGTGGTGGAATAATGAAAGACTGTAACATTGACAAGGTTTCAGGATAAATGAGTGAGCACAATGCCAATTCTGAGGGCAAATGGTGTCCCTAGATCCATACGTTGAAGCCCTAGAGTCTCCAATGTGACTCTTTGGAGGTCTTCAAAGGGAGATTAAATTAAAATGGGGTTTTAGGGTGAGGCCCTAATCCAATAGGACTGGTGTCCTTATAAGAAAACAGGAGACGCCGGGGAATGAATGCGTGGGGGACAGCCTGCAGAGGGGGGCCGCTGCAGCCAAGGAGAGAGGCCACAGAGGACACCAACCCTGCCGCAACTTGACCTTGGACTTCCAGCTTCTGGAACTGTAAGAAAATAAAATTCTGGCTGGGCACAGTGGCTCATGCCTGTAATCCCAGCACTTTGGGAGGCCGAGGTGGGCGGATCACCCGGTCAAGAGATTGAGACCCTACTGGCCTGCATAGTGAAACCCCCTGTCTACGAAAAATACAAAAATTAGCTGGGCGTGGTGGTGTGCACCTGTAGTACCAGCTAATGGGGAGGCTGAGGTGGGACGATCACTTGAGCCCGGGAGGCAGAGGTTGTAGTGAGTGAAGATTGTGCCACTGCACTTCAGCCTGGGCGACAGAGTGACACCCTATCTTTAAAAAAAAAAAAAAAAAATAGCAAGACTTTTTCTTTAAAAAAACTAAAAAATTAGCCAAGCATGGCGACATATGCCTGTAGTTTCAGCTACTCAGGAGGCTGAGGCAGGATGATGGCTTCAGCCCAGGAGGTCAAGGCTGCAGTGAACTACTGCACTTCATCCTGGGTGACAGAATGAGATCCTGTCTTAAAAACACCAAAAAAAAAAAAAAAAAAAAAAGGAAAGCCAGGCATGGCGGCTCACACCTGTAATCCCAGTACTTTGGGAGGCCAAGGCAGGCAGATCATGAAGTCAAGAGATCAAGACCATCCTGGCCAACCTAGTGAAACCCCATCTCTACTAAAAATACAAAAAAAAAAATTAGCTGGGTGTGGTGGCACACACCTGTAGTTCCAGCTACTCGGGAGGCTGAGGCAGGAGAATCACTTGAATCCGGGAGGTGGAGGTTGCAGTGAGCCAAGATCGCATCACTGCACTCCGGCCTGGTAAAAGAGCACATCTTCATCTCAAAAAAAAAAAAAAGAAAGAAAGAAAAGAAAAAAAACTTAGCTCTCATTGTTCATTGACCATACACTGCTGTGTCAAACATTAACCCATGCTTATGGTTCTGTGTGGTCAAGCTCAGCAGACCAGAAAAAGTCTAAAGGTTCTAAGCGACACCCTCAGGGGTTGTGAAATGGGTGAGACTTTGCCCTTGTTTAAAATAAAAGTGCATTTTTCTCCATGAATGATTCTGGAAGTCTCTCCAGCTCTACTCCAGGCCTCCTGGAGTAGCCTCAATCTTGGAGTTCTTCGAGACGAACATCCGTTTTGCCCTTAGCAGGCATAAACAAAAACAGGCTTCCTTGAAGGCACCAACACCACAGAAGAGAATCATCTAAGACTGAGCCAATACATTGGGCTCACAGATACGGTGGCTGCCTTGCACCCACGGACCCCAGGAAGGGAACCTCTTAGCCCTTGAGCACTTACAGGAAGAGCTGGAATGAAGATCGTGACATAGGTCTGAGTAAGCCTAAGTAACGAAAAGAAAACAAAAACTGTGACAGAGGCCTCGGTTTCAAGGGAAAGGTAGGCAGAAGAAAATAACTAAAACTGCCGTTTGCATTCTTGGCTCTTTAGAAATTAATGGACTTAAATTGCTGGAGTAAATGTGAAAATTTGCATATAAAGCTTGCCATCTTAAAACCCAGATAACGTTTCTTGGTTCTTTTGTGTCTTTATATCTAGGAAGCGTTTTTCAATTTCAGCACCATCGCCAGGTAATTCTCCACCTGTTGTGGGGTGCTGTCCCACAGCCTCCTGGCTTCTACCAGGAGCAACCCCTACTGCCAGCTGTGATAGCCAGAAACATCTACAGACATTGCCAAATGTCTCCTCGGTTCAGAGCTGCTGATCTAGATAAGAGCTTTGAAAGCTCTTACCCGGCCAGGCACAGTGGCTCACACCTGTAATTCCAGCACTTTGGGAGGCCAAGGTGGATGGATCAAAAGATTAGGAGTTCAGGACCAGCCTGGCCAATATGGTGAAACTCCATCTCTACTAAAAATACAAAAATTAGCTGGGCATGGTGGCCGGCACCTGTAGTCCCAGATACACAGGAGGCTAAGGCAGGAGAATTGCTTGAACCCAGGAGGTGGAGGTTGCAGTGAGCCAAGATCACACCACTGCACTCCAGCCTGGGAGACACAGCGAGACTCCATTAAAAAAAAAAAAAAAAAAAAAAAAGAATCCTGGGAGGTGGGGACCAGGGCATAGATGGGTTTGAAAGCACCCAGGTGATTTTAATATCAACCAAGGTCAAGATATACTAAACTTTGAGCAACGCCACAAACTACCAACCCACATGGAGGGTGTTGCAAACCTATTTTCGTTCAAAACTCTCAGCCATGCAGGTCACCCAGGAGGGGAGTGGGTACATCTCGGGTGCCAGGTGTGAAAAGTACTAAGACCTAGGAGACGTCAGCCAAGGAGAGACTGGCACCACTCTGGTGTGCAGCCTTGTCCCTGGCCTTGGCTGCACCCAGACGGGATGAACTTTCTGTGGGATGGACGCCCAGTCCCACCACACAGGTCCCATCTTACCTGGACACGCCTGGGTCCTGCCTGAAGAGCAGCAGGATGTGTTGGGTGTTGAGAAAGAGCGCCCAGCAGGGGAAGCAGCAGAGGAGCAGGATGAGGGCGCTTCGCTGCAGTATCACGCCCACGTGCTTCAGATTCTGGCTCCCGTAGGTCTGGGTGGCACACAGCCAAAATGAGCCCATTAGCATAGACCCAGCACCCCAGCCATACCCCAGAAGCCTGCAATTGTGCCTCATAAAGAAGCAGGTTGGGCTCAGCACACTGGCTCATGCCTGAAATCCCAGCACTTTGGGAGGCCGAGGCAGGCAGATCATGAGGTCAGGAGATTGAGCCTATCCTGGACAACATGGTGAAACCCGTATCTACTAAAAATACAAAAAAATTAGCTGGGTGTGGTGGCGCGCCCCTGTAGTCCCAGCTACTCGGGACGCTGAGGCAGGAGAATTGCTTGAACCCAGGAGGCAGAGGTTGCAGTGAGCCGAGGTCGTCACTGCACTCCAGCCTGGCGCCTGGTGACTGAGACTCTGTCTCAAAAAAAAAAAAAAAAAAAAAAAACATTAGCCGGGCGTGGTGGCGAGCACCTGTAATTGCAGCTACTCACGAGGCTGAGGCAGGGGAATCGCTTGTACCCAGGAGTCAGAGGTTGCAGTGAGCCAAGATTGCATCACTGCACTCCAGCAAGACTCCGTCTCAAAAAAATAAGAATAAAAAAAAAAAAGAAAAGAAAAGAAAGAAGAAGCAGGTTGGCCGGGCAAAGTGGCTCAGGCCTGTAATCCCAGCACTCTGGGAGGCTGAGGCAAGTGGATCACTTGAGGCCAGGAGTTTAAGACAAGCCTGGCCAACATGGTGAAACCCTGTCTCTACCGAAAATACAAAAACTAACCGGGCATGGTGGCGCACACCTGTAATCCCAGCTATTTGGGAATATGAGGCAAGAGAATAGCTTGAACCCTGGGAGGCAGAGGTTGCAGTGGGCTGAGAACGAGCCATGCCCCTAGAGGCTTTGCCCCAGTGTTTAGGTCAGAGAAAGATGATGTGACAGATGCTTTTCAAACTCAGCTTCCAGTACCATCACCGGGGGAACATTTTCAAAACCCTGATGCCAGGGTCTCCCTAATGACATTCTGGACTTAATTCATCCAGGGCGATTCAGAGACCCGTATCTTTTTTTTTTTTTAATTCTATTTAAAACAATTTTTCTTTTTGCAGAGGTAAACAATCTGAAATTCATACTTCATTTGTTTTCAGAAACTGAAAAAAAATTTTTTTTCAAATTAAGAACAGAAGCCAGGCTGAGCATTGTGTGTCACGCCTATAATCCCAGCATTTTGGGAGGCTGAGACAGGAGGATTGCTTGAGCCCAGGAGTTCGAGACCAGCCTATGCAACATGGTAAAACCCCATCACAACAAAAAACACAAAAAATTAGTTGGGTGTAGTGGTGCATGCCTGTAGTCCACCAACTTGAGAGGCTGAGGCAAGAGGATCACTGGAGCTCCGGAGTTCGAGGCTGCAGTGAGCTGTGGGTGTGCCACTGCAGCCTAGCCTGGGCGACAGAGCAAGACTCTGTCTCCAAACAAAACAAGCCAAATTTTGCACATCTTTTCAAGTTGTGCACAGAACTATACCAAATTCAAACCAAACACGTGGGGAGCGATAGAGGGGAACTTTACAAAGTGCCCCCTATTTGTTCAAAATATAGTATAAGACAGTCATGCAGACAAACACTAGTTCACAAGGCTGAAAGAAACCCAGTGACATTTCAAAGAAAGCAGGCCAGGAGAAGCAGGTTGCTGGCCAGGAGAAACGGAGTCGCTGGCCGACAGACACCGCAGGTGCTGCTGCTGGGCTCTCGTTGCCAGTGGGGCTCTGCCATCTACACTGGAGAAAAGGTCTGAGGTCACTGTGAGTGTGTGGCCACTTCCATTTACCTGGGAGATGAGGGTGTCACAAGCAGAAGATAAGCCAAATCCCACCGAGACACCGGTGACGTTGATAACCTGTAAACAAACCCAAAGATGAGTACCTGCAGAGTTAGAGGAGGAAGGGAAGACTACATCCCTGCGTGTGTTGATCAGAGCCTGCAAAGCTCCTCCTTCAGCATTCACAAGGCAATTTTATCAACTCTGTTAGCTGCCTGGGCCCCGCGCTCAGACTGAAGCCATTCTCACAGGTTTAACAAAAATTCTGGACAGAACTAGAGTATTCATCAGGCTGCACTTTGACCCACTTCCTTATAACTGAAAGTCACATGGTACCAGACACTGACCATGCACATCCCCGTCGTTCCTACAGATGGGATTTCTGGTGTTACGATCACAAGGCTATTGTTTAAGAATTGTTGGCCTGGGACGGTGGTTCGTGCCTGTAATCCCAGCACTTTGGGAGGCCAAGGTGGAAGGATCGCTTGAGCCCAGGAGTTCAAGACCAGCCTAGGCAGCATGATGAAACCTCATCTCTACAAAAAGTACAAAAACTAGCAGGCATGGTGGCACGCTCCTGTAGTCCCAGCTATTTTTGGAGGCTGAGGTAGGAGGATCACTTGAACCCAAGAAGCAGAGGTTACAGTGAATGGAGATTACACCACTGTACACCAACCAGTTTCAAGACCCCCATAAAGGAACTGAATCAGCATGAGAACAGTTTCTTCATCTCCCTGTCACATGACTTCATGCTGCACTCTTTAACCAATCAACAATCACACTTCAGCCCATTCGAAAACCCTTAAAATCCCTAGCCCTAAACTCTTCGTGGGAGACAGATTTGAGGTTTCCTCATTCAGTGGCCTTACAATTAAACCTCTTTCACTGTTGCAACCTGGCGTCTTGGCGTGTTGAATTGCCATAAGCAAGGCGACAAACCTATTATGGCTATAAGATTTGGCTAGGTTAAAGGACACGCACAAGCTTGGAAGGGGAAGAAAGTCTAGGCCAGAGATGATTACCTAGACTTTTAAAAGTCATTTTGCTCTCCAATTTCAGGGATCAGGGACACTTCTTACCGGAATGCAATGACACAGCAGCAGAGAAGAGTCCACCTACTGGAGACCTAGCATGGTCTGCGTCCGTACCCTGGAAGGCACTAGGAGTGCAGAGGTAGTCTGAAGTCCAGGTTAGTGCCAGAGCCTTTCCAGATGTGCTCACCTTCACCAGGGTCAGCGGCAAACCCTGAAGCTTCGGGGAGCCCAGGGCAGTGCCCTCAAACCAGGGAGTGGTATCACAGGATGTCTGATGCATACCCCATCTGGAACCAGGTACCTCCACCTGATTCTACAGCAGGGAACCCATGGGCAACAGCCCAAACTGCACCCAGCCTGGAAGCCCTGACTTTGATAAGTCTCTGGCCACATCCTGTAATTCCTTGGCCAAAGAGAGTCTGCTGAGGCTTGCTAAGTGCATTTCTGTCTTCCCTTCTATTGCAAATACAATACTTAAAAACAAAATGGGGCGCTGGGCGCGGTGGCTCACCCTTGTAATCCCAGCACTTTGGAAGGCCGAGGTCTGCCAAAGATCACTTGAGGTCAGGAGTTCTAGAACAGCCTGGCCAACAAGGTGAAACTATATATACATAGACACAAAAATTAGCCAGGCGAGGTGGCAGGCGCCTGTCATCCCAGCTACTCAGGAGGCAGAGGCAGGGAGAATTTCTTGAACCCAAGAGGTGGAGGTTGCAGAGCTGAGATTATGCCACTGTGCTCCAGCCTGGGTGACAGAGCAAGACTCTGTCTTGAAAAAACAACAATGGATAATTAAGCCTAGGGTTGTCCATGTTGCCCCCTAAAGCCAAAATAAAATAAGCCATATGTACTCATAGCTAGTTCCACGTACATTTGGTGACTAAGTTCCCAGCAGTCTTGCATAGTTCACAGGTAGCAAACTCAAATGCCTGGTGAGACCAGGCAGATAAGTGAAAGTGTGTCTCCATCAGGGCCGGAGCAAAGGGGAACATGCATCCACCCAAAGAGCCATTGAATCCACTTTTCTACAAACACCCAAACTAGACAAACCAAACCCTTCGGTCTCGCATGGCCAGTTGACAATTCCTGGCTGAGATAGATGATATGTGTCTGGTTTTGGGGGTTTGCATCTGCAATACGGAGAGGATTTGGAGTTCTTGTCAATTTTAAATTTGGACACAAAAATCTAGACTTTCGCCTTCCAGACCCATTTCTAGATTAGGACTATGAGTAAGACAGACAACTGAGTGGGGGGGTATGGGGGAAGTCACTGCCTCCCGAGGAAGTCACACTTGAACTCCCCTTTTACTCTTCCCTTCCCCGAACTGTGGGACGAAGAGTGGGAATCAGAGCACCATGAATCAGAAATAAGATGATGGCTGGGCACGGGGCTCACGCCTGTAATCCCAGTACTTTGGGAGGCCAAGGCAGGTAGATTGTTTGAACTCAGGCGTTTGAGACCAGCCTGGGCGACACGGTGAAACCCCGACTCTACTAAAAATACAAAAATTAGCCAAGTGTGGTGGTGCACACCTGTAACCCCAGCTACTTGGGAGGCTGAGGCAAGAGATTTGTTTGAACCGGGAGGCAGAGGTTGCAGTGAGCCGAGATCACGCCACTGCACTCCAGCCTGGGCGACAGAGCAAGACTTCATCTCAAAAAAATAAAATAAAAAATAGAAATGAAATGATGTGGTAGACAGAATAATGCCCCCTAAGATGTTCCCATCCTAATCCCCAGAACCCAGGAATCTGCGAGGTTATATGGCAAAGGGGAATTAAGGCTGCAGCACCTTGATTTTAGCCCATGAAACCCACTCCAGACTTCTGCCCTCCAGCACTGTAAGAGAGTAAGTCTGTGAAGGTTTCAGTCACGATGTTTTGGTGATTTGTTATAGCAGCAGCAGGAGACAAACACAGACAGCGTTGGTAAACCTGCCAGAAAGCCCACCACGTACCGCGATCGCCAGCGTGACCGCGTCCAGCTCCAGCTTGCCTAGGTGGCCGCAGAACACGGAGCTTATGAAGCTGATCAGGAACACCAGCAGCTGAACCAAGAACTGGGAAGAGAGGGGAATGGGAAGGGAGGTGAGTGCCCACCATCGCAGGAAAGCCTGAGGCCCCAGGGGTGACCCCGACCCAACGACCCAACGATTCCAGTCAGAAGTAAAGAAATCCAGCTTCAGTGAGCCTCTGCCGCCTTTCATAGGCAAATGTACAATTTCTGGGGCTGGGGGTGGGGGCCTCTTGAAATCTCAAAACATTTATTTGCAACCACGGGGTCAGAATCACTTTTTTGAGAACTTCCCAGCCTTTTCGGTTTTTCACTTCAGTTTCTCAAGCCATAGAGCACATTAAGTTTCCTCTGAAATCTGCAGAGGCTGCCTTCTGGGATAACCCCCTTGTTATCCAAGGTTCCTAGTGTGGACTGGAGAGAATACAGGATCCAACAGCAAAAACCCACTCCAGCCAGGAAGTCCGCAGACAGGAGGAGCTGGAGGTAGCGATGAGATCGTCCACCTGGAGTGCCAGGTGGAATCGGGATTCTCAGGGGGAAACAGAAGGGGCCCACTGAGCACTTTGCATTCTAGGAAGCCTCAGATGTGAAGGCAAGTTCTGGAATATTGAGCCATTTCTTTTTTTTTTTTTTATAAATTTTTTTTTTTTTTTTTTTTTTAAAGATGGGGTTTCACCCTGATGGCCAGGCTGGTCTTGAACTCCTGACCTCAGGTGATCCACCCACCTCAGCCTCCCAGAGTGCTAGGATTACAGGCGTGAGCCACTGCGCCCGGCTTGAGCCATTTCTTCCTCGAAATTCCAGCGGGCAATTCTATGAACTGCTCCACAGTGCTTTCAGTGCACGATTGGATAACGAGCTTATTTCTGGAGGTTAACTTAAAATCACCTCCTGCCTCCCACCCACCAGACCCAGGCAGTCCAGGATCTCTCTTGGGGAAGCCCCCTCTCCCCTGGCAGTCTACGTGGCCCAAAAGGAGGGGTTCACATGACCCCTGCTCCCTAGGAGGAGAGAATGGGTGCCTAAGGATTTGCTGCTGCCACTGCTGCCTACATCTACTCCATGGGGCCTTCACTGAAGCTGGTGCCCCAGGGTTGGTGATGCTTGCCACTGGTCCAGCTGCAAGGCCGCCTCTCACCGCCCTCAAGGAGTACAGACTCTGCTGTGCTGAGCCCGCAGAAAAGTCCCTCTTCCTAGGGCTCCAGTGACTTAGCTTCTAGAGCTGACCTCCTCCAGGCTCACACACAGCCCATCTGCCAGCTCTGCAACCACCCCCAAATTCAGGCCCCTGAGCCATGATGGTTCCTATCATCTCCCTCTTTTCTTCCCCAGAATCCACACCTAGGGAGAGACCATTTTCAACTCCTGTGATGGGCCCAGACCTTCAAAGCATGCAAAGCCTGTTCGTAACCGTGTGTGTGTGAGTGTGTATGTGTGTGTGTGTGTGTGGAGCAGATGTATCTTTCTTGTGTCAACTTCTACATGACTCAGGTACCTCTCTCTACCACAGAAACCAAGTGTGAATGTAATCTCCAACAGTCCCTCAGCTACTGAGCAGGAGGAGCACTTTTGCAATGTCCTGGGTGAATAATCCAAAATAAGACTGAAGATGGGAATAAAAGGGGGTGGGGTGGAGGTGTCAATCAAAAAGGCTGACATGAAGAACCAGATGCTGTAGAATCTAAAGCTAGAGCCAGTGGACGTCCCGTAGGCCTGTACCAGCAACGGTGACACATGATTTAGGCGTTGTCACCACCCTTACAGATATCCCCTGTGGTTTCATTAGGTGCAGCTTGGTGTCTGTTTCAGTTGTGAATTCAGGTACCTTTAAAGGCCACAGGGTCCCCTCTGTGTGTGAACTCGGCATCACTTCCAAATCTTTTCAGCTTACTGAGCTTTAAGCCTTTGCATGTCATTTGTCACAGGCGGTTGTGTTCACAGAATCTGTCTTCTCCTTCCCCCCACTCCACGGTTCCCTGCCTCCCTGCGGGCCACCTGTGAGCTGTTTCTCATGGCTTCGTGTGGAAACGTCCTCAGTCTCCCCTACTGCCAGGCCTTTGGAGTCCCTCCCAGATTTTGCCATCACAAATTGCATTGCCCTGAACATCTTTCTCACTTGGGTGGGGGCCAGTCCAAGGGTGAGAATCATTAGATGTCTTGGATACAAAAGGCCAGGAAGTCGAGCTGAGCTAAACTAATCCAGGTGAGATGCACCTTCAATGTCAATGCCAGCAAAAACGTTTTTTGAGAGCCGCTGCGGCTCTGCTGGGGTTACAGCAACAACCGTGTGCTCCGACTGCGTGAGTCAGGCAGCCTCATGCAGCCAGCCCATCCTGAACGTCCGTGCCTGGGATCTCGGCTTGAGTCCAGATTTGCTAACCTCTTCTCAGATCCTGGTTTCAAGCCCTTTGGATAAATGCTTGGCCACAGACTGTGAATCATGTACATAAGGGTCATCTGGGAGCCTGTGCCCTGGCCCATCGCAAGACCCAGGAGGCTAGGCCGGGCTCAGTGGCTCATACCTGTAAGGGTTCAGTGGTTCACACCTATAATCCCAGCACTTTGGGAGGCCGAGGCAGGTGGATCACCTGAGGTCAAAAGTTCAAGACCAGCCTGGCCAACATAGCAAAGCCCCGTCTCTACCAAAAATACAAAAAATTAGCTGGGTGCTGTGGTGCATGGCTGTAATCCCAGCTACTTGGGAGGCTGAGGCAGGAGAATCGTTTGAACCCTGGAGGCAGAAGTTGCAGTGAGCCGAGATTGCACTGCTACACTCCAGCCTGGGTGACCGAGACTCTGTCTCAAAAAAAAAAAAAAAAAAAAAAAAAAACGACCCAGGAGTTTGGTGGGGCTGAGGAATCTTCATTTCAACATGTCCCCATGCTCCCTCACACACACCCAGACTAGGTGCATGGGGTCCTGGGTCACATTTCTAGCGTGCTCCAGACCCTCTGGGACTGTGCTATCACAGAGTGCATTTCTGTGCCCAGGGAATGAACCAATTCTGAACAAAGTCCTATTCCACTAGCTGTCTCTGCAGCTGCTGTCTGAAGAACAGCCTGAACTGGCAGTGGCTTGGACAGAGCCGAATGGATGACAGAAATTACCAGAGTGGGCCGGGCATGGTGGCTCACACCTGCAATCACAGCACTTTGGGAGGCTGAGGTGGGAGGACTGCTTGAGCCCCGGAGTTCGAGACCAGCCCTGGCAACATTTTGTAGTGACCCCATCTCTACAAAAAAATACCAAAAATAGCATGTGTGGTGGCACGCACCTGCGATCCCAGCCACTCAGGAGCCTGAGGCAGGAAGGATCACTTGAGCTCAGGAGTTTGAGGCTGCAGGAGCCGTCCACACCACTGCATTCTAGCCTGGGTGACACAGTGAGACCCTGCCAGACTGACCGTGTTTCCATCCCTTGTCACTGTGACCCTGCTCAGCTTTTGGCCAGACAACAATAAGCAAACGTGGCAGCCAGATAAAAACCTTCAGCACCTGGCAGCTTTAGAGGGTTCTCTCCCAGGGCACAGCACCTCCAGACAGCTTCTCCTACCTACTCCCATGACTGCTGAAAGTTCACTCACCGGAAGGAAGCTGAGAGGTCACCTGGGGTAGCCCCCCCCACCTTTCTTTTACACGTGAGGAAGCACAGCCCAGGGGTTTTTGCAACGAGCCCAGCCACGTGACTCTCAATCGCAACTCAGATGGTTACTTACAGCCACTGTCTTTGGAGCACAAAGTACATCCAAGCACTGGGGGGGGACAGGTGTGAGTTAGACACCACTGCTCCATTCCAGCCCCGTGGGACCCACGTACAGATGGTCCCAATGTAATGATTTTTCAACTTTGCAATGGTGCAAAAGCAATGTACATTCCATAAAAACCATACTTGGAATTTGGAATATTGATCTTTTCCTGGGCTAGTGACGTGTAGTCTCAGACTGGCAGTACCGGTCAGGGCAGTGGGCCACAGCTCCCCATCAGCCCTGCCATCACGAGGGCAGGCAGCTGACACTCCACAGTGGAATGTGTTGCCAGTATTTTTTGGGTATTTTGTTTTGTGTTTTCACGCATCTCGTCATGACTACAAAACGGTCATCTTGTGTCTCCTGCTTCTGGGGAAAAGAAGGCAGCTATGACACTTGTGATGGAACTCAAGATAATTGGCCAGCATGGGGGTGGCAAGCCCGTCACGGCCATCCACGCAAGTCAGGACTTTCACAACCCATGATCTCATCCTTTCGGTGCACGTAACCCCATCGTAAGCCAAGGAGCATCTGTAGAGTAGGTAAAGACGTTCAAAATGCAATAAATAACACAGCTCAAGACGTGTGCGTGATGAGCTGTGGGGGTGCAGCAGGGGAGTCAGAGAAGGTTCCTGGGGGAAATGAAGTGGAGCTGAAATTTGCATGACGAACAGGTCAATGTCAAATAGGCAGGGGCAGGAGACTTGTCTGCCAGGGAGGACTTCCCAGGCGGAGGCACTGAAAGGAGGCTGGGTGGAGGATGTGGCCAGGAGATGGGGACCAGAGAGGAGGCTGGAGGGCTGGCCGGGGCCAGTCCATAGAGGGCCTTACAGGACCAAGGAAAGGGTTCTGAGCCAGAGGCACAAGCTCAGACGACCATTTGAAAAGAACTCATGGCTCCATGTGGCGCATGACAGCAGAGATATAAAGACGTGGATCCCTCTGAGAGGTCTTCAAGGAGCTAAAGCCAAAGGCCTTGGTGAGGGTGGATTGGAGGAGGACATGGGGAATAGAGGCGGTGGCGGCTGGACCCCACCTGGCTTTCGTCTTTCCAGCTCCTGCCCTCTTTGACTACTTCCTCACCCCCCTCTGAATGGGAGGAGCCACCTTCCCTGAAGGTCTTCCCCTCCTTAGGCCTAGGCCTGTCTGTCTCCAACCAGGCTTCTGCTGCTGAATCTGGTGTTAGTAACTACTTCCTGATCAATATCTGCCCCACTGGCTGCAGGATACAATCCAAAAGGTCAGTCTGCATTTTCTCCTTTGTGAGTTCTGGGTAAAGTGGGTCTCTCCGGATCCCCCCACCTCACTCCCTCAACCTGCCTGCCTGCTCTGATATGTCTGCTCCGCAGCCATAGAAAGCCTGCCAGCTCCTTCCCACACAAGTGGATACATTTCTCTGAGTTGGGGCCTAGGCTATCCCATGTCTGTTACATCCTGGGCAGTGCCTGGTGGCCCATCTTTGGGGTTATTTTTCAGAACTGTTGCCAGTTTTGATTCTGCCAGGTGATGAGAGGCTGTTGACAAAGAGGGGCACAGCTGGAGTGCCTGAGGCCAGGTATCTGCACATTCTCTCCCTTGCAAATGGAGTCTTCCTCAAGCTTTCTCCAGGATAAAATGGATGCAGCTTTTGAGAAGTAAGCACCATTCAGCTCACACTTTCCTTTGTGCTATGGGTTATTCTCTTTACAAAGGCCTCATTTAGGATGGGGCAGGGTGGCTCACGCCTGTAATTCCAGCACTTTGGGAGCCCTAGGCGGGCGGATCACGAGGTCAGGAGTTCGAAACCAGCCTGACCAACATGGTGAAACCTCGTCTCTACTAAAACTACAAAAATTAGCCAGGCATGGTGGTGGGCACCTGTAATCCCAGCTACTCCAGAGGCTGAGGCAGGAGAATTGCTTGAACCCGGGAGGCAGAGGTTGCACTGAGCTGAGATCACCCCACTGCACTCCAGCCTGGACAACAGAGTGAGACTCCATCTCAAAAACAACAAACAACAACAAAGGCCTCATTTAAAGTCCTGTGGGAGACCTCAAGGGTCAGGGTTAACCTGAGAGATCTGGAAGGGAGAGGGCGAATGAGAGAGAAAATTACAGCAGGGAGAGCCAGACAGGGCATGTTCCTTATGTTACATTGGAGACTTGGAGAAGAAAGTATTGGACAATGAGCATAGGAAAAGGGGGGTGATCTCTCCTTACCCCGTGCCCCTTGGGAAACAAAACTTTACAGCAGATGGGATTAGAGATGGGAGACAGACCCGGGGGGTCCACATACGCTTCATAAGAGACTAAACAGGTGGCAAAGCTCTCCACATTTTCACAAAGCACAGACACACACACAAAGGACTGGAAGGAAATTTCCTAAATTACCTCTCAGTGGTGAGATTTCAGACGGTTTTTTTCTTTTGTTGGTCTTTTTCTACAGCGAATAGGCATGACATTTGTAATCAACACAATCGTATATACATGAATGTACACACAAAGAGAAAGGCGAGATCCCCGGCAGGTCAGTCTTGTGGTCATCCCTGAAGACCTGGAGAGGTCCCCCCCCCCACATCAAGGAGATCAGGCTACTGGGAGGGGTTTCAGAAAGCTGCCCTGTTATTATTATTATTATTGCTGTACTATTAAAGCAATAACATGCTGGGCAAGGTGGTTCATGCTTATAATCTCAACTCTTGGGAGGCAGAGGCAGGAGGATCCCTTGAGCCCAGGAATTCAAGATCGGCCTGGGCGACACAGGCAGACCCTATCTCTAACCCCAAATACAAAAATTAGCCAGGCATGATGGCGTGTGCCTGTAGTCTCTGCTACTTGGAAAGTTGAGGCTGCAGTGAGCTGTGATTGCACCACTGCACTCCAGCCTGGCCAACAGAGCAAGACCCTGTCTCAAAAATAATAATAATAATAAAGCAACAATAGCCTTAGAAAGCCACTCTCACAGCAGTTCTGTGAGGGAGTGTTGGGACAAGACACGATTATTATCCCCATTTTACAGATGAATATGCAGAGACCAGAAGAGGTTAAGAGGTTGTTACAATCCGCACAGCTGCTTCCTGACTTAACCTTCGGAGGTCAAAGCAGGGCATGCAGCCTTGGGTCTTGAGATTCCAAATCATGAGGTAGTTTTGTTTTGTTTTGAGACCAAGTCTTTCTCTGTCATCCAGGCTGGAGTGCAGCGGCATGATCTCAGTTCACTGCAACCTCCACCTCCCAGGTACAAGCGATTTTCACGCCTCAGCCCCGGAATAGCTGGGATTACAGGCGCCCACCACCACGTCCGGCTGATTTTTGTATTTTTAGTAGAGATGGGGTTTCACCATGTTGACCAGGATGGTCTCGAACTCCTGACCTCATGTGATCCATTCGCCTGCGCCTCCCAAAGTGCTGGAATTACAGGCTGAGCCTCCGCGCCTGGCCCCACATCAAGTTCTTTCCGGTCTGCGAGAAAGCATCGCTGATGGATCTTCATTCCACGGCTTTGACCTCCGCACTTCTCTTGCCGTCCTGCGCACTACAGCGGGTGTCATAATATCCCATACACCACCGAGCCACCACTCCAGGGGCGCAGCGGCGCCTCAGCCCGCACAGGTGCAGAATCTCAGCCTCAAAGCCGAAAGCTTATTCCGGCCTTAAGTGTGCATCGGCTGCTGCTTGTGCAGCGAAGTGGCTCTCCTACACTTCGGTTTCAAAACCATCCAAGCTGGCAGGAGAACGTGGATAGGATTAAATTTTTGTGGTTTTTAAAACCACATTACTTTTAGGAAACAAGGCAGAAACAGTGCTAACCTAATGATTGAAAAGAAAAGACTCCCACAGATAAGAACACCTCGGCCCCACAAAGAACCACATTAAAACCTCGTTTTTTTCTCACATACATAATGATTGGCGGGAGCGGGTGGAACAGGACGCCTCCAGTCTCCTCCGTAGAGGTTGACTGGATTCTGAAGAAATCGTTTCGCAGCTATAAGTCCACGACAGACCATGCACCCCCTCCTCCGTGCCTCGGGATTATTTAGGTCGCTGAGCTCCCGAACTTTTTTCCGGTACTTTTCAAAGAAACAAGTTCCCCTCGTGTTTTGAGGTTGAGGCAAATTGCGCTTCGTTGGCTGGAATCAGCTCCCCAGGGAAGGCACCCCAGGGTGCAACTGCAGCCTGGACCTGACTGAGTCCCGTTAGGTGCAAAGATCCCCGGCTCCCCGGTGGTTCCAGGCGCAGGAGGCGGGAGCCGCCGGACTCTCCGAGCCAACGTGCGCCCGGGTGCGTGCCAGCAGTGCCCGCAGTGCCGCGCGGGGCCCCCAGTCGTTCGGTGCGGAACGGAGGGCGGCCGGGACGGAGAAGGAGGAGCAGGGGTGCCCGACCAGCTCCCGGCACGAAGCTCCCCGGGTGCCCTCCTGCGGCCAGCTCACTCTGTCCCCAAACCCAGCCAAGCCACCCGCAGCGGCAGGAGTCACTAGGCCCCCAGCCCGCCGGGACCAGCCTCCCACCGAGGCCACCCTACTCACCGCGGGGCCCGCTAGGACCAAGAGCGCCCGCAGCTCCTCCTCGGAAGTCTGACAGCCGCAGGCGGCGCGGCCCGCGGAGCTCAAGTGTAGCCTCCCCGGCCTCCGCGCGCGGGCGCGGGCTCCTCGGGAGCCTCCATGTGCCAGGCGCGCTGCGGCAGGGTAGCGCGGAGGCCTGCTGTGAGGACAGCGTAGCGCAGCCTGCTCTTTAGTCCCGCCCCTGCCGCCCGCCCCAGAGCCCGCCCCGCGCCTGGTGCCCTGGGGCCCAACTGAGCGCGCCCCAGGGCGGCAGTCTGCTACCTTGGGCGCGCCCCTTGCAGCTCTCTCTGCACCACTGCGGACGCCTGCGGGTCTTGCAAAGACCACGGAACTCCTGTCCTTGGAAGGCAAAGTTTGTAAAAGCTCTGTTGGAAACTAACGGAACGCGCTCCGGGGGCTGGGTCCTCCAAGTCTCCGACGCCAGGGCTCACCCCGGCTCTGTGCCTCTCCTGGGGGTTTCAGGTTCTGAATGACTTGGCATGAAAGGACCAAGAGGCCTCCAGCCGTGACTCGGTTAGCAGCCCGCGGGGCATCCGGGTTGGGGGCATTTGCTGTGCAGATTGAGTTGGGTACACTCTCTGATGCTGGTTTGGATGTTGCATATTCCTCTCCTCTCAACGGTTGTTCCATTAGAGAACTTAGAATCTACCAGGATAGAGCAACATGCTCCCATTTGCCAAGTAGCACAATTGGCGCCCGCTGGTCATGTTGGAAGTTTATCCAACAGTCTGCTACGGGAGGAGGAGAGGCTGAGGCTCAGAAGGGCACAGGCAGCACTCTTGCCTCCCAGAGCCTCAGTTTCCTCATCTGCAAAGGTGAAATAACATGTCATCGCCAGCTGCGAAGATTGGGGTTGCCTGGGCAGAGGACCTGAGTCAGTGCCACCTGCCCTCAGCTTGGCACTGGCCATTACCTAGTAAGTGTCAGTTACCAGGACATGAATGATTTCTGTAATAATCCAAATTCCTTCCGTTTTAAGTGATCCAATGTAAGTAGAGAAAATGGAAAACAAATTTTTTGGCTCACATAATCAGGAAGTTTGGATTTGGGGGATTTAAAAACAAGATCATTCATGCTGTCCCCTCTCCCCCATCTCTGTCCCTCTCTTCCCTTCTCCTCGCCCCTTGGGGTTCCTTATATGGTTTCTCTTCCTCCTCTGCCGGCAGCCTTTCCTCTTCCTGTGCAGGTGGCAGTGACCTCCGATACCCTCATTCCTATCTTTCATCTGGTAAACCAGAAAGTAAGGCCCTCCCCCTCTTCTCTTCTGGCTCCAAACTAACAAACAAAAAACTGGGAGAATATCTGATTGGCTCTGCTTAGGTTTCTTGCCCACCTCTGAAACAATCACCCTGGGTGGGAAAATAGGGTCTTATGCTTGGCTGGCTCTGGACCATGCACCCAGCTTTGTACCTATGGGGTTGGGTGCTATCTGTGACCGGTCTCATCCCCACCAGAACTGCACGTACAGAGTAGAGAAGTTTCCCAAAAGAACTGAGAGTCTCAACAAATATCCGAGGGTATTCACTAGATCTCCGATCACTGCTGTTCTTTGATAGTCCTCTGGAAGTCCTGACTGATTTAATAAGACAGGAAACAGAAATGTAATGTATATTAGGAAAGAAAAGGCAAAGGGATTACTCACAGTAGAAACTGCCAGACTGGGCCAGGCACAGTGGCTCATGCCTGCAATCCCAACACTTTGGAAGGCCAAGGCAGGAGGACCACTTGAACCCAGAGTTTTGAGAACAGCCTAGGCAACATAGTGAGATCCCATCTCCTAAAAAAAAAAAAAAAAAAACAATCCAGACAACCCCAAGAAATAAAATGTGAACAAAAGCTAATAGAATTGATAAAGGGGTTTAATAAAGTTGCACATAGAAGTTATTCAACAAGTCATAGCAGTCCTTTCTTTGGTAATAACATATATGAAAATATTAAAAGAAGAAATCTTTCACAATAGCAACAAAAAATAAAAACTCCGTGTGATGCAGCGCATAACACCTCACTCCTTAAAGGTGGATTGTACACAGTGACTTCCTCCCAAAGAGTAGAGCAGGAAAATTAATTTTCAATTAACGTATTAGGTTTTAGTTCACTTCTGTTTCTTCTATTCTTTTAAAATTTAATAGAATGATGCTGAAAGTAATTGATAGTGTAAACAGGAAAAGATATAACAAAAATTCTGAAAAAGAAAAGTAACGAGAAAGAGAAGTCGTTCTATTAGCTGATAAATAGTTTTTAAAACAGTGTGTGGTTGACTGAGCGTGGTAGCCCACACCTGTGGCCCCAGTACTTTGGGAGGTTGAGTTCAGGATTGACTGAGCCTCGGAGTTTGAGGTTGCAGTGAGCTGTGATTGCACTACTGCGCTCCAGTCTGGGCAGCAGAGTGAGACCCTATCTCAATAACAAACAAAAAACAATTTTTTAAAAAAAGAACTCTGTTACTTGGAAAGTGTTGGGATTTTGATTGACATTGCATTATATCTGCAAATTTATTCAGAAAGAATGCACTGCATTAAAATACTGTCCTCTAGGGAGGCCGAGGTGGGTGGATCATCTGAGGTCGGGAGTTCGAGACCAGCCTGACCAACATGGAGAAACCCCGTGTCTGCTAAAAAATATAAAAATTAGCCAGGCATAGTGGCACATGCCTGTTATCCCAGCTACTTGGGAGGCTGAGGCAGGAGAATCACTTGAGCCAGGAGGCGTAGGTTGCAGTGAGCCAAGATTGCTCCATTGCACTCCAGCCTGGGCAACAAGAGCAAAACTCCTTCTCAAAAACATAAATGAAATAAAATTAAAGAAAATACTGTCTTGCAGTTCAATCACATCTCTAGTCCAATCAGTACTCATCTAGGGGAATGGGAGACTGTTTGGACTACGGATATGGTGAATTTGTTATTGATGCTTGATAAATAGTCACAATTATGTTCATATGCGGCTCTTAATTTGCCGAAAGATATTATTAAAAGAATGTACTAAAGTTAAATTTTATCAGTTTTTTTTTTTTTAATTTTTGAGACAGGGTCTCTCTCTGTCACCTAGGCTAGAATGCAATGGTGTGATCTCGGCTCACAGGAGCTTCAGCCTCCCTGGCCAAGCAATCCTCCTACCTTAGCTTCCTGAGGAGCTGGGACTACAGGCATGCGCCACCACGCCCAGCTAATTTTGTATTTGTAGTAGAGATGGGAGTTTCTCCATGTTGGTCAGGCTGGTCTTGAACTCCCAACTTCAGGTGATCCACCCGCCTCGGCCTTCCAAAGTGCCAGGATTACAGGCCTGAGCCACCACACCCGGCCCCAATTCTCTTTTTTATTGTAGGATTAATGGTGGTCATTGTGGCTAGCTCCCCCAACATTCCTTTCACCCCAAATGACTCATTTTAGCCAGTCACGAGAATCTCATTTTCCTCGTCAGGGGCCTACATAGGTATGGACAGGCATGACCCAATTTTATTTAATGTATTTATATATATATTAGAGACAGAGTCTCACTAGATTACCCAAGCTCATGATTCAATTCTAGCCAGGAAACCTGAGTGAAAATCTGATGGCATTTCTGGAAAAGATTTCCTATTTCTAACAGTCAAGCAAGAAAAAGGCCCCTATTTTCTCCTTCAGATGTGGTATCCGAATTTTTTATTTTTTTGAGACAGAGTCTGACTCTGTCTCCCAGGCTGGAGTGCAGTGTGTGATCTTGGCTCACTGCAACCTCTGCTTCCTGGGCTCAAGCCATCCTCCCACCTCAGTCTCCCAAATAGCTGGGACCACAGTAGCGTATCACTACAACTGTCTAATTTTTATACTTTTTGTAGACGTGGGTTTCACCATGTTGCCCAGGCTGGTCTTGAACTCCTGAGCTCAAGCAATCCATCCTCCTCGGCCTCCCAAAGTGCTGGAATTACAGGTGAGCCACCACACCCAGTGGTATCTGAATGTTTTGCATGAAAGTGCGACAGCCATGATGCTGCTGGCCCGAGGATAAAGCCAATATTAGCAAAGGGCAAAGCCAAGAGAATCACAGATATTAAATGAAGACTCAGAGAAGGAGAGAGAGAGGGAAGCAGAGAGACTATAAACAGATGATTATAAAAGGCAAATATCGGCCGGGCGCGGTGGCTCACGCCTGTAATCCCAGCACTTTGGGAGGCCAAGGCGGGCGGATCATGAGGTCAAGAGATCGAGACCATCCTGGCCAACACTGTGAAACCCCGTCTCTACTAAAAATACAAAAAAATTAGCTGGGCGTGGTGGCACGCGCCTGTGGTCGCAGCTACTCGGGAGGCTGAGGCGGAAGAATCGCTTGAACCCAGGAGGCAGAGGTTGCAGTGAGCCGAGATTTCACCACTGCACTCCAGCCTGGTGACACAGCAAGACTCCGTCTCAAAAAAAAAAAAAAAAAGGGAAATATCTGTTATTGGCAAGAAGGGGAAGGCTTTTTAAATTTAGACACACAGGCTGGCGTGGTGGCTCACACTTGTAACCCCAGCACTTTGGGAGGCTGAGGCAGGAGGGTTGTTTGAGCTCAGGAGTTGAATATTCAGCATGGGCAACATGGTGAAACCCAGTCTCCGCAAAAAAAAATACAAAAATTAGCCAGGCATGGTGGCATGTGCCTGTAGTCCCAGCTACTTGGGAGGCTGAGGTGGAGGATCACTTGAGCGGGGTTGGGGCGGGGGGTTGAGGCTGCAGTGAGCCATGATCATGCCACTGCACTCCACCCTAGGTGACAGAGTGAGGCCCTGTCTCAAAATAAATAAATAAATAAACTTAGACACACAGAAAGAGAGTCAAATTTTTCAGTTTTATTAACTTTGCCCACAAATCATAAAGGAAAACACAGAACTCAAAACTAATCGGTTGGTTAAGCTACAGGTAGCAAAGGCTGCTTTCCACTCCAGGGAGAGAAAAAGCCCTTTTCTAATTGAGTAACTTGTGCTCACACTGTCTATAAACAATAAAGACAAAACTGAGGAGCCAGGAGACATTGGGATCTCCAAGGAAAACACACAAAGCAAAACAACCACCACAGCAAAAATCCACCCCCAATAATCCAAATTCCTGTTCAGTCTGCTGTCTGGCAGAGCTCGCCTAGCAGTCAGATCATGAAAACCTGACGGAAGAGGGTATAAGTCGCTGTATACAAATCAGAACCCAAGTCAGAAATAGACCTGGCCAAGAATCAGACAGAAACTGGAAAGTAAAACAGAAACAAAGCCAGCAAACAGTGAAAAAACAAACAAAAACCCACAGTATGAGCAGAAAGTTGCCCAGGTGCCAAGGCAAAAGACTGAAGGCACAGTCTGTCCCAGCATAATAAATAACTGATTACTTAGATATAGCAATGATACCAAATATATTTACTGATTATTTAGTTATAGCGATGATATATTTACTGATTAGTTATAGAAATGATACCGAATATATTTAGAAACAATCACATAATCAATCTTAGTAAATCATTATTCTCTATTATTAATCTTCGCTTTAATAGTATTATAGTGTAGAAACATTTTAGTCTTATAGTATAGACAATCAGGTGAAATATAATTAGGAACCGAAGGGATATTGTGAGAAGTGATCAGGAGGCGAGAGTAAGAGCCTTGCAGTAGCGCCAGCGCCTGGGGAAGGCGTACGTTACTTAGCAGGCCATGAAGGGGAGTCTCCCCTTTCACTGGGGGAGTTCAGAGAACACTCTGCTCTGACCAGTTCTTGAGGAAGGCCTGACATTAGCCAGGCCACCCACAGACATCCAGGGGCTTAAACGTCTCTTCCTGGTGCTGTGCTCCGATGGTCCCCAGCCTTGTCCACTTTCATGTTCCACTTTCCCACCCGATGCTCTGTTTAAGTTCTTAAAAGTCGTGAGAAGCAGGAATAGATGAATCCTAAAAGCCTTTGATCTTTCCGATAGGTGCATAGAGAGATACTGAGGTATGTGCTTCCCCCTCCTTGCAGCAGCTACCTGAGCGGGGGAGGGCCCCCTGTAATGCACCCATGTGACCTCCTGTACTATACTCACGTGGCCCCCTGTACTGTACCCATGTGGCCCCCTGTATCGTAAGTATGTGATTTGTTTGGCCCCTACCAATCATGTCAGATGAGTCACTCTCCTGACCCTGCCCCTCTGCCTTGTATACAATAAATAGCAGCGCGTCCCAGGCATTCGAGGCCACTGCTGGACTCCGTGACTCGGTAGTAGTGGTCCCCAGGCCCAGCTGAATCCTTGTCTTGTCTCTGGGTCTTTCTTGCCTGCGATCTATCGTCTTCGAACACAAAAGAACACCCACTAGACCTTGTGGGACTGGACCCTGCACCACAAGATTCGTGAGAGTTAAGCCTTATTGCCTCATGAAATTTATCCTTATTGGGAGGATCAATGGAAAAAATGAGTGTAAAGTGCACTGTGAACTCAATTTTTTTGTGTTTTGAGACAGGGTTTCACTCTGTCACCCAGGCTGGAGTGCAGTGGCATGGTGTCGGCTCACTGCAGCCTCAAACTCCTAGGCTCAAGTGATCCTTTCACCTCAGCCTTCTTAGTAGTTGAGATGACAGGCTCGCACCACCACACCTGGCTAATTTTTTATTTTTTGTAGAGATAGGGTTTCCCTATGCTGCCCAGGCTTACCTCAAATTCCTGAGCTCAAGCGATCCTCCAGCCTCCATTTGCCCAAGTGTTGGGATTGCAGACACGAGCAGCTGTGCCTGCCTGTGAACCCTATTGAGCACGCAAATATAAGCAATCACCATTAACATCATCATCTCCAAGAGCCATACACCGTCTTCTCTGTTTTCCGCATGATTGCTCTGGAATGGTCTGAGGCAGGTATTTTCAGATCTTTCCTGTTCAAAAGGAAATGTCTGTAGCTTCTTCTGGGAGGTCGACTTTGTCACTGATTCCCTTTTTATTAAAGTCCCCCACATCCTGCAAACGAGGTGTCCAGAACCGGTCCCACTTCCCTGGGTATGATCTGTCTGGAGAATCCAATGCTCCCTTCATTAGGAAGGTGGGAACAATGGGAAAATGTGGATAATTTTTACCAACCTTTTTGATGAGTTCCTTTAAAAAAAAAAAATTGTAGTTCAACATATATAAATAAGAGTGCACAGATCACAGATGGACAGCTTGATGAATTTTCACAGAGTAAATACACCTGTGTAACCAGTAACCAGATTAAGAAATTGAACATTACCGTCACCCCAAAAGTTCCGTTGTGGCCATCTAGTCACTAGCCCCTCCCCCAAATCAAACTACCATCCTGGCTTTTTGCAGCATTGCAGTGGGTTGAAGTGTGGCCCTCAAAAAGATATGTCTGGGGCCAGGCATGGTTGCAGTGAGCTGAGATCTTACCTCTGCACTCCAGCCTGGGTGACGAGTGTAACACCATCTCAAAAAAAAAAAAAAAAAAAGATATGTCTGTGTGCCACCCCTGCACCCTGTGATTGAGATGGAGTCTCACTCTGTCACCCAGGCTGGAGTGTGGTGGCAAGATCTCGGCTCACTGCAACCTCCGCCTCCCGGGTTCAAGCAATTCTTCTGCCTCAGCTTCCCAAGTAGCTGGGACTACAGGTGCACACCACCGCACCCAGCTAATTTTTGTATTTTTAGTAGAGACAGAATTTCACCATCTTGACCAGGCTGGTCTCAAACTCCTGACCTCGTGATCTGCCCACCTCGGCCTCCCGAAGTGCTGGGATTACAGGCGTGAGTCACCGTGCCTGGCTGACAGGTATTTTTTTATAAGAGCCAGAAGAAGAGAAGACACAGGCACAGAGGAGAAAGCCAAGAGAAGATGGAGGCAGAGATGAAGAATCGTGGCCATCAGCTAAGGAATGCCTGGGGTGCCGGAAGCTGGAAGACACGCAGAAAGTTCTGTCCAAGTGTCTTTGGAGGGAGTGGCCCTGCTGACATCTGGATTCAGACATCCCGACTCCAGAACTGGTTGTTGCTGCTGCTGCTTCTGAGACAGGGTCTTTTGGTGAACACATGTTCTCATTTCTGTTGGGTATATACCTTGCAATATATCCTTGGGTCAGGAAGTTTTCCAAAAGTTTTTCAAGTGGTTGTACCAATTTCTAAACAATGTAGGAAATTTCCATTCACCACACTTCCTAATCATCACTTATATTTTTCATTGTAGCCATTGTGGTATGTGTATAGTGTATCCTGCTTTGAATTTGCATCTCCATGAGGACTAATGAGATTAATGAAGTTGGTCATCTTTTTTTTTTTTTGAGATGGAGTTTCACTCTTGTTGCCCAGGCTGGAGGGCAATGGTGCAATCTCGGCTCACCGCAACCTCCACCTCCCAGGTTCAAGCGATTCTCCTGCCTCAGCCTCCCAAGTAGCTGAGATTGCAGGCATGCCCCACCACGCCCGGCTAATTTTGTATTTTTAGTAGAGGTCTAGAGACGAGGTTTCTCCATGTTGGTCAGGCTGGTCTTGAACTCTGACTTCAGGTGATCCGCCTGTCTGGGCCTCCCAAAGTGCTGAGATTACAGGCGTGAGCCATTACAGGTATGAACCACCATGCCCAGCTGGTCATCTTTCTGTATGTTAACTGGCCATTTGAATACCTTCTTTTTAAAGTGGTCTTTTTTTTTTACCTTTCCTTTGAGACAGAATCTCATTCTGTTGCCCAGGCTGGAGTACAGTGGTGCAGTCATGGCTCACTGCACCTCAGTCTCCCTGGGCTCAGGCAATCCTCCCCCCTCAGCCTCCAGAGTACCTGGAACCACAGCTGTGCACCGCCACACCGGGCTACTGTTTGTATTTTTTTGTAGAGACCGGGGTGGGTCTCATTATGTTGCTCAGGCTGGTCTCGAACTCCTGGGCTCAAGTGATCTTCCCGCCTTGGCCTCCCAAAATGCTGAGATTACAGGCATGAGCTACCAGGCCCAGCCTTATTTTTCTTATTGATTGTAGGAGTTCTTTAAAGATTTTGACTACAAATCTTTGCAGAATATAAATGTTGCAGTATGTACTGCTGTTCTGGAAGGTGCTTCTCATGCTCTTCATTTCTTTTTTTATTTTTTATTTTTTTTTTATTTTATTTATTTTTTTTGTATTTTTTTTTTTATTGCATTTTAGGTTTGGGGGTACATGTGAAGAACATGGAAGATTGTTGCATAGGTACACACATGGCAGTGTGATTTGCTGCCTTCCTCCCCATCACCTATATCTGGCATTTCTCCCCATGCTATCCCTCCCCAACTCCCCCACCCCCCCACTATCCCTCCCCTTTTTCCCCCGACAGACCCCAGTGTGTGATACTCCCCCTCGCTGTGTCCATGTGTTCGCATTGTTCAACACTCGCCTATGAGTGAGAACATGCGGTGTTTGATTTTCTGTTCTTGTGTCAGTTTTTATTTTTTATTTTTAAAGACGGGGTTTCACCATGTTGGTTAGGCTGGCCTAGAACTCCCGATCTCAGGTGATCCACCCGCCTCAGCCTCCCAAAGTGCTGGGATTACAGGCATGAGCCACCATGCCCAGCCATGCTCTTCATTTCTTTTGGTAAACATGGTAATTTTAAAGGCCAAGGATCCATAGCGTATGGAAACTAAAATTCTACAAAAGAAGAAAGATGATACCTTCTCGTATAACATACAATGTCACACCCTTTGAATTGTCAGTACCTGAAGGCAGAAAGATTTTGCAGTGGCTTGGGAGAAGTTTGAAAGAAGATTAAAACATAGCATCAACCATCAGAGGTAGCAGAACATGTGGTGAGGCATGGTAGCTCACACCTCTAATCCAATGCTTTGGGAGGCTGAGGTGGGAGGATCACTTGAGTCCTAGAGTTGGAGGCCAGCCTGGGCAATATAGTAAGACCTCATCTCTACAAAAAATGTAAGAACAGGCTGGGCATGGTGGCTTACGCCTGTAATCCCAGCACTTTGGGAGGCCAAGGTGGGCAGATCACCTGAGGTTGGGAGTTCAAAACCAGCCTGACCAACATGGAGGAACCCCATCTCCTCTAAAAATACAAAATTAGCCAGGTGTGGTAGCGCATGCCTGTAATCCCAGCTACTCGGGAGGCTGAGGCAGGAGAATCGCTTGAACGCAGGAGATAGAGGTTGCAGTGAAGTGAGATCACACCACGGCATTCCAGCCTGGGCAACAAAGAGCGAAACTCCATCTCAAAATTAAAAAAAGAAAGAAAAGAAAAAGAATTAGCCAGGCATGGTGTCATGAGCCTATAGTCCCGGCTACTCAGGAGGCTGAAGTAGGAAGATTGGTTGAGCTTGGGAGGTCAAGGCAGCAGCATGCCATGATTGTGCCACTGCACTCCAGCCTGGGTAACAGAGTGAGACCCTGTTTCAATAAATAAATAAATAAGGCCCGGGCACAGTGGCTCACGCCTGTAATCCCAGCACTTTGGGAGGCCGAGGCGAGCAGATCACATGAGGTCAGGAGTTCAAGACCAGCCTGACCAACATGGAGAAACCCCATTTCTACCACAGACACAAAACTAGCCGGGCATGGTGGTGCATGCCTGTAATCCCAGCTACTCAAGAGGTTGAGGCAGGAGAATCGTTTGAACCCAGGAGGTGGAGGTTGCGGTGAGCCGAGATTGCACCATTGTACTCCAGCCTGGGCAACAAGAGCGAAACTCTGTCTCTAAATAAATAAATACAATAAAAGGTAGGAGAACATCCTGTCTACCATCTTTCCAGTCCAGAAAGCTCTGTGCCACTACAAAGGCCACTTGGAGTCATCTGAGGGACTGTGTTTGTGAGAAGCACAGGGACTCTCAGAGCCATCTTTGGAGAAGAGTGTTTGCTTGGCCATGCCTGTGAAGGGCCACTGTGGACCAAGCATGACAGCAGACCAGAAGTCACATCAAAAACCTTGGAGGAAGCCATCTTCCAGGAACCTGGGTATCATGTGATCACTGAGGGACAGTGCCCGGAAGCATTTTTTGTCCTACAGGTCCATTTGAATCTGTCCCCCAATATGTGAATAACAATGACAACTATAGTCATGTAATTCCATTGTCCATGACCTACTATTTTATGTAATGACATTTCCTTCTTGTAATATCATCAATAGCTGCCATACTCTAGGGCTGGGCTGTTTTCAGGCATTACCTGATAATCCTGATGAGGATCCTGGAGGGGGCTATTACTTGCTTTCTTCAGATGGGGGGAATTGCAGTTCAAATGGTTTAAGTAAGTTGCCTGGAGCTAAATGGCTAATTAGTGGCAGAGAGGGGACTGGAAATTACTTCTGCCTGATTCCAGAAACAGAGTGGGAAAGAAAGGTCATCATTTAACATCAGATAATCAAGAGACAGGACTATTCACCTCCATACACAGCTCACCACTCATTCAGCAAATGCACTGGGAGCATCTGCTGTCCCCAGAAACAAAAATTCAGAATGAATACATTCCATATTTTCAGATGTGAGGAGTCAGAAATGAAGAATATTGTCTCTAAACTGTCAGGATATGCCTAATTCCTAAGGTCAACAAAATTTCTATATTCCCAATCATTCTGGTGGTTCAGTTCAACTACTAAGGTACCTCAAATCAGCTTAATCAGGAACAGTGGGGCAGAACCTTTCCATCGCAAGGTGCATGAGAATCACCTGGAAACTTTGTTCAGCTGCTGATTCAGAGTCTGGAGTATGTCTAGGGTGGGCTCTGAGACTCTGCAGCTACTCCCAGGCCTCCTCTGCTGAGGGTCTGAGGCCCACCTTCTAAGCAGCAAGGCTGTAGAGAGGTAGCACAAGAGTGTCAAAGCTAGGGGCCTCTCCAAGCATCAGTGTAACCCTCACATGGGACACATGGTCACTGGGCCTCAGAGGGAAGTGGGACTTGCCCAAGATTACACAAGAATTTTGGCCAAGAGCTGGCCCTAGAAGTCCCGGTCCTCAGAGCAATGGAAGTATAAAGACAGCCCCAGGCTGGGCGCAGAAGCTCACGCCTGCAATCCCAGCACTTTGGGAGGCCGAGGTTGGCAGATAACCTGAGGTCAGGAGTTCGAGACCAGCCTGACCAAAATGGAGAAACCCCGTCTCTACTAAAAATACAAAATTAGCTGGGCATGGTGGCACAGTGGTGCCACCAGATTACCAGTGATGGTAATCCCAGCTACTCAGGAGGCTGAGGCAGGAGAATTGCTTGAACCCGGGAGGTAGAGGTTGAGGTGAGCCAAGATTGTTGTACTGGCCCGAGCACAGAAAGTCAACACCAAGACAAAAGTATGCCAAATTGCAGGGTCTTTATTGCTGGCAGCCACAGAGGACTTGCGTCTCTCCAACCCGTGACCCCGAAAGGAGGGTGTCAAGAACTTTTATACCCGTAAAAATCACCTTGGGAGTGAAGGTGAGGGGCGGGGGCGGGGGTGAGGGGCTTCAGACATTCCGAGGGTTAGTGGATTCTGTAAATTACCTTCTGGGCAGAGATGAGGGTGAGGGGATCCGGACATTCCAAGGGCCAGGGGACTTTTTGACATTCTGATTTTACTTAAGTGGTTCACAAAAGTCAAGATTAGCATTTGTTTACACATTGTCTGGGTAGGGTGGCAATTACAGTCCTTAATTACTTATTCACATTTGGGTTATAGAGAGCAGTTTCAACAGAAAGCCAAGGTATGGTTGAAGTATGCAGGTTTATGGGGCTTTTTACCATGTCACAAGATGGCACCATAGCACTCCAGCCTGGGCAACAAGAGCAAAACTCTGTCTCAAAAAAAAAAAAAGACAGCCGTGTTCAGCATCACCACAAGAATATCCCCCCAGTTTTGAACACCTAATTGCCAGGTCCTGTAACACATTCTCATTTGATTCCTACCAAAAAAAAAAAAATCACAATGGACATTATTATTTCTTCTTCTTATTCATAGATGAGAAAAATAAGGCTTATGTAAAACCAACTGGTCAAACCAAGATTTAAATATAAATATGTCTAACTTTAAAGCCTGTTTGTTCTGCTAAGGCACATGTGATCATCGCTCACTGCAGCCTCCACCTCCGGGGCTCAAGCGATCTTTCCATCTCAGTCTCCCAAGTAGCTGGAACTTGGACTCCTGACTAATTATTATTATTATTTGGTAGAGACTGGGTCTCATTATGTTGGTAGACTGGTCTTGAACTCCTGGATTCAAGCAATCCCCACTCCTCAGCCTTCTGAAGTTCTGGGATTACACTCGTGAGCCACTAATAAAAATAAATGTTATTGTTTAATAATTTTATTAAAAAATAACTAGGCCAGGTATGGTGGCTCACACTCATAATCTCACCCCTGTGGGAGGCCGAGGTTGGAGGATCACTTGAAGCCAGTAGTCCATACCAGCCTGGCCAACATAGTGAGACCCAATTGCTACAAAAAATAAGAAAATGAGTCAGGTGTGGTGCTGCACGCTGGTAGTCCTGAAGAGGGAGACCCAGGCATCTCAGGTCAACCTCCCTTTTTTCATTCCTAAGACTGTAAACAGTAGGCCTTTTCATATGTAATTCCTAAGACTGTAAACTGAAACCCTTTTCATATGTTAAGCTATAAACCTAAGATTCTTCCACATGTAACATCTAAAGTATAAGCCTATATAAAGAAGGAACCTTCCTTTGTTAGGGGGAGCTTGGCTGTTAAGGCAAATATGCCACCTTGCTCCCGGCCGAATTAAACTCCTTCCTTCCATATTCGGTGTCCAAGAGATCCGTTTCCCACAGCTGCTCCTTCTACAGTCCCAGATAGACAGGAGGCTGAGGCATGAGGATTTCTTAAGCCCAAGAGTTCAAGGCTCCAGTGAGCTCTGATGGCACCACTGTATTCCGTTCTGGGTGACAGAGTGATATTCTGTCTCAAAATAATGATAGTTGGGGGTAGCAGTCTTGCCATGTTGGCCAGGCTGGTCTCAAACTCCAGGCCTCAAGTGATCCCTCCATCTTGACCTTCCAAAGGCATTGGGATTATAGGCGTGAGCCACTTCGTCCAGCCCCTAAAAGCGGAGTTTAAAGAGCTGTAAATTATTTCAGTGTCTTTTTGCAAAGTAAGGCAATTAAATAGACTATAGACATACGTAACACTTAAAATAGAAACACTTTAACCTAAGTTAAAACATTTAAAACAGGCCGGGCATGGTGGGATTACACCTATAATCCCAGTAGTTTGGGAGGCCGAGGCAGGCGGATTACCTGAGGTCAGGAATTTGAGACCAGCCTGACCAACATGGAGAAATCCCATCTCTACTAAAAAAAAAAATTTGCTTGGTGTGGTGGCACATGCCTGTAATCCCAGCTACTTGGGAGGCTGAGGCAGGAGAATCGTTTGAACTCGGGAGGCGGAGGTTTCGGTGAGTCCAGATTGCGCCATTGCACTCCAGCCTGGGCAACAAGATCAAAACTCCATCAAAAAAAAAAAAAAAAAAATTAGCATGGTGGTGGGTGCCTGGAATCCTAGCTCCTTGGGAGGCTGAGGCAGGAGAGTCACTTGAACCTGGGAGGCAGAGGTTGCAGTGAGCCAAGATGGTGCCACTGCATTCTGCCTAGGTGACAGAGTGAGACTATGCCTCAAAAACATAATAATAATAAAAATAATAAAATTTAAAACAAAAAAACTGCCTACTCGCAGGTGTTCTGTTATTCCTCGTTATAAAGTAATGAAGTTATTTGGGAAAACAGCATTTTTCTTTTTCTTTTCAAAAATTTCTACTCGTCCCTTTGCACAGATTCTGCCTGTGACTTGGTCTCCAGGCTTCCTTTGGGTTGACTTGGCTCAGTGACAACTGGCCCAGCTCTCCGGGGCCATGCAAACTATGGGTGTGCTCCTCCCTTGGCCCCTGGGATGTCACTGTTCTGTCCCTCCAGTGGGCCACTGGCTAGGCCACCTTTCCCAGTCTCTCCATAGCAGGCTTTGATGGCATCTTCAGACTGGAGCAGGCAATACTGTATGTGACAAGGAAAATTTTAAGGAACTGGCCAGACACAATGGCTCACGCCTGTAATCCCAGCACTTTGGGAGGCCGAGGCAGGCGGATCACCCAAGGTCAGGAGTTCAAGACCAGCCTGGCCAACATGGCGAAACCCTGTCTCTATAAAAATACAAAACTTATCTGGGCATGATGGCAGGTGCCTGTAATCCCAGCTACTCGGGAGGCTGGGGCAGAAGAATTGTTTAAACCTGGGAGGTGGAGGTGCAGTGAGCCGAGATCCTGCCATTGCACTCCAGCCTGGGAGACAGAGCGAGAGTCCATCTCAAAACAAAAACAAAACAACAACAACAACAAAAAACACCTTCCTCATCCACATTGTACCTCACATCGCCCCAAGGCGGAAACCCTGCTCAGGTGCCAAACAAAGAGGCAATCAATCTGACAACTTCAAAACCTTGTAATACATTATTACGACAGGTAATATATTTGTGTTGTTTGTAGAAACACTGTGCTGATATTAACTGTAGTTCCCTTGGTTTGAGGGAGCCAAAAAAGATTTTTAAAAATAATGATAATTCTATATATATATATATATATTTTTTTTTTTTTTATTGCACTTTAGGTTCTGGGGTACATGTGCAGAACATGCAGGATTGTGGATAGGTACATACATGGCAATGTAGTTTGCTGCCTCCATCCCCGTCACCTATATCTGGCATTTCTCCCCATGTTATCCCCTCCCCCAACACCCTAGCCCCCGCTGTACCTCACCTAGTCCCCCCCAACAAACCCCAGTGTGTGATGCTCCCCCTCCCTGTATCCATGTGTTCTCATTGTTCAACACCCGCCTATGAGTGAGAACATGCGGTATTTGATTTTCTGTTCTTGTGTCAGTTTGCTGAGAATGATGGTTTCTAGGTTCATCCATGTCCCTACAAAGGACATGAACTCATCGGTTTTTGTGGCTGCATAGTATTCCATGGTGTATATGTGCCACATTTTCCCTGTCCAGTCTATCATCGATGCGCATTTGGGTTGGTTCCAGGTCTTTGCTATTGCAAACAGTACCTCAATGAACATACGTTTGCATGTGTCTTTATAATAGAACGATTTATAATCCTTTGGATATATACCCAGTAATGGGATTGCTGGGTCAAATGGAATTTCTGTTTCTAGGTCCTTGAGGAAGCGCCACACTGTCTTCCACAATGGTTGACGAATTTACACTCCCACCAACAGTGTAAAAGTGTTCCTATTTCTCCACATCCTCTCCAGCATCTGTCATCTCCTGATTTTTTAATGATCACCATTCTAACTGGCGTGAGATGGTATCTCAATGTGGTTTTGATTTGCATTTCTCTAGTGACCAGTGATGATGAGCATTTTTTAATATATTTGTTGGTTACATATATGTCTTCTTTTGAAAAGTATCTGTTCATATCCTTCGCCCACTTTTGAATGGGCTTGTTTGTTTTTTTCTTGTAAATCCGTTTTAGTTCTTTGTAGATTCTGGATATCAGCCCTTTGTCAGATGGGTAGATTGCAAAAATTTTTTCCCATTCTGTTTGTTGCCGGTTCACTCTAATGACTGTTTCTTTTGCTGTACAGAAGCTCTGGAGTTTAATTAGATCCCATTTGTCTATTTTGGCTTTTGTTGTCATCCTTTTGGTGTTTTGGTCATGAAGTCCTTGCCTATGCCTGTGTCCTGAATGGTTTTGCCTAGGTTTTCTTCTAGGGTTTTTATGGTGTTAGGTCTTATGTTTAAGTCTTTAGTCCATCTGGAGTTAATTTTAGTGTAAGGTGTCAGGAAGGGGTCCAGTTTCTGCTTTCTGCACATGGCTAGCCAGTTTTCCCAACACCATTTATTAAACAGGGAATCTTTTCCCCCATTGCTTGTTTTTGTCAGGTTTGTCAAAGATCAGATGGTTGTAGATGTGTGGTGTTGCCTCCGAGGCCTCTGTTCTGTTCCATTGGTCTATATCTCTGTTTTGGTACCAGTACCATGCTGTTTTGATTACTGTAGCCTTGTAGTAGAGTTTGAAGTCAGGTAGAGTGATGCCTCCAGCTTTGTTCTTTTTGCTTAGAATTGACTTGGCTGTGCGGGGCTCTTCTTTTTGGTTCCATATGAAGTTTAAGGTGTTTTTTTCCAGTTCTGTGAAGAGGGTCATAGGTAGCTTGATGGGGGATAGTGTTGAATCTATAAATTACTTTGGGAAGTATGGCCATTTTCACAATATTGATTCTTCCTGACCATGAGCATAGAATGTTTTTCCATATGTTTGTGTCCTCTCTTATTTCCTTGAGCAGTGGTTTGTAGTTCTCCTTGAAGAGGTCCTTTACATCCTTTATTAGTTGTATTCCTAGGTATTTCATTCTCTTTGTAGCAATTGTGAATGGCAGTTTGTTCTTGATTTGGCTCTCTTTATGTCTGTTATTGATGTATAGGAATCCTTGTGATTTCTGCACATTGATTTTGGTATCCTGAGACTTCACTGAAGTTGCTTATTAATTTCAGGAGATTTTGGGCTGAGATGATGGGGTCTTCTAAATATACAATCATGTTGTCTGCAAATAGACACAATTTGACTTCCTCCTTTCCTAATTGAATACCCTTTATTTCTTTTTCTTGCCTGATTGCTCTGGCTAGAACTTCCAATATTATATTGAATAGGAGTGGTGACAGAGGGCATCCTTGTCGAGTGCCCGATTTCAAAGGGAATGCTTCCAATTTTTTGCCCATTCAGTATGATATTGGCTGTGGGTTTGTCATAAACAGTTTTAATTATTTTGAGATACATTCCATCGATACCTAGTTTATTGAGAGCTTTTAGCATAAAGGTCTGTTGAATTTTGTCGAGGCCTTCTCTGCATCTATTGAGATAATCATGTGGTTTTTGTCTTTGGTTCTGTTTATGTGAGGGATTACATTTATAGACTTGTGTATGTTGAACCAGCCTTGCATCCCCGGGATGAAGCCTACTTGATCGTGATGGATAAGCTTTTTGATGTGCTGTTGCAATCGGTTTGCCAGTATTTTATTGGAGATTTTTGCATCTATGTTCATCATGGATATTGGCCTGAAGTCTTCTTTTCTTGTTGAGTCTATGCCGGGTTTTGGTATCAGGATGATGTTGGTCTCATAAAATGATTTGGGAAGGATTCCCCTCTTTTCGGATTGTTTGGAATAGTTTCAGAAGGAATGGTACTAGCTCCTCTTTGTATGTCTGGTAGAATTGGCTGTGAACCCATCTTGACCTGGGCTTTTTTTGGTTGGTAGGTTATTAATTGCTGCCTCAACTTCAGCCCTTGTTATTGGTCTATTCAGCGTTTCAACTTCTTCCTGGTTTAGGCTTGGGAGGATGCAAGTGTCCAGGAATTTATCCATTTCTTCCGGCTTTACTGGTTTATGTGCATAGAGTTGTTTGTAGAAATCTCTGATGGTGGTTTGTATTTCTGTGGAATCTGTGGTGATATCCCCCTTTATCATTTTTTATGGCATCTATTTGATTCTTCTCTCTTTTTTTTAAATTAATCTGGCTAGTGGTCTGTCTATTTTGTTGATCTTTTCAAAAAACCAGCTCCTGGATTTATTAATTTTTTGAAGATTTTTTTGTGTCTCCATCTCCTTCAGTTCTGCTCTGATCTTAGTTATTTCTTGTCTTCTGCTAGCTTTTGAGATTTTTTGATCTTGCTCCTCTAGTTCTTTCAATTTTGATGATAGCTTGTTGATTTTAGATCTTTCTTTGCTTCTCATGTGGGCATTTATTGCTATAAATTTTCCTCTAGACACTGCTTTAAATGTGTCCCAGAGATTCTGGTACATTATGTCTTCCTCATTCTTGTTGGTTTTGAAGAACATCTGTATTTCTGCCTTCATTTCATTGTTTGTCCAGTCAACATTCAAGAGCCAGTTGTTCAGTTTCCACGAAGTTGTACAGTTTTGAGTTAGTTTCTTAATTCTGAGTTCTAATTTGAATGCACTATGGTCTGAGAGACTGTTTGTTATGATTTCCGTTCTTTTGCATTTGCTGAGGAGTGATTTACTTCCAATTATATGGTCAATTTTAGAGTAGGTGTGATGTGGTGCTGAGAAGAATGTATATTCTGTGGATTTGGGGTGGAGAGTTCTATATATTTCTATTAGGTTTGCTTGGTCTAGATCTGAGTTCAAGTTCTGGATATCCTTGTTAATTTTCCATCTCGTTGATCTGTCTAATATTGACAGTGGAGTGTTAAAGTCTCCCACTATTATTGTGTGGGAGTCTAAGTCTCTTTGTAGGTCATTAAGAACTTGCTTTATGTATCTGGGTGCTCCTGTATTGGGTGTGTATATATTTAGGATAGTTAGCTTTTCTTGTTGCATCGATCCTTTTACCATTATGTAATGCCCTTCTTTGTCTCTTTTGATCTTTGTTGGTTTAAAGTCTATTTTATCAGAGACTAGGATTGCAACTCCTGCTTTTTTTTTGCTCTCCATTTGCTTGGTAAATCTTCCTCCATGCCTTTATTGTGAGCCTATGTGTATCCTTGCATGTGATATGGGTTTCCTGGATACAGCACACTGATGGGTTTTGACTTTTTATCCAATTTGCCAGTCTGTGCCTTTTGACTGGGGTATTTAGCCCATTTACATTTAAGTTTAATATTGTTATGTGTGAATTTGATCCTGCCATTTTGATGCTAGCTGGATATTTTGCACATTAGTTGACACAATTTCTTCATTGTGTCGATGCTCTTTACCATTTGGTACATTTTTGGAGTGCTGGTACTGGTTGTTCCTATGTTTAGCACTTCTTTCAGGAGCTCTTGTAAGGCAGGCCTGGTGGTGATGAAATCTCTGAGTACTTGCTTGTTTGTAAAGGATTTTATTTCTCCTCTTATGAAGCTTAGTTTGGCTGGATATGAAATTGTAGGTTGAAAGTTCTTTTCTTTAAGGATGTTGAATATTGGCCCCCATTCTCTTCTGATTGTAGAGTTTCTGCTGAGAGATCTGCTGTGAGTCTAATGGGCTTCCCTTTGTGGGTAACCTGACCTTTCTCTCTGGCTGCCCTTAGCATTTTTTTCTTCATTTCAACCCTGGTGAATCTGATGATCATGTGCCTTGCAGTTGCTCTCTTGAGGAATATCTCTGTGGTGTTCTCTGTATTTCCTGGACTTGAATATTGGCCTGCCTTGCTAGGCTGGGGGAAGTTCTCCTGGATAATATCTTGTACAGTGTTTTCCAGCTTGGATTCATTCGCTCTGTCACATTCAGGTACACCTATCAAACGTAGATGAGATCTTTTCACATAATCCCATATTTCTCAGAGGCTTTGTTCATTTCTTTTCACTCTTTTTTCTCTAATCTTGCCTTCTCATTTTATTTCATTGAGTTGATCTTCACTTTCTGATATCCTTTCTTCTGCTTGGTCAATTTGGCTATTGAAACTTGTGTATGCTTTGCAAATTTCTCGTGTTGTGTTTTTCAGCTCCATCAATTCATTTATATTCTTCTCTAAGCTATTATATTCTTGTTAGCGTTTCGTCAAACCTTTTTTCAGTGTTCTTCGTTTCTTTGCATTAGGTTAAAACATGTTCTTGTAGCTCAGAGAAGTTTGTTATTACCCACTTTCTGAAGCCTGTTTCTGTCAATTCATCAGACTCATTCTCCATCCAGCCTTGTTCCCTTGCTGGTGAGGAGTTGTGATCCCTTGGGGGAGGAGAGGCAATCTGGTTTTGGGTGTTTTCCTCCGTTTTGCACTCATTTGTTCCCATCTTTGTGGATTTATCTAACTGTGGTCTTTGTAGTTGGTGATTTTGAATGGGGTCTCTGAGTGGACGTCCTTTTTGTTGATGATGATGTTATTTCTTCCTGTTTTTTAGTTTTCCTTCTAAAAGTCAGACCCCTCTGCTGTAGGACTGCTGGAGGTCCACTCCAGACTCTGGTTGCCTGGGGATCACCTGCAGCAGCTGCAGAACAGTAAGGGTTGCTGCCAGTTTCTTCTTCTGTTATCTTTGTCCCTGGAGGATATCCACCAGATGTCAGCCTAAGTTCTCCTTTATGAGGTGTCTCTTTGGATATAAGGGGTTCGGGGGAGCTGCTTCAGGAGACGGTCTGTCCCTTAGAGGAGCTCATTGTTCCATTGAGAGCTGCTGGGCAGGTACATTTAAGTCTGCTGCAGTGGTGCTCATAACCACCTTTTATTCCCAGGTGCTCTGTCTTGGGAAGGTGGGGCTTTATTTATAAGTTCCTGAGGCACTGCTGCCTTTTTTCAGAGATGCCCTGCCCAGCAAGGAGATAATCTAATCACAGTCTGCCAGCAGAGGCATTGCTGAGCTCCGTGGGCTCTGCCCAGCTGCTGTGTGAACTTCCTTGCAGTTTTGTTTATAGAGGTATAATTAGAACTGCCTCGGTGATGGCAGTCTGCCTCAGTAATAGCCTACTGTCTCTGTAATGGCAGACTGCCTCAGTAACGGCGGACTGCCTCGGTAATGGTGGACTGCCTCGGTAGTGGCAGACTGCCTCGATAATGGTGCACGGCCTTCCCCCAACAGAGGTGGGCTGTCCTGAGTCCAGCTGTGCTTGCTGTGAAACTCAGTCCAGAGTGTTTCAGATTGCTGGTCTTTGTGGGGGGTGGGACCCGCCATGCCAGGTCACCTGGCTCCCTGTTTCAGCCTCCTTTTCTTCAGTTGAATGGACAGCTCTGTCTCCCAGGTGTTCCAGGCTCCAGTTGAAACAACTGCCCAGATTTGTGTGAGTTTTTGTGCAGAGATCTGCAGCCCCAGCTGAAACAGCCATGCTGGAGACTCATCGCACTTTTCCGCCCTGGAATCTCCTGGTCTGTGGGCAGTAAAAACTGGTTTGGAAATGCGGCGATCACTCACCCTCTGTGTTCTTGCTGGGAACTGCACTCCAGAGCTGTTCCTATTTGGCCATCTTGGATCGTCCTCCAATAATGATAATTCTATCCCAAAGAAAAATTGTTAATACTTAGCCTTTGAAGGTGGTCTCAGAAAATGAGACATTTTAACTTCCAATTTACATTTGTATTTTTGTGGCAAGAGGCATGATAGAGTGGTAAATAAAAAACTTTCAGTGGCCGGGCATGGTGGCTCACACCTGTAATCCCAGCACTTTGGGAGGCTGAGGCGGGTGGATCACCTGAAGTCGGAAGTTCAAGACCAGTCTGACAAACATAGAGAAACCCGTCTCTACTAAAAATACAAAATTAGCTGGGCATTTTGGTGCATGCCTGTAATCCCCGCTACTCGGGAGACTGAGACAGAAGGATTGGTTGAACCCAGGAGGTGAAGGTTGCAGTGAGCCGAGATCCCGCCACTGCACTCCAACCTGGACAACAGAGCGAAACACCATCTCAAAAACAAAAAAAAGACTTTCAGCATAAAATTATATTACAAATTGATGGGGGAAGGAATGGATATATGAAGTGAAAAAGGAAAGATGAAAATTTCCAACAGTTAAGGAAGAGCTTGGTCATGTACTTTTTAAAAATGGGTGGCAGTATCAAACTGTGGTGTGTATACGTCACTGGATATATTTAAAACAATGATGCAACCATTTTATTTTTAAATGTTACTATTTGCAACATGCGAGCCCTTGCAACTATTTTTAATCATGGTAAGAATGGCATATGCCCACTTGGAAAATGTGCAAGTGTTACATGGTTTTCCAGAGATTATTTTAGAGAACACCCAAGCACAAATTTAATTAGTTCTATGTTGGAGGAAAAAGATGTTCCTGGTGACGTCCCCTGTGATTCCTGGAGTTTGCCATTTGCGCCCTCTGCTGGTGTGCTGAGATTTTGCTTTTTAGACTGCAAAACTAGCCTTTGCTCTCTCCCTTGCTAACTGTGGTCAAAATCCCCCCCACCAGGAAGGCCTGACAAGAACGAGGCGGCCTGTGAGGGCCTCAGGAGCCTGTCCTGCATGTGAATGACCCATCACAGCACGCAGCTCACAGAATCACCGGGTCCCTGTCTTGGAGCCGGGTGACAGGGCAACACACTCTCAGTCTAAGTTCTGAACTCATATCAATCTTCTTTTGCTGACTGATCTAATGATGAGTTTCTTAGCCTTGGAAATGTCAAGAATTCTATAAGAGCTACTGGAAAAAGAGCCATACTCTGTAGAATATTGGAAGAGATTTATTCTGAGCCAAATGTGAGGCCCACAACTCATGCCACAGCCCCAGGAGGTCCTGAGAGTGTGTGCCCAAGGTGGTTGGGTCACAGTGTGATTTTATACATTTTAGGGGAATAGAAGTTGCAGACATCAATCAATACATGTAAGGTGTACATTAGTTCTGTCTGAAAAGGCGGGACAACTCAAAGAGGGGAGTGGGAGGTGGGAACGATGGAGGAAGGTTGGGGGATTCCAGGTCACAGGTGATTCAAAGATTTTCTGATTGGCAATTGGTAGAAAGAGTTAAGTTATTATCTAAAGACCTGGCATCAATAGAAAGGAGTGTCTGGGGAAAAGGGGTTGTGGAGACCAAGGTTCTGTTCATTCAGAGGAAACCTCCAGGAAGTAGGCTTTAGAGCTCTTATCAGATCTGAGAAGGTGCCAGACTCTTAGTTAATCTCTCCTTGATCAGGAAAAAGACCTGGAAAGGGAGGAGGATTCTCTACAGGATGTAAATTTTCCCCACAAGAGACAGCCTTGCAGGGCCATTTCAAAATATGTCAAAAAATATATGTTCTGGGGCCCGGTGCGGTGGCTCACACCTGTAATCCCAGCACTTTGGGAGGCCGAGGTGGGTGGATCATTTTAGGTCAGGAGTTCAAGGCCAGCCTGGCCAACACGGTGAAACCCTGTCTCTACTACAAAATATAAAAATTAGCTGGGCCTGGTGGCGGGTGCCTGTAATCCCAGCTACTTGGGAGGCTGAGGCAGGAGAATCGCTTGAACCCAGGAGGCAGAGGTTGCAGTGAGTGGTGATCTTGCCATTGAACTCTAGCCTGAGTGACAAGAGTCAAACTCTATCTCAAAAAAAAAAAAAAAAAAAAGAAATATAGATAGATAGATAGATTTTCTGGAATAGAATACTTTGATTTCTTTTGGGACCTGCTCTCTGCCGTGTGATGCTATAGTAGAATCAGGTTGGAATTTGGTATCTACATTGTTTTGTCAGTCTTAAGATCTTTATTATTATTATTATTATTATTTATTTATTTTTGAGATGGACTTTCACTCTTGTCACCCAGGCTCGAGTGCAGTGACCTGATCTCTGCTCACTGCAACGTCCTCCTCCTGAGTTCAAGTGATTCTCCTGCTTCAGGCTCCCAAATAGCTGGGATTACAGGCACGCGCCACCACATCTGGCTAACTTTTGTATTTTTAATAGAGATGGGGTTTCACCATGTTGGCCAGGCTGGTTTCAGACTCCTGACCTCAGGTGATCCACACGCCTTGGCCTCCCAAAGTGCTGGGATTACAGGATGAACCACCACACCTGGCCAAATCTTTATTTTAACATCAATGTTGGTCCCTCGTACCTGAACTCCAAAGGGAGAAGGGTATAATGAGGCATGTGGACTCCTCTTCCCAACATGGCCTGAACTAGATTTTCAGGTTTACTTTGGAATGCCGCTGGCTGAGGGTGTGGTGGGGGTAGGGGATGGGGGGTGGCTGCCAGTCAGTTGGAGAGCTTAGAAATTTTTATTAATTTATATTTATTTTATTTTATTTTGAGATAGGGTCTCACTCTGTCACCCAGGCTGGAGTGTAATAGTGGGATCATGGCTCTCTGCAACCTTCACCTCCTGGGCTCAAGCAATCCTCCAACCTCAACCTCCAGAGTAGCTGGGACTACAGGTGCATGCCACCACATCTGGCTAATTTTTTAATTATTATCTGTTGAGATGAGGTCTTTCTGTGTCACCCAGGCTGGTCTCAAACTCCTGGGCTCCAGCGATCTTCCTGCCTCGGCCTCCCAAAGTGTTGGAACTACAGGTGTGAGCCACCACGGCTGCCCAGAATTTTATTTTTGTTTTACAGAGTAATGATGATCACACCACCAGCATCTGTGCTGTTTGCCACATGCCAGGCACTGTTTGAGGCTCTCTATATTCACTTATGCAGCGTGAACTCTAATCTACTCACTGAATTCTCTTATTTGCCCTGTAAAGTAGGGACCGTTATTATTCCCATTTTACAGATGAAGAAGGTGGGCACTGAAAGTTTAAATAAACTGTCCCAGGTCGCACAACTAATCAGGGCAGACTCAGGATTTACAGCCAGGTCCTCTCAACCCAGGTTGGAACATTTACCACTATTCTTTACTGTTTGTTGCTTTAAAATAATAAAACACAGGCAATAAGATTTTTTTTAAAAAATCTGTTATCTTGCCACCCAGAGATCATTACCGCAAATGTTTTGGCGTGTTCCTTTCTGGTCCTGTGTGAGTGGGAGTGTGTGGGTCCCTGGCATTCTGTCTGTTTTACACAAATGAGAACTTTCAGGTCTGTAATCCACTCTGGATATTTTTTGCCTCTATTGCCAGCCACTGTCAGTTTTGTGTATCCCTTGAAGCACAAAGTAGGCTGAGATCACTCAGTGTCTTTCTGACGTTCAGCTTCTAGAGTTTTCTCTTTCCCACAGGCAGCTCCAGGGAATGAGGTCCCAAGGATTCTTCACCCAGGCCCGGCCAGGCAGTGTCCCCCCCGGGGGGCTGAAGTCCCCCCTTGGCTGCCCCGCCTCTGAGGTGGAGGTTGGCTGACACTAAGGAGTTTTCATGCTGAGCATCAAGTTCAGATGGCGCGTGGGAGGAAACAGAAGGTGGGTTGCCGATCTTGGCTTGTGCTGCTCTGTTCTCCAGCTTTGGTGACATGTGCTCAAGCTTTAACCCATTGAAGGAGCAGATTCTGATAGGAACATTCTTGGTTCTGAAGCCCAAGCTCATTCCTCCCCTCTGGAGCCAAGGATGCCAATATGTGGTGTAAACTAAAACTCCTAGGCTCCCCAGGCTGGGCGCGGTGGCTCATGCCTGCAGAGCTTTGGGAGGCAGAGGCAGGCAGATCACGAGGTCAGGAGTTCGAGACCAGCCTGACCAACATGGTGAAACCTACTCTCTACTAAAAATACAAAAATTAGCCAGGTGTGGAGGCGGGTGCCTGTAATCCCAGCTACTCAGGAGGCTAAGGCAGGAGAATCACTTGAACCCGGGAGGCAGAGGTTGCAGTGAGCCAAGATCGTGCCACTGCACTCCAGCCTGGGCAACAAAGGGAAACTCCATCTCAAAAAAGAAAAAAAAAAAATCCTAAGCTCCCCAAGAAACAGAATGGACCTCTCCTCTCAGCCCAGGGTATTTCTAAAGTAAACCTAAAATACGAGTTCAGGCCATGGTGGAAATGGGTGGTCATGCTTCCTTATACCTCCTCCCTTTGGAATTCAGACACAGCTGACCAGCATCTATGTTAAAACAGAGACCTTGGCGTGGTGCAGTGGCTCACGCCTGTAATCCCAGCACTGTGGGAGGCTGAGACAAGCAGATCATCTGAGGTCAGGAGTTTGAGACCAGCCTGACCAACATAGTGGAACCCCATCTCTACTAAAAATACAAAATTCGTCAGGCTTGGTGGTGCACCACACCTGTAATCCCAGCTACGTGGGAGACGGAGGCAGGAGAGTCGCTTGAACCCAGGAGGCGCAGGTTGTGGTGAGCCGGGATCCTGCAGCCTGGGCAACAAGAGCGAAACTCCATCTCAAAAGAAAAAAAAAGAAACAGAGCCCTTAAGACTGACTTTTCGTAGCAGTAAGACACCAACGTGACAGCAGAGTAATGGTGATCACATTTAATCCTAAATCAAACCATTTTATACCAAAACATAATTCCTTGACATATTTTTAAAGGGCCCTGCAAAGCTGTCTTTTGTGGGGAAAATCTACATTCTGTAGAAAATCCTCTTCCCTTTCCAGATCTTTTTCCTGATGCAGGAGATAATTTTTTTTTATAGGAAATAATAATTATACCTACTTCATTGCATTTCCATGATGATTAAATGAGTTACTACACAGAACTTGGAGTAATGTCTAGTTCTTTTTTAAGATTATAATGTTTTTATTTCATTTCAATAGTTTTGGGGGAAGAGGTGGTTTTTGATTACATGGCTAAGTTCTTTAGCGGTGATTTCTGAGATTTTGGTGCACCTGTTACCCAAGCAGTGTCCAACTGTACTCAGCCTGTAGTCTGTGATCCAGGAAAGAATGAATCAAGAGATTGGCACCTTTACAAGCCTAATTAGCAACATGTACAATCTCTTCTCTCTGGTTTATGGTCTCGCATGAGAATGTAGTCCAAATGCTGCCCGGGGCTGAAATCATCGAGAGCTTGAGTGCAGGCTTGGCTCACGTGGCTCATGACCACAGGCTTCAGTTCCTCATCAGCTGAACTTTCCTATAGGACTTCCTAGGTGTCACAGCGTGGCATTGGGCTCTCCCCAGAGCAAGCAGCACAGAGAGAGAGCAAGCAGGAAGCCACAGTACTTTTTATGACCTAGTCTTCAACTCACACACCATAACTTCTGCTTTTTGGTTTGTTTTTTTGATGTTTTTGTTTTTAAGACGAAGTTTCCCTCTTGTCACCCAGGCTGGAGTGCAATGGGGCGATCCTGGCTCACTGTAACCTCTGCCTCCGGGTTTCGAGCGATTCTCCTGCCTCAGGCTCCCCCAGTAGCTGGGATTACAGGCACCCACAACCACACCTAGCTAATTTTTGTATTTTTAGTAGAGACAGGGTTTCACCATGTCGCCCAGGCTGGTCTTGAATGTCTGACCTCAGGTGATCCGCCTGCCTTGGCCTCCCAAAGTGCTGGGATTATAGGTGTGAGCCACCATGCCTGGCCAACTTTTTGTTTTGTTTTTGAGACAGGGTCTCACTCTATTGCCCAGGCTGGAGTGCAGTGGTATGATCATGGCTCACTGCAGCCTCCTGAGCTCCTGGGCTCAAGTGATCCTCCCGCCACAGCCTCCTGAACAGCTGGGACCACAGGCATGCACCACCACGTCCAGCTGATTTTTGAATTGTTTACAGTGATGGGGTCTCCCCATGTTGTCCAGGCTGGTCTTGAACTCTTGGGCTCAAGAGATCCTCCCTCCTGGGTCTCCCAAAGTGCTGCAATTATAACATGAGCTACCATGCCTGGCCCTCTATTTTTATAATACGATCTGGCAGTTGCCAATTTGTATATTTAGTTACGCCCCACCACACATTTTGAATAACCACAATACTCCATTTCATTCTTTTTTCAACTCAGTCTAATCTGCTGTTAAATATACCCATTGTGTTTCTAATTTCAAGTATTAAATTTTTCATTGCTAAATTTTTTTTTTTAAGTTACTTAAAATTTATGGGCCAGGTGTGGTGGCTCACGCCTGTACTCCCAGCACTTTGGGAGGCCAAGGCCGGTGGATCACCTGAGGTTGGGAGTTCAAGACCAGCCTGGGCAACATGGTGAAACCCCGTCTCTACTAAAAATACAAAATATTAGCCAGGCGTGGTGGCAGGCACCTGTAATCCCAGCTACTCGGGAGGCTGAGGCAGGAGAATCTCTTGAATTCAGGAGGCGAAGGTTGCAGTGAGCCGAGACCGCACCACTGCACTCCAGCCTGGGCAACAAGTGCAAAACTCCGTCTCAAAAACAACAACAACTATATATATATATATATAATTTATTGTTCTCTGGTTAACTTTTTGGTCCCCTCTTTTATTTTTTAAAAAAGATTAACATATCCATTGTGTATTCATTGTCTGATAATCTCTATACTGGAGTCTGTGGATCTGCTTCTGCTGTTTTTGCAAAAACAATAGACAGCAGAATCAGAGCCACAGATTTTATTTCCTTTAAAATGTATTATGAGTAAATTTTGACTGGGACTTTATATGTGGGAAAACTAGAAGGCCTGTTGTGAGGGCGTATTTCTCTCAGACAGAATTTACCTCAACTTCTACCAACATCTGTGGGGTTTCCTAACCTGGGAAACTATAAATTCTTGGCCTGGGGGTTTAGACTACGCAGGTAGAGTGAATTCAGACCTGACCCTCATGTATTAGATCCTATGAACCCTCCAACCAGATGTAATGCATGGTAACAACGGTTAGACAACACTGAAGTGAATATCCAGGCCCTAGGGCTGTGGCAGAATTCAGATCTGCTGAGGCGGCAATTCAGGTGTCAGAGGAAAGACCACCAGAGAGACCATTACTGAGACTAGGAGTCCCTGAAAGTGCAGCAGACAAACAAGAGAAGTTCAAGGCATGCAGGAAGAAGGCAGAGATGCAAAAGCCACCAGTCCTTAGGGTGGGGAGCCCACTTCCGGGATCTGAGGGCCCCCTTCCAGGTGAGGGCCCAGGTGAGTCGGGGGCGGGCAGAAGTGGGTGTGGGGGTAGCGGACGGGGCGCCCTCCCCGCAACGCAACTGGGTCGCTTCCGGCTCCCTCGGGGTTCGCTTCGAGAGTTGATGCTGCGCCTCCCAGCGGAAACTCTTTCCCTCAGAACGGAACAGCGTTTTTCCTCCCAGGGAAAGGAAAAAGGAGCGGCTTTCTGCTGCGTTGGAAGGACAACAGATCCTGCACGGTGCTTAATTTCTCATTCATGACTTTTATTCCGCTCCTTCCAGTCCTCTACAATTAAGAAAAAAACAAACCTTGACCCCGACGTGACTTGAACACGCAACCTTCTGATCTGGAGTCAGACGCGCTACCATTGCGCCACGAGGTCACAGCGAGTTGGCGACTCCGCGTCGCTAAAGAGCTCGCTTCTCCAGCATGGTCCACGGGCTGGGAAGCTCCGGAGGGAAGACGCCCCTCTTTCCTGAATTCCAGCACCAACTTAGAGCGCTGGCGAGGGTCGTTTCCCGGGTGTGGGAGACGCGGATGCGCTGGGGCATCCCGGCCTGAACTGCGGCGCCGCAGCGGAGCCGCCACCCGGCGGCCGAACCTCGGGCCCCGCCTCCTCCGCGTCTGGGAGTGAGCCGGCGAGGGGGCGCCGGGGTGCGGGGACTGACGCCGGGGGTGGGGGGTGAGGAGATGCCCAGGAGGAGGCCGGGGTGGGGGGGATCCCGGGGCCAAGGGATTCTAGGAGGGAGCGAGGGGACGCGGGGGAGAAGGGGACGCCGGGGTGGAAGCGGGGGGTGGGGTGACTCCGAGGCGCGGCGGGACGCGGGGGGTTAGGGGTGAGGAGAGGTCCAGGGGGAAGCCCAGGGGACAGGGGGACCCCCGAGCAGAGGGTACTCTGACACGGAGGCAGGAGGGGACGTCGGGGCGGGGGACGCGGGTGGAGGAGGGAACGCCGAGGCGGGGTGTGGAGAGACTCCGGGCGGGGCTGGGGGCGCGGGCGGGTCCCGGCCTCCTGTGAGGCGGTGACGTTGCCGTGGGGGAACGGCAGGACCCGGGTGGCAGCCTAGAGCGGACGGGGCGCGGGGCGCAGGGCTGCTCCTTCCTCCTCTCCTCTCGGGGGAGAAGCGCGGGGCCCACGGCCAGGAAGCCGGTTGCCGACAGACTTGAAAAATGCCACAGTTCTTTTTCTTTTTTGAGACGGGGTCTTGCTCTGTCGCCCAGGCTGGAGTGCGGCGCGATCTCCCCTCACCGCAACCTCCGCCTCCCGGGTTCAAGCGATTCTCCTGCCTCAGCCTCCTGAGTAACTGGGATTACAGGCGGCCGCCACCACGCCCGGCTAATTTTTTGTATTTTTGTGTTTTAATAGAGACGGAATTTCACCATGTTGTTCAGGCTGGTCTCAAACTCGCGACCTCAGGTGATCCGTCGTCCTCGGCCTTCCAAAGTGCTGGGATTACAGGCTAAGCCACCGCTACTTGGTCCCAGGCAAGATTTTAAACGGCTCATTGTCCATTTAAGACTCCTGGCTCTCGTGGGAGTCTTAAGTCCCTGATTTGAACAGTACTTTCTTCTTCCTATTAAAGAAGAAAAATAAAACAGTAAGTGAGTGAATACATTTTTTTTTTTTTTTAACTTAGTCTCGCTCTGTCACCCAAGCTGGAGTGCAATGGTGTGATCTGGCCTCACTGCAACCTCCACCTCCCAGGCTCAAGCGATCCTCCTGCCTCAGCCTCCCACGTAGCTGGGATTACAGACGTGTGCCACCATCCACGGCTAATTTTTGTATTTTCAGTGGAGACGGGATTTTACCATGTTGGTCAGGCTGGTCTCGAACTCCTAGGCTCAAGTGAACCTTCCACCTGGGCCTCCCAAAGTGCTGGGATTACAAGTGTGAGCTACTGCGCTTGGTCAATAAGTGAGTGAATAAATTCTTCAGTTAAAAAGCTAGTAAATAGGCTAAGGTGGTGGCTCACGCCTGTAGCCTGTAGTTTCAGCACTTTGGAAGGCCCAAGAGGGAGGATCACTTGAACCCAGGAGGTCGAGGCTGCAGTGAGCCATGATAGCACCACTGCACTCCAGTCTGGGACAGAGCGAGATCCCGTCTCAAAACAAAAACAAAAACAAAAAAACCCTATTAAATAAGAAAGATAAACTCTCCTGCTGTTCAAGAACATGAAGCATCAATCTTAATTCAATAAATACGATACCCACAGGGCTTGATGCCTTTTAGAAAAGGAAAGATCTGGCCTGCGCAGTGGCACATGCCTTTAATCCCAGCTACTCTGGAGGCTTAGGCGGGGGAGTTGCTTGAACCTGGGAGGCTGAGGTCACGGCTAGCCGAGATTGCACCATTGCACACCAGCATGGGCAAGAAGAGTGAAACTCTGTCGCAAAAGAAAGAAAAGAGGAAGGGGAGAGGAGGGGGAGGGGAGGGGGAGAAAAGAGAGAAGAAAGAAGAAAGGGAGAGACGGAGGAGAAGAAAGAAAAGAAAGAAAGAGAAAGAGAAGGAAGGAAGGAAGAGAGAAAGAAAGAAAAGAAAGAGGAAGGAAGGAAGGGAAGAGAGAGAGAGAAAAGAAAAAGAAAAGAAAACAAAGGAAAAACAAAAGATCTGGAAAGGGCCCCTGGCTTTGCAGAAAGAAAAGAGTAGCCATGTTTGGTGAAGTTTCTAAGGGCTCCCAGGCTGCCTCTAACATTTCAAACAGCAAAGGCATCTTTGACAATTTTTGTGGATGTAGCCAGACGTGAGAAAAGCAGGAATTTAGGATCAACTGTGAGTCCTGAGGTGCCAGCCCCAGGCTGTCAGAAAAGCAGGAAGCCAAAGGCTCCTGTCTTTCCTCTGGGAGGGGAAGAGTCAGCAGCAATGACTGATTCCACCTCCAGGTGGCCAGAGACTGAAGTCACCTCCTTATTGCTTTTGATGGCCCAGGGTGGATTGGACCCTCGTGTGGGCAGCTGGGGGAGTGGTGTGCTGGGTTCCCTTTCGGCTGATCACTCTGAGAACTTCCTTCCTTTCTCCAGCATCCGCTGCACACCGAAGTCTATGTGAGGATTTCAGAACCTGAGTCCACTGTCTATTGGAAGGCACATCCCACACGAAGGAAAGACCAGTGTCACTCTGTTTTTATTTAAAGAAAATTTTTTGGCCAGGCCAGGTGGTTCACGCTTGTAATCCCAGAACTTATGGAATGAGACCCTGTCTAAAAATAAAAACATTTAAAAATTTTTTTCAGATTTATTTTTGAATAAGGATGTTTGTTGCTCAGGCTGGAATACAGTGGTGTGATCACAGCTCACTGCAGTTCGAACACATAGGCTCAAGGGATCCTTCCACCTCAGCCTCCTGAGTAGCTAGGGTTACAGGTGCACATCACCACCTCTGTAATTAATTAAAAGTTAATTTTTAACTTTTTTTTGTAGAGACAGAGTCTCACTATGTTGCCCAGGCTGGTCGTGAACTCTTGACCTCAAGTGATCCTCCTGCCTCGGCCTCCCAAAGTGCTAGGATTACAGGCATGAGCTACTGCACCCAGCCTCCACTGTGTTTAGACCCCTGCTCAGATGTGTGGATACACCTTTGATGTTCTGGTCCCTATTCTCCTGGGATACGGAACCAGGAACTATCTGGTGTTATATGGCATGGGCATGACATTAAACTACAGTATGGCGCTGTGATCAAATGAAGAGATTAGATCGAGTGGCTTATGCAGATGTGGCTAAAGGGTCCCTTTAAAGACTAGGACCCTGGCTGGGCACGGTGGCTCACATCTATAATCCCAGCACTTTGGGAGGCCAAGGTGGGCAGGTGGCTTGAGGTCAGGAGTTCGAGACCAGCCTGGCCAACATGTGAAACCCTGTCTCTATAAAACAAACAAACAAATATATAAATAATAAAGACTAGGACACTACTTACCAGGGCAAGGACTAGGAGTAAGGCAGCCATGCAGCTGTGCAGGATGGAATCCCATCTTACGTAAAATTAGACACCTTGTTCATCAGAGATTTTTACACTAATTTCTACTTTTGGAAATACTGAATATTTTAAATGTCTTCATTGCTGAGTGTTTTGACAGCTGTTTGAATTCTGCACCTGAAAGAGTCGCTCAGCGCCTCGCCCTCCTCCCAGCTCTGCTCTTGCTCAGAAATTGTAAAGAACCGCTTCCTTATTTTAGAGCTTGTATATGCAAACACTGAACCTTATTTGAAAAAAGACTTCTGTAGAATATAGAAAATTAACAAATACAAACTAGGACAATTACCAACATTGGCAAGGATGACTGAAAATAAACATTCTCAGGCAAGATGGGAAAAGCGTGTATAAACTGGAACTTGCTTTTGGGGTTGTAATGTGATGAATGTTTTTTAGATGCTTTTGTCCAGGTATTTCTCATTTCTAGAGAATATGTACTAAAGAAGCAATTAAGGATGAATGCAAAAGTATGACTTCAAGACTGTTTTCATAAAAATTGTGTTGATGATCATGAAGCCCCAGAGCACCTTGACTGTCCCATTGTACAAATGCAGCCTAGATTTCCAGGGCATGAGGCCGGGAAGCTGATGCTGATGAGGGCTGGCCCCTGGGCATGAACGTACAAGGCTCCTGGAGTAAAGGGGTGTGGTAGTGAGGACTCAGATGACTGTGGTGGGGGAGGCAGGGGAGGCAGGGGTTATGCCGCGGGCACAGTATGAGTGGGGCTGCCCCATCACTGAGAAAAATTCACACGGCTTGGCTTCCCGGTCTCTGCTTAGTTTAGTATCATCTCACACCTGGGTAACTGGTGGGTGTTTTTGTTTTTGAGACAGGGGCTCACTATGTTGCTGAGGCTAGAGTGCAGTAGCTCAGTCATGGCTCACTGACACCTTGAAATCCGAGGCTCCAAGGGATCTTGCTGCCTCAGCTGGAAGGAGCTGGGACCACGGCCACCATGCCTGGCTAATCCTCCCGCCTCTGCCTCCCAAAGTGCTGGAATTGCAGGTGTATTCGTTAGTCAAGACAAAGTCTTTACTTTTTTTTTTTGAAGCAGGTTCTTGCTCTGTTGTGGGGCTGGAGTGCAGTGGAACACTCTTGGCTCACTGCAACCTCTTCCCCCCCGGGCTCAAGGGATCGTCCTGCCTCAGCCTCCCAAATAGCTGGGACTACAGGTGGGCGCCACCACACCCAGCTAATTTTGTATTTTCAGTAGAGACAGGGTTTTACTTTGTTGCCCAGGCTGGTCTTGAACTCCTGGACTCAAGTGATCCGCCCACCTCAGCCTCCCAAAGTGCAGGGATTACAGGTGCGAGCCACTGTGCAGCCTTGGCTCCTGTTTTTCTAAGGGGCTGAAAATGTTGCGGCTCCCCAAAGCCTATGGAAGATGTCTTCTGTCTTTCAGATTTACACACTCCTGATCTGACATATTCCAACTAGAACTTGAAAACTGAACCCTGAAGGGAAAAGGCACGCTGCCACATGGAGTGGGTTATCACTACCACCCCACCGAAGGCTTGAGGGACAGCCTTGCTCTTGCAGGCTGGTTTCTCGGGAAGTATCTGCTGAGACAGTGATTTGGGGAGTAACACCTGTGAAAGGAAATGGGAGTCGGCTGTGTTGGCAGGGAGACCCATCAGGCCAAGGTGCAGATGTACAAACTATCTCTAAATGCCTCTATTCTCCGCCTGCCCGTGGGGAGCTCTGTTAGAGGAATCCCAAGTCCCATAGAAATGGCTTGCCCCGTTTCACCACATTGTTCAGTCACCGGCCAGGGCCACTCCTGCGGGAAAGCTGAGGTGGGCAAAGGCCAGCTGCAGGCTGTCCACTAACTGCCCTTCTGTGGCTGGACAGCAAGTTCTCCCTTGGAAGAGGACCTGAGGGCCACAGCTGGGCTCTGCCACGGCATGCAATATACATTACATTTGCAGATTTTTCCCTCTTTGTTTTTTAACCATCTCTGATGTCCAACTTTAAGCACCAATCCCAATTAGGAGTGCCCAACTGACAGAGGACTCCAGATTCCTGGGAGCGAAGTTTCTGGATCATCTTCTCCAGCTCCCCTGCTCCCTGCTAACAGGGAATTTAGCCCAAAGGAAAGAAAGGAACTCCTGTTTCCCATTCTTCTAAGTCCCAACACCAGCTAAGTATGCCACTCTTCAGAAGGAAAGATCCCGCTGAAATTGGTGGCATGCCTTCAGTTTCCATCAGAAATCCTCACTGGGAGTCAGTGTGGCCTCATTGGAGCCCCAGACAGAGGGCAGCCTCCACCAGGCTGCAGCCACCTGACAAAAAACGCCAGTCTGAAGGCCGTGATGGGGAGATGCAGGAAGAGCAAAGTGGAATCTGGCTGCTACGTGGGGGTAAAAATGCAGATTCGGGGAGTTTGTGAACGTTGGGTGTTGAGATTTTCATGATGATTTTGTTTGATGCCAGGTTTTCATTCATGTCATGTGTTGTGCCTCAAAGCCCTCAAATAGGAAAGAAACCCTCTCTTAAAATGGAAAATCCAAAAAGATTACAGTTGGAAACAGTTGCCTTGCCTTTGTCTCCGTCTGTCCCCCCTTTTAAGGCTTCTGTGACCTATTCAGCTTTGGTTTTTCTGAGGACGTGGTTCAGTTTAAACACGTGTAAATGTGACTGAACAGTCAGGGCCTAAACTCTTTCAGTGGTCTGTCTGATGAGTGCCATGTGTGTTCTGTGGTCCAAAGACACTGGAGTGATTTGGATGCCTGTGGCCCTGGAGAAAGGGAATGTTGGGAGTGGAAAGTGCTGTGTCTGCTGGGGTAACAGCTTGTGAGTGCAACTAGCAAGGGGCGAGGGTCTTGTCCAGCCAGTCCTTATGTGACAGTAAACGTGACTTTTTCCATTTATCTTTGCCCCCAGGACAATTTTGGCTGAACTTGTCTTTGGAGATGTTTTTTAGCATAGAGACCTGGACTCAATACTTTATTAAACCCAAAGCCCACACTTCTTTAATGCTCACAAAATGCAGCTGATGGTGAGTCGGCTTGTTAGTGAGGGCTATGTGCAGAGAGAGAGGCTCAGTGGCCGACAGAGTTCTGTGATTCTTCAACATTGATTAATATGCTGCTGTCTTTTTTGGACCACCACAGCTGTCTTCCAACCTGATATATGATATTAATTGTAAAAGAGAGAGCTTTGTCCTAATTGGGATGTTGTTTATTTGGTTTTATTTTGAGACAGAGTCTCGCTCTGTCACCCAGGCTGGAGTGCAGTGGCTCAATCTCAGCTCACTGCAACCTCTGCCTCCCCGGCTCAAGTGATTCTCATGCCTCGGTCTTCTCAGTTGCTGGGATTACAGGCACACACCGCCGTGCCCGGCTAATTTTTTGTCTTTTTAGTAGAGACGGGGTTTTGCCATGTTGGCCGGGCTGATCTCGAACTCTTGACCTCAAGTGATCCACCTGCCTCGGCCTCCCAAAGTGCTGGGATTACAGATGTGAGTCACCGCACCTAGCCTGTTCTAATTGTTAATCAGAATTTACTTTTATGGGTTTAAAATGTCTTCATGAGTCTGGTGTGGTGGCTCATGCCTGTAATCTCAGCACTTTGGGAGGCTGAGGTGGGTGAATCACTTGAGGTCAGGAGTTCGAGACCAGCCTGGCCAACATGGTGAGATCACAAGGTCACAAGGTCAGGGGTTTGAGACCAGCCTGGCCAACATGATGAAACCCAGTCTCTACTAAAAAATACAAAAGTTAACCCAGCATGGTGGCACACATCTGTAATCCCAGCTACTCAAGAGGCTGAGGCAGGAGAATTGGTTGAACCTGGGAAGTGGAGGTTGCAGTTAGCTGAGATAGCACCATTGCACTCCAGCCTTGGTGACAAGAGCAAGACTCCATCTCAAAACAAAAAACAACAACAAAAAACATTAGCTGGGCATAGTGGCGTGCACCTGTAATCCAGCTACTCAGGAGGCTGAGGCAGGAGAATAGCTTGAACCTGGGAGACAGAGGCTGCAGTGAGCCAAGACTGTGCCACTGCACTCCAGCCTGGGCAACAGAATGAGACTCCATCTCAAAAAATAAATAAGTAAACATAAATAAATACATAAATAAAAATTTTTTTAAAAATGTCCTCAGCAATACAGATAAGGAAGGTCTAAGGTAAGAAAATCCATTCCATCAAGGAAGAGGTAGCAAGTATGGCAGAGGGCCAAATGTCAGGACAGGGGCTCGAGTCCTTGCTACCTACTAGCTGTGTGACTTTAGATAGGTCACCCAACTTTTCTTTGCCAGTTTCCTCAACTCTAAAATGTGTGGAGGAAAACCTATCTCAAAGGATTGTTATAGGAATTAAGGGAAGTATTGTATGGAAATGGGTTCCAGAGAGAGCGATTTTTGGATTCTTGTTAGTGTGCCTACTAGGCTTTCACAGATATCTTGGTCTGTTTTCTGTTGCTATAAGAGAATACCTGGGGAGGGTGGGTAATTTATAAAGAAGAATTTGGTTTAGCTCATGGTTTTGAGAGCTGGGCAGTCCAGCAGCACGGTGCCGGCGTCTGGTGAAGGCCTTCCTGCTGTGTCATAACATCATAGAGGGCATCACACGGCGAGAGGGCAAAAGTGTGGGTGTTATCTCAGGTCTTTCTTCCTCTTGTTATAAAGCCACCAGTCTCATCACAGGACTCTGCCCTGATGACCTTATCTAACACTAATTACCTCCTAAAGGCCTTACCTCCAATCAGCATATGAATTTGGGGATTTAGTTTCAAACACATGAAATTTGCAGGACACATTCAAACAACAGCAACAGATATTTCAGAATTTAGGATTTCATGGGGTATAGAGCTGACAAATGCTATAGGACTGAAGTTTCACCTACTTCTAGCTTCTTCCAAGCATGAGTAGCAACTAAGCTTGCTGTTCATATTTACAGTGGAGTCACATAAGCCCAAAGACAACAACGGTGTGAGTGGGCCTCTTTTTCTAAGCACTTTATTGTAATGTTGGTTTTCTTTTTCCCTTTCTCATTTCTCCTCTCAAATTTGCTCTTTCTCTAATTAGGCCATATGGAGTCCAATCTAATCACTCTGATTGCATGCTTGGAATCCAGATTGTGTGAACTTCTAGTGATGATTAACAGAGGTGTAAATTGGGGAATCATCACCACAGAATGATTCGCAAGCTGATTCTGAGTGGTCTGGAAATGCAGACCTTTGTTATTTTATCTAATATTTTTTCCTGAGGACCTACTGTTTTCCTAGCACCGTATTTTACATGCATTATTTCATTTCATCTTGGCAACAAATCAATTTTTGAATTCTTATTGCACAACGTTGCCTTTTTGTGTGTGTGTGAGAAGGAATCTCACTCTGTCCCTCAGGCTGGAGTGCAGTGGCATGATCTTGACTCACTGCAACCTCCACCTTCAGGGTTCAAGCAAGTCTCCCACCTCAGCCTCCCACGTAGCTGGGATTACAGGCGCCCACCACCATGCCTGGCTAATTTTTGTATTTTTAGTACAGAGGGTGTTTCATCATGTTGGTTGGCCAGGCTGGTCTCGAACTCTTGACCTCAGGTAATCCACTTGCCTTGGCCTCCCAAAGTTCTGGGATTACAGGTGTGAGCAACTTTACCTTCTTTAATGGCCTTTATTAATTTCCCTCCCATTTTTTTTTTTTTAATGTGGAGTATCTTCCTTTAGAGAACCTTTTGCTGTCCCCTCCCCCTAAGAGATTTTCTGCTTTAGGCTTCCATTCACATGTTGATAACATTGTAAGGACCCTGCATCTGTAAGCATTTTTTTTTCTTTGAGACGTTGCTGTGTTGCCCAGGCTGGAGTGCAATGGCAAAATCTCAGCTCACTGCAAACTCCACATCCCAGGTTCAAACAGTTCTTCTGCCTCAGCCTCCCGAGTAGCTGGAATTACAGGTACCCACCACCATGCCCGGCTAATGTTTCTGTTTTTAGTAGAGATGGGGGTCTCACCACGTTAGCCAGGCTGGTCTAGGACTTCTGACCTCAGGTGATTCCCCCTCCTTGGACTCCCAAAGTGCTGGGATTACAGGCATGAGCCACCTCGCCCAGGATGGAGATTTTTTTTAAAACATGTTCATTGTTCAGTCCATTGACATCTTCCCTTTCTGAAGAAAAGTGCTCCTTTTTTTTTTTTTTTTTTTTTTTTTTTGTAGAGATGGGGTTTTGCCATGTTGCCCAGGCTGGTCTCAAACTGCTGGGCTCCTAAAGTGCTGGGATTACAGGCCTGAGCCACCGTGTCCTGCTGAAAGTGTTCTTAAGAATAAAATTGTATTAATTATAGGTTCCCCCAAACACTTCAAGAAATTCTGGGCCAGGACTTAGGCCCCCATATCCCGCAGAACCATTAACCAATCCTGGGGTTCTTTAAAGGAAAGAGAGGTAGAATCCACACCTTTTTTGTGGGGGAGGGTGGCTCCTCTAAGCCCTATTTTGAGGTTCTGATCTTTCTTGTCATCATGAGCAAAAAGGCAGCCTCTCTGCACCTGTACGAACTATTTTTAGATGCTCCACCTCTAAGACCTAGTTCTCCATTCTCTATGGTCTTGGTTCTTCTCTGCAGGGAATGGTCCTCATTATTTCTGTTCCTATGCCCCCAATTTAGTTTATTTGATGAATGTTTCCAAAGGTTCAATGCGTTTCAGACTAAATTTGTCCCGGACGCTCTAGAGTTGTCAGCTGGACAGTGGGCCCCACTGAGGACGTTTGTACCTGAGCTGGAGGCACGGCTTCCCACGCGGCATCCACACTTCTCACAGCACGTCGGCTCCCCGAGGCGCCACCCGACCGTGGTCACCTAGACCCAGCCAGACCTAGGCGCGAGACAGGGAGGCCGCAGGAGAGCTGGAGGGTGAGAAGCCTGGAATGCAGTCAGAGGCTGGGCCTGGGAGACCTAGCACAGGGATGAAGCGCCAGGCCTGGGCTGACGTGCGGACGAGGCCTGGGACTCAGGGGATCCAAGACAGGTGAGCGTGGCCTCCTCAGCCGGCTCAGGGTTCGGGGTTATCTAGAAGGAAGGGCCGAGCAGGAGCAGCAGGAGCAGTAGAGCGTCCCTCTGCCCAGACTCCGGCCAGGCCCAGGCCCTGGAACTCCGGCTTTATACCCTCCCCGGGCCCTCCTGGCCAATCCCAGCTGAGGCTGTGCGTGCTTCACATGGGGTGCCTGTGATGTCATGCTGACCCCTCCCCAACCCGCGTGCTCCATCTGCTGAAGACGGCCTGGAATGGCCGGTCCTACTTCCTGCCCCATCTTACAGCCCTTCCCCTCCAGCTCGGTCCTCCACCTGCCCCCACGCTCGGTCCTCTGTGGAACCAGCAGCTCACCCACACCTTACAGAGACATACTTGGGATCAGGGACAATGACTTGCCCAGGATCACCTCGCCAGTTGGAAAGGAGAAAACGCCCCAAACCCTTGGCCCTGTCTCCGGGGGGATGCTGTGTCTAAGAGGCCCACCCGCAGGGGTGAGCCCGAGTGCGTGAACCCGAGCAAGAGAAGGGGGCTGGGAATCTCCGGGTGGCTGGGGACCCCTGCTCCTTCTAGAGCCTCTGCCTCCAGGTCTTTAATCTTTAATAAAGTATAGGCAATGTGAGTATCAAATGCCTTTAAAAGCAGCAGTTTTCTTTAAAAAGAAAAAAAAGTAGCTATATGCTATAATGAGATGTGATTCACATACCATACAAAAATAGCTAACGTTATATTGCGATAGAACTCACATGCGGTAGAATTCAGTGACTTTTAATATATTCTGAGTTACGTAGCCATCACCAAAATCAATTGTAGAATATTTTTATCATCCCAAAAAGAAACCTTAACTGTCACCTCCCAATTCCCCTGTGTTTGTCAGAGTTCTCCTGAGAATTCAGATGTGCATCTGAATTGGCTCTTGCAAGTCCTAAGATGTGCAGGGTCAGTCAGCAAGCTGGAGACCCGGAAGAACTGATGATTTTGTTCTAGTCTAAGGGAAAAGGACTGAAAGCTAGGAAAGCCACTGGTGTCATTTCCATCTGAAGGCCAGTAGGCTCAAGACCCAGGAAGAAGCCACGTTTCAGTTTAAGTCCAAAGGCAGAAGAATTGTCTCTTACTCAAGGAAGGGTGGGCTTTTTGTTCTAGTCAGGCCTTCAGCTGATTGGATGAAGCCCACCCACATTTGCAATTGGCTTTACTCAGTCTACTGATTTAAATGCTAATCTCATCCAAAAACACCCTCACAGACACACCTGGAATAATGTTTGACCAAATATCTGGGCACTCTGTTCCCCAGTCAGGTTGACATCTAAAATTAACTGTCACATCCACCAATTTCCACAGCCCAAGGCAAGCACTAGTCCACTTACTGTCTTTATGGAATTGTCTGTTTTGAGTATTTCATGTAAATAGAATCATATAGCTCATGGCCTCTCAGCTCACTGCAACCTTCACACCCCGGGTTCAAGTAATTCTGCCTCAGCCTCCCAAGTAGCTGGGATTACAGGCATGCGCCACCACACCCAGCTAATTTTGTATTTTTAGTAGAGATGGAATTTTATCATGTTGGTCAGGCTGGTCACAAACTCCTGACCTCAGGTGATCCACCTGCCTCATCCTCCCAAAGTGCTGAGATTACAGGCATGAGCCATCACACTTGGCCACATTTTATTTTTTTCCATTCATCGGTTGGTGAATATTTGGGTTCTACTTTTTGGATTTTTTTTTTTTTTATAAGGAGTTTTGCTCTGTTACCCAGGCTGGAGTGCAGTGGTGCAATCTTGGCTCACTACAACCTCCACCTCTTGGTTCAAGTGATTCTGGTGCCTCAGCCTCCCAAGTAGCTGGGAGATGCCCCCACCACGCCTGGCTAATTTTTGTATTTTTAATAGAGATGGGGTTTCGCCATGTTGGCCAGGCTGTTTTCAAACTCCTGACCTTAAGTGATCCCTCACCTCAGCCTCCCAAAGTGCTGGAATTACAGGTGTGAACCACCACGCTTGGCCTTTGCTTTGTTTTTGAGACAGGATTTCACTCCCATCGCTCAGGCTAGAGTGCAATGGAGTGATCACAGCTCACTGTAGCCTCAACTTGCTGGGCTCAGGGGATCCTCCCACCTCAGACTCCAGAATAGCTGGGACTACAAGCGCATACCACCATTCCCGGCGAATTTTTTGTATTTTTAGTAGAGATGGGATTTCACCATAGACTTTTAAGCATATTAAAGACAGCTGATTTAACACGTGTCTAGTAAGTCTAATAACTGGGTTTCCTCAATGAATTTCTGTTAATTTTTCTTTTTCCTTTGATTGGACTGTACTCTCTTATTCCTTTCCATGCCTCATATATTTTGTTGAAATCTGTACATTTTAAATATTGTAAGGTGGTAACCCTGGAAATCAGATCCTCCCCCGGCCCCCACCATCTAGGCTATTATAGTTATTTGTTTAGCATCTTTTCTTATTATCTTTGTAAATGATTCTTTGTGGCATATGGCCACTGAATTCTCTGTTCCTTTTCCTTAGTGGTCAATGCTAGTGATCCCTAATTACCTGTAGCCATAAAACCAAGAAATAAAATGAAAAGAATAAGGAAAAAAAAAAGCTTCTCCATGCTTTGCAGATTGGTTCTGAGTTGAGGCGCTCCATCAGTGCTTAGCCAGACCGCATGCACCCCTGCTTGCACAGAGTCTGGAGATCAACCAGAGGAAGAAGCTTCATGTGCCTGCTCAGGTCTTTTTGGAGCTTGTGTCCAGCCTTGGGCATGCACCTGGTTTATCTAGATTTCCCGGTATATGCAGGAGCTTTCTGAAGTCTTTATTTCTCCATGTTTCTCCTTCCCCAGCCTCTTCTTTCCTAGGTGCTCTGGTTTGTCTGCTTCTGGCCCCATCTGTTTTCCCTTGCTCGAGATGGCTGCAGCTGGCATGTGCCTTTAAGTGCTTTCGACAAACCCTGCTGGGAAGGAGACTCCAATGCTGGCAGTTCTGAGGGCGATGAAACAAAGGCAGGCGTCTGAGTCAGTCCCTCCGGTTGCTGCCAGACCAGTCAAAAAATACAAACACAGCTTTTTGAGGACAGGGACCTTACTAGCCTCTCTGGCAGAAGCAACCTGCACCAGGAATGTGGGCCACCATCTCCATGGCTGCTTTCTGCATTGGGGGATTGAGAGGTGGTTGGAGGTTACACTGAAATGCCACGGTATCTCTTACCGAAATTTAGCTGCTTCTTTCTTCATTAAGCGGTCCTTCGGTGGTTTTTTATTATCCCAAATTTCAGGAAAAGTAAATTCTGACATTTTTTGCCAGGTAAATTGTTGCTTTAGTAGAGGGATGGGTTTGGAGTTCTCTATTCTACCATTTTCAGTGACATCCCTTCTTCAGCATTCTTAAAAGTCCTCCTAGCCACACCCATACATCATTTTCAGGTATCAGTGAAGGGTCTTATAATTTATAATGGACAGAAATGTATTAGCTCACCGTTTTGGAGGGCTCCAGCATCTGGCAAGGGCCTATCTGCTATGTCATCCCACAGTGGCAGGGCAAAGATAGAGTGAGAAACACAGAGGTGGGGGGCAGGGGACTGAATTCGTCCTCTTATAAGGGAGCCATTCCCACAATAATGAATCTTCTGCGGTAAGAATGGCATTAATCCATTCATGATGGTGGTGCCCCCATGACCCAACACCTCCCATTAGACCCTCACTCCCAACCTTGCTGTGTTGGGGGATCAAGTTCCCAACACATGAACTTTGGGGGACACATTCAAACCACATCATCATATTTTAAACTATCATTTTATAGACCTCATATATGTTTTTGAGTGCTATGTTCACTGACAATCAGAATTCTTCCCTGTTTGTCTATTTTTTCATTGAGGGTGGGAGGACTAAGTAATAAAAATACCTCCCTTCCTCTATTCTGGTCCATATTTTCTGCCACCATTTCTGACACTATTCTGGTTTTCCAACAGTGGATTCTGAGGGTGGAAGGATAATAATTTTTCTTATAAGGACACCACTTATATTGGGTTACAGCCACCACTAGAAAGGCCTTGGTTCGAAATACAGTCACATTCTGAGGTACTGGGGATTAGGACGTTAATATATGAATTTGGGGGCAGGGGACACAATTCAGCCCATAACATACAGGAAGAGGGTCTTCTGCTGCTGGATACCACTGATGAGCCTCGAACTCAGATCCATCCACTCTAATTTATGTTCTTCTTTGCTTTTTCATTACATTTTTGGCATCTGAAATTCTACTTTGAATCATTCCTTCCTGGCCGGGTGCAGTGGCTCACGCCTATAATCCCAGAACTTTGGAAAGTCAAAAAAACCTCACCAGTTTGGCCAAGATGGTGAAACCCTGTCTCTACTAAAAATACAAAAATTAGCAAGGCATGGTGGCATGCACCTATAATCCCAGCTACTCAGGAGGCTGAGGCAGAAGAATTGCTTGAACCCGGTAGGCGGAGATTGCAGTGAGCCGAGATCACGTCACTGCACTCAGCCTGGGCGATAGAGTGAAACTCCTTCTCAACAAAAAAAAAAAATGAGTCATTCATTCCTTTCTGTTTGGTTCTCATCTCATGTGCAAAGGGATCCCCTATGATTTGAGCACTCTTCTGTAAGAGTTAGCTTAAACAACAAACATATTCTGCCCACAATGGATAATTACTAAGTGTGACCTCAGCTGCTGCGGGGTAACAGGAGACTCACTTTACACAATGTCCTAGCGTCGGCCTGTGACGTAGGCCTAATTATGGCTGGATCCTCAAGGACACTCCCTGGACAGGGCACGCTAGGGTGAAATTTGCATGCCGAAACCTTTACATATTCAAACCTTCCAGCTAGCTCTGTGTTTCCACTCTTCATATGAGAAGAAAACCAAGGACTTGACACATCCCAAGAAAGTGTCCATAAAAGGAGATCAGCAACATTTGCTTGGTCTCAGAAAGGTAACCCACGCCAAACTCTGTGAGGAAGGTGGGGGTGGAGGAGAAGGCTGCACGTGTGTGGCGGGGGAGTGGGACAGAGGAATCAGAGCAAAATGCAGCGTGCTGTTTTGAAATGTGGAGCTATGTACCAAAAGAATCTGCCAAGAAAGTTAGATGTGGACAATACCAGGCAGGGAGACATGAGGGGAAGAGGGTAGAGACATTCCTGCTTGTCACAAACAACTTGAATTTGATACTCTTTCCATCAATAATTTGGTTACTGCAAGGTCTCACCCTGCCGTGGACGGCATGGCGATCCCTGTGACCCACACGTATACCTCAGGAGAGCCTTCCGGAATTAGAAAACCTGAAGTAGCTGGAAGGAAGAACGATCAATCCCTGTGGTGCCTAACTAATCTGAGACATCCTTCTACTGTTTCTTAGTCCAGCCTCAATTGATAAGGCTGTTGGACTTTGTAACCAACCTTGGTCAACCTCACAACTGAACACCCTATGACCCCCTCCCCTGCTTGCAAACCTACGACCCCCTCCCAGCTTGCAAAAACCTGCCCTTTCCACTGTTTACCCCAAACCTATAAAACCAACTCCTATCCCTCCTTCCTCTGCTGACTCCCTTTTCCTACTCACCCCGCCCTCACCCCCGGGTGAATAAACAGCCATGCTGCTGACACAAAGCCTGTTTGGGGGGTCTCTTCATTCACAGCGCACTTTTAACAGTTACAATGTAGAAGAAATAAAGAATAAAAAGTATCAAAGAGTGCCAGTTTTTTCTTTCCTTCTTTCTTTTCTTTTCTTTTTCTTTTTTTTTTTTTTGAGACAGGGTCTTGCTCTACAGTTCAGTGGCACAATCATAGCTCACTGTAACCTTAAATTCCTGGACTCAAGAAATCCTCCCACTTCAGACTCCTGAGTAGCTGGGACTACAGGCACATACTACCATGCCTGGCTAATTTTTATTTTCATTAAAAGAAAAAAACTTTTTTTGAGATAGGTTCTTGCTCTGTCAACCAGGCTGGAGTACAGTGGCATGATCATGGCTCATTGCAGCCTCTACCTCCCTAGGCTCAGGTGATCCTCCCGCCTTAGTCTCCCTAGTAACTGGGACCACAGGAGCATGCCACCATACCTGGCTAACCTGCTAATTAAAAAAAAAAAAATTATAGATGGGGTCTCACTATGTTGCCCAGACTTGTCTTGAACTCCTGGAGACAAGTGATCCTCCTACCGTGGCCTCCCAAAGTGCTGGGATCACAGACATGAGCCACTGCACCCAGCCCTGAGTAGGTTGTCGATTAACGACTCCAATCTGTATTTGTAAAGAGCCTCTGTCATAATTTGGATGTTTTTTCTCCCACAAACCTCATGTTGAAATTTGATCCCCAGTGTTGGGTCATAGGGGTGGATCCCTTACCAGTGGCTTGGTGCCGTCCTCGTGGTAATGAGTGAGCTCTCACTCTATGAGTTCCTGGGAGAGCTGGTTGTTAAGGAGCCTGGCACCGCCCTCTCTTCAGCTTCCTCTCTGCTCTGTGATCTCCAAAAGCACCGGATCCCCTTCCCAATCGCCGTGAGTAGAAGCAGCCTGAAGCTGTCACTAGGTGTCTGACCTTCCAGCCAGCAGAATTGTGAGCCAAAAAAACATTTTTTCTTTTTCTTTTTTCTTTTTTTTTCAACGGAGTCTTGCTCTGCCACCCAGGCTGGAGTGCAGTGGCACGATCTCAGCTCACTGCAACCTCCACCTCCCTGGTTGAAGCAACTTTACTGCCTCAGCCACCCAAGTAGCTGGAATTACAGGCAGGCATCACCACACCCGGCTAATTTTTGTATTTTTAGTAGAGACAGTGCTTCACCATGTTGGTCAGGCTGGTCTGGAGCTCCTAATCTTAGGTGATCTGCCTGCCTTGGCCTCCCAAAGTTCTAGGATTACAGGGATGAGCCACCGCGCCTGGCCGACGTCTTTTTCTTTATAAATTACCCAGTCTTGGGTGTTCCTTTATAGCAACACGGGCCAAGACAGACCCTAGTCAGAAATTTTTCTCATTGTTCTTCCCCAGCTTCATTTGAATCTCATGGGAGTAGAAATGCAGACATGAGCGCAGACAGACACACACACACACACACACACACACACACACACACAGCGAAAAGCACCAAGAGTTTGAGAGACGCAAAACGGTTCAGGGAGGTTCTCGTCAGTGGCTTTTCCGTGTGGCATGGTACTCAGCTCCCCCTCTCTGCTTCTGTCTGCTGTCATACTTGATTGGGGACTTCAACTCTATCCATTCTAAGATTTGTCCAGCCTGGCCAACATGATGAAACCCCGTCTCTACTAAAGATACAAAAAATGAGCTGGGCATGGTGGCAGATGCCTGTAGTCCCAGCTGCTCAGGAGGCAGAGGCAGGAGACTTGCTGGACCACAGGAGGCAGAGGCTGCAGTACACTGAGATGGCGCCATTGCACTCCAGCCAGGCATGAGGCACTGTGCCCGGCCCATGTTTTCCTCAGTAGTTTTTCTCAGGGACAGATACTATGGACAGAGCTAGCAGCCTCTGCTAATGTACCATCTTGGACTTTATATTTTCAATTCCATTTAATCCAGCACATTTTTTAAAAAAATTGTTTTAGAGACGTGCGGGAGTCTTGCTCTCTCTGTTGCCCAGGCTGGAGTGCAGTGGCTATCCACGGGCACGATCACAGATCACGGCTCACTGAAGCCTTCAACTCCTGGGCTCAAGTGATCCTCCCGCCTCAGCCTCCTGAGCTGAGGCCACAGCACTGCGCCACACGCCCGCTTCTAATATAATATATGTTGGCGGCAGCCCTGACAAGTGCTGGAGCGGCTCCTGGGCCCCGCCCTCCCAGCATATGCGGGTGACTCTATGGCCTTTTCCTTGCTCTAAGTCTCAGCTTTCAGTCCACCTGACCACCATGCCTGCCCCCAAAAACCACGTTCTAAGCTCTCCTCTGGCAAGGAGGCTCCCAGGTTCAAGCAGCTTCCAAGTTCCCATGGACTCTGGTCCAAGTCTCAAACACATTCATAGCCCTGGGTTTCTCAGCTGGGGTTTCCTGGCACTGCCTGGCTGCTCCCTCCCAGTCTAGCTTCCCCTTTCCTGCGGCCCACCACTCTCCCTGCATCTGCCACACTGATCTCATGCACCCCTGTTGAGCCCCCTTCTTTCCTGGCCCACTAGTCCCAATGGAAGCCCTGCCATCCTCTAGTTTTTGAATTCCTACCTGGCCGTGACTCAAGCCCACGCCAGGGAGTTTTCCCGACTAGGAACTCCTTGAGCCCAGCCTTCTACTTAGAAGTCCCTGGGACCTCCATAAGCTAAGTGCTGATGTAACGTGAAAGTTGTACAGCTGTCACCCCATGGACTGTTTGCAGCTCACTGCAGGACCAGGCCCTGCTCAGCCGAGGAGTGGCATTAAGCAGGGGGGCAAATGGAACAGGAGTTAGGGTTTAGGGCTCTGCTTTGCTTCCTCCCACTAACTACCATGTGCTCTTGGACACATCTCTCCTTCTCTCTTGGTCTTGGTTTCTGCATCTGTAAAGTCAGGGCAGAGAAAACTGATTGAATCAGGCGTTCTTGCCAGCCCGCACTTTATAAGTACTTGGGGGGGTTTAAAAACATAAGACAAAACCGAATATCCCAACTACAACTACAGACCATTAAAATCGTTTTATAATTTTACGGGGGTAGAGGCAGACATAGTCGAAAAAATGTTCCCAGGTGATTCCAGTACGCAGCTAGCTTTGTGAACTATGAGAGCAGACAGTCTCCAGACCCTTGTAGCTTTCCCCGGTCTCCAGATTGACATCTTTGCTGGAGGAGGCCGAGTGATCTCGAGGGCCCTCCTTATTCTGAACTCTTGGTGACTGAGCCCTCTGTACAGACCGAAACCCCTGCAGCACTTCCAGTAGCAACAGAAGGAGCAGGTTAAAAGCAACAACAGGAACAATGACAAGGGTGATGATGACAGCTGGTTTTTCCAGCTTCTCCCCGGGTCTCACTCTTCCTCCACTCCCTCTAAAGGGGACACTGTGATTGGCCATCCAGATCCCCCTTTGGAAAAGAAACATTTCTTGGCCACACTGCTGGGAATGTTGTTGGCAGACAGCCTTCAGCTGTCAGACCTCTCCAAATGTGCCTTCACCCAGCCACACTCACCACACTCTCATTCCTTCAGCAGCACACGTCCAGGGTGGGGATAAACACACGGGGTTGGCTGAGGCCTTTGCTGAATGCAGCCAATTTCTGGCTCTTCCTGATCCTGCTTTGTTCTCTTCTCTTCTGTGGGTGGTGATCACAGAGCATTCCCTAATAAACCTGCACACTATCCTCCCTCTCAGACACTGCTTCCGGAGAACGCAACCTGCGACCGCTGGACCAGGAGAGGTCTGAGAAAGAAGATGCTACGAAGGGACTCTGGCTCTGGATCACCCACTGCCTGGCTGCTGATGAGGACCCTGTTGCTGGGGGTAGATGGAGCACATACGTAGCCTGGCACAGAGCAGCAGTACTATTGTTCAAACTGTCGCTGATGGCGGATGCAGAGTTTGAAGGGAATGTACCAGTGAATAATGAATGTGGGGGGAGTCAGTCATTGTCAGGAGAGTGGGACTGGAGTGGCTGCAGCTGAGCTCAGCCTGATTAATCAGCAATTTAAAGCTAAATGAGAAAGCTACACGGTTTCCTTGGGAGCATGTGAAATGGCTGAAGGATGGAGAAAGCTGAGGCCTGGCCCAGGTCTTAATTGTAACTGCACCCAAAGAAGCAGAACGCCCCATCTGAATGGGCCTGCCACACCAAGGTCACGAGCTGGCTGGAAAACAGTGGGGGACCATGACACATGGATGGGGCTAGATGCACTCTCAAATCCCAAATCACCAGAGTTCCCCAAATCCTCCTGTTGTTAAGAACAAATAGTTCCTCTTCAAAAGGTTTCGGTTCCTAGTTCTTTCTTCTGTTCTAAAAAGTAGTCTTTCCCATTTGTCTATCAGCCTTCCCTTTCTCTGCTGTGCCCAAACACGCCCAGGCATTTCCTGTCACCTGTGTAACCGTCCTTCCCGTCAAAAGCCCACCCTTGCCCCCTTGATGACGTCAATAGTAGCCAATGAGAATTAGCCCAGATTGTGCGGTCCCACCCCAGCCCACGGGGTGGACACAAGAACAAGGTCTGCGTTAAAGGTAAAAATCTGCTGCTCTCCTTTGTTCTACGTGTTCTGCCTTGCCTCTGCCTTGCATGCAGGAAGTGCCCTTCTGTAGAAGTACATTGCCTTGCTGAGAAAACTTTTGCCTGAGTATTAGTTCCACTTTGCAACACCGAGCATTTTACTTCTAACACTCCAAGTCTGCAGAACTGGCTCCCCTCATCCCTGTTTAGGGAGCATTCCTCTCTTGCTTGCAGACAATGGAGAGGCCACATGCCTGTAATCCCTGCTACTCCGGAGGCTGAGTCAAGAGAATCACTTGAACCTGGGAGGCGGAGGTTGCAGTGAGCCGAGATTGTGCCATTGCACTCCAGCCTAGGCGACAAGAGCAAAACTCCATCTTAAAAAAAAAAGAAAAAAAGAAAAATACAAAATTAGTTGGGCAGGGTGGTGCATACCTGTAATCCCAGTTACTCAGGAGGCTGAGGCAGGAGAATCACTTAAACCTGGGAGGTAGAGGTTGCAGTGAGCCAAGATCGCACCACTGCACTCCACCAGCCTGGGCAACAAGAGTGAAACTCCATCTCCAAATTAAAACAAAAAAAGCTGGCTCAAACAACCAAATAACACTATAGACCAGTACCTGAGAGGCACACACAGAACTCTCCACCCAACTGCAGATACACATTCTTCTCAAGCATACATGGAACTTTCCAGAATAGATCACGTGTCAGATCATAAAACAAGTCTTAACACATTTAAGAAGATTAAAGTCATTACAAGTATCTTTTCTGACCACAATGAAATGAAACTAGAAATCAATAACAGCAAGAAAATGGGAAAAGTCACAAATACATGGAAATTAAACAACATACCCTTGAACAATCATTGAGTCAAAGAAATCAAAAGAGAATTTAAAAATATTGTTGAAGGCCAAGCGCAGTGGCTCATGCCTGTAATCCCAGCACTTTGGGAGGCCAAGGTGGGTGGATCACCTGAGATCAGGAGTTCAAGACCAACATGACCAATGTGGTGAAACCCTGGCTCTACCAAAAATACCACGATTAGCTGGGTGTGGTGGTGTGCGCCTATAGTCCCAGCTACTTGGGAGGCCAGGACAGGAGAATTGCTTGAACCCGGGAGGCAAGAAATTGCAGTGAGCCAAGATGGCACCACAGCAATCCAGCTCGGGCCACAGCAAGACTCCCTCTCAAAGAAAGAAAGAAAGAGGTCCTGGAGACAAAGGTTCTTATTATGTAGATGAGTCTCATAGGTGGCTGCCCCTTAGAGGCAATAGATGGCAAATGTTTCCTATTCAGACTTTTAAAATGTGCTGTACTCTCAGCTAATCTCTTCAGGATCAGAAAAAGACCTGGAAAAGGAAGGGATATATATATATCTGTGTATATATATATACACAGATATATATATATATAATTTTTTTTTATTTTTTTGAGATGGAGTCTTGCTTTGTCACCCAGGCTGGAGTGCAATGGCACAATCTCGGCTCACTGCAACTTCCGCCTCCCGGGTTCAAGTGATTCTCCTGCCTCAGCCTTCCGAGTAGATGGGACTACAGGTGTGCACCACCATGCCTGGTCAATTTTTGTATTATTAGTAGAGAGGGGGGTTCATCATATTGGTCTGTTTGGTCTTAAACTCCTGACCTCATGATCCGCCCACCTTGTCCTCCCAAAGTGCTGGGATTACAGGCGTGAGCCACTGTGCTCAGCCTCATTGCCCCTTTCTGACCTTCTCCTAGCCTAAGCCCAGGCTAAAAGTGAAAAAGGGCTGGGTGTGGTGGCTCACACCTGTAATCCCAGCACTTTGGGAGGCCAAGGTGGGTGGATCACAAGGTCAGGAGTTCGAGACCAGCCTGGCCAACGTGGTGAAATCCCGTCTCTACTTAAAATTTTTAAAAAAAAAAGTGAAATAGGAAAACCAGTCCCCCTTTTTTCATCCCACAGAAGCCTGGAAGTTAATCCTGATGTTGTAAATGGGATATGGGGAACCTGAGGTGATAAGGCAAGAACGTTGAACAAGCCTGACTCCGTCCAAGCCGGGCTCAGGACCAAAGGACCTGAGTCGCTGACGTCAGAGAGTGCTTTACTGGGCGTCTCAGCCTTGCGTGACCCTGGGCAGGTTTTCCTCTGGTCCTTTAGGCTCCAGACAAATGATGGCAAAGACTTGGTCTCCAGATGCTATACTGACTTCACCGGAAGATGTGTATAAGGATGTTCATAGCAGCTTCATTCATGGTATCCCCCAAGCCGGAAATATCCCCCGGATCTCCACCAGGAGCAGAATGGAAAGCAGTCTGTAGTCGTGGACATAATGGAACGCTGCTCAGCAACAAAAGCGCCATCGGCACACACAGCCTCACGCTGCACTGGAAGAACATAGTTCCCAAAGAAGAACACATTGTATGAGCCCACGGATAGGAGGTTCCAGAACAGGCAGAACTTAGGCAGCATGGAAGAAAAGCAGAACAGTGCTGGTCTCTGCGGGACCAGAGCCTTACCCAGGCAGGGTCAGAGCCGCAGAGCACAGGAGCTGTGGATATGGCCCAGTGAGGATGCTCTGCTGGCCGCGTGTGCCTGGCTAGGGTGTTCCTATCACCGGAGGGGGACAGGCTTCGTGCTGGCTGCTCTCCCACGAGTAAATCAACACGTGGACTCATGCGGGGTGGAGAAAATGCACTCAGCGAGGCTGTGAGTGCCGAGTGCGTCCCCTCTCCTCTCCTGCAAATCCAGACTTGCTCATTTTGTTCCCAGGCTTTGTTTCCATTTTCTTCTCTGGCTTGTGCCACGTGCAGTGAACACGTGTCATGTTGCAGTTTCCTCCAGCGTTCCTCCTTGGAGGTTTGCTTTCTACTCAGGTGTTCGCTACACAATGCTCTGTCCCACACGCTGGCTTCCGTTTCCCCTGGTGACCAGGTGTCCTGAGGCTCTCTGGATGTGTTAGGCTGTTCTTGCATTGCTATAAAGGAGTACCTGAGGCTGGGCAATTTATTGGGTTGGTGCAAAACTAATTGCAGTTTTTGCTATGTTTTTTTAATGCAAATCTGCAATTACTTTTGTACCAACCTAATATAAAGAAAAGAGGTTTAATTGGCTCATGGTTCTGCAGGCTATACAGAAAGCATGGTACCAGCATCTGCTCAGCTTCTGGGGAGGCCTCACGGAGCTTTTACTCTTGGTGGAAGGGGAAGTGGGTGCAGGCATGTCACACGGGGAAAGCAGAAGCAGAGAGAGCATTGCAGCGGGGGAGCCACACGCTTTAACAACCAGACCTCAGGAGAACTCACTATCACGAGGACAGCATCACGCCACAAGGAATCTCATGACCCAAGCACCTCTTACCAAGCCCCACCTCCAACACTGGGGATTACATCTCAACATGAGATTTGGGCGGGGACAAACATCCAAGCTATATCATTCTGCCCTGGCCCCTCCAAATCTTATAGCCTTCTCACAATGCAAAATATAATCACGCCTTCCCAATAGTCTCCCAAAGGCTTTTTTTTTTTTTTTGAGACAGGGTCTCACTCTGTCGCCCAGGCCAGAGTTCACTGGCACTATCTCGGCTCAATGCAACCTCTGCCTCCTGGGTTCAAGTGATTCTCATGCCTCAGCCATCCGAGTAGCTGGGATTATAGGTGTGTGCTGCCATGTCCTGCTAATTTTTATATTTTTAGTAGAGGCGGGGTTTCACCATGTTGGCCAGGCTGGTCTTGAACTCCTGGCTTAAAACGATCCGCCCGTCTCAGCCTCACAAAGTGCTGGTGTGAGCCACCATGCCTGGCTCCAATAAGTCTCCCAAAGTGTTAACTCATTCCAGCATTAACACAAAAGTCCCAAGTCCAGGTCCAAAGGTTCATGTGAGACTCATCTTCTTCCTCCGTCTGTAAGCCTGTAAAATCATAACAAGTGGTTTACTTCCAAGATACAATGGGGGATGCAGGCATCGAGTAAACATTCCTATTCCAAAAGGGAGGAATTGGCCAAAAGAAAGGGACTACAGGCCCCGTGCAAGTCAGAAACTCAGTAGGGCAGTGATTAAATCTTAAAGCGCCAGGCTGGGCATGGTGGCTCACGCCTGTAATCCCAGCACTTTGAGAGGCTGAGGCAGGTGGATCACTAGAGCTTGGGAGTTTGAGACCAGCCTGGGCAACACAGCAAAACTTCATTTCTACCAAAAAAAAAAAAAATATATATATATATATATATGTATTAGCCAGATATGATGGTGTGCACCTGTGGTCCCAGCTACTCGGGAGGCTGAGGTGGGATGATCATTTGAACCTAGGAGGTGGAGGTTGCAGTAAGCAAAGATCGCACCACTGCACTCCAGCCTGGACAACAGAACAAGACCCTGTCTCAAAAAAACAAAACAAAAACACAAAGCTCCAGAATAATCTCCTTTTACTCCACTCCTTTGACTCCATGTCCCACATCCAGGGCACACTGGCATGAAGGGTGAACTCCCAAGGCTTTGGGCAGCCCAGCCCCTGTGGCTTTGCAAGGCTCAGTTCCTGTCACTCCTGTCACAGGTTGTTGAATTCCTGTGGCTTTTCTGGGCACAAGGGAACAAGCTGCTGGTGGCTCTACCATTCCAGGGCCTGGAGGACAGTGGTCCCCTTCCCACAGCTCCACTAAGCAGTGCCCCAGTGGGGACTTTTGTGTGTGGGGCCTCCAACCCCACATTTCCACTCTTTCACCTCTTCAGAGGTTTTCACTTTCTACTCAGGTGTTTGCTGCGTGGTGCTCTGTCCCACACCCTGGCTTCAATTCCCCTGTTGGCCAGATGTCCCGAGGCTTTCTGGATGTGTGAGGCCATTCTTGCATTGCTATAAAGGAATACCTGAGGTTGGAGCAACACTGCTAGTAGAGGTCCTCTCTGAGGGCTCCATCCCTGCTGTAGGCTTCTGCTTGGGCATCCAGGCTTTCTCATACATCCTCTGAAATCTAGGGGAAGCTGCCAAGCTTCCTTCACTGTTGTACTCTGCAAGCCTCCAGGCTTAACACCACATGGAAGCCACCAAGGCTTATGGCTTGCACCCTCTGCAGCTGTGGCCCAAGCCCCTCTAAGGCCCTTTGAGCCATGGCTGGAGCAGAAGCCTCCCTAAGTGGCACAGGGCACACTTCAGGCTTGGCCCACAAAACCATCTTTTCTTCCTAGGCCTCTGCACCTATGATGGGAGGGGCTGCCTTGAAGGTCTCTGCAATGCCTTTGAGGCCCTTTTCCCATTGTCTTGGCTATAAATTAGCATGTGGCTCCCTTTTAGTTATGCACATTTCTCTAGCAAGTGGTTGCTCCGTAGCTTGCTTCAATTCTTCCCCTAATAGAGCTTTTTCTTCCTCTGCCACATGGTCAAGCTGCAAATTCTCCAGACTTGTATGCTCTGCTTCCCTTTTAAATATAAATTTTAAATATAAGTCACAATGGGGCATCAGTGATGTCATGCTGAGGCTGCTTGCCCACTTGACTCCCTCTAGGGAGGTCCTCTCAGCTGCCCAGAGTCCTCCTCCTCCATCCCACAGACCTTCCACCCCTGTCCAATCTGGAGATGTTCCCAGTTTATTGCTGAATTTATAAGGGCTCAGAGAGGTGACCTATCCAAGGTCACATTGCCAACTGGATGTAGGACAGGTCTCTGAACCCAGTGTGCCCCTGCCCAGAAAGTAGCAGGGATCACAGAAATCCAGCAGAGGTCTGCCGCCTTGGACCCTGCCTCTTCCACATTGAGTGTGGTTTCCATGGTGATGGTAAACAAGCCTCCAGTTGTTAATTCCTTAATTCATTCACTAATTCTATATTTTCCGTAAGTGTGGCAAACATTTCTCTCAGTTCCTCTTTTGTGAGTCTTCATTACAGTGGATTTTTCTGTTTGATTTTTCTGTTTCTCAGTTTTGACTTTTATTTTGGGAGCAAATAATTATTTTTATTTTGTCCCGTTTAGGGTGACTTTTATTAAAGGAAAACTAGAAAGTGATGATCTGATCTCACAGGTCCTTGTGTTTCCCACAGAATTTATAGCTGGGTCTGTCACGTCAAAAATGAAAATAAGGATAGGCACAATGGCTCACACCTGTAATCCCAGCACTTTGGGAGGCTGAGGCAGGCAGACTGCTTGAGACCAGGAGTCTGAGACCAGCCTGGGCAACATAAGGAGACCCCGTCTCTACAAAAAATACAAAAATTAGCCAGGCATGGTGGCACATACCTGTAGTCCCAGCTACTCGGGAGGCTGAGGTGGGAGGTCTGCTTGAGGCCAGGAGGTCAAGGCTGCGGTGAGCCATGTTCACTCCACTGCACTCCAGCCTGGATGACAAAGTGAGACCTTGTCTCAAAAAAGAAATAAATTTTTAAAAATCAAGGTTAAAGCTGGGCATAGTGACTCACGCCTATAGTCCCAGCACTTTGGGAGACCAAGGCAGGTGGATCACCTGAGGTCAGGAGTTCGAGACCAGCCTGGCCAACATGGTGAAATCCCATCTCTACCAAAATTACAAAAGTTAGCTGGGCGTGGTGGCACGCGCCTGTAATCCCAACTACTTGGGAGGCTGAGACAGGAGAATTGCTTGAACACAGGAGGCAGAAGTTGCAGTGAGCCGAGATCGTGCCACTGCATTCCAGCCTGGGCAAAGCTCCTTTCCCTTCACACTTGATCTGAAGTCACCAGGAAGAAAAATGAGCTGAAGTACATAATGTCTACACTCTAGGAGCGGTCATCAAGTTTCTTTGGCACTGGACTACTTGAATTTGAGCCCCCAACTCTCACTGCCCATCATCTGTGGGTCTAGGATGTGTCTCAGATTCCCTCACTCTCATCTATGCTCAAAGAGGAAGACAATGGAGCCCAACTCACAGACTTTCTGGGAATTTCATGTGGAGACCAATAAAATCACTCAGAACAATATGTTGACAAAAAGATTCAAACTCCGTAAAAAAAAAAAAAATTTTTTTTTTTTTTTTTGAGACAGGGTCTCATTCTGTCACCCAACTGGAGTGCAGTGGTATGAACATGGCTCACTGCAGCCTTGACCTCCTGGCCTCAAGCAAACCAGGCGTGAGCCACCGCTCCCAGCCACCACTCCTGCATTTGAATGATGAACACCAGGTAATCTGCTTAGCATACATCTTGGTCTTGGCTTCCCCCAAGGAAAACGCAAAGTCCACCCTCCATGTCTGTGACTTTCAAGTAGTTTTCATTTAGAGGAGTTTCAGGTATGGGAAATGTAAGCGACTGCATTCACCTCAGGCTGTCACTGTTTTCTCAGGTTCCCTGCAGTTTTGAACACAGCCTAGGGATGGCATTGAAGAAAGCCCTTTAAAGAAACCTGAAGTTTTATCACAAGCTCCAACTGCGCAGGGGCTTCCTGCTTCAGAATTTCTGCATTTGAGCCAGGCACATTGGCTCACACCTTTAATCACAGCACTTTGGGAGGCCAAGGCAGGCAGATCACTTGAGATCAGGAGTTCGAGACCAGCCTGGCCAACATGGTGAAACCCCATCTCTACTAAAAATACAAAAATTAGCCAGGCATGGTGGCGGGTGCCTGTAGTCCCAGCTACTTGGGAGGTGAGGCAGGAGAATCACTTGAACCCAGGAGGTGGAGGTTGCAGTGAGCTGAGATCGTGCCACTGTACTCCAGCCTGGGTGACAATGAGACTCCGTCTCAAACAACAAAAAAAAGAATTTCTGCATTTGAATAGATAAAATCAGTTTGCCAACTTAGGAACAGAGACCAGAGCCAGGGGGTTTCATGGTAAATGGTGAGTAAATGGTGAGCTGCAGAAAACCATTATAAACCAAAATGAAAATTCTAAGCCCCCCAAACATCTGCACAGACTCCTCCCCTTAGCCAAGGGCATTTCAAAGTTAACCTGCAAAACCAGTTCTGGCCATGATGAGAAGGGGGAATCAGGCGTGCCTCATTATACCCTCCTCCCTTCTGGAATTTCTGCACAGCTGACCAGCATGAGCATCAACATATAGACCTTAAGACTGAGAGAACAGACTCTCACGTCTGACAAGAAACATTTACACTCTATTCTCTCTGAAGCCTGCTACCTGGAGCCTTCGCCTGCATAAAACCTTGGTCTCCACCACCCCTTATTGTAACATAGACATTCCTTTCTATTGATTCCAGAACTTTTTATTTTTATTTATTTATTTTTTTTGAGATGGAGTTTCACTCTATCGCCCAGGCTGGAGTGGAGTGGTGCGGTCTAGGCTCACTGCAACCTCCACCTCCTGGGTTCAAGCGATTCTCCTGCCTCAGCTTCCTGAGTAGCTGGGATTACAGGCATGTGCCACCATACCCAGCTATTTTTTTTTTTTTTTTTTTGTATTTTTAGTAGAGACAGGGTTTCTCCATGTTGGTCAGGCTGGCCTCGACCTCCCAAAGTACTGGGATTATAGGCATGAGTCACTGCACCCAGCAATTTCAGAGCTTTGATAATAACTCAACCAATGGCCAATCTGAGCTCAGAAGCTGCCTAGACAATACAAAATACAGTCATCCCTTGATCTATACGGGGGATTGGCCCCAGGACCAATGGCACATAACCAAATCCCCACACACTCAACTTCCACAGTCAGCCCTGCCAAATCTGCTTACAGGAAAAGTCAGCTCTCTGTATATGTGAGCTTTGCATCCCATAATATCGTAATCTGCATCCCCGTTAGGTTGAAAAAGAGCTGCACATAAGTGGACCCATGCAGTTTAAACTGTGTTGTTCAAGGGTCAGCTGTACAGGACTGTGAACCCTGAGTGGCCGCAGGGGAGGATATATCTCCTCCACAGACTGATTTTGTTTCCCCCAACAGCACGGACCCTCTCCTTCCAGCAATCAGATTGAAACTGGCTTTACAAAAATTGTAACAGTGAGAAAATGATGGCAGTTGGGGAGATCTGATCTAGCCAACCCCGCTCTTGCCTTTAGCCTTCAAGCTGCCTTTAGTTATTCCTGGGCTTTGGCCAAGTTAACTTTGGGAGACGTTTAGTTTATAGCTTGAATTTTAATAGCCCTTCCCCAAAACTCGACTGCCTTTGTAAAGCTAGTGAGTGACCAGCAGGCTAGGAGAAGAGGAGCCTGGATTCTAAGGAATAAAAAAATCACCACCATTATTCCAGAGCTCACAAGATATGCAATTTCCTCAGTTACTCCTGCAGATAACGTCACTATTGCAGAACCTAAGATTGGCCTTTTGAGATTGTGTTTCAGGATTTTTGCATGTCTGACACCAGTGACTCCACCTGGACCCACCAGGACCTGTCAACTGCTCCTGTGGCCCCATCCAGAAGTAATTCAGTGCAAGAGGACAGCTTCGATGCCCTATGATTTCATCTCCGACCCAACCAATCAGCACTTCCCATACCCTAGCCCCTGCCCATCAAACTACCTTTGAAAAACCCCTACCCTATGAGCCTTCAAAGAGATTAACCTTCTGTTGGTTTTTTGAGACACAGTCTCGCTCTGTCGGCCAGGCTGGAGCACAGTGGCACCATCTCGGGTCACTGCAACCTCCACATCCCAGGTTCAAGCGATTCTCATGCCTCAGCCTCCCGAGTAGCTGGGTTTGCAGGTTACCAACCTCCACCACCAACGCCCGGCTAATTTTTGTATTTTTAAAACAGAGTCGGGGTTTCATCATGTTGGTCAGGCTGGTCTTGCACTCCTGACCTGCACTCAAGTGATCTGCCTGCCTTGGCCTCCCAAAGTTCCGGGATTACAGGTGTGAGCCACCGTGCCCGGCCCAAGGAGATTGATTTGAGTGATAACTTTGTCTCCCACGTGGCATGGGCAGCTTCACCTCTGTTCAACTCTTTCTTTACTGCAGTGCCATGGTCTCATTTGTGCAGTGGCCAGGAAGAACTCATCAACAGTTACAGTATCACTGTGAGCAGAGAGGAAAGTTCTCACTCCAGCAAAAGTGGGAGCACTTGGGGATCCCATCACACATGTTCCCCTAAGTGAGTGACTGAGGCAAGTCTCAGTGATTCGAAGTTTAGTAAGCCAGAGCTTGAGGGCACATCTGAGGAAACACTCAAGCCAAAGATGCATCCGTGGCTGTTTTTCGTGGAGAAATTTTCAGGAGCTTTCGTAGGTATACATTTCCTTGAAGCAGGGGAAGGCATGTAGGAAAGGGGGCGGGGGATGTGGTAAAGCAAATGTCACATTCTTGTGAGAAGTTAGTGCCCAGTAAATCTACATTTTACATCAGATCAGGCGAATGTTTGAAGGAATAGGGGAGTAGAGGAGGTCTCAGTTATGCAGATGTCTCATGGTAGGGAAAGGAATGATTGATCTCTTCTCGTCTTTGTTCTGCCCCTGGGAGGATTCGCTTGTAATGGACATTGTCAGGATGGAATGCAACAGACGTTAGTTTTGGGAGCTGGATTGTGCATCTCAAGTTCTGATTGACATGTCCTTATTTCATGTGGGAGAATAGATATCTTGAAAGGTTTCTGAAAGGAAGTTAAGTCTTGGGACTCCCAGACTCACTGAGCCAGAGGGAAAAGTCAAGCTGGGAACTGCCTCGTGCAAACCTGCCTCCCATTTTGGCTCCTAAATAAGATGGCTACAAAGATGAAAAGCTACATACCTCCCTCACATTTTAGGGTAAAGATCCTTATGGGTCCCAAGATCTTGACCCTAAAGTGTTTCTGTTAAAGTTCACCGTGGCAATGTAAATTAATAGTTTATCTTCACAGGCACCAGGACACACGACAGGACTCAAGGAAAGTCATCCCTCTGCGCATCTGAGGCAAATGCATGTCTGACTGTTTCCTCTGCCCTATTGTCTGTGGCATCTTACGTAAAAATTCACATTCACTGAGCCAGACAAAGGCATGAATGACTGTTTTCCCCTACATCGCTCTCACATGAAAACTATGTATTTCTCAGTATTCTGCCCTTCCCCCTTTAAATGTTGAAGCCACCAAAATCATCTTCGGAGAAAGGCATAGACCTGTCTCTTTAACTTTGGCAAATAAACCTCGTAAAATGATTGACACTTGCCTTGGTCCTTTTCCTTCATTGACAGTTTTGAGGCCAGCAAACAGTTCACTTATGAGTGATTTGTGGGGCTGTCATTGGCAGATGCCGGAGGCGTTTCTGTGGGGGGTCTGGCTAATGCCTAATGCTTTGACACAAGGTTGTAAAGTAACAGCAATTCATCTGGAAGCCAGCCGTTGCCAGTGACTCTGCCTCCAGGCTTAACTTTCCCTTTGGCAGAAGGAAGAGTTGAGTGGTCCGGAGAATTTTTTAAAGACCTGCTAAAAGCAAAAGAGGACCAACATTCACTTGGCATTTCCGGCAAAGTGGCTGTGTGAGGTGTCTGGCCTACACTCCCAGGGAGCTCTTCTGCAGCCTTTCCACTCTGACCCTGGCTGATCACCTCTGATGGAGAAAAGTGCTGGGCTTGCTGGGCATGTGAAGAGCACAGTTCTCAAGTTCCTGGTTGCTTCTTTGACAGACAGCCTGGGTACCACAGCTGTTTGCTAACAGCCACATTCCCTTTGTTTTGAAAATTTGAGAATGCTGTCCCAGGGTTAGCAGGGGCTGTGCTGAGCCGCAGGAGATCAGAACTCAATTTGTGTATTTCTGCATTAAATAGGGAATTGCCCTTCACTTGGATCCCTGTATGACTTGTCTGATGTCACCTGAGTAAAATCCCGGCAGTTAGAAGGATGGTGAGGCCCTGTGTTCCTATTCATAATGAAAGTGAAAATCAAGTGCACTTTTGCCCTTTTGCTCCACAGGAAGTTCTGTCCACCTTGGCCTGCTTTGTGACACCCTGGACTGCCCCAGAGCTGGTGAAAGTTCCTGGAGGTCAGGATGCCCTCGCTGGTCATTGGAGAAAACCACAGGAGTATCGGACTCCTCTGTCTCCTCACCAGGGCAGACCATGCTCAGTCTCTGGGGTCTTTCTCCAAGATCCTGTCAAGCATATTCCCTTGGCTGAGGTTTTGCTGGAGACTGGGACCCCCTGGGCAGCCACAAGGCCCACGGCAGCTGGGGGCATCCATGGAAAGGGTCCAGCTCCTGTCCACAGCTACAGTCCCTGAACCCAGCGACCCCATGACACTGCAGAGCCCTTTCTCCCACTGAGGCCCTACGTCCACTCTTCCTTGAGGGCTGGAGGCTGGAGGCATCTAAGGGGGATCCTGGGCGAGGATGGGGTGGTTAATCCCCTTATCCAGTGTGTTAGTGCATATTGCTTCACTATAAAGAAATACCTGAGGCTGGGGAATTTATATAGAAGAGGGTTATCTGGCTCATGGCTCTGCAGGCTGTACAGGAAGCATAGCACCAGCATCTGCTTCTGGTGAGGCCTCAAGGAGCTTCTAATCACGGCCAAAGGCAAAGGGGAGCCACTGTGTCACATGTGAGAGAGGGGAACAAGAGATGACGGGCTGTCTGAAAGCACCAGCTCTCGGGTGAACTAATAGAGTGAGAGCTCACTCATCACTGCAGGAAGGGCAGCAAGCCGTCATGTGGGACCTGCCCCCCACGACCTGAAAACCTCCCGCCAGATCCCACCTTCAGCGTTGGAGATCAGATCTCAATATGCGATTTGAGGGGAACAGATATCCAAACCATATCACCAGTCAAGAGTACATGATCCAGCCCTTAGAGCCAATTTTTATCCCCAAGTCAGTGATTGGCTTGATGACTTCCCTTACCTACTTTGTCCAGAGGCTGTTCGCCTGGGAGACTTGCTGGGATATGGGCCGTGCAGATTTACAACCTCTTCCCCCGAGTCTCAAGGGTCACTAAAAGTCTCCAGAACTGTGAAGTTATTCTAGCATACCCTGTGCTTCACAAGGAAAAAGAGAGATCTCCCCTGGGCTCCCCGCCGGCTCCTCCAGGATACGACACTGGAGGCGGCAACCTCGTGTTTCCTTTCTCCACCACTCTGGATTTGGGAATCCGAACCCAACTCCCTTTCTATCACTGACAGCAACAGAGGCCAATGCCTATGCTTTGGAATGGTGCTCTCCTGTCTCAGGACCCACTGACCCATGTTCAACTGCTGTTCATATGGAATCTTTCTCCACTTTAGCCTTCAAAGCACTCATTTGAATATTTACTGCTACTACCAAGATCTGTACCTGCCATCTTGCCACCTGGGCCCACCCCTCGGGTGCAGGCACAGCACAGTGGCCCTTCCGCCAGGCCCAGCCAGTGCATGTGTGCATGTCCCTGCATGTGCATGTTTGCATGTTAAGAGGGTGGATACGATGTCAAGCATTCCTTTTGTTGTTGTTGTTGAGACAAAGTTTCACTCTTGTTGCCCGGGCTGGAGTGCAATGGCACAATCTTGGCTGACCACAACCTCTGCCTCCCAGGTTCAAGTGATTCTCCTATCTCAGGCTCCAGAGTAGCTGGGATTACAGGCATGCGCCACCATACCTGGCTAATTTTTTGTATTTTTAGTAGAGACGGGGTTTCTCCATGTTGGTCAGGCTGATCTTGAACTCCCAACCTCAGGTGATCCACCCACCTCAGCCTCCCAAGGTGCTGGGATTACAGGTGTGAGCCACCACACCTGGCCCAATGTCAAGCATTCTTTTTTTTTTTTTTCCCTCAAAAAGAAACAATTTAAAGCATTCTTAAAAAGATTTTTAAGAGATTTTTTTAAGTCAAAGAACTGTAGAATCTATTTTTAAACTATGTATTTGTGCATTTTTCAGTGTGTTAAATGAATGAGACAATATCAGAATCATATAAACAAAAATGCTAACATTCAACATCTCTGGAAAGGGTTCTAGAATTCTGGGAGGTAAACTTTCACTCTTCCAAACATCTGTCCATTAATTGCTTATTTAGCTTTTTGAGACCGAGTCTCTCTCTGTCACCCAGGTTAGAGTGCAGTGGTGTGATAACAGCTCATGGCAGCCTTGGTCTCCTGAGCTTAAGTGATCCTCCTGCCTCAGCCTCCCGAGTAACTGGGACTATAGGTGTGCATCAGCCTTCCTGGCTCTTTTTTTATTATTATTATTTTTAGTAAAGACAGGGTCTTGTTATCTTGCCCAGGCTGGGCTTGATACTCCTGAGCTCAAGCATTCCTTCCACCTCAGCCTCCCAAAGTGCTGGGATTGCAGGCCTGAGTCACTGCACCGGTCTCTGTTTTCTTCTGTAGTTTTACCACCCTCCTTTGTGGTGAGTGGGGGTGAGTGTTAGCCCAGGGTGGAACCTAGTTTTGTTTTGTTTCTCTTGCATGTGAACAAGATTTGGTCTCTATTTCAGAATGACCGAGTTGCAGAGCAGGCCCCCCAAATGTAAAACTAGGGGGAAGAGAAATCACAAGTCCACTAAGGCTGGGCAGTGGTCTTAGGTTCAGAATACAGTTTCTTAAATATTCCTGCAGACCCTGGTCCTTTACTGTTGCATCTTAGGCTACTACGATCATTGCTACTGAGAAAATAAAATATACGTTTGATATATATAGTCAGATTGCCCTACAAAATGACTTTCTATGTTTCTCTCCAGTCAGCACAGTGTGAGAACACCTGAGACTCCATCCCCTTCTCAAGGCCTGTGGTGTGACTGCGAATAGAAGTTATGACTGAAATTTAAACCCAGCATAAGCTTCCTAAGGCTGCTATAACAAAACCCCACAAACTGTGTGGCTTAAAACAAACAGAAGCTTATTCTCTCACAACTCTGGCAGCCTACAGTCCAAGATCAAGGTGTCAGCGGGGGTGTTTTTTCTAGAGGCTGTGAGGGAGGGTCTGTTCCGTGTCTCTCTCCTAGTTTCTGGTGGTTGCCAGCAGTGTTTGGCATTCCTTGTCATGCAGACACATCTCTCCAACCTCTGCCTCCGTTTTCACAAGGCATCCTCCCTCTAGGTCTCTGTCTCAAATCTCCTTCTCCTTTCTTTCACAGGGACACCAGTCAGGGGGCTTATGCCCCACCTTAAATCCATAGGACATCATTTGGGATCCTTAGCTTAGTTAATCTGCAAAGATGTTTCATTTCCAAATAAAGTCACATTCTGAGGATCCCGGTAGACAGCGCCTGGAGGAACTGTAAAATCCGCTACAGAACCATCTCTTGCTGACGGACTTTCGGGCTCTCCGATGGCTGCTCTGCTATTAAGGACTTTGACATTGAGTATATCCAATAGCCTTCCTGATCTTTAGTTTTCAAGGAGTTGAAAGTTTAAGGAGGTATCATCTTTGTCTGATCTGCTGCTATTTCCTAAAAGCACTGTGAAAGCAAAGTGACCCCCCCCACACAAAAGGAGATAAGAAACCAAAGAACAAGGCAGATAAATCCAGTGTGTCAGTAAAGGGTGATTTATTAGGGAACTTACAGACAGAAGTGCAGTCTGCACGGCCACGAGACAAACAGATCTGCGTACTGCAACCCCCGAGACCCGGGGCTTGTATCTTGGGAGGAAAACCTACGTGCTCCAGAGGAATGGGTAGACAGCTGAAAGAATGCTGTAGGTGTCACGGCCCATGATGGATGCAACAACATCAAGGGTTGATTTGGAGGAAAAGCAAAACTTGCACTAAATAGAGGTTTCTACATAAAGAACAATACACCAACTAGACATCTTGGAGGCATTCCGAGACTCGAGGTTAGTCAGGAGTCACATGGTGGATCAGCATCTGAAATAGAGTCACTCTGTCCCCCACAGCTGCTGTGGCTTTAGAGTAGCAGATTAGAAAAAGGTCTCCTTCAAACCTCGTGTTGAAGTTGAGACCCCCAATGGGGCAAGGTTGGGAGATGGGCTCCGGTGGGAGGTGTTTCAGTCATGGGGGTGCATCTTCATGAATAAATTAATGTCCTCCCGTTAGTTCACAAGACAGCTGGTTGTTAGAAAGAGCCTGGGCCAGTTGTGATGGTTCACATCTCTGATCCCAACACTTTAGGATGCCAAGACAGGAGGACTGCTTGAGGCCAGGTATTCGACACCAGCCTGGGCAACACAGACACTGCAACATCCCTGTCTTTACCAAAAAAACAGAAAAAGTCAGCCAGGCATGGTGGCATGCATCTATGGGGCTAGTTACTCAGGAGGCTGAGGAGGGAGGATAGCTTGAGCCCAGGAGTTCAAGGTTATGGTGAGCTATGATCGCGTCACTGCACCTCAGCCTGGGTGACCAAACGAGACCATGTCTCAAACAAAGAAACAAACCAGCCTGGGACCTCCTCCCCCTCTGCTTCCTCCTTCGCCACGTGTGATCTCTTTGCACATGCCAATTCCCCTTTCACTTTCCACCTTGAGCTGAAGCAGCCTGAGTCCCTCACTAGATGTCCAATCTTGAACTTTCCAGCCACCAGAATTGCAAGCCAAATAAACCTCTTTCTCCATAAACTACCCAGTCTCCAGTATTCTGTTAGAGTAACACTAAACAAACTAAGACCTCTGCCTCATTCGTTCAACCTTTCATTAAATATACTTGTGTTGAACACCTTTTGACACCCAGTTCTGTACATCTTTTGACCTGATATGATCTTTTGGAGTAAAGAATAGAGGGGTTGGGGTGACATCGGAAAGACGGCAGAATAGGAAGTTCCCACCCTTGTTTCCTTTACAGAGACATCAAAGTAACAACAATATATAGACCAAAATACCTTTATGAGAACGCTAGAAACCAGTGAGGAAGTTGCACTACCCCAAGGCAAGACCAAACCAAGAAGAGCGCATTGAAATCAATAAGAAGAACCATTTCACTTTATCTGCAACTGCCCCGCTCCCAACAGCACAGCTCAGCTTGTCTCATGGTTTCTCCCTTAGGTTAGACGGAGGGGAGAGAAGAGTGCCCAGTGTTCCGGCTTTCCAGAGGGCTGCCCGGAAAACTAGTTTCTGTCTCTAACTCAGGGCACCAATGGAACCAGAATAGTTCGGCTGCCTGGAGGATGCTGAACGCAAGGGAGAATGGGGTGGCTTACTGTGGCACCAGAGGGCCTGAAGGGCTGCACACAGAGGATGGAATGGCTCAGGGTAACTTGGAGAAGGTGCTCAACGCATAGCTCTTCCCTTGGCAGGGAGGTAGAAGAGTGGGCTGTTTGGCTGGCTTTCCAGCTTTTCAGAGAGCTCCCCCAAGGACTGGTGAATGTCTCATTTGATCTGGGGAGCTGACAGGGAACCAGAATACTTTAGATGTCTTGGGGCTTCTGAAAGCAAAGGAGAGAAGAGTGGCTTGCTGCTGCTCTAGCACCAGGGAACCTGCACTTCTGCAGATAGACACCAGAGGGAGCCAAAGATTGTGATCGTCTGAAAAAGAAACTGGCAAACCTCTTAAACTGGAAAATTACAGGCAAAGTCCAGAGGAATTGCGTCCTCCTAAAAAGATTTCAGAGGACCCCAGAATCTCTAGGTGTGGCTGACTGGTGAACAGAATTCCCCTGAACAAAGCCAATCCATAAAGACTGAGAGAAGTGGCCATTTTTTCAAATGCATAAAACTCAACAACAAAAAATATCACAAGCCATACAATAAAGCAGGGAAATATGACCAAAGGAACAAAATAAGTCTCTAGAAACCACCTCCGAAGAAATTGAGATCTGTAAATTCTTTAATGAATAATTTAAAACAATTATCTTAAAGAAACTCAGTGATCAAGAGGACACAGATAATTAAATGAAATTTTAAAAAATTCATGAACAAGATGAGAATTTCAACAGAGATAAAGCTATAAAAAAAGAATGAAGCAGAAATTTTTGAGCTGAAGAATATAATAACTGAATTGAAAAATTCACTAGAAGAATTCGAAAGCAGACTTGATCACACAAAACAGTTAGTGGACTAAGCAACGGGTCATTTGAATTTTTGAGTCAGGGGAGCAAAAAGAAGAAAAAAAAGAAGAAAAGTGAGGATAGCCTAAGAGATTTATGGGACATCATCAAGCAGATCAATACACATTAAAGGCATTCCAGAAAGAGAAGAAAGATAATTTATTTGAGGAAATAATGGTTGAAAACTTCCCAAATCTGATAAAGGTAGTGGACATCCAAACTCTACAATCTCAAAACAAATACTAGTAAGATAAACCCAAAGAGGCCCATACAGAGAGACATGTTATAATCAAACTATTATCTTCAAAAGGGCAAGGGAAGTGACTCATCATGTATAAAGGAGCTCCCTTAGAGTATAAGTAGATTTCTCCCCCAGAAATTGTATAGGCAAGAAGGGAGTAGGATGATATGTTCAATGTGCTCAAAGAAGAAAAGCTATCAGCCAAAAACGCTATGCCTGGCAAGACCGTCCTTCAAAACTGAAGAAGAAATATGCACCTAACAGCAGAGCACCCAAATGTATGAAGCAACACTGACAGAATTAATTGAGAGACAGAAAGTGTAATGATGGTTGCCAGGGACTTGGAGGAGGAGAAATGAATGGGGAGTTACTGTTTAATGGGTACAGAGTTTCAGTTTTGCAAGATGAAAAAAATTCTGGAGATGAATGATTGCGATGGTGGCACAATAATGCAAATGTACTTAATGCCATTGAACTGTAGACTTAAAAATGGTTAAAATAGTAAATTTTGTTACATATCTTTTACCATAGTTAAAAATATTAAAAATTAATAGCCATGATAAAAGCAAGAAAATATTACACATAATCAGGAGAAAAATACATCAATATATTCAGATTCATAAGTGACATAAATGATGGAATTAATAGACATGGTATAGAAATAGATATCATAAATATGGTCCACATGCTCAAGAATGTACAAGATGAAGAGATAAATAGAAGATAATTTTAAAAGAAAGATTAGATGGAGTTAACAGCAGAGTAGGTATTTGTATTAGTTCATTCTTGCATTGCTATAAAGAACTACCTAAGACTGGGTAATCTATAAAGAAAAGAGCTTTAGGCCGGGTGTGATGGCTCACACCTGTAATCTCAACACTCTGGGAGGCCAAGATGGGTGGATCATCTGAAGTCAGGAGTTGGAGAACAGTCTGGCCAACATGGTGAAACACCATCTCTACTAAAAGTACAAAAATTAGCTGAGCATGGTGGCAGGTGCCTGTACTCCCCAGCTACTCGGGAAGCTGTGGCAGGAGAACCACTTGAACCCAGGGGTGGAGGTTGCAGTGAGCTGAGATCACACCAGTGCGCTCCAGCCTGGGCGACAAGAGCAAAACTACATCTGAAAAGAAAAGAAATTTAATTGACTTACAGTTCCACAGGCTGTACATGAAGTATGTCTGGGGAGGCCTCAGGAAATTACAATCATGGCAGAAGGTGAAGGGGGAAGCAGGCACATCCTACACGACTGGGATGTAACTAAGTAAACCAGTTAGTTACTTCCAAGATATGGTTGGGTATAGGCATTGGCTAAATACTCCCTCCCATTCCAATTGGGAGAAATTGGCCAAAACAAAACAAAGGCCCCATGCACATCTGAAACCCAACAGGGCAGTCATTAAATCTTCAAGTTCCAAAATAATCTCCTTTGACCCCATGTCTCACATTCAGGCAACAATGATGCAAGGGTTGGGCTCCCAAGGCCTTGGGCAGCTCTGCCCCTGTGGCTATGCAGGGTACAACCCCCTCTGCTGCTTTCATGGGCTGAAGTTGAGTACCTGTGGCACTCCAGGTGCATAGTCCAAGCTGTCGGTAAATCTACTGTTCTGGGGGAGTGGCCCCCTTCTCACAGCTCCACTAAGCAGTGCCCCAGTGGGGACTCTGTGTGTGTGGGGGGGGTCCAACCCCATATTTCCCCTCCATATTGCCCCTAGTAGAAGTCCTCCATGAGGGCTCCTTCCCTGCAGCAGACTTCTGCCTGGGGATCCAGGCATTTCCCTATTTCTCCTCTGAAATTTAGGCAGAGGCTCCCAAGCCTCTACTCTTGCTCTCTGCACACCCACAGGCTTAACACCACATGAAAGCTGCTAAGACTTATGGCTTGCGCCCTCTGGAGCAGCAGCCTGAGATGTATCTGAGTCCCTTCTGGCCATGGCTGGAGCTGGAATAGCTGGGATGCAGGGAGCAGTGTCCCTAAGTTGTGTAGGGCACTGGGGCCCTGGGCCTGGCCCAGGAAATTCTTCCCTTCTAGGCCTCCAGGCCTGTGATGGGAGGGACTGTCACGAACGTCTCTGAAATCCCTTCCAGGTATTTTTCCCATTGTCTTGGCTATGAGTATTTGGCTCCTCTTACGCAAATTTCTGTAGTTGGCTTGAATTTCCCCATGAAAATGGATTTTTCTTTTCTACCACACGGCCAGGCTACAAACTTTCCAAACTTTTACTCTCTGCTTCCCTCTTAGAGGTTCCAGTTCCAGCTCATTTATTTGCTCACAAATATAAGCATAGACTGCTAGAAGTAGCCAGGTCAACTCTTGAATATTTTGTAGCCTAGAAATTTTTTCTGCCAGATACCCTATATCATCACTCTCAAGGTCAAAGTTCCAGAGATCTCTACAGCAGAGGCACAATGCCTCCAACCTCTTTGCTAACAAAAGTGACCTTTGCTTCAGTTCCCAATAAGTTCCTCATCTCCCTCTGAGACCATCTCAGCCTGGACTTCTTTGACCATATCACTATTGGTATTTTGGTCACAGCAATTTAACAAGTCTCTAGGAAGTTCCAAACTTTCCTTCATCTTCCTGTCTTCTCCTGATCTCTCCAAACTCTTCCAAACCTCTATCCATTACCCAGTTCCAAAGTCACTTCCACATTTTCAAGTATCTTTATAGCAATACCTCACTCTCAGCACCGATTTTCTGTATTTGTCCATTCTCACATTGCTATAAAGAACTACTTGAAACTGAGTAATTCATAAAGAAAGGAGGTTTAATTGACTGAGTTTCACAGGCTGTGCAGGAAACATGGTTGGGGGAAGCCTCAGAAAACTTACAATCATGGCAGAAGGCAAAGAGGAAGCAGGCATGTCTTAATGGCTGGAGCAGGAGGAAAAGTGTAAAGGGGAAGGTGCTGCACACTTTGAAACAACCATATCTCATGAGAACTCACCATCACAAGAACAGCAAGGGGGGAAGTCCACCCCCATGATCCAATCACCTGCCACCAGGCCCCTCCTCCAATATTGGGGATTACAATTCAACATGAGATTTGGGCAGGGACACAAATCCAAACCATATATGTATTAAAGGAAAAAGACCAGAGAAGAGAAGATCAGAGAAAGAATGAAGTACAGATGGAAAAAATAATCAAGGATTTGTGTGATAGTATCAAGTAATATGATGTACATGTCATTGGAGTTTTAGAAAGAGAAAGTGTAAAGAAAAATGTAAAGTATAATGTTCTGAAATTTTCCAAAATTGCTGAAAATTATAAACCAACAGATCCAAGAATCTCAATAAACTTTAAACACAGGAAACATAAAGAAATACACACCATTATGTTTTTTATATTTTATAATTATAAGAAAGTAAAAAGACACACATCACATCAATGCACATTAGGTCAGAATTTATTTAAATATAAATGGTCTACAGACTGTAAATAAAGGTAGATATCATCAGAATGAATAAGAAAAGCAAGATGCAAACTATGCTATCTATAAGAGGCTATAAGAAACCAACTTTAAATTTAAAGACACAGGTAGTTAAGAGTAACAGAATGAAAAAAGATATACCACAAAGTCACTAAATAAAACAAACATGGAATAGCCATATTAATAGTAGGCAAAGTAAACTTCAAAAGGACTATGACCTGGGTAAAATAAAAATTTCATAAAACTACATGCAAAAGGAATATATGACATTCTTAAATATTTGTACAACTAAATAACAGAATTTCAAAATACGTGAAGCAAACCTGATAGAACTATAAGGAGAAACAGACAAATCCATAATTATAGTAGCAGATTTCAACATTCTTCTCTCAGTAACTGATGACCAAGTAGATATAAAATCCAGGGGAGAGATACTTAAGACTTGGCAGTGCTATTAATCACATTAACCTAATTAACATTTTAAGACTCCACCCAACAGCAATTAGAATTCTTTTTAACTGTATCTTCTTTTCTGTGGTTCCCATACAGATAGACTCTCTGAATGAGGAACAATGTGTTCTTCTTTTCTCCTAAAAACCCACTTGGGAGTTTTTTGGAGAAAAACTCATATTCTGTACTTAGATGAAGTGTTTGTCAAGCTCCCTGGAAAAGGGAATCAAAGGACCCTAACTTGTTTACTCCGTGCCTTCTGGAAGAAAAAGGGGATAAGAGAGAGTAGGAGTCTCACATCATGCTGAAAAGCCCCCCAAACCTACTCAGATCCATGCATCCCTTTGGGCCCTGAGGAATAATACTGCTGGTTTAATTCAAGATATGAAACCAATAAAAATGGCTTACCTAAAGGATACGCTACAATAGCCATATGTGAAACAATATGCTTTGTCCTGAGCTCGGTTAGAGAGAATCAAATCCATTATAGAAGAATTAGAAAAGCAAGGAATACTTCTGTAAAAGGGAGCCTCGCCTTGCCGTACTCCCCCTACTTCCGATAAGCAAGGAAAGTAAATTTGGTAAAGATGGTTGACCATTGTATAGATTTGTCCAGGATCTTAGAGAAGTAAATGAATCTGTAGTTCCTCATCCTGCAACTATTTTGACATTGTTTCTGTTGTCTGTAAAGTTGATCTGTGTTCTGCTTTTCTTTCCTGTGCCTCTGGCTAATGAACCCAAACCCTTGTTTGTTTTTACTTACAAAGGAGTTCAATACCTAACTTGGTAAATAATTTCTCAAGGATTTCAGGACTCTCCTACTATTTTCTCTAGCCATTTACAGAAAATGTTAGAGAAATTTGTTCCAGCAGAGAAATTTATAATTATCCTGTCAATGACAAGGGTCAAACTCTGTAAAATATTTGAAGAGATTTATTCTGAGCCAAACATGAGGACCAATGACATGTGACATAGCCCCAGGAGATCCTAAGAACATGTACCCAAGGTGGATGGGCCACAGCTTGGTTTCCTACATTCTAGGGAGACATAAGACATCAATCGATACATGTAAGATATATAATGGTTTGGTCCCAAAAGGTGAGACAACTCAAAGAGGGGGCTTCCAGGTCATAGGTGGATTCGGAGATTTTTCTAATTGACAACTGGTTGAAAGAGTTATTATATAAAGACCTAGAATCCATAGAAAGGAATGTCTGGGTTAAGATAAGCGATTTTGGAAACGAAGTTTTTTATTATGCAGATGATGCTTTCAGGTAGCAGACTTCAGAGAGGATAGACTGTACATGTTTTCTTTTTTTGTAATCAGACTTAAAAAGGTGCCAGACTCTTAGTTAATTCTCTCCTGGATCAGGAAAATTACCTGGAAAGGGAAGAGGAGTCTCTACTGAATGTAGATTTTCCCCACAAGATACAGCTTTGCAGGGCCCTTTCTTTTTTTTAATTTCTTCTTCTCTTTTTATTTTATTTTATTTTTTTAAGATGGAGTTTCACTCGTTGCCCAGGCTGGAGTGCAATGACGCAATCTCAGGTCACCGCAACCTCCGCCTCCCAAGTCCAAGCAATTCTTCTGCCTCAGCCTCCCAAATAGCTGGGATTACAGGCATGTACCAGCACGCCTGGCTAATTTTGTATTTTTAGTAGAGACAGGGTTTCTCCATGTTGGTCAGTCTGGTCTCGAACTCCCAACCTCAGGTGATCCACCCACCTCGGCCTCCCAAAGTTCTGAGATTACAGGCGTGAGCCACCACGCCTGGCCTAGGGTCATTTAAAAATATGTCAAATAAATATATTTTTGGGGTAAAATATTTCTATTTCCTTTGGGGCCTGCTATCTGTCATGTCAGTACTTTATTGCTACAAAGAGTCTATTTAAATACAAAAATTAGCCAGGCATGGTGGCATGCACCTGTAATCCCAGTTACTCAGGAGGCTGAGGTGGGAGAATCACTTGAACCTGGGAGGCGGAGGTTGCAGTAAGCCAAGATTGTGCCACTGCGCTCCAGCCTGGGGGACAGAGTGAGACTCTGTCTCAAATAAAGAAATAAAGAATGTATTTCATCAGTGTTGTCAGATATAATGAGTTCTTCTTCAAAGTCTAACTTCCTTGTTCTTTGTTCTTGATCGACTTCCTTATACCTTCTCAATTCTAGCTACCCACTCTGTAAACAACTTCTCCCCCGCCAGTTCCAACATGTAATCCACATCTCTTCCTTATTTAGAAAGAGTCCTCTTCGCTCCCAGCTACCCGCTCTGCAAACCACCTTCCCGCCAGTCCGTGCTTAAAATAGTCAATCGGGTTAGCTTAGATTGTGCAGTCCAACTCCAGCCAATGGGGACAGGACACAGAAGCAGGGATTGTTAGGCGTAAACAGCCCTTCCCTCCTTTGTCCAGTGTGCTCTCACAGTGGCCAGAAGTGCAAGCAACACCCTTCTGCAGAAGTAAATTTGCCTTGCTGAGAAATCCTTTGTTTGAGTGCTCGTTCTCTTTGTGACTCCAAGCTCTTCTTTCCAACAGTGTTAAGGTCTCTTAATATTAATAGTGGTCAGTTGCGCCTGAGTTCCAAGGGAGGAAGGTATAATGAGGAATGTCAGACTACCCATTCCCATCATGGCCTGAACTAGTGTTTCAGGTTTATTTTGGAATCCCCTTGGCCAAGAGGAGGGGTCCATTCAGTTGGTTGGGGGGTTTAGAATTTTATTTTTGCTTTACAATCCAATACGTAGATGATTCGCTGATAGCCTATGAAACTAAAGAGCAATGCCAAACTGATACTTTTGGCTTTGTTAGAATTCCTCACTTCAGAGGAGCCTAAGGCCTTACTAGCCAAATTGTAATATTGTCAAACTAAAGTAAAATATTTAGGACATTTGTCACTGAAGAACACAAAAATGTTATAATCTATAAGTTAGCTAATTTTTCAGATGAAATGGTCTACAACAGAAAAAATAACTTAGAGACAATTTTGGGACTAGTAGGATATTTTCCACAGTGGAGTCCAAGGTCAAAAGACAAAATTGCAACAAATTTAGAGATCTCAATTGACTTTATTGAGAGCCTAGAATTGGGCAACACTCTATTCCACAAAACAGAACAAGTGTTCCTACGAGCTGAGCAGAAGGGGTTGGCTTTATAGACAGAAGGGATGAAGAAAGCAGAAGCAAAGAACAAAGAGTGTATCCCTGGTTTCAAAGCTACTTTTCTGGTAAGGTGGGCATAGGAAGACAGAACAATAGAGGATAACTGACTAGTTAATATCAGGTTGCTTCAGGCTGCTGCTTTTGTGTAAGGATTAAAGCAAAAGGAATTCATTACCATGCTGCTTAAAAATGGAAACTGGCCTGTTTGGGAAATCTCTGTTAAACCTCTCTCCTGGCAGATAATAACTTAGTTTTGGTTTTGTAACCTGGAACTTTAGCATAGGTGACTCTATTTTGATTTTTAGTCTGGTCCATTGGGGCCAATGAGGAGCTTCACCCAAAACAATGGATGAAGCGCCCATAATTTTATCTTACTTAACACCAGCTTTTACAGAGCAGGCAAAAACCTCTGATGGAGAGTTACATGATAATTTTCTAGACTCTCTGACTTAATTCCTAGAACCTAAAGAAGTTTTTTGTTCTGTTTTGTTTTGTTTTTGAGGCAGAATCTTGCTCTGTGGCCCAGGCTGGAGTGCAGTGGCATGATCTCGGCTCACTGCAACCTCCGCCTCCTGGGTTCAAGTGGTTCTCATGTCTCAGCCATCTAAATAGCTGGGACTGCAGACACAGGACACCATGCCTGGCTAACTTTTATATTTTTAGCAGAGACGGGGTTTCACCTTGTTGACCAGAGTGATCCTGCCCACCTCGGCCTCCCAAAGTGCCGGTGCAGGCATGAGAGGCTTCTGAACAACTGAAATTGGCTATGTCGCTCCCCATGCTTCAATAATTCCAAATTTTGAAAAAGCTTTCCAAGTGATTTGCCATGAAAGGCACTCCTGGTAGTGTTCCTGGACCAAACCGAGGGTCTGGCTGCTTACTCTCACAGCCCAATAATAAGATGCAAATGAACTGGGAAAGAAGAGAGTTTATTTCTGTAATCGGGTACAGGGAAAAGGCTGGGAAAATATCACCAGATCAACTCAAAATTACAAGGTTTTCTAGAGCTTATATATCTTCTAAGTTATATATGTCTCAGCGTAAGTGCATTCATCTAAATACATAAGTGATTCACTTCTAATCTATAACTAAGGTTTGAGTCATAAGGACCTTCCTCTGGAGCCTCGGTAAATTTCCTTAATCTAAATGGGTCCAGGTGTCAAGGGTGATTACCCTTATCTTGTCACCTGCTAAATCACGGAGGTTTGGGGGAGATCCTTTAGACCCTCAACAAAACTTTAATCTGGCTGGGCAAGGTGGCTCACACCTGCAATCCCAGCACTTTGGGAGGCCAAGGTGGGTGGATCACCAGAGGTCTGGAGTTCGAGACCAGCCTGGCCAACATGGTGAAACCTCATCTCTACTAAAAATACAAAAAATTAGCCAGGCGTGGTGATGGGTGCCTATAATCCCAGCTGCTTGGGAGGCTGAGGCAGGAGAATCACTTGAACCCAGGGGGCGGAGGTTGCGGTGAGCCGAGTTTGCACCATTGCACTACTGCCTGGGCAACAACAGTGAAACTTTGTTTCAGAAAAACAAAACAAAACGAAAAACGACTTGTTTAATCTTATTCAGGCATGGCAGTTCATGCCTGGCTTGTAATCCCAGCACTCTGGGAGGCCAAGATGGACGGATCATCTAAGGTCACGAGTTTGTGACCAGCCTGGCCAGCACGGTGAAACCCCATCTCTACTGAAAATACAAAAGTTAGCTGGGCGTGGTGGCACATGCCTGTAGTCTCAGCTACTCAGGAAGCGGAGGCAAGAGAATCGCTTGAACCCAGGAGGCGGAGGTTGCAGTGAGCTGAGATCGCGCCACTGCACTCCAGCCTGGGCAACACAGTGAGACTCCATTTAAAAAAACAACAACAAAAAAAAACTTGTTTAATTCTAAACAGGTCCTGTTAAGAATTCCTTCATTATCTCGTCGTGCTCAAGGCCCAGGAAAGGCCTAGGCAAGACTCTTGGTGGGCTTCTGTTACGTGCCAGCCTTTGTATAAGGTCACTGGTTCTTTCAGCTTTTAATATTTAACCTAACCACTCAGTCAGTACTGAAACAGCTGTCATGGAGGCCTACCTGTCCCAGCCGTTCGTGAGACCTGGCCTGCCACAGCAGAATTTAATTCAAAAGTTGGGATTAGACAATAGACCAGTAGCATATTTCTCAGTTCTTCTGGGTGCCTTGGAGCCATGGCAGGAGCTGCTACGCTTATTGTAGGGGTTCAAGCCCTTACTCTGGGTCTTAATAAGAGGAATGAAGAAAACAAACTGCATTTCCTATTCACACCACTCAACACAACACTTCACCTCTGACACCAGATGTGTGTGGGCTTGTCCTCACACACTAAGCAATTGTGCAGTGGACACCAACTGGGTGTCCTCCATTCAATTCAATTCTGACACTGTCTACCTGGGCATAGCATCAGATCCCACAGGTTAAGTGCTCAGTCCTATTTTCACAAGACTGCCCTATTTTCAGACACCAAATGCAAGTAGTATGTTGTCACCTATGCGTCTGGCTGAGCAGCTATAAATTGGGGTTCCCACAACCCCCTTCTAATTTGTTAGGATGATTCACAACTCAAGGAAACATTTGCTTATGTATACCAGCTTATTTTATTAGTAAGGAATATTATAAAGGATGCAGATGAATAGCCAGGCGGAAGTGACACATGGAGCAAGGTATGGAAGGGAAGGGGCACTAAGCTTCCATGTCTCCTGCAGCACACCCCATGGCATCCTGTAGGCATGCCACCCTATAGGCAGCTTCATCCATTCAGCAATTCAGAAGCTCTCTAAACCATGTCTTTTTGGAATGTTATGGAGACTCATTATGTAGGCATGATTGATAAATCATTGGCCATTGGTAATCAACTCAACCTTGAGGCCCTCTCCACTCTCCAGCATTAGCAGGTGGGGCTGAAAGTGCCAAGGTTCTAATTGTATGGTTGGTTCCCCTGACAACCAGCCCCATCCTAAAGCTATCTGGGGACCCCCAGCCACTAATCATCTCACTAGCATACAAAAACACACTTGTCACTCCAGACATTCCAAGAGTTTAGGAGCTGGTGTGCCAGGAATCAGGAACAAAAACCAAATCAATATTTCTTATTATAAATCACAATATCAAAGCATCTGAAGGAAATCAGATGACTTCACCCTAAAATATAGTTTCTCGACACAGCTCAAGGCAGCTATTCAGAAGGGTTGGAAATACAAAAATAACTAAAAGCTGCCTTTTGTGGGGGAGATTTGCATCTGTAGAGAAATATGCACTGATGAAGACAGGCTGTCTCTGAGGCCTTCCCTCACCCAGATCTAGGAAAGATTAACTGAGAGTCTGACACCTTTAAAGTTTAAAAGAGACATTCACCTTCTATTCTTTCTGAGGACTGCTACCTGTGAGGTTTCATCTACAAAATAAGCCCCTCTTTGCTAGCCAGGCCTCCTCCTCTTTTTCCCCTCCACAACCTGTGTTACCTCCATAGTAACCTCATCTACCACTGTAATTTGGTTTTGGTCATGCTCTGAGCCCCCATTGTTAATGTAGCCTCAAGATAGTACATACGCTTCGGAACCCCAGTGGGGAGTGGGGGGTAATCACTCCGATTTTCCTTCTGTGCACATTAGTAAATTTCTATGCCATTTCTCCTATTAATTATTTGTGAGTTGATTTTTCAGCAGAATTTTCCCTTTTCCCCTATAGTTTTGGCGCTGTGAGCAGGATACTGCTGACAGAAAGGTTACATAACAGGCACTATAACTTAAAGAAATTTAAAGTTAGTTTTATCCTGAGCGAAGTCTGAGGACTAATTCTCTGGGAAATACAGACTCAAAACAAGGTGAGCTACACTCCCTGCAACTCTGATTGGTGCTCAGTGACGTTGTACATAAGATAAAGCAAGTACGTCATTAACATATATAGGGTGTGAAAATAAGTAATTCAAATGTAAGCTGTTAGAACCTTAAAATATTTCGAGCCTTAAGGGAATGTGATTATGGGACCTGAGTCACACAAACTGGCAGCCGTAACCTAGGAAGCTGTAGCTTCTGTTTCCCTGATTACACATTAGTCTTTTTTCTTACCTAAATTATCTTGTAAAATGTTGTAAATGAATAAAGGGTGCCGGGGAAGACCCCTTCTCTCAACTATTGACCTTCATCATAGATTAACTTCCCTCTTTCCTCTCTCACACAAAGATTTCATGAGGATCCCATTGTCTAAGACGGAACATTAAATACACTCTTTGTGTTTTTCACATCTAACAATGGAAAGGAAGTGAAGACAAGCTGCAGCTAATTAAATTGTAACTAATAAACCCGCCCTGTGTAGAAAATGTTATAATCCAACTAGATTTCTTTGTTTTCTGCCAATATAAGCGAGACCTTAACTTTTAATTTTGGAGCACCAGCCCCACTTCTCAGGAGTCTGTGTTTTCTGGATGGCAGTTGCCAGTCTTTCACTTGAATAAACTCTTTAAAACTGGATTCCGGTCCTTTCGATTATTTCAGGTTGACAATGGTAAAAGGTTAACGAGCATGCAGGCATCTTAGGGGATGACGGATTCTATACTGCCTGTGTGCTCAATAATTCAGTGAAGTACTTGACAAACTCCAGCCCTGCAGGCGACAGTTCAGCTTTAGTCCACAGGCCCAGTTTCTATTGCCCATATGTCCAACTTGCAGCCATCTTAGGCCACTTTAAAGACTTTCCTTTTTCTGACAATAAAAGCTCTGCTCTTCTGAAGCCACAGCTTAGGGAACCCAGGACCTGACCAGCCTATGGAAGGATAAGACATTCTTACCAGCCAGGCTCCCTGCCTCTCTTTTTGCAGAATCCAGTCAAGCAGAAGGTAAAAATCCCTGTCCCTGCTTTCCTCTGCAAAATCTTGATTACTGGGAGAAAAGAATTTGTGTGACTAGTCTTCGGTGTAGCAAATCTCGTGTACTTTTTAGTATAAGTATTCGTATTATTTGATCTCTTTCCTTAGATGGATCCTTTAAATTAGAAACATTTCTAATTTTTTTTAAAAAGGATTTTAGAGAGCTCTTATTCTAAACAATTGCCTTATTTGTATTTATGGGAAGATTAAATTAAAAGAAAGACAGCATAGTGGTGTCATGACTAGACTTAGAAATTCTCTTGAGAAAATTAACAATCAAAAATTTGACCTAGCTGGGCGTGGTGGCTCATGCCTGTAATCCCAGCACTTGGGAGGCCGAGGCAGATGGGTCACCTTGAGGCCAGGAGTTCAAGACCAGCCTGGCTAACACTGCAAAACCCTGTATCTACTAAAAATACAAAAATTAGCTGGGTATGGTGGTGCACACCTGTAGTTCCAGCTACTTGGGAGACTGAGGCACAAGAATCACTTGGACCCAGGAGGCGGAGGTTGCAGTGAGCCAAAATGGTGCCACTGCACTCTAGCCTGGGCAACAGAGTGAGACTCTGTCTCAAAAAAAAAAAAAAAAAAAATATTGACCTAAAACAAATTTAAAATCCTTTGTATACTCAAACTGCCTGCTTCGGATTCCCTGCAGGATTTACAATGACTGCATTCTATCTTGCAGTCTAGTAGTTAAAATTCCACACTTTAACCACAATAACCTGGGTTCAATGTTCAGTTCCCAGTCGGGGAACCAATCTCATTTCGTTTGACATTTGTGTGACTTTTGACGTTTGGGAGCAACCAAATTTTATTGAGGAGGGTACCTTTGGTAAAAAAATTCAAAAGCTAGGAATATTAGCTACTTGTTCTGAATAAAATCTGATAAAAAGAGATTTGAAAAGATTTTTTCAAAGAGCTCTATGGTCAGAAGTCAGCTTAATTAAAAGCTGATATTCAAGCCACATATGTATTTGTGTAAAGGCCTTGTGTGTGTGTGTTGTGCGTTTCTTTTTTTTCTTCTGTTTTGAAACCACTTTTTGAGTTATGGGCTTGGTCCCTCTGTTTGCTTCCTTTCTTAAGAATTGTTCTCCCATTTACTTCTCTTTTTTTTTAAGATGGCATCTTGCTCTGTCACCCAGGCTGGAGTGCAATGGCATGATCTCAGCTCACTGCAACCTCTGCCTCCTGGGTTCAAGCGATTCTCCTGCCTCAGCCTCCCATGTAACTGGGATTACAGGCATGCACCACCACACCTAGCTAATTTTTGTATTTTTAGTAGAGATGGGATTTCACCATATTGGCCAGGTTGGTTTGGAACTCCTGACCTCAGGTGATCTGCCCACCTGGGCCTCCCAAAGTGTTGAGATTACAGGCATGAGCCACCGCGCCCAGCCTCTCCCATTTACTTCTAATCCTCCTTGCTTCTCCTTGTTTTTGTCATCTTCAGTGCCACATAAAGGCAACTAGAAGGAACTTCTAATGACTCTGAGACCCCTTGAGGAATACAGAAAAGGTTCCACTTACGCCCTTTCCAAGGTCTTCTGTTTTCCTTGAGAAATTCTTCCTCCAACGAGTCGCGGGCAGGTTCCACTTGGTCTAAAGCTCTGCTCCCTCTTGCACTGCATTGTATGATCCCTTTGGCTTTGTGGGGGTAGCTCTCGTGCTATGGGAAAACACAACCTTTGTGTGTGTAAGATAGCTGGCTGGTCACTGGTGAGGGCTGCAGTTTTGGAGGTGGCTGACTGCAGCTGTTTGCAAGGGGCTACTCATTTCCGTGGGTGTTTAGATAAGAAAGGTACAGTGTGGACACTTGGAGGCTGTGGAAACACTCACCACCAAGGCATAGGACTCTCCTGAGAATGAGCTCAGCACAGAATGTGCTGATTGACGTTGGGTCGTTCTTGTAGTGAGGTGCACAGTGGAAGCACTGTACAACACTTGGACCCATGGAGTGTCCCTCTTTGGGGGGACCCGAGATTCCATGTAAAAATGAGATCCTTGGCTGGGTGTGGTGGCTCATGCCCGTAATCTCAACACTTTGGGAGGCTGAGGCGGGCAGATCACCTGAGGTCAGGAGTTCAGACCAGCCTGGCCAACATGGTAAAACCCCATCTCTACAAACAATACCAAAATTAGCTGGGCATGGTGACAGGCGCCTGTAATCCCCAGCTACTAGGGAGGCTGAGGCAGAAGAATCACTTGAACTTGGGAGACAGAGGTTGCAGTGAGCTGAGATCAAGCCACTGCACTCCAGCCTGGGCGACAGAGTGAGTGAGACTCAGTCTCAAAAAAAAAAAAGATCCTTGATTTCTGGGGATCTAGATGCTCTGCCTTCCAGCTCTGCTTGCTTTTCACATATTTGTTTATTCATTTTATTTTTTTAAATTAAGACTGAGTTTTGCTTTGTCGCCCAGGCTGGAGTGCAATGGCGTGAGCTCGGCTCATTGCAACCTCTGCACGAGCCACCATGCCCAACTAATTTTTGTATCTTTTAGTAGAGACGGGGTTTCACCATGTTGGCCAGTCTGGTCATGAACTCCTGACCTCTTGATCCGCCCGGCAGAGGCTCAAGTTTTTAAAATAAAAAGGACAACTCAGAAGAGGGAGTGATTACAAAAGTTGTTCATCAGGAATTCTTGTTAATGTACAGAAATAACATTAGATAGTGATTGGAAACACTGTTGAATATAGGGTATATGGCATGTTAGGACGACGTGGTGGCAGTTAGTCCAGAGTGTGCACAGCAAGTAGCTTCAGAGTAATTATTTAGCTCAAAGGCGGGTGAAATGTGACTGCTGTTACTGGTTGTTTTTTTTGAGACATGGTCTCACTCTGTGACCCAGACTGGAGCGCAGTTGCACAATCTTGACTCACTGTAACCTCCACCTCCTGGGCTCAAGGGATCCTCCCACCCCAGTAGCTGGGACTATAGGCCTGTGCCTCCATGCCCAGGTAATTTTTAGTGTGTTTTGTTTTGTTTTGTTTTGTTTTGTTTTGTTTTGTAGAGAGGGGGTCTTGCCATGTTGCCCAGGTTGGTCTCAAACTCCTAGGCTCAAGTGATCACCAGTCTTGGCCTCCCAAAGTGCTATTACAGATGTAAGCCATTGTGCCTGACCACATTTTAAATGCCTCTCTGGCCCTGATATTTTAAAGGGGCTCACATTACTCAAGTAAAAAGGTCTTTTTTTTCTTTCTCACTTGTCTACATTGTTCCCTTACAAGGTTCCTGACTTTGCAGTAAGTAAACAGTGTCACTTTCTGACAGGCCCAAGAACCTCAAGATATTTGAGAGACCTCAAGAAGAGAGGATTTCATCCAGTTCATACAGGTATTATAAGTACAGCCTGACAGCAAATTCTCAGCTTACCTTCTCAGCCTCAAGAAGCTTTTAAAAGTCTAATCCAGCCTGGCACGGTGGCTCACACCTGGAATCCCAGCACTTTGGGAGGCTGAGGCAGGCGGACCATGAGATCAATAGATCGAGACCATCCTGACCAACATGGTGAAATCTCGTTTCTACTAAAAACACAAAAAATTAGCTGGGCATGGTGGCACATGCCTGTAGTCTCAGCTACTTGGGAGGCTGAGACAGGAGGATCGCTTGAACCCAGGAGGTGGAGGTTGCAATGAGCTGAGATCGCATCACTGCACTCCAGCCTGGCAACGGAGTCAGACTGTCTCAGAAACAAAACAAAACAAAACAAAAAGTCTAATCCAAGATTCTCTATGAAAAGTTCCAAAAGAGGCAATTTGAAGAGCCTATATGGCCAATCACTACTCTTACTATACTTTATGCAAATAATCAGGCCAAGTATAATAAGACAAAAATTTATTTTACAAATAAATTGGTTCTACTACGATTTGTCTTTGGTAGAAAAAGGTGACTAGAGAAAGAAAAATTATGTTTCAGAAGAAAACCATAGTACACCTGCTCTTATTGTTATTGGGCTGAATCCTGAAATCTTTGCTGGCTATAAGTCTCCAAACTAATGTTTTTCCATTTTTCTCCCATTTTTCTGACTTGGACTCACTAGAAATCAAAACTGCTTTTCTTGAAGCCCTGCAAACTGAAGCTAGACAGCTTGATATAAACTTTGGCATAAATCACTAGAGCAATTTAATGTAAATAGCCTTCATGCCTGCTGGTGTATGGGCTACTCAGCAAGGTTACTTGAACATCTGATTTGAACTACAGTCCAGAAAAGTCTGTCAGATTGCCACCACAGGCTGGCGCAGTGGCGCAAATGTGTAATCCCAGCACTTTGGGAGGCTGAGGTGGGTGGATCACCTGAGGTCAGGAGTTTGAGACCAGCCCTGACAATATGGTGAAACCCCCATCTCTACTAAAAATACAAAAATTAGCCAGGCATGGTGGCGCACACCTGTAATCCCAGCTACTCAGGAGGCTGAGGCAGAAGAATTGCTTGAACCTAGGAGGTGGAGGTTGCAGTGAGCCGAGATCTCACCACTGTACTCCAGACCTAGCCCATCTGCAATGTCACCTCCTGAAACTGTTTTTTCGGTTTTTGTTTGTTTTTTGAGATGGAGCCTCACTCTGTTGCCCAGGCTGGAGTGCAGTGGCGTGATCTCAGCCCCCTTCAACCTCCGTCTCCTAGGTTCAAGCAATTCTCCTACCTCAACCTCCCGAATAGCTGGGATTACAAGTGCCCGCCACCACACCCAGCTAATTTTTTATATTTTTAGTAGAGAAGGGGTTTCACTATGATGGCCAGGCTGGTCTCAAACTCCTGACTTCATGACCCGCCCGCCTCAGCCTCCCAAAGTGCTGGGATTACAGGCGAGAGCCACCATGCCTGACCGTGCCTATTTCTTATCTAACAACCGCTGATTCAGTTCTCTCCAAAGCTATCAACTTGCCTTTTTTTCTTCTCTTGAGACACTGTCTTGCTCTGTCACCCAGGCTGGAGTGCGGTGACACGATCTTGGCTCATTGCAACCTCCACTTCCTGGGCTCAAGCAATCCTCCCACCCCAGCTTCCCAAGTAGCTGGACTACAGGTGCACACACCACCATGCTTGGTTAATTTTTGTATTTTTTGTAGAGACAGGGTTTCACCATATTTCTCAGGCTGGGCTCAAACTCCTGAGCTCAGGAAATTCACCTGCCTCCACCTCCTAAAGTGCTGGGATTACAGGCGTGAGCCACTGCACCTGGCTTCAACTTGCCTTTCCATATGTGAAACTTTGTGAAGGTAAGTCTCAAAGTGGGGACTGAAAAAAATAAAATATTTCACTCCAAAATATAATTCCTTGATAGAGTTAAAAACAGCTGTTCAGAAGGGCTGGAAATAAAAAAATAACTAAAAAGCTGTCTTTTGTGGGGGAGATTTGCATCTGTAGAGAAATCTGCACTGATGAAGCCAGGCTGTCTCTAAGGCCTTCCCTCATCCAGATCTGGGAAAGATTAACTGAGAGTCTGATACCTTTAAAGTCTAAAAGAAACATTCATCATCTATTCTCTCTGAGGGCTGCTACGTGTGAGGCTTCATCTGCATAACAAGCCCCCTTCGATAACCAGGCCTCCGCTTCTTCCCCTCCATAACCTGTGTTGCCACCATAATCTAATCTACCACTGTAACCTGGTTTCGGCCATGCTCTGAGCCCCCATTCTTCTTCTATAACCTCAAGATGATAAGTAAGCTTCTGAATCCCATTGAGGGGTTGGGATATCACTGCGATTTTCCTTTTGGGCACATTAGTAAATTTCCATGTTATTTCTCATATTAATCTGCCTTTTGTGAGTTGGTTTTTCAGCAAACATTCAGAGGGTGAAGGGAAGTTTTCCCTTGGCCCCCACAGTCATTTGAGTTATTTTTATGTCGCCCATACCGTGACAGCTAATCTTACCAGTGCATAAGACCTGGCATTTGTAGGTATGCCGTGGGACTAGCCGTGAACAAGCATTATTATCCGACGCCTATGTTGTACTTGGGAGGCGCAAACTCCTAAGCCCTGCTGTCTCACCAGACTTTGATCAGATAAATGATCATGGCTGCACAGTGCTTAGTTGGATATTTGTCCTTGCTCAGATCGCATGTTGAATTGTGATCCCCACTGCTGGAGGTGGGGCCTGGTGGAAGGTGTTTGGATCTTGGCGCAGGATCCCTCATGGCATGGTGCTGTCTTCCCAACAGTGAGTGCTCACGAGATCTGGTCATTTAAGTGTGTGGTGCCCCCCCTCACCCCGCTCCACTGCCCACACACACCCCCTCCTGCCTCACTTGCTCCTGCTTTTGCCATGTGATGTGCCTGTTTCCCTTCACCTTCTACCATGATTGAAAGCTCACTGAGGCTTTACCAGAAAGCAGGCAGATGCCAGTACCATGCTTGCTGTAAAGCCCGCAGAACCATGAGCCAATGAAACCTCTTTTCTTTATAAATGACCCATTCTCAGGTATTTCTTTATAGCAATGCAAGAACAGCCTAACACACATGGTAATAAAAGAAGACACTGGGCTCCAGTGTGATTTCTCTGACTTTTCTGTTAAAAATTCAGCTTTGAGCTGTTAAATAAAACTGATAGGATGCAGTTAGTCTGGAGTGAGCTTCTGCACTAAGCCCGACAGACCAAACCAAAACAGAGCTCCTCATGCTGAAGTTCACGCCACCACGCCAAACGGAATTGTTTATCTGACCTTCCAAGGAATTAGGACACAGAAGGATAACAGCCAAATCCCCAGACAGGCCGGTTTTAGCCAGCATGATAGGACGTCCCCTCTGCTTTAACCTTTGCAGATGCTCCCAATACACCCATCCTAAATTAAAAATATTACAAATTAAGTCATTTTAAGTTGGGACCGTCGTACAAGGAAAGTCACTTTGAAATCGTTCATCTGCTTTTCAGGCTGTTTCTGCTCTCCAGCAGCCCTTTTCTGCCTATGAAGCCATACCGCCTCTGTTCAGCTCATCGGAACACTCATTCTATTTTACGAGAATGAGGTATTGCCCAATTCTTGAGTCACACATAAAAGCCAATTAAGATCTTTAAACTTGTTGTGCTTTTGGCTTTTGACAGATCGTATTTGCTAGTGGGTCACATACAGGGTGTAAACAGCCAACTTCCTATGCTGTGGTGGCTGCTCATGAAATTGTGAGAGCTTATTTTGCCTGGAATTAAATCAGCACAATCCGAGTTAATGAATAGGTTACATTTACTAGGGCTTGGTTCAGGACTTAAAACAAATGGCCGTAGTGATAGTAAATGTCTGTTTAGTGTCAGTCACACAATAGGGAAGATTTTGAAAAATAGGAGATTCTTGACTTTGACAGGAAGTAAATTATCCCATAGAAAATTAAGAGCTGAGGCCAGGCATGGTGGCTCACATCTGTAACCCTAGCACTTTGGGAGACCAAGGTGGGAGAATCGCTTGAGCCCATTTCAAGGCTACAGTGAGTCGTGTTCATGCCAATGCACTCCTGCCTGGGCAACAGAGCGAGGAGACCACGTCTTTAACAAAAAAAAAAAGAAAGAAAATTAAGAGCTGAGTGTTTAGAGACATTACATTGTAGCATTCACAAGGGCAAAACAATGCCATTTCTAAAGGAAATAATTTGGCTGAAGAGCTGCAAAGGCCGCTGTTCAAATATGACAGACCCAAACTTAGAAATCCCCACTTTTTTTTTTTTTTTTTTTTTTTTTGTGAGACAGAGTCTTGCTCTGTTGCCCAGGTTTCAGTGCAATGGTGTGATCTCGGCTCACTGCAACCTCCACCTCCTGGGTTAAAGCAACTCTCCTGCCTCAGCCTCCCAAGTAGCTGGGAGCACAGGCATGCGCCACCAAGCCCAGCTAATTTTTGTACTTTTGGTAGAGATGGGGTTTTGCCATGTTGCCCAGGCTGATCTTGAACTCCTGGACTGAAGCGATCCACCTGCCCCGGTCTCCCAAAGTGCTGGAATTACAGGTGTGGCCTGCTCCGCCCCGCCAGAAGTCCCACTTTTAACACAAGTAACTTCTATTTACTTTCAAAACTATGCATCACAAAGGAAATGGAATAAGAAAGGGGCTAAAAAAATCTGACTGGACTCTGGTAATTAGCTAACAAAATAATATTGTATCATGGTTCCCATTTGTGTGATTAGTAATTTTGTGTCATCAACAAAACCATCCCCCCAGTGAAAAGGAATCTCAAAGACACTCCACTCCACTGTGCCTGCTGAGCAGGTGGCATCATCCAAAACATGCTGAGGTGCGGGTGGTTGGCAGGATTATTTAAGGCCTCTCCCCCAGGTTCGTACAGAAGGTTCTCTTCCACCAGCTTCGCCGGGGACCTCACAGCAGTTGGATTCTGTAGAAATAAGGCCTGTGGGAGGTAAGAGATTTTGTCGCGTTATGTTTTGTAGGATGTCCACACAGCCCATTGTCTACTGTGGTTCAGGAATGACACAAATCATGCTATCATACTCCCTGTTACCCTCAGTCCTCTGGACAAATAGAGCAGATACATTGGTCTCTAAAACCTCATTCAGAAATCTGCTGGCCTAAAATAGCCTCATGCTTTAGTGCTAGCCTTGTTAAAAATGACAGCAACCCTGCAAGCAAGCACAGTATTGCTCCCTTTGAAATTTTATGTTTGGCAGGCCTAGGAATTGGGTCTGAGGCCATGTCCTGGGCCCAATTTAACTGAATCCTCTCATAATCATGTTCTATACTTAAAAGCGTTTCTCTCTTCCCCTGGAGACACAAAATCAGGAGGCTCTACCAGAGGAAATCTGCCGCCCCATCAATGATGAGGTGATTTCGTGTACGTAAAGGTGTTGCAGAGCAAAGATAGCTGTCACCACCCTGCGAGGGACCCTTTCACATGTTCTGATATGATTATCAAGGTGAAAGAAAAATCCAGTTGGATTCATGCTTTCAGCTGGACTTGGGTTCCCATGAGGTCTTGAAACTTCAGTCTTCTAGAGTAACTATGTCGGTACTGAATTCAACTGAAAAGAACTATTTTCAATGAACTTATTACTATTATCATAAACAGCCCCGCTGGCCTATTCACAGCAGTGATGACTTCAATTACTTTAAGACTCATAATTTACTAGAAACAAATATGTTATTTGTAACACTACTTTTCTTTCTGTATTCCCAGTAATGGTCCCCACAGTTATTTATTCCCCATTTGCTCTATATTGTGTTTTCAGGATAGACATGGCCCAAATTTATAAGACCAACAATCTGATTGTTGTCAGAGTGAAGGTGGGACCATCTTTGTGAAATATTTTTGGTAACATTAATGTAACTAATATGCATCACAATACTCAAGCCCTAAGTTTGAGGTGAAATGTCTGAGGCTAGCAGTTTGCATAGCCAGAATTGCATCCCCTAGGCTCTCCCATTATGAAATCTGATTATTAAGGGGCTTATTTGAGGCCATACAAGAACAAAAAGAAACATTAAATACAGTCCTTGGGGTCAAGGTGGCTCATGCCTGTAATCTCAGCACTTTGGGAGGCCATGCCGGGCGAATCATGAGGTCAGGAAATTGAGACCATCCTGGTCATGGTGAAACCCCATTTCCACTAAAATACAAAAAATTAGCCGGGCGTGGTAGCATACGTCTTAGCCCCAGCCACTCAGGAGGCTAAGGCAGGGGAATTGCTTGAACCCGGAAGATGGAGGTTGCAGTGAGCTGAGATCATACTACTGCACTCCAGCCTGGCAACAGAGCAAGACTCCATCTCAAAAATAATAATAATAGTACAGTCCTTGGAGAAATAGAAATAGACAAATGTAGCTAATGCTTGTTGATGTTGATACCTTAATAACAAACTTAATGCTTTGAGACAATTACAAAAACATGTAATACAATTGCAATGGAAACAGCCAAAAATTCAGAATTGGACTGTTGAGAAATAATTTAACGCCGAAACAAAAATTCACCACAAGAATCTCAGAGGGACTCGGCAATAAAGCAGCTTAGCAATTAGCTGGAGAAAAGCTCTGAGATTTCATCACTCATTCAGCATGACATGCTGCTATAATAAGATAACTATTGATTGGACTGATGTGGAAAATGGCCTATGGGTGGGTTTGTCCTCAAGACTTAGCACAATAAGAGCCACGGACATGGCCGGGCACGGTGGCTCACGCCTGTAATCCCAGCACTTTGGGAGGCCGAGGCAGGCAGATCACCTGAGATCAGGCAGATCACCAGCCTGGCCAACATAGTGAAACCCCATCTCTACTAAAAGTACAAAATCAGCCGGGCGTGGTGGGCGGTGCCTGTAGTCCCAGCTACTCAGAAAGCTGAGGCAGGAGAATTTCCTGAACCCAGGAGGCGGAAGTTGCAGTGAGCCGAGATCACGCCACTGCACTCCAGCCTGGGCAACAGAGCAAGATTCCGTCTCAAAAGAAAAGCACCATGGAACATTAAACACTGGAAATTGGAAATTGTATCTGTACCCCTCCAAAGGTGCCCTCGTAAGAAGGCTTTGATACCAGATAATGGCCATGGGTATCTTTATGTTTTGCAGCTGGGAAGTATTACTGAGGATGACAGAACAACTGACAGAGGGCCTAAATCGTTACGTAAGTGTGAGGTTATTTGATGGGAATGCAGGAGAAATGTCTTGGGCCTTTCAAGAAAAACTCTTAACATTTTAGATAGGTGCGGCAGGTAAGCCACTCCTGAGGCTCAGATTGGGTAAAACGCAAGCAACTACAAAATGACACTCAAATAGTTGCATGAAAGGGCAAGTGATAAACACAGACAGCACGGCAGTTTGTAACACTAATGTGTGCCAAAGGAGGGTTTTTGCACACTGCTAATCAAGTTCGCTTTAACCATTTGCCATTAATATGATGGGTTTAGAGGTTTTTCCCGAGTGTATATTCCACTGCCTGTTAAATTCATCCCATTGAGACCCTGATCATTGCTTTTGTGTCCATTCAAAATTCATATGTTGAAATCCTAACTAACCCCAAGGTGATGGTATCAGGAGGTGGGGTCTTTGGGAGGTGATTAGGTTGTAAAGACAGAGACCTCATGAATGGGATTAGTGCCCTTGTAGAAGGGAGCCCAGAGTACCCTTCACCCCTTCCAGCATGTGAGGTTACAGTGAGAAGACAGAAGTCTGTGAGCAAGCAGGCCCTCACCAGGCATCAGATCTGCTGGAGGCTTCATCTTGGAGTTCCAGCCTCCAGACTATAAGAAATAAATCTGCGTTGTTTATAAGCCACCCAGTCTGTGATGTTTTGTTCTAACAGCCCTATCAGCTTTGTTGTTTTACTGTGGGCTCGCTGAATATTTTAATGGCTACAAACTCTCCAGAGAAAGGTAAAAAAAAAAGAAGATCGTTAGTAAACTGCAGTGTTACTATAAAATAATAACAAGGGGGGGGGGGGAACTGTAAAGGTAAATAAAAATAAGAGTGCATTTGTCTTGTTTCCAAAAGGAAAAGAGACCCCTTCTCCCCCTCCCTTTTCTTAGAACATTTCCTTGAGAAAGCTTGTATCTGTAAAGCCTTCCTCTGTTCCTTCAGATGCTTATGCAAGTCTTTTTAAAGTTTAAATAAATCTTTTACCAGAATTAAACCCCAAAACTGTTTTTCTGAAAAGCCTGGGAGCCCCCCCTCTTAAGTGTAATGTCAAGGATGACAGTGTCCCATGTCGCTTGTCACCAAGGGTGTGTCAAGGCGCCCAGGTGCCCTGACAACCTGCTTTTCATAGAGATTCAAGTTGCTTTATTTTCCTACAGAAAAAGGCACAGACGGCCACCCCGATCACCAGGTGAATTAGGTAAGCTGTGAGTGCATGTATAGCAAACGACGCTGTGGAGCTCTCTCACCTGAGTTCAAGTGCGCACACATGACAGCGTGTGTGTAGGGGTGGTAGCTGCTTGGCTACATAAACGGGGGAGATTTCTGACTGTCTTTATGATCCCATTAGCTGATGACATGTAATGCATCCATGTGTTTAGTGCTTATTCGATCACAGAAGTAGTATTTTCTTTCTTTTCCACATTTGTGGAGAGAATATTCTGGTTTGGCAGGAGATTTTATTTAAAGTAATTTTTTTCCTTGATAGCACAAGGTCTGTCTTCCAAGTTGCCATAGGTGACAATTTTAGCAAATGTTCTGTTACGACGTAAAATGCCTTTCCTTACTGCCCAGCCCCAGCTGGTGATATCTACCTGTGTGTCACAGCATCACTCCATTTCAAGGAACGCATTTCTGTGTGTGCTAGAGTAGGGTGGGCAATGGTGCACCAAGTCAACCTAGAGGTCACATCCCCGTCATGCAGTAAAAGTTTATTCCTTGTTGGTGGCGTGGTGTGATGAGAGCCAGTGGAATCGGGGCCTTCATCCTGCTCCAAGCACTATGGAGCCTTTGGGACACAGGTTCCTCTTGTCTTGCAGTACTGCCATCTGCAACACGAGGGAGGCCTCAGAAACAGGAACCACACAGCAAGTCACCAAACCTCTAACCCAGTCTTGGAACATACCAATCTTGAACCCTGAACGGGTCATAGAAGGGAAACCAGGCAGATGTCAGCATGCTGCTGAGACCTTGGTCAATGAGTCACCTAGGCTCTTGTGAATTACAGAATCAATGTTGGAAGCCCAGAAATCCAACTAATCAGGTTTGGGACCCAGAAGCCTGGCTGTCTTGGAGTCTGGAGAGGCTTGAGGGCTCCACTGAGCCAGGGATTTGTTATCAGAACTCTTGGGGTCAAGTCCTGGCCTACCTCTAGCTAGTTGTTTCCACTGAGACACATTATTTCTCTCAGCTTCAGTGTCCTCCTCTGTAAAAATATGTATTCTACATACTGCTTGAGATGATTTCAAGGCTTACGGGAGATGACGTTTGAGGAAATGCTTTGAAAGCTACAAGGCGCAAGACAAACACCACTTAATATTACTCATCTTGTCTCCACAGAGACATCCCTCGCTGGGTCAACCTCTTCCCATCTGTCCAAAGAGTGGGGGAGAGGTAAACACTGACGTTCCTTCCAGTGCTGCCGAGTGGGATTCTAGCCATATAACACCCTCCCTTTGTGAGTCTCTGGACCCCCTCAGCCTGAGCCTCCAAAGTCTGGAAGGTTTCACAGCTCATGTGTCCACCAGATGACAGTGGAAGGGCTCAGAGAGATGCTTCCAGAAAGCCTTTGTCCACAAACACCACACAGAGTTAGGTCCCTGTTCCAACCCTTGGCTCAGACCCTAAAGAGAGAGTCACCGTCATCTGTCTTTACCCCACTCAACCCCGCCCTGGCTTTGGAATTTCTCTACATTCTGTATTTTGTCCCCAGTCTGTTAACTATAGCTTCACTGCTGAGCCATCTGCTCTAGACCATGTTCCTGCCTCTACCGACCACACACTGTTCCCTGGAGCCGGACCTGATCAGCCAGAAGAAGCATCTGAAAAGGAGCACCTCAATTTCAGCACAGTCGACCTTAACAAAATGACTTCGGAAAGTGCACCAGCTTGGGAGCCAGGACTTCGGGGTTCCCCTGCTTCTGTCATTGGCAGCTGCGCAGCCTTATCTGAGACTTTCCCTCTCTGGGTGTGCAACTATAAAATGCCAGGATTGGACGCAGTGACTGCTGTTGTGATTCTGAGATGGGGAGCGGGGGAGCGGGGCTGGGAGAAGAATCAGTCGGGTGAGCTCCTGGCTGGCTGAGCCCTGCAGAAGTGGTCCTGGGCTCCTCCTTCCTTCAAGGCTTGGCCAAGTTCTCTCTGCTTATGCCTCCATTCTGTCCTCTTGCTGGGACAGATGCTTGTTGACTGCCTGTTGACAGGATCATGGGAAGCAGTTTCTCACAGAAGAGACAAGAGGAGCAAAACCCCAAGTCCTAATGGAGCAGCCTACAAAAGTGGCCATATGCTCTTGGCCTTGGCCTGGGCCCTCTTGCAGCCACTGAATGGGGACCCCTGACATTGACTTCTTCAGATCTCTTGAATTCCATTCTCCCTCTTCCCATCTGTGCATTCCAGCAATGGATCTCATTGGTTCACCTGCTCCCACCCTGAAGTCCTCTGAGGGTTAAATTCTGTTTCAATAATATACTGGGAAGCTGACATTCACATACACACATTTTATTTTTCATAAAATAAAGGATAATGTACCCATCCATACCCTGTAAGTTTCATAGCCTAGAAGTCAGTTTCATAGCCTAGAAGTCTTCCTAGTAGTCAGATTTTCTGTCTCCCAGAGGGAGAACTCCCGCACCCCAAGATCCAGGGGGCCTGGTGTTTGAGGAGCTGCATCTTCTTACGAGCCCAGGGGGAGAAAGTATGTATTTAAGGATAGAAGTTGTTCATTTGTTTTCCTTTGTGAGACTTTGATAGAATCCAGTATAAAGGCTATCTGGCTTAGCTCAGAATGCAAGAAAAGGTATTATTCTTTGGCATTTGGGCATTTCACAAAGGACATGGGCACTCCCTCATCTGAACAGGCTTGACAAAGAACACAGACCCAAGAGAGGCCTTCGTGGAGGCCCCGCACAGGGCGGTTCAGGATGCACAGACAGGTTCCCTGGGGCTGTGGGCCAGAAGGTGGGGAAGCCACCTTAGTCCTGCTGCAGCAAATTTGGGAAGAGTCATGGGAGAAAGTTTCTCTGCTCTGGGGTCTGGGCCACTGCCTACCATGTCCCATCTCTCCGGTTCTGCCCCTGTGTTCCCCTCCTTCCTGTTGTCCCCAGCCCCTCATCGGTGCTCCCACTCCCAAACACCACGGCCAATCATCCTGGGGTTTCTCCCATCTGTGAAAGAACAGGTCTCTCGACCACCCAGAGGTAGACTTCCAGGATGGTGCCTGCTTAACTTTCCTACAATCCAGGGTCATTGGAGAAATGAGCCAGGTGGGGAGAGTGGAGCCTCACTTGTGGCGAGAGACCCCGGGATCTAGCCTATCTGAGACAAGGGCAGATCAGCAACCATCTGCAACCAGAAGCAGGACAGGTGTTTTATCCACTGCCCCCAGATGCTGCCTCCCAGGTTCCTGGAGCCACCTTGAGTCCCAGATCAGCCCACCACCCGGACACTGAGCATTCAAAAAGGGGGCGCAGTACATGGGGGCTCCTCGGAATTCCTGGCATCACCCTTGCCCAACCTGTCCCTTTTTTCATCCCCACCTCACATCTCTCCTGTCCTTCAACATCTCCTGGAGCCGTTACTCTTCCTGGAGAAGGGGTTCTCGGTCCCCTTCCAGCACCCTCTCATCCTCCTCCTTCTCCATGCAGCCCACGGTGGCAGCCAACCCAGCGCCTACGCCACCACCAACCACGGCAGCCCCTGTGGCCCCCACAGCAGCTCCAGCAGCCACCATCCCAGCCTCTGCAGCCAGTGCAGCTGCTGCCATGCCAGCACCCACCACGCCACCTGCCAGGCCCATGAGCCCAGCCCCCACAGCACCCCCCACAGCAGCCAGGTGCCCACAGAAGCGCATTGTGTAGGAGTCCATGAAGGCCTTGGCCGTGGCCTGCAGCTCGGCTTCCAGCGCCTCCAAGGTCTGATCTCTCCCCTTGCAGAGTAAGGCCACACCATGGCGGGCCAGGATGGCGTCTTTCTGGGTGGAGAGGAGGTTCCGCATGGTGTCTGGCAGGACCCGCAGCGCAGAGAATATGCGCTTGGTAGCTATGTCCTGTGACAGGGAGGGGAAAGGAAGGTGCCCTGACCAGGAGCCCGAGGCATCCTCTCTCTGGCCTGGACCCTGCCCGGCCCGCACCTGCCTCCCGCACAGGTCCTGGGGCTCACCTGCTGCCTCACGTACTCCTCAAACTCCCTCTTGGCAGCTTCCACCTTCCTCAGGTCATGCAGCTGAGCAGCCATCTGTCCACGGGAAAACCCAGGCTGCCTCTTCCTTCCTCCTCAGCCAGGGGGCGCCGCTCGTTTCCTCATCTCTACTCCCAGGGCACACGGACACCCACCCCAGAGGCCTCGGCACATCCCTCACCTCCCTTCCTCCCTTCCTCCCTGCCTCCCCCGCCTCCCCTGCCTCCCTGCCTCCCTGCCTCCCTGCCAGAATGCTGGATCCCCCAAGGGTTCATACCTCGTCCGGAGAGGTGAAGCCAGGCCCCGTCCTCCCCATCCAGCCTGAGAGGTTCTGCGGAGACACCATCGCTGGGGTCAGGGAGAGCAGGGGCCCAGCCAAGTCTCCTGGGTCTCCAGGGAGTTTTCACACCTTGATCTCCTGAGCTAGCTGCTGCCCTGTGAGCAGGCGTCTGTCCCCCCTGGCCACGGTGCGCCCCCTCGTTCCAGTACCCCTGGCAGCGGCTCTTAGCATGCTGGGGGGCTGCGCTCAGCACATCTGAGACGTAGGCCCCCAGAAGGTGGCGGAAGTCATCATCTGTGTCTGAGGGAGAGATTTGCATGCTGAGAGACTGTGGGCGGGCTTTGGGAGGAGAAGGGGTGTCAGAGGCCAGGTGGGTGCTTCGAGGGGAGGTGGAAGCAGGGCAAGGGAGGTCCAGCTTTCGGGGACACTCACCACCAGGGCTTGTGTGGCCTTGGTTCACCCACCGCCTCCCTGGGGCAGGCAAAAGGCAGCAGCGGGCCCTCTTCCCTTGCAGCAACTCCTAACTTTGGGGTATCTGCCAGACAATCTCTGCGAGGCAGCGCAAGGAGCGCTCTGAGCTAGGAGGTCCAGCCTCCCATTCTTGGCTCCCTGCCAGGACCCCTCCCAGTCTTCCCCACCTTCTGCCCTGTCCATGGTCCCTGCACTCCCTCCCCTTGCACCACTCACCTGGAAGATGTCGCCTATGTGCCCCTGCCCTGCCTTGTTGGGGTGAGATGAGTCACGAACTAAGAGGTCCAGATGCTGGAAGAGAAGGGGTCCTGACACCAGCAACTGGGGGTGGTGGGGCCTGGGGCCGATGAATCCAGACATGGGTGTCTCACCTGGATTGGCACCATCCCATAATGCTTGCCCATCACCTCGGCCACGTGGACAAACATCTGGGTGGGGCACAGAAAGTGTCAGGGCTGGACCACTTAGAGGACTATGGTGTACCCCAAGCCTGTCTCCCCCACCTCCATGTGCCTGCTGTAGAAGCCAAGCTTCCCCCTTTGCAGCCTGGGGTTCTCCTGCCTCTCCCCAAACCAATCATCTCATGCTTTACCCTCCTCTCACCCCCTTCAACCCTGTTCAAGTGTCATAAACCCTAGGCCAGACCAGGAGGGCACCTAGTTCCTTCTGGTCCAGGCCCTGGCCTTGTGGGCAGGGCAGGGGTTGGGGGATGCCCCCAACATCAGAGGTCTCTGTACCTCCAGATAGTCCAGGTCTGTATCCTTCAGCTCCTGGGAGGTGCTGAGGATCTGGAATGTAAGAGGGATTACAGAGGCCAGGTGACTTCACCGGGGGAAGGCCCTGGTGAGTGGGGAGCTTGCAGGCAGCCTGTGGTCCTCACAGCACAGGAGAGGCCAGTATGCGGGCCTCGAAAGCTTCAGGGCTGGGCTGGCCTCGAGGCCAGAGGCAGGCCTGAAGGGTTCTGCTATCCATTAGGCCTTCAGCTGCCCCAGGGACCATCAGCCCACCTTTAGGAATAACCCACGCTCCCACTTTCACCGAGTAGGATCACCTTCCCCCTTCTGGGGCAGCCCTAGAACCTGTGAGGACCCCAGACACCAAAGCCTGTGAGATGCTCTGGCCTTGAGGAAGCTGGGCTGGAGAAGGGTGTGTGGGGTGGGGGATGCCAACATCAGTGCCCCCCATTACCTGGTAGGAGCTCAGCATCGTGGTGAGAGCACAGAGCTTGATCCTGGTTTCCCTGCTCAGCTCAGGGCTCATGGCATCCCCCTGTGTCCACCAGGAACACCGCCACCTATGTAGCAGGTAGGGGAAGAAGCGCGGGGCCAGGACTACCTTGTTCTGCCACATTCTTCCCAACCGTGCCTTGTCTCACCCGCATCTTCCATCCTTACCCCAGAGATGCCCTTCTTGATTTCCCTTCCCATCCCTGACCTCCTTCTGCCACTTCCCCCTCACCTTCTTCCCTTCTTTCCCCAGCAAGAAGGGGTGGCTCCACATCCATATGCCCCTGGCGAGGCCATTGGCACCCCCACCTGCAGCCCTGCAGGGATGCCTCTCCTCCTCTTGGCCAGCTGCCCTCACCAGACTCCTGCAGGGGAGAGAAGGGAGAGCATCAGTTGGTCGGTTCCTTGTCCCCACAGACCAGAATACCAGACCCAGTTTCCCCCAGGCAGGGACCCCCATCCTTTCCCCCACTCCCCCACTCCTCCCCTGCCCCGCCCTCACCAGGCCCGGCAAGCCCTGAAGCAAGTGGTTGAGGAGGAAGGACTTCCCTGAGTGTTGCTCCCCCAGGACAGCGAGGAGGCACACCGGGGTGTCCCTGGCCAGGGGGTGCTTCAGGCAGCGGTTGATGGCCCCCATCCTAAGGATGAGGCCCCCAGAGGCATTGACACGAACCAGCAGCAGCGGCTCCGCCCTCACAGGACAGGTCTCCTGGGCCGGGAGAAGAAAGGGGCCCCTGAGCATCCAGGACCAGCCCCTGACCCCGGAGTGTGTCCAACCTGGAGCTCTGGGTCCTGTCCTGATGTTCTAGAATAGGGCCAAAGCCACCCCCTCCTCTTAGGTCTGACTGATGAGGCCCAGTCCCCAGACCTGCAGCGCAGGGGGCAAAGGCCGCTGCGGCAGGAGCTTCATCTTCTCGCCCAGGCTCCGGAGGCCCCTCTTCTGCTTGCATATCTTCCGGCACTCAGGGCAGCAGGGTGGCTCGCAGCCCGGGACACGGTGTGTGCTGAAGCACCGTGTGCAGAAGTCGTGGCCACAGTCCAGCGAGATGGGCTCGCGCAACCTCTCCAGGCAGATGGAGCAGGTGGGGAGCTCCCGGGGCGCCATGGGCCGGGGCCCCAGGCCCAGCTCCAACTTGGGGAAAGGCGTATGGGACCTGTGGGGCAAAATAGGCCATTGAAAAGCAGGATGTCTATTGAGGACAGGGGGTGCTGGCCAGGGTTGTGGTGGAAGACTGATGGCTTGGGGGTGGAGGTCCCTTTGTGCCACCCCAATTTCCCTCAGTGCCTCCATGGACAGGCGGAGCTGCTCCCAGAGAGGCCAAGCTCTGCCCATGCCTCACTGACATGCATCCTAGAACCTGGGAGTCTCAGACTGGGGGCAGCAGAGCAGTGGTGAGAGAGTCCGAGAGGGAAAGTCTGGGTGGAAGGGACTCCACCACATCCCAGCCATGCAAATGTGAGCAAGTTCTTCCCCCTCTCTGGGCCCCAGTTTCCTAACTGTCCCAGCGGAGAGGACAGCAGCACCCCTCATGAGGCCGTTGGGGTGACCATCCGAGAGGAGGCGTGTACAGCTGTCTGCATGGTGCCTGGTGCAAATGCTTGGGAAGAGCCTCTCCCAGCCTTCTGCAGCGGGGCTCCCTCCAGGAGGTGCTGATTTCAGCCAGGCCCCCAGGGATGATTCCCTCCACAATCCCATGCTGCAGGGACAGTGAGGAGAAGGTAGCAGCCTGTGCTGCAGTTGGGCAGATGGCTCTGGATCTTAGAAGATTCCTTCCGCTCTCTGCTCTGAGCTGGCATCTGCCTCCCTGCAGCACCCACCTGCTTCTTCCTGTCCCTCCCTCCACAGCCTGGCAGATCCAGCCTCAGGCAGACAACCCTTCCGGCTGGGCTGCCGGTTCTGTGTTCTGGGACCGGCCATTTCAGCTGACCTGCCTGGCCCCACTGCACCCATCCCAACCTGGCAGGCCCCGCTACTTACCAACTGTTGCTGCTGTTTCCCATGAAGCTCTGTTTTCTCTCCTTAGAGAAAAAAAAATTAAGATTTAGAACAAAATCCAGACTTCTATCTTCATGCTGGGTTTCCAGGGACCCCTCATCCTCCCCCACACCAGCCCATCCCCCACCCAAAAGGGGGCCCTTCCCACCCCACTCTCCTTCCTGATCTTAGGACTGAAGACTTGCCCGTTTGCCAAGCCGGTGACAAAAGGAAGTGACTGATAAGGCGGGCCTCGGCATGGGAGGCTGGGATGGGAGAGGGTCCAGATGCAGAGGGGGAGGCCCCGAGACCTTCAACCAGAGGTAAGGATGCCTTTCTCCCAGAAAGGCTAGCAGGCTGCAGCAGGCGGATGGTGAGGTCGGGGGATGGTCTCCCCTGAGGAGCTGACTCCCGGTCAGAGCTGGAAAAGAAATGTGACAGTCGGGAAAGAGGAGGCTGCTGCTGGACTCACCCCAGGGGGAGGAGACAGGGCTGCGGGTAGCAGAGCTCGGAGGAGGGAGGGATGGAGCCCGACTCAGAATCCCTGGCAGAGGCTGGGATGCAGGCAAGCCTGCCGAGGTGGTGAGTCGCCATGGAGACAGAAGGGAAAGATAAGGACAGGCAGGGGGAGGGGACAGAGAGGGAGAAGGCGTGCGGTGCACCCCCAAACATGGAGGCGCCCTCCAGCGGAACCACAGGCCAGCACTACCTCTACTGGGCCAGCTGAGGTCTCCCCAGGGCCACAGGGCAGGGTGGGCAAAGAGAAGAGGTATGGGAAACAGGAGCGGGCACGACCAGAGCTGACCCAGAGACAGGGAGGCTCTTTATCCATTCATTCAATAAACAGTTACTGAGTACCTACTGTGTACAGAGCCCCTGAATACCACCCTACTTCACATGGCCCTGCACATCCCCTACCCTCCTCAGGGTTATGTCATTGATGCCCAACCCAGCTGCAGCCTTCTTCAGCACCCATGGGCCCTGCATGTCCTCGTGTATTCCCTCCTCCCAGTGGCTTTCACCCTGCAAAACTATGAGCCACCTATGGACCTTCTCATGGCCTCTTGACTGGGCTCCTTGCCTCCCTTCCACTCCCTAGTGCACAGCCAGCATAGGCTCCCCCCAGCACAGATGACCTCACACTGTTCAAATACATTCTGTAGCTCTCTACTACCATCAGATCAAAATCCAAACTCTCTGGCCTGGGGTCTGGGCTGAACCTTTCTTCCAGCCTTCTCTCTCACCCCACTCTTCCCCTGCCTCCACCCCTGGGCTCAGCGTTCCCTCTGCCTGCGGCGCTGCTCCTTCTCATCCCTCCTGGGACACCCTCCCAGGCCCAGCACAGGTGCTGCGGCCTCCCTGGAGCCTCCTTGCTTCATCCCTCCCAACTGGGACATCTGATGTGTGATAGGCTTGGTGCAGTCCAGGCTTCAGAGCCAGGCAGATCTGGGTTCAATTCCCGGCTGGGGGGCTCTGGGACTCCACTGCATCTCTCTGTACTCTGAGCAGCCACCATGACCTACATAAAGCCACTAGTCCAGGCAGGGGAGTCATTCGTACATCTGAGGAGCTAGGATGCAGAAGGGTTGGGGTGAGGTGGGATTCACAACCTAGAGAAGTTCAGCGGAGACCACCTCCAGCAGGTGGAGATACTGCTGAAGCTGGGGCTGCATCTTGTTCATTTTGGGGTCTGGAGGGCCTGAGATTGTGGGGCTGAATCAATCAGATTCAGAGAAGCAATGCCATAGACTGCCTCCCTCCTGCCCCAGGTGGGACAAGCCCCTGTGTGTGGCAGCAAAGCCTCACACTCAGGGGATGAGGAAGCAAGGCTGAGCCATGCCACAGCTCTGCCTTCAGGATAAAAGGGAGGGTTTTCTCAGGCCCGGTAGCCTTTCATCCTCGCGGGAGAGTGAGCGTGGGCGCTGGACTCAGATTCAAGCTCTAAAGCTGCCTCTGTCCCAGCATGAAATGCTGGTGAGTCACTGCCCTCTCTGAGCTTCCATTTGCTCGTCACCAAGCAAAGATGTGAGGAAGCAGATGGGACAATCAGTCTTCACTTAACAATACTTACTGAGCACCAGGCACTGTGTCTCACACTGGGGTACAGCTGGAAACAAGAGAGACAAAGCCCCATCCCCCCCCCAAGATCCCAACCAGACAAAGAAAAGTCACTGTTATGATCTGGGTGAGAACCCAGATGTGGGGAGGGTGAGGAGGGGTGGCAGGCTGTCCTGATAAGCAAGGAGGTAGGGAAAGGCTGTCCAGGCAGGGCAAACCACATGTACAGGGCCCACAGGGGAGGGGACACAGGACCCATTCTGGGGAACGAAGGAGGTCCAGCTGGCCTGGCAGGAATATTCGATGCTAAGATGGGTGCGCTGAGGTGAAGGGCAGAGCAGACCTGGGTCATGCAGGCCCTCAGGGGCCAAAGGAAGGGATGGGGACTTCATCAGTCAGTGTCCCAGGAGGGATCCCACAGGGCAAATGTGTATGGCAGAAGCCTCACTCTTAGGGCTGGCTATAAATTTTTTTTTTTTGAGACAGGGTCTTACTCTGTCACCCAGGCTGGAGTGCAGTGGTATGATCTCACCTTACCGCAGCCTCTGCCTTCTGGGTTCAAGCGATTCTCCAGACTGCCACCATGCCCGGATACATTCTCCAGGTGCATGCCACCATGCCCGGATACATTTTGTATTATTTTGTTTTGTTTTGAGACAGAGTTTCACTCTTGTTGCCCAGGCTGGAGTGCAATGGTGCAATCTAGGCTCACCACAACCTCCGCCTCCCAGATTCAAATGATTCTCCTGCCTCAGCCTCCCAAGTAGCTGGAATTACAGGCATGCACCACCACGTCCAGCTAATTTTGTATTTTTAGTAGAGACGGGGTTTCTCCATGTTGGTCAGGCTGGTCTTGAACTGCTGACCTCAGGTGATCTGCCCGCCTCAGCTTCCCAAAGTGCTGGGATTACAGGCATGAGTCACTGCGTCCGGCCACTTTTTGTATTTTTTTGTAGAGACAGGGTTTCGTCATGTTGCCCAGGCTGCTCTTAAACTCCTGAGCTCAAAGCGATCCACCTACCGCAGCCTCTCAAAGTCCTGGGATTACAGGCATAAGCCACAGTGCCTGGCCAGGCTAGCTGTACCATTTGTGGGTTTGGAGAAAAATGTAGCTGCGAAGCCCATTGCCTCTTCTCACAGCACAATGCCTCCATCCATGGCCAACAGGTGGCCCCTCCAGATTACCACAGTTGTTTTAGGACATGCTCAGTACCTGGACTGGGGGTCGGGGGGGAGAAGCCTATGCTGAGTTTCAGCCCGGGCAGGGGAGAGCCACCACTCTGTTACACCCTAAGATGCCAGGGACCAATCCAGCAGTCCCCAGTCCTCCTTGAGCCCACATTCAGGCCTCCAGATGGAGGGGAGCAGCCATGGTGGGGCAGAGGTGGGGGCACTGGGAGGCTGAGAGTGGGCAGCTGAGAGCCTGTGCTGGGGAGGCAATGGGACATGGGACGCACACTAACTAGATTCCAAGTTCTTAGTGAAGGTGCTGTTTTCCCATCAGACTTCACTCACAAATTCAATGCTAAAATTATTGTTTCAAGATGGTAGCCAGAGCACTGAAGCCCAAGCACAGGGCCTTTCTGAGCTCTGGCCTTGAGTGGCTGCGCTGGATGCACACCTGTGAAGCTGGCCCCAGTCACTCTGGCTGCTGTGTGGACAACAGAGTAGAGGGGCAAGTGGGGAGGCCGGGGGGCTGTTGAGGAAGTCGAGGCTAGAAGTGGAATATGATCCACTTGGGATCATACCTGGGCACCTGAAAGCGGACGCTCCCCGAGGCATGGTGCAGGCCGACCAGGCAGATAGGAGGTGTGCTCCTGGATAAAGGCTGGGCCCTGCCCCTTTGCAGCCAGGGGCCTCTATGCGATCTAGGGCTCTAAGGGGAAGCCCTAGCCCAGGGAGGCCAGCTGTGGTGGTCCTGGATCCATGTCTATGGGCAGCCCCACTTTATGCATTATGCTCCATGAGTCTCTGAGTCTACACTCTATGGGAATGTTTGAAATCTAATGGAAAAATGAGGGTCTCCAAACCACAAAAAAAATTTCAAAACCAAAAGTAACACCCACTTAGTTTAATGTCCTAGTACCCCTTGCATGATGTTAGCTGGTAAACCCAGCTCAAGTTATCATCTGTAAAGTCAGATTCAAATCACAAGCGCACTGATTCAACAAATGTTTACTGAGCACTACTAAGTACTGAGCACAGTGCTAGCTTCTGAGAAGTCAGGGTGACCAAAGCAGAGAAAGTAATGGCAGTAAAGTGTTGAGACACTGGCTGAGCATGGTGGCTCACACTTGTAATCCCAGCACTTTGGGAGGCCGAGGTGGGTGGATTGCTTGAGCTCAGCCTGGGCAACATGGTGAAACCCTGTCTCTACACACACACACACATACATACACACACACACACTTAGCCACGCATGGTGGTGCACCGCTGTGGTCCCAGCTACTCAGGAGGCTGAAATGGGAGGATCACTTGAGCCCAGGAGGTGGAGGTTGCAGTGAGCTGAGATTGCGCCACTGTACCCAGTCTGGGTGACAGAGTGAGATCCTATCTCAAAAAAGAAAAAGCATTCAGACATCAAAATAAATAATTTTTCTTGGCCGGGCGCGGTGGCTCACGCCTGTAATCCCAGCACTTTGGGAGACCGAGGCGGGCAGATCACAGGGTCAAGAGATTGAGACCATCCTGGCCAACATGGTGAAACCCCATCTCTACTAAAATACAAAAATTAGCTGGGCGTGATGCACGAGCCTGTAATCCCAGCTACTACGGGGCCTGAGGCAGGAGAATCACTTGAACCTGGGAGGCGGAGGTTGCAGTGAGCCGAGATCGTGCCATTGCACTCCAGCCTGGTCAACAAAAGCAAAAATTCTGTCTCAAAAATAATAATAATAATAATAATAATTTGTCTTATCAAAAGATTATCCTTTGAAAAATATTCATGGCAAAAAATTTCAATTCAACTTCGGCTGTGTGTACCACAAGTTTTAATGTGTTTGCTCTGATTAGAGAGTCCTCTTGAAGGTCAAAGGGCCCAGGGCCTGCAAAGTTCTTGAACCTGGCAGCTAAGGCCCTCACAAGAGGATGACTACCCCAGGTGGACCCCAGCGAATCTGAAAAGGAAGGGAAGAAACTCCACCCTGCCTAGTTCCTTGCTTTCTAACTATGGTGAGGCTGCCACACAGGTTTGCCATGGTGGCCCTAACTGTCCTCTGACCTTCCCCAGGGACTCAACGGGATAGGAAGGGCCACACTGAGCCAGGCCTGGTCCTGCAAGGTGGACAGGCCCTCAGGATGCTGTTGGGGACTGAGTGGTCACTTGAGTGAAAGTGGAATCCACGGAGATGGTTGGGGGGGGGAGGGGGAGGTCCTGGGTTTCAGGGGGTGGAGCTTGAGCTATGGGAGTCAGCGAATTGCAGGCCCTAGGGACAGACTTATTTGTCATTTCATCTGTTGTCCACTCATTCACCAACAAATATTGGCCGAGTTAGTATGAGGTGCTTATACCCGGCAAAGAAATGCCAGGAATATGGCCATCACTCACTCAGACAGGATCACTACCTTGGAGACCTTGCACAGATTCAGAGGAGTATGGACCTGGGAGTCCCAAGGACTGCTGGCTGGTCCTGCACCATCAACTTGCTGAGTGGTCTCTGGGTGGTTGGGACCTCGGTCCCTGTCCACTGGCTAACCATTTGGTGTCCAAGTTTCCTGCCCTGGACAGCAATGACTGTGTGTGGCATTTGGATTTGGATAGGGCCCAAAGGGCCAGCAGGAGCCCCTGTGTACCCCACTGGCCCACAGCTCAGCAGCTGGCAGGACCGGGCCCCTTCCTGGCAGGGGGAGCTGCTGTGATGCAGGCCTCATGCAGGATTTCTTCCTCCTGCCCCATGGCAGGCAACTCCATCCTGTCCACCCTGTCAGACCTCTGCCCAAATCCAGCCCGTGGTCTCAGATCCTAAAGCTGAAAGCTCCCAGCACCTGCTCTCACACTGCCTTTTCCATCCTCGTGAACCAGGGTCCTGGTGACTCAGCTCAGGCTGCTGACCTCCTGACTTCCTGACCTCTGGCTCTAGCTTCCAGGCTGGGAGGTGGGGAGGAGGTGGACTCATTTTTGGAATAACCAGCCTCAGGAGTCAAAAATACAGTTCTCTAGACTGGGACCCTGTTTGGGAAGGTTTCTGGGTCCCTTGATGTGGGCAAGAGTCAGCTTCACACATGAACACACACATGCATGCATGCACACACCTGGTCAACCCTCCCCCAACATACCCATCCACGTAAACCCTCACACATATCACACACATATGGTCAAAATACCCCATTTATCCCCACACTCTGTGCTCACACACTGTGCCACGTGCATATCCATGACTCCTCCTTGTCTGATATAGACCCACAGTGCTCGCACACACACACACACACACACACACACACTACACAGTTACACCCTCACAATTGCACTTGCACATCCACATCTATTCACACGCTCACTCCTTCACACTCACACACAAATACATGTGTACTTCCAGGTCTCATGCTCATGCACATTTACACACGGGTTAAATCTCACTGCCTTACACACACAGACACACACCATACATCCTTACCCAACAGGTGCTGTTCCAAGCACTTTATGTGAGAAACTCACCCTGAGTAACTCAGCCTATGAGGGAGGTACTATATCACTCCCATTGTATAGATGAGGGAACTGAAGCACAGAGAGGTTAAGTCACTTGTCTAACACTGCACAGCTATTAACGGCAGAGCTGGAGTCCAAACCTAAGCCATCAGGCTCCCCAATCCAAGCTCTTGGCCACTACATTCTATGATCTCTCTGGTGACAGAAATAAAGTTAGTTATTACAGTAAGCCTGGGGAAGAGTTTGTAGTTTTGCTGTGTCTCAGTTTGCAGTCTCTTGTCTCAGAGGGGGACAAAAATCAGTCCAGCCCATCTATGCAGAATATTGGAAACAGACAGCTAAGTTCTGACTGGTTCTGACCTCAGCTTGCTGTGTGACCTTGGACAAGTCCCTGATCTTCTCTGGGTCTGTTCCCTGATGTGTAAATGTGGGGGAGGAGTAATGAGATCAGAAGTCTCTTGGGTGGAACATCTCCAGTCCTCTCCTATTTCTTAGCTGGGAGCTGGCCTTCATGAAGCCTGGCACTATGGGCACTGCCCTGATAAGCACTGGGTCTTAGCCCATTTCTGCTGCAATAACACAATGCCACAGACTGGTTAACTCATAATGAGCAGAAATGTATTTGGCTCACGGTTCTGGAGGCTGAGAAGTCTAAGATCAAAGGGCTGCATTTGATGAGGGTCTTCTTGCTGTGTCATCACATGGCAGAAGCCATCACAGGGACAAGAGAGAGAGGAAAGGAGACCAAACTCATCCTTTTATAAAGGAACCCATTCCCGAGGTGACAGCATTAATCCATTCCTGAGGTGACCTTTAATCACCTCTTAAAGGTCCCATCTCTCAAACCATTGCACTGGGAATTAAGTTTCCAACCCTTGAACTTTTGGGGACACCGTCACCATCTTGTTCATCTTCTACCCACTCACCCATCCATTCATTCATTTGTTCTCCACTCCTCCAACCATCTATCCATGCATGCACTGATTATCTACCTATTAATTCATCAAGATAAATTATTCATTATCTACCTATTTATCCATCCACTCACTCAATCACCCATGCATTCATTATCCATCCATTAATCCATCCATGTATCCACCATTCATTTCTCTCTTTTTTTTTTTTTGAGACAGAGTATTGCTCTGTCCCCAGACTGGAGTGGTGCAATGGCACAATCTCGGCTCATTGCAACCTCCATCTCCTGGGTTCAAGCGATTCTCCTGCCTTGGCCTCCCAAGTACCTGGGATTACAGGTGTGTGGCACCACACACAGCTAATTGTTTTATATTTTTAGTAGAGATGGGTTTTCACCATGCTGGCCAGGCTGGTCTTGAACTTCTGGCCTCAAGTGATCCACCCACCTCGACCTCCCAAAGTGCTGGGATTACAGGCATGAGCCACCACCCCTGACCTCATTTCTTATATTCTTTCATCCATCCATTCTCCAACTACCGATCTACACAGGCACACATGCATGATTTCCTCCATCCATCCACCCAATCACACATGCACACATCTTTTCATCCATCACTCCACCACCTATCTACCCGTCCACCATCTATTCTTACACTTATCCATCCATGCATGGGTAGGGTTCATCAATCTGTCCATATTATTTATTGAGCAATACCACCAGACATCATACTAGGCTCTGGGAGTAGACTGATGAGCCCTCAGGGTGCTTCCAGTCTACTGGGAAGACAGAAAAGTCAATAAGCAAGTATTGGGTGATAAGTTCTCTGATTAGGTAGAGTGAGGGGGAGATGCACGAGAAACAAGCAAAGGCACCTTGCTCAGACCTGGGCACTGGGACGGCTTCCCACACAAGCTGCATCTGAAGGATGAATATGAGGTGGCCAGGCAAAGGAATGGGGACAGGCAAACAACATTTCCAGCAGAAAGACCAGCCCATGCAATGACCCAGAGCTGCAAGATAAACAGCTTCCCTGGAGTGTAGCATATGAAGCCAGGAGAGGTAAGGATAACAGGGGCCGGTCACAGAGGGGTGTGTAAGCTCTTCCACCCTTTGGTGTCACCCCTTAGTCCATGCCCATACACTGCTTCCTTGCAGGACTTAGGACTCCTGCTGTCCTGTTGAACCAATGGCCTCTGGGTGCTGCTGGCTGTGGTGAGCTGGTGCCCATGCCAACATGGCTGCCTTCCTGCCCCGGGTCCTGACCCTGGCCCTAAGGTGTAGCAGCATCTGCTCCCCTGTGGCTACCCTCCTCCTGTCCCCCCAGGCCCAGTGGCCCCCCTTGCTCTCAACCTGGCCCTCACCAAGGCTATGTCTGTGTCAGGTCCCCTTGTGTGAGCATCAGAGGCCAGGCCTTCCCATCAGCGGCTGGACAGAAGTCAGAGCTCCCAACTTTACATTTGAAACCCCTCACCATCAATCTGGTACTAGGCATCCTGAAACAATTAATAACAGCACAATTACCAAGCATTTGCTTAGCAATTTAGGGTTCACAACGTGTTGCCATGTGCCCTGTTACCTCAATTGACTCTCATAATACAGTGACTAATAGCTCTGCTTTATGAATGAGGAAACTGAGGCTTAGAGAGCTAAGGAAACCTTCCAGGGACAGCCCTGGAAGAAATAAAATGCCCCTGACTCCCAATTCTGGTCTGTCCCCTCCTTTCTGGCCTGCTGTGTGCTGTGGTCTCCCCAACATCCACACCTCCACACCTTTCCCCCAGCCACTCTCCTTGCCTGGAATGCCCTTGCCAGTCTCTGCCTGCCCACATGAAACCCATCACCCAGGCCCAGGTTGCTCAGAGTTTCTACAGGGAACCTTTCCCCATCCTTCTCTCTCCTCCCCTTTGCTCTTCAAACTTATGAAATGCCTCCTATGTACCAAGCACGTATCAAGAGTGGTGCCGAATGCAGAGCCTACAACAAATAAGATGTAGTCTGTTCAATAAGATTTATAGGAGATTATTGGTCTGGAGTGAGCTCCTGGATAAGCTCCAACAGACCAAACCAAAACGGATTCACTCATGCTGAAGTTCACGCCACCACGCCAAAACGGAATTGTTTATCTGATCTTCCAAGAAATCAGGACACACAGGGCTAACAGCCAAATCCCCAAACAGGCTGGTTTTAGCCAGCATGATAGGACGTCCCCTCTGCTTTAACCTTTACAAGGAAAGTAACTTTGAAATCAGTCTGCTTTTTGTTCTGTCTGCTTACTTCAGCCCTTTCTGCCTATAAGCCAATCTCTTCTGTTCAGCTCATCAAACAATCACTCTATTTTATAAGAATGAGGTGTTGCCCAATTCTAGAATTTTAAATAAAAGCCAATTACATCTTTAAACTAAATTTATTGTCATTCTGTCTTTTGGCAGGTCCCTGCCCAGAGGAGCTCAAAGACTCTGTGCAAACAAGGAAGCAGGCAGCTGCCTCTCAGCATGGCCCCTGCTGGTATAGGAGCTGCCCAGGGAAATGTGAGAGCCCAGAGGAAGCCCCTCACTCAGACTTTGGAAGTCAGCAAGGCTCATTCTTGCAGGATAAGGGAGGTAGCAGGGTAAAAGGTGTTGGGGGCTGCGATTCCAGACACAGGGGAGAGCAGTTGCAAGGCCTGGCAGCAAGTTGGCAGGACAGGTTCAGTGTGGGTGCAGCCAGAGCACGGGGTGAGGGTTGGCAAGAAGGAACGGTAGAGGCAGGGTGACAGGACCAAGGCCAGTCACCAGGGAACAGATGACGGAGGGCCATTTGTAGATTTTTTAATTTTAGCTGCATGTCAGTGGAGCCATAAACTATTTTAAGCAGGGATACATGTGAGCAGATTTGTGTTCTTGAACCATTACTCTGAGTGTCCCCCAGGACAGACTGGAGGAGACATCTTGCTGCTTTCAACAGCCATTTTGCATTAGCGGCCTTTGAGTATGCACCACATCCGGAGCGAGGCCTCCATGACAGACGTCTAGAGCATTGCTAACATTTGCTATAATAAACAGCACTGTAGCACATATTACTATTCTTACCCCACTTCCACTTGGGTAAGTATAATTTAAGGATACCTTCACCAACACAGAGCAAAATCATACATATTGATCTTTGCCGATTTTGGCTGCAAATGTTAAAGGATGATTTTTATCTTTTATTCAGGGAGTTTTTGGGTTATCTATCTGCCATGTCAAAAACAACTTTATTTATTTATTTTTTTTTTTAGTCTCACTCTGTCGACAGGCTAGAGTGCAGTGGCGCAATCTTGGGTCACTGCAATCTCCAACTCCCAGGTTCAAGTGATTCTCCTGCCTCAGCCTCCTGAGTAGCTGGGATTACAGGTACCCACCACCATGCCCAGCTAATTTTTGTATTTTTAGTAGAGACGGGGTTTCACCATGTTGGCCAGGCTGGTCTTGAACTCCTGACCTCAGGTGACCCACCAACCTTGGCCTCCCAAAGTGCTGGGATTATAGGCATAAGCCACTGTGCCTGGCCTTGTAGGAGAATTTTCAGATGCTCATCGAGGAGTAGGCACAGTAGAGAAATCAGAGAGTAGAGAGAGAAGCTGAGGGTGAAGAAGGAGGGGCAGGAAGTACCTGGAGACTGGAGCCGCATCTTGTTAACCCTCACAAGCCTTGAGGTGGGGATAAGCCCTCCTCCTTCTACCTCGCCTCCCTACAATTTTACGGATGAGAAACAGACTTGAATAAGTTAAATTACTTCCCCAAACCTCATATCAATATCTCATTTGAAGCTTCAACAGTGAAAACGGTCAGGCCTGGGGTAGCCCAACAAACATTTGCTGAATTTATTGACAAAAGTGGGAAAGACAAAATTCAAATATGGGCTGCCTACCTCCAGAGCTATGAAGCAAGGGGCACAAGGGATGGGGTGGGGGTGGGAGGGTAAGGACAGGAAGCTGGGCTGCAGAGGCAGGGTTGAAGCAGGACATACATGTTGGGAGGCATTAGCTGATGGGGACAACAGAGGAGAAGGAAGTGACAAGAGTCAAGTTAGAAGACACCTTGAGCACCTTTCTGGATGTCCACACTGGCTAGCAGTCCCTGGCTGCTGGCAGCCAACCTGCCATTATGCATCATCTCCCCCTCCTCCAAGTCAGAATGGAGACCAGGCTCCATTCTGGTCTTGTGGGGAGGGGTGTAGAAGGAGGAGGGCTTATCCCCACCTCAAGGCTTGTGAGGGTTAACAAGACAGAGCTCCAGTCTCCAGGGACTTCCTGCCCCTCCTTCTTTACCCTCAGCTTTTCTCTCCACTCTCTGATTTCTCTACTGTGCCTACTGCTTGATGAGCATCTGAAAATTCTCCCTCTCCTCCTCTGTGCTACCCCCCATTCCAATTTGCATACTGCCCGTTAGGATCCTGGGACTGGAGTATCCAGGCAGTCAGCCAGGAAGTTGACAGATGTGGCCAGCTGGCCCCTGTGGGGCAAACTGCCCCCTACAAACTATGCCCAACTGGATCCAGGCCCCATAGACTCCTGCAGAGTGAGAGGCAGCCCCTCGCAACCTGTTTGATAGGCAGACAGCCAGTCTGAATAGAGCCAGAGGCCCGCTGCAGTCCAGGCCTCTGCATGTAAGCCTGCTGGCCCGCTGTCCTACACCATCCTTCACCCTGACTTACAACGTCATGTGGGTCCTGGGCAGCACCCAGGCTTTGGCACTAACCAGGCCTTGGTTCGAATGCTGGTTCCACCAACTCGCTAGACAGAATCACTTCTCTCACTCAAGCTCAGTCTCCTCAGCAGTAAAACTGAAGATATAATTACTCCCACATAGTGTCAGTGCAGAAAGCCTGGTGAACAGGAGATGCTCAATAAATGCTAGCCTGTTTTTTGTTTGTTTGTTTGAGAGGGAGTCTTGCTCTTTTTCCAGGCTGGAGTGCAGTGGCGCCATCTTGGTTCACTGCAACTTCCAACTCCCTGGTTCAAGCGATTCTCCTGCCTCAGCCTCCCGAGTAGCTGGGATTACAGGCGCCCACCACCACACCCAGCTAATTTTTGTATTTTTAGTAGAGACAGTATTTTACCACGTTGGCCAGGATGGTCTTGAACTTCTGAACTCAAGTGATCCACTCATCTGGGCCTCACAAAGTGCTGGGATTACAGGCCCGAGCCACCACACACGGCCAGTGCTAGCCTGTTAATCAGTCTTGGAAGCAAGTCTGGACCACTTACCTCATTGTGCCCGGATCTCCCCAGGCACCAGCCCTGCCCCAACTTGGCTCTCAGATCCCCTCCCCAAAGCCTCACCTCTTTTCTTTGTCAAAGGAAAAGCCAAGAGATTCTTACAGAAGAATGGCTTTTTCCACAGTAGGCCTGAGGACAGATGTCTAATGGATGAAGAACTACAGTTTCCATTAGTTTATTACAATGATAATACTGATCATGCCACTGGCTTCCTATTATATGCTGAGTCCTTCTAACAACAGTCTCCAATCCTCCCCCACGTTTCTCTAAAGGTGGAAATATTGGCTCCATTTTACAGATGAGAAAACTGAGGCTATCCAAGTGACCTGCAGCCAAGCCTATTTCCTATGTGGTCTCTAGCATTTGTCTCTCGCTGTCTCTCTTTCTCTTAGATGCACACAGTGTTTCTTCTTCCTCTCTCTCTAACGCCATTTGCTCTCCCCCACAGACCACCACAATCCAGCGCCTGGCAGAGCAAAGCAGCTGCAGTAGTCATGTCCTTAGCAATCCATAATACGGCATGTTTGCTGACAAAATGAATGTGGAGTACGGTTAGGCAACAGGAAATTAACAGCTGACCCCAGAGGTCAGGAAGAGGGCGTACAAAGGCTGAAATGTGCTTCTGCTTCCTGACAACGAGTCTGATGGCAGAAAGAGCAGAGGCTCCCCACCCACATCAGAGCAGCCCTGGACTGCCTGACCCTGACTGATGACCCAGTGCCAAAGAGGAGGGACGGGGTCAGCCCAGAGGCCTGAGCAGACTTGGAAGTGACCCATGGAGCCCAGGCCACCCCACCCACCCACAGTGGCCAGCAGGGACAGATGATGGTGTCTTGGAACACTCAGGCCATCATTCCCTCCCCTGCCTCCCACCAATCCACCTGGCAGCCAGCCCCATTTTTTAAAGATGCAAATAAAAATACGTCCCTCCTCAGAGGAAGCCTGCTGTGGCGCTAGGAATCCACGTTTGTAAAGACTGGTCTACATCACTCTATATAACTTATGCCTCATAATTTTTCCTAAGGAACTTCCACTTGTGGGAAGATGGAGTAGGTATATTTTTTCCTGTACTTCCTGCTAAGTACAACTGAAAACCTGGGACATCACATACAAGACAAATATGAGAAGACTCTGAAAGGCAGAGAAAAGAAGGTAGGTGGGCCAGGGACATCAGGACTGAGGATGGTGGCGACTCTCCTGGGCTTTCTTTTTGTCTCATTATCTCAGAGTGGGTACTAGAGAAGCTGGCAACCTGGAAACATCAACAGCCACTACAAAACAAAAATCTCAAATCTCAACAAAAGCTGCTATCTGTAGCCAAAGGACCAGGAAAAGGGTGGACTAGCAAGACAGAGAATTCCTAGACAATAAATACCCTACTGCAGCCAAACACCACAGGAAAGCACACAGCCCCACCTACCCATGCCACAAAGGCTGAGTGGGGAACCTAGACCTTCCCCCTCACTAGGCAGTAATAAGGGGTCCCAACATCCCCAGCTGGGTGGTGTCAGAGAAGGCCAAGTAGGGAGCCAGGATGTGCATCCCAGCCATTACAGGTGGTCTCCCTGACCCGCAGTGTTAGTGGAGACCATGTGGGGAGCCGAAATTTGCACCCTGTCTACCAGTAACAGGGAATCTCCCTCTTCAGTGTCAATGGAAGCGAAGAGAGGAACCTGGACTTCTACCTGCACCTGACAGTACTGAGAAAGCGCCACCCCTTTCCCAGCCAGAGGGGTGTCAGAGGAGGCCGGCTAAGATAAGTTTAGGCCTTCAGGAAGTTGAGATGGGTCAATCAGTTAAGGCCAGGAGTTCAAGACCAGCCTGGGCAACATGGTGAAAGCCTGTCTCTACTATTAGGTTGACGCAAAAGTAATTGCGGTTTTTGCCATTAATAGCAAAGCTGCAATTACTTTTGCACTAACCTAATAAAAATACAAAAATCAGCCAGGTATGGTGGCGTGCCCCTGTAGTCCCACCTACTTGGAAGGCTGAGGCAGGAGAATCGTTTGACCCAGGAGGTGGAGGTTGCAGTGAGCTGAGATCATACCACTGCACTCCAGCCTGGGGACAGAGTGAGACTCGGTCTCAAAACAAACAAACAAACAAACAAAAAACAGGTTTAAATAAGACCCAGCATTTCAGAAATAATACAAAATGTCCAGGTTTCAATCAGAAAGTATTCATCATATCAAGAACCAGCACGGCCTCAAACTCAATGACAAAGGATAACTGACAGATGCCAACACTGAGATGACGGAGATGTCAGAATTAGCTGACAAAGGTTGAAAACGCTGTGATAAAATGCTTCAGTGAGCAGCTGTAAACACACTTGAAACAAACAAAAACAGAGAAAGCCTCGGGGGGGAAAAAAAAAGAAGATGAAGAAGAAGCTACAAAGAACCAAATGGAAATTTTCAAACTAAAAAATACAATAATCAAAATAAGAGCTCAGTGGAGGGGCTCAAGAGCATAATGGAGGGGACAGAGGGTACAACCAGTGAACTCTAAGGCAAAACAATAGAACTACCTAATCTGACAAAGAGAGATAAAAGACCGTAAAAAATAGGAACAGAGTCATGGACCTGGGGAACTACCATAGAACAAAGGTCTAACATTTCTGTCACTGGAGTCCTTAGAGGAAAGAAGGAGGGTGAGGCAAAAAGAAGTACCCAAATCAGTAATAGCTGGAAACTCCCCCAAATTTGACAAGTGATATAAGCCAACAACAGATTAAAAAGAGAAGCAAATCCCAATCAGGATAACTCCCAAAAATTCATGGCAAAACACATTATAAATTTCTGAAAACTAAAAACTAAGAAAAAATATATAAAGCACCTAGACAAAAATGCTTTATTTATAGGGGGAAGGCAATTGAAATGACAAGAAACATCTCTTCAAAAACCATGGAGGCCAAAAAGATGTGTCACAATATTTCTCAGGGGAAAAAAAAAAATCTCCAGGCCTACATGATTTCCCTGAAGTATTCTACTAAACGTTTACAGAAGAATTAATACGGGGCCAGGCTCAGTGGCTCATGCTGGTAATCCCAGCACTTTGGAAAGCCAAGGCCAGAGGATTGCTTGAGCCCAGGAGGCTGAGGCTGCAGGGAGCCATGATCACACCACTGCACTCCAGTCTGGGTGACAGAGTAAGACCCTGTCACCAAAAAAAAAAAAAAGAATTAAAACTAGTTATATACAGTGTCTTCCAGAAAATAGAAGGAAAGAGAAGCAAATACTTCCCAATACATTACAAAGCTATTTGGACCCTGTATCAAAACCAAAGATCGTATTAAAAAAATAAATATCCAGACCAATATCCCTCATGAACACATGTACAAATTCTTAATACAATATTACCAAATAGAATTCAGCAATATAAAAATAATTCTATACTATGACCAAGTGTAATTTATTCTAGAAATGAAAGGTTAGTTTGATAATTGAAAATCAATCAATATAACCCACTAAGTGAACAGGCTAAAGAAAACCCATATGATCATATCAGTGTGGAAAAAGTATTTGAAAAAAATTCAACACCCCATGAATTGTCAGGAAAGTAGGAATACAGAGGGAATTCCTCAACTTGATGAAGAGCATCTACAAAATACCTACAGGTCACTTTATTCTACCAGTGAAAGACTGGATGCTTGCTCTTTTCTTTTCTCTTTTCTTTTCTTTTTTGAGGCAGGGTCTTCCTCCGTCGCCCGGGCTGGAATGCAGTGGTCCCATGATGGTTCACTGCAGCCACCATTTCCCAGGCTCAAGTGATCCTCCCAGCTAGGCCTCCCAAAGTGTGGGGATTACAGGCGTGAGCCACTGCTCCTTGCCTTGGATACTTTCTTGCTAAAATCACGAACTAGGCAATGATATCTGCTCTCACCACTCTTATTCAACATAGGATTAGAAATTCTAGCCAGTGCAAAAAGACCAGAAAAGGAGAAAACAGATACACAAATAGGAAAGGATGAAATAAACCTCCTCTATTTGCAGATGACCTAATTGTCTATGTAGAAAATCCCAAGGAATCTACAAAAAGAAGGGGGAAAAAAAGAACTTGACTTCCATAAATATGAACTCAAAGTGGATCACCAACTTAAAGGTAAAATTATAAAACTCTTAGAAAAAAACAGAATATCTTTGGGACCTAGGACTAGGCAAAAGGTTGCCAGATACAACACCAAAAGCACAATCCACAAAAGTTGATTAATTCAACTTAATCAAAATTTATAATGTTTGCTGTGTAAGAGACTGGCCGTTAAGAGGATGAAAAGACAAGCCACAGAATAGGTGAAAATATTTGCAAACCACACAGCTGACAATGCACTAGTATCTAGAATACATAAAGGTCTCTCAAAACTCCAGCAGTAAAAGAGCAAACAGTCCAGTTAGAACATGGGTTAGGGGGAGCGGCTGTGGTGGCTCAAGCCTGTAATCCCAGCACACTAGGAGGCTGAGGCCAGAGAGTTGCTTGAGTCCAGGAGTTAGAGACCAGCCTGGGCAACATGGCAAAACCACATCTCTAAAAAAAAAAATACAATAATTAGCCAAGTGTGGTGGTGCACACCTCTAGTACCATCTACTTGGGAAGCTGAGGTTGGAGGTTCACTTGAACCTAGGAGGTGGAGGCTGCAATGAGCTGAGATTGCACCACTGCACCCCAGCCTGGGTGATAGAGCAAGCCCCTGTCACAAAAAAAAAAAAAAAAAAAAAAAGAACATATGTAAAAGACATGAGCAGATCTTTCACTAAAGAAGATATACAGATGGCAAACAAGCACATGAAAAGATGCTTAACATCATTTACTATTAAATAATTCAAATTAAAATCACAAGATATCATGACATACCTACAAGACTAGCTAAAATAAAAAGCGACAGTACTAAATGTTTGCAAGGATATGGAACAGCAATCATTTATTGCTGGTAGTAATACAAAATGGTACAGACACTTTGGAAGATAGTTTGGCAGTTTTTTACAAAACGAAACATATTCCTACCATATGAACCAGAAGTCACACTCCTTGACATTTACCCAAGTGAGCTGAAAATGCATGTCCACACAAAACCTGCACACAGATGTTTCAACAGCTTTATTCATAATCACCCAAACTTGGAAGTAACCAAGATGTCCTTTAGTAAGTGAATGGAGAAATAAACTGTGGCACATCAAGACAACTGAATATTATCCAGTGTCGAAAAGAAGTGAGTTATCACACCATGAGAAGACATGGAGGAACCTTAAATGCATATTACTAAGTGAAAGAAACCAATCTGAAAAGGCTACATATTATATGATTCCAGCCTTATGACATTCTGGAAAAGACAAAATCATAGAGACAGTAAAAAATCAGTAGTTGCCAGGGGTTTAGGGGGAGGAAGAGATGGTTGGCAGAGCACAGAGGATTTTTTGGGCAATATATAATATAGGATCAATTCAAGAGATCTAATATCCAACTAATAAAATTATCACAAAGAGAACAGAGAAAATGGAGGAAAGAAATAGCCAAAGAAGTAATAGAAAAGAATTTTCTCAGAACTGAGGGGAAACAAACCTCCACCCACTGACCAGCACAATGAAAGAGAAAAGACTCAACCCCAGGACTCATCAAACGCAGGGCTAGGGACTGCTGTTTCTCCATATACTGCCTCCTTTAACCCCAATTATGCACATGCATTCGTTTGATTATTTAAAAACAAAAAGCAAAGACCTCTAATCTGTATGTTTTCTCCCCCCAGTTATATAGCATCTACACATCAAAGTAAAATCAAGAACTTAAATTACATATCTCAATATACCCTAATCCCAAAGGCCCTTGGGATCAAGTTGAAATGTTTTAGCCTACATTCAACACCCTCCCCCATCTCTAATCTGCCTCTTCTCTCAGCCACACCCTGAGTTCCATCAGCTAATCTTGTCCCAAACTACAAAAAGGTGGGGGAGAGACACCAAATCCCCTCCTACCTTCCCCCACGTTAGAGAAATAAGATAGAGTGTTCCCCACCACAAAACGTCTGTGTCTGCCCTTGGACCCAAAGTTTGCCATTACCATCTCCAGACTAAGGCCTTCTGGAGGTGCCCTATTCCAAACTTCGTCCCCACTCCTGCTGCCTTCCTGGTTCACTTTTCATAGTACTTATCATCATTTCAATGTACTTTTCTTTCTCCTCTGCAGGTCCAGGAGGGCTAGAGATTCCGTCTTGTGCACAGTTGCCTATAAAGGGTTGCAGAGTGCCTGCTGCTTCGAAGATGCTTGTTATGGGATGAATCGTGTCCCTCAACATTCACACTGAAGCTGTACCACCCAGTACCTCGGAATGCGACTATATTTGGAGATACAGCCTTTAAAGAGGTAGTTAAGGTAAAATGAGGTTACAAGGATGGGCCTGATTCCAATCTGACCTCATATTCCACAGCACCCACTCGGAACACCACATCCGTGTCCTGCCACACGATGACTGTGAGGGCCTCTGCCCCCTCTCTTCCCCCTCCACTTCGGGCAGCCCCAGGCTTCACCCCGGTATTCCAAATAGTCGTTCTCACTTTGCTGCAGCAGCAGCCTCTGGGAAAGGGTCTTTGGATTTCGGCAGCTCAGTAAAAAGTCTTTCCTTTGGGCAGACAGCCCCTCTATCTTGGAGCCCCTTCACTTGGCCTTGGTTGGGGGGACCCACCATCTCTCTCCTCCCTAGGTGCTCTCTGCTTTGATGAGTTTCCTTCAGAAACTCACCTCAGCCTTTTCTAGCTTGGGATACAGGAGGGTGGATAAAGGAGCAGTCTAGCTGCCCGCCAGCAAGATACACAGGGAGCTGTCTGCACCTGCAGACAGAATAGGGGTCTTGTCCTTAGCTGTTGTCTGAAACAACAGAAAATGCTCCATTGCACAGCCTGCTGCTTTTAGAGGAAACCAAAGTAAGACCTTGAGTCAGCTAGCATCCTCTCAGGAAACAAAAGGTGAACTCAGCGGTCTGGGTCTTTTTTTTCTTCAGAGAATTTAATGAAGGGACTATTTACTTGGGTGTAAACATTAAGGAAAGCAACATGGGGCATTGAGACATCCTGGGACTAGCAAGGATGACAGCCCTCATCATCCCAGCCTGAGGGTAAAGGGGAGGAAACAGGGTTACTGGAGCCAGTGAAGGAGATTATAGCAGGAGGTGTCATCAGCAGGGTGGCAGTGGGGGACAGGGGGGTGCAGCTATGGCCAAAACTGCAGTGCCCATCAGGACAGGAGCTGGGAAGAAATACTTCAACCTCTCTCATCTCCCATCTCCTGCTGGTGTCTCCCATTAGCCAAACCCTGCTGGAAGCCAGGGGTCATAGAAACCCAGCAATCCCCTCCCCTACAGGGCAGCTCCCAGGATCAGAGGAGGGTGAGGGTAGATCAGAGAACGCAGAGAACAAGCAACACAGGCCTAACCCAGGGGCAGGAGCCACACCAACTTGAGCAAATGTCCTACAGTATTACAGCATATGTTACAATGAATATTATAGAGGGTATTTAGTGGAGAATTTCTGGACACCTGCCGCCACTTCCCCCTCCTAATCTCACACTTGTTTTCTGTATTATAATCAGGGATGCCTCTCTCGCTGCATCAGTCCAGTTTCCATCAAGTAACACTCAGATTAGGACAATTTGAGTAGTATTTAATAAAAGGACTATTTGCTGAGGTGTGAGCAGGAGATGGCCCCTATCTCTGGGCTGGTAATACCAGGGCTGTCAACACCCCTAGACCTGAAGGGGCCGGAGGAGGAAGGAGTTGCCCACAGTGAGTCAGGGGCTGTATGGAGATGGCTGCCTGAAAGGACTTGAGACTGCTGGCTGAGGAACAAAGCCAGCCTGTGGGGACTCTACAAGGAGGGGAATGAATACTCCAACTTCATTCTCCTTCCCGCTGAATCCTGCTAAGCTCCTCATTGGCTGGACCCAATCAGAAACCAGGGGTAAGGCTGGCCTCCCGGGGCCCAGGGCAGTACAGAGAAAAGTGGGGGAGGCAAATGAAAGGTGTCCAACTGCCCCCCCCCCCTTGCCAAGGGGTGGGTAAAATAATCCAAGCAAGGCCAGTGGGATGGGTCCTCCCCACTCCTGGAATCTGGCAGACAGACAAAGCCATAGCCCTGTGCATTGAGCAGCATCACCCCAGCACTGTCCCACCACAGGACACCCACTGACAGCCTGCTTTCCAGAGCCCAGGGCAGCTCAGCTCCCACCCACCCCTAGTCTAGACTCCCAGCAAAGGCTCCCAACAAAGTCAGAGTGAGTGTCTGTTGTTGGCCATGACAGAATCCAGACACAAACATCTCGTGCATGTGAGTTAGGGTCTCTTTCAAAAACGTTAACAGGCAGAGAAGACTGATCACCGGGAGGGCTGAGAACCAAGCTCAGGGCTTTGCAGCCCGAGCCTAAGCCAGCATCACTCAGCACTGTGCTTGCCAAGCCACCACCAACCACCCAGAGACACTAGGACCCAGACAGCACTGGGGTCACCATCACCCCAGGAATGCATTCTTCCTGCTCCTGCTTCTCAAATCACTTTCTCCCAAAATGAAGTCCGGGACCATGCATTTCATCAGCTAAACCAAGGCCATGTGCCTTCAATCAAACTGCAAGGTAGCCTGGAAATGTGAACACCCAGCATTCTAGTTAGGAGAGGAACACCCCAAACGTGGGAAGAGGTTTCCCATGCTGGGCAGCCAACAAGTAATGTCCCCCAACTACATCTGTAGCCTCTTCAACATGTCAGAGTATTTCCTCTAGACAACATCTTTGAAGGATTACCGTGGGTATGTTATTGCCAAATTTCTTTCCCACAAAAGTTAAACTAATTTCCAGCCACATCTGATGAAGAGAGTGCCTGCTTTGCTGCACCCACCCACATTACTAAATTTTTAAAGTAAAAACTAGTTGGCAAAATGTAATTGATACCTCATATCTTAATTCTCTCATTCTCTCTTTTTTAGGGGGAGGGGGAGTTTCTATGTTTCTTCATTAGTGGTATTCTCCAGAAGTCTTCAATATTTGACTTTGGATATATTTTATTATTTGTTTTGATGACTGATTTTTTTCATTATATTTCTTTTATAGACTTATGTTAAAATTAGCTGGCATTTGCTGAAAGAAGAGATCAGGATTAGATTCAGCTGTGTGTAACAGAAAAAAAAAAAAAGAAACTTAAAGTACATAGAAGTTTCTTTTCTCTCCTGCATAAAAAAGGCCTAGAGGAGGGCAGTCCAGGGCTGGTTTTGAACCCACTCCACAAAGTGATGACAGGCTTTGCCCGGGGCCCAGGGCAGTACAGAGAAAAGTGGGAGGCAAATGAAAGGTGTCCAACTGTCCTCCTCTGCCATCCCGATGAGGCCTCATCCCCCACTGTCCAAGGCGGCAGCTGGAGTTCCAGCCATCACATCCCGCAGGACACAGCATGATGAAGAACAAGCCACCTACCTTTACAACACACCTGTTGGCAACTTATTGACCAAAATTGAGATGTGTGACCTCACCTAGCTACAAGAGGGCTGGACAATGAGCTCAGATAAAAATCAGGATCTTACTGCTGAGGACTAAGGGAAGAATGAGTATTGAGGGCCAGCCACCTGTCTCCTCCACAGGCAGGGATACAAGCTGTGTTGAAGACAACCCATTCATCGGAGAATCATGATGTTTATGATGACGATGACAGCTAGTATTTACTAAATAGTTGCCAATTGTGGCCACTGCTCTAGGAACTTGATATGATTACTTAATCCTTACCACACCACTATGAAGTAGATACTACGACTATTCTCATTTTACAGAGGAGGAAACCAAAGCAGAGAGACTAGGTAACTTGTGCAAGGTCACCCAGCTAACAGGCAACAGGACCTAGATTTGAACTAAGGCAGCCTGGCACAAGACACAACTATGAACAGAGGCAGTCACAGAACCGAGTCAAGGGGGGCCAGCTGGGGCTTCTCCAAGGGGCTTATCTATTGACTCAGGAGTGGAGATAGATGGGACCTAAGCCAGAGCTGCCTCATCCCTTTGCCTTTGAATATTTCATCTGTTCATCCATTCAACAAATGTCCTTTTGTAACACACATTACATTTGCAATTCACTGTCCAAAACTTGTGCTTGCCACTTCTTGTAGATTCTCAGCAGCCAGCATAACCTATAGCACACAGCACTCAAAAGTTATCTGTGAGCCAGGTGTCATGGCTCTGTAGTCCCAGCTACTTGGGAGATGAAGGTGGGAGGGTCACTTGAGGCCAGTTCAACATCAGCCTGGGCAACATAGGGAGATGCCCTATCTCTACAAAAAATTAAAAAATTAGCTGGATGTGGTGGTATACCTGTAGTCCTAGCTCCTCAGAAGGCTGAGGTGGGAGATCACTTGAGCCCAGGAGCTGGAGGCTGCAGTGAGCTATGATTGCACCTGGGCAACAGAGCAAGGCCCCAACTCTAATATCTATTTATAGATATAGATACATGAGTAACTGTGCATGCACATATCAACCCTACTCTGTGCCAGGCTCTGTGATGGGCACTAAGCATGCATAAATGAGACACAGACCCTGCTCACTGGCCCTATGGCCAAGAAAAGGAGGCAGATCAGTGGACACCATGGAACAGCACAAAGGAGTGGGTGAGAAGTCTGGAGTGGCTGCACTGTAGTTTGTGAGTCACAGCAATAAGGGACAAGTCCTCAAGGTAGGCCAGAGACAGCCTTGAAATTCCTTTCATGTCCAAGGTGAAAAACCTAGCCTCAGCCCTGAGACAATAGGGAGCCATGAGGCTTAAGCAGGGTGACATAATCCGAGAGGCCATCTAGAACAGCTCTCCTGGTGGTGTGCCAAGGATGGGAGGAGAGAGCCCAGAAGCACACAGATTCAGATGAAGTAGAGTCTGGGAGGTGTGGGAGCCAAAGTGAAGGGTCTGGAAGAAGGAAGGAGGGGTGGAGTGAGGAGAAACAAAAGAGGTCCCATACATGGTGCATGTGAGCCAGACAGATGGGCCAGGGAACTGTGGGAGGGGGAAAAGAGCGGGCCTGAGGTGGCCAGAGTGAGGAGGGGCAGGCTGCGGAGAGGGGCTGGAAAGGGGCCCTGTCTTGAGCTGGGGCAGACAGAGCAGTTGGACGCCAGCAGTCTTGTGCTCATGGCTCAGAAATGTCCCAGGCCTGCCAGGAGACTGCTGCCTGTCCCCCACCAACCCCAGCCAGGCTCCCCACATCAGGAGCTCTGAAGCTGTCCCCCTCAGCCTTCTGCTCCCCCAGAGCAGGCCTCCCCCTCCTCAGAAGCCAGGCATATGACATCCCCACTCTCCCTCAGCCCTCCCCCTCAATGGCTGATGAAACACAGGCCAGGGAAGGATGGGGGAGAGAATAAACAGACATCTGCAGGGGGCCGATCAGAAAGCAGGGGGCAGGCTGGGGCTGCCTGGGGGTGCCAGGGGGCCCACAGGTCCAGCTGGGTGGGTGGTGGATGCAGTGGGATCCAGGGAACAGTGGAGCCAGCAGGGAGTTAACGTCTGCAGTGCTTTGCCCGACAGGCTTAATGAGACACAGGTGGTCCCCTGGCTCCGGCTCCACCTCCCAGCCCCCTGATAGTGTAAGCTGATGCTGGTTGTCTGGGGGGGGGGGGGGGAGGGGGGGGAGGGGGGTCTGCAGCTACGGGAAGGGGGGCGGGGCTGGGGCGGCTGGCGAAGGCCCAGCGCATAACTCTGGGCGGTTGCAGTCTAGGGCTGCAGACACCCAGCCACTCTGAGCAGAACTGACAGCATGAAGGTACGGGGCCCAGGGTGGGGGACTCAATAGCACTGGAGGATTGAGCCCACTCCAGAGGCCCTTGGCCAGAGGGGACTATGAAGGCACAAGGAGTTCTCTTGAAAGTCGTAAGCTATGAGGGTATATAGCCTATCCCAGAGAGTGGGATTACTTGGGAGGGGAAAGGGGCCAAGGGCAGGAGAGGGATTCAGGCAAGGGCAGTATGAGCACGCATGGTGGGGCAAATGCAGAGAACAGGGGGTCTGTGGGGCTGGGAAGGGGCTGCGCTGACCATGTGCCCATCGCCAGGCCCTCCTGGCCCTGCCGCTGCTGCTGCTTCTCTCCACACCCCCGTGTGCCCCCCCAGGTCTCCGGGATCCGCGGAGATGGTAAGCAGCCCCACATTCATAGATGTAGCCTGGCCCACAGGTTGGGTGAGGAGAAGCTGGACTGTCAGAACAGACTGTCAGGGCTGAGCCCCAGCTCTGCAGGACTCAGGTTCCTCCTTCACAAAACGGGGCAGATGGATGACATGAGCATTGCTCATCCCCCTTGAAGAAATCTTCCGTACTCCTTGTGACAAAGTCCCCCCAGTCCCAGGGACTGAGGCAAACCTTGGGGTTTTGAGGTGTCAACGATGCCTTAGTCCCACTCTCCTCACTGTCCCCATGTCCCCACCCCCAGCTCTGGACAGGTCTTGCTTCCAGCAACCCCTGGACTGTGATGACATCTATGCCCAGGGCTACCGGTCAGATGGCGTGTACCTCATCTACCCCTCAGGCCCCAGCGTGCCTGTGCCCGTCTTCTGTGACATGACCACTGAGGGCGGGAAGTGGACGGTGAGTGGGGGGGAGGGAACAGAAGTCAGAGCTGGTTCTAATCCCAGCCCTGTGACCCCAGGCTTCACCTCTGTGAACCTCAGTTTCTTCATCTTTAAAATGGGGATAATTATACCCACAGCACAGCTTCTAAGCAGCTGCCCACACTTTTCTAAGTGCCTGAGGTAGGTTTTTTTTTTTGTTTGTTTGAGATGGAGTCTTGCTCTGTCACCCAGGCTTGAGTGCAGTGGCTCCATCTCAGTTCACTGCTGCCACCTCTGCCTCCCGGGTTCAAACGATTATCCTGCCTTAGCCTCCCAAGTAGCTGGAATTACAGGCATGCACCACCACGCCCAGCTAATTTTTGTATTTTTAGTAGAGATGGGGTTTCACCATGTTGGCCAGACTGGCCTTGAACTCTTGACCTCAGGTGATCCACCTGCCTCGGCCTCCCAAAGTGCTGGGATAACAGGTGTGAACCATCGCGCCCGGCCGAGGTAGGTTAATGCATATAACCCTCACAATAATCCTGGGAAGCAGGTGACTCCCTGTCCTACCACAGTGCATTTAGTGAGAACTAAAGCCCAGACAGGTGAAGTAACTTGCCCAGGCCCCACAGCTAGGCACTCGAACTCCAGAACACTCTCCTGTTAGCCTTTCCTGCCTCTATAAGAAACCGGGCATGAAGAGCCCAGGTGGGTGCTGGCAGCTGCTCCATTGGGGCCCGGTGCCAATGTGGACCTTATTTTAGCAACCCCATTCCCACTACCCACCCCCACAACTCAGTCCTTTAACAAACTGGCCACAGCATCACAGGGTCCATGCCTGAGGTGGGCAGGGCAGGATCAGAACCCTACCCACTGGACCCTTGATGGTCCAGTCTCATCTTTTCTGCTCCAGGTTTTCCAGAAGAGATTCAATGGCTCAGTGAGTTTCTTCCGGGGCTGGAATGACTACAAGTTGGGCTTCGGCCGTGCCGACGGAGAGTACTGGCTGGGTAAGGTGGGGACCAGGTGGGCTGAGGGGCTGCCCCAGGGCCAGGTCTTTGTTAGCAGCTGCCCCTCCTCCCCCAGGGCTGCAGAACATGCACCTCCTAACGCTGAAGCAGAAGTACGAGCTGCGAGTGGACTTGGAGGACTTTGAGAACAACACGGCCTATGCCAAGTACGCTGACTTCTCCATCTCCCCAAACGCAGTCAGCGCAGAGGAGGATGGCTACACCCTCTATGTGGCAGGCTTCGAGGACGGCGGGGCAGGTATACCCTCCCGTCAGCTTTAGGAGGGGCTGTGAGGGGGAAAGAAGGCAGGGCTGGCCCTGCCCAGTTAGCCCCAACAGCCTTCAAGCCCCTCCTTCAAACCCTCCTGGGTCTGGAAGGGCCACAGCTGGCTCCAAACCAGCTCAAACCAGCTTGGGCCTCAGCCCTGGGGAGCCGCCATCCTGGCCCTGCTCCAGGCAACTCTGGCGGAACAGCTGTTTTCTCTTCATTGCAGAAGCACATCTACCCAACATCTGGCTCAGGGAGGGTGCCCCTAACCCACCAGGCTGCCACGTGATGTCTCTCATAGTCGTCACTGTCACCCTCTCCTGGCCAGCTCAGGGCTCAGTTCCCTCCCTCAGCAGCCCCATCCCTTCTCCCCTCTTCCAGGTGACTCCCTGACCTACCACAGTGGCCAGAAGTTCTCTACCTTTGACCGGGACCAGGACCTCTTTGTGCAGAACTGTGCAGCTCTCTCCTCAGGAGCCTTCTGGTTCCGCAGCTGCCACTTTGCCAACCTCAATGGCTTCTACCTAGGTGGCTCCCACCTATCTTATGCCAATGGCATCAACTGGGCCCAGTGGAAAGGCTTCTACTACTCTCTCAAGCGCACGGAGATGAAAATCCGCCGGGCCTGAGGGGCTGGCCCCCTCCCCTATACACCCATGGTCTCCATGAGTGCTCCCTCTGCTGCCCCTGATGCATGCTTCTGCTGCTTCCTGAGCACCAACTCCTTACAGGGGGCCTTGTGGCTCTCAGCCATGCCTCATCCCTGTCACACACCCAGGGCGTCCATTCCTAAGCCAGGTCCGGCTTCCCTGCGCCTGAAGTTATGCTGCCAGCAGCTCCCCAGGCCTTTTCCGAGCAGCACATGGTTCTGGCCTGGACCTGGATGGGCTCCACGACACTGAGTTGCCTCCACCCTGTCCCAACAGCTGACAGCCAGGAGCTGCCCTCCCAGCTGCAGACCCTGGTGTTCCATCTCGCCCTTCCTCCTCACTGTGGACCCGTCTGGGCCACCACAGTGTGCTAGGTGAGCGGTGCAGAGTGAACAGGGCCCACAGTGCATTCCAGGACACAGCCCAGCAGTCCTCTGGCTGCTCTTAAACCATGTCCCATCTTCAGCCTCCCCTCCCACCAACTTACTCCCCTGTGGTGAGAACCGTGGACCCCCAGCCCACCTCACTATCATACTCAGCTTCCCCTGATGGCCCAACCCAGCCCCTGAAGCTCTATGCCAAGGCCACAGCTACTGCATACCACCCTGAAACAGCCACAGCCAAGGTAGGCATGCATATGAGGCCTTCCCCACACCCTCTGGGGGTTGAGGTTTAGCAACATGAGTGGGCAGAGGACAATCTCTGCAGGGTTGGGAGTCGGTAGGGACTGAAGGGCTCAATAAACCTTCAGAACCTGAATGAACTGGCTTCGTGCACACAAACATATTTGCTTAGCCCCGAAATGTAGGCACCTGGCTCCTCCTTGCTCCCCTACTGATGGTGTCTTACCCCAAACTCCAAAAATTACACCTGGAGTCAGGCGCAGAAGGGAACCTTGTATTTCACAGGCCTCATTTTGATGGCAAAAAGACAGTGTAATAATAACATAATAATAATAAAAATATAATACTGAAAAGGATTGTTCAGGGGGAGTCGGGATCTCCCGATCCTGTCATGGCTCGGTGGTGGCTCAGGTGGCTGCTTAAGGCTGAAAGGTGGGTCTGAGATGAACCTGCAGAATAATCCAAGCTGAGCCTCACCTGCTGGGTCCAGGGCTAAAGCCTTTGAGAATGCTCCCATGGATCCTGGAACTAGGTCCACTGTGGCAGCAAGGCACAGGCTGTGGGCCTCAGGGGTCCTGGAGATCGGGCAGGTCAGCCAGTAGCATTGGGGAGTCCATCTGGATCTCACGCTGCAGGGACTCAATATCGGCAGAGTTCATACCATGGCCTTCGAGCCAGTCAGCAAGCAGGGAGGCTGAGAGGGAGGCTGAATCTGCCTGGCTGCAGGGGGAAGGGAAGGGAGTGCTGCTATTAGCCTAGGCTGGAGCCTCACCCATCCCACAGGTGCAGGCCTCCTGCACCAGGAACCTCTCCCCACAGCCCCATCCTAGGAGCTCAGTCCAGCCACCTTACCCATCCTGTGGCCCATCAGCCAAGCCCATGTCGAAAGACTGGTTTAAAAATTCCTCCAGGTCAAAGCCAACACCATAGCCAGCCCCACTGCCCTTTGGTGTGCCTGAGAACACAGGGGGCAGGGGGTCCTCCACCTGCAAGGAATGACAGGTTACAATGCAGGCAGCCTGAGTCTGCAGAGCACCCTGTCCCAGTGCTGCTGACTACTCCGCCTGGATACCCAAGAGTGCTAACACCAGTCTCAGCAGTCAGTGTGTGCTGGCTGGGCCCATCTCCGGGCCAGGCACTTTCCAGGCCATATCTAACTTGTCTCCTAACAATCTTTTCATTGGCATTATACTCCTTCTGTGAGCCAGAAGACACATTCAGGATAAAGCCCCACCTGCTGCTCAGTTTTTGTGGAATAAGGACCACTCCCTGAACCCATTTTCCTTTGGCCCAGATCCAGGCGTCCCCCATGGCCTGGGCCTCCCTCTCACCTGTGACTTAGATAGCTGCTGGGTCACGAGGTTGACATCAGGTGACTCTGACATGGAAGACTGAGGGGCTCCCCCCCCGCATCTGGAGGTGGCAGGCCAGACGGGAAGTAAGGCAAAACTCCTGGGGTGCTGGAGCCAGGCAACCCAGGGGCCGGCACAAGTGACTGGGGGAGCCAGGAGGCCGGTAGAAGTGGCAACCTGGAGTGATGCAGGGACAGGGATAGGTCTAGGAGGGCCAGTGGGGTGGGGTGCAGGGCCAGGGGGTGGGCAGGCAGGCTGGGGTACAGGGCCGGAGGTGGAGCCTGCAGGTTGTGGTTGGGGGCCGGTGGGCTGGGCTACAGGGCCAGGGGGGAGGGCTGGTAGGCTGGGCTGGGGTTGGCGTTGGTGCTGGGGCAGGGGCTGGCACAGAGGTGGGGGCTGGGGCTGGGGGCCGGGCCATTCGAGTCCAGCGTTCCAACAGGCTTCGGTCATTGTCACTGAGTACTAGTCCAGCCAGGGGGTCAGTGGAGGGGCCCCCAGAGGCTCCAGCCCCCCGTTCCTTTCGCTCTCGCTCTTGCCGCCGTTTCTCCCGCTCCTTGGCTCGCTCTTGCCGCCGCCGCCGCTTCTCCTCCCGCTCCCGCTGGCGCTCCTGGGCTGTCACTGGCTTCCGAGGCTCAGGAGCCTCCAAGGGTGCACTGGGGCCATCTGTAGGGAAGTTGGGCAAGGAAGAAGGTAAAAGCCTGAAGCCTTGTCCAAGTCCAAGTTGCCCCTCTGCCCACCCAACCTACCCACAAGGCACCTCTGAGCCGGCTCCGCAAGGACTTGAGCAGCGCCGCTTTGAGGGCAGCCTTAGTGTTGTCTGAGATGGCGCCCTCTTTCTTCGGCGGGGCAGGCTCACTGGCTGCTGGGGGTGGCTGCAGGGTCAGATCAATGGTGTCAGGTGCAGGGCCGGGGCATGTTGGCAGGGCTGGTGGGGGAGACTCCATGGCACAGTCCCCCACTGGGAGCCCAGGGGCTAGGCATCTCAACATCTGGACAGCCAGGCTCACTAGCCACAGGCTGTAGAGAAGGCTGGAAGCGGATCTGTTGGCGGATGCCCTCGCGCCTTGCATGGAAGTCCTCAATCTCAGCCACAATGGCCTCCTTAATGCGCTCCCGAGTGAGGGCTTCTCGGTCAAAGGCAAAGTCAAAGGGCGGGGCACAGTCAGGCTCATCATCAGGGTCATGGTACTTGGCCAGGAAGGGGTGGCGAAGGGCAGCAGCTGCTGAGATGCGGGCGCTGGGCTCAAAACGCAGCATGCGACCCAGCAGTGATAGGGCCTGGCGGTCGGCACCTGGGTACACTGTCTCCCAGGGCACAGGCTGGCGTGGTGGCAAGCTCTGGATATAGGCCCGTACCCTCTCAGCCCCCACAGCCTGAATCACGGCTGGTGATGGGGTACCCAGAACCATCATGATGAGCTGTAGCTGGTGTACGTAGTTTTTGCCTGGGAAGAGCTGGCGCCGGGCTAGCATCTCACCAAAGATGCAGCCCACAGACCAGAGGTCAATAGCCTGTGTGTACTCATGCAAAGAGAGCATGAGTTCAGGGGCACGGTACCAGCGAGTGGCCACATACTCGGTCATGAAGTACTGATGTTCAGCGGGCGAGGTGCACAGGCCACGAGCCATACCAAAGTCACCAATCTTGAGCTCACAGTTCTCATTCACCAACAGGTTGGAGGGCTTGAGGTCACGGTGGATGACCTGAGCCGAGTGCATGTACTTCAGGCCCCGCAGCAGTTGGTACAGGAAGTACCGCACGTGTTCCAGTGTGAGGGGCTGTGAGGAGTGGATGATCTGGTGCAGGTCGCTCTCCATCAGGTCCAGGACCACGTAGCTGGAAGGGGAAGGAAGGGAGAGAAGCATGGGTTGGCCTGACCACACTCCAGGGACAAGCCCCATCCTCACCACACCCTTCCGATTCCAGACAGGTAACAGCCTTACCCTGGGACCCCGTAGGGGCTGACGGCATGGTATGGAGGAAGAGCATCACGTTTTAGATTCTCTACGACTTTTCCATGAACTTGGTTAAATCACTTTTGTCTCCAGACCTAGTTTCCCCATCAGATAAAAGATGGGGTCGGACTACACCAGGGCTGGCCAATAGGTTTCCTTTTGGGGCTATCTCCATTGTTTGGTAGTGGCAGCTTGAAGAACTATGATGAAAACTGACCAGGCTTGTCCACTGTCTGTAGGAAAGTGTTCTGTGATTGATTAGTGAAGTCAGCTATGGGAATAGGAGGGTGTGGTCATGGTAGGAATGTCCTACATTTGCCATCTTATACACTAAGATTCTATAAAATTGAAAAATCATCTGTACTCTTCTTAAGGAATAAGTTGTCCCTGGCAACACTCTAAAGGGGAGTGGTCCTAGAACTGCGGGAATTTTCCCAGCCTGCTTCACATTAGGTTCAGCTGCCTTTCCGGAACTTCAGCAATATGGCTGCAGCCTTCAGAAAAGGTCCCAAGTCTGGCTCCCTCTCCCATCCCGCTTCTTACACAGATTTGAATTCGCCATAGGGCACAGTGGGCCTCAGGATGTCCTTGATGGCAATGATGTTGTCATGCTTGAAGTGTTTGAGGATCTTCAGCTCCCTGAGGGTCCGCTTGGCATTGGTCACCACATCAAAAGCATTAGGGATCTTCTTGATGGCCACCTGCTGGCCTGAGGAGCAGGGAACAGGGACATACCAGAGGGTACCTTGGAGAAACCGCAGAGTCGAACCCGGCCCCTATCAACACCTCCCTTTTAGGATACACATTAACAACAGCTACCAAGTACTGGGTACATGCCATGTGCCAAGCCCTGTGCTAAGCAGGCTACCTACGTTATTAAATGTTACCTTCACAACTTCCCTATGGGGCAGGTCCCAATAGGTCAACCTGGCTTAGTAACTTGTTGGAGGCTGCGCAGCTGCCCAGTGGTGGAGCCCAGCCTCTGATGCCTACACCCTCTCCATCTCAGACCTCACCCATCCCACCACCGCTTCCTTGTGCCAGTGTCTGGCTCCAGAACACATTTCTTTTTAGACACAAAGGACTGTCTCTCCATTCTGGTCTAACTGGGACTGTCATTTTTCTAAGGAGGCAGTAGGTGGGCAGGATGGCAAAACCACCAGGCCAGGGTTTCGGAGAATCGAGCCTCCCCCGGAGGCTGGCACACGGAGGGCCCTGGTCAGTGTGTGTTGATTGGAGCCAGAACTCGCACCCCCGCTTTCTTTCCCGGCTGTCCGGGACCGGCCGGCTTCCCACTCCCTGCGACGCCGCCACATCTGGGGGTTGACGGCTCAGGAAGCTCACCGGTGAGGCGGCGGCGAGCGGAGGACACCACTCCGTAGGCCCCGTTGCCTATGGTCTCGATGATCTCGTACTCGTCGCCCACGTCAAAGGTCACATCGAAGGATCGGGCTTTAAGCAGGGCCAGGTTCTTGGCCGCTACAGAGGCAGCAGTGTGGGCGGGTTCGGCCTTCACGGGCCGGGGGGGCTCCGCAGAGCCGTCCTCGCCGTCTTCCTCCTTCAGGGGCTCGGCCATGGTGTCTGTGTGGAGACGCGGGTGAGGAGGGGCCCGCCTTTCGTGGGCCTCAGTGTCCCCTCTGCGGGCTGGGGAGCAGGACCAGGGAACTTTCCAGTTCCCTAAACCGACGGGGGCCGGAAGCGCGCGCCTGGTTCGGGGCAGACCACGCTACCCCGGGGGTTGGAGTCCACAGCCGGGGGCCCCGCCAGGGTCAGGGGAGGGGGAGGCGAGGCGCGGGCCAGGAAGAAAGGGAGGGGCGGGGCACCTGGGTTTCCTCGGGGCCGCACTCACCCCCGCGCCTCCTCGGGGCTTTCAGAGGTCTCCAGGCTCTCCGGCCTCCCGTCCCCAGCGCGGGGGTCTCCGAGGGTGGCTACCTTACTTGTTCAAGGGCCGCGGCCCCCACCTCAGTGTCGAGAGCTGCCCTGCCCGTCCCCCTCCGCCCCGCCTCCCAAGACCACGCTCCCTCTAGCTCCTGGCCAATCGCTGAGCTACTTCTGCGGAGGGTCCTGTCCCTTCTACCTGCTGCGTCCAATCCGAGCCCACCGGCCGAGGAAGCCACGCCTGGCGCGCGCCGCTGTCCAGCTCGCCGGCGGGAGCCGCCCAAAGGGTGCCCGGCCCTTCGCAGGGTGTGCTCCCCGCCCGGCACTGCCTTCAGACGCATGCGCACTGGCAGCCGGGCGCCAAGTGAATGGAAGGAACGCCCCTGCACGTAGCGCGCGCGTCCCCCATCTAGCGCTCGACCTCGTCCGGCCAATCACAGCTAGTCCTGTCAGCTCAGGGAACTGCTGGTGTCTCTGGAAGCCTGAGATGCTCGGGACTGGCACTGCTATCTTGGCTACTGGCTTCCGAAGTCACTCTCTTTGGGGTCCACCTTCCCTTATCAGTCCCCACCGCCCAGGGACTTGTGCCCACTATTTTCTCGGTCCCAGGAGCTCTGAGAATGTATCATTCCCGGTAGAGGGGGCCCGTCACGGCCAACCACAGAGATCCCGGTCCTCCGGGATTCTAGAGCGTTCCACCGAAACGTCCGCTGACTTCCGGTGGCTGAACCTCTCCGCAGCTTCCGGCCAAGTTGGACGGCACGTCGCGGTTTCCTGGCCTCCGAGCGTTTTTCCTCTCTTCGTTTGTTGGTCCCGTGATTTCTGTGCTTTGGGCTGCCTCAGAGTTAACCGAGACGGCCGCCCAACCTCTGTCCCTCTGCGGAGCTCGAGTCGGCGGAGTCCACCACGCTGGAACACAGCTGCCCCGACCCACCCCAGAATCCGATAGTTGATTCGTTCACTTATGTATACATACACGTATACATATATGTACAAATATGTATCGAGCACCACTCCTCTAAGGCTTAATGCCGGGGGACGCGCGGGAAGGGGGGAAAGGTGGACATGGCGGATAGCGTGAACTGAGAGGAAAGGTTTTCTAAAGAGCCTGAAGTAGGGCTGAAAAGAAGTGAGGAATCTTGGTTTCACTTCCTAGGCGGTTTCTAGAAAAAAGCAATACAATATTCATACCCACCTCCCCTTTCGTGTACAAAATGTAGCATATTATACGCTTTTCCTGTTGATCATTCCATACCAATAACTGGAGGGGTCTCTCACTTGTAAACAACTTTTAACCACGTACCATAAAACCCTTTTATAGTGTACAAGTCAGTGTTTTTTGCTGTATTCACAGTTGAGCAGCCATCATCACTACCTAATTTTAGGTAGAGTGGTTTATAAAACATCTTTATCGCCCCTACAAGAAACCTATGTAAACCAAAAAGTATCTGAGACAAGTCTAAAGTCAATTTAGAAAGTTTATTTTGCCAAAGTTAAGGACATGGTGGTGACATAGTCTCATGTGCCGAAGGTGGTCGGGGCACAGCTCACCTTTATACATTTTAGGAAGACATAATACGCAAATCAATACATGCAAGATTGACGTTGATTTTGAGCTTATTAGCCATTTGTCTCCTTTGGGGGAAATGTCTGTTCAATGTCTATTCTGGAAGGGCTGGACAACTCGAAGGGGAGGGACTTCCAAGTTACAGGTAGATTTAAAGATATCATTAGAGTTATTATCCATAGAAAGGAATATCTGGGTTATAATATGGGGTTGTGGAGACCTAGGATTTTTTGTCTTTTTTCTTTTTCTTTTTCTTGAGAGGGATTCTCGCTTTGTCACCCAGGCTGGAGTGCAAAGATTTGTCACCCAGGCTGGGGCCATCTTGGCTCACTGCAACCTCTACCTCCTGGGTTCAAACGATTTTCCTGCCTCAGCCTCCCAAGTAGCTGGGATTACAGGCATGCGCCACCATACCCGGCTAATTTAGTAGAGACGGGGTTTCACCTTGTTGGCCAAGCTAGTCTCGAACTCCTGACCTCAGGTGATCCGCTGGCCTTGGCCTCCCAAGTATGGCTATAATTTTCTTTTTTTTTTAAATTATAGCCATCCTACTGGGTGTGAAGTGATATGTCATGATAGTTTTGATTTTCATTTCCCTAATGACTAAGGATGTTAAGCATGTTTTCAGGGCTTATTGGCCATTTGTCTCCTTTGGGGAAATGTCTGTTCAATGTCTATTCAAATCCTTTGTCTTTTTTTTTTTTTTTTTTTTTTTTTTTTGAGACAGGGTTTCACTCCAGCCCAGGCTGGAGTGCAGTGGCAGGATCTTGGCTCACTGTAACCTCTGCCTCCCAGGCTCAAGTGATTCTCCTGCCTCAGCCTCCCAAGCAGTTGAGACAACAGGTGCACACCACTGCACCCAGCTAATTTTTGTATTTTTAGTAGAGACAGGGTCTCACTTTATTGGCCAGGCTAGTCTTGAACTCCTCAGCTCAAGTGATCTGCCCACGTTGGCCTCCCAAAGTACTGGGATTACAAGCATGAGCCACCTCACTCAGCCCTTTGTCCATTTTTAAGTGAGTTACTTCACTTTTTAATGTTGAGCTGTCAGAGTTCTTTGTATATTCTGAATATAAGTCCTTTATCAGATAATTTACAGATATTTACAGATATTACCTTATCAGAGGATTTACAGATATTTACTTCCATTTTTTAGGTTGTCTTTTCACTTTCTTGATAACCTCTGTTGCACAGAAGTTTTTAATTGTGATGAAGTTCAGTTATCTGTTTTGTCTTTTGTCACTTGTGCTATTGTCATATCTTAAAAAAAAAAAGCACCCATTTTTATAGCTGCATAATATACCTTTACAAATGTAATCTATTTAACCAAGACCCCCTAGGAAGACATTTAGATTAGTTCAGTTTTTTCACTATTGCAAACAATGCTGCAATACACTTTCTGAATGCATCATTTTGCACACAGCAAGTATGTATGCAGGAAGAATACCAGAAGTGGGAGTGTCAAGTTAAAGAGCATCGTTCATATAATTTTAGTAGCTAATGTCAAATTTCTATCCTTAGAGATTACACCAATTTAGACACCTACCAGCAGTATGAGAGAATGACTCACATGGTGCTTTTTAAAAGCCTGGAATTATTTGCTTGTCAAAAATGGGGAGATATACCATAAGAATCCTGATTTTTGCTTCCTTTTGGAAAATCAGATCTGTCAACATCAGATCAGCATTTCTACATAGCGATCGAGGTGTGACCCCGCCACTGAAAGAGCATGTGCTCTCTATTCACCGCAGTCCCTGCCACTGCCTAGCAGGCTCGCCAGCACAGGCCGAAAGGCAGATGCCACTTATCACTGCATTTTCACAACTGTTTTCTACATCTTATTAAAAGCAGGAAAACAAAAGAGGCTGAGATGACACGCGTTTCAAGAAAAAGAAGAGAGACCAAGTATATCTCTCTGGGGGAACAAAGACAATCCCATGTGTTATATACAGATATTCTACTCACTTGGCTCACGTTTCCTGCCTGACCACTGCGAGCACTTGAGTTCAAGATTTCTGGGTTAGGTTATCAAAAGCCACTGAACTAATCTAAGTGTCTACCTAGGATTTTTGAGTAGGCAAATGCCCTTCAGAGCTGCCTTCCTGAAAGGTATTTCTGGCAGACATCACGGAGGGTGTACTTGAAGGCAGAACATGCCTTGATTAAAAGAGGTTTGTGGGGTTGGGCGTGGTGACTCACGCCTGTAATCCCAGCACTTTGGGAGGCCGAGGCGAGTGGATCACCTGAGGTGAGGAGTTTGAGACCAGCCTGACCAACATGGTGAAACCCTGTCTCTACTAAAAATACAAAAATTAGCCGGGCATGTTGGCAGGCGCCTGTAATCCCAACTCTCCAGGAGGCTGAGGCAGGAGAACCACTTACACCCAGGAGGCGGAGGTCACAGTGAATCAAGATCATGCCACTGCACTCCGGCCTAGGTGACAGAGTGAGACTCTGTCTCAAAAAAAAAAAAAGTTAACAAAGAGGTATATAAAGAAGTAAATGCAGGAGGTGTGATGGTGTCCGTTTCTAGTAGACAATGGGGATGTCACCAGCATCCTTTCTAGTCTGTGCTGTGTGCTGGGGTCATAGCCATGAGCACAAGTCCCAGCCCTCTCTGATGAGGGAAATCTGTGACAGGCACCGAGATGGGGGGGGGCCGACCCTGGGGGAGCTAAGAATTGGCCCTTTGCCCAGCACAGGAAGTCAGGAAGGGACCCTGGGAGTGACATGTAAGTTGGGACCTAATGGATGAGCATCTAGCAGCAGAGGGACAGTGTGGGCAAAGGACACAGAGCTGATGCGGGTGAGAGTGTGGCATATATGAGGGCCACAACAAGGCCAGAGGGAAGTGGCAGGAGGGAGGGGGTCACACAGAGTCATAGGGACTAGAAAGTTAGGAAGGGGTGAGGCCATGCAGGGCCCCAAGGCCATGGAGGTAGCCAAGACTGACATCCCTGACCTCAAGCTCCTCATCTGTAAAGTGGGGGATGTTCAGACCCACCTGGTTGCATTGTTTCGTGGACTTGAGGGATTATGTCTGCAGGCGCAGCTGACACAGGGTCCAGCCCTTCACTGGCGCTGCAGCAGCCGCCCTTGTTAACGCTGCCCACGCTCTGCCCAGCCCCTGCGGTGCTCCAGCAGCATCTTCAGTGTGGGAAACATTTCCACCTTCATCTTGCTACAAGGGAAACTCAGGTGATGCATCATTATCCCTGGTTACAGATGACAGAATGGGCTCCGCTGTGGGAGGGGCCTCTGCTTGTAGGACTCCCTGCACCAGGTTTTCGTTCTTTTTTATTTTATTTTGAGACGGAGTCGTGCTCTGTTGCCAGGCTGGAGTGTAGTGGCGTAATCTCAACTAACTGCAACCTCCATCTTCCAGATTCAAGCGATTCTCCTGCCTCAGTCTCCAGAGTAGCTGGGATTACAGGCACGTGCCACCACACCCAGCTAATTTTTTTGAATTTTTAGAAGAGACAGGGTTTCACCATATTGGCCAGATGGTCTGGATCTCCTGACCTTATGATCTGCCAGCCTTGGCCTCCCAAAGTGCTGGGATTACAGATGTGAGCCACCACGCCCAGCCTGGTTCTCATTCTTTACACACACACAGCTCTCTGATTAGTGCCAGCAGCCACGAGTAATCCAGTTCAGTCAGCAAGTGCATGGCTGGGGCATCCAGGTTGAAGCCCAAGTGGCCAAACCACAGCCCACACCCGCATCTGCACCAGTCTCTCCTGCAGCCCACGCTCTCAAGGGCAGGCGGTTGTCTTTCTGCAGGACCTCAGCTCCTCCCTCTTCCCTGCCTTCCTTGGCAGGCCCTCCTGCTCCAGGCGCCATCCATCTACCTGCCAGGGTGGTCTTGGGAAGGATGGACTGTCCCTGTCTCACGAAGGGAGGCCAGTTTAACAGATGAAGCTGCCAAGGACACTGCCTCTTCCCAGCAGGGATATTCCAGGCACCAATGGAACAGGTTGGGGAGGAGAGTTTGGAACCAAGGACTCCCATGAGCCCTCAGAAGCCACCATAGAGGTGAGGATTTAATTGTAATCCCATCGGCTGGTGACCTTAGGCAAGCCTCAGCCCTCTCTGAGCCTCCGTCTCCCCTCTGCATAATGGGAGTAGTGATCTGTTCCCCCTGTCATGCAGGAAGGAATCTCCCCAAGGCTGAAAGTGGGGTGTTGGTCTCAACCATAACTGGCTCCAGGCACGTATACACACACGTTCACACACAGACAACACTCTCAGGTACACATTTACATTCACACACACAGATTTGCACAAACACGCACAGAGATTTGCACAAGCACACACAGGGCACAGGTACACACAAGCTGCTGGGACATACACCCCAGAGACACACACGAGGACTTGCACACTCAAAGACAAATCCACACGCAGGACGCACAGACATACACACACTCCTCTCTCCCTCCAGGGCTGCTGCCTGTTCACTCTGCCTCAGCACAAAGAGTGGCCGGGGCCACCTGCCTTCCTCTCCCCTGTGCCAGGAAAATCGGAGGGGGTGATCACTGCCGGAAAGTGCCTCATGCAGGGGCTCAGGGGCAGCAGGATTCACCCAGAGAGATGAAGGCACCAAAGCAGTGGGGCTTGACAGGCAGGGTGGGCTTCATTGTGGTTGACCTGCCCACAGCATGTGGAGATCCAGGCCTCCAGCCTTGACCCCTGCCTCGCCTCAGCCCAGTGTGGCATTTGCCTGCAGCCCTCCCCTTGGGAAAGGGACCACCCCTGAGGCCCGCCTATGAGTTGAGTGTGGTTTTGGTGGAGGAAAGGGCAGGAAGCTGCATCTGGGAAGTGGCTGCCCATGGCTTCCAGAGGCCTGGGTGGGTGACTCACCTCATGGCCAGATGGCTCCAGACACCTCTCTGGGCCTCACTTCTGCTTCCACCATTCAACACAGCCAGGCTGACCACAGACCTGGGGGGGGAGGGGAAGCTGGTCACATCCTGTCACCATGCCTGGAATTCCACCATTGGTGCTGCAGTCCTCTGTGGTCCCAAGAGAGCCCGGCAGCTGAGCAAACACACTGAGGCCGACATTGCCCATCCCAGAACATTCCCCAAGGCCTCGGTTTGCCTGCCAGAAAGATCCCAAGTCTGTGAGGGACACACACAGTGCATGTCATCGAGATGTCACCACACGGCCACGTGCCCCTCCTCCTGGCCCTCCGCTCTGCTCTGGACTGGTGGCCTCTCCAGGCTCAGCTCAGGCCCTCTCCCTGGCGGGTTGTTCTCCCTGAGCTCCAGATCCAATACCCAGTTGTCCTGAGATGTGTCCCCCGTGGGCACCCTGAGAATCCACTCTGAATCTTTCAAAAACCAAATCAAATCGTTCTCCTGTAGCAGCTGCCGTATCTCATAGAATAAGGCTCATCACCGAGGCTTGCAAGGCTCTGCCCATGATGAATGGAAGGGAGACAGGAGGTGGCTGTCGGTGAAGTGCCCGAGCTCTCTGAGTCCAGGGTGTGGCGACAACTCCAGCTTGTCTGGTTTCCTGTGAGATCATCCTTTCACCCATTGGTGATGTGCTCCCTGCCCAGTTTTCTCTCTCAATCTGCAGGAAAAGCCTGTAGGAAATGACTAAGGGGCGGGTGTGGTCCAGAATGAGTTGGGGTGTGGGCCATGGTTAGCGGGGCAGTAGGTAGGGATCCTGCTCTGAACATCCCAGGAGGAACAGGCCATGGGGTGGGCAGAATCACGCAGCGAGTCTTCCAGAAGCAATCGTGAATCTCCATCTTCTCCCGCCTGCCACCTGGGTTGCCAGGTAAAACACAGGATACCCAGTGTTTTGAATTGGAATTTCAGATAAACAACAAATAATTCTTTCATTTATTTATTTACTTATTTATTTTGAGATGGAGTCTCTCTCTGTCACCAGGCTGGAGGGCAGTGGCATGATCTCGGCTCACTGCAACCTCCACCTCCTGGTTCAAGTGATTCTTCTGCCTCAGCCTCCCGAGTAGCTGAGACTACAGGTGTGTGCCACCACACCTGGCTAATTTTTGTATTTTTAGTAGAGACAGGGTTTCACCATGTTAGCCAAGCTGGTCTTGAACTTCTGACCTCATGATCCACCCACCTCAGCCTCCCAAAGTGCTAGGATTACAGGAATGAGCCACTGCACCCAGTCTCAAATAATTCTTCAGTTATGTGTGTCCCAAGTAATGCATGCATCCTGTATTTTTCTTTGCTAAGCTGGCAAACCCACCTGGATGACCACATCTGCCTGCTTCGTGGCCTCTCAGCTTCCCCCCACACTCACACAGAAGGATCCTGTGAAAACCCAAGTCACTTAACCTCCAGCCACTCAGGCCCTAGGTGATCTGGGCCTGGCACATTCTCTGACCTCATCTCATCCCCCACAGTGATGTGCTGGTAAAGTGGCATGTCTCATTTTCTAAGAAAAAACAAAATATAAAAAATTAAAGCCCTGATTGTAGCACTGGCCAATTCCCTTGGTGTAAATATTCCTTCCATGGCTGATTGCAAGCTACCAGCATGACACTGCTGAAAGTGGGCATGGAAAGAGGTGCACAGGTGTCTCAGTGCAGGCAGGCTCCAGACTGCCCCTCTCTCCACCCGGGGCCTTTGCACTGACTATGCTCTTTGCCTGGATGTGCACACCCCCAGATCCGTGCATGACTCAGCCCTTCACTTCTTTCTGGACTTTGCTCCAGTGTCTTCTCCTGAGAGGAGAATTTCTTGTTTAGGATAATCCTATACGCCCCCCCCATCCCTGGCTAGCCCTTTGCCGGGCTTCATGTTGTTTCTTCATAGGACTTCTCAAAAACAAAAAAGAAATGTCATCCACTCCACTACTTCTCAGAGGGGGAAAATGTAGCTCTTGGAAACAAGCATCCTAGAACTGTCAGAGGTGCTTAGACTCAGCTACATCTAATGTAAAAAACAGAACTCATGGTTCTGGGTATGTGTATGTGTTTTTTGTTCGTTTGTTTGTTTTTGAGACAGAGTCTCGCTTTGTCGCCAGGCACCAGGCTGGAGTGCAGTGGCATGATCGCAACTCACTGCAACCTCCGCCTCCTGGGCTAAAGCAATTCTCCTGCCTCAGCCTACGGAGTATCTGGGACTACAGGCACGCACCACCACGCCCAGCTAATTTTTGTATCTTTTAGTAGAGACGGGGTTTCACCATGTTGGCCAGGATGGTCTCAATCTCTTGACCTTGTGATCCGCCCGCCTCAGCCTCCCAAAGTGCTGGGATTACAGGTGTGAGCCACCGCACCCAGCCTCTTTTATTTTTCTTAGAGACAGGGTCTTGCTATTTGCCCAGGCTGGTCTTGAACTCCCAGGCTCAAATGATCCTCCTGCCCCGGCCCCTCAAAGTGCTAGGATTACAGGCGTGAGCCACTGCGCCTGGCCCCAAAATGAAGGATTTTTAAAGACCTACAGTGTTTTTCAGAATTTGGCCAGCAATTCAATTTGTCTGTCTGCAAGTAAACTGGGCTCGAATCATGTCATCGTCTTCACTGTGGAGACCGCTGCTGATACTTACTAAGCCCTACTAATAGGGACCTTATGATCCTCATTTTCCCAGAAGCTGAGACTCAGAGAGGTTAAGCAAACAGCCCAAGGTCACACAGCCAGTGAGAGGGGTAGTTTGGATCGGAACTCAGCTCTGTCTGCTGGCTAACTCCTAGAAGAAGCTGCTCCAAGCACTTTCTCCTGTGAGCATCAAGGGTAAAGGGGGCATGCCTAACCCCTGAGTCAGGGTTTTAGAGGCCAGGGATTCCTGCAGCCCTTCAAATGACTTAACGGGAGAGTGAGATAGTCCAGGAAATGCCCTCTTCTCATTAATGAAGATCTTGAGGCCCAGAATATGGCAATGACTGGCCTGAGCTCACACTGCAAGTCGGGGAAAGACTGAAGATGGAAACCCGGGGCCCTGCATCTCCCCTTGGGCTCTGCCTCAGACCCAGACCGGGTGATTCTGTTATGCTGCAGAAGGCTGGACCCGAGTCGTCCCTCCCCATCTTAGCCTCTAGGCCCTCCCTGTGCCTGGAACCCGAGGGCCCAGAGCCCCCCCAGAGTGCTCCCCAAAGACCTCCACTAATGCATTCACTCAACAAGCATTTAGTGAATGATCCCAGTGCACCCACCATCCACTGCATATGCCGGGAGTTTGGGGGGGGACCAAGTCAGACCACTAGTGTGGAGGGGCTGTGACCGAGGGGCTGAGGAAGGCCAGAGAGAGCCCCTAGACTAAGTCAGGGATCAGGAAAAAAGACATTCCGGAGGAAGGGGCATTTATCTGGCTCTTGAAGTTGAGGAAGCTTCCAGGAAGAAAGGGTAGGAAGGACTTTCTAGCACAGAGGAACAGCATTTGCAAAGACAAGGTGATATACAGAATGCCCCTGAATTATACACATAAACAGTGGTTGATTTTAGGTTATGTGAACTTCCCCTCAAAAAATAAACACACAACATTGTTGATAACATCGTGTGCAGGTGCAGAGACCAAAGCAGCGCCATCTCAGAGGCAAATTCACCATGCTGGCTTCTGATTGACCCCAGTTCCAGAAAAGCCTCTAAGATTTCTACTTTACCGACTGTCCCTAGCATCCCTTCTGAAGCACGTATGCCCTTTCCCTGTAGGGTACCTGCCGTGGCTCTGGGGGTAACTGTGCAGAGATCTACCTGCCTTGTGACCACCTGAGACACGGTTTCTCTTTGTATTCCTCTATTAAATGCTTCTTTCTGCTGGGTGTGGTGGCTCACACCTGTAATCCCAGCACTTTGGGAGGTTCACTTTAGGCGGGTGGATCGCCTGAAGTCAGCAAGAGTTCAAGACCAGCCTGGTCAACAAGGTGAAACCCCGTCTCTACTAAAAATACAAAAATTAGCTGGGCGTGGTAGTGGGCGCCTGTAATCCCAGCTACTCGGGAGGCTGAGGCAGGGGAATTGCTTGAACCCAGGAGGTGGAGGCTGCAGTGAGCTGAGATCATGCCACTGCACTCCAGCCTGGGCAACAAAGAGCAAAAACTCCATCTCAAAACAAACAAACAAACAAAAAATGCTTCTTTCTGAGAAACCGGATTTGTCTGCCTCTTCTTCGACCTCTCAGCCCCTGTAGCTTCTGGTTTCCATAGACCTGCTCACCATAGGACTGAAGCCATACAGTACTTCAAGGAAGAGGGGAAGGGTGATGGGGGGCCCAAGGAATTGTCAGGGACAGGCCGCAAAGGGTACTGACTTGGCACCGTTTATGAAATTCAGCCGAGTGCCTGGCCTGTGCCAGGCATTCCACGCAACAAGCATTCCACATGTGGTCCCTCCGCTGAAGAGCCAAGAGTCAAAGACAGAAGAAGAAAACCTGTAAGGCCTTTGAGAGGAATGATTTGGGGACTTGGAGTCACAGGAACCCTGGTTCAAATCCCAACTCTGCTTCCAACTCCCTGTGATCTTGGGAAGTCGGTTTGTCTCTGAGTCTTGACTTCCCCATCTGTAAAACGGGGCTAGGAGCACTGGTCTGCAGAGTCACTGTGAGGAGCCCAGAACCACAGGTGCTCAGAACTTCGTGGGGTGTCAAGAGAGGGTGTGTGGGATTATTATTGCTACTGTTGGTCTAGCCGGCCGCCCTGTCTGCCTCTTACCTGAGACAGGAGGCAGAGCAGGATTCTGAGAAGTCCCCCTGCCCCAGTACCCAGGACGGGCTCCAGGAAGGAGGATCTGCAGACCCCTGCGCGGAGTCTGTATGCAGGATGCCTGCCCCTAGTGTGCACCCCAGGGCCGCCCACCCTGAGTCTCAAGTCAGGCCTGCCGGGCAGCTTCCTCTACTTCCCCTTCACCCAGTGACATGCGCCTTATGGGGGCGGTAGGGAGGGGCACTGGAGAGGTTAGATCTCCTTGGCCGACAGGGTGGACGCCAAACCCAGCTGGGGGACAAGGTCCAGGCCTGCCCTGAAGATGTGGCCACTGCTGCTGCTGTTTGGTAAAGAGCTGTGGGTAGGGGACCTGGGGAATAGAGAGGAAGAGAGGCTGCCATTCCTGGAAGGCCAGGGTCAGGGTCCCAGTTCTCTTAAAACCAGTAACCCGTCCTGGGTTTGAGCAACAGGAACTTGGGGCCAGCACAGAGAAGGCAACCGGCAGCAAGGGTCTCAGTCTTCAGCCTGCAGGGAGGAGCTCCACGCAGGTCTCGAACTCCCGACCTCAGGTGATTGGCCCACCTCAGCCTCCCAAAGTGCTGGGATTACAGGTGTGAGCCACCACGCCTGGCACATTTTTTAATTAAAGAGAGAGAGAGAGAGAATAGCTACAAAGGTGTGGAAGTTTGATATATATTATCACATTTAATCCTCACAGCAACCCTCTGGGTGTGATGAGGAACCTGGGACTCCACGAGGTTAAGGGGCTTTTCCGCAGTCACATCGGTCCACTGCAGGCAGTCTCATTTCGAGCGGGAGGGGCGAGGGCTGGAAGCTGGGCTGCAGAGGTCGCAGGGGCTGGATGCATGGTAGACCTGCAAGGCCCTGGGACCCGGAGCTGAGCTCGGAGGCCTCAATCCCCTAAGGTGCAGGGCCCAGGCCGGTTGAGGCCTCCAGCAAGGGCCTAGAGAAATGGCTTTGGCAGGCCAGCATCTTCCTGGACACCTGGTACCACTGTGAGGGGGCTCTCATCTCTGAAGAGTGGGTGCTCACAGGTGCCAACTGCATTGACAGGTTGCATGGCCAAGAGGGGTGGTGGGGGAGGAGCTCCCGGAGGGTGGCCCCGCAGCCTTTCCACCTCTCCAGCCTCTCCACCTCCCCTTTGCCTCCTCCCTCCACAACTGACCTTGGTCCCACTTCAGTGTGACCTTGAGTCCAGGTCGACTGCAGATGGACTCTTGTGAGATCAAGTCTCCATGGCAAGCTACCCTTGTCCTCAGCAGGGCCTGAGGGTCCTGGGTTTGGTGGCCTGGCCCTGGCAGGACTGGCAAGGCCTCCGTCGCTCACCAGCACTGTGCAGCCTGTTCCCCTGGCCGCCCAATCCCACTGTTTCCTCTTCCTGAGACAGCTCTGCTGGGCCCAGGGGTTTGAACCCTATTTCAGTAAGGGTGGGAGCAGAAGCCTGGGATGGTTGAGAGACTTGGGGGAGGCAGGTGGCCAGGGTGGAGCTCGGGACCCTGCAGGGGCTCTGGCCAGCTGCCTGGCTGCACCATGGCCATGGGCATGCACGGGAGACAGCTGCCCGGCTGTACCATGGCCATGGGCATGCAGGGGAGAAGGCTGCCGCTGACATCTGGTCTGCTGGAGCCGGCTTCCAGCCCCACCGCTGCCCAATGGCTGACAGCCCCACCTGCGCAGTGCACTGGAGGCTTCCCTGAGGGGGCTGCGTGGGAGTGCACCAGAGGACAGAGTTGTCCTAAGAGTGACGCGGGAGTGCGGAATGTCTAGGAGGACAGAGCTCAGGAAGGCATCCGGGGGTGGGGAGACTTGGCACAGGCAGGGAAGCTTGACAACATATGGTAACAACCAGCATGGCTGGGCTGGTGCAGGCCTGCTGGATGCCAGTCGGGCTGAGGGTCTGCCCCACCCGTGCTGCAGCGTGTCCTGCTGAGACTGCTGCACGTCAGCATCTGCAGAGACGACTTTCTTCCCCCAACCTGACTGTCTGGACCTGAAGGACAGCCTGCCCAATGGCTTCCAGTGCACCAGGCTCTCCACTGGGCCCCCTGAACTGGTGGTAATGATTCCAGCAGGCCCTATGCAAACCCCTGAGACCCCCTCCCCCGAAGTCCCTTCCAATGCCACTAGACTTGTTAAAGTTAGGCCTGGTCATCCTCCCATCCTATCCTGGAGTCTCCCATTCCCCAGCAACCAGAGGTCAGGCTTATTTGCACCCCTGAAGGCCACGCTAAAACTTCCTACTCCTTGGAGAGACTCCCCCATTATGTCCTCTGGAATGTGGGGCAGCCTTTGGTATAGCCAGGTCTTAAACTACTGGGAGCCCTCAATTACTCAATAATTATAAGCATTTTGCTGAAAACTAACTTTTGTGCAATTCTGAGCCTCAAAGGCCAAAGGGAGGAAAGTATTGGGTGAGACTGATAGAATGCATGGGAGAAAGCACTTTCACTAGAAAGAGACAGACAGAGGGGTGGAGGGAGTATGACCTCCACTCTGAGAGGGAAATGGGCCCTGTCTTGGGCTCTGGGTGCAGCACTTGGGCCCCCAGCCACCTGCCCCTAGTCCTCCTGCTCCCTCCCACAGCTGGTCTTGTCAGATGTGTGAACCTGGTTACCCACTGCCCGCCTCCCCCTGATCAAATATTTTTGCTCACCAAGCAGGGGGTGGTTCAGTGGGTGCAGGCTGGGCTGAGACTGCTCCTTTTCTCCCTCATGCAGGTGGCTGATGGGACTCCCCTAGTCTGCTCCCAAGCTGGCAGCTGGCTGCTGCAGGGTGTGATGACCTGGGGTCCCTGCTTGGAGCCTGGCCTCCGGGGAGTCTACACATCTGTGAATTCCTTCATTTCCTGGATCCGAGATAAGGTCTCCAACATCTCATTTGACGCCTCTGCCAACAGATGCTCTAGGGACTGGCCCAGGATAAGACAGAGGCAGTGAAGGTTGTTAGCCTCTGGAGTCCTGCCTGGGTTCGAATCCTGACTTAGCTACTGACCTGCCTTTCCATCTGAATCTCTTTCCTCCTCCGTAAAATGGAGATGTCTTCAATTACTCATTTATTCAAGAAGTTAGTAGTTGCCAAGTGCTTACTATGTGACGGGCACAAAGATACGAGACTGACTCAGCCGGCAGTCTAGTGAGGACGGCAAGCACTAGGCCGAATTATGACCGGAATAAACGTGCAAACACAAACCACGGAGGCTCTAAGAGAACTGGATCCACGTGTTCATGGAGGCTGTGACCTACTCGGGGGCGTCCAGGGGGTAACTGACACTTGAACGGGGTCTTGACAGATTCGTCGATACTCCCCTGAGCGCTGGCTGAGTGAGGTGCCAGGCGCCGCCCACTGCAGGCCTCAGTTTCCCCAGCTTCGCACTGAAGAGCGATGACTTGGATGTAATAATTCTTGAGGTCCCTCCCAAGTTTGTTTAATAAACTTTTTCGAGGGCGAGGGTCTCCAGGCCACAAGGGCGCATCCCCTTCACCTGTTTGGACCTTGCTTGACCCCAGGTGGGGAGCCTCTTCCAGCGTTAACCCGGGCAGCTATGGTCACGCCGCCCGCGCTCCGCGGCGCCTCCCCTCCGCATCCTCGCGGCGGGGCCACAGCGACATCTGGTGGCTGAAGGTATTTTTAACACTCGGCTTGCCGCTGGCGTGAATCAGGGGCGCTGCTCCCCCAGAACTCAGCTCTCTTCAGCCTCCGCGCTTCGTGGGGAGCCGGACAGAATCAGCGTGAACACGCACTCCCTGAGGTGCAATTGAGTCGCGCGTTAGGGCTGGCTTTTTCCGACAGTTCAACTCTCCCGCCCCAGGTCTCTCGGTCCTGGCTGCCCCAAGGACGGGTGGGGCCTCGGTGTGGAGCCCCGCCCCTCGTTCCCCGCCCCGCACAAGCCCTGCCCCCTTACGACGGCGCTTGCTAACTACGCCTGCGCGTGCTACACACACACACACACACACACACACACACACACACACTCTCACTCTCTCTCGCATGGCCTTCGCGAAGGTGTCGCTGCCAAGAAACGTGTCCCGCGCGCCACGCCGTCTGTTTCTAGGGCAACGCCGGCGTCTCTTAGCAACCGTGCGCGGCCTAGGTGGGTTCCCCCGGAACCCCTAACCGTGCCATGACGACCACAAGTCCTAGCGTCTTTCTACTGATGGTCAACGGGCAGGTGGAGAGCGCCCAGGTGAGCGGCCGTGGACCCCGCCGGGGCCCGCCCCCCAGCGTCCCCCGGGACCCTTCCCGCAACCCCGCGGGCTGCCCTGTGGCCCCCCCCAGAGAGCCACGTCATTCCTCTGAGCCTCTCCGTTAGGCGGGGGCGGGAAGCCAGCATTGGAGGGCTTGGCGCGAGGTTTTCGGGATCCTGAGTTCCGATGTGCAGGTGTAGAAGCAGACCTCGAGATGTCGAGCTAGTACTGAGGTCACACTCGGCCAAGCCTGTGGCCCCTCGCACGGATCATGCCCACTTGGTTGAGTTACTGTCAGGAGCCTCCCGGGGTGTAACGCGAGGAGCCGAGGCTCGGCCGAGTTTCCGGCGTTTGCTCCTTGTCCGGTGCCCAGCGACGGCCCCGCGTTCTGAATCCCCAGATCCTTGAACTCGGGTTCGAATCCAACCATCCAACGATGGTGGTGGCCTGGAATGCCCCAGGGAAGGTGTGCCTGTCAGGCCCGAGGGACAGGCCGATACTCTCCATCCCCCTACACTTTAGAGGAACCATTTATTGTAAACAAAAACCAATGCTCACCAAGTCCTCAAATATGTGCCAAAGTCAGTGCTCGGCATTGCTTTTTCTATCCTTACAACCTTGCCAGATAGGCACTACTAACACCCCCCATTTCACAGCCGGGGGAAACAACCAAAGGAACTGGCCTGTCTGGGAATTGAACCCACGCCTGTCTGGTCTCAAAGCTTCCCTACACTGTCCTTCCAGGTTGTTGGAGATGGTGTTTATTATTATATTACTGTGAGGTGTGACTGAGACGGTTTGGGTAAGGCTCTGATAGGGCCTGATGCTTTGTTGGTGTCTCCTGCCTTCCTGTTTCATCGGGGATACTGCTCTACGCTCCCACCCCGTCCGCCTCTGCCTTAGCCTCTTGCCTAAGACCGTCTCTCTCCCCCTCTCCTGTTCTATCCCATTAGGAGCTCTTGGCTGGGCTGAGTCACATGTGTCTGTGCTCTCAGCATCATCAACCCCCACACACACACACTCACACTCACACCGTTCCTCCCTGCTCTGCTCTCAGCACCTCCCCTCTTTTCAGGGCCTCGGCTCCAGCCTTGCATATGCCCTGTGCCTGATGGCTTCCTGGGTTCTCAGACCTTTCACTTCAGCACCATTCCCTTACACTAGCGGTCCTCAGCCTTTTTGGCACCAGGGAGTGGTTTCGTGGAAGACAGTTTTCCCACGGACAGGAGGTGGCGAGGGATGGTTTGGGGATGATTTGGGGACATTACCTTTATTGTACGCTTTATTTCTACTATTATTACATTGTAAAGTATAATGAAATAATTATACAACTCACCATAATGTAGAATCAGTGGGAGCCCTGAGCTTGTTTTCCTGCAACTAGATGGTCCCATCTGGGGGTGATGCGGTGAGTGACAGATCATCAGGCGTTAGGTTCTCATAAGGAGCGCGCAACCTGAATCCCTCACATGCGCGGTTCACAATAGGGTTCGTGCTCCTGTGAGAATCTAATGCCACCACTGCTCAGACAGGAGGCGGAGCTCCAATGGGGAACTGCTGTAAATACAGATGAAGCTTTGCTCACTTGCCTGCTGCTCACCTCCTGTTGTGTGGACCCGTTCCTAACAGGCCACGGACTGGTACCGGTTGGGGACCCCTGCCTTAGACCTCATCTGTGCCCAGCCCTGTGCCGGGCAATGGGGACACAGAAAGGCATGAAATCTGTTCTCTGCTTATGGTCTAGAGGAATTGACAGACTTAGGCACAGGCAATCATTGCTTTTATGGAGGGAAGCACAGGGCGACAGGAGCCAAGAGGAGACCTTAAACCAGCCTGAGAGTGAGGGCAGGCTCCCTGAAGGGTAAGTTTTGAAGTATGAGCAGGAGTTTTCCAGATGAAGAATAGAAAGGACAGATCAGACAGAAGGCAGAGCCTGAGCAACGGCCTGGGACTCTCCGTGGACTCCCACATCTTGGCCCTGAGCCTGTCCTCTGAACGCCAGGTCCACATCCCCAGCTGGCTCTTAGACCCAATCCCAGGTGCCGCGCGTTCAGAATTCCTCTTGGCTGCACTTGTCTAGCAAACACATTGGCCTCAGCGTGAATACCAGTTGACATTCCCTGTGCTTTTTTCAGTTTCCAGAGTATGATGACCTCTACTGCAAGTACTGCTTTGTATATGGCCAGGACTGGGCCCCCACAGCGGTAAGCTGGACTCAGGCCTCCCTTACTTACCGACTTCATGACTTTTGGGGTTTCTGAAGGTGTCATACCCTTCCCCTCCCCATTCAGAACCAGTTGAGAGGTAGACACCGAGTTCAGGGGACCCACACATGAGTGTTCCTGGTAATCTGGAGCAGAGAACACAGCCACGGTGGGACTCCCTGATCCATCCCCCAAGACCACTCACACGCCCTACCCTGTGAGCTTGCCCGGGGCAGCAAAGAGCAGTGCCTGCAGCAGGAGGCCAGCCCCGCTGAGCCAGCCCGGCCGTGGCTGAGCTGTGGACACTCTGGCCAGTCTGCTCACCATTTGGCCTCTCCTTAGCCAGTGGGGAGGACACATGTTCTTGCTGGGGAGAGGGGGGTCAGATAATAAGGAGTGCATATTCTAGGATGTCAGTGAGCCAGAAGTGCGGAGGGGGAGACCAAGCCAGGAAGTGACAGGGATGAGCCGTGAGAGGGAGGCCGCGATCTCACTAAGGCCGCCAGGGAGGGCCTTGCCGAGAAAGTAACTTTTGAGTAAAGACCTGAAGGAAGGGAGGGAATAAGCCATGGGGGAACCTGTGATAAATGTCCGGGCAGAAAGCAGAGAGTACAAAGGCCCTGGGGCAGGCACGCGCCCAGCTTGTTTGAGGACCAGCAAGGAGGCCGTGTGGCCCCTGGAGAGCAAGCCAGCAGGAGAGCGGCCGGAGACGGAGCAGGGAGGCACCAGGGCAGATCTTGTAGGACTTAGGTCAGAGTAAGGACTGTGACCTTTACTCAAACGGAGTGGGGTCCCCTTGGAGAGCTTTCAACGGAGAAGAAAGTGACCTGACTTACGTTTTTAGAAGATTCCCTGGCTTCTGTGACAAGGATAGACTGTGGGAGAGGGCAAGGGCAGGCAGCACAGTTGGCTTTGACAGCAATGCAGATGAGAGAGGAGGGCAGCAGCAGCGCGGTGGTGGGAGGGGGCCGGACTGCAAGTACACCCTGAAGATAGAGCCACCGGGTTCTTCTGATGGGCGTGGGGTCTGAGAGAAGGAGGAGTTAGGATTCACAGCAGGGCTTTCAGCCTGAGCACTTGAAAGCCTCTCAGTGAGAAGAGCAGACTGGGGAGCGCTACCTGGAGCTCAGCCTGGTGTGGGTTAAGGTTGAGGCGCCCACTGGATGTACAAGAGGAGGTGCTGATCCACAGTACAGAGGCAAGGACCAGGACGGAGACATAAATTTGGGAACCTTTGACATCTAGAGCACATAGAAAGCCATGAGACAGATGAGATCACCGAGTACAGGTAGAAGAGCCAGCCACAGATGCAGCCTTAGGACGGCACACTGGGAAGGAACCAGCAAGAGCCACCAAGCAGGGCCACATTGTGGTGGAGAGACCCAGAAGTCAGGGGAGGACAATGTATCAAGGAGGAAGCAGCTGTGCCAGGCGCTGCTGATAGCTCAAGTAACACGAGGACAGAGAAATGACGGTTTTGCATCTGGCAATGCTGATCATGGGCATTATTGGAGAAAACCCTTTGGTAGAGTGCTGGAGCCAACAGTCACATTGGAGTGGGGTCACAGAAGAATAGCAGGGGAGGGGCCCCGGGCAATGGCTCATGCCTGTAATCCCAGCACTTTGGGAGGCTGAGGCAGGCAGATCATAAGGTCAGGAGTCTGAGACCAGCCTGACCAACATGGGGAAACCCCATCTCTACTAAAAATACAAAAATTAGCCCGGCATGGTGTGCCTGTAATCCCAGCTACTCAGGAGGCTGAGGCAGGAGAATCACTTGAACCCGGGAGGCAGAAGTTGCAGTGAGCCGAGATCGCTTCACTGCCCTCCAGTCTGAGGCGACAGAGTGAGACTCTATTTAAAAAATTAAAAAGAATAGCAGGGGAGAAATTGGAACTAGTGAGTGAGGCAGCTCTTTGAAGCAGTTTTGCTATAACGGGAGCAGAGAATGGGTTGGTGGGTGGAAGAAGCAGCAGAGTTGAAAGTGGACTGTGTGATGGACAAAATACATCTATGTGCTTACCGATGGGGATGCTCGGATGCGGTGGGGGATGCAGGGGGAGTGCAAGCACTGCTGGACCATTTCCTTCAGTGGAGCAAGAGCTTGGGACCAGATCTAGTGCCCTCGTGCCTGGGAGAGTGGCTGGCCTCCCAGGGTTGTCACACACGCTACATTAAAGTACCAGACTTAAGAGGTACTCCATCATCTCTTAGTCCCCTTTGTTTGGAAGCTAGTGTCTTGGGAGAAGATAGCTGAGAAAACAGCCCTCCCAGCTGCCTGCTAAAGGTAAGGGGAGGAGCCACAGCAGCTTGGCTCTGATCTGACTCCAGCTGTCTCTGTCATTGTCCCTACAGGGTCTGGAGGAGGGGATCTCACAGATCACATCTAAGAGCCAAGATGCGCGGCAAGCACTGGTGTGGAACTTCCCCATTGATGTCACCTTTAAAAGCACCAACCCCTACGGCTGTGAGTCTGCAGGGGCCCTGCAGGGTAGGGTGGACAGAGCTTTCACACGGCACCCCCAAGACGGCCTCTGCCCACCACCACACCCAGCTAATTTTTTGTATTTTTATTAGAGACGGGGTCTCACCATGTTGGCCAGGCAAGTCTCGAACTCCTGACCTCAGGTGATCCGCCCACCTCGACCTCCCAAAGTGCTGGGATTACAGGTGTGAGGCACTGCGCCCAGCCAATTTTGTAATTTTAAATGCATAGTAGAGAAAAAAAGGGCTGAAAAATTAATTACCTAAGTATTCATCTTTAAAAATTTGTAAAAGAAGGCTGTGCATGGTGGCTCATGCCTGTAATCCCAGCACTTGGGAAACCGAGGCAGGTGGATCACCTGAGGTCAGGAGTTTGAGACCAACCTGACCAACATGGAGAAACCCTGTCTTTACTAAAAATACAAAATTAGCTGGGCATGGTGGCACATGCCTGTAATCCCAGGTACTTGAGAGGCTGAGGCAGAAGAATCGCTTGAACCTGGGAGGCGGAGGTTGCAGTGAGCCGAGATGGTGCCATTGCACTCCAGCCTGGGCAACAAGAGTGAAACTCCGTCTCAAAAAAAAAAAAAAAAAAAAGGCCGAGCGTGGTGGCTCACGCCTGTAATCCCAACACTTTGGGAGGCCAAGGTGGGTAGATCACGAGGTCAGTAGTTCAGGACCAGCCTGACTAACAAGGTGAAACCCCATCTCTACTAAAAATACAAAAAAAAATTAGCTGGGTGTGGTGGTGCGTGCCTGTAATCCCAGCTACTGAGTAAGCTGAGACAGGAGGATCACTTGAGCCTGGGAGGCGGAGGTTGCAGTGAGCTGAGATTGCGCCACTGTACTCCAGCCTGGGAGACAGAGCAAGACTCCATCTCAAAAAAAAAAAAAAAAGAAACTCACTCATGAACGTAGTTGCAAAACTCCCAAACAAAATATTCAGAAACTGAATTCAAAACTCCCAAATGAAATATTCAGAAACTAGCAAGATTAAAAAAAAGGGGGGGGGATAATAAAATACATCATAAAAAGTAGGGTTTATTCCAAAAATACAAAGCTTTTAAGGCACCCGGCATGGTCCTCATACCTGCAGTCCCAACACTTTGGGAGGCCAAAGTGGGAGGATTGCTTGAGGTCAGGAGTTTGAGACCAACCTGGGCAACACAGCAAGACCCTATCTCTTAAAAAAAAAAAATCTAAAATTGATCAGTGTCATTCACGACAATAAATAGAAGAAAAGTCAGAGTCAGGCCAGGCACTATAGCCCACACCTGTAATCCCAGCACTTTGGGAGGCCGAGGCAGGCAGATCATTTGAGGTCAGGAGTTTGAGACCAGCCTGACTAACATGGTGAAACCCCGTCTGTACTGAAAATATAAAAATTAGTGGCATGGTAATGCACGCCTGTAGTCCCAGCTACTTGGGAGGCTGAGGCAGAAGAATTTGCTTGAACCTGGGAAGCAGACGTTGCCATGAGCCAAGCCCGCACCACTGCACTCCAGCCTGGGTGACAGAGTGAGACCGTCTCAAAAAAAAAGAAAAATGATCATCCCCATAAATGAAGAAAACACATAGTAAAATTCAACATCCATTCATGATAAAAGCTTAGTAAGCTAGGAAGAGAAAGAAACTTTCCTAACCTGATCAAGATTATCTACAAAAAGCTTAGAGCAAACATCACTTTTGCCATTGAAATGCTGAAAGATTTTTCTTGAGATCAGCATGCTTGTTATCACCATTAATGCTGTACAAATAAAGAGTGTAAGAATTAGGAAGAATAAAATATTCATAGACAGCATGACTACGTAGAATTTCAAAATAATCCATAGATAAATTGTTAGAGTTCATAGACTGGCGTGAATCTGGATATAAGATCAATGTATCTTCACAAAAATCAGTTGCTTTCTGTATGCCAACAATAAATAGAAAATGGTATTTTTAAGATATGTTCTTTATAATAAATAAAATACAACTTGTTCTACCAGATAGCAAGCTTCAATTATAAATCACAATACGTTAGGCTGGGCGTGGTGGCTTGCACCTGTAATCCTAGCACTTTGGGAGGCCAAGGCGGGTGGATCAGGAGTTTGAGACCAGCCTGGCCATCATGGCAAAATTCCGTCTCTACTAAAAAATACAAAAATTAGCTGGGCGTGGTGGTAGGCACCTGTAGTCCCAGCTACTCGGGAGGCTGAGGAGAATGGCTTGAACCTGGGAGGCAGAGGTTTCAGTGAGCCAAGATTGTGCCACTGCACCCCAGTTTGGGAGACAGAGAAAGACTCCATCTAAAAAAAATATATATATACACACACACACACACACACACACACAAAAACACACATCTAACATGAAGGAAAATGTAATTTAAACCTACAATGAGCTACCAGTACTCACTCACTAGGACAGCTCAAATTTAAAAGATTGGTAATGCCACGTTTTGGTGAGGTGCAGAGTAGCGGGTATCAGACACCACTGCGGAGGGCGTGCTGGCAGCTTGGTGTTACCTTGTGAGAGGGAACAGACATGGGCTCTGTGCAGCATGCTTCTTGGGTGTGTGCCCACCACATGTGCACACATCTGTAATGTGCACATGAGTACCGCGAGCCTGCACCATGGTGCTCAGCTTCTAGCAGGGCAGCCTGTGTGTCCATCAGCACCAGAATGAACAGTCCCTGCGGCAGATTCCCATGCAGAATGTTAAATGGCATTGAAAATGGACACCCCCCTTTACAGGAAACCATTTGAGAAAATCTCAGAGTCCTAATGTTGGATTAGAGGCTGGGCACAAAAATTAACATATTGTATAATTCCTTTTGCATAAAGTTCAAAAAAAATTGGTAAAAGTAAAATACCAGGTTTGGGATGCATTCTTTGACAGTGAAGTCTTAAAGAAAAGTAAAGAGGTGGTTTCATAAAATTCAGAGTAACCGTTACCTGTGGTGGAAGGTAGTCATGGGAAGGGCACAAACCTCTCCCTACCATTTACTGAGCACTTACTATGCACTAGGTACTATTTCATGTGTCTTAGAGATGACGAAACAGGGGGCAGAGAGATTGGGTAACTTGCCTCAGCCGTGGCTGCAGGATCAGAGCCTGGCAGGTTGGCTCCTAGGCCTTCCCTGGGCCTCACCTGAAACTGGCGAGGTGAACTGGCGAGGTGAAAGCGCCTTTGCGCCTCGATGGCTACAGGAAGCGGGTGTAAAAACAACCACACCTATTATATTACCTATAATATTTCAAAGAAAAATGCCCAGAAATTTTTGGTTTTCTCTCTGACTTCTCTAGATATCCCCAAAATAAGCCCGTGCCACCCCAATCCCCTGAGCCTGCCCCCATCAGGAAGGGAGCACCCAGAGAGCAGAGGTCCTTAGTCTGCTCTGATCACAGCTGTGGCCCTGGGCCCAGACTAGGGCCTCTGGAAGTGCCTCCTTGTACATGGAGTGGCCGAGCGGGCCCTGACTCTGCACTGCGGAGACAGGGTGTGGAGTGCGTGCCCAGGCCTCAGTAGAGACACAGGAAGTACCAGGGTGGGCAGAAGTCCTCGGCACAGTCTGGGTTCCCATACCTACTCCTGTCCCCTCTCAGGTCTGCCACCTCAGGGCTTTGAGCTCAATCCTCTGAGCACCCTCAGCTGCACACTCCCTGTTCTCTGCCCTGCACCTCCCCCATGTGTCCTCACGTGTCCACCCCCTGCCTTGTCCTTCCCAAGGGCCACAGATCGTGCTCAGCGTGTATGGACCAGATGTGTTCGGGAACGATGTGGTTCGAGGCTATGGGGCGGTGCATGTGCCCTTCTCACCTGGCCGGTACGTCCTCACTCCGACCTGGGCCCTGGGCAGGGCTTGTCCTAGGACAGACCTCACCCCGTTTTCTGTCTTAGGTTCAGGCTGGGAAAGCTCTGGGGTCCCCAGGGGCCTGGGCAGCTCAGCCTGGTGGCGGTGGCGGGGGCGGGGGGCATGGGTGTAGCCTGTATTTGGGAAGAGAACCTCTAGGATGGGTGGTGTCTGCCACACACCAGCTGGGGTGGGGGAGGCAGTGGGCCCCAGAAAAAGAAAATTCCCGATGGACTCTGACCTCCATGAGACTGTCTCCCAGTGCTCAGCTCCGTGCCTGGGCACAGCGGTGTTCAGTTAGCACAGGTTGGATTCGTTAGCATTGGCCCTGACTTGGCCAATGCTGCACTGGCCTGATCTGAGTGTTTCTGCTCCCTGGAGGCTCAGAAAGCTCTGTGACGCAGCACCTCTGTCTGCAAAAACATTTGTTTCAGGCACAAAAGGACCATCCCCATGTTTGTCCCAGAATCTACGTCTAAACTGCAGAAGTTTACAAGGTGAGTTTCATACCATAACCCCAGCCCCTCCTCCTGATCTGTTGGATGAATGGGTGTCCCATTCTACCCCTCAGTTCGTGCCTGGTCGCCTCCTCGGATCTGTAAGCTGCTCCACCCACTGGGGACAAATAGAAACAGGTCCCCTGGGAGTGCTGAGTCACGGGGCTCCCTTCAGCCTCTGTTCTAGCAGCAGAAGCCTGGCTGATTTTACCCTGTGCCCTGTGAAAAATCTTTGTGTCAGATGGAGCAGAGGAAAAACTCTTGTCAGATGGGAAAAATGTTCATGACATAATGTGACATTAAAAGGTGGGAAACAAGAGGATACAGCAGTATGAGCCAGACACCTTGGCACAGTAATCATGATAAACGCCTTTACACGTGGGAATCTGTGGCCCGAGCTGACATTTGCGCTGAGGCTTAGCGTGGAGGGAAGAGCGGGGGAAGAACACCAGGCACAGGGAGGGGTGCCTGCCAGGCCGAGGGGAGCACGAGCTTAGCATGCTAGGAGAAGCCAGGACTGTGGCGTGGCCAGTACGTGGTAAGCCAGGCGGAATGAGGGAGATGGGGAAGCAGGCAGGGGCCAGGACACCAGCGCCTGCAGGGAGGGCCCAGGGGATGCCCGATGCAGCCCGAGCAGGAAGGTCTCTTACCCCTGCCCACATCCAAGTGGGAGCTTAGAGGGCCAGGTGGGCCCTGGCCTTCTGACTAGAGGCCCATTAGCACAGTTGGGCGGCAAGCCCCTGCCGCCCCCCAGCAGGTCAGTGAGGCACAAGAGGAAGAGGGAGGACTCCCTGGGTTCCAGCTGTGCCGAGCCTGGCCAGTATCAGGCTTGAGAACTTGCCAGAGCATGGCGCCTCAGGGCTGAGACCTCACTGAGCTCAGAACTGTGGAGGGAGAAACGGCAGGGTCTCCACTGGCTCAGCCTAAGCATTTGTGTGCCCACTGCCCCTAGGATCCCTTCTGGGAGGCCACCCTGTGGCAAAGGACTTCTTTCCCAGATGGCCTGGGCCAGCATCACCTGGAGGTGACAATCCCCATGCCACAGGCTGTCAGGGAGGCAGCAGGGCAGCACCGTCAGTGGGTTGGGGAATCCTAAAGGACTGGTGGGATCCGCAAAGCCATCCCAGCCGGGCTGTTCACCCTGGTCCACCGCCCACAGCTCCAAGGAGGACTTTGGGCCTCCAGGGGAGAGCTCGCTTTGGAAAGGGTTTCATAGCCCCTGTGGAGGGGCTTGCAACTGGGCAAGGCAGTATGTGCTTGGATTACAAAAACTGGGGAAAGGTCTGATTAGTGAAGGCCGTTCGATTGGCAGAATCTTCCCAAATGTGGAGGCTACTTGCTGAAGCTGAGAGCTCAGTCATCCCCCACCCCTCTCCCCACCCTCTCCCACATCCTCCGGCCTGGCCTAGGGCCTGCCCCGAACACTCTTGGCCCCTGGATTAATTTCCCATGGTGGCTGCTGCAGTTGCCCTTTCAGTTTCTGGTGGCCCCAGCTTTGCTTGGCTTGTGGCCTCACACTCCAGTCTCTGCCTCTAGGGTCACAGGGCCACCTCCTCTGTCTGTGAAATCTCCCCTCTGTCCCTTTCTGATGAGGGTCTTGTGATGGCATTTGGGGCCCCCCTGGATAATCACCACAAGAGCCTTGGCCTAATCACGTCTGCAAAGTGCATGTGACCCTTTTTCTCAGTAAGGTCACATGCACAGTTTCCCGGGGCTAGGATCTGCCATCTTTGGGGGCTGTTACTCAGCCTGCTGCACCCGCTCCAGTCTAGTCTTCACACAGAAAAAAAAAGTGTTCCTAAAACACCCCTCCCCCTGCAAGAACCTGCCCCACACTGTGCCTCTTTCAGGATGAACTTCAACCAGAATGCCGCCAGGCCAGTGGTTGGGCCCTGCCCACCTCATGGCCTCTGCCCCTTGCTGCCCATCTGCCTCAGTTCCTCTAGCCCTCCAGAACAGTCTGTCTCATCTCTCCCACCCCAGCCAGCCAAGCAGACCGCCCTGGCGCACCCCAGGAAAGAAATTCACTGGGGACCGGCGCTCCATACGTGAGCTCCGGAATGGGATCTGGGATCTGCTGGGCGTGGTGGGGACGCTCCCAGGCCCCAGTCCTCACACACAGCCCCCTGTGAGGTGGGTGCTGCGAGAGCCTCGCTCTCCCAAAGGAGAAACTGAGGTGCAGCGGTTGTGGCTGCCCTTCCCCTTCCCCTTGGGGAGCACCCACTGGCTTTCACTCCCTGGCTCCCTCCTCGGGGTTGGGGGCTGGAGGGCAGTGCTCCCTGGCTGTGGTCTCCACAGGCCAACCCCCTGCGGCGGCCGAGAGCCCCTTCCTGGCCTGGCCCCTCCGGGGCAGCCCTGGGTGAGTGCTGGTGCCCACCTCGGAGACGGAGAGGCCGCGGGGAGGGCTGCGCGGGGCTGTTGCGTCGCCACGGTTACCAGTGACCCTCGGGGGCCGGGTGTGATGTGGGGTGGCTCTGGGAGCCGTGGCACGGAGGAGGCGCGGCCGTGAGTCCCGGCGGGGCGAAGCCCGCGGCTGCCGGACCCACCCGGCCGGGAATAGTGCTCCTGGTTGTTTCCGGCTCGCGTGGGTGTGTCGGCGGCGGGGCCTGACATCCCCGGCCTCCCGCCGGCCCAACTGGGGCCTGGGGCTGGGGAGGGTGCATGCTGGGCCCGGTGGCTGCGTGCCGCCCCTGACAGGGCCTGCGGTGGGTGCCACGATTGTCCCCATGTTACAGTTGACAAGCTCACGATTCAGGAATGGGAAGTGACGTTTCCTGGACCCTAGGAAACGTCAGGAAGCAAGGCTGAGGAGCCCAGTTCTGGCCCTTTTGCCCACCCCATGGACTCTTTGGGGTGGGACCCCCCTTCTAGGGAGGCTGAAGGGTCACACTGTCCCCTCCCCCTCCCCCCACCTCAGCTGCTGTCACTTTTCTGGGATTTCCACCTGGGTTCAGGCAGCACCCCCACCCCAGAATCTCCCTGAGCTCTTGTTCCCAGTGAACCAAACCTATGGAAGCCGGAGATGGAAAAGCCTAACCCACCAGCGGAGGCAGCGCGGCCGCAGAGCACCTGAGGCCTGGCTAAGCTGTGTGACCCCAGCAAGGGACACCACCGCGCTGGAGCCCAGCCACCAGGAAGGCTCTGCTTCGGGCCTGACTCCTGGTGGGGGCAGGGTGCGGCTGGAGGAGAAGTGTTGGTTTCCAAACTGAGGAGAGTCCACATCCAGCGTCATCCATGGCCAGGAGTGCCTGGGTGCGGTCCTGCTCACCCATGTTCTTCTGTGTTCCCAGCTGGTTCATGGGGCGGCGACCCGAGTACACAGACCCCAAGGTGGTGGCTCAGGGTGAAGGCCGGGAAGGTAAAACTCCCTCCCCCTCCCCTTACCCCCAGCCCCCAGACAGGTTAGAGCCTCGGAGTGGGTGGGCCCAGGGTTGGGGGTGAATGCCAGGGACCTACCAGGCACCTGGGAGCTGGCCCACGAATGTTCCCAGATGAGGGCTGCTGGAACACAGAGGGTTTGTCATGTCTGCCTGTCCCCGGCTGCAGCTTCTTTCCCTCCCAGTGAGTGGCATGGGTCAGGCGCTGTTGTCCCCATTTTACAGATGAGAACGCTGAGGCTGAGAGATTCCCAGATCAACCTGGGTTTGTCTCTGCCCCAGCCCAGCCTGGCTGATGCTGCCTTTCTGTCCCTAGTGACCCGTGTCCGCTCTCAGGGTTTTGTCACCCTTCTCTTCAACGTAGTGACCAAGGACATGAGGAAGCTGGGCTACGACACTGGGCCTGCGGACACACAGGGCATCTCAGGGCCCAGCCCGCCCCAGGGCTTCCCCCAGTGAAGGCACCACAGGTGCACAGTTTCTAATAATGAAGGGCTGCCTTCTTGGAGTCAGCCGCTGGCCATCGGTCTAAAGGGCATCCTGGTGGCGGGAGCTGGGGCACACAGTTTTCTATAATAAAGTCGAATTTTCAGAGAGCCCAGGCCTGGGGCTGCCTTCTCTCCTGCTTAGCCCCTCCCCCCACAGGAGCTGGGGGCTCTTAGGCCTTCCCTGGCCCCATCTCCAGGGCTCTCCCCGTCCCTACCCCTTGTGCCATCGAAGCTGTCCGGAGCCCAGACCGTGGCCATCTGGGATGGGGGCTCTGACACCACCAGGTTCTGCCACTCACAGCTGTGTGGCCTTTTCTATACCTCAACACATTCATCCTTGAACTGGGCATGGCACCCTCCTTGGAGGCTTGGGGTTTAACCAGAATCACCTGCTCAGCCATGCTCTCAGCCACCAGCCTCTCTTGGCAAGGAGGAGAGAACCCTGCTATTGGGAGCTGGATGGTGAGGTACCCTCGGGATGGCAGACCCTCAGCCTGCCCACTCCCCCTCTCCACCCCCACTACCTGCAATCCCAGGACTGGGGCTGGAAACCTCCCAGAGGTGGGAGGCTGCCAGCTGGAGTCCAGCTTTCTGGCAGCCCCTTGGCAAGAGACGAAGGTGAGCCCCCTGGCTTAACACCCTGGCCTCTGAGGTGATCTGGGCCCCTCTGGAAGCAGAGTCCCTTCAGCATTACTTTGGGGGGCCCTGGGCCTGGGCCTCCCCCACCTTCACGCAAACCTCTGGAACCTCACAAGGCAGCCCCCGGGCCCTCTCTGCCCTGCCACTGAGCTTTCCTCTGCAGACATGGTGCCCCAGCCTAGATACTGCCCTCAGCAGGATCCAGGAGAAACCACAGGCTCGCCCATGTTGCCCCGGGCTGTTATGGGCACTTGCCCTGAGACCACCTGAGCTGACCGTCTTCTGCCCTTTATCTCACGGGCACTCCCCTGCCCTCCCCCCAACTCACTGTGCGTTCTGGGGCTCATGGTCTGTTGTCAGCAAAATTCCTGATTCCGACCATCTTCTCTGAATAGGAAGTTCCCTCTAGCTCTGGCCTTGCTGAAGCCCACTCAGTCACCTGCAGCCCTCTTAAGTGGAATCTTTTCCTCCCACACCCCATGTGCGGTGGGCTGAGACCGGGTGTGTCCTTGCCGCCTCACTCACCACCCTCTTCACCACTCCCCCCACAGCCACGCATATTTCTTGTTACTGGTGACCACACTGCCTCCGAGGGCTGGATTGAGGTGTCCCTCGCTCAGGCCAGGCTCTCCCTCATGTGGCGCTTCCCTGGGCCCTTCAAACCACCAGGCCCTCCAAGCCCCTGGCCCAGCCCCTTTTTGCCAGCTGTCAGCCCCTCTTTCCTTGCTTTCCTCCCAACCCAGTTTAGAATTCCTGGTCACCTGCATGCACTTCCCGGTAGTACCCTCCTGCCTTGATGCTCACCTGGCAGAGCCTCAGCCCTGGTGACAGCCAGCTGTTGGTCCGCCTGCCCTGCACCTGCCTGAGCCCCAGAGCCTCGGCAGCCCATGTTCCATCCACAGCCCAGGTCTTCGTTTCCTTAGACAACTCCCTCATGAGTTCTCTGAGGAAACATAGCTTTTGTCTCTTCAGACCTCCAGCACCCTCCCTGCCAGCTTAGCTGAGGCGCTCCCCTCCGTTCCCACAACCACCCCCACATTAGCTGCCTTCCTCACCTGACCTGAGGATGTGCCTCGGATGTGTGGGAGACGCGGTGTCTCTGGCTTCTCCCAGGCACCCCACCCACAAGGGGCTTCTTCCTTCTCCCTCCATCGTGAGCTTTCCTGCACAGGCTCCTTCATGTCAGCCTCCACACATGCCCCACGCGTGTCATGGGAGGACAGAGCAAGAGCCCTGCATCCCCCAGGCTGCTCCTGTCCTCTGCCCCATTTTATCACAATTTGCTGAGGGGCTGTCTTCTCTGTCCATGGCCTCACCCTACCCAGACCACTGGCCTTGGTCCACATCCAGGCGACCTGAAGCTTCTTCCCTGAAGCCTCCAGCCTGTGGCGTGCATGTTCGAGCCTCAGGCCCCATTCACCCAGCCTGTCAGCATCTGCCACATCCTCAATCACCCTCTTCTGATTATGTTTAATTTTTCCAATTTTTCTGAAAATCACTCAAATGTTTAAACACGGAAAAGCTGACATCATTTTACAGTGAACGCCACATACCCAGCACCTAGATTCTACCCTTACTGCTTTCCTGTTGCATGCTGCATTTTACATCTATCAGCTATCTCTGCTTCAATCCATCCTACTTTTAGTGCATTTCAAAATAAACCGCGGCATCAGGACACCGCCTTCCGTGTGTTTCAGCGCACTCACCATTAACCAGAATCCAGGCTTTAGTGTGTTCTTTTGAGGGGACATTTACATACAACAAAATGCATAACTTTTTTTTTTTTTTTGAGACTCTGTCCCCCACACTGGAGTGCAGTGGCAAGATCTTGGCTCACTGCAACCTCTGCCTCCCGGGTTCAAGCGATTCTCCTGCCCCAGCCTCCGAATAGCTGGAATTACAGGCACCTGCCACCGCGCCTGTCCAATTTTTGTATTTTTAGTAGAGACAGGGTTTCACCATGTTGGCCAGGCTGGTCTTGTACTCCTGACCTCAGGTGGTCCGCGTGCCTCAGCCCCCCAAAGTGCTGAGACAACAGGTTTGAGCCACCACGCCTGGCCCAGAATGCTTTAAGAATTCACAACCCAGCTAGGTGCGGTGGCTCAGGCCTGTAATCCCAGCACTTTGGGAGACAAGGAGGGCGGATCACCTGAGGTTAGGAGTTCAAGACCAGCCTGGCCAACATGGTGAAACCCCATCTCTACTACAAATACAAAAAAATGGCTGGGCACAGTAGCAGGCACCTGTAATCCCAGCTACTTGGGATGGTGAGGCAAGAGAATTGCTTCAACCCGGGAGGCGGAAGTTGGGGGGGGAAAAAATGCACAACCCAGCCCCAAAGGCACAGAATGAGCGTCACTGTCACCTCACAAAGCTCCTTGCATCCCTGCCCAGTCAAGACAAGAGATGATGCAGTGAGATTTAGAGGCTGAAGGCGTGAGTGCCTGAGAAGCTGGGCGGGGGGTGTTGGGCACGTGGGACCCCCTCCATGAGGACAGGCAAGGCAGACCGCCCCCAGGTCCACGCTCACTTGCTGTCCATGCTGTCAGCCACTGTCACAAAGTCACATGTTCACCAGATGATCTCCCTTTCTCCTGGCACACCAGAAGACTACATTTCCCAGGCCCCTTGTATCGAGGTGGGTCCATCTGAGTAGTTCTAGCCAAAGCAAAATATGAAAAGGGTGTTCACCACTGAGCGGGCGGACCCACTTCAGTGTCACAGGAGTTCTCCTCGTTCTTGTGCATGGCCCTCTTTGAAGCACGCGTTGAAGATAGCAGCATCATAAGGGAGGAGCCTGGGTCTTGGCATCCCCCAGCTTGCAGAGCACTGCCAGGAGTATCTCCATCAGGCTTTTTATGAGTGAGAAATACATATAAGATACTGTGCCCAGCCAACCAAAGCTTGGATTATTTGATCCTGCACAGCCTATTCTATTGCAAATGATATGGAAATCGGAAGTGGGTCTCTGCTGTAGCCAAAAAAAAAGACAAAAAACAAACTGTCATTGGCTAAGCAGCTGGGTGGCAGGCAGAATGAATACAGCTCACAGGCTGGGCAGCAGGACATCCGTATTATGCACGTACAAGACATCTGTAAGACTCTTGTGCTAACTTGGGAGGTAGGTTATGCATCCACAGAGCCACAGCTCCAGGGCAAAGGGATACGCCAGATAGGTTGTGCATGCAGTGAGCTCGCTATGTTGACTGCAATTTGGAACGCCAGCACAGTAAAGAGGAAAGAACTGGCTAGTTTGCAAGCAGAAATGAAAGGGAAAACAAAGAATCTAAAAAAAATTTTTGTATCAAAAGGTTGCAAAAGCAGTCTTTCTAAAACTCATATGAGAAGAGGTAAGATTGAAAATTGCTTTGAACAATAAATGCATAATAAAACTTCTCATCTGAACAAAATAACTTGGCCTTTTGGTAAATATGGAATTAAGGGAGTGGTTCTCCTATCATAATCCCAGATGGCCTCACGATAGCTACCATTAAGTTGAGAGAAGCATGGAGGTAAGGATATAAGGCCACTTATGTCTAGGAAAGAATTTTTTTTTTTTCCAGATGGAGTCTCGCTCTGTCACCAGGCTGGAGTGGAATGGCATGATCTTGGCTCACTGCAACCTTCGCCTCCCAGGTTCAAGCAATTCTCCTGCTTCAGCCTCCCGATTAGCTGGGACTACAGGTGGTGTGCGCCACCACGCCCAGCTAATTTTTGTATTTTTAGTAGAGACGGGATTTTACCATGTAGGCCAGGATGGTCTCAATCTCCTGACCTCGTGATCCATCCACCTTGGCCTCCCAAAGTGCTGGGATTACAGGTGTGAGCCACCACCTGGCCTAGGAAAGAATTTTATGTGCGTGCTTGGGATATCTATTGCTATTTAACAAACTACCCCAAAACTTTGCTGTTTAAAACCACTCTCATTTATCCCTCATGATCTCGTCAGGGACTGTGCTCAGCTGGGTGGCTGTGCTACACTTGATGCTGGCTGGGGCTGTTCCACCGAGCTGATCAGGATGATTACTCACATGGTTGGCTGTTGTCGGGCTCATCAGGGCCTACTGACCAGAACACCTTAGTTCTCTCTCATGTGGCCTCTCCCTGTGTTTGAACTTCTCATAGCACGACAGGTGGGCTACCAGTGGAACAAGCCAAGAAGTCGAGCCCTATGTGCAGGCGTTTATTAAGCCCCTGCTGCCATCATGCCACTGGCCCCATCTAGTCATAGGCCACGCCCATCAGGTGAGGGAGACCACAGCGGGAGACAGGGTCCATCAGGGGCCACTAAAGTAACACTCTGGCCAAAATAATGCAGTTACTTGCACACGGAACTGATTAGAAGCGCGAAGACTGTCATGTTTTTGAGGGAACTGTGCTTCTACAAGGCCCACGAGCCTGGACTGAAGCTGCTAATTCACTTAAAACAGGTCCTAACCCAGAACCGTCCACCCACAGGCAGTAGGTGAGAAAGCCGAGCTTGGCCCAAGAGCTGCAGCCAAAGGGATACAAAACAGGCCAGCTGTCCCCCACTACCTGCCCCCCCCATCCAACACCAGGGGGCAGGGGGCAGAGCAGGGCACCATCAGGTCCTTTCCCCTCCTCAGTGCAAGGCGACCTCAGTCTGTGCTGCAGCTTCCAGCACTGTAGGGGCATCTCCCACTCTCTGCTCCTCAAAATGGAGCTGGACTGTGGGTACTGACCCCTGCCCTGTTGTTATTGTTAGGGGAAGGGCACAGATCCCAGGTCTTTCTAGTTTACAGGCTGTGTCTGCCTTGCTGGAGAAGGCTCTGAACCCACAGAGCCCAGGACACAGGACCTTATGGTCTATGTGTGAGAAGACTGAAATAATTCTCTGGGGGTCAGAGAGTCCATTGGGACCGGGACTGGCAATGTTAACTAAGCCCATTTCCCCCACCTCCCACCTTCCGCCTCAAAGGAAGCCTGCACTTGCCCATCCCCGCCGTATCTCGATGGGGGGGCCGAGGACCTAATTCTGGCACTGGCATGGGTAGCAGTGAGGCACTTTCAGGCCTGGCTGTAAGAAATCTTCTATGCTTGACCCTTGTCCATTTGACCCTTCGTAGCCACCTTAAGGGCTGTCAGAGACAGCAGTATCTCAAGATGAAAGTGGCTTGGGTCCCTGAGTCACTGACTTCTGTGAGAAATAAACTCGTGTGAAGCCGCTGAGCCCTGGAGATTTGTTACTGCCTCGTAACCAAGAGCATCCCACACACCCTTCTTCGCTCGTATCCCCTGCACTGAATGGGCACCCCCTGCCACCAGCCCCTAGTCTCCTGGCTGTGAGTCAAGCTTGTCTGCTTGTCCTTGGGTACACTGGGAGCCAGGCACTGGCAGAGAGCAGAGGGCTACAGGGCAGCCCCAGGCCTCCCTCCAGGCTTGCCTCAGGACCTCCAACCCTTTCCACCAGTGTCTCCCAGCCGCCCCTGCCTCGGCCTGGCCTCCTCCCATGACCCGAGCACCACTTCTACCTCTGCTGCACGTGTCCTCCAGCCGCTGCCCTCCTCTGGTCGGCGACTCTGAGGCACAGGCCCTTTGTGTTGCTCAGCTTTGCACAGCAAGCCACCCAAGAACCAGTGGCTCCAAAAGGCCCTTCCTCTCCCAACACACAGTTCGCTGGGCAGCTCTGCACACTCCCTCCCTCTGTGGCTACAGCAGTGGCGGCTTCCCAGAGCAGCTCTTCGGCAGCACGGACAGAGGCAGAGCACAGGATGCCTCTGGGGACCCAGCACACTGTCACACCTCATCCAAAGCAGCCTCCACCAGTGACAAGGCCACGGCAAGAGGGTGGACGTGGAAGGGTAAAGGGCAGTGGCTGGCACTTCCCCCCAGGCCACCAGTCCGAGCACCTCACCAAGGGCAGGCCTCCCTCAAAGGCTACCTCCCACCCCCTTTTCCCTGAGGTGCAGGGGCAACTGAATGCCCGGCTCACATGGGCACTAGGCCTAGGTTGGTGGCCTCATTAACTGCAGATCCAGCTCCACAGGAATCGGCTCCCTCGTCTCCTACCCTCTCCGGCGGCACAGAACTGATACGGATGGGGTGGGAGAAGGACACAGCCAGAAACTGCATCATGATACAAATGATAAATTATATTTATACAGTAAATAAGTATCAACAGTCAACACAAGTTCAAAACCAGCCACCGGCCTCTGGGACTGAGGAACAGCTGGGTGACTTCTTCCACCACTGTGCCCATCAGGAGGGAGCACGATGGCACAGGTGCAGCACGTGTGGCAGTGGCCGGTGGCTTCATGATCAGTGCAGTGGGCAACAGGGACATGCACTCGGGATGGCCTGTGCCAGAAGATGGGGCAGGGGGCTGTCTTCTTGGGTCCTGGTGGCCCAGTGGCTGTCATGTTGGGGCCTCAAAGTCGAGTCATGAAGGGCTCTTCTGTTACAAAAGAATCACTGACCCCAAGTAGTCGAGTCTGGTCTACTGACCTGTAAGGCTGGCCCAGGCCCTGCACCGTCTGAAGGAAAGCACCTTTCTGGGCAAGCATCCTGCCTCCCATCCCATTGCACCTCCCCACCCTTCCCCTGGCAGATGCAACCAGCCACCAGCCTTCCCAAATGGCAGTAGGAGCCTAAGGCCCAGCCCCAGGCCTGCGGTTCTGGCAGAAGGTAGCTGGTCAGGAGCTCTAGACACAGCTCCTGGGGCTGGAGAGGGTGGCCTCAGGAGCAGCAGCACAGGTGGGTGCAGTCCTCACTCAGAGTCTGCATGTCCCAGCAGCCCGGAGACCAGTGAAGATCTCTCCTGTGCCAGTGCGAAGGGTTAGATCTTCTGGGACCAGAGAGGGGCTGGCAGGTGGTCAGCTGCCCTTAGAGCTGGAGGTGAGAAGTCCCCAAGGTGGAAAGTGGGCCAGAAAAGTCCACCAGGCAACCTGCCCAGACACAGGAGTGGGGGGAATGTCCCTTCCCTGGGTAAAAGCAAGTCTTTTCTGGTCTTTAATGCATGACTCAATACTTTTACAGTAGTAGGTGAGGTGAGGACAGCAGGAGTTTGGGAGAGGGATGTTAATATTAGTGCATGTTTGTTAAAAATCTGTCCCAGGTGAATGACTTTTTCTTCATCTCCAAAATACAAGAGAATTATTTTTAGGTCTGCAAAACTTAAAAATAATGTCTGGAGTTAGCAGGTAGGTGGATCAGGGCCAGCCCTGGTCCCTTATCCTCCCAACCCCCATCTTAGCCTAGGGACTGCTGCCCAGGGACCCGTGGGCACAGAGCACCCTACACGCCCTTGGGACAACTGCCATTTCCACATTTTTCCCATCTTTAGCCTGAGCGTGGATTAAGACAGAGGAGATCACAGACACACAAGGTTAAAGATGTTTCTTCCATTTCAGATTCCCATTGTAAACACAAGTCCTTGTTAATCCCTGCATGCCTTTCATTAAAAAAAGGAATTAGTTGATAAAAATTGGTGAGTCACATTCATACACTGTATTTTTTTCTTTAACTTTCAGGATGTTGGTATATCAGTAAGAAAAATAGCCTCTCTCTCAGGATATAGCCAAAAAGGCTGAAAGTCAATCCCTTTAGTAATTCACCAAAAACAGGAGTTAAAGAAAGGAAAAGGCAACTGGAGGCTAGGATTTTTTTGTTGCTGTTGTAGTTTTTTTTTTTTAAATAAACATCATCATCTATGTGTAATCAAATTCCCGTATTTTTTCCTATAAAGAATTTGCTTTAGTTTTTTCATAAGGCATTTTTTTTTGTCATCCAAACATCTCTTCCTTTTAAAATTTTCTCAGAGTTAAAACCATAAATAAGAGGATTTAAACCACTAACATGACATGTGCCGATAACTTCATTCAGCCAGACCTGGTAAATTCTATCAAAACTAGACAGTTAAATAAGAACCACGTTATAAAAATATTAGCCAAAAAAAGACTATTAGATAATTCTGCAAACTCAAATATGAAACTGTACTAAACAAAATATGTGCAAAGGTACACAAGCATAGAGCCGCGCTGGGGGTTATGCTCAGATTAGCTTTAAAGCTCGCTCTAGTGGATTTAATTCAAGAGTTGTCCACGGTGGTGGTGTTTACTTTGAACTCACACGAGTCAAAGAAAAATAAAATATGCACAACCACTTCCCCAAAAGGTCAGAGTCTATGGAGCCGGTGCTTCATCATGTCCACATCCAGGACTGCCTGGGGTGTCCCTAAGACTGGCGGGGGGGGGAAAACAAAGACGAGGCCACCGTCCCACGTCCTGGGTCAGGCAATGTCCTAGAGACCTCGGGCTGAGGATGGGGGGCAAGGGCAACACTGATGACTCCACCTCCTCATCCAAGGCCTCAGAGGAGCCCTGCCAGGACCTGAGTGCTTGGGAGGAGGTGGCAAGAGCAGGCCAAGCCAAGCGGGCCTGACTTGGAAGGTGAGGGTCTGAGGGTTGGGGCTGTAAAGACAGCCCTTTCATCAGGAAGCTGGAGCTGAAAAGCCCTAATACCCCTAATCCCCAAACTCCTGGATCCCGTCCCACAGATGAGAGTCCCTGCTCAGCATCCTCCAGCACAGCTGCTCTGGGCATTCCCCCTGGGGCGGGTCCCAGGCCCAGGCACTAGAGAAGGAAAGGGTTTGTTGTGCCAGTGGCCTGGGCTGGCGATGGGGGGGATACCCACACTGCCCACCATGTTCATTGTTGTAGGGCCCAGTGGGGTCAGAGAGGAACCACTGGCCCCCAGAGCTGGGTGTGGAGCTGTGGAAGTCATCGAGGCCACAGCCATGGACTCCACTCCTGGGCCAGGCCCAAAGGATGTGCTCGTCCCCCAGGACTGGGCTCCCCCGAAGCTGGTTCAGCGTCAGCGGCTGGGGCTGGTTCACCTGGAAGGGGTTAACAGGGGCCGAGGTGGCCGGTGCACCTGGGGAGACAGAAGGAGCAGCAGAGACTGAGCTGCCAGGGTGTGGCTTTCTGAGCTCCCAGGTCAGGAACTGCATGCAGATGTTCTGGTCCCTGCTGTGCCCTCAGAGTCCATGACAGTGCCAGCTGAGTCCATGGCAGACACTAGCAAATATCTGCTGACGGCATGAATCTGCACTTTAAGGATGAGGAGATTGATGCCGTGAGAAGCCAAGTGATCTGTCCAGCATTACAAAGCTGAACACGGCCATGCCAGGAACACACCCATCTCGCGACACCCGGGCTCCTCTGCAGGGCTGGCACCCAGGACACCTTCAGCAGTCATCAGCTGCCACTGCTCCCTCATTCTGTTCGCTGAGGGGAACATGGGACCTGCAGAGTGTGGCTCATGGGGCAGTGCCCACACTCACCCAGGGACCCACATGTGACACTGTAAAGGCTAGAAGTCCTGCAGTCAAGAAGCTGATGCAGCTTTATCTTTCTCAGTGTCTCCAGAACTTATCTCACACCAGAAAGCCTCTTCTTTGCCAAAGTGTGTGTGCTGCTGGCACCAACTCTCCCACGCAGCCCGGCACTACCTTGTGTGGCCTGGAGAATGGCCCTGGATGTCCAGCAGAGCTGCCCAAACCTCCTCCATCTTGGCTGCAGCTCCCAGGGACCATGACTGGTGTGCAGCCAGCAAAGTTGCCCTAGGCCTCCAGCCAGGTGCCCACCAAGAGCTGATGGACACAGATGACGACTGGAGCTCCTGCAGGGCCTTCAAGGGCTCTCTGGGCAGTGGAGGCAGGAGGCCTCCGGGGCAGGCACAGGCTCCTGGCTGGCTGAGGAGCCTGGAAGCGAATCTCGTTCCACCCGGGGGAGTCATCCTCCTCTGGGGGCTGCCACATCCTCACCCATCTCAGGACCTCAGGGTTGGCCAGGACCCAGGAACTCCACACGCCTCACTTCTGCCCAGGGGTCCCCAAACTCAGCCTCTCTAAGTTCAGTGGTCATTCTCCTCTGCAAGGTACTGTCAGGGGCGGTGGCCCAAAATCCTCAGACCCCTGCATCATGGGGCCAGGCCAGAGGCTGAACACCTGAAGGTGACACAATCCTGTACTGGGGGAAGCCCAAGTCCTTGGGGAAACCCATGAGGAAGGGGCTGGGGGGACTTCCTAGAAGGGGGTTGTCTGAGCTGGGTGTTGAAGGATGAGCAAGATGCTTTCATTGGGAAAGAGGAGGGAGGACATTCCAGGCAGGGGGAACTGAGTATGTAACTGCCTGGGCTAAAGAAAGGGTTCTGTAGGCTGAGGGGTGCCAAGGGGCTTGGTGTCATGAGGGTTTGATGCACACGGGGACGGAGGAGGAGGGTGAAGCCAGGCCATAACGGCCCTGGATATCCAAATGAACAGCTGGGGGCTTGTCCAGCAGCCAACATGGGACCCTGAGGGCGGAGGGCAGACTCTGGCACCAGGAGTGGAAGTGAGAGACCTAGAGGAAGGTTTGTACCCAAAGGCTAAGTTACATTTTCCCTAAGAGAGACGTGCTAGGCAGCCTCTTCCTCACCCACCCAGCAGCCCATCCTACTTCACCTGTCTTGGAACTGACACACCCTCTCGGGTCTCCTTCCTGTGGGACACCAAGGAGCCTGGAAGCTAATCTAGGTCCAAGGAGCAGCTTCTGCTTGGTAGCCTCAACTGAGAGGAGACGAGCTGTTTCCAACCCACACCCTCCCCGCAAACTGAACAACGGCTTCCACACCCCTCCCCATGTGGCCCTGGAGAGGGTGTAAGTGCTAATCTGGAGTTTCCGGCTAGCCCCCACCCTTTCCCCCCCCCCCAACCCCGTCACACAGTGGGAGGAGGCCCTGAGAGGCCTGCTGCACACCTATTCTCAGGCACAGCAAGCAGCTGGATGAAGCCTGGGATGAGAGCCTACCTGGTGCCAGGAAAGGGTTGAGAGACTGGGCCGGTGGGGCGGGCCTGGTCACCAGCGAATCCAGGTTCACCAGGGCTGCGTTGGGGCCCAGGAAGGACTCAGGTGTTTTCCGAGCACTGCTGGGCTTGCTTGAGGTGACAGTCAGGGGTTGAGACTCAAAAGGGTCAGGGCTGGTAGTTCCATTGTTTTGGGATGGCAGAGAGGTCACAGATTCAGCTACGAGACAAGGACACATATGGCACCGTGAGTGTGGCAGGGACCGCCTAGACTGTGTACTTAACATAAAACATGGCCTCCTGGGGGGACATGCCTGCCTGACGGCGCTGTGTGAAGATACACAGCCAGTCATGGGCTGGATAAATCACGTGTCCACATAGCCAAACACCAGAATGAGGGACAGAAGAATACCTAATGATGAGCAAAGAACGCTTTATCAAAATACTAAGTGGGAAAACAGCAGGTTACATAAGAGTGTGTATATAGCTCAATCCTCCAGAATACTAAGATGCCATTTTGGGTTGGAGGCTATACATCGGCACTTTTTTTTTTTTTTACATTTTCCATTTACTAAATTTTCTACAATAAACATGGATTTCTTGATAGTAAAAAGAAAGCAGATTTTTTTTTTTTTTAATTCAGCCCGTAAGGTGACACAGCATGTGCTGAGACAGGCCGGTAGGAATGTGACTACCGCAACGGGGCATTCACGGTACGGGAGTTCTGAACGACAGTCTGTCTCTCACTCAGTGACTGCATTTCTAGGAATCTGGTCTAAGCAAATAATGCAAAATGTGAACAGGGTTGTAAACATGAAGGGCTTCACAACAGTAGCACTTACAGCAACAAAACCTGAAATCAACCTAAAATGTCCTCCCCCAAATTAATGAACTAATTATTGCTGAGCCATACAAAGAGATAATATAGCAACAAAATATTTTAAATAAATTTTAAAGTCATGAATCTTTTAATTCGTAACAGTTGAGGCAAGGGGCAGGACAACGCTAGAATAGGAGCTGAGCAAAAAAGACTAAAAAAAATCCTAAGAGCTCAGAAATAAATACTGGAAGGAAATAGAGTAGCTGCTTCTTTCATAAACTTTTCCCTTTCCCAAATTTGCTACAATTTAGAAATTCCAAATCGTATGAGTCCAAATTTCGCTAAAGGATTTTCTACAACTAGAGATTTTCTTTCTTTTTTTTTTTTTTTTTTTTTTTTGAGACAGGGTCTCCCTGTGTCGCCCAGGGTGGAGTGCACTTAATCACGCCACTGCACTCCATCCAGCCTGAGCCATCAAGGGTCACTGCAGTCTCAATCTCCTGGGCTCAAGGGATCCTCCCACCTTAGCCTCTTGAGTAGCCGGGACCACAGGCAGGTGCACACAACCACACCTGGCTAATTTTTTATATTTTTTTGTAGAGATGGGGTCTCACCATGTTACCTAGGCTGGTCTGAAACTCCTGGGCTCAAGCAATCCTCCCATGTTGGCCTCCCAAAATGCTGGGATTGCAGGCGTGAGCCACTGCACCCGGCAGGGGATTAAATGTTTCAAAAGCTGACATGTAACAATGGCCAAGCTGCCTGGTCACTGAGGCACAGAGGGGCAGGCAAGGACAGGTTAGGCCTGTACTTTGGCCTGCAGAGAAGACACATGGAATCTTATTAATGCAGCAAAGGAAAGATCCAGAAAAGCAGCACATTCTCAAAGCTGCCTCTGGTCTCCCAGCTGGGAGCTCCTGAACTGAGATGGGTTGGAAGTCAAAGGGGTCGAGCGAGGTTCAAGGGTGTCACACCAGGGTCCAGCCAGGCTTGTGGCTGCAGTTGGTGGGGGAGGGCTAAAGAGAAGGAAGAGACTGGGAGAAAGGTGATGGGGAAATGGTGAGGACAAGCAGCAGAAGCCGAGAGGAAAGAAAAAAGAAAGAAGTTGCCATGCATGGCTGGGAGACGTGGCCCAGAGATGGACAGAGACTGCCACACTCCAGTCCAAATAGGGTTTGTGAAGAATGCATCCAGGCCTTCTCCCTCTGCCCCTCCAGGCCCACCTTGGCCCACAGACCCCTTCTTTCTGCATCCACCTGATACCCTCCCATCCCACAGGCACACAGAGGAGAAAAACAGGTCTGCAGACTGGACTGTGGATCTGCTCGGCAGGAGCTGTCCCCTGGTCAGATGGGAGGTGACAACACAGGGCAGAGGCTGGCCCCACTGATGCGCAAAGGTGGCTGTCTGGGGAAAGGAGGCCCTCTGAGGAGTGGAAGTTGGCGGGAGGAAGGTGAATGGAAATGCTGGATACGGCTGGAGGTGAGGCCCACTCTGAGCTGGGGAGGCCAGGGCTGTGGAATCTGCAGGAAGCCTTCGAGCTTCCTAACCTGGAGACACAGTCCTGGGGGACTCTAGCTCATGATTTTTAACTGTTGATATACGAATTCTTAGAATTAGAAGCCTCAGGCTCCCAAGATCAAAACACAAAGAAAATGCAGGAAGTTGAAGGGTTTATTACTTCTGTAATAACTGAGCTGGTCAAATGCACGGAGGATTACAGAAACCATCATCACCTGTACATACCTGTTTTTTTTGAAGTCCGAAGGTTGTCAAATTCAGAAAAGTCGTCTTTAATTGTACCATTCAGATTACTGAAGAGCTCAAAGGACCCTGGGTGGACACAGAGGCCAGTGACTGGGGGCACCTCACAGGACTTCGTGGCAACTCCACTGCCCAGTGCACACCCTCAGGGTGGGCTGGCAACAGGGGCCTCTCCCCCGCTTACCCCGCCTCATGGAGAATTCTGAGAGCCAAAGAGGGCAAGATAGGCTCGGGTCACTGGAGGGCTGGGAGGGAGACAGGGAGCCTGGCCTCCCAGTACAGGATGTGGGATGCCCACCTGCTACTGCTTCCACCACCCCCACCCCAAAAGGGAAGGGGGTGCTGGCAGTGGTGGAGGTACATCAAGCTGGGTCTGGTTTCTTGGATGAGGGTCTACAGGAAGTCACCAGAAGGAGTGCCCAGAGGCCAGCGCCCAGGCCCCCAGGGGTGAAGACAGGAGCCGCAGGCTGTGGGCCCAGGGCAGCCTCCGCTCACAACACCCACTTGGAATCCCCCCCTCAATTTGAAGGAGGGAGGTGCTGATGCACAGAGCCTGGGAACTCGAAGCTCTCATCCTGGGGTCCCTGGGATCTGGCAATCAGTAAAAAAGGCGAAGGGGGGAGGAGGGGGAGCAAATGGGAGCAAAGCAATAGGGCGAACGCTGAGGACCAGGAGTGGCTGCAGGGCCCATGGGCTCTCAGAGGCCAGGTAGTAAAGTGGGTTGGTGAGGGGCTCACCAGAGGCAGACACGGGCTTGGTGGTGGAGACTGCGCCCCACGCGTCAGAAGCTGTTTTCCCAGCACTGGAGGCAGGCTGCTGCGAAGCTGCCCAGGGGTCCGAGCTCTTCGGGACAGATTGTGTGCTGGCTCCAGTGGGCGCCCCCCATGGGTCAATGGAGGCAGCTGGCTTGGTACCTGTTGGAAGTCAGGGTGTCAGGGCTCAAAAACGCCTGAGGGTCTGGGCAGCTGGGGTGAGAAGGGAAAAGAATACTGAAGGCCACACCAGGGTCTGTGTCCTGTGTCAGGTGAGACAGACCTCGAAAGGATACTGTCCCATGCCAGCAGAGGGACACAGCTGGGGCCCAGGGCCAACAACCCTGGGAAGGGAGCATGCTAGGCCCGGACGGCCCAGGATAGCCTCTCCCTGTCCTCCGGTAATGACCAGAGGAAGCAGCTGAAAGAGGTCCTCTCCAAGCTCCCCACCATATAGGGGGCTTGCAAAGGCTCCTGAGCTCAATTCCACTTCAATGGACTATCTGAAACAAGCCTATCTCTCTCCCCCACAGAATCCAGGCTCCCTCCCCCGACAAGGGGCCCCAAGCAGCCCGCCCAGCTCAGCCAGGCTCTCTAGAGGCACAGAGGCATCTTCTCCCCCACATGCTTTGAGTGGTTTCTGCTTTCTGACAGAAGCGTATATAAAATGGATTAGTCCTGTATAAAAAGGAATAAAACAGCTACATACTCACCACCCAACTTATGCAATAAAACTTTTCAAACAGGGAGTGACAAAATCAATTTAGTGGGTCACGACTGGCTTAAAAAAAAGAACGGAAAAAAATAAAAGAAAAAAACTATGAAAAAATAAGAAAAAACAAACAGAATCTACAACATCTGAGAGCATCTGATGTTCAGTGCCAGTGCTATGCCGTGCATCTTTCACTTCTGTGTAGACACGGATTTGTGTATATATGAGTACAGATAAAACCCCCATCTCCTTCCTTCTGGTGGAGCGCTGCAAGTGTTCAGACACCACTGCTCCCTCTCAGGGACCACCAAGTGCCTCCCAATGACATTCCTACCCCAACCATCATGAACTGTGTATTAGCCTTTCTCTTTTTTCCTTCTAGTTTATCCTATAAGAATACCTTTAGTTAGCTGTGCATATTTTCTGAATACACACACACATACATATTATGTATATGTATGTGTGTCTAAGTGTATGTGTGTGTATTTATTACAGAGTCTCATCTGTCACCCAGCCTGATGTTCAGTGGCACAATGACAGCTCACCGCGCCTCCACTCACCATACTTAAGTGATCCTCCCACCTCTGCCTCCCAAGTAACTGGGATTACAGTCTTGTCACCACGCCTGGATACTTTTTTTCTAACTTTTGTCCAGACGGGGTCTCTGTTGCCCAGTCTGGTCTCAAACTCCTGGACTCAAGCGATCCTCCTGCCTCAGTCTCACAAAGTGCTAGGATTACAAGCGTGAGCCACTGTGCCAGGTCCCTACTTTCTGAACTTTATATGAATAGAAGCATACTGTATACATTCCTTTATGGCTGGCTTTGTTCACTCCACATTTTATTTGAGAGAGTCATCTGTGTTGAGGTGGAGCTGGAATTTGTTTTGCTCCATTCTGTGAAAAAAAAAGTCACAACGGATTCCTCTGTTGAAGGACACTCACTTGGTTTTGCTGCTTATTCTTGTTCACGTGCATACGAGTTGCTGGGTCATGGGTACCTCTGCCTTCACTGAGGAATGCTACAACTATTTCCACATGGTGTTACGAGTTTATGTTCCCTCAGCAGTGGGCGCCTCACAACCCAGGAGTTGCCTCATAACCTCTCTGATGCTTAGTATTAGTTTACTTTCCCAGGTGTACTAATCTGGTGGGTTGAAAGGTTATTTGATTGTGGTTTTGATTTGCATTTCCCTGTTCTTTAATGAGGCTGGGCATCTTTTCGTATATTCATGGGTCACTCATGATTCCTCTCCTATGAGGTGCCTGTTTGAGTCTTTCTTTTCCCGACCATCCCTTAGGGTACCTTATTTTTACCTTATTATAGGTTACTTTAATATCTTTTGGTGAAATTAATCTTTTTAATTTTACCCTTTATCTCCCACAAGAGATTTGTACAACTTTTATAAGATTTACTCCTAGTAACTTAGTATTATTCCTAGGAACTAGTATCTTTTAAAATTTTCATAACCTATTTATTGTTATGTAAAGAAACAATTTAATTTTGTAAACTCTTTTGTACCCAGCAATCTTGCCAAACTGTTAATTAGAAGTCATTCCAATTATTGATTCTAATAATTCAAATAACTCTTAATTCTAATAACTTATCTGTATAAATTTCTTCATATTTTATGTACAATCTCATCACCTGCAAATGATAATTGTTTAGTGCCTTCTTTCTAGTCCTTTATACTTTTTCTTTTTCTTGCCTTACTGCACTGGCTAGGATCACCAGTCACATCATCAAGTAGAAATGCTGGTAGTCAGTATCCTTGTCTTGCTCTTGATGTTACAGGATCAAAAATTTTCAGTATTTTACCATTAAGTTCAATGTTACCTATAGGCTTTTTTCACTTTTAGAAGCCCTTTAACAGGTTATAGAAGTTCCCCATTATTCCAAGTTTGCGAGAATTTGGAAATTAATGGCTAATAAATTTTGTCAAATGGTCTCTGTCTCTACGTAGATGACCACATTTTTTGTTTTAATCTGTTAATATGGTACATTTGTAAATTTTCTAATGAGTTGGTCCTTGCAAACAAAATTCTTCATAACGTACTACATCTTTTAAAATATTTCCCTGGTTTGGGTTTTGTAATTATTTCTTTCCTTAGGATCTTTGCATCTATATTCATAACTAAACTGGCCTAAAATGTTTGTTCTCACACTGCACTGTCCTTGTCTAGTGTTGGTGTTAGGGTTATGCTAGTCTCATACAAAGAGTAGGAATATCCTCTATTTTCCTGTTCTCGAACGGAGTTTGTATGGAAGTGGAATTGTTTCTTTAATGTTGTTAGTACTTACCAGCAAAACCTTCTGGGTAGATTTGCAGAAGGGGAGGATTTTTAAATACTGATTCCATACCTTTCATGATTACAGAAATATTTCTATTTATAGGTTTTTAAAATTATTCTTCAGTTAGCATTACTAAATTTCCTTAATTTTATCCATTTTATCTAAGGGTTTGGATTTGTAAGCACAGAGCTGACCAAAGAGCCAACCTCTCACTCAACATGAAATCTTTTGTCTTTTTTTTGTTTTGTTTTGTTTCCTTTTTGTGGAGAATGGGGTCTCGCTATATTGCCCAGGCAGGTCTCGAACTCCTAGGCTCAAGCTATCCTCCCACGTCTGCCTCCCTAAGAGCTGGGATTACAGGCGTGAGCCACAGCACCCAGCACTCAACATGAAATCTTGTGCCTACGTTGTTTCATTCCTAATGCTGTTCATGCCCTTCCTCTTTTTAAAAAATTAATCTTGCCAGAAGTTTTTCTATTCCTCTTTTCAATTACTGACTTTTCTTTATGGATACTATTTTTTTTTTTTTTTTTTAAAGATGGGGTTTCACCATGATGGCCAGGCTGGTCTTGAACTCCTGACCTCAGGTGATCCACCCACCTCAGCCTCCCAAAGTGCTGGGATTACAGGCGTAAGCCACTGCGCCCGGCTCTTTATGGATACTATTACGTGTTTACGTTCTTTTCATTAATTTCTATCTTCATCCTTATTATTTCCTTTTACTTTATGTCAGTGTAACGCTATTCTAACCTCACGGTATCTTTCTTCTTTACTAATGTTAACATTTAAAGCTATAAATTTGTTTTACGATTGCTTCAGTTGTCCCACAAATTCTTATTATTACAATATATTATTATTTGGTTCTAAATATATCTGATTTTCATTATAATTTTTTCTATGACTCGAGAATTTAGAAGTGTTCTTAAAATTACAGGTGTATGAAGTTTTTCTGCTTATCCTTTTGTTAACTGATTTCTTACTTAAGTGTATTGTGATTAGAAATTGTGTTATATGTGATACCAATTTTTTGAAATTTGTTGAGACTAGCTTTTCTACCTAGGACATCATCAATTTTTTCCAAGTATTCTGCATGTGACTGCAAAGAATGCGTATTCTCCAGTTGCTGGGAACAACAAATTCACAAGCTTGTGGACTGTGCTGCTCAGATTTTCTTATATCCTTATTACTTCTGAATTGTTCTCCCACATTACCTCCCATTTCCGATGCTCTTCACTCTGTCCTGAAGATCTGAGATTCCATCTGGTTTTCTCTCCTAACAGCCTAAGGAACTTCTGTTAGTATTTCTGTGGTACAGATGTGCCAGCCACGAATTCTCTTAGTGTTTTATTACCAGGAGATGTCACCCTTTCATCTTCATTCTTTAAGAACACCTTCACTGAATACAAAACTCTGGAGGTTGGCAGTTTTTGTTGCTGTTGTTGTTTCCAAATTTAAAATATCTTTTTTAAAATTATCGATTCTTGGAAGAAGATGATTTTACTAGCAATGGCTTTCTAGGTTGACTGTTTTTCTTTCAGCACACTGAAGACTCTATGCACCTCGGACATCTACTGTTGCTGTCAAGAAGTTAGCTATCCATTTAGTTGCCATTTCTTTGTAATGAATGGCCTGTTCTCTGTAGGTTTATCAAAGGTATTTTCTTCTTCTGGTGTTCTGCAGTTTCCTGATGATATGTCTAAGTGGGGATTTCTTTATCTTGCTTAGGATTCACTAGGCTTCCTGGATCTGAGAAGTAGCATCTCCAAAATTCCTGAAAACCCTCAGTCATCTTTTCAAATATTAGCTCTTCTAAAACCCCAAGCAGATAAGTGTTAGATGTCTTCACTCTGCTCCCATGTTTATCCCGAGCCACACTGATTCCCAAATGCCTGGCACCTTCTGGGCCTCTCCAGCCCTCTTATTTTCTCTTCCTACCTTCTCTGACTCCTCTGGAATCCTCCCCTTGACTTTCTTTTAGACCCCTTATCATATAGCACCATAACTATTACTTAACTCTGAGTCTCCCACGGACTGTGAACTCCCTGAGGTGACGGCTACCTCCAGCCCTGGCACCAGAAATGAGGGTGGCACCCAGCAAGCCTGTGACAACCTGGCTGAGCTCTGAGGCTTAGAGAAAGGCAGCAGAAGGTGGCAGTGACATGTCAATCTCAGAAGACTAGGGAATGCTCCCCTGAGCCTCCGAGAGAACTAGTCTCTTTGTTCTACTGCTCAACAATAGACAGGTAAAGAGGAGACTCCTTGGCTTTCAAAAAGATGAACCAGATGCTAGCCATTCTACATGTAGCTTCATGCCTTCTAGTCTCTGAAATGCTGAATGGCTTTGATAAGGGCCTATTAAGCCACACCAACCACTATCTTTTTTTTTTTTTTTTAAGAGACAGGTTCTTGCTTTGTCACCCAAGCTGGAGTGCAGTGGTGCAATCACAGCTCACTGCAGCTTCAACCTCCTAGGCTCAAGTGATCCTCCCACTTTAGCCTCCCAAGTAGCTGGGACCACAGGCACACACCACCATGCTTGGCTGATTTTTTATTTTTTGTAAAGATGGGGTCTCCCTATGTTGCCCAAGCTGGTGTCACAGGCATGAGCCACTGCACCTGGACCACCAGCCATTATCTTGATGGCCTTTTTCACTTTTGGCTGGGATCAGCTGCTGGCTACCTGAGGCAGCACAAGGAGGGAGAGGAGAACAGTGCTGCCTTCACTCCTTTCCAAGCTTGCCGCGGCAGCGGGGGGACAGGCCAGGCCAAAGCAGATGTCAATCTGCAAGCTTCATTCCCAACATCCCATGGACACTCGTGCCTTTCATTTCCTCGTGGCCTGTCCACTCCTATTTGGACTTAGGGCTTCTCCTGCTGCTGCTCCAGAACCCACCACTTTCTAGAGGCTCCAGAAATAACTGTTTCCATCCAGAAGCTCCTTCTGACACTTCAGTCCTCATCTTCCAGTGTCTCATGCACATCACCCTCCCCCACAGGACTGAAGCTGCCCTTACAAGTTCCACCTCTGCTTGACATGGGGAAGGGCCCATCAGGAAACTGAACCTGCCTCCTGCTGGAATCACACTGTGGAGACAAGCCCTCGCTCTAACCCCCCTGCAACAGGACACCTTGGGGGTCCTCAGCTCTCTGTCCCAGCTGGAAGTTAGTGGCATGGTGGAAATGACGTGTCAGGGAGAGGGGCTGACTGCCAGCCAAAGAGCCGCAGTGTGACTTCAGTGCTGCCATGACAAGGACACAGGAAGACCTAGGGCCCAGCGCTAGGCTGATTCTGGCTCCCCGTACAGCCTGGGGGGAGTCAACGCACATTCTTCACGCACAGCCCAGCTGTGCCTGGACGACAGAGCCTGGAGCCTCAGCTTCCCCTGCAGCCCTATCCCACTCCCCAGCTACCATCCCTTCCCACTTGCCTTCGTCAGGAGCCATGCCCTGGTTACTTCCAGCCTCAACTCTCACTTTCTCCTGCAAGGATACCCTGGTTCTCCTTGGGAGAACTCTCCCCTCACCCACTCCCAGTCAGACCCAGTCAGAGAAGGGTTCTCACTGGCTGAAGTCAATCTGCAAAATGCCCCCAACTCCAATCCCCCATCCCCAAATCCCAGAAATGGTACTGGAGCTACAGAGAAATCCTCTATCTCCTCGGCTGTGTGAACTGGACTATGAGGTGGGTACCCAAGGCAGTCACTGTGCTTGCCAGAGCAGAGGCTTGAGCTTCTGGGGTGGACAGCACAGTAAAGGGGGTCTGACTCTTGGTGGTCACTTCCTAGCCACTGGTCAAGGTGAGGGCAGCATCACATCCTGACCAAACTGCCTCCCCTCCCTGCCCGGGAAGGCCCAGCCCCCCACCCTGCAGCCTCCATGCCAGCCCGCCATGCATTCCCCACTCTAAACCCAGCTCAAAGCCCTTCTCAGGGCACTCATGCCACTTGTGTGTATGTGAGACTGCATCTGTCCCCCTTTCCAAAGCATGTGCTCCAAGACAATAGGGGCTGGGTCTGCTTTGCTCCCCATCCCCGAGAACCAAGCCTAACACACAGAGGGGGTGCTCCATCACTAACTAGGGATTGAAGAGAGGTCACAAGGATCAAGGGGAACCATAGGACCTCAGGCTGGCAGAGACTTTGCAGTTTATCTGCATCTCTGCACACTGGAGTTCTGTGACCACTTCTCACAGGTTCTGGATGAATGTCTGGTTCAGGGGCTCAGAAACACAACCAGGTAAGAGTGGTCCATAATCTCCATCCTGATGATCTAAGACATGGAGCTTTCAGGTGTCTTAGACTGAGTGGTATTCACGCACCCTGGCACTCAGGGGGCACCAGACTAGTGGTTCGCAACCATGGCTCTTCTTGGGAAGCTCTTAGGGATTTTATTGAAATACTGATGCTGTCCTCTCCATACACTCAGATTCTGGGGTTGGCCTGAGCATTTGGATTTTTAGAAGCTCCTGAGATGACTCAAATGGGCAGCCAGGATGCATAAGAAACACTGAGCTCTGGGTGCACCCAGACCCCTCACCAAGCCCTTCCCACAAGTGAGGCGCCATCTGAGGGCCCAGCTCAGACCCACAGGCCTGAGTGGGCAGATGCGTGGTGGAGACGAGCTCCGGGCTCCCACAGTCATCTTGTTCCATCCAAGCAACATCTCATCAGCAGTCCCTGGGCCTGGCCCCAGGACGGCCCCTCCCTCTGACACAGAAACACAGCGAGCCACTAGAGCCAGCATGCGGGTCACAGGCAGCCATCAATGGCAGGAGACAGGACAAGAAGCAGGCCTGAAAACAGGGTGACCATATCCCCCGGAGTAGGGATGTCTGAGCCATGATTTCAAAAATACGTAAGAGTTTGCCAGGGAGACAACAAGACGCAATATAAAAATCAGGCATTTAAAGGAATCTAGGCTGCCTGAGCCCCTGCAGAGGCCCTCACCAAACAGAGAGGAGTCTCTGAGCTCTGCTCAGACTCCCAGGTCCCTCAGGCTTCACCTTTCTGATCTCAGCCACTACACACCTGGACTGCCTGCAAAAGTAGAATCTGTCCTTCCATCCAGACGTACTCTCAGACAGTAAGGTTCTAAACACAGCTTAAACTGATAGGTATCTTTAAGAGTTAACACAAGGCATTTTAACGTTTCTAGAAGAAATCTTTTTTTTTTTTTTTGAGGCAAGGCTAGAGTTGCCCAGGCTAGAGTGCAGTTGCATGATCTTGGCACGCTGCAACCTCTGCGTCCCAGGTTCAAGCAATTCTCCTGCTTCAGCTTCCCGAGTAGCTGGGATTACAGGCACCCACCACCACACCTGGCTAATTTTTTGTATTTTTAGTAGAGACAGGGTTTCACTATGTTGGCCAGGCTGGCCTTGAACTCTTGGCCTCATGTGATCCGCCAAACTCAGCCTCCTAAAGTGCAGGGATTACAGGCATAAGCCACCACGCCTGGCCAACATTTCTGGAAGACTTCTTTCTACCAGGAACTCTGCAACATGTGCAGTGTCTCCAATGCATGGGTTCTGAAGCACTCTCCATGAGCCAGCAGCATGCTGACCCACCATCCAGGGCTCATGGACCAGGCTTCCACGTGAGAATCCCATACTGCAGTGCAATGCCACCTGAAACTATTCCAGAGACTCTCTGACACCTTCAGTTAGCCTTTATGGGCCCTGCTTCCACTCTGGAATCTGCTATTAAAATAACAAACAACAGCACTGCTAAGAATTTTTAAACTCAGCAACTGTATCATGCACAATGTTGAAACCAGTAAGTTTTGGCTCAGAAAGAAACCCCTACTCTTTTTTTTTTTTTGAGATGGAGTCTTGCTCTGCCACCAGACATGAGCACAGTGGCGCAATCCTGGCTCACTGCAACCTCCACTTTCCGGGTTCAAGCAATTCTCCTGCCTCAGCCTCCCGAGTAGCTGGGACTACAAGCACATACCACCACACCTAACCTAACTAATTTTTGTATTTTTAGTAGAGACAGCGTTTCACCATGTTGGCCACGATGGTCTTGATCTCTTGACCTCGTGATCCACCTGCCTCAGCCTCCCAAAGTGCTGGAATTGCAGGCGTGAGCCACCGCGCCTGGCCAAGAACCCCCTACTTTTAGAGCCTGCATAGACAAAGTTGGTCACAGCTCAGACAGCTTTGGATGTGGAGTAAAGTATGTGCTTGGATCAAACCCTGATCAACTCCAAATCATCCAGGTAATCATGGACAAGCTGCTTGGCATGGGTGAGCTCTGTCTAGTTTGCATCCTGCAAGTGACACTGGGGGACCTATCTGTGTTCAGGACACTGCAAACTGCTGGGCTGAATTCAGATTACACAGATGGGTAAAGCCCCCCAGACACATATACACAGTCCCATGGTCAGTGTGACCTCCTCCTTTGCTATGTGCAGGGGAGTCATGGAAGGCCATACACTATGGCACCTTGCTTTCTTCAAATGTGACTTGCAGACAAAGTCACAAAGTCACGAGCATTCCCTGAGACTAGCTGTGCCCTCAGGGAATGCCTGCTGGCTCAGGGAGGCACTGGGCATGCTCCTCCTCTATGAATGGATAGATTTGCTGCAAGGCTTCTCTCTGTGCTCTCCCCCTCCACATCCTCGGCAGGGTCCAGGCCATGCCACACACCCGATCAATAAATGCTTGTTGAAAGCTCAAGTGAATGAGAGGAAAGGAAGAATGGAACCAAGGTTTGAAAGATCAAGCAGTTTCCGGCCTCTTCTTCACAGGGAGCCTGTGTCCTGGTCGCCTCCCACCCGCCAGCCTGGCTCATCCCAAGCCTCACAGATGAATATTCATGTGCAGAGGGAGGCAGTCACAACTAAGGGGTCACAGAAGAACTGAGCTGTGTAGAGGTCACCAAGAAGCCAGCAGCACCACCTGCTGCTGCCATGGCGGAAAGCAACTTCTGTCCCAGCCCAGGCGGTGGGCAGGAGTGCAGAGAGAGGGCTCCAGCCAGCCAAGGTCTTCTGAATCAGCAGGCTGTGAGCCCTCCTCAGACCAGGTGGCTGCTTTGTGTGTCTGGAACAGAGGAGGAAGTGCCCCACTGACCTGGCAGGCTTCAACCTCCCTCCTTTCAGCCCGGAGCATTTCTTCCCAAGGCCACTTAGCCAAGCTGCCCCTAGTGCTGCTTGGAAAGAACTGGTAATGATGTGGCTCACTACAAATGGTGGCTTTCAAAACAGTGTTTCTTTCATCCAGAGGGCACAGCTAACAGCGTTACAGGAAGAGACTCCAATCTTTCTAATATATGAATGTGCCTCAGGATGGAGGCGTGACCCTGAAAATGTGCACTATTGGATTTAACTAGATACTAAACAACAAATCTGATACCACGGTCTTGCTCTGAAGCTGTGCTGACGGAACGTGGAAGCGGAAGGTGTGCTAACATGTTTCAGCAAATGCAGGAGCTAGCAGAGGGCCACTCTCCTGCAGAGCTGGTCAGCACCACCACAGAGAATTAAAAGAACACTGTGATTTTAATATATTTTCTATTGAAAGCAGAGTGCTTAGAACTGCAAAACACTCCTATGAACATCAACAGGCTGCTTAGTGAATGATGGTACAGTCTGGTATTGTTCAGAATTTCTAACGATGCCAAGAACTGCTCATGACACTACAAACTGAAATATACACATACACACAGGTGTAATTATATATAAAATATAGCCTCAACTAAGTAAAAACATAATGCCCAGAAAAAAAGACAGGAAGTGACAAGTTAACATTTTAACAATGGCTGTCTCTCCAGATTGAAATTGACAGTGACTTTTCCAGGACATGCCAGGGCCACAGAAGGACCTTGCAGCAGTCCAGGATGGTGTGACAAGCATAGGACATGGTGCCATAAGCACTGAGCCTTCCCCCAAACCTACTAACAACGTCTTTGGGCTTTGGTGGCCTGTCTCTTCCCCAAGTCACTGGTAATAATGCCAAGTGCATCAGAACCAAGAAGGTCCTGGGTTGGGCAAGTGGCAAGAGATGGCAAACTGGCAGTCAACAAGCCACATGTGCCCATCCTCAGATAGCTTTTAATTAGCTCCAACTATATTCTTAATTTTAAAAATTCACAGAAAACATTTAAACACTAATAGATTTCAAAAATCCAGGTTTCTATCTTCTCTTTAAAAAAACTGATTTACAATAGCCAAAATGTGGAAATGGCCCAAATTCCACATCAATTGCTAAATGGTTAAACAAAGTGTTGTATATCCATGCAAAGGAATATTATTCATCCACAGGAAGTCATGAAGGACTGACACATGCTACAACACCGACGAGCCTCGAAAACATGATGTCAAACATTTCGAAATAAGCCAGGCACAAAAGCCCACATGGTGCACAACTCCATTTCTATGAAATGTCCAGAGAGGAGAATCCCTGGAGAAAGAAAGCACATCGGTGGTTGCCAGGGGCTGGACATGCAGTTCCTTTCTGAGGTGATGGAAATGTTCTGGAATTAGATAGCTGATGGTGGCTGCACAACATTGTGAATGTGCTGAAAATCACTCAAATGTCCACTTTAAAATGGTTGAAATGGGCCAGGTGTGGTGGCTCACACCTGTAATCCCAGTACTGTGGGAGGCCGAGGCTGGCAGATCACTTGAGTTCAGGAGTTCGAGGCCAGCCTGGCCAACATGGTATTTAGTAGAGATGAAACCCCATCTCTACTAAAAATATAAAAACTAGCCGGTGTGTTGGCGCACGCCTGTAATCCCAGCTACTCAGGAGGATGAGGCAGGAGAACTGCCTGAACCCAGGAGGCGAAGGTTGCAGTGAGCCGAGATCATGCCACTGCATTCCAGCCTGGGCGACACAGTGAGACTGTCTCAAAAAAAAGGTTGAAATGGTGAATTTTATCTCAATTTCTTAAAATTTAGGAGGGCAGATTCACATGGGTGGCCCTCCTAGGTGGGCAGCAGCATCCGCACCCACTCCACCACTCCATACCCCTCTGCTTCTCACACACTGAGTCTTCTGCAGGGAACTCCCTGCCTCTTGGTGCCTGGCCACCTTCTCCTCCCTGGGGACCCAACGGAAGTAGCCATCCTCCAAAATGCTTGCCTTACACTGCCTGGACTCCTATACTGCATCTCATCTCACCCCAGGATGCTCTCAACCTCCACTGAGGCCTGGACTACACAGTATGACTACTGTACTGTGTTCCTGTCCTGCCCGCTCCTGAGCAGGGCCCTGACAACAGACAACAGCGACAATAATCACCTGCTGTCTCAGGGGTCATGCCCAGCAGAACACAGCCTGTCATTTGGTACATTTCAGCAAACATCTAGGGAACCGAGTTGAACACAAGAGACGGTTCTAATTGAGAGAAGCAGAGACTCCAAGCGATACAGGCAAGATGCCACAAAATAGACAAAGTTCCCAAACAGAAAGCCCACAAGTCAGCCACGCCCAGTAGGGTTTAGAGCACCAGGAGGGGCCTCCAAGGGCACCAGGTCAGGAAGCCTTCACAAAGCCTGCTGGGCCACGCTCCTCCCCAGTGATTAAGAAATTCATGCACCCAAGATCATCACCCAGATCAAACCAGTTGCGTCATGCTCACATTTTGAACTTCCCCACCACAATTCCTCTTACATTTCACGTTAAGCAAAACTTTAAAATATTCATTTAGCCTATTAAATGGATTTTTTTCTACTGTTTTAAGTAACAAGTAAGAATTATAGCAAATGTATCCCCTTTTCATCAGCAGTGGTGGTAAGCACATCATAATTTCCAGCTAATTACAGCAGCTTGATTTGGATGTTTCATGCTCTGTATTATGGTTCCTTAAGCTGGGGTGCTGGGTGCAATGCTGAGGCTTCAAGAGTTAAAACGTGTCCCAGAGAAGGCACAAGGCATTTCTGATGCAAGTGGGAGGCTGAGGGGAAGTCGACTTCCTTCTCCCAAAGCAGAAAACCATTCAAAACAGAGAAAACACCATGCCACCATCCTCAAGGAGGTGGGTGAGGGCTGGTTGGATATCACTGCTGAGAGCTGGAGGAGCCTAGACACCCAACACAATCGACCAGACCCCAACTACGTGAGAGACAGCAAGAAGCACAGCCCTGCCCCTCACCCATCCAGCAGACAAGCACAGGAGACCAGTGATAGGGTCTTTACCAAACGATGGCCAGGGGTCCGAAGTGCTCGCAGGAACTGCTGGCCTGCCCCAGGGGTTGGTCTGGTTAGTGGAGGCCGATGGGCCCCAGGGCTCTGCTTTCTGGGCTGCAGGGCCTGAGCTGGGGAGAGCATCCATTAAATCCAACAACGTAGTCTGCTGTGGGAGAAAGCCATGCTTTTAAGAGAAAGAGAAGGGAATAGGTTTTACTTTGCTACAGTTACAGCAACTACCCATAAACTAGCCATAAATATCACCCACCCGTGCCTGTTCCTCCAGTGAAGCCCTCTAGGAGGTGCCGAGAACTTGGAAACTGAGCCGTCCCATCTCCCTCCCCGTCCCGCCAGCTCTCCAGTCACAACAAGCTATTTACTGTCTGCCAAATGCCCCAACAGACCTCAGACCTTCCAAACTTTTCCAGGCTAACACTGGCTTCTTTCTGCCCAGGCTGTGGATGTCCTCCAGAACACCATTCCTCCCACCTGCCAGCCACCATCCAGGGCCAGCCTGAGGGCCCTCCTCCTGCGGTTGCCTGCATGCTCCCTACTCCCAAGACCACCACACGTGTCACCAGGGATCATCATCATCATCCAGTCAGGCGTCAGGGGCTCTACCAGCCACGGCAGCACTGTAACAGGGGGAGGCCAATGGAGCCCTGGGGCCTGTGGTGTGAGGAGGGGTCTGGGTCTTGACTGGATGATGATGAGCTTGTCAAGAGCACAGCCATGTCCTGGTCACCTCTACATCAAAGCAGGAAGCCTGGCGCAGTGCTGACCAGGCAACCAGCACTACTCGGGGCACACCCTGGGGCAGGAAAGCATTCTGAAGCCGCTGGCATGCAGCTCACTTGACAGCTGCTGTAGCCACAGCCGCAGGAGGCAGGCGCTATCATCACCTCCATTTTACAAACGAGCAGACTGAGGCACTGGGACGTTAAGTGTCTCCTGGTTAGTTCAGGTGTGCTTTCAGTCACCTGCTCACCTGGCTCTTGCTCACTACAGGCATGAGGGTTATCTACTGAGAACTTGCTGTGCATCATGCCCTCCAGGCAAGTCAGGTGGGGGACACTGGGGCAACAACTACAGGACCGTGTGAAACAGCTACCCTCCCAGCAAGCTCTTACCTCTTTCTTTTTTGGAATTTTAACTGTGTCCCTTCGGCTTTCTTCCAGGGCCATCTGTAATCTGAGGTCATCACCCCGCCTAAGGCGTTCTTCCTGTAGAGGGACAATGCAAACTGGTAATTGTAATAACATTGCTGTACAGAACAAAGCCACGCTGGCCAGAAACAGGAAATGCACATTGTATGATGCAGTATTTCAAAGGAAGATTTGAAAACTATTTGTAAAACACAATTACTTTCAAATCCTGAATGTGTGTATACCCAGAAGGCTCCTCCCTCATTGCAACTCCTGTGGCTTCAACCCCTTGAGGTCATGCCAGGGAGACTGTGGCTCAGGTACCACCAAACTGGGGAAAGGGGATGTTTAATCTAAAATATTTTTTTCTCAAAATGAAAGCAGCTTTATAAATTCTTTCTACTTATAGAAGCAATGTGCGTCCTTATAAAACACAAATCTAACAACCCAAAAAGGAATTAGAAAGAGGATAAAAATGACATATCATTCCCATCTCCACTGCGTGGAAATGGCTTCCGGAAAATGGCTGTGTATTTCTATGAGTCCTAACAGAAATGATTCACTATCTTTTTTTAAGGCAAAGTCACCATATGCAAAAGACAGGATTGTCCTAAGCTTTTATATAATATAATAATTAAATATAAATAATAAATTCCTTATGTTTTTTCTTTTCTTGTTTTTAAGAGACAGGGTCTCACTGTATTGCCCAGGCTGGCACACAGTGGCTATTCACAGGGACAATCCCACTACTGATCAGCACAGGAGTTTTAACTTGTTCCCTTTTATTATAAACATTAACTAAAAGGGGCTCTAACTGTCTGCCCTGTGCTTCTCAGTAGATGCTACCACCATGCACCTTCCTCCTGGGGTGCTGGCCATGGAGCCGCATGCATCCACGTGAGCAGCTACTGGTGTCCCGTTTCCCACTGCAGGGACAGAGAGGTCACGACTGAGACTGCCCACTGTTACTGAGCTTTAGAATGTTGCCACTTATAGACCCACAAACAATGCCAGGACGAACTTGTCTGTACTCAAATCTAACTGTCCCTAGTATCCCTCTCTGAACACGAGCTTCTAAAGGAGAGGAATCCCTGTGCTGCCTCCTGGTTCCATCTACCTTTTTTAACCAAAGGTCAGTGGAGACAGCCCTGATATCTGCAACCAAAGGCATGACAATTTGTAAGGCTACTCTAATTACTCCTTTCCCCTTCTCCCTATTTTAAAGTAATGCATGCTTACTAAAGAAAAATGGGGGCGGGGCACAGTGGCTCATGCCTGTAATCCCAGCACTTTGAGGCTGTAAGTTTGAGACCAGCCTGGCCAACATGGTGAAACCCTGTTTCTACTAAAAATACAAAAATATGCCAGTCATGGTGGCAGGCACCTGTAGTCCTAGCTACTCAGGAGGTTGAGGCACGAGAATCACTTGAACCTGGGAGGCAGAGGTCGCAGTGAGCCAAGATTGCACCACTACACTCCAGCCTAGGTGACAGAGTGAGACTGTCTCAAAAACAGAATAAAAGAAAAGAGGAAAAGAAAAAAGAAAAGAAAAATGAGAACTGAAGAAAATTAAAAGTACACAAACATAAGCACTCTCATTTCGGGAGCATTTCCTCCCAGCCTTTGTTTTTCTGCAGATCTCTTGCTACAGGCCACCAAAGTGCTTGGCAGGGGCTAGGCTGGTTCCTGCCCCTCAGGCCTGCATTCCTGAGCCCACCCTGCAGCCACCCTTCAAGGAACCTGTGCAAGCTCAGCTCACTCAGGGAAAGCCCAGACATGGCTGTGTCTGTGCAAGTGTTTCTGGGAAGCATTTTTACCTGGTTTCTTTCCTTGGGAACAACTTCCTGGAAAATTTTTCCTAAATGTAACTTTGCATGGGTTCCCTCCCTGACTGGGAGGGACAGTGGGTAACAAGAATACACACTTACGGCAGCATGAAATGCCATCTCAGCAAGCATATCTGAACTGTTTTGAAGACATGGCTGTTTCTGTCATTGTCCTCCCAGTGGGCCACACGCCACCCTGAGCATGGGCAGTCAATACAGTGTAGACCTGCCTGGGGCACTGACCTGCTCAGCCACTTCTCTGCTCATGGCAAGTGCCAGCTGCAGCTGAAGCTCCTCTTCTCCACTAGTCTGGGGCCGGGCTTGCTCCAGCTCGGAGGACACTCGCGGGGGAGGTAGCTGTCGGAGAAGACCAAGTCATCATATGCAAAAGACAAGGCCAATACAGCTCCTGCACAGCAGTTTCCCAGACAGACCACATCCCATTCCCATCTCAAACCCACAAGGTCCAGCAGTGGCCCAACAATGCAGGCAGAGGAAAGGAAAGGCTTACAAATACTTCACTGTTAAAATCAAGTGACAGCCAAACGTAGCTTCTCAACAACAGAAGCCCCTGGAACTGCCCAAGAGAAGATGCCTTTGGGTGTGCAAGCCCCAGCCATCAAGCCTCAAGAGGATCAGAACCTCAGTCTTCACTGCAGATCTGCAGTGCTCCAAAAAAGGAACTAACTCAAAGACTCAAAGTATAGCTCTTGAACAGATGAACCAAAGAGCCATCCTTCAAACAGGTGCAGGGCATCTGGAGACCAAGGACTCCACTCCAGGCACATCAACGTTTAAGAGTTGACCTTTGCCTCTCGTAGCATTTCTATGAGATCATGGAAAATGAAGCCCACCCATTTCTGCAGTGACCCTAAACATTTCTGTTTTGTAAGCACCTCTCTACACTGACTAGAAAGAAATGCAGATAAAAATGCAGACCCACATGCAGACATTTTTGCTGTGTATTTAGCTAGTTTAAACACTTCTAAGCAGCTCCTGGAAAGACAGCTTTGTTTTTGTTTTTTGAGATGGAGTCTCGCTGTTGTCAGTCCAAGCGGGAGTGCAATGGCACCATCTTGGCTCCCTGCAACCTCCACCTCCCAGGTTCCAGCGATTCCTCTGCCTCAGCCTTCTAAGTAGCAGAGATTAGATGTGCCCACCACCATGCCCGGCTAATTTTTGTGTTTTTAGTAGAGACGGAGTTTCATCATGCTGCCCAGACTGGTTTCAAACTTCTGACCTCAGGTGATCCACTCGCCTCGGCCTCCCAAAGGGTTGGTATTACAGGCAGGAGCCACCACGCCCTGCCTCAAAGACAGTTTTTATTGAATGAATGAGACATGAAGTCCTAGCTGATGTAACAAACCCCAAATGGAGTCTTGACAGTCACACCATAAACCATGGTGCTGGGGCTTCACAGCCATTGGGATGTTGCATGGATCAGGGAGTCTGAATGCCTCCAGAAATTACTGTAGAGTTCTGGAAGTATGTGCCCACCTCTGCTCCATTTCAGGAAGGATCCACAGCTTCTCTAAAACTCTCAGAGCAAGACCTGCCCTCTGAGAGGTTTGAAGCCACTGCTTTAGATGGTTCCTCACCCTGCCCTCCTCCTGGGTCTCTGTGCATGCTGTTCCCTCAGCGCACCCACCTCCTCTCTAGTATTCAGAGCTCAGCTTCCCTGACCTGGTCCTTCCCCCTCCATCCTGATGCTGCAGCAGACTCCGTACCTCTCCCTTGTAGCACTCACCCCTGGCTGACAAACACCTGTTGGGTGGAGGCTTACATGCATGCATGGAGAGGTGCACGCACAAATCCACAGATGGACAGATAAACAGTTACAGAATTCAATTTCATGGTTAATGGGTCATTTTAAAATGCTCTAATTGTGTCAGGCATGGCAGCTCACGCCTGTAATCCTAGCACTTTGGGAGGCTGAGATGGGTGGATAACCTGAAGCCAGGAGTTCAAGACCAGCCTGGTCAACTTGGTGAAAACCCATCTCTACTAAAAATATAAAATTTAGCCAGGCGTGGTGGCGGGCACCTGTAATCCCAACTACTTGGGAGGCTGAGGCATGCAGAATCAGTTGAACACAGGAGGCAAAGGTTGCAGTGAGCCAAGACCACACCACTGCACTCCAGCCTGGGCGAAGAACAACATTCCACCTCAATAAATGAATGAATGAATAAATGTTCTAATTGTGTATTAGTTTACTTCCTTCTTTCATTACATCTATTCTAGGAAACCTAACTATCAGGATTCACTCACCTAGGTGTTGCGTCTGCCTTACTTTGCAATCTACATTTGCTTCTTAGGGTTTTCCTCTTTGGGAGAAACTAAATGGTTGGGAATAATTCCTGACAAAGGAGGCTTTCAGATGGCTGGGCCATGGCTATGTGAATAAAACAGGGGGAAGAGGCCTAAACGCAATTCAGGCCACAGATGTGATCCACAGAAGAACCTGGGGAGGTAGAAAGAGGCTGCTTCTGGGCAGAGGGTTGAGGTGGGGCTGGGCAGGAGACTGGAAACTTCTCTACCACGTGAGGTTGCCAAGCAGAGGCATCACTCTATCATGAAATTCTTTAAAATACACAAAACATATAATGATAAATTTACTTTGAAACAGTTCTGTGGCACGAAGCATAGCGTATTTGCTGTGATCTATCGTCATCCAAAGAAACATCAAAAAAAAAAAAAAAAAAAAAAAAGCCAGCAACCAGTGCCTCACAGGTCTCCACTAATCTGCATGGACAGGTCAAAGAGAGAGAAAGGTGCAGCTATAAAAACACAAATGTATTTTTCTTTTTCTTCTTCTTCTCTTCTGCTATGTTCTCAGCAAACAAATGTATTTTTCTAAATGAAATAAAGTCAAATCCCATCTTAACGTATCACTCAATTATATTTTCCAAAGTTGCTTTTTTTTTTTTTTTTTTTTTTTGAGATGGAATCTCACTCTGTTGCCAGGCTGGGGTGCAGTGGCACAATCTTGGCTCACTGCAACCTTCACCTCCTGGGTTTAAGCGACTCTCCTGCCTCAGCCTCCTGAGTAGCTGGGACTACAGGTGCACGCCACAACGCCCAGCTAATTTTTGTATTTTTTAGTAGACACAGGGTTTCACCATGTTGGCCAGCATGGTCTTGATCTCTTCACCTCGTGATCCGCCTGCCTCAGCCTCCCAAAGTGCTGGGATTACAGGCGTGAGCCATCGTGCCCGGTCAAATATATTCCATAGTATTTCTATAGAAATAAAGCTAGAGGGTAATGAAAAGTCCTCAATCCTTAACAACTTGATTTCTTAATAATACAGCAAAACAACAAGTCTATTTTTTGTTGGCTTTGTTCCCAAACTTCACCTATGCCAATCAGAACTCTCAAGTTTGGGATTTCCTATGTTCAAAAAGATGTCACCATCCACATGGAAGAGAATAAGGGAAGCCAGACAGTTCTAGGAGGACTCTTCTGAACTGAACAGAGCACTCCCATCCAAATCATTAACCACTCCAGCCCAGCCTCTTTCCTGATAAGGAATCTCTGAGGCATGGCTCACAAAACCCTTGCTTTAAAAGAAATATTGCACTTCTGACATCTTCCATTTACTACCAAATGGAAACCACAAATGAATCAAGTAGAAGGCTCATATCCCACCCCACCCCGAAAAACGTACTCTGGTAAACAAGCCCCATCCTGGCAGGGAAGCTGATACTGGGTTGCACAGCCACGGTGCCTGTTACAGACAGGTTGGAGGGAAGAGTGGGCGTGGGGCTCTGAACTGGACCTGCTGGAGAAGTGAGGCCTCCTTTGTCCTCTGAGCTTTCTAGCACATCTGCAAGGCCAGACTAGCTTCAAATGCAAATGTCCATGTTTATGTCTACCATAACTGACACTGCTAGAACAATGCACAGCTGGCATATACCGGCTCACCACATCATAGCTCACCACATCAATGTGGAAATTAAGACAAAGGGTATTCCCCTGAACGCTGTGGTTTTTATAAACGGATGTACAGCTCTCAGTTCTGCAGATGGCAGAATTCTTGGCCACCATCCCTAAACATCAGCTGAGCTACACACAGCGGGTCTGAGTTTCGAGGGAGGATTCCAGCAGAGATATTCTTGCCTTGGTGACAGCAACTCGGCTCCACAAAGGGCCTCTTGTGCCCATGCACATGACAGTGAACACAGATGTCGTTGTGAGACAGGCCTGAATGGGCCCTTCTGACCAACTGAGCCTGGCCTTGGCTCTGCTCTGAGGATCTGAAGGTTCAGAGCTCACAGGGACCAAGGGAAAAAAGCAAGTGCTGGGGAATGTGCCACTCTCGCACTGTTGCAGGTTGCTTTCTCTCCCAGACACTCACTGGAAGGAAGAACGGGAATTGTTAGTTTAAGCTCATCACTGAAGTAGCATCAAATGAGCGGACCTTCTCCGGTGACGGCAGCCTCTTGCATTCCAAACCCCACTGGAAGAGCTCCAAGTCTTCACTTGCTGTGGCCAAGAACTGTAACCACAGGTAGGCCTTATTTCTATCCTTTCCAGTCTGTCACACTGGCTAGAAAAGCCTAACATGGAGAGGCTGAATAGGAAGTCTGGAAAAATCCAACATTTCCCTCAAAATGCAATAAAAGGAAGACAAAGAAAGCTCTCCCAGCTCAGGCAGACAAGGGTCTCTTCTACTCAAGTCCAGCCTGTCTGCTCTAGGGATTGCCCTGCAGAGTCTGGGTGCCTGTGCTCCGTGCTGGGGGGAGAGACATCCTTTCCCGAATGTGCTCCTAAAACAAAGTGTGAAAGATTTTCTAATAAAGATGCTTCAATAGGTCACTTTCATGTAACTGTGAAAGAAGTAAGGCAATCAAGTTGGTAGAAAACCAGAACTGATCATCAGCTACACTTCGCAATTTTCCTAGAAAGTACAGAAGCAGCATCTGCCAGTCACATAGTGCTGATTAAAGAGCCTCCTCTAATCTGCACGGACAGGTCAAAGAGAAAGAAAGCTACAGTTACCAAAAACACAAATGTAGGCTAGGCGTGGTGGCTCATGCCTGTAATGACGTCACAGACTTTGGGAGACCAAGGTGAGTGGATCACTTGCCACGACGAGTTCGAGACCAACCTGGCCAACCAGGGTAAAAACCCTGTCTCTACTAAACATACAAAAATTAGTCGGGCCTGGTGGCACATGCCTGTACTCCCAGCTACTCAGGAGGCTGAGGCATGAGAATCGCTTGAACCAGGGAGGTGGAGATTGCAGTGAGCCAAGATCGTACCACTGCATTCTAGCCCGGGCAACAGAGCAAGACTGTCTGGAAAAAAAATAAAAATAAAAACCCCCCCACAAATGTATTTTTACATCTTACAGCACATGGAACAGGACTCTACCATCAAATGGCTCTGTGCAGTGGGCAGCATGACTGCACAGGTACATGAGCATCACAGACCCTGTGGCGAAGGCAGGGTGAGGTCCTGGTCTCCACGAGTCCCTGGGCTTGGTCTGGCAATGCTTGGCACACAGGCATGTCTGACAACTCAGCAAGCATGAAAAGCTGCCAGGCCTTGGGGGCCTGAGAAGACCCCACGTGGGCCCAAACACTGCCACCACCTCTCACACCCTGTGCATGTCAGACGAGGGAAGACCAGACAATGGAAAGAGCAATGGATGGACCAATCTTGTCCCCACCGCTGACCAGCAGTGGGAGTCCATGTGATAGCCTGACCTCTATAAGCTTCTGCTCCCACATTGGTGAAATGGGGGACAGTGGAGCCTGTGGGAGGAGGTAAGCAGCTGACCTACAAAGGGGTCAGGAGTGCCGGGATGCAGGTGGCTCTTCCCTGTGGACTCCAGCCCTGCCCTGAGTTGGTGCTCTTTCCACCATCCTCGAGCACCAGACCACCTGAAGGCTAGGCTCTGTAAGCACCCCACCTTCCACCTCACATACAGAAATCGTGGCCCTTCCAGGCCTCCGAGGAACAGGCCTGGGGCTGCTTTCTGCTGGGCTGGCCTACTTGGAAGGAGGGCCTAGGGAGCCAGCGCTGAGCCCGGGGTCAGCGTCCACCAGCCAGTGGCCAGTTCTCCAATCCAGCTAAGTTCCTTCCTCTTTACTACTGAACAGCAGCAAAGCACTTCCTTAATGTGGTGACACTGCTGACATCATCCTGTGGTTCCAGGGGCCACTTCCTAAATCAGCAACGACCTTGGCTACTGAGAACATTCCCCGCTGCTTCTCAACACAAGAGAGCCTCCCAGGGCCCTCATTTTTCCTCCTCGCAGGGAGGAGCAGCGAAGGCTGCTTTTAGTCTAATGAGGCAAATTATAAAAAATAAGTTCAGATTACAGGTAATATTTAACAGGAATATAAATAGGTGATGCAAAAGCCAAAAAGGTGTACAATGAAAAATTCAACCAAGCATGGCCACAGCCAGATCACTGTCTAGCCACAAGGTAGATGTGACTTTACAACACAGGGACAAACCACAAAGCCATCTTGTGCTGTCACCAATGCTGGCACTACCAGGGGGCGGGAAGGCTGCCTCTCAGGTGACGTCATACCTCCAGCCATGACAGGCCCAGCAAAATGCTGATATCCACAGAATCCAGACTCTAGCCGTGATTCCAGTTCATGGGAAGCTCAGGGTTGGGGCCAGGCTGAGCACAGCAAGAGGCAGCAAACGGACAGATCCAGGCCAGGAACAGACACCCCGAAGGCAGCCTGGTCCTGAGGAATGGCGAATGTGCTGCCGTGACACAGACTGCAGGGACAGGATGGCAGACTCAGCCTGGGGTCCTGACATGGCCTCATGTTAGACTGAGTAGCAGCAAGACACTTTCAGACAACTGGTAAAATGTGACCATGACCTCAGTGTGAGATGCTGCTGCTAATTTCCGATTTTGTGAGGTGTGTAACTCTGTGTGTGACAGTGACTGTATGACTCTCCAGGAAGAGATGTGTACTGAAGTATTTAGGGGAGGAATGTGAGAATACCCACAACTTATTCTTAAATATCTCAGCATAAAAGGAAGTGAGAGACACTCCTCTCATCCTGTCCCACTGCTCTCCCCAGAGGAAACAGCTGTTCACATTTTCTTGTGCTTCCACCCAGAAAAGCTTCTGAATGAACACTCCGTGTGTGGATGCCTGCAGCGCGCTTCCCTCTCTGACACTTGCCCACAGGAAACCCCTCCTCCCTGCCCTGTGTGCTTCTCCCATCTGTGCCTGACCCCAGGCCAACTGTCATCAGCCTGTGAGGGTACCCCAGTGTGGCAGGCGAGAGCACAGGCCCTGGAGTCCCCCACACCTGGGCTCAGATCTGGGCTCTGGCACTTCTTCATGTGTGACCTTGGCCTAGGTCAGCTGTCCCCAACCTTTCTGGCACCAGAGACTGGTTTAGTGGAAGACAAACTTTTCCACGGCCACAGGTGGGGGTGGTAGATGGTTCAGGATGATTCAGCCACATTACATTTATTGTGCACTTTATTTCTATTATTATTACATTATAATATATAATGAAATAATTAGACAATTCACCATAATATAGAATCAGTGGGAGCCCTGAGTGGTTTTCCTGAAACTACGTGGTTCCATCTGGGGGTAATGGGAGACAGTGACAGATCATCAGGCATTAGATTCTCCTAAGGAGCACATAACCTAGATCCCTCACATGCACAGTTCACAAGAGGGTTCACGCTCCTATGAGAATCTAATGCCACTGCTGATCTGACAGGAGGCAGAGCTCAGATAGTAATACAACCGATGGGAGCAGCTATAAATACAGATGAAGCTTTGGGTCCATGGCCAGGAGGTTGGGGACCCTTGGCCTAGGTGATTACCTTCTCAGTGTCTGTTTTCTCATCTGCAGAAGGAGAACCTGTCTCCCAGGGTTGTTGTGGGGGAACAAACGAGTCATGATGTGAAAAGCACCCAATGCCTGTGCAACTGTAAGGTACTACCCCGTTACAGTCCAGGCTGAGGCCTAGAGGTGCAGTGACTCTCCCAAGGCCACCCAGCTGGGCAGGTGGAGTCTGACGCTGAAGGTCCGGCTCTTCATTACCAACCCTTCCCACTGATGAGGACACCAGGGCCCAGAGAGGGCAAATGGCTGCAGCTCACAGCTGCCCGGGGGCAGGATGAAAACTCAGAGCCAAGACTCAGGACCTATGCCCCACACTTGCTCCTAGCACCCTAAAGGAACCTTTCCCCCTCAGTCAGTTACATGCACACACCCACACCAAGCAGGGCCCCTTCTCTAGACGGGAGGAAAGTCCCTGTTCCCCATGAGCTTGTGTTCTAGTAAGGAGAGACCATAAACAAATCTAAAAAGGAGGGGGTGAACAAGGGCAGGGTGGGGAACAGGAGAGCTTGCTCGGCTATGCCGACACAGGAGGTCCTGACACAGAGCCCTGGAAGGGCTGACAAAGGGCAGGGGCACTTCTGTTCTGAGAACAGGGGGACAGGCTCTGAGGCTAGTGTCAGCAGAGGGCACCCAAGGGCACATAACCAAAGAGTGGTGGGGGTTCAGAAGCCCTCAGAGGTACTTTGGAGAGTCTAAGTGGGGCAGTGATGCCACTTGACTGGTCTAGGGAGCTTGGGCCAGAAAAGTAGCTATGAAGGGGATGAGAAGCGGCTGGAGTCTGAACATATTTAATGGGGACCTTATGTATGATACTTGGTTCCTGAACCAGCTGGCACACGGTGCTGCTACGTGGTGTGGACTCAGTACTTACAGTACCTTCTTCTGACTGGGGGTTATGGGCTGAAGTGGGCCCCCATAAAGTAAGCTGAAGTACCCCAAAACATGACCTTATTTGTCAACAGGGTGGCTGCAGATGTAATTAGTGAAGATGAGGTCATACTGGAGCAGGATGGACCCTAGAGTCAACAGGACTGGTGTCCTTAAAGAGAAGAGACAGAGACACGGACACCAGGGGAGACTGCCATGGGACTGTGGGAGGCAGAGACTGGGGTGACACAACAGCTAGCCAAGTAACACTGGGCCTGCTTGCTTCCCATGCTCCCTCCCTGAGCACCTGCCACCAGGCTTCTTCCTGCTTCCAGCCTTTGCCTGCTCGCTGCTCCCTCATGCTCTGTGTGCTGCCCGAGGTCCTCAAATGCAAAGCAGATACCCATCCTCATCCCTATCATCAGCTCCAAGGCCACCTTCTCACTGTGCCTCCCCTGGCTGTGTTATCAGGCCAGTCTCTCATCACAGTGGGAGCTCCACAGGGAAGGGGGTCCTGGCGTGGGATCTGACATCTTGTCTCATCCCTGCCTGAGAGAGACATGGCTTCTGCTCATAAGTCCCTGATTCTTCCTAAGAAACTGCATTTGTCAGCCTCCTTCCTTGGCCCCTCAGCTTCTCCGGATGTTGTGGGTAGATTTACATAGACCTGCCCACCATGGAACCGTGGGGCAGCTGGGCAGCACCTAGACTGCAGCCTGTAGCTGCGTGTTCTAATCTGTTCACCTGCATCCAGCTGGCCATCTCCCCTAGCAGGTGGAAAGCCGGGGCCACGTCAGCTTTGCTTCTGGCATGGAGTATGTGCGCAAACACCCATTCTGCTAAAAACAAATAATGACTGTAACTTCCCCATCACCACTCTGCAACACTGGTACCACTGCCTCAGTTTACAGACAAGGAAGGTAAAATCCCAGGTGAAAAAAGGCAGAGCCCCAACAATGACCACGCTGAGGCCCCAACACAGGGCTGGTGATAGACAGGGGAGGGTAAAGCAGAGACAAAAGGCAGTCCATCCATTTGTCTGCATGAATCCATCCCATCCTCAGTCAGAAATAAAAAAGCAAGTTGTACCATTCTCTTTGGGCTGTATTAAAGCCTCTCCTACAATAAGACCACCAGCTTGTTAGGTGGGAAAGGAAGGGCTTAGCCAAAACACTAAGCAGCTTTTTCTCACTGCCATTTACCCAGAAGTCCCTGAGGTTCCTGCTGCTCTGCCCACGGTGAAATTAACAAAGCTACAGCCTGTCTTTCTCTGGGTAGAGTGCTAGAGCAGGGGTCTCATCATGGCTGGGGACCTGCAGCCTCGCCCTGAGCCACCCCAAGCTCTCTAGGCATGACCCAGAGTGGGAGGAGGGGGTGCTGAAGCCCAGACAGTGCCAGCTGAGGAGAGCAGGCACTTCAACAAAGATATCATTTATCTCTTTTTAAATTCAATCATAAACTTAAAAGAAGTTGAATGCCTGCAACAATTTCTTAGAGTAATACTTGTAAATAGGAAACTCATTTTTAAAATGAGTATTCTGATAGTAATTTTCATCTATTCAATTGGAAATAATAGATTACAAAATCATAGCACCTGCTGTGGGCTCAAGGGCTACCAACTGAGCACTCTCCTCCACTGCTGGGGCACAGTCTGTTTGGAGAGCATCTGTCATGCTTCAAGAAACAGAATGATGTTCATACACTTTTCCCACTAATCTCACTTCTGGGAATTCTACACTGAAGAAATAATCCAAAGAATCCTTAAAAAAAAAAAAGAAAAAGCACGTTTTCTGTACAAAGTTTACCACAGCATTACTTATACTGGTGAAGATCTGAAAAGAAGTCTGATCATAAGAACAACAGTGACAGAGCCACTTCTGGAGTATTTTCTGTGTGCAAGCTGGTATGCGAAGTACATAATTAGCGCATGTAATTTACACAATAACCCAGGAGAGAAGCACTACGGTTATGCCCATTTTACAAGTTACAACTTCTCCAACTTAAGTTAACTTGGAGAAGTTAAGTAACCTGTCCAAGGTTTAACCTTTAAAACTAAGTGTTGCTGGGCTTGGTGGTAGGCGACCGTAGTCCCAAGCTACTCAAGAGGCTGAGAGGGGAGGAACCCTTGTACCCAGGAGTTCTCAGATGCTGTGAGGTGGAATCACAAACACCACTCCAGCCAGCCTGGGTGACACAGTGAGACCCCAACTCTAAAAACAACATAAATAGGCCGGGTGCAATGGCCAGCACTTTGGGAGGCCAAGGCAGTAGGGATCACCTGAGGTCAGGTGTTCAAGACCAGCCCAGCCAACATGGCGAAACCCCATCTCTACTAAAAATACAAAAATTAGCCAGGCGTGGTGGCACATGCCTGTGATCCCAGCTACTCAGAAAGCTGAGGCAGTAAAATCATCACTTGAACCCAGGAGGCAGAGGTTGCAGTGAGCTGAGATTGTGCCAAAATACAAACAATTAGCTGGGCCTGATGGCACACACCTATAATCCCAACTACTCAGGAGGCTGAGGGAGGAAAATCACTTGAACCTGGGAGGCGGAGGTTGCAGTGAGTGGAGATCACGCCATTGCATTCCAGTCTGGGCGACAGAGCAAGACTCTGTCTCAAATAAATAAAACATAAATGAATCAATCAATAAAACAAAGTGTAACTAACTAGCAACATGGAAAATGCATAAAGAGAGTTAGATCTTTTAAAAAAAAATCAGACTGTATAATTATCTTATTTCTCATGAAAATGAGGGGCACCCTCTGTGGCCAAGCACACCAAGGCCACTGCTCCTGCCCTCCTAGTTTAGGCCCCCCAATGGCTTGCCTTTGCTCTCATGCTCCCTCACAAACTGGGATGACGACAAGTGAAGGGCTAGAGCAGCTTCATAGTTTACAGCCACTCTGCACCGCCTGCCTGAATACCACCTTCCCCTGCACCCAGCACGCCATGATTGTGCCACCATGCTCCAGCCTGGGCAACAGCAAGACACTGTCTCTAAAAAAATACAATTAAATACACCAACATGTGAACAGCAGTTGTCCTTGTGTAGTATAGTTAAGATTGCAGGATTTTTTTCTTCTTTTCTTTTTATTTTATTCTTTGCATTTTCCCAACTATCATGAATGGACATACACTACTTTTGACCAACAAGGGGCCGGGCGCAGTGGCTCACATCTGTAATCCCAGCACTTTGGGAGGCCAAGGCAGGTGGATCACCTGAGGTCAGGAGTTCGAGACAAGTCTGGCCAACATGATGAAACCACATCTCTACAAAAATACAAAAAATTAGCGGGGTGTGGTGGCGGGCGTCTGTAGTTCCAGCTACTTGGAAGGCTGAGACAGGAGAATCGCTTGAACCCAGGAGGCAGAGGTTACAGTGAGCCGAGATGCACCACTGCGCTCCAGCCTGGGCATCAGAGTGAGACTCTGTCCCAATTAAAACAAAACAAAACTGGCAGAATGACTGACTTCATGCCTCACTATACTAGGAGAAGCAAGTCAACAAGCAGACTCACGGGAGGGGCTCTGCTTATCCCACTGCAAGCTGGACTAAGCTTTCCATTCGCAGTCAGGAGGAGGAGACTAATTCCATGTGTAACATCAATTTCCAAGCTGCTCCCAGTTGGAATGTCGTCTGCTGCCTGTGACTCTGTGAAAGACACTACTATGGGCCTTGAGTTGAGGAGACCGGGAGGAGGAGCCCTTTAACCGAATAAAGCATGACAGGGAACCTGCAGCCCCCAGCACACGGCTGTCAGTGCCACCGAGGCGCCTGGGTCCCTCCCAGAGGCTCCAATTTGAGGGGTGTGGCCAGAGGTGTGGCCCAGGATTTGGGACTTTTTGGCAGATTTAAAAGCTTGAGAGCTAGTGATTTAGGGAAAAAAGAAAAGGCAACTGTCAAAATGAGGAACTGCCTTTTATCAGTAAACAAAAACTAACAACTATGAATCATACTGTTGCTAAACTGAACCTTAAAGCATCAAGAAACCACACAAATATATAAAGAATTCCTATATTTATGGAATTGACCTCAAATTCTTTTTTCTTTTTTTTTTTCTTTTGAGAGGGAGTTTTGCTTTTGTCGCCGAGGCTGGAGTGCAGTGGCACGATCTTCGCTCACTGCAACCTCTGCCTCCCAGTTCAAGTGATTCTCCTGCCTCAGCCTCCTGACTAGCTGGGACTACACACATCAGCCACTATATCCAGCTAATTTTTTTGTATTTTTAATAGAGATAGGGTTTTACCATGTTGGTCAGGCTAGTCTCCAACTCCTGACCTCAGGTGATCCGCCTGTCTTGGCCTCCCCAAGTGCTGGGATTACAGGCGTGCGCCCTGCCCAGCCCTCAAATGTATTTTCAAAAAACTAACACCGGTGCCTGGGGCACTAACCAACAGAAATAAAAAATAACACCACCAAAAAAAAAAGATGAGAGGAGAGGAGAAGCTTATTTAGCACTCATACATGAAATATGTTCTGAGCACCTTTCCTGGTTGAGGTGTTGTGTGCTAGGGACACAAGGGATACAGCACGAGGCATGAATGGGGTTCCTGCGCTAACAGCTCGTTTTAGTGCAGAGACGAAACAACGTAAGAGAATTTCAGGTAATGAGAAGGACTCTGAAGACAGTAAAGAAGAATATGACAGAGATTTAAATTGTATGGCCTACTTCCCCATGTGAAGAGAAATCTATCTGTATGCCTTCCCCTCCTGTTTCGATCCATATAATTTTTTAATGTCTCCTGGAAGTTGGCTATTTGAAACTAGCAACTGCTGTACTGAGCATCCATGAATAAAGACACTGTCAGCAGCTGTGACTATCTAACTTAAAACTTAGCTGTGACTAATCTGACTTAAAACACCTCCCTTTTCCCTCTTACACTTGAGTTTATAAACAATAGTTTGTTTACCTATACTATAAAGGATCCTTTAAAAACAGGTAAATATCGTATTGATCCATTTTCTATGGCATACGTCAATGTCAATCATTTAGTCAATAATTCCCAATCAGTAAATTTTTTTTTTTTGAGAAAGGGTATCACAGGCTAGAATGCAGTGGCACAATCTTGGTTCCCTACAGCCTGGACTTCCTGAGCTCAGGCAATTCCTCCCATCTCAGCCCCCCAAAGTAGCTGGGACTACAGGTGCATGCCACCATGCCAATTTTTTTTTTTTTTTTTTTTGTAGAGATGGGGTTTTTCCATGTTGCCCAGGCTGGTCTTCAACTCCTGACCTCAAGCAATTCACCTGCCTCAGCCTCCCAAAGTCCCAGGATTACAGGCATGAGCCACTGCAGACGGCCTCGCAGTCTGCAATTTTGATAGCACTCTTTTTTTTTAGACAGTCTCTTGCTCTGTCACCCAAGCTGGAGTGCAGTGCGCAATCTCGGGTCACTGCAACCTCCACCTCCCGAGCTCAAGCAATTCTCCTGCCTCAGCCTCCCAGGTAGCTGAGATTACAGGTGCTCACCACCACACCTAATTTTTTCTATTTTTAGTAGAGACAGGGGTTTACCATGTTGGTCAGGCTGGTCTCAAACTCCTGACCTCAAGCGATCCACCCGCCTCGGCCTCCCAAAGTGCCGGGATTACAGGTGTGAGCCACCGCAGCCGGCCTTGATAGCACTGTTGCAATTCCAAGAACAATCCCATACTCTGACAATCAGAAGAGCTCTTTAAGATCTGGGGTCCAATTAAATAACAGTTTAATTAGATATTCCTGGCTGAGTGTGGTGGTACGTGCCTGCATGCCTGTAATGCCAACACTTTGAGAGGCCGAGGCCAGAGTACAGCTTGAGCCCAGGAGTTCCAGATTAGCCCGAGCAACATGGCAAAACCCCATCTCTACAAAATACAGAAAAAAAAAAAAAAAAAAAAAAAAAAAATCTGGGCATGGTGGTATACACCTGTAGTCTCAGCAACCCAGGAGGCTGAGGTGGGAGCCCAGGGAGGTAGAGACTGCAGTGAGCCACAATCCCACCACTGCACTCCAGCCTGGGCGACAGAGCAAGACCCTGTCTTAAAAAAGAAAAAATAATAATAAAGAAAAAAGCATTACATAAGATGAACCATATAATGGTAAAATTGTAATAGGTATACACCATATTTGTCTATTTTGCAGAAAGATTTAAAGTAATTTCGGCCAGGCACGGGGGCTCACGCCTGTAATCCCAGCCCTTTGGGAGGCCAAGGTGGGTGGATCATGAGGTCCAGAGTTCAAGACCAGCCTGGCTAATATGGTGAAACCCTGTCTCTACTAAAAATACAAAAATTAGCTGAGTGTGGTGGCGTGCATCTGTAGTCTCAGCTGCTCGGGAGGCTGAGGCAGGAGAATCACTTGAACCAGGGAGGTGAAGGTTGCAATGAGCTGAGATCGTGCCACTGCACTCCAGCCTGGGTGACAGAGTGAGACTCCATCTCAAAAAAAAAACAGAAAAGAAATGTAAAGTAATTTCAAAAATCATCAAGTAAAGGAAAGACAACCAGAGTTCTTCAAAATCCTAGTTCCAATCCTAGCTTCATCAATTACAAATGAGAGGAGTTAGGGGAGCAAGTTCATGTAGTTTCCTTACTAACCTCATCTGCTCTGACAAGTGTGAGAAGCAAATGGACTTCTCCTAAGAGGAAGCAAAGGCCCAGGAGAGGTGATCCGGATGCCTACTGCGGATGCCTACTCCGTGTCTTGGGCAACTGCCTGACTTCAGTAGCTCAGCCATTCAATAGCCTTAACAAATCATATTAAAATCCCACTTAAAACCCAAGCCCTGTGGCAAAAATGAGCATCTTTTATACCCAACACTTGGACAGACGTGTCAATAAATCTGCCACCTCTGAGGGTGTGTTCATGTTACTGATTAACTTCCTCCATGACTCAATTTTCCACTTGAAGAGATTAACTCTCTCTAGAGTAAGCTAACACTGACAGCCCTGCTGTGCCTCTGCCCCCAGGACTGACTGCCCGCCAAAGATGCAGGGCTCCCTGACTTGCAGAACACATTTGTTCCAGCAAAACAAGATGCCAAATGAGTCTCATCTCCCACCAAATTCTTGGTCCATCCCCAAAACCCAATGGAAGGGCCCTGAGGACTGGATACACTCCCCCACAGGTAGCTGTCCCTGGCCTTTTGTGATACTAGGAAATACCTGGCTGGCAGCCACCAACCACCTCTCAGCCCCAGGCGTGCCCTGCTGTCCCCCTAGCTCCCGGGGGCATCACTCAGCCCTGCACCTCGGAGCTCTGCCACCTCCCACACTCTCAGGAGACCTCAGCTGGCCCAGGATCCTACCAAGGTCCACTTTAGAAGCTGGCTGAGTTTGGCTTTTCTTTTTTTAACAATATATTTCCCCACATTTTTGAGTTTTCAAAAGTAGACCTGTGTAGGACTTCCTTTTCGGATGCCTACTTCTTATCAAAACACTCTCCTCCATGTGTGTACATGTCTGGTGTAAGTGCACATGTGTCCGTGTATATGCATGCTCCACCTCTATTCCCAGAGCTGGGCAAACAGAGCTGAGGCCATGACAACTCTGGTTTACCCCCTGCGGTTCCCTTGCTATGAAGACAGCTTCTTTGGAGAGTCCTCTGAGGGCCTACTGTGCCCGGAGACTTCCTGGACACACTCATGAAACAGTGCACAAGAAAGCTTTCAAATTCTAGCAAGTCTCTACTGGGTTTAAGATAACCGTGGATAGCCCTGCCACTCCTCCACTCCCTGAGAAATCCTGTACTCCCCCTTAGATTCTTGCCAGGCCACTAGAGAGTGGAGGCATGGCCCGAAGGCCTGGCGGACAGCAGCAGCTGTTGGGGTGATGCCACAAGACAACGATCACGGCCACTGCTCCATGGCGTCCTGCGCAGGCTGCCTGACACTCTGTCCTTCCCAGCTGCACAGCACCAAACCAAATGTGGATCCATCTCTAGCCACTGTATACAATCCTGGTTTTTTTTTATCCTCACCTCTATTTTCCTTTTGCCCCAATTTCTTCTGGTATCTATTTAATCCTGTGGCACTGCGTGCGTTTTATAAGCCAACTCAAATGCTTTCTAGAGTGAAGCAGGGCAAATAAATTAAATGGTCATAATCTCTAGTAATCACTTGGCAAACCTTTGCCGGGGCTCTCAGCCCAGAGGACCAGTGGCCCAAAGGAATCTATGACATTTCCCTGGGAGCAGACCTGAAGCATACCACAGCCAGCGCCAACAGTGTCAGCAAGACAGGAGGGGCCATCAGGAGAGCCAAGAAGACCTGGCTGCAGGCAGCAGCACTCACCTGGTACGAAGCCCACCACTGCTCACTTTGGTTTCAGGACCCAAGGTGGTTTTGATTCACTTGAGTGAATCAAAAGGCAATGAAGATTTCTATTCTGTCTGCCTTCCTTTTTTTTCTTTTTCTTTTTTTTAACAACAGGAATGCTGGGCAGTTAAAACTCCCCACCAAGAACTGCAAGGTACCAGGCAACACAGGACTTGCTCAGGGAACATCAAGACAGCTGTAGCTCTGGTTCTGCAGACTGTAATTAAGGGAGCTCAGCAAGGGGGCTGAGAACACCAAACTAAGTATTCCCTCCTTCCCTCACCAGCCCTCGACAGAGGCCAGCCAGGGCAGAAGATCTGGCCCCTGGCCTTAGAGTGTCCTTGGTGAGAGAACAGCAGCAACCTTTCTTTGTAGCCCTCCACCTTGGCTCAGGGATGCTTTTCCCATCCCCCATCTGCCTCCCTTTGATGTAGATTTCCTCCATCCCAAGAACTTCTGTAATTTCTCCAAAGCCTTTTAACACTGTGGCCAGTCCTGCAAAACGTACAGGAGATGGTGGAAAGAGCCCTGGGCACGGGTAACATGTGGGCTTCTCACCCTCACCAGGCTGCAGTTCAGGCCTGCTGTCATCTCTGTGTGATCCTAGGCAAATCCCTCAGTCCCCTGGGGCCTGAGGGTCCTCCTTTGGGCTGCGCAGCTTCTGCCCACATACAACAGTCCCAAGCACTGACTACATGCCAGGATCATGTGAGGGCAGCCAACACAGGTAAGCCTTAAGAGGCCCCAGCCTTGGGAGAGCAGGGCAGCTGGTGTGTCAGAAATTATAAGGCAATGAAGTAAACATGAGCACCAGGGGCTGGGCATGGTGGCTCCCAACTGTAATCCCAGCACTTTGGGAGGCTAAGCTGGGCAGATCACTTGAGCTCAGGAGTTCGAGACCAGCCTGGCCAACGTGATGAAACCCCATCTCTACTAAAAATACAAAAATCAGCCAGATGTGGTGGCATGTGCCTGTAGGACTACTCAGCTACTCAGGTGGCTGAGGAAGGAGAATCATCTGAAGCCAACTTCGCAGAGGTTGCAGTGAGCCATTGAAATCCAGCCTGACCAACAGAGTGAGACTCCATCTCAGGAGGGTGGTGGTGGGGGCAGAACAAGAACATGAGCACCAGGTGAGGTTGAATAGCTGACTGCCAATAAACACTGTCCATGCTCTGACAACTCCAAAAGTGTGTCTGCAGCCCAGAATTCTCTTCCCAGCTCTGGACTTCTCACATCTTGACACCTCCACCGTGCGTCTCGGAGACACTTCGATGTGTCCTGAACTCAACCCCTCCACAAACCTGCCGCACCCACCCTCACCTCAGGTGCTGGCAGCTTCGCCTCCAGCTGCTCTACTTCCAGCCCTGAGAGTCATCCTCAGCTCCCCCTCTCACTCTGCCCAGCCCTCTAGCAAGGCCTGTCGGCTTGTCTTTAAAACATACCCACAACTCAGCCACTGCCCAGACCTCCGCAACCCTGCTGGGTCCAGACCCCCACCATCTCCCACCTGGAAGGGGACAGTGGCCTCCTTATCTAGCTCCCCTGCTCCCACCCTGCCCATACATAGCCCAAGGGATCCTCCTAACCCTCTTCCCCCCACCTCACTGTGAGTCAAAGAAATTTCTGACATAAACCCAGAAGGCCCAGCACCAGGCCAGAGTGCATGGTCTCTAAGGTAAGCACAGTGAAAGTGTTTCAAAGCTCCTAGCAATGACATCATCACAGCATCCAAACATGGACACAAAAGTACCCATTTGGATAGACTAGGAATTCAAGGAACGCTCCCAGCCAGAGAGAGTTGAGAGGCCCTGCCCTACACCTCCTCCAGGCCCACCTCTGCCATGTTCCGTCACTCAGTGCTACCTCACTGGCTGCCTTTCTTCAAATACCCTAAGACCACTCCCACCTCAGGGCCTTTGCACAGCTGCCCTTCTGCCTGGAAGGTTCTTCCCAACCTCCACAAGGCTCACTCCCCCACTCCTTTAATCCTGGATCCATTAATACTGCAAGCCACCCTCCCTTACCTCCCCCAAGACACTCAGCAGGACTGCTTTTGTTTTGCTGTTTTCCAAAGCACTCATTACATAACATGCTGAATAATTTATACTGTATTTTTCTTTCCCATTATCATGTAAGCTCCACAAGGGCAGGGGGCTGGCTCTGTGCTCAGTGCCTGGCACCCCAAGGGAATTCAATAAAGACAGAGCAGAGCGCAGGTAGGGCAGGCTTCAAAAGGAAAGCCCAGAGCTGTACCTGCAGGCAGACGTCAGCAATGCTTCTGTGGGAACAGGAGGATCCCCAGACTCAGGGCAGGGGACAGAACTGGTAGAAGCAACTGAGGTCTGCAACGTCAAAGGCCCCTGCAGGGCCTGGCATCTCACGGACTTTCTGAGATTCAGGATCCTGCATCCTTTATAAAGATGGAGGGTGGGTAAGACTGGGAGAGGCTGACAGCAGGAAACTGGTCAGAAAGCTGGCACTGAATTGAGGCCATGGAACACGATGGACAATTGGAGAGACTTCTGAGGTCAGATCTACAGATCTACGTGGGAGGTGAGAGAGAAAGAGGGGCAGAGGGAGGCTGACATGGCATATGGCACATGAAAGAAAGCTCTCCTCAAACATCCTCGAGATTACTGCCAGTCACATGAGAGGCCTTTCCAGCTGTGGCTGCTCTCATGTGAAGAGGACTTCCCAGCATCCTGCCTCCTCTGCCTCTGTGGAGTCTGGGGTCCCAAATGCACTCCTCACAAACATCTGTCCTGAATCGCAGCCTGCATCTCACCTGATGGTTTTCTGAATGACCGGCATCATTCTGAATTTTCCACTGCCGATTTCCAAGAAGCTGTGCTCCAAACAAATCCACTGGTGTGCATAGATTTAAGCACTTACCTTACACCCAACCCTTTGTGAAGCATCAAGAAAGAACAGAGAAGAAACACGGGCAGGGTCCTTGCCCTCCACTCCGACAGCCCCCTACCCTCTGACTGGGAGGGAGTAAGATGTGAAGAGGATGCGCATACCCAACAGTTAAAGGATGAAATGCAATCCATGTAACACGTGTTTGCTTAAAACTTATCTGGAGCATGAGAACGCTTCAAAATAAAATACTGTTTTATCTTCAACTCCTATCAGGGCTGAAAGACAGGAGAAATCCACACGGGCTGGATACCTTAAGCAACTTGCCAGGTTGGAGGAACAGGGGACAGGTGGTGGGAGTGGCATCCAAGTAGAGAGAACAGAATGGCACAGGCAAAGGTGCAGAGGCAGGGCCAGAGACAGCCGCAGCGGAGAAGATGGCCAGCCGGCAGGCCTGCCAGGCCGTATTTAACACGCAAACGTCCTAGGAAAGTCAGTCCGCCAACGGGAGAGCTAGAGGGCCAGGGGAGCACAGAATTAGCCACCAGGGCTCAAAACAGACCTTGTCAGTTACCAAATGGACAGAACATAGAAAAAACAAAAAGGGAACTCCATGGAGAGTTCTACGGGACCTGCTGAGAACAGCAGCCCCTGAATATCCAGGGAGTGAAGTGGGCATGTAACTCCAATGCCTCTGGGTGACCCTTTAAAGCATACTTTTATCATTTACATTCTTTACAGTGCAGAACTGGCCTTCCTTACGTTTTCTAATGTCAGTTTAGAAGAAGCCAAAATCCTGTATAAACTGTTAGGGGAAGACAGGGGCAGGAAGGAAAATATCCTAGAGCTAAATATAGTGATCGCACAAATACCCGTCAAACAAGCTGTAATATTAATGAGGCATGAATGAACAGTAACTGTTTCCAGGGCTGAATAAAGGCTGGCCACCTTATCAGGGAAGTCACACAAAAGCTCTCTGTCGTGACCCTTCTTGTAAGACAGTAGAACAGAACAGACACCTTTCTTCTCTGTAGCAGAGACCCCCACTTGGGACCGAAGGTAGATTAGACTGAGAGCATTTTCTTGTAGGCAACAGTGAAAATCTGTTTTCAGTTTAACCTGCTACAGTTGTAGGGCTCTGATCAGGATATATTATTAATTAGTAGAAAGAGAAGCCCCATTTTTAGTTACCCATTGAATTAGGTATCTTCAAACACCACGACCTAGAATTGACAGTACAGCTAACTCTCTGTTTTCCATGGTAACGGGGATTCAGGAAGAAAAGTAGTTAATTGGGAAGCAAAAAAAATCCCATTTTATTTAGGGCAAGGCATACATTACTGTACTTAGGACGATGGCTTCCAATGACCATCCACTGAGGATCTTATATTTGTCTGGCGTTGTGAGGCTTAAATCACATATTTCCGGTCCAACAAGCCAAGCTGTCTGGCCTGCCACCGTGGGTGGGCCTGGCAGGTGGCAGAGCCCCTCCATTTTGTCAGGGAGTGGGAGCATGGGGAGAGCATGGGCCATCACCCATGCCTTACCCAAAGAACAGCTCCCCTGCTAAACCTTTGACAGAGCTTCTAGCAAGTAACATGTGATCCTGGGAGGGGAGCATGACCAGGCCACAAGCTCCCAGAAGAGAGGAAGAAAGGGCTCCTGGGCCTGCTGGTGGCCAAACCGCCAGGCCCAGAGGAGACAGGAAGAGAGTTGGCTGTACTGGCACGGCAAGCAGACCCCCAGCAAGCTGCCCCAGCATTTCTAGTAAGGAAAAAAGCAAACCGCCGTCCCACCTCGGGCTGCGCGGTCACAAGTGAGGCAGGGCTGGGACCAGTCGCCATTTGGGCGGGAGGCCAGCCCCAGGTGCGGCAGGAAGGGGTGGCGCTGGCTCAGTGGCTGCAGCTCCTCACTCTGACCCAGCGGGGCCCCTGTGCGGTGCTGGGGGCACAGCGAGGCCTCAGGCGCTGTGGGGCAGGGACACACACACACACACAGAGAGAGACACGCCATTAGAGGGAGCGCAGCAGCCCCTGCAGGAGGTAGAGGCCAAGGCCGCTTGGGGTCAACCCTGCAGCCCACCGCAGTGGAAGCCGTGAAAAGCCCGCTGACCACATTCTCACCCTGAACATGCAGCTCAAGCGTAAGGTCTGAGGGAACCAAAAACTTCAGAGCTGGAACTGTGGCAGTATCATTTAGCCCAGCAGAACCTAGGACTACAAGCCCTGGACTCAGTGCGAGGAGGAGGGGTGGATCAAACCAGGCTCCTGTACCCACACTGTCCCACCCCTGCATATGCAAAGTTCCACAAATTGTTCATGGAACATGAAGCTGTTTCAGCTCCTTGCTTAGCATCCTCTGGCTTCTTGAGAATAATGACTGTGAAAAGCACGTAAAGAGAATGGCAGCTCCCCTTGGCCTGCATCAAAGCCACAGACACAGCCACAGGAACAGAGGAAGTCAAGGCAGGTTGGGACCAACTCAATCCAAAGGGAGCCTCTCTGGCGATTGGTAAGAGGGTCCTTGAGAGAAATAAAACAATTTCACTTCTTAAAGGGCAATCTTCATTTTTTGATGCAACTTAACCCTGTGCGAGACTTCTGAGATTAAGGTTGAATTGTTTTCAAGTGGTTTACCTAAGGTCACAACCTTTGCTTAAGCAAAGCAGTTCAAACTAAGGAGGAAAATGACAACTACTTATGGGACAAGAGTATGTTAACCTGCTCCAAGCTTGGTAATAATTCAGAATTCCTAGAGGCAGGAAATCTGACTTTAATATGCAAATTTCTCATTTGACACATTTCTCAAAATGCTAGTGGTGGCGATACGATGTCAAATCGAAACCTCCAAAGGCTGGAAATGTTAGTAAGTGGTCTGGTAACAGAACACGGACTAAGCAAGGGTTGACTGAGGTCTGTCGAACTACAAACAACTGCCTTTACAAACAGTTTTCGCTATGCTGACATAGTGTTACTCGGGATCTGCACTTTTGCTTTTGCAGCCGGAAGATAAAATTTCTAAAACCCCCACCTCCATCCTCACCCTGCCCCACAAAGGCCACTAGGGCCACCTGTCTCTCTGAGTATGGGGTCCACACTGTGGCTGGCACAGCACTGTGAAAATGGAGAGGCACCTATTCAGGGACCACTTCCAATGAACAGCCAGGGTGCCAATGCAGCTCACAGAGACCAGCTTCCATCAGGCCCTGAACTCCACTCTGTTTCCTGACACCTCTTCCGAACACACGGCAAAGACCCAAAATAATCCAACATGCAAACCCAGAACACAGACCAGCCCCACTCAGTGCAGACCCAGCCATACAACCAAATCACCAAGAACTCTCATTTGCATGTTTGGAAGGGAGGCCTTGTTCACACTAGCAACCTGTAGAAGTTTTTTTGCTGAAGTAGAGTAACACTGAGCCATTCAAGAGACCTGCAGCTCAGTCAGTAGAAAAACATTTAATATTAGATTAAAGAAACAAGATTATCAAGAAAGCTCATTTGTTTCCTCCTGGCTACCAGAGTTAACTCCCCATTGTATGTGCAGCAGGACAACCCCTTTGCTGCCAGACCCATTCTGACAAGGAAGCAGACAAGACCTGTCTCTGCCCACCGTCTGCCCAGATGTACAGAATGAGACCACAAGGCAGCAAGGGGCATTAGATACCCCTGAACCAGAGCAACCAAGGGACTAAAAGTCCCTTTATAACCAAAATTCAATCCAGACCAAAGACAATTTGCCTGGGCCGCCAAAAGCTGGGCACTGAGGACAGATTCGAGCTCTGCGGTAGCCACCACTCCCTAAACCCAGGGACACCCACCCCACCCGTCATCCATCGCGGCTGCTCTGGCAAAGGGTGAGAAGCACTTCCATTACTCACAGCCATGATAGGAGGCCGGGGACCCCCCGGCCTTGCCATACTCCTGCTCCGAGTGGCTGGTGGAGAGGTTGGGCTGGCTGGAGCCTCGCCCAAAGGTGATCTGGTTGCTGCCCATGCCAGTGGCAACCTGGGCCATGCGCTCTTTGGTTTTGAGAGCCTGGGCCCTCTCAGCCTTCAGCCGTTCCTCGTCCTTGAGGAGGGCCACCAGTTGCTTTGACTTCTCACGCACATTGATGCCCTGGTCCTTGCCATCTCGGTCAATGTACTGGAAGTCCTTCAGGGTCTGGATGGCGAAGATGTTCTCACGGCACTGCTGGGCCACACGCTCGGAGCCTGTCTTGATGAGGTAGTCCAGCAGTGTCAGTGCCTTGTACACATGCCGCCAGTTCTTGCCGTGGTCATTGAGCCGTTTCCACACCATGCTCATGATCTCCGAGAAGGCCACCACATTGTAGGTCAGGTCAGCTATCTCGGTCATCAGAGAACTGGACGGGCCCCATGGGTCATTGGAGGTGGCTTCCCGAACTTTGATTTCTGCCTCTGAGTAATTGTTCACAATGTTTTTCATCTGCCGTCTGATAGACGAAGTCGTCATTTTTATTTTCTTTGCTACAAATTTAAAGCCCTTCAAAGAGAGAAACTTTCCTGTTCTTGGTAAGTGCGCACCCTATGAAGGTTCAGTTTCCGTAATCAAGCTGGAGCAAGACCCCTGAATGGTCATTTCCTCCTTTGGAGCCTCAGATCCGAAAAGCTGGAAGCCATGATCTAGAGAAAGAGAAAACCCACTCCACTGCGACGTAAGCCCCCTGTGAGGGTGGGAGACTCTGGTCTAGCAGCAGGTACTAGGTAAAACTGGGGGACTGAGTGGACACACCCAGCCTCCTTAGGACGAACCCAAGATAAAATCAGTATTACCAGTAAACAATGACTAAAACTTAAACTCCAGTTTAAGCCTTCAGGAGAAAAGAAGTAAACATCATGACTGCTGCTGTATTTTCGAAACACTTCCACTGGAATGGCTACTTTGTGGGTTTTTTCACTGCCTGGCAAAAGCCAGCTGTGGAAGAATCAGAAATGCTGGGGGAAGCTGATCTTAGCAGATTTAAAATTATACCTGAGACCAGATACGGTGGCTCACACCTATAATCCCAGCACTCTGGGAAGCTGAAATGGGAGGATTACTGGAGGCCAGCCTGGTCAAAATAGCAATACCTCCATCTCTATTTTTTTTTAAGTTTATTTCAATTTAAAAAAAAAATACACATGAGGACAAGAAAGAGTCTAATTTCAGGTCTATCTTAACTCAAAAATGCCTGTCAATACCTTCAAAACTGCTTTGGTCCACTGTGCTTCTGAAGGTCCAAAAAATTCTCCTTGACAACCACTTTTTGCCTGACCTTCCCTGCTCAAGAATTTATAAAGGTTCCTGACAGCTCTTCTAGAACAAGGATAAAGACCTCTACTTGGCTCTCAGAAGCCTCCAGCATCTGGTCCAAGCTAATACAACCTTAAAACTTATTTGGTCATAGCCCGGCCCCTCATTTCACAAAGAAAACTGAGACCCTTGGCTACCCATTAACTAGCTCCAACCAAACACATCCTCTATCCCCTCTCTTCCTCCAGATAGCACTCACTTACCAGGCTACAGTGAGATCCACGTCTGTGACATGAGGCTCCTGTCCACAAGTTTGGTAACCTCCATCTGCCTCATCACCAGTGAGCACCCAGCACTTAGCACTGTGCCCGACACAGAAATGAACACTGTTAAATAAATGAATGTTACAGATTAAAAACAGAGTCCCTGCCCTCAAGAAGGCCACAGTCTGACAGGGGATGAAGGTGCCTTATCTATAAAATGGGAAATTGAGGCCCTAGAAGTCTCCAGGGACTGCCCCAGATAGATTAACATAGCTGGGGCCCAGATACAAAGCAAGGGGCTCCACTCACCATCCCAACCACCTGCTTGGCTCCCCCTCTGCAAACCCTCAGGGTAAGGATTATTTTTCCCGCTATATCTGGCCAGCTATCATAAATCCTCTAAAGGCTGTCAAAGGACCAGGGATAAAAACTTTTTCAAGGAACCTGAGGCCTGGAATCACAAGGCAGGTGACTAAGTCACTCCAGGCCTAGAACCTGTGGCTCCCTATCCTCCTGTGGTAGTCTTTACTCTCAAAATGTGTCTGCCACAGAAACAACAGGCAGCTCCTACCTTCCTCATCTAAAGCCTTGGATGAGTAATGGGCACATGAAAAAAAACAAACAAACAAGTAAACAGAAGGTGTCAGAAGCAAGGAAAAGCCACAGGAAATGCAATGATTACTCATCACAAATAATCACACAAAAAGAAGGGTGTGATATTGTGAAATATGGATTTGGTCTTCCTCCCTGACACTTGGCAGAGATTCCAGACTTAAAATCCTTGGAATCCCCACAGTGATGTCTTTTTGCATGTGAATGATTGACAGAGGGCTGGCAGTCGCTAGGCAGCTTCAGGATGGGGCTGGTCACCAGAAAGACCAAGGCAGGATCAGTCTTGGGAAGGGGAGAGGGACTGAAGGTTAAGTTTATCACCAATGGCCAATTATTTAGTCAACTGTGTCTCCATAATGAAGCTTCCATAAAAAGGCAAAAGGACAAGTTCAGGAAGCTTCTGGATGGCTGAACACACGAAGGTTCTTGAAGGGTGGCACAGCGGCATGGCATGGAAGCTCTGTACTCCTCCCACATCTGGCCTATGTATCTCTTCATCTGTATCCTTTGCAATATCCTTTATAATAAATAGGTAAATATAAGTCAACTTCCCCTGAGTTCTATGAGCCACTCTACGGAATTAATTGAACCCAAAGAAAGCATCCCAACTTGAAGCTGGTTGGTCAAACATTCCAGAGACCTGGACTTGCACTGCTGGGAAGGAGGGAGTGGTCTTGTGGGACTGAGCCTTCAACATGTGGGATCTGAAGCTATCTCCAGCTTAATATCGGAGTTGAACTGAAGGACACCTAGCTGGTGTTGTGCAAAACTGACTGCCTGTTATGTGGGAAGAAAGTTACAGAAGTCTTCTGTATTGACTGCTGTTCAGTGTTAAGTGAGAAAATAGGAAAAAGCACTTTGTATGATTTTCCACAAACAGAAAGGGGACAGCTCGTAAAATTTCACCCTGGTAATAACCCACACATCTGCTATGGCCAAGGAGGCCTTCTCTCCACTCTCAAATATGTCAAGGACTCTGCCTCTATCTGAAGCCACAGAACAGGGCTTCAGCTAAAAGCAGGCGTATTCTGCCTCTCCATCGATCTGGTCAGCTATCATACATCCTCTAAAGGCTGTCAAAGGACCAGGAATAAAAACTTTTCCACAGTGACCTGCACATTTGATGTAATTAGGTTTTTCATTCATGATGCAACATTCACTGCTAGCAAAGATATGATGGTCCTCATAAAGAAAAAAAAGAATAATTTTTAATGAATACTTCCCAGCTTAAAGTGCAAATATGTGTCAAAATCAGTAGTAATGTTCAGATATACTTAATGTCCAGGAACCTTACAATGTGCCAGGGACCACCAGGCCCTTCTATTTTTTGTTCTATGTGACGTAGGGCAGGTATGACTCTTCAGCTTCTTAGAGAAGTGGGCAAAGCTAGGATTCACCACTGACAAGGACTTCGGCTGGGTGTGGTGGCTCACATCTGTAATCCCAGCACTTTGGGAGGCCAATGCAGGCAAACTGCCTGAGCTCAGGAGTTCAAGACCAGCTCAGGCAACATGGCGAAACCCTGTGTCTACTAAAAATACAAAAAATTAGCCAGGCATGGTGGCATACACCTGTAGTCCCAGCTTACTAAGGAGGCTGAGGCATGAGAATTGCTTGAACTTGAGAGATGGAGGTTGTAGTGAGCCAAGATCGCCCCACTGCACTCCAGCTGGGCGATAGAGTGACACCCTGTCTCAAAAAAAAAAAGAAAAAGAAAAGAAAAAACAGAGGACTTCAGCCACCTCCTTCCCAGTAAAATGGTCTCAAATGGTTGAGAATGTCTTAAGAAAAAAAGAAACACTTTCTTAAAGGAGAAACAATACCCTGCGCTCTGCTGCCCTCCCCCTATCTGGTGACCTTGTGGGTGGCATCAGAAGGCTCCAACTGGGTTCCGTGTCCTCCCAGGGAGACTGTGAGGCCCTGCCAGGGCTCCCAACGAGCCTCCTAGACCTTCGGCAGCAAAGAAAAGGCAGCAATTCTTGTGAGCAAGGGCCGAGGTGCCGCTGCCCTCTTAGACACAAGCTGGGAAAAGAATTCCAAACTATTTAGAAACAGGGGCTATTGACCAAGGCAGAGGCTTTCTCTAACAGACAAACTTGCAAGGACATCTGTTGATGGTCTCTGAAATACTCAGGCTTCAGGAAAAAGAAAAAAGCTAATAAAATAATAAAATACCACGCCTGTTATCCCAGCACTTTGAGAGGCCAATGCAGGAGGATCACTTGAGGCCAGTTCGGCAATAGCCTGGCCAACATGGCAAAACCCTGTCTCTACTAAAAATACAAAATTAGCCAGGCGTGGTGGCGTACACCTAGAATCCCAGTTACTTGGGTAGCTGAGGCATGAGAATTGCTTGAACCCAGGAGGCAGAGGTTGGGGTTGGAATAAGCTGAGATCACGTCACTGCACTCCAGCCTGTGTTACAGAGTGAGGATCTGTCTCAAGAGAAAAAAAAAAAGAGAGAGAAATCCTCATGATATGGTTTGGCTGTGTCCCCACCCAAATCTCAACTTGAATTGTATCTCCCAGAACTCCCATGTGTTGTGGGAGGGACCCAGGAGGAGGTAATTGAATTGTGGGGGGCCAGTCTTTCCCCTGCTATTCCTATGATAATAAGTCTCACAAGATCTAATGGGTTTATCTGGAGTTTCCACTTTTGCTTCTTCCTCATTTTCCTCTTGGAGCCGCCATGTAAGAAGTGCCTTTCATCTCCCGCCATGATCCTGAGGCCTCCCCAGCCATGTGGAATTGTAAGTCCAATTAAATCTCTTTTTCTTTCCAGTCTCGAATATGTCTTTATCAGCAACATGAAAACGGACTAATACACCTCACTAGGGCCAGGTGTGGTGGCTCACGTCTGTAATCCCAGCACTCTGGGAAGCTGAGGTGGACGTATCACTTGAGCTCAGGTATTTGAGACCAACCTGGGCAACATGGCGAGACCCCCGTCTCTAAAAAATAAATAAATAAATAAATAATCATCATTAGGTGAAAAGTCACTGGAGGCGCCTCCAAGAAACCACTTTCTAGGCCAACTGGGCTACGCATCTCACCTAAGCAAGACTTTGGAGACCAAAACTAATGGTTCCAACCGTGAAACAGCCCATGACACATGGGCGATGAGGCAGGACTCCAGCAGTGCCAGTGGGCACAAAGCTCCACCTATTCCAGATGAACACCTGGACTTCCATCACTTTGCCACACTTGGCTTCGTACACCTCAGGTCCCCATTTTTCACTTTTCCCCTCAACCACAGGACTGGCTGTAAACATTCAAACACCTCCTCTCCCAGTAAACACCTGCCATGATTCCATCCCAGGAGCAAGCCCCAAACACATACCACCGTCCACGGTACATCCTGTTATTTCTTTTCTTTTTTTGAGACTTAGTCTTGCCCTGTTGTCCAAGCTGGAGTGCAGTGGTGCAATCTCGGCTCACTGTAACCTCTGCCTCCCAGGTTCATAGGATTCTGGCCTCAGCCACCCACGCAGCTGGGATAACAGGCACCCACCACCACACCCAGCTAAGTTTTGTGTTTTTAGTAGAGAAGCGGTTTCACCATGTTGGCCAGGCTGGTCTCAAACTTCTGACCTCAAGTGATCCACCCGCCTCGGCCTCCCAAAGTGCTGGGATTACAGGCGTGGCCCACCGCGCCCAGCCACATCCTGTTATTTCTAGAACCTGAGTTTGGTTTTGTTCTCACTCTTTTTTGCATAGTTTGCATACTCTACTTTCCAAACTTTCCTTCTTAATTTGCCCAATTTTCTTGTTTCCGGCTTAAGACCCAACTAATGCACATGCAAATGCAACTAAAACAGGATCATTTGTAACCTTCTGAGCTTCTCACTCAAACCTGAAGAAGTGTGTGTGTGATCAGTTCACAATCATTTCTTAAGGTCAGATATGGATGTTAGAGGTAGAGGTGGGAGGGTTGTCAAAATAAGGAAAAATGACATTAAACTCTGTTAAAGGTTGAGACTCACTACAGAAAAATAAATAAAAATAAAAAATAAAAAATAAAAAGAACCTTATTCTCATAAATTACATACTGACAATTGAAAGGATCCTCAGTAACTAGAAATGCCTTTAGAAATCCAGTTCTATCGTCATATCATCAGGTATTACTTAGAACTATTTTATGCTAAGTGATAAATGAAGTACATGAACTTGTACAATTCTGTCAAAATTTTAAATATGTTTGAATGAAGACAGCAAGGTGTAAAGTGGGATTTATTATTCAAGGCAAACAAACCTTTCTGTACCTTCCAAGAGAGCTGTGACAGGGACTGGGCCAGGTGTGGTGGCTCACGCCTATAATCCCAGCACTTTGGGAGGTCAAAGCAGGAGGATCACTTGAGCCCAAGAGTTCAAGACCAGCCTGGACAACATGGTGAAACCCTGTCTCTACAAAAATAAAAATAAAAATAAAAATAAATTAGCTGGGCATAGTGGTGCACATCTGCAGTCCCAGCTACTCAGGAGGCTGAAATGGGAGAACTGCTTGAGCCCAGGAGATGGAGGCTACAGTGGACCATGATGATGCCACTACACTCCAGCCTGGATGACAGAGCAACTTTGTCTCAAAACAAAACAAAACAAAACAAAAACAGGCTGAGTAGGCCCACAGAATGGCCACTTTATGTTCTAGATGAGATGACCAGGCACGGCCTCCCAGCCACCACCCTACCAGCCACACCTTCCCCACTCCAGCCCCAGCCCTAAAAACCTGTTTTGAAATTGTTTTAATGAATAATTCATTTTACTAAGCAATCAGGGAGCTGGTGCACATTAGATAACTATTGTTAACCACACTGAGTCAATAAAATTCTAACCAACAGCAAAAAAACTGCATGTTTGAGGTGGCCTGGGGAAGTAGCACCATGAGCAATGCAGAAATTGTCAGGCCTTCTGAAACATGCTGGGAGCTTCAGAGCCTCCACGTAAAAAGCCATATATATTCAATGTGAAAGAGAATACTTACTTTTCTACAGTTAGTCCACTTAAACCAAATATTCCATTTCCATTCTGAAAACTGAATCATTGTTTTTGTCTATGTAACAACCATAATCCCCCTCTTCTTGGAAAGAGTACATCAGTCATCATTGGGGGAACTGGCCAGGAATAGGCCCAGGACTCAGACCAGGCCAATCGAAGCCCCACAGTCCCGAAGCACGGCAGCTAGATCAATGATATGTGAAGAATCCAGACTGGACCACCTGTAGACCTCTCTAGACGATTCCTAAAACTTCTGGGAAACCAGCAGCGTTGCTAAACTGCTGGAAGACACCACAGGGCCCAAGCCAGAGTTCACCTATGATTGAAGCAGCCACAGAAGAAAGCAAGAAGCCAAGGAGAGGAGAAGGTACAAGACACAACAGCACGTGGTCTGCATCTCTAGATCTACCTGTACATGAAGCCATTTATCCCCTAGAATTTTCATGCTGTAACCTACAGCAATGTGTGCTTTTGACACCTGCAACTGCAAATGCTGTGCACGAAGCACCTGAGAGAACCAGACAGAGGTAGAAAGGCAGCAACAGCTAAACAACGAAGAGCGTGGGCACTACCCTGAACCTCCAACAGGGCCTCAAGCAGGAGTGCAGAGACATCAGCCAGGCTCTCCTCAGTCACAGGTGACCCACAGCCCCAGACTGACCAAGGAAGAACCGCATCCTTCTCAGGAGGGCTCAGCACTCCCTGTGAATGAGGCACCCCCAACCAAAGTCTGGGATCATATGCTCTTTTTTTTGAGAGTGACTCATGACGTGAACCATAAAATAACAGCTGGATCCCCATACATGCAGGGTACAAGCTAGGGGAAAAATTTCTGGCATACTTGAAAACAATCAAAATTCAAATGAGGGTAGAGACTGGAAAGAGACTAAACAAAACAGCAAACAGAACAAAACTGGAAAAAACATTTCCAAGGCTAGGGTTATGCCCCAGGAGGCAAGAAGTATTCCATAACAATGTATTCTGAGAGCTTGAGGAGCTGGGTGGGGAAATTCTTTCCAAATCTAGAGTTCCCCATCATGGGAGACAGAGAGAGGCTTCTCACAGTTCCAAGCAGACGTGAAGGCACAAGTCTCTGTGCCTGATGCCTCTGTGCCACCCAGGTGTGGCTGACCACGTGCTGAGAGGATGCTCACCTTTCAGCTGGGGTCTACATCAAGTCCCTAAGGAAACTATGGGTAGTGGCTTTTCAGTAGCCATCACTGAAGATCAAGCTCGGCTGTCTGGGAACTCTCTCTCCACTCCCCCGTCCCAAACCTTACAGTCACAGGTCAATCAACATTGACTGGGAAAATCCAGTCCCAATCAATAAATATGAGTGAATTAATTGACCTGAACATTTTCACCTTGGATAGCAGCTCCACCTATGTATGTCTGACAGCCTCCTATGTTTGTACACATACTTTATTTTTGTAAAAGCATATGACAGAGAATGCTTGGGAAAGGAGTATACCCCACCTTTTCCACAGTGTGCTACCAGTGTGGCCCCTCAACCAGATACATCAGAACTTCCTGAGAATCTGTTTAAAAATCCAGTCATTCTGGGGCAGAGCTGAGGGACTGCCACTCTCTTAGCCCCCATGGGGACTTCTAGGCATGCTGGAGTCAGTGTCATGGTGTTCACTGCAGGACATGTGAATGTGTGTAATACTCCACAATCCTCAATTCACTGGCTTTATCTTTCCTGAGGTGCACACCATGAGTGAGGAAACATCTCTATCTTCCTACTGGAGAAAGTGTACGACAATCATTGCAAGGAGGCTCAGTTGGGGTAGCTGAGACCACAGCTCACCTGACCAAACCTCACAGGCTCCCCAGAAGACAACAGGCCAGTTAGGACAATATGGACAGTGCCACATTCTTTTCAACAGTCATCATTTCAGCCAAAAGAGAAAAGACTATTATGACTGTTTCAGCCACCCTAGCAATAACTTAAAGCCTAATAACGGCTGCTCATCCCATAAAGAAATGAAAAGAAAAAAAATCCTTTATTTCCCTCAAACCAGAAAAACTGTGAGATTCAGCCAAAAAAGAAACATCATCTTCACTAACTGAAAGTGGGCATCTATATTCTGGTAACTTCTTGTTGGTTAGAGAAATCATATTTTATATCAGCTGGGCAGGGTGCTACATACTTGTAATCCCAGCTACTCAGGAGGCTGAGGCAAGAGGATCACTTGAGCCCAGGAGTTCAAATTTAGCCTGGGCAACCTAGCAAGACCCTGTCTATAAAAATGAATAGCTTTTTGTAGTAAAAAATTTATCAGTCTCCAAAAAGTGGGCTAAAAAAAAAAAACCTTTATACTCATACTTACAGAATTCTGGGGCTGGGCACGGTGGCTCATGCCTGTAATCCCAGCACTTCAGGAGGCCAAAGTGGGCGGATCATAACGTCAGGAATTCGAGACCAATCTGGCCAATATGGTAAAAACCCACCTCTACTAAAAATATAAAAAATTAGCCTGGCGGGGTGGCAAGGGCACCTGTTGTCCCAGTTACTTGGAAGCCAGGGGCAGGAGAATCGCTTGAAGCTGGGAGGCAACAAGTGAGTCGAGGTCGCATCACTGCACTCCAGCTTGGGCAACAGAGGGAGACTCCATCTCAAAAAAAAAAAAAAAAAAGAATTCTGAAGAAAAACAGACTTGACTTCTAGATGGTAGAACAGGAAAAGGTAAACGGCCCATGTCCTCACTTGTCTCCCCTAGACATTCTTCTAAGGAAGGAAGATCCCTGCAGGTGTCAGTTAACCTACTGCCAGGGAGGAGCCGGGAAGGGCTGACTGCATAGGAAGAACCCCCTAAGCTGGTCCACACCAAACTTCAGGGGAATAGGAGGTCCACCCTCAAGGAGCCACCTAGGCAGCTTCTCCCAGGATCTGAGAGCCACTGGAACAAACACAGCAGAGCTCAAACTAGATGTCACCTGGCCTCCTAGAACTTGATATATACTTGATATATACTTAATTTTCTAAAAGCAGAAATCAAGTACCAAAACACACATAAGGAATTTAATTTCTTGCTATCAACATGCCTCTACCATTTAGTCTCTGGGAAGAGCAGGCTGTGGGTGCAGATTACATGAGCAGGTGGGGGAAATGCAGTCATTTTTAAAGACTGTGTGAAGAAAAGATGGGGTCTGGAGATCTGGTTTTGGCTGTTCCTGCCAATCCAGGAAAACGGGTATGGCAAGGAGCTGCACCTCCCGCTCAGGGTAGAGGATCAAACACTGTGACTGCACAAAGGGCACGCAGCAACACTCCATAAAGGCAAGTGAGAATTCTTCAATGCTCCCCTACCTCTCCTATTCCTCAAAGCAGTCTCACAAATGACCAAATTATGAACAGCATTCTTTTAAAAATCATGCCAAAATGCAAATAACGTGGTGTGGTAGAGAGAGAAGATTGGAATCCAGGGACCAAGTCCAATGCTGTGACCACTCTGTGGCACCAAGAAGCCAGTACTCAGGGTCCTTGCTTCTAAAATGATGGGATTAAATCAGATGCTCGCCCCAAACCCTTCAGTCCCAAAGGCCCCCATTCTGACCAGTGGTTCAATTCCCTGCCATCTCCATGGTGTCCTGAGGAACTCAAGCTTCTGATCCGCCCAGCCACAGGTCACCAACTGAGGGAGTGGAATTCCAGCCATAGCCAAGCAGCAGATGTTTTTGTTGGCCTGTGGAGCTTTGTGGTGGGCAGAAAAGCAGGGGCTTCCCTTCAGCCTTTGGAAACGTGAAAAGCAGCCTTCAGAACCCTTCCCCTCCTCTGAGGATGACAGCTGTGACCCTCAGGCAGAGATTCCCCATTTCTAACATACTGTGGCTCTGCTAGAGAAAACACTTGCTGATGGGAGACGACTAAGCCAACCAGAGACTGGGCACAGCTAACAGGAGCCTTTGATGGCTACTCACTCCCAGCCCTCAGGACAGGCCGAGCTATGGATTGCCATTTGATCAGTATAATTTTCCAGCTTGAGACATCTGAAAAACATGCAGAGCTGCATGGGAAAATCTACATTCCCATGAGCTCGTGCTTAATTTAGACCTGGCTGGTGGCTGTGGTGGTGCTAACTGCTGGGCTGTCGCCATCTCACAAGGAGCCTGCGAGACTGTGGAAGTAAAGGAGGAGCAGTGGATCCCCCTCAGGCAGGCCTTGCTGACTTTTGGTTTCAGGCACAGTAGCGGCATAACTATTTTCTCAAAGGGAGCTCCAGATGCTGGCCAAGGAACAGGTATTTTTACACTGTGCACTTACAAGTGCAAGACCACAGCTTCGAGAAAACTGAGTGGTTTGCTCACCTCTACCCTCCAACCTGTGCCTCCAGGAGGTCACATCTGACTCTTCCGACAGCAGCTTCGAGGAACAAGGCAGATTTCTGAAAGAGTTACTTGCGGGACCTGGTGCTAGTGATGGCTGATGTCCGCTGAGCCTCATCCACGCAGCCCTGGGGGATGGGTGGTAAGCCAGGGCCACTGAGACCACAAGGGGAGGCTCACTACAGCTGAAGCTCAAAGGATGAGCTCCTTCATCCCAAAGGTGGGCCCTGGGGCCAGGCAAGCCCTGAGGGTTAACTCTTTACGTGTCACCCACATGCTACATTCTTGTTTCTGGTCACTTTCCCTATGACCAGAACCAGCTCCTGCCTTGCACATATCTACCCACCTGCCATTCCTCCCACTCAGCATCCTTCCCATATCTGTCACTAGACTGGCTCCTTGTCACTCAGATCACATGGCCTTGTCAGAACCCATCAGGTACTCTCTATCAATGTCACCAGCTGTCATCTGGAACAGAGCCCCTCCTCTATCTGACATTTCTTATGTGCCTGTTTATCTGTTTCTCTCCCGCCCCCCCGCACTACCCCTGAGAGCAGGGCTGTCTGTCTTTTTGCCACTGTCTAGAACAGTGCCTGGCACACAGTGAGCCCTCAACAAACATCTTCCACGCAACACAGAAGCAAACAATGCCAACAATGTTAAGGCTACCCATTATCCTTCTACTCGGAGACTACCGGAGTTCACACCTTGAGGCTGTTCTCCCAGTTCCTGTTTCCCTGTTAGTCTCCATCTCTTGAGATAAAGGGCAGCTGCTCTACATGTGCCTCACAATAAACTGCCTGGGAACAGGAACAGCCCTACCTGGTGCTTAACACATGCTCCACACGAACCATCACCTGCCAAAGCCCAGGCACCACAGGGCCTGAGAAGCCACTCGATGCCCCTGACAGCTGGACTCAGGAGCGACACCAGCAGCCTGGGCAGCAGCTTAGAGCTGAAACATGTAGTTCTCACTCTAGCCACAGGGATTATGTCCTACCTTTCCAGCTGCATGGTCTGAGGCAAGGTGAGCTTTCCTGAGCCTCTATTTCCACACCTCTCAAATGGAGGTAACAGGTGGTGCTGCTCAGCATGTTTGTGAGGGTTGGTAAGAGTAGGACTGGTAAATAAGAGGTGTCCAAATACCTCTCCCATGTCTTGCCAAGGTGCACGTCTTGCCAAGGGAGAGGGACACATCTCTGGTCTTTTCTTTTTGAGAGGTCGTCTCACTCTGTCACCCAGTGGCACAATCTTGGCTCACTGCAACCTCCAACTCTCAGGTTCAAGTGGTTCTCCTGCCTCAGCCTCCCGAGTAGCTGGGACTACAGGCGCACGCCACCATGCCCAGCTAATTTTTTGTATTTTCAGCAGAGACGGGATTTCATCATGTTAGCCAGGATGGTCTTGATCTCCTGACCTCGTGATCCACCCGCCTTGGCCTTCCAAAGTGCTGGAATTACAGGCGTGAGCCACCACGCCCGGCCTACAGGGACATTTCTCAGCAGGTTCCTGAGGACAGCTCGGCAGGAGATGAAAGCCCACAGAAGCATCCCCATAAGAACATACTGGGTGGGAATCACCTACCAGCGGGGGATGGTGGTATTGTCCACAAGCATCTCTCTCCAGACTACACACACAACTTGTTAAAAACCGTCACCAATCTTGCCTTCTCTTTTCCTCTGCAGCTGGCATTTCCAAGGAAAGTCTCAGATGTGTTCTTTGATACTAGTAACAGAACAGAATTAAAAGAGCTATAAGAAAGAGAAGAGGCTCTCTAAGCAGAGGCTAGTGAATACTAACTGAGCAGGTCACATGTGTCCACTGACTGAATCTTCATAACAATCCTGTGGAGGAGTTATTCTTCTTATTCATATCTTACAGAGGAGGCAAGTGAGGCAAAAGAGAGATTAAATAACTTACCCAAGGCTCCACTGCCAGCAAGTGGTGAGACTAGGATTTGATCTCAGACTCTGACTTCTGCTCCCATCCTCTTAATCCCTATTCTTAGTCCTATTCCCATTCTTTGTGGCTTTAGAGAAATTCAGGGCTCAAAGTCACAAGAACAAGGAATTTTCCTTTGCTGAACCTGCAGACCTAGAAAGGTCCCTCTTGTCTAGATGTTTGAGGTCAAAAGATGGCATGGAAACAACTGTTTTCTGACCTCATGTTCTGTGGCCATAATAGATCCTTTCCCCAGCCACTCACCAAGTCAAGCAGGCAGAAGCAAAGACGCTGCAGCTAGAAGGGCCTTGGAAGTCACCCACATGCAGATGCCGGGACCCAGAGCTGTTCAGTGCTAAGCCAAGATCAGAACCTGGCATTCCCAGCACACTTCAGTGCAGCCAGCAAAAGGGAAAAGGCTTTAACGCTATTCAAAGAAAACTTTACCTTGAAATGTGGAAGGTTCTACACACTGGCAATACAACGGTGTCAGTCAGGGCAGAGGTCCAAAATAACAACAAAGAAACTCTAAAACTATTCTTAAAGACATGTTCTTTAGAACTCACATCCTTAGGAAATGATGCCTCTTTGGCTACTAACAGTGTCCCTTCCACTGAATCAGTCACACTGACTTTAATACCCTGAGAAATCTGCACTGTTCCTTTGAAATAGCTGTTGTCATCTGAAATACCACTCAGGAAAAAAAGTCTCTTCATGTTGAAAGGTAAACTTCCTTTTTTGGTGCAGAGTAAAAATATTACTTCCCTCTTTCCTCCTCTGCTGGAGACATTCCCAGTGTTTTATTTACTGTGCAACACTGACTGGATACATTAGGAGGAAATGTTCCTTCCTAACTCTTAAATGTCAGAGTCCACCCCACAGAAGGCATGAGCCAGCCCTAATGTTTTCTCGTTGTTCCTCTGTTTTCTTAAATGTTTTCTTACGTAACATTAGGCAAATATAAAAGAATATGTGCAAACCACATGTGAGGACAAACAAAATGAGTCCCCATGACTCCACAGCCCCCTCAAAGCCTGGAACATGACCACCATGTCCAGCCACCTGGCTCCCCCCCCTCACTTCCCTCTCCCCACCTCCTTGACCTCCCAAGGCAAACAGCCCTAGCACCAAGTTTTCTGTCCCTCATTTTTTAAAAAAGAACACACTTATATCACCACTGGTAAAACTGAACAGCACGCTGCCTTCCCCAGCCCGCCTGTGGCATTCTATACTGCTTCTGAGGTTTTCTCTGTTGCTATGCACAGCTGGCTGCCACTCACCCACTGTCACCGCTGTGTGCCATGTGATCTTGCCAATATTTAACAATGTGCCTACCCGTGTTCCTGTCCATGGACATCTGGGTTATTTCCAGATTTTTGCTACTGTGAAAAATGCTTCTACAGACATGCATGTCTCCTGGGACACATGGGCCAGTTTTTTAGAATCTGCTCCTAGAACAGCTCGTTCATAGGATATACAAATTATCTCTGCAATATATTTTTAAAATATTTTTGCCTGATTTAAAACATCGTTTGGTCATTACAAAGTTGTATTAAAGCCAGGTGCAGTGGCTCATGCCTATAATCCCAACACTTCTGGGAGGGGAGACTAGATGGATTGCATGAGCCCAGGAGTTTGAGGCTGCAGTGATCCATAATCATGCCACTATACTTCAGTCTGGACGACACAGCCAGACCCTGCCTCAAAAAAAAAGGATGTATTCATAGTTTCGTTGGCACAGGTTTGACAAGTATTTTTCACACACTCACTGTGTGTCCATATCCCCCATGCCAGCAGCCACCGAGGTCTGGACAAGCACAGATGTGGCATCCAGTCTGGGCTGGTGGGCAACAAAACGACTCCAAACTGGGTGCTCCAGGCAGCTCCTGAGAAGACGAGGACAGACTGGGGGACATCGAGGGCACTGCCATGAAGAATGAGAGGGATGAGCATCTGAGTAAGGAAGAGGCCTCTGCGGGCAGAGTGAGAACCCTCAGGGAGAGACACCTGCCACTAAGGTAGCTGGGAACGCAGAGGCTGCGGCAGGCTGAGGCTGCACCAACAGGGCCTCACTAGGCACACGAGAGATCTGCACTTGCCAACTTGGGTTGTTCACCTTCAAGATTTTTGCCATTTCCTCTCGACGGTAACAATGACTAACACTTACAGAGCATCCACTATGTGCAGGCACTGTCCCAGGAATTATCCCATTCATTCCTTACCATAAAAGCTGCTCTACTGTTTGCTTCATATTTTTCTTCATATCCAATTTACTTTTAAATTAAAATAGTCATGTTAAGTAACATATAAAATCAAGTATTACTGCTATGGCATATGGAGGGATCTTTTTGTTTTGTTTCTATTGAGATACAATTCACATAGCATCAAATTCACTATTTTAAAGTAAACAATTCAGTGGTTTTTTTTTTTAGCATATTCACAATGTTGTGCAATCATCACTATAATTCCAAAACATTTTCAACACCCCAAAAATAAGCCCCACATCCATTAGTAGTCACCACCCATGTCCTCACCCCCAGCCCGTTAACCACAAATCTACTCTCTATGGATTTGCCTACTCTAGACATTTCATATAAATAACATCATATAATATGTGAACTTCTGTGTCCGGCTTCTTTCACTTATGTGAAAGGTTCAATGTTTTCAAGGTTCATCCATGTTGCATTATGTACCAATATTCTATGACTTTTTATGGCTAAATAATATTCCATTGTATAGATGGACCACATTTTGTTTATGCATTCATTAGCTGATGGACATTCGGGTTGTTTCTAGTTTTTGTGGCTATCATGCCATGAAAAAGATTCATATATTCATATTCATAATGCTGATATGAACATCTATGCACAAATGTTTGTGAGGACATGTTTTCAGTTCTCCTGGGTATATATTGAGGAGTGAAACTGCTGGGTCATATGGTAACTATATGTTTTAATTCTTCAGGACCTACCAAAATACTATGGCATTTCTAAGATAAAGATTAAAACTAAGAACATTCAATTGTATGCCACTTAAAATTATTTTGGGAAATACTGGGGAAGGCGAAGCTACTAGGTTGATTTTTGATTTTTGTTGGGAGCGGCGAAGTCACGTTGTCAGGATGGTATTTCTGAATCTTGATCAAGCAGCAGTGGGAGAAAGGATTGGGGCAGAGGCGGGAGGAGGAAGACAGAAAGATGACTGAGAAGCCACACAGGCACAATGAGTCCAGAGCCTGAATCTGGCAGCAGGGGAATGGGAAAGGCAGGCGATGGACGTAAACACAAGCGGGAACACGAACCCTGACAACCAAATGTTAGTGTGGGTGGGGTAGAAGGGGCGGAATAGCCAGGAGGACGGAGGCACCTTTACCAGAAAGAGAAGGTGGAGAGGTTCCAGATGAAGGCAGGAGGCAGCATACTTAGTTTTACTTCAAACAAGCATGACTGGAGGTACTGGCAGGACAAGCCTGGAGAATGAAAACAGCCAAGTGGCAGCTGGCGCCTACGATCAGGGCACAGGAGGGGCACTGTGGCCAACATGTTCATCTCAGAGGAACGTGTGAGAGGCCCCAGGGAGAAAGAGAGCAGAGGAAGATGGGGACAAGAATGCAATTAAGGAGGCAAACAGCCATCGGCGAAGTCCAAGAAAGGGCCAAGAACAGGGTGGAGACACAAGAGAACCACCCAGTTGGTGCCAGAGAAGCAGAGAACGGAGAGGTCATGCTTTTCTGCCCCATGCAGAGCAGCGCATTCTCCTTCTAATGACCACCAACAAACAGTTCAGACGCCTTTCTGTGAGACCATATGTAACTTCCTAGACGTTTTTTTTTCTGAGACAGGGTCTCGCTATCATCCAAGATGGAGTATAGTAGCATAATCATAGCTGATTGCAGCCTGGACCTCCTAGGCACAAGTGATTCTCTTGCCTCACCCTCCTAAATAGCTGAGGCTACAGGTGTGCACCACCAAGCCCAGCTAATTATTTTATTTTTTGTAGAGATGGGGTCTCCCTGTGTTGGCCAGGCTGATCTTGAACTCCTGGGCTCAAGCAATCCTCCTGTCTCAACCTCCCGAAGTGCTGAGATTGTATAAGCCACCACGCCTGGTCACTAGACCTTCTTGGTCACTGGTATACACCTCTGCACCATGTAGCCTTCCCCCTCCAGTTTCAGGACAAAACTGAACCCATCACCCACAGCCCCACATCTGCCCCCCTTACCCTTCCCTCCAGGGATGTTCTCCCCAAGATCCACCACCTGCTGCTCAGCTGACTGAGCCAGAGGCCTTGGAGCTCGCCTGGGCTTCCGGCTTTCCCTCCACCCTCCCTCCTTCCTCCCACGACCTCTGGACTGCAGGCTCTCAAGGGACAGAGACCCCGACTGTCTCCTTGCTGCTGCATGCTGGACCTGGCACGGTGCCTGGCACACATCTGCTGCAGGAATGAATGACTCCACAGGGCACCGAGTCCGGCCCCACCTGCTCACACACTCCCCCTTCTCCCTCCCCTTCCTCCAAGCTCTCTGATCCTCTCTACACCCTTACCAAACCACAAATGCCCTCACTGAACATAAAACATGGCCTATCAATATTGGTAATAGTTTTAAGATAACTATTTGGCAAAATGAAAAGATCACTGCTCTACCCAGCACCTTTTAGTCACCACGCTGAACCTCAGTTTATTTTCCTCCTTTATAAAATGGAAATGGCAGCCTTTGAAGATCAGCAAGGTAAGGAACGTTAGAGAGCTGTGGGAAATCAGGCTGCACCTTCGGCTTCTACTACAGCTTTCCCCATGTGCCTCACAGGCTTTTCATGGGCCCTCTTCAGGGCCCACTGGTCCCTTGACCACACCTCTCCTAAAGAAAAGCAAAAATGGGAACAAGCTGACATCCCCAACAGGAGGGGAATTTTCGAGTCTACTTCGCACTAAATTTAACAGCATAAACAAACTGAAGTTCACATACAATTTTTTTAATTCCTAAAAGATTAGAAGTATGCTACCAAATGTCAAAACACAAAAACCAAAAGGAAATCAAAGTTGTTATTTTCCTTTTAGTTTTATCTCCATTGGCCAAATGCTTTTCGTTCAAGCAATGTTTACACTGCCATTGTCTTGCTTTGTTTAGAAAAATAATAATAAAGGGCTCATTTCCAGCACTGACAACTGAGTGCATGTGCAGATCTGCCCAGTGGTTCCTATACTCAGAAACTGCTCTACTTTAGAACTTTGTGCCAAGAGGCCGAGGAAGAACCGTTTACTTGCCCTCAGAATATACACTGGCTACATCCGTGCCCCTAACCCCCCCTCCTCGCTCCAGCCCCCGCTTTCCTTCAGCCACCACAGGGATAACCAGGCCAAGAGAACAGGGATGTTCTTTAGCACATTTATGCTTCACAAGGAAAACGTAAACCCAAGGCCTCAAGAAGGCCAGTTGTGGTCACTCAGTGACTGCAAGCTCAGCTGCTGCTGGTCAAATGCACCAAGGTGACGGCTGTAATTTACTGAGTGCCTACCATGTGCCAGGCACTGACCCAGGGGTTTCATGGCACTGATCTTGCTGCACTCTTGCAAGGGAGGCATTGCACAAGAGGGTAACATATAGCAAGTCACAGAGCTGGAACAAAGCTCTGGGCCACAACACCTCCTGTGAAACTCAGAAGTGCCCAATCCTAAACCTCCATTCTATTTAGTATTACTTCTGTGTGGTTGCCCTCTCTGTTTCAATATCATCATACCCATCTAAGACACTCCTTAGAAGATGTGAGGTTTTTCCACCAACCACCTTTCAAGGCCAACCCACATAATTTCTATCCTGGAAGTCCCTCCTTACTAATGAACGCTTTCCAGAGTGACCTGTCCAAACCAAACCACTCTCCTGGGCCCCAGGAATGTCTATTTCTCTTCTCTTCTATAGTACTGATTCTAGTCACCAAGTATTTCCAGTTCACCCACTTCTGGGTCTATAACAGAAGTGCATTTTCCCATCTCCTCTGAAGTCAGCCATGACACTGCAGTAAGATGAGAAAGAAATGATGTGTGTCACTCTCTGCTGAACAGTAAAAGGCAGGTACCACATTCCCTGTGGTGCTGACAGTGGGTGCCTGTGTCAGGATGGAGCCTCCTTATCTAACCTGAGACAGAAAAGCATGTCTACACAGGGACTCATGTACCATGTTCACAGCTGTGTTACTCGCAACCGCCAAAGACTGGAGACAACTTTGTCCAACTGATGAATAAATAAACAACATGTGATCTATCTACACAATGGAATATTATTCAGCCTTAAAAAGGAAGTTCTGGTCCGTTCTACTACATGGATGAACCTTGACAACATTACACTGAATGCAAGAAGCCAAACACAAAAGACCACATACTGTATGACTCCACTTATGTGGAATGTCCAGAGCAGACAAATCCATAGATACAGAAAGCAGACTGATAGTTGCCAGGGATTGGAGGGAGTGGGAGGGGGAAATGATTGCTTAATGGGTACAGGGTTGCTTTTGGTGGTAATAAAACGTTCTAAAAGAAGACTATGCTGATGGTGAACTTTATTCCATAGCAAATAAATTATATATCAATAAAACTTGGTTTTTTTTGCTGGGCGCAGTGGCTCACGCCTGTAATCCCAGCACTTTGGGAGGCCGAGGCAGGCGGATCACGAGGTCAAGAGATCAAGACCATCCTGGCCAACAAGGTGAAACCCCATCTCTACTAAAAATACAAAAATTAGCTGGGCATGGTGGCGTGCGCCTGTAGTCCCACCTACTCAGGAGGCTGAGGCAGGAGAACTGCTTGAACCTAGGAGGCAGAGGTTGCAGTGAGCCGAGATCGTACCACTGCACTCCAGTCTGGTGCCTGGCAACGGAGCCAGACTCCGTCTCAAAAAAACAAAAAATAAAAAAAAACAAGTTTTTTTTTTTTTTTGAGACGGAATTTCGCTCTTGTTGCCCAGGCTGGAGTGTAATGACGCCATCTCAGCTCACCACAACCTCTGCCTTCAGGTTCAAGCGATTCTCCGGCCTCAGCCTCCTGAGTAGCTGGGATTACAGGCTTGCGCCACCATGCCTGGCTAATTTTGTTTTTAGTAGAGACGGGGATTCTCCACGTTGGTCAGACTGGTCTCAAACTCACGACCTCAGGTGACCCCCCACCTCGGCCCCCCCAAAGTGCTGGGATTATAAGCATGAGCCACCACCGCTGGCCCATTTTTTGTTTGTTTGTTTTTGAGATGGAGTCTCTCTCTGTCACCCAGGCTGGAGGGCAGTGGCGAGACCTCAGCTCACTGCAACCTCCGCCTCCTGGGTTCAAGTGATTCTGCTGCCTCAGCGTCCCAAGTAGCTGGGACTACAGGCACATGCCACCACGCTGGGCTAATTTTTGTGTTTTTAGTAGAGATGGGGTTTCACCATGGTGGCCAGGCTGGTCTCCAACTCCTGACCTCAAATGATCCACCCTCCTCGGCCTCCCAAAGTGCTGGGATTACAGGCGTAAGCCAGTGAGCCCAGCCAATAAAACTGTTAACAAAACAAAATAAAACAAAAAAAGAAAGCTTGTGCCACCATCATCCTGGGATCATGAATGACTATGATGAGTCAAGTCTCCTGACCACATACACTGGACAGGCAGCATGAAAAAGAAATGAGCCTCTGCTGTTAGACCACTGAGGTGAGAGGGGCCGGCTGTTCTCACATTATGTAGCCCATCCTGATACAACTCGAACACATTCACACTACCATAAGTTCATACTGAAAATGTGTCTCATGCCAATTAACTTAAATCCTGGAAGGAAGCCAGAGGTATAGTTCTGTCCCAATAGGGACCAGGCTCTGTCCCAAAGCCACTGTCCGAATCTTGAAACACAAGGAGATGGGGCAGAGGGAAGGGGAGGAATTAATTATTTAAAGACTCTGCCTAGATCAGAATAATTCCTAGCCTGAAAAAAATTTATAACTCATAAGACAATGAACTAACCTTCCAAAAATATAAAAAACAGCTCACGGACATTGAGGAAAAAAACAATAGCCCAAAAGAAAAATCAAAGAACAGAAAACTATAAATGGTCCTTAAATACATGACAACATGATCAGTTCCACTTCAGAAAAATACAAATTAAAACTATTCTGAGATATTATTTACAACGGTCAGGCTGGCAAAACTCCAAGCATTTGACTAAACTTTCTGTTGGCAAGGCCGTGGGGGAATCAGGCATCAACACTGCCGGTAGGAGTGCAGCATGGGACAACCCCTGTAGAGGGCAACTGGGCAAAAGCTGTCAAAATTACAACTGTGTTTCCCCTTTGACTCAGCAATGTCCTTGCAGGATGCCACCCTGCAGGACCACTGCAATGTGGGAAATGACGTGCAGGTGAGACAACCATTGCCGGCATGTCATGAACCGGCAAGCTGGAAACAGCCAGGCCCCCTTCCTCAGGGGTGAGCATTCAAATAGGGACAACTTCACAATACAACACAGCTGAAAGAGAGAATGGCAAGGATTCCCCATGCACTGATACGGAAAAATCTCTAGGATAAGTTAAAAAAATAAGCATAAGGTGAGAAACAGTATACACAGAATGCTATCTTTCATTCACCGAAAAGGAAGAAATGATAATATACAATTTATGTTTGTTGTACTTGCATTAAGAAAAACGAAGGGGGCCGAGCACGATGGCTCATGCCTGTAATCCCAGCACTTTGGTAGGCTGAGGCGGGTGGATCACGAGGTCAAGAGATCAAGACCATCCTGGCCAACACGGTGAAACCCCATCTCTACTAAAAATAAAAGAATTAGCTGGGCATGGTGGCACATGCCTGTAATCCCAGCTACTCAGGAGGCTGAGGCAGGAGAACCGCCTGAACCTGGGATGCGGGAGGTTGCAGTGAGCCGAGATCATGCCACTGACTGTACTCCAGGCTGGTGAAAAAAAAAAAAAAAACAAAGGAAAAAAGAAAAACTGGAAAGATATTCAAACTACTACAGGTAGTTATCAGGGAGGAGGGAGGACAGAGAAGACGAGATCAGGAGTCAGAGGCAAAATTTCTGAAAGTGTATTTTAATATCTTATTTTAGAAAAGTGACTGTATTGCTTATTCAAAAGAGCACTTCATTTAAAAAAAAAAGTTGTATTCTCATTAAAAAAGAAAAAGAGGCGAGGCACAGTGACTCACACCTGTAATTCCAGCTACTCGGGAGGCTGAGGCAGGATAATCATTTGAACCCAGGAGGCGGAGGTTGCAGTGAGCCGAGATGGGGCCATTGCACTCCAGCCTAGGCAACAGGGTAAGAAAAAAAAAAGAAAAAACACCAGAGGCACATCAAAGCCTTTGGCCAACAGGTCACAGACGCCAATGCCAAGAGCAGCCCAGGAGTGACCACCAGCCCAGATCCCACCTGTGTCCTTCTGCCATACACCCATGTAAGAGCCCAGCACCAACACCTGTGAAGCTGAAGGGCAGGAACCCTGGACTCTCCCGTGTCTGTTCGTTCCTTTCTGTGTCTCTCTTCCAGGCCCCTCCAGCTTCATACCTGGAAGGCTGCAAATGGCCTTCAATGCTTCCCCCACCGTCCATGCTCCCATCCAGCCTGCTATCCACTCTGGTCTGGGTTTCCTTCCCCCCGACCCTCTCCCATGGGCTGCCCAAAGCATCATGCGCAAACCCAACACAGCCGTGAGTAGACCTGTGTCCCTCCCACCATAAGGTGGCAGATTCAAGGAGGGAGAACCAGAGCTCCTGGCATCCACTTGTGCAGCAAGCCTTTTCCTCAGCTCCCCGCCCTCCTGCTACCTGCCAGGCACTGGGCTGGTGCTGAAGCATAGAGGCCAATCAGACATGGTCCCTGTCTGCAAACAGCTCCAGTGACACAGTTCACAGGGAGTGTGGAAACAGATGATAATCCTACCATGGAAGTCTAAAGGGCACAGGACAGCAGACTGAGCTTTTAGGCCAGCCATGGAGCATGCAAGAGGGCAGATGAGGTGGATACGCAACAGGCAAAGCACATTCCAAGGAAACGAGGAAAAGCAAGTGAAGAAAGGCCACAGGCCAAAGCAGGAAGGTGGAATGTCCACGATGAATGCCCCTTCCTCTGGGCATTTAGGAGGGAGGGGTCACCCTCTCAAGGCCCATCTGTGAACAAAGTCCCATCCACCTTGCTCCAGGCACCCTTGGCCTTTTCCCTGAAACCAGTCAAGGTTGGCCTTCATTTAATCAGGGAACAGGTAGAATGTAAAAGAGAAAAACACAAAAGCTGCAAGTAAAGATGAAAAGTTTTGACCCCCTAAAGGGAAGAGACTCGTCAGTCAGGGAATTTCCCTCTGAAAAGACCCAACACTCAAAAGATGCCAGATCAATGAGCTACAACTCTCACATTTGATGAAAACAGCAGCAAAACCATGTTTCCCTATTACCTACCAAAGGAGAAAAATCTGAAGCTAGTGGATTCCAAATTGTATTTCCATGAGTCTTACAGGGCGGTTTTCAAAAATGACAAATTTCCAAGACCTTGATTCAGCAGCCACTATGTTATAGAATGAATTTTTTTCTTTTAAGGCAGGTAAGATTTGTATCTCTATTCCAAATTCTAAACTGATTTTTTTTCTTCCAAATGGAAAAAAAAATTCCTTCACAGTAGCCTTTAAATTTCTAGTAAATGGATTTCCCTAATATCCACCAGTTGTTAATATGATGTGGCTCACACATGCAGACTTCCAATGTGTACCGAGCCACATATGTGGCGGGCCCTCATCTAGACTCACTGACACAGCAGTCCCACCCCGTGGCTGCAGTCCTGTGGGAAGACTGAGGTTGGCTCTGCGACCAGTCAGGTGGGCCCAACACCACTGGGCAGGGATCCAGGGACCTTTCCCTGTGGGAACCCTGCTCACAGAGACTCATAAACCACGCTGTCTATATGCAGCGTCAGTGCCAACGGCACCCAGAAGAAAATCACTAGACACTGGCATGTTATGGGTCACCCTGAAGTGGGCTGTCTGACCCACAGCCTAGACTAGCTCTCTAAGTTAAATCGCAGTTAGCTGCTAAGACTCAGGCAAACATATTTCCTGAGGAATTGGCCTGTTTTCCCTTCTGAAAATTCCTGAAAAGAGAGGCAATAAACTGTGTGGAAAGAATATGCTAACACCCACTGCCAATTTCCCATTGTCAACCCAACCCAATGTCACCAAAGAGAGAAGAACACACTCAGAAACAACCAAACAGCTGCCAGTAGGAATGCAACTCTCACCCAGTAGGAGAGTCTTAAAAGACAGAATCAAAGCACGCTGGAATTGGGAAGGACCTGTCGACCATTTAGTTCCACTCTCTCATGTAGGGGGAGACTGAAGCCCAGAGAGCATTAAGTGTCTCTGCCCCATTCTGGAAGCCTCTGAAGTGCACACAGGGCTAGCAGTCTTTGGTCCCATTATTTGGCCCTGAAATCATCTTCCCCACCAGGCCAGTTTCCCTCCACACTCTGTCTCAGCATCAGAACCAGCACCAGCACCAGCACCAGCAGTGACCTGAGTCAGTGTTTACTCCTCTTCCCTTACCCACATCTAACTGGTTAACGTGCCCTATCGGCCAGGTGCAGTGGCTCCTGGTTGTAATCCCAGCACTCTGGGAGGCCGAGGCGGGCGGATCACCTGAGGTCAGGAGTTTGAGACCAGCCTGGCCAACATGACAAAAACCTGTCTCTACTAAATATACAAAAATTAGCCGGGCGCAGTCGTGGGTGCCTGTGATCCCAACTATTCAGGAGGCTGAGGCAGGAGAATTGCTTGAACCTGGGAGGCAGAGGTTGCAGTGAGCCAAGATCATGCCACTGCGCTCCAGGCGACAGAGCCAGACTCAGTCTCAAAACAACAACAACAACACACCCTATCAGTACAACAAAGCCTCTCCCCCTACCAAACAGGTCCCTCCTCACCTCCCAAGCCTCTGACGGGCTGCAGACAGCTACCACCTGGAGCATGGGACACCAGGACCAAAAGCTTCCTTGAAGAGAAAACAAATCACAGTGGGCAGCTCACCTCTTCCCAGCATAGCCAGTCAAGGGAAAGCTCTGAGCCATCCCATGATGATTACAGAGACCATAAAGACCCCTGAGTACTAAACAAGCACAATCTACTTAGAGAAAATAAACCAGGCCGGGCGTGGTGGCTCACCTGTAATCCCAGCACTTTGGGAGGCCAAGGCGGGTGGATCACCTGAGGTCAGGAGTTAGACACCAGCCTGGCCAACATGCCAAAACCCTGTCTCTACTAAAAATACAAAAATTAGCTGGGAGTGGTGGCACGTGCCTATAGTTTCAGCTACTCGGGAGGTGGAGGCAGGAGAATCACTTGAACCTGAGAGGCAGCGATTGCAATGAGCCAAGATTGTGCCATTGCACTCTAGCCTGGGTGACAGAGTGAGACCCCCGTGTTAAAAAAAAAAAAGAGAAAGAAAATAAATCAAAATATTAACAGTGATTACAGACCAAACTAGGACTTAACCTATAGTTCTAAGGCTATAGGTCAGGTTCTAGTTTGGTCCTTCCTACTTAGGCATACTTTCCAAATCTTCTCTGATGACCATTAAAACAGGCATCTTACAACAATCTCCATGGGACCTGGTACAAAAAATAAACGCACCCTGCAAACACCATCTTGCATATAGCCTGTTTTGGTAGACCTGACTTTTACACATCTTTGGAAACTACTGATTATCAGAGAGCGAAGAAGGGAGAAAAAGCAAGATTTCTGTTCAAAGACAAAATAGCTAAAGGAAATCTAGGGGTTTTTTTTTTTTCGGAGGGGGAAAGGAGAAATTAGGGTTTGGTTTGTTTAAAGAAACATTTCACATTATACAGCAAATGGTATTAAGCATACATCAGGCTCCAAGTGTGGGACTTGGGTCCTGAACGGCCCAGAAGACCCTGTGACAAAGCTGTGCCACCATGAGACAGGCCGATGGACTTCACAGCTAAATTTTAAGTTGCTCCTACCCACCCTGGACCAGGAGCTGAGCCTCTCTCCTGTGGTTCTAGATACGGAGAGGAGCCCCTCAGAGCCTTCCCACTGGGTGCCACCAGCCGAAAACCACTGGAAGTTATATAATCCGCTTTACGAGGCTTCTCTGAGCTCATACCGCTGGCCTTTGGTTCCGCTACCCTCCCAGACTCCACCCTTCTTGATTACTTATCCCTGTCCTGATGCTAATAAGACATTAAATGGCCTAAAGCAGTAGTTCTCAAACCAGGCCACACATTCAAATCTTTAAGGAACTTTTTTTTTTTTTTTTTTTTTGAGACAGAGTCCTGCTGTGTAGCCCAAGCTGGTCTCAAACTTCTGGGCTCAAGCAATTCTCCCATCTCAGCCTCCTGAGTAGCTGTATAATGGGTGTAGGCCATCACATCCAGTTTTTGGAGAACTCTGGAAATATTTTTGCTCAGGCCCCATCCCAGAACAATGAAAACAGGAGGGGTTGGGTATGGTGGCTCAGATCTGTAACACCAACAATTTGGGAGGCCAAGACAGAAGGACTGCTTAAAGCTAGGAGTTCAAGATCAGCCTGAGCAACAAAATGAGACTCTGTCTCTAAAAATAAATAAATGATTAGCTGCGTGTGGTTGAACATGCCTGTAATCCCAACTACTCAGGAGGCTGAGGAGGAAGGGCTGTTTGAGCCCAGGAGCTGGAGGCTGCAGTGAGCTACGAGCGAGCCACCACACTCCAGCTGGGCAACAGAGCAAGACTCTGTCTGAAAAAAAAAAAAATCAATCCAATCAAGCAAACAGAAGGGGTGGCGGCCAAGCACTGGCACTTAAAAAAAAAAACTCTCCCCAGACGATGCTGATTAAAATACTGTCAAAGTTGAGAAACACTGGCTTAAAGAAATCCAGAGAAGAAAGAAAACAAAACAAAACAAAAAAAACAAGTAAATGAAGAAACTCAAGCAATAAATAAGGAAATAGAGGGTGGAGGAGTTGAACCAGAAAACCAGGTTAGAACCCAAAGTGCAGGTCACACTACAGACTGGGAAATGATGGCTCTGAACTGAGCTTCCTGGTAGCCAGAGAATTCACACTGTCCACAAGATAAAAAATCAGACCAGATTCACTAGAGACGATTCTCCTTGTCCTGGGCCTGAGATAAATGCCTCCCTCGCACCCTCCTCAAGAGGACATATACCATGATGCAGTGGAGTATGCGCCCCAATGCTGTGACCATGACCACCAAAGACGTGGCAAAGGCCACTTCTTACTGCATCTCTCAAAGCACAGTTCCACAGAAGTAGCCCTTGAGAAGGGTAACCACCAGTCGGTACTTGGCTACTCATTAGGGGCTGCCCTCTAACTCTTAGCTGGAAACATCAGTGCCCTGCACATGAAACACACTACCAAATCCACTTCATCCTCCATACTGACAACGATGCCGTCAGGACAATGCAAACGTAAGACTAAGGCACAGACTCTTTCCTGTGTCACTGAGGTTAATAAAGGCACTGACTTGGTATCCAGGAAAACAAGCTCCTTTGTCAATGACTCTCATGAAAACAGAAGTCTGTCCCTGTAACTCAGGAGTAGGGCAAAGTCCCAGAGGCTGCTGATCACTCACCTCCATTCCAGTGCTCAGAAAGGCCACTGCTCATCTTCACACCTGCAGCAGTGCCCTCTCAAGACTAAGAAGGGTGGGGTTTGCCCATCAGACTAGCAGTCTGTTAAGCAGGCTTAATGGGCACCACAAACAATCAGAAGAGGCCTCTGAGTCCCTTATGTACTAACATTATATGCGGTACAGTTTCTGTTACGTTTATTTTATTTTTTTGAGACAGTCTCACTCTGTCGCCCAGGCTGGAATGCAGTGGTGGGATCTTAGGTCACTGCAGCCTCCGCCTCCTGGGTTCAAGGGATTCTCCTGCCTTAGCCTCCTGAGTAACTAGGATTACAAGCGTGCACCACCATGCCCAGCTAATTTTTAAATTTTTAGTAGAGACGGGGTTTCACCAGGTTGGGTAGGCTGGTCTCGAACTCCTGACCTCAAGTGATCCACCCACTTTGGCTTCCCAAAGTGCTGGGATTACAGGCATGAGCTCTGTTATGTTTATTATACTTCAGTTGTAAGTTCTCTCTCTCTCTCTCTTTCTTTCTTTCTGACAAGAGTCTTGCTGTCACCCAGGATGGAGTACAGTGGCACAATCTTGGCTCACTGGCTCACTGCTACCTCTGCCTCCCGGTTCAGGTGATTCTCCTGCCTCAGCCTCCCAAGTAGCTGGGACCACAGGGATACACTAACACACCTGGCTAATTTTTGTATTTTTAGTAGAGACAGGGTTTTCGCTATGTTGGCAAGGCTGGTCTCAAACTCCTGACCTCAACTGATCCTGCCTCAGCCTCCCAAAGTGCTGGGATTACATGTATGAACCACTATGACTGACTGTTATAAGTTCTTTCAAAATGTGTTTATTGCAATAAATAGAGTCAAGAGCAAATCACTCTCTTTCCCTCTCACATGTGACATTTTCTTTTTGATCCAGGCAGCACATCACCACATTTCAAATTAAGCAATGACAACTTAAATTAAAATGGCAACTACTGGCCGGGCACAGTGGCTCACATCTATAATCCCAGCATTGTGGGAGGCTGACGCGGGGGGGATCACCTGAACCTAGAAGTTCGAGACCAGCCTGGGCAACACTGAAACACTGTCTCTCCAAAAATACAACAATTAGCCAGGCATGCAGCCCCAGCTACGCAGGAGGCTGAGGTGAGAGGATCATCTGAGCCCAGGAAGTCAAGGCTGCAATGAGCCATGGTCACACCACTGCAATCCTGCCTGAGTGACAGAGTGAGACCCTGTCTCAAAAAAAAAAAAAAAAAAAAAAAAGAAACTATTCACAATAGTCAAAAGTGGAAACAACCTGAGTGTCCACCAGTAAACAAATTGCAGTATATCCATACAATGGAATATTATTGGTCATAAAAAGAAATCAAGTGCAGAGAGATACTAAAACATGGATGAACCTGTAAAACATGCTAGGTGAAGGAAGCCAATACAAAAAGTCAGATACAGTATAACTGCATTTATATGAAATGTCGAGAATGGGCAAACCCCATAGAGACAGAGAAGGTTAATGGATACCAGGGGCTGGGGTAATTGAGGAGAGACTACCTAATGAGTGTGGATTTTCTTTTGGAGTGATGAAAAAGTTCTGAAACTAGATAGTGGTGATGGGCTGCACAACACTATAAATGCACCACATGCCACAGAATTGGTCACTTTTAAATCCTTAGCATGGTGGCTGGGCATGGTGGCTCAAGCCTATAATCCTAGCACTTTGGGAGGCCAGGTAGGCAGATCACTTGCACTCAGGAGTTCAAGACCAGCCTGGAGCTGGGCAACATGGTGAAACCCCATCTCTACAAAAAATACAAAAAATTAGCCAGCAATGGTGACACACACCTGCAGCCCCAGCTACTCAGGAGGCTGAGATGGGAGAATGGCTTGAGCCCAGGAGGCGGAGGTTGCAGTCAGCAGAGATCATACCACTGTACTCCAGCCTGGCACCAAAGCGAGACCCTGTCTCAGTCAATCAATCAATCAATCAGTCAGTCAAGCTTTTGTGTAAATATAATTATTCCATAACTGAAAAAAATCAGCTTCAAACACAGAAATACGAGAATCAGAATTACGAGGGCTGGTGGTCATTCTTCACTTAAAAGTAAGTTTATAAAGAGTCTACTCTTTGTTAGAGAGATATATATTGAAGCATTTGCCAATAAAGTGAAGCCTAGGATTTGCTTTAAAATCATCCGAGGTAGGGGGAGCCTGGAATTAAAAGTGTTGAAGCTAAGTGATGGAAGTTCACTAAACTATTTTTCTGTTTAAAATCCTCTATAATGAAATGTTTCGTTTTGTTTTGAAGTACGTTTCCAAAGATCTTTAACATATTAATATACTCTGTAGATAAAATAACGGCTGCCCTTAAGCTGTCAAACTCTGGTGGCCCAAGCAGTCACGTTCCACCCTGAGCCCAACAGTGCAGACTCACTTAGTGCAGGCCCCTCCACAGAAGGCACACAAAAGGCCTCACAGAAAATAATCAGAGCTCCAGTTCAGATCACCAGGCAGCAGTGCAGGGAGCTGTGTGGCTTAATCTCTCACACTACAAATCAATACAGGTTGAGTATCTCTAATGTGAAAATCCAAAACCAAAATGTTCCAAAATCAGAAACTTCTTGAGCAGCAACATGATGCCACAAGTGGAAAACTCCACACCTGACTTCATGCAACAGGTCACAATCAAAATGGAATCAAACCTTTGTTTTGTACATAAACTTACTTAAAATGTTATATAAAATTATCTTCCAAAAAAAAAAAAAAATTAGCCGAGGGCGATGGCGCGAGCCTGTAGTCCCAGCTACTCAGGAGGCTGAGGCAGAGGAATCGCTTGCACCCGGGAGGCGGAGGTTGCAGCGAGCCAAGATTGTGCCACTGCACTCCAGCCTGGCAACATAGTGAGACTCCGCCTCAAAAAAAAAAAAATTATCTTCAAGCTGCGTAGGGTATATACAAAACATAAATGAATTTCATGTTTTGACTTGGGTTCCATCCCCAGGATATCTCATTATGCATATGCAAACACTCCAAAATCCAAAACATTTCTAGGCCCAAGCAGTTCAGACAAGGGATACTCAACCTATGATAACCAGGCCTCCAAGTTGCCTGCTCAAAATTCAACTACCTGGCCAGGCACAGTGGCTCACGCCTGTAATCTCAGCACTTTGGGAGGCCAAGGTGGCAGATCGCCTGAGGTCAGGAGTTTGAAACCAGCCTGGCCAACGTGGTGAAACCCTGTCTCTACTAAAAATGCTGGGGGTCCAGGTGATGTCTGCAAACTCTGGGGTTTTCTACTGAAATGCTTTTAACAGAGCCCCACAAACAATCCCACCCAACACATAATGCAAACAGAGCTCACCTCCAGGCTTGGGGGTTGAAGGAAGCAAGATCCTACCTCTCCAGATGCAGTAAGAGGCTGACACTGTGATTGCCTATCCACCTCTTTCCCCTATCCCTCTTCTAGAACTAGATCTATGGGGGACGCAGGCCAGGAGTCCCCCACGGCATTCCCAATGTCTAGGAGAGTGCAGAGCACACAGATGTTCAACTACATTCTTGTTTGTGATCCTGGCTTTAATGGATACTGCTCTAAAGGTACTTTATAAAGACTTGTTTTTCACAAACACCAATGCAAGACATAAAAGGGAAGGCATCAGAATATACTAGTGTTGGGTGCCAGAAAAGGAGGGGACAAGAGACAAGGAATCATGGCACAAACAATCCCACCTAAAATAGCACCAGAGATACTGTGGAATGTAGAGCCCTGGGGGTCAGGGGGAGGAGGGCATAGAGAGAAGGAGAGACAGTGTGTGCCAGGCAGAGGCAGAAGAGGCTTTGGGGAAAGGGTATAGAGGCAGTAAGCAGGGGTGGAGGTGTAGGGGGCAAGGAACAGGGCATGAACAGAGAGGCAGACAAACTCAGCCACCCTGCATTGGGGATTCTGCCTTCACTGGACTCTGTGTAAGCCCCTGTGTCCCCAGAGCAGGGACCAAACAACGAGGAGAAATGAGCAGGCACCACGGGGAGGGCGGAGGACTGTGGAAAACTGGCACCCCACAAGCCCCAACTAGAGACACTGGCTCTGACCCACTGTTGCCAGGCAACAGTACAGGCCCCAGGCTGCCAAGTGTTCTGATTTGTCAATGAAGCTACAAGACTGGGAGGCTATGTAAGATCTCCTGATTTTCATGTTGGCAGCTATGACCAGCAAAGAGTGGCCTCCCAAAGATATCCACGTCTTAATCCCAGAACCTGTGAATATGTTAGGTTTTGTGGCAAAGGAGAATTAAGGTAGCAGTTGGAATTTAAGTTGCTAGGCAGGGCACGGGGGTTCACGCCTGTAATCCCAGCACTTTGGCAGGCCAAGACAGGCAGATCGGTTGAGGTCAGGAGTTCGAGACCAGTCTAGCCAACATGGTAAAACCCCATCTCTACTAAAAATACAAAAATTAGCTGGGCATGGTGGCACATGAGAATCCCTTGAACCTGGGAGGCAGAGGTTGCAGTAAGCCAAGATGGTGCCACTGCACTCCGGCCTGCGTGACAGAGCGAGACGCCATCTCAAAAAAAAAAAAAAAAAAAAAAGATTTTAAGTTTCTAATCAGCTGACTTTAAAAAAGAGAATCCTGGATTATTCAGTGTGCCCAATGTAATCACAAGGATCCTTAAAAGAGGAAATGGGAGGCAGAAGAGTCAGGGTCAGAGAGAAACCATGTGGGAAAGACTGGAAAGCCGAAGCTGGCTTTACAAATGGAAGGAGCACAAGCCAAGGAACACAGAAGGCCTGAAGAAGCTAGAAAGGCAGGGAAACAGGTTCTCCCCTAGAGCCACGCCAGCAGGAGCCAGCCCGAACTACACCACGATCTCAGCCCACTCAAGAGGAAGACCTGTGTTGGACTTCCTGCCTATACAACTATGTTGTTGTAAGCTACTGCATTTGTGGCAATTTCCCACAACAGCCATAGGAAACTGACAGAGCAAACAATTTTAGTGTTTAGAAAGAGGCACAAACAAAACACATCTGTGAGCTCAATCCACCCAAGGACCACTTTTCTAGTCCAGACTGAGTAAAGTTAAGGGTGAGGACCATTTCCTGGGTGCCCAGCACAGAGCCTAGCACACAGCAGCTCTCTGACATTCATCCCAAGTTAACGCAAGGTCCCTTACTTTTACCATATGGTCATACAATTATCCAGGGATTTCTGGAAAACAGAGCTGCTTAACTAAAAGGAGTTCTATTCCCAAGAGACTGCTTAATCACATCTCATGAAGATGAAAACAGAAAAAAGTGAGGGCTCTTCAAGTCCTCTGGAAGAAGCCTCCAGTCTCTCCCCTCCCAGCCACCTTCAGGGTACCAGCTTGCTCACCACAGCTCCAAATAACTTTGGTTGTTCTTCAACGGCAGAGGAACACTTGTCAAGTGGGCTCTTTTTAGCTCCTCACTTTCACCAGCACAGAGATGCTCTGATCACAGGTGGGGGTGGAAGGCCCACAGCCCTGCCCACTCACCGCCAAAAGGCTATGTGAAAACCACAGCCCATGAGCCAACACCAACCTCTTGCCTATCCTGCCTGGATGGCCTGGTCAGCAGGCAGCTGAGCCTCGGCGACATGTCCAGCTCTTCCTCCTCTGCACCTTCCTTGCTCAGCTCAGCCCTCTGCATAATGCGGCTCCCTCAGCCAAGGATCCTCTCATCTCCGTCCCCAAGAACTCCCACTTTTCCTTCAAGACTCGACTTACATACTATTTCCTCGAAGCCTTCTCTGGTTCCCAGGTTCCATTCCCAGTGTTTGACCCCACTTTCTAAACTTCCCTCCCCCAGCTATCTCCCAAAGCTAATATTACTTGTTACTGAGGCAAGAGCCACCATCTGCAGACGAAAAACTATTTTTACATTTTATTCACTCGTGTTCTCAGCCAATAGCACATAATACATATATGCTCAATAAGCATTAAGAATAAATGAAGTGAGGCCGGGCGTGATGGCTCACGCCTGTAATCCAAGCACTTTGGAGGCCAAGGTGGGCAGACCACCTGAGGTCGGGAGTTCAAGACCAGCCTGACCAACATGGTGAAACCCCGTCTTTATAAAAAAATAAATAATTAATTAAAAATTAAAAAAAAAGAATAAATGAAGTGGACTATAAACTCATTTTTTTGACTGAAATACCATATATTACAATGATATTGTGACATGCATTAACTGTACCACGTAAAACCTCACTTCTAGACTTTGACTAATAAGAATCTATCTAAATTAGTAACTCTACGTTATAACTATCTTTAGTAAAATTAAAGAAACGTAATTTAAAATTTTACAAGTACTGTCTGCTGTAGTTATTACAGTTTAGGGTGTGGGGAGGAACTTGACTAGCAAGCATGAAAGAACAGATAAGAACCTGCTGTGCCTGCTCTGTGGCTAAAATGCAGGTTGAAAGGAGGCTTGCCAAATCGGTGGATCACAGTCTCTTCTGCCCGTCTCTTGTTTAAACTTTCTACTAAGCTGTCCTTCTTTTCCAAGGTAGCTTACAGGCATACTTCAGCCAAGGTGATCATTCCTGCCAGTTCCTCTCCAGCCCTGATTCCACGAGCCCATCCACAGTCATTCCACAACAGCTCAGGAACCTAGTCCCCACACCACATTACTTCAAAGGCTTCATCTGGCTCTAATTCTCCCCTTCCAATCCCTGACACTCCCAGAGGCTCCTCTGAGCACACAGCTCAGCTTCTCAACCCACACACACTATAAGAATTGTCTGGGGGCACTTCTAAAAATGACTGGCTTTCCCCTTGATTGGTCTAGGGTGGGCCCCATCATGGGCATTTTTTTAGCTTTCCAGGCCACATGATTTGCAGGCTCCCAGAGTGTGAAATCCAAACTTCCCAGCCAGAGTTGAAGCTCCCTTTTCTCCCCAAACAGAACTCAACTCTGGCTTCTCTTTATCCTTCATCTCTAGAACTGCTATCTAGCCAGTCTCAGGAACCCAGTCTGGGATAGGCCCCACCCACAGAGATTACTCCACAGGCCACTGTCAGGGGCCCCCCTTCCCCAACACTTGAGGTGGCACCCACTCCTCAAGACCTACCCTGCTCCCTGCTACCCAGAAGACCAAACCCCAAGCCACCTGGGTGCTCACTGCTCCCAGCAGGCATCCACCCAGTGCCAGCTGCAAGACGCTGCACACACTCATGGCACCTACCCCATGCCATCTCAAGCTTTAACTCCTGCTGCTCCTGAGATCCAAAATGCCTTCCCATCTGCCTTCCACTTAGCGATACTGTTCCTTGTTCTTCAAGGTCCAGCTCAAATCCTATCTTCTCCTGATGCCCTCCCTGACTCTTGCAGATTTTTTCTCCATTCTTCATCCCCTGACAAAGAATCAAAATCACGGCTCACCAAACTGCTAGCTTCTGTCTCACAAATATTAACTTTGTCTTCTCAATTAGACTAAGTTCTTGGTGGCATTTCATTTATACCCATTATTCGCCTCTAGATCATATGTTCCGCATTTTTCAGGTTGACACTGGCCTCAGTCATAAAACTGTCCTTGAAATACTTATACTTCCACATCTCCCAGCTGCTTCTCATAAAGTGACAAATTCTTTCTCCAATCAGATGTTTCCCAAATTTTGTCATCCACAGTATAGTCATTACACCCCAGGACAGCTCTGAGTATGAAAAAGGTACACAGGGAGGATCTGCTTTCGGGAAAAAAAAAGTGACTGTTGTAACCTGTCCATATCCCTTTATTGTGAGGACTTGTTTTTGGTCGGGGGGGCTCTTAGTACAACTTTTTGCTCACATGGATTTATTCATCTCAGTCTTAAAGCGTTCACAAAACAAACTCAAGTCCAAGCCTCCAGGGCCTCCCACAAGTGCAGGGCAGGCACCAACACATAGCTGTTTACCATTCCTTGGCTGGGGAGCTGCAAGCAGTGCTCAAACCTTGGGAAAGCGCTCACACCCGAGCCTTCCCACCCTGGACGTTGTAAGACCAGGGAAAAATATCCTTGGCTAAAACCCAGGTGTTAATTGCCTGATGGGAAAGGAGATAATTCACATGTAACTTTTTAAGACTACCAAATTCCGGGTGACACAGTGGCTCATGCCTGCAATCCCAGCAGTTTGGGAGGCCGAGGCAGGTGGATCACAAGGTCAAGAGATCGAGACCATCCTGGCCGTCTTTACTAAAAATACAAAAATTAGTCGGGTGTGGTGGCACACGCCTCTAGTCCCAGCTACTCGAGAGGCTGAGGCAGGGGAATCACTTAAACCTGGGAAAGTGGAGGTTGCAGTGAGCTGAGATGGTGCCACTGCACTCCAGCCTGGCCAACAGAGCAAGACTCTAACTCAAAAAAAAAAAAAATACCTACCAAATTCCATATGAATTTGACACACCCCCCTTTTTGTTTTTGGTGAGACACTGTTACCCAGGCTGGAGTACAGCGGTGTGATCTTGGCTCATTGCAACTTCTGCCTCCTGAGTTCAAGCGATTCTCCTGACTCGGCCTCCTGAGTAGCTGGGACTACAGGGGCGCGCCACCACACCCAGCTGATTTTGTATTTTTAGTAGAGATGGAGTTTTACCATGTTGGTCAGGCTGGTCTCGAACTCCTGACCTCAGGTGATCCACCCACCTCAGCCTCCCAGCGATAGCATTAGTAGAGGGTTCTCAGTCCTTAGTACCCATACCAGTATGCAGTGCTGCAGGATCACAAAGTAAAAAGAAATGTCGCCTTTACTCAAAGAGCAATCTGGCCAACTATTTTAACACAGCTTTGCAAACACAAAAACCCTTACCAGCCTACACAGACTTCCTTGGGGTCAAGCCAGCTGGGGTAGCCCTAGATCCCTGTTGTACACATCTAGGCAGCTTAGCCTGACAGAGAGGTGAGATGTTGTCATAGAAACAACTTCATAAAGCTCCAAAATCAGACAGGCGTGGGACTGAATTCAGGTCCAGCCAACCACTGGCAGGGTGCCCATGACCAAGCTTGCCTCTTCCCAACCCCAGCTTGCTCAGCCTACCTCTCGGGGCTGTGGTGAGGATACAGTGAGGTAATGGGCACAACTGGCACAGCTGCATGCAGATGAGGTCATATAAATAATGCAGTTCTGAGTTTGACACCGGTGGCAGCAAATACCAGCTGGGGCACTTACTAGCTGTGTGGCCTGGGGCAGGTTACTGAACTCCTCTTAGTTTTCTAAAATGCAAAAACAGAAATGGTGACAGGACTTGCAGGACCACCATGAAAATTAAACACAGTGCATAAAATCAGTAACGTAAGGCCTGACACACGGGAACTATTCAAAAGCCATCTGGGCTCATACACACCTCCCTGCACAGTCGGTTTTAATGGACAAGTTGATAATCACCACTGGAGAATAAATATTCGAACTTCGAACTGTAAACATGAAAGAGTATTAGCTGGGCGTGGTGGCTCATGCCTGTAATCCCAGCACTTTGGGAGGCTGAGGCAGGCGGATCACCTGAGGTCAGGAGTTCAAGACCAGACTGACCAACATGGTGAAATCCCATCTTTAAAAGAAAAATAAAAGAAAAAAAAAAATTTTTTTTTAAAAAGAGTATTAAATCCGAATTGTTGGAGGGAGGAGAAGCAACTTCCATTAACACCAGTGGTCCCTCCCAAATGGCCTTGTGCAAGTCTAGTAGGACCCACCAACATTGCTCCCTCAACCTTTTCAAGTTACAATTTTTTTTTTTTTTTCAGAAGAGTCACACTCCTCACCCAGGTTGGAGTGTAGTGGCACAATCTTGGCTCACTGCAGCCTCTGCCTCCTGGGTTCAAGCAATTCTTGTGCCTCAGCCTCCCTAGTAGTTGGGACTACAGGCCCACACCACCACACCTGGCTCATTTTTGTATTTTTAGTAGAGATGGGGTTTCATCATGTTGGCCAGGCTGGTCTCCAACTCCTGGCCTCCAGGGGATCCACCAGCCTCAGCCTCTCAAAGTGCTGGGATTACAGGCATGAGCCACCACACCCAGCCCCCAAGTTACAATTCTAAAAAACCTAGACAGCAAACTTCTTGTATGATGTGTCAGAATGAACCTGCTTTTTCAAGAGAATCCAAGATTTACAGCCTTTTTGAAAGACACTGACATCTTCTGTCCCCTTCATTAAGGAAAGCATCTCAATTAACCCACATAGTGATAATCCCTGCGACCACAGTCCAAATTACAATCATGAAAGAATGAAGTGAAAACACTCTTTGAGAACCCAAATTTCATTTCCAAATATCATGCCATCCAGCATATTCGGAGCAATATTTAGAAACATTTCAGTGTCATTTCTGAGTTCCTACTGCACAGCCGGCAGGTGCTAGACACCTTATACACCCTCTTATTCAGTCCTCTGGGCCAAGGTTCCCAAATTTGGTACCTAGACCGGCACCATGAGCAGCACGTAAAAGCTGGCTAAAAATACACATTCTCTGCCAGATTCGGTGGCTCACACCCATAATCCCGGCACTTTGGGAGGCCAAGGCCGGCAGATCACTTGAGGTCAGGAGTTTGAAACCAGTCTAACCAACATGATGAAGCCCAATCTGTACTAAAAATATAAAAAATTAGCCAGGCATGGTGGCACACACCTGTAATCTCAGCTACCCAGGAGGCTGAGGCAGGAAAATTGCTTTAACCTGGGAGGTGGAGGTTGCAGTGAGCCAAGACCGTGCCACTGCACTCCAGCTTGGGCGACAGAGCAAGACTCTGTCTTTAAAAAAAAAAAAAAAAAAAAGGCCGGGCGTGGTGGCTCACCCCTGTAATCCTAGCACTTTGGGAGGCTGAGGTGGATCACCTGAGGTCAGGAGTTCAAGACCAGCCTGGCCATGATGGTGAAACCCTATCTTCATTTAAAAAAATTTTTTTTAAAAAGGCTTGACGCAGTGGCTTACGCCTGTAATCCCAGCACTTTGGGAGGCCAAGGCAGGCAGATCACGAGGTCAGGAGATCAAGATCATCCTGGCCATGGTGAAACCCCATCTCTACTAAAATACAAAAAAATTAGCCGGGCGTGGTGGCACTCGCCTGTAGTCCCAGCTACTCAGGAGGCTGAGGCAGGGGAATCGCTTGAACCCGGGAGACGGAGGTTGCAGTGAGCCAAGATCATGCCACTGCACTCCAGCCTGGCGAAAGATCAAGACTCCGTCTCAAAAAAAAAAAAAAAAAAAAAAAGGCACATTCTCAGGCCTCCCCTCTCTAATCAGAAACAATGGGGTGAAGCCCCAGCCATGTGTTCAGCAAGCCCTCTGGGTGCTGCTGCTGCACACTGGCATTTGAGAAACATGGCTAGTCTATGCCATGAAGTAGTGATTACGAGCCCCACTTTAGAAATGAGGAAGCCAAAGTTCAGTGATTCAAGTGTCCAAAGCCATCCAGCCAGGAGACCCATTAGTACCCACACTTTATTCCAAAGCTATCTGCCACACAGCCTTTGAAGCCAAATTGTCTGTATCGCTGGTATTTTCAGATATTGAGCCGCTGCAACGTGCGACTACCTAAGAGGGGTGGGACCGAGAGGAAGACTGAAGCCTGCACTCAGAAGTGATTAATTAGAAATGCTTTTAAATCCACATCATGCATTAGCCCTAAGTGCTCAGCCATCCCCCAGGATGAGCCTACTTTTCCCCGTCCTATGTACCAACAGGGTTACCATGAAGACAAGACAGGGAGTCCCTTTATTTACAGCCCTTTTCACATCCAATTCTCTGTATTGCTTTGAAAAGAAAGAATTAAGTTACCTGTTCGGTCTCTAGAGGGCTTGAAAGTAAAGCACACTCTGCTTAGACCAGGACCAACATGAAACAGAATCAGGAAAAGGACTTTCTGTGCCCAGGAACAAAGGAGGCTCCAGCACCCAGGTACCAGGGGAATGAGTCACCAGAAAGAATCCAATGCATACACAGGGAGCATTTTAGCAATGTTGCAGATCTAGTTCAAAAGGAGGCAGGCTTTTTTTTTTTTTTTTTTTTTTGAGACAGAGTCTCACTCTGTCACCCAGACTGGAGGCTCACTGCAACCTCGCCTTCCCGGGTTCAAGTGATTCTCCTGCCTCAGCCTCCTGAGTGGCTGGGACTACAGGTGCATGCCACCATGGCTGGCTGATTTTTGTGTTTTTTGGTGGAGATGGGGTTTTGCCACATTGGCCAGGCTGGCCTCAAACTCTTGGCCTCAATTGATCCACCCGCCTCAGCCTCCCAAAATACTGGGATTACAAGCATGAGCCACCATGGTCGGCCTAGGCTTTTCTTTCTTTTTTAAACAAACCCCAAAGCTAATGTCTTTCAGCTAAAATAATCCATTAATTATTGACATTCAAACCACAGTGTTTTCAAACGTTCTAAGGTTAGGAAAGAGCCAGAAATCTCATCATGTCCAATTTCCAACCTTCTAAATAAACTTGGTGATGATTTTCAGACCACAAATTTATCCTATAATTTAAATAAATATATATTATTTTGTGGGGCCTTCTACAGGCACCGGTAGAGTAGAAGGGTCCCGGGCATGAATCATTTCACAATGCATCTGACAAAAAACAAAAACAAATGCTCTTCCCATCCTCAACCACCTTAATCATATCACCCCACGTCCCTCAGTCCACTGTTAACCTGCAGTGTGCCTCTTCATCCCCGTGAGACTTGGTCCTCAAAGTAGATAATAGGTACAACAAAATTTTGGGGTATAACAAAATTTTGGAGTCCAACAGATCTGTTCAAATCACTTACTGGCTGTGCAACCTCAAGCAGGTAACTTAAGCTCCCCTGGGCCTCAGTTTCCTCACCTGCAGATGAGGTGAATAAACCTACACAACTGACACACAATTGCTGGACCAACAGCAGTAATTTCTGCAACAGCGTGACAGAACAGTAGAGCCTGCAGTAATGGAGCCACAAAAATGTGCTCCCCTGCCTCAAGGACTACTGATGACAGACCTTTACTGAGCACCTACCTTCTATCAGAGACTGAGCCTGGTACTGGAGAAGTAAAGACAGGGTGACCACTGGCCTCAAATATGTCACAGTGTCACACGAGCCCCAGATACACAGAAGATGTCATAAGTGCACCAAAAGACTGCATGGGGTAGTGAAGGTAGGACAGAGGAGGAAAAAAGGGCCAAGCATCAGGGGTGCTAGCCGGCAAAGTATCGACAGAAGAGGTCTGTCGACACCAAATACACGAGTTAAAAGTCCAGCAGACAAAAAGGGGATACAAACTAGATAATTCCTCACATCTTTTCAAGCCTCAGCTTCCCCAAATCCAAGGCCGGGCACAGTGACTCATGCCTGTAATCCCAGCACTCTGGGAGGCCAAGATAGGTGGATCATTTGAGGTTAATAGTTCGAGACCAACCTGGCCAATATGGTGAAACCCTGTCTCTACTAAAAATACAAAAATCAGCCAGGCATGGTGGCACACGCCTGTAGTCCCAACTACTCAGGAGGATGAGGCAGGAGAATCACTTGAACCCAGGAGGCAGAGGTTGCAGTGAGCCAAGACCGCACCACTGCACTGCAGCCCAGGTGACAGAGTGAGACTCTGCCTCAAAAAAAAAAAAAAAAAAAAATCCCCAAATCCAAGTTCTTGGACTTCTCCAAGGCTCAGGGTCACCAAGTATACATGCCATAAAATGACAACAATCGTGGTCCTTCACACTCTATAAGCCAGACAGGAAGGTTATGGGGAACAGTGAGAATTGCCAGAAAGCTTAGATAATTTTAATGTACTTTCCAAAAGTATGACAATGACAATTGCATGCATAAAAATCTCTTAGTACTTCAGTTCACAAGTGAAAGTTGTCACTCCTCCTAATTAAAGTCCCTCCCCCAAAAAAATTGTCCTTCCTTTAAGTGCAGGAAAAGCCAAACTATTAAAATGAATCAGAGTCCTAAAAGCTTTTCAACTTTTGCAGGACTCTTATCAGAATCCCCAATTCTCCAGAAATCCTCTCTGCTCATCATGGAAGAGGGTTAATACTACTGAGAATTTCTACAAAGGTTGGGTCATTTTTCAAGGCTGCATACACGATGCTAGATATTATCACTTGAAAGTTTTACATTTCTTCACACCTCAAGTGCTTGGCACACTGCTGAAGAGTTTTCCACAGAGCTCTCCATCTGGCCAGCTCAGACTTTAGAGGCAAAAAGCCTCTGTAAACCGGGGGAATTTCATACATCCCACAAGACAATCTAAACTGGCTCCGAGTCAGGGACTTGTGGGACGCAATCCTGAATCATGCCTTATAGTAATTTACACTCTACCAAAGGCTTTAGTAACCTGTATCTCATTCCATGCTTACAAAAGAATAGTCCAGTGAGACTGGGAAAAATGACTAGTCCAATTTTAAAACTAGGGAAACAAATAAGCTTTTAAAATGTAAAAGTAAAAATACAGATAAAGATTTAGGCCAGGCGCCGTGCCTCACGCCTGTAATACCAGCACTTTGGGAGGCTGAGGTGGGCAGATCACCTGAAGGCAGGAGTTCGAGACCCATCTGGCCAACATGGTGAAAAACTATGTATGTATGTATGTATGTATGTATGTCTCTACTAAACACACAAAAATTAGCCGGGTGTGGTGGTGTGTACCTGTAATCCCAGCTACTCCGGAGACTGAGGCAGGAAAATCACTTGAACCCAGGAGGCAGAGGTTGCAGTGAGCCAAGATTGTGCCACTGCACTCCAGCCTGGGGGCAGAGTGAGACTCCGTATCAAAAAAATAATAATAAAAGATTTAAAGGTCTAGGTGCGCTTCCCAACACATCACTTGTCCCAAAAACAAGCACTGAACAAGTACCATTCAGAAACAAACTGTAGTCCCTTTTGATGTTCATGTAAATACAGATGAAAACTTAATTATCAGTGCTAACTCAATCACTGCTGTGCCAGATTCAGCATCAGATTTTGTCAGTACTTAGCATTCTGTATCTAGAGCTACAAGAGGCACGTTTTCTGCCAAATCTTCATCATATTACATAATGAGAGGAAGCTTGGTTTCTTAAGATTCACCTTTCCCCATCATTTTAACCCCCTGTTCCAATCCCTTCTTTTACAGGGTATTTTCTGGAGGTGAAAAAGAAGAACTCATTCCTTCTCATATTTTCCTGCCCACTTTCTTGTGTGAATGTTAAAAATAAAGAGGAAAGTAGGGTCCTGAACATCTCCCTTAAAAAAAGTTATTAAATGTGGTAAACAGAGCCCTCGAGATGTAGCTTCCAATTAGTTCTGCACTCACACAATATCGCTGCGTGATCTTGGTCAAATCACTGCATTTCTGGGCCTCAGTTTCCCTCATCTGAACCCTAATGATGATTAAGCCCTCTCCGCTCTTAAAGCGAAGATTTTAGATACGTCCCCAGGGGCAGCACAACAGTGAAGGAGTCGCCCAGATGGAGTCCTTGGGCGCAGAAAAGGCCTTCCACGAGCTCCCGCGGGGGTTCACAGGGGAGCTCAAGCTGCCCCAGGCAAAGCCACTGGGCAAATTTCACGTCTCAAACAAAAACCTGTTGGCACTGACTCCTCTAGCAAAGGCCAGCCTCCCAACGCGCTCGGCTCTGGGGGAGCCGCCCCATAGGGAAAGAGAAGCGTCTCCTGGAAGATGCCAGCCCCCACGCGCCCATTCACCCACCCGGATCAGCCGAGCAGGACCGCCGGGCCGGGTGGGTCTCTGCCATCCCACGCGGAACAAAAGGCAGCTGGAGCCTGGCTCTCCGCCCCCGTCCCCCGCTGTTCTGTGGGGGGTGGGGGCTGGGGAGTACGGAACCTGGTCCCGGAGGACAGAAGGGGGCGCCGCTAAGGCCCCCAGGAAAGGTGAGACGGGCCGGATCCCAGACAGAGAAAAGGACCCCCTCTCCCGATTCCCGGAGGGCACCCGGGACGGGCTCTGCACGGGGGCGGGCGGAGACCAGACTGGGCTCAGGAGGAAGGGGCGCCGGCCCCCGGGAAGGGAGGAACGTGGTCTGGGGAGGGGGCGGGGTTGTTCCAAGAAGACGGGGGCTTCCGGATCTGAGGTGGGAGTGAGGGGCGCCCTGGACTCTGGGGACACAGAAGGAAGCTCTCAGTGATAGGGACGGGTAAGTGGGGAGATCTTTGCAGCAGAAAGCTGGATCCAGATGGGGAGGGGGCCATGCTCCAGCCCGTGGGGCGGGGCCTGGTTGGAAAGAAGGAGAACCCCTAGAGCCTGAGGCAGGGACCAGCAGGGCGGCAAGGATGCATGCTCTGGGGGGGGCTAGTGAGGTGTAGGAGCCTGTACTCTGCGGGCGTCCGCGCTCTGGAGGGGGGGGGTCGGCACCCCGGGGCCCGCTGTGGCCCCGGAGCCCCACGGGCTCTGGCTCACCTGTGCTCCTCCGGGCCGGCGTGGGTGCGCCGCTGCGGCCACCAGCAGCGCTGAGGAGGCGGGTGCGACCTGAGCCCGCGGAGCCGCCGCCGCCGCGTCTGGCTCCGTTTGACACCCACACACCAGCCAACATGGCGGCCTGGGAGGGGGCGCGCCGGACGCGTGCGCGCGCCCGCAGGCCCCGCCCCCGAGCCTGCCGAGGCTCCGCCCCACCCCCGCCGGCCACGCCCCTGCGACCCCTTCAGGTCCCCGCCCTTGTGGCGCCCCCCCTCAGCCTCCTTCGCTCCACAGCCGACGCCCTATCCCCCCAAACAATCCGGAGCGCCACACGAGCCCTGGCAAATTAATTCCCGAACGCGCGCACCCTGAGCCCCCCTCAGGCCCCTCCACCCCGTGCACACCCACGGTCCCCACACTCACGGCCCGGCAGCTCGCGCGGGCCCCGCCCCGTCAAGCTGAAACTCGCTCCAGCCGGCCGGTTTCACTCAAAAACCTTGTTGGTAGGCGAGACTGGAAGGGGGCCAGGGCCTGCCGGGCGCTGGTAGGGTTGGGTTCTTAGGCTACAAGTGTGTTCACTTTATGAAGATGCACGGAAGTACGCTTTGGATTTGTGCACTTTTCCGTGTGTATATTTCACATCAATAAAATATACTGAAAAATGACTCGGAGAAGTCCATAGGCTTCTTTAGGCTGCTCAAGGGGTTACCTAAAGGCACGAATGGCAGGGGGATACCTAAATGACACGAAAACGGAAACCCTTGACTGGCTAGGACCCACAAGGCACCTCCTGTGTGCCAAGCCCTGTGCTGGGCACAGAAATGAGACAACCCCAAATGCCTCGAATGAGAGTCTCGGAATTGGAGTTGCAGACTGGAGGCTGCACCTCAAAGCTGACTAACCTGTTCCAATCACAGTGGGAGTCAGCAGAGACCTCTCACAGCAGGGGCTCAGAGCATGAGTCAGGGCTTGCTAGGTGGGCAGAGGGCACCATCCCTGTTGCCTGGGTGACATCAACATTGTGCCTAGCTCTGGCTTCAGGGAAGCTATGGCCAGAAGTCTTCCTCTTGCCTCACTCACTGAGGGACCTTAGTAAGTCACTGTAGTTCTCTGAGCCTCAGATTCCTCCTCCTTGTACAGGAACCACGGGATGAAAGGATGAAAGTATCCCTTACGGCTCTCACAAGCTGGGATCTGGAATTCCATTCTCTGGCAAAAAAACACAAAAACAAACAAAAAAGCAAAACAATAAAAATGGAGAGAGCTTGCAACACATTTGCAAACCCACGTGGCCACTCTTCCTCTGAAAAGTCAAACACAGCCGGCCTGCGCAGTGGCTCATGCCTGTAATCCCAGCACTTTGGGAGGCCAAAGTGGGCAGATCAGGAAGTCAGGAGTTCAGGACCAGCCTGACCAACATAGTGAAACCCCGTCTCTACTAAAAATACAAAAATTAACTGGGCGTAGTGGCGCACCTCTGTAATCCCAGCTATTCGGGAGGCTGAGGCAAGAGCATCACTTGAAACTGGGAGGTGGAGGTTGCAGTGAGCCAAGATCGCGCCACTGCACTCCAGCCTAGGTGACAGAGCGAGACTCTGTCTCAATCAATAAAGAAAAAAACCAAAAGTCAAACACTGGTAGTTCTAGATGCTAGAAACACTCTCCAGTTATCCACCCTTCCAGCTGCTTGGTGTCCCTTCTGCACACTGAAATGAATGGAGCCATCCTTTCCCCTCTAGGGGCTGGAAGTCTAGAAGGACAGAAGAGTTATGAGCTTGAACAGCATGAATATGAGCAGAAACCAAATGCCGCATAGACAATGCCCTATGTGCCTGCCTTGCAGCAGAAGCTGGAGCTCCCCGTTTTGAACTTGACCCAACCTCATCCCAGAGAATGCCCTCAACCAGTCCAAGATTCCTTGTGCTCCTCACCTCTTTACTACATCTCCAAGGAAAGCAGCACTTTACACTGCAATCGTGCTTCTGCCCTGAGTTTACAGTGTCAGATGAGTTATAACACATGGCTGATGCACAGTGCAGGCGTGATGCTTCTAAACCAGCACTGTTTAGTAGAATTTCCCTCCACCATGGAACTGTCTCTCTGCGTGCTGTCCAATAGGATAGCCATGAGACACAGGAGGCGTGCGCTTGAAATGTGGCTAGTGAGATTGAAGGGCTGAATTATTTCTAACTTTGTTAAACTTGCATTAATTTAAATGTAAACAGCCATATGTAGCTAGATGCTACCATGCTGACCAGTGCTGGCCTAAAACCTTACTACAACTCCACAAGGTGCACATTCTTACTGTTCACATTTTACAGATAAGAAGTTGAGGTTTGGCCAGGCGCAGTGGCCTGTGCCTGTAGTCCCAGCTACTCGGGAGGCTGGGGTGGGAGGATCAGTTGAGCTCAGGAGTTCTGGGCTGTAGTGCACTATGCCAATTGGGTGTCTGCACTAAGTTCGGCGTCAATATGGTGACCTCCCGGGAGCGGGGGACCACCAGGTTGCCTAAGGAGGGGTGAACCTGCCCAGGTTGGAAACGGAGCAGGTCAAAACTCCGGTGCCGATCAGTAGCGGGATCGCACCTGTGAATAGCCACTGCACTCCCACCTGGGCAAAACAGCGAGACCCGGTCTCTTAAAAAAAAAAGAAAGAAAGAAAGAAATTCAGGTTTGGAGAGATGCCGGGCTTGGCCACCTAGGTCCACTTTTCTGTTTGCAGAGCCTAGTACTCCCTTCACCACCCAGCTAGAGAATGTGTGTAACCACAGAGATAGTATGCAAGCTTGAAAAGAGAACTGGATACAGATAAAGAGCCGATGAGCTAACCTTCGGGACAGGAAGTGAGTTGGAGAACACTAGATTAGGCCAGGCTTGGGAAGTGAGGGAGGGGTGTCCTGAGGCCAGATGACCACCCCCCAAGTGCAAGGTCAGAGGGGACATTCTTGCATCCCTCGAAGTCATTTCTCTTCCCCGGACCCCTCTTTGAAGCCTATCAGCCCCCTAGCATTCCTCTCTCAATTCATGCTCAGGATGATCTCCTGACGTCAGCATCCCTACTCCCATTTTAGATGAGGAAACTGAGGCAGCACGTGGTAGGGCTAGGATTCAATTCCAGGTTCCACGTGTCTAGAGCACCTAAGCAGTCTTGCAGAGGAACTTGCAGGATAAGCTGAACATTTCATCCGTGCCCAAAGCAGTCCATGGAGAACGGGGCTGGAGCAGATACTCTCATCTGGCCTTGCAGGGGTTTGGGGGTTGGTTCCAGGTGGATAATGGGGCAGACTGATGGGGGCTGTTTGGAGAGGCAAGAAAGAGCTGGCAGTGCAGGCTAGGGGGGTGTCTGGGGTTAGGGAAGGAGGGCTTCAAGCAGGAAGGGACTTTGAGGGGAAAGATTGGCAGGCAGCAGACAGGGAGAGACCGCATCTGAGTGAAAAAATCACTTAGCACAGGTGCAGAACAGGCTCCCAGGGGTCTTCACCAAAGGTTTGAACTCTATATTCAAAACCATTTGTCCCACAAAAAGAACCTTGTGTTGGGAATCTGGAAACACCTAACTTCTTGTCCACTGACTTACTGTTTGACCTTGACCATGTCACTGGGCCTCAGTTTCTCCATCTGTGAAGTGGGAATAATATCCTCCCATGCCCTAGGATTGCATTCTGGCTCAGGTGAAAAGGCAGAGGAGGAAATGCTTTGGAAACTGCAAATGCACTGGATGGATGTTGACAGTGTTTCCCTTATTAAGGACATTGAAATGAATGGAGCCATCCTTTCCCCTCTAGGGGCTGGAAGTCTAGAAGGATAGAAGAGTTATGAGCTTAAACAGCATGAATATGAGCAAAAACCAAATGCTGCATTGACAATCAAGAGAAAGAGCTATGACAGCTCTCACAGGAGGAAGTTTCCTTCTAGCTTCTGGGGAAGGAAGGACCTGTACAGACATCCTGGAAGTGCAGGTGCTGGAGGAGGAAATAGTAATAACAGCAACGACAACAAAGTAGTGAGCATTGTGCAGATACTTTGCATAGAGTATCTCATTTCCTCCTCATACAAACGCTAAGAGGTTGAGGGTTTTACAGATGAGGCTCAGAAAGCTTCCATTATTTGCCCAAGATCACACAGCTGAAAAGCAGTAACCCTGGAAAACCCAAGGCTAAACTCCAAAGCTAAACTTTTTTTTTTTTTTTTTTTTTGAGATGGTGTTTTGCTCTCGTTGCCCAGGCTGGAATGCAGTGGCGCAATCTCAGCTCACTGCAACCTCCGCCTCCCAGGTTCAAGTGATTCTCCTACCTCAGCCTCCCAAGTAGCACCACCACTCCTGACTAATTTTGTATTTTTACTAGAGATGGGGTTTCACCATGTTGGTCAGGCTGGTCTCAAACTCCCAAACCCAGGCAATCCGCCCGCCTTGGCCTCCCAAAGTACTGGGATTACAGACATGAGCCACACACTCATCCCCTTCTATTTTTTTAAATAGAGACAGGGTTTCACCATGCTGGCCAGGCTGGTCTTGAACACCTGACCTCAGGTGACCTGTCCCTCGGCCTCCTAAAGTGCTGGGATTACAGGAGTGAGCCACCATGCCTGGCCTTTTTTGTTGTTGTTGAGACAGGGTCTTGTTCTGTTACCCAGGCTAGAGTGCAGTGGCACAATCATGGCTCACTGCATCCTCAATCTCCTAGGCTCAAACAATCTTCCTATTCCCGAGGAGCTGGGATTACACACACCTGGCTTTTTTTATAATTTTCTGTAGAGACAGGGTCACATAATGTTGCCCAGGCTGGTCTCAAACTCCTGGAGTTGATCCTCCCGCCTCAGCCACCCACCCAAAGTGCTGAGATTACAGGGATGAGCCACCCTGCCTAAAACTAAATTGTTGGGAGGAATCTGAATAGGCTAAAGGGAGTTATTGATTCCTCTTCCCTTCCACCTCCGAGTCTGAGTCAATCAGAGCTTTCTCGCCTTGGTCAGTGACTGGTTCAGGAATGGGCACCTGACTCACAGTAGACCAATGAGTCTCAAGCCAAGCCCAGAACTTCTACAGAAACTATTGAGAAAGAAGCTTCTAGAGGCCAGGCGCAGTGGCTCATGCCTATAATCCCAGCACTTTGGGAGGCTGAGGTGTGCGAATCATCTGAGGTCAGGAGTTCAAGATCACCGTGGCAAAAATGGCGAAACCCCATTTCTACTAAAAATACAAAATTAACCGGATGTGGTGGCACACACCTGTAGTTCCAGGTACTCAGGAGGCTGAGACAGGAGAATTGCTTGAACTCGGCGGGGGGAGGCTGCAGTGAGCCAAGATCATGCCACCACACTCCAGCCTGGGCAACAAGAGCAAAACTTCGTCTCAAAGAAAGAAAGAAAGAAGAAAGCCGGGCATGGTGGCGCGTGCCTGTAGTCCCAGCTACTCAGGAGGCTGAGGTAGGACGATCGCTTGAGTCCAGGAGTTCTGGGCCATAGTGTGCATTGCCGATGAGGTGTCCGCACTAAGTTCGGCATCAATACGGTGACCTCCCGGGAGCGGAGGACCACCAGGTTGCCTAAGGAGGAGTGAACCGGCCCAGATCAGAAACAGAGCAGGTCAAAACTCCCGTGCTGATCAGTAGTGGGATCGCGCCTGTGAATAGCCACTGCACTCCAGCCTGGGCAACATAGCGAGACACCATCTCTAAAAAAAATAAATAAATAAAAATTAAAAAAAAAAAAAAAAAGGCTAGGCGCAGTGGCCCACGCCTATAATCCTAGCACTTTGGGAGGCAAAGGTGGGCGGATCACCTGAGGTCAGGAGTTTGAGACCAGCCTGGCCAACACCGTAAAACCCTGTCTCTACTTAAAACAACAACAACAAAAAAATAGCAAAATCAGCTGGGCATGGCGGCGCCTGCCTATAATCCAGCTACTTGGGAGGCTGAGGCAGAAGAATTGCTTGAACCCAGGAGGCGGAGGCTGCAGTGAGCTGAGATCACACCACTGCACTCCAGCCTGGGAGACAGAGTGAGACTCCATCTCAAAAAAAAAAAAAAATTAGCTGGGCGTGGTGACACATGCCTGTAATCCCAGCTACTTGGGAGGCTGAGGCAGGAGAATCTCTTGAACTGGGAGGCAGAGGTTGCAGTAAGCCGAGACTGCCATGGCACTCCAGCCTGGGCAACAGGAACAAACCTCCATCTCAAAAAAAAAAAAAAAAAGAAGCTTCTCTTTCTATCAGGTTGCTGAGCTAGTGGGAGAAAAGCCTGGAGTAACTCCATAAAGGAGAGCCAGCCCAAGAATGAAGCCAATACAGATGGGGACAGAGATGAGAGAAGAGATAGATTCCTGCTGATATTAAGCACCTTGAACCAGCCATGCCTGAAGCTTTAATCATGGACTTTTCAGCACACAAGCCAATACATTTGTTGAAATTATTATGATAGAAAACCCAACTCAGGCCAGGTGAAGTGGCTCATGCCTATAATCCCAGCACTTTGGGTAGGCCCACAAGGGAGGATCACTTGAGCTTAGGAGTAGGAGGCCAGGCTGGGCATCGCAGTGGGACCTCATCTCTACGAAAAAAAGAAAATCTTTTTAAATTAGTTGGACGTGATGGTGGTCACCTGTAGTCCCAGCTACTCAGGACGCTGAGGTGGGAGGATCCATTAAGCCCAGCAGGTTGAAGCTGCAATGAGCCATGATTGTGCCACTGTACTCCAGCCTGGACAACACAGCAAGACCTTGCCTCAATAAAAAAAAAAAAAAAAAAAAAAAAAACTGGCCGGGAGAGGTGGCTCACACATCTGTAATCCCAGCACTCTGGGAAGCAGAGGCAGGTGGATCATGAGGTCAGGAGATTGAGACCATCCTGGCCAACATGGTGAAACCCCATCTCTACAAAAAAAAAAAGAAAAAAGAAAAACCCCACTTAAATTGGCTTAAATGATAATTGGAATCAATGGGCTCATTTAACCAAAATTTCCAGAGCTAGGGTTCAAGTGCAGCACAATCAAGGCTCTGGCTCCATTTCTTTGACATATGCCGCTTAGGCATGTGGCCATTTTCCTTGGCTGGTGTGTTGACTAGCTGCAAATTGGCTGTGGCACGTCCACGCCTCAGCTCTGTGCCCATGCCGTTGAAAACAGAGAGCATCTCTTTCTCCCAACTCAGCAAACTAAAATCCTAGGCTTGCTCTGAATGTAGGCACTTGGATGGTGGGAGGGTGATGTGGGGAATTATGATAATTGCCTTTGTCAAATCAAGGCTCCCTCCCCGAGTTGGGAAAATAAATAATGCTGGCAGGTGACCAGCAGTGCCCACCACACTAATGAATTCCCTTTTCTCCTTCAGCCAGTTCACTTGCATTTTCATTAATCAGTACCCGGATTCCTGATAGTAACTCCATTTTCTTTTTTTTTTTTTGAGACCCAGTTTCGCTCTTGTTGCCCAGGCTGGAGTACAGTAGTTTGATCTTGGCTGACTGAACCTCCGCCTCCTGGGTTCAAATGATTCTCCTGTCTCAGCCTCCCGAGTAGCTGGGATTACAGGCATGCACCACCACACCCAGCTAATTTTGTATTTTTAGTAAGGACGGGGTTTCTCCATGTTGGTCAGGCTGGTCTCGAACTCCTGACCTCAGGTGATCTGCCCACCTCGGCCTCCCAAAGTCCTGGGATTAAGTAGTACCATTTTCAAATGGTTTCCATTTAGTTTTTTTGATAGTTCCAAGCTTTCACACTTTGTCTTCATTAAATCAATTAATAAACGGATCATTCTACTTGGGATTTACATAATGTCTTCTTCCAAAGCTTTCATCATATCTTACAAACAAATTTCAGTAACCTTCATCATTTTTCCTCCCTAGAGAATGATGTGTAACTATAAAAATAGCATCCACATCTTTTTTTTTTTTTTTTTTTTTTGAGATGGAGTCTCACTCTGTTGCCCAGGTTGGAGGGCAGTGGCGCCACCTCAGCTCACTGCAACCTCTGCCTCCTGGGTTCAAGCGATTCTCCTGCCTCAGCCTCCCCAGTAGCTGGGATTGTAGGCACGTGCCACCACGCCTGGCTAATTTTTTTGTATTTTTAGTAGAGACAGGGTTTCACCATATTGGTCAGTCTGGTCTTGAACTCCTGACCTCGGGATCCGTCCTCCTCAGCCTCCCAAAGTGCTGGGATTACAGGAGTGAGCCACCACGCCCAGCCTAGTCTCTGATCTTATGGCACATTTCTGTTCCATTAATCTTTAACTTTTTTTCCCAAAGTGGTGAAGATTCCGAACAAGATGGGCCATTTATAAAATGTTTTCAGCTGGGCAGTCATGCCACTGCACTCCAACCTGGGCAACAGAGCAAGACTCCGTCTGAAAAAAAAAATTTCCTTCAAATTGTCAAATTCTGACTTGAAATAGTTATCATAGGCTGAGCTTGGTGGTTCACACCAATAATCACAGCACTTTGGGAGACCGAAGTGGGAGAATCCCTTGAGTCCAGTAGTTGAAGACCATCCTGGGCAACATAGTGAGTCCTGTATTTATAAAAAAATTTTTAAATTTAGCTGGGCGTGGGGGCACACTCCTGTAGTCCCAGCTACTCAGGAGGCTGGGGCAGACAAAACAACAAAACCAAACAACACTCCCTGCCCCCCCAGAAAAGAAATAGCAACTACATGGCCTGAAGATTTCACATGCATTGTTTCAGTAAACCGACACAACCTTGGCTTCGTGTCTTTTTGTTTTCTGTCGCCCAGGCTGGAGTGCAGTGGTGCGATCTCGGCTCACTGCAACCTCCACCTTCCAGATTCAAGTGATTCTACTGCCTCAGGCTCCAGAGTAGCTGGGATAACAGGTGCGAGCCACTACGCCCAGCTAATTTTTGTATTTTTAGTAGAGACAGGCTTTCACCATGTTGACCAGGCCGGTCTTGAACTCCTGACCTCAAGTGATCTGCCCACCTCAGCCTCCCAAAGTGCTGGGATTACAGGTGTGAGCCACTGCAGCCAGTTATTTCAGTTACTGTACTTTTCAACTCCATAATTTACATTTGGTTCTCATCTTTTTTTCTTTCATTTATTCATTCTTCTTCTATCTCCTTTCTTCTTTGTTCTTCTTTTTTTTGTTTCTTTTTTTATGTAGTAAAGATCTTTAAAAATAATCCTAAAATATCAGACAGTTGGATTCTGGAAGAAAAAAATAATAATAACAATCCTAAAATATACATGCACACATTCTACAAATACCTGACCAGAACTCTTCAAAACTGCCAAGGTCATGAAGCACAAGCAAGGCTAAAACTCACACAGCTCAGAGGAGGCTAAGGAGACAGGACACTAAACAGAATGCAGTGTGCTGGGGGGCTCTGAGTACAGAAAAGGACATTGGTGGGGAAACCCGGAGAAATCCAAGAAAATTTCTGTAGTATAGTCAGTAGTAGTATACCAGTGCTGATAACTGAGTTTTGAAAAATGGACAATGGTAATGTAAGGCCATTAGGGGAAGCAGAGTGAAGGGTAAAGAGGAGCTCCCTGTGCTATCTTGGCAGCTTTTCTGTAAATCTAAAATCACTTGAAAATAGAGTTTAAAAAAAAAAAAATACAGGCCAGCCCTGGGATTACAGGCAGTGGCTCACACCTGTAATCCCAGCACTTTGGGAGGCTGACATGGGCGGATTACCTGAGGTCAGGAGTTCGAGGCCAGCCTGACCAACATGGAGAAACCCCGTCTCCACTAAAAATACAAAAATTAACCGGGCATGGGGGTGTGTATGCCTGTAATCTCAGCTACTCAGGAGGCTGAGGCAGGAGAACTGCTTGAACCCAGGAGGCGGAGGTTGCAGTGAGCTGAAATTGCACCACTGCACTCCATCCTGGGTGACAGAGTGAGACTCTGTTTAAAAAAAAAAATACACGCATAGAAAAAATGTTGAATCAGTGCATAAAGACATATGGTGAAAAGCAAGTCTCCCTCCTGCTGTTTCCCTGATCTGCAGTCTCCCTCCCTAATGGCAATCACTGTTACAGTGTAACAGAGATTCTGACACCATCTTCTATGTATGTACCTCCTCCACCCCCACACATGCAAACAGTAACTCCCCTCCAGATACTGCTTATTTCATTAACAGTGTAACTCTTGGAAATTGTTGCACATCCACCAAATAAAAACTGCCTCATTCTTTTTTTTTTGAGATGGAGTCTCGCTCTGTCGCCCAGTGCCCAGGCTGGAGTTAGTGGTGCGATCTAGGCTCACTGCAACTGCCACCTCCCGGGTTCAAGCAATTCTCCTGCCTCAGCCTCCCAAGTAGCTGGGACTACAGACATGTGCCACCATGCCCAGCTAATTTTTTAGATTTTTAGTAGAGACGGGGTGTCACCATGTGGGCCAGGCTGGTCTCGAACTCCTGACCTTGTGATCCCCCCGCCTCAGCCTCCCAAAGTGCTGGGATTACAAGCATGAGCCACATGAGCCACTGTGCCCAGCCTCTTTTTTTTTTTTTTTTTTTTTTGAGATGGAATCTTACTCTGTCACCCGGGCTAGAGTGCAGTGGCATGATCTCGGCTCACTGCAACCTCTGCCTCCCAAGTTCAAGTGATTCTCCTGCCTCAGCCTCCCAAGTAGCTGGGATTACAGGCATGCACCATCATGCCCAGCTAATTTTTGTATTTTTAGTAGATATGGGGTTTCACCATGTTGACCAGGCTGGTCTTGAACTCTTGACCTCAGGTGATCCACCCACCTCAGCCTCCCAAAGTGCTGGGATTACAGGCTTGAGCCACTGTGCCTGGTCCTAATTTTTGTATTTTTAGTAGAGATGGGGTTTCACCACGTTGGCTAGACTGGTCTCAAACTCCTGACTTCTGGTGATCCGCCTGCCTCGGTCTCCCAAAGTGCTGGGATTATGGGCGTGAGCCACTGCGCCCTGCCTCATTCTTAAAGCCTTCCTATATTTAACCAGTCCCCAGTGAATGAAGTACATTACACCCTGCATTCTGTTTCCCATATATGCCTTTGCACTCCTGTGCAAATTTACCTGCAGGTTAAGTTTCTAGAAAGGAAAATTTCATAGTCTTGACTAAAGGTTACTGGTAGGCCAGATATCTCAACCTGTATTTGGTTCTCAGATCCAAAGGTAGGATTTAAAGAATAAAATTGCTTCATGTTCAGCTGGGTTTCACGTGCCAGCTACAGGTGAGAGCTCTGGGGATTTGCATGTTGTCAGCCAACACCCTAGCCACCTGGAGAGGTCCTTTGTTGAATTAATTGCCCAGCGTCTGTCCACCCCTGTGGACCAGCAACGGCAGTGTTGCCTTCAAAAACTTGCCTGTTGGTCGGGCACAGTGGCTCACACCTGTAGTTCCAGCACTTTGGGAGGCTGAGGCAGGCAGATCCCCTGAGGTCAGGAGTTTGAGACCAGCCTGACCAACATGGTGAAACCCCGCCTCTACTAAGAATACAAAAATTAGCCAGACATGGTGGTGCGTGCCTGTAGTCCCAGCTACTCAGGAGGCTGAGGCAGGAGAATCACTTACTTGAACCTGGGAGGCAGAGGTTGCAGTGAGTTGCAATTGTACCACTGCACTCCAGCCTAGGTGACAGAGTGAAATTCCGCCTCGAAAAACAAATAAACAAAAAGCCCTTGCCTGTTAATTCTCATTTTTGAGATCCTGGAGCTACCTTGGGTGGTGGCCTTTCCAAGCCTGCCTTTGTTTTCTTTTGTTTATTTGAGAGAGAGTCTTGCTCTGTCACCCAGGCTGGAGTGCTGTGGTACGATCATGGCTCACTGCAGCCTCGAACTCCTGGGCTCAAGTGATCCTCCCACCTCAGCCTCCCAAGCATTTGGGATTACAGGCAGGAGCCACCGTGCTGGCCCAAGTCTTGCCTTTGATTCTCTGAGCTACTCCACTGATTTCCACTAAATCCACCCCCCTCTGTTAACCAGAATCCATTTCTTTTGCTCCAGACCAAATAACTCTACCTGATCCTTCTCCATGCACAAATCAATTACATACTCAAAATCAATAGACAGCTGGCCAAGCACAGTGGCTCACACCTGTAATCCCAGCACTTTGGGAGGCCAAGGCGGTGGATCACCTGAGGTCAGGAGTTTGAGACCAGCCTGGCCAATATGGCAAAACACTATCTCTATAAAAATACAAAACTTAGCTGAGTGTGATGGCAGGCACCTGTAATCCCAGCTACTCAGGAGGCTGAGGCAGGGTGAATTGGTTGAACTCAGGAGGCAGAGGTTGCAGTGAGCCAATATTGCACCACTGTGCTCTGGCCTGGGTGACAGAGTGAGACTCCATCTCACTCTGACAGGGCCTAGTAGAAACCCCGTCTCTACTAAAAATCTAAAACAATAAAAATAAATAAACAGCTGTCCCCAGACTGTAACTCCGTTCGAATCGTTAATAAAAGAATGTGGCCAGGTGTGGTGGCTCACGCCCGTAATCCCAGCACTTTGGGAGGCTGACGTGGGTGGATCACCTGAGGTCAAGAATTCGAGACCAGCCTGACCAACATGGAGAAACCCTATCTTTACTGAAAATACAAAATTAGCCGTGCATGGTGTCTCATGCCTGTAATCCCAGCTACTTGGGAGGCTGAGGCAGGAGAATCGCTTGAACCTGAGAAGTGGGGTTTGCGGTGAGCCAAGATCTCACCATTGCACTCCAGCCTGGGCAACAAGAGTGAAACTCCATCTCAAAAAAAAAAAAAAGTAACAAGACTCTTACAACTGTGGAGATCCTGGGCCTATTTTGAGTGCTTCTGTACTACTTCCTACTATTGATTTAGCTCTGTGTATATATTTGTTGAAATAATGCTTCAATCTTAGTTGTATCCACCCAGTGTCCTCCCAGTCATGTTTTGTGTGGAACAGTAAACTTCCTTCTGCTCGTATTCCAAAATGTTGCAGAAAGAAGACTTTCCACCATGCTGGGGGCTGTCCCTGCCCCCGACCACTTGTGACCTGCATCACACTCAATCATTTTGAGCAAAAAGTGCAAATGAAGACTGAGATGTCAGGCCAGGTGCAGTGGCTTATGCCTGTAATCCCAACCCTTTGGGAGCCGGTGTATCACTGGAGTCCAGGAGTTCAAGATCAGCCTGAGTAACATGCCAAAAAAAAACCTGTCTTTACAAACAATGGAATAATTAGGCATGACGGCATGGCACACACCTGTAGTCTCGGGTCCTTGGGAGGCTGAGGTAGGAGGATCACCTGAAGCCAAGTACACAGGGACATCAAGACTGCAGTGAGCTGTGATCACATCACTGCACTCCAGCCTGGGTAACAGAGTGAGACCCTGGCTCAAACAAAAGAAAAGAAAAAATGAAGGAAATAGAGAGAGAGAGAGAATCCAGGACTTTTTTGAAGCAAGAGGGAAACAGGACTGTCTGACATGTGGGGGAAATTGCTTGTATTCGCCAGCCTTCCCATTTGAATGCTTTCCTCTTTGCGTGAACATGACCATAAGCTGCTCCTTCCAGAGGCAAAGGCGGTGGTTGAAAATACAGGTCCCGGTGGCTCACGCCTGTAATCCCAGCACTTTGGGAGGCCAAGGCGGGCGGATCACAAGGTCAAGAGATGGAGACCATCCTGGCTAACATGGTGAAACCGCGTCTCTACTAAAAATACAAAAAAAAAAAAAAATTAGCTGGGCGTGGTGGCGCGCGCCTGTAGTCCCAGCTACTTGGGAGGCTGAGGCAAGAGAATTGTTTGAACCCGGGAGGCAGAGGTTGCAGTGAGCCAAGGTCGCCACTGCACTCCAGCCTGGCGCCTGGTGACGGAGTGAGACTCTGTCTCAAAAAAAAAAAAAAAAAAAAAAGAAAATACAGGTCCTAGAGCAAGGAAGTCTGCAGACCACAGGCTAAGAGAGTGTGGCTGGGCAGGGAGAAGCTGGGAGCTGCACCCGGCACCTCATACAAGTTATCTCGGAGCTGAGGACACAGAACAGGATCCAGAGCTGGGTTTGAGTCCCAGCTCCTCCAATGATACAACACCCAGACATGTGCTGGGGTGTCTTCTGAGCCTCAGCTACCTCACTGCAATTTGGGGCTCTGTCTCTTCCTGGCAAGGGGGTGCTGGGAAGACCAAATGAGATCATGTCCCTCTCCCAAACCCTGCAAGGCCTTTGTGTTGCAGTGAGAATGAAGTCTATATCCCTGTCCACTCAAAGCCTGCCTGCCTTCCCCCACTCTCACCCTTGTACACTGAGCGCCACCCCCCCCACACACATCGAGCCCTGTGCTGTTCCTGCTGTTCCCTCTGCCCAAATGGCCCTTCACTCAGACATCTAGATGTCCATCCTCCTTCCCTAGTCCGCCTCTCGGAGCAGTCTTCCTGACCACTACAGCAGTGCCTCCCCAACCCCAGCCAGTGTCACTCCCCACCCCCACCCTGCTTTGCAGCATCCCTCCCTGGCTGACATAACGTCATACATTTATTTCTTTACTTATTGTCTCCCTCCCCCTCCATGAGGGCAGGTACCTTTGCTCTTGTTACCCAGGCTGGAGTGCAATGGTGCGATCTCGGCTCACTGCAACCTCCACCTCCTGGGTTCAAGCGATTCTGCCTCAGCCTCCCGAGTGGCTGGGATTACAGCTTGCGCCGCCATGCCCAGCTAATTTTTGTGTTTTTAGTTGAGACGGGGTTTCACCATGTTGATCAGGAGGGTCTCAATCTCTTGAGCTCGTGATCTACCCGCCTCGGCCTCCCAAAGTGTTGGGATTATAGGCATGAGCCACCGCGCCCGTCCTTCTTTTTTTTTTTTAATGATTTTTTTTTTTTTTTTTGAGACAGAGTTTTGCTCTGTCACCCAGACTGGAGTGCAGTGGCACAATCTCGGCTCACTGCAACCTCCACCTCCCAGGTTCAAGAGATTCTCCTGCCTCAGCCTCCTGAGTAGCTGGGACTACAGGCACATACCACCACTACGCCCGGCTAATTTTTTGTGTTTTTAATAGAGACTGGGTTTCACCATGTTGCCCAGGCTGCTCTCGATCTCCTGACCTCATGATCTGCCTGCCTCAGCCTCCCAAAGTGCTGGGATTACAGGCATGAGCCACCACGCCCGGCTCGTGGGCAGGAACCTTCATCTGTCTTGTTGATGGTAGCATCCCTAGAACCTAGCTTAGCCCTGGCATGCAGTGTGTGCTCAGTCCAGATTTGGGAAGCCAATGGAGAGATGAATGACCCAGAGAAGTGCTCAGGAACCCAATTCACCGACCTCCCATCCAGACTGCTCCCCTTAGGAGTCCAGGTTCCTGGTGGTCGGTGGAGTCCAGACCCAGGGCTGGAAAGCATCCACCCACAGAGCAGATGGTCTCAGGCCATGTGCTCAAGGTGTGCAGGGCTGTGGGAGGCGGTCAGACCCCAGCTCCTATTTGGGGTATGTGCCTTGCCTTGCCCCTGCTTTGGCTGGAGGGTACCCTGTTCCCCAGACACGAGCCCAGGTGGCCTAGGATCTCCCTGGGCCTGGCTCTGGCTTCACCCCAGAGTCCTCCAAATTCTGAGTCCTCCAACTCTCAGACCTTCAGACAAGGAGGGCTGGGGACCTGCCTGTCCCAGCCTTTTTTCCAGTAACAGAGCCCAGAGGGGTCCCTGCCGGGCCTGAAATCACATAGAAGATTGGGGTAGAGCCAGAGAGAACCCGAGACTCCTGAGCCAGCTTGGGCATCCCCTCCACTGCTGGGGAAGGACTGCACCCAAGTCACATCTGTACCCAGCCCGAGGTGTCGGAGGCCCAGGCTGAAATCCGGTTGCTGCTGCAGAGACCAAAAGTTTCCAAGGCCTTGTCACTTGGGCTGTGTCAGATGATCCCAGGCCTGTCACTGGCTGCTCTGCGGCTCAGACACCCCGAACCTCACCAAGCATTTCCATTTCTGAGGAAATAGAGGTCGTGGCTTCCCCTCAAGCACCCACTTACCCCACCCTCCTCCCCCTCTTCCTGCAAACTTGAGTCACAGCTGCCCGGCCAGCCACAGGCCCCAGGGATGTCTGAGTCAGCCTGGCTGGGGTTTCAGTGGCGACACCACCCTTACCAGCTGGGAGACTCTGGGAACCTCCAACCCTGCTGAGCCTCCACTTCCGCATCCATGAAACAGACATGAACAAGCAGGTCTCAAAGGCTGACTCCTGCGTGCAGAGACACAGCATGCAGGAGGTGCCTAATAACGGCAGCACCCACATGGAGACCCTCATGGCAGCCCCTCTCCCTGCACTTCCATGTGCCATCTCATTTAACCTTCACAACTAGGAAGGCACCATCATTATCCCATTTTACTGATGAGGAAACGGAGGCACAGGAAGGTGAATTTACCAGCCAGGTCTCAAATGGACTAGCAGATGGTAGTTTGGGGATTGGAGCCCAGAGTCTGTGCTCCTGCCCATGCCCTCCCACACGGGGCTATAAAATAACACTCTAAGAGTCCTTGCTATGTGCCTGGCAGTGTGCTAAGAATTTGACAGTCTTCAGTACATACAATCTTCACAACAGACCTATGAGGTGGGGGTTATGAGGAGCCATTTTACAGACGGATAAATCAAGACAGAGAGAGGATGTGGCTTGCCACAGACCACATGGCTAGTAAGCATAGGAGCCAAGATTCCAACCCATTTCCCATCTGGGCCCAAAATAACACTCCTGCTTCTTTGTTTCTCCAAAAGAAGCCACGCTGACTCCATCCCTGGCTGTGACCTGGGCTGCTTGTCCCTTCTCTGCCCACTTACCCACCCCCCAGGGATGTGCTGGGGAGAGAAGGTGGTTCCTGGAGCCCTCCTCTGAGAAGCGGGATAAGCAGGCAGTGGGTTAATGCAGAGGATGGGCTTAAAGCCAAAGAAACATCACTTTTTTTTTTTTGTAGTTTTCATAAACAAACTTTTTTTTTTTTTTTTTTTTAAATGGAATCGGCCAGGCGCGGTAGCTCACGCCTGTAATCCCAGCACTTTGGGAGGCCAAGGTGGGCGGATCACAAGGTCAAGAGATCGAGACCATCCTGGCCAACATAGTGAAACCCCAACTCAAAAAAAAAAAGAAAAAAAAAAGGTTAAACAAAAAAAGAAACGGAATCTTGCCTTTCACCCAGGTTGGAGCGCAGTGGCACAATCTCGGCTCACTGCAACCTCCGCCTCCTGGGTTCAAACAATTCCCCTTCCTCAGCCTCCCGAGTAGCTTGGATTACAGGCGTGTGCCACCACATCTAGCTAATTTTTGTATTTTTAGTACAGATAGGGTTTTGCCATGTTGGCCAGGCCAGTCTCAAACTCTTGACTTCAGGTGATAGGCCCACCTCGGCCTCCCAAAGTGCTGAGATTACAGGCGTGAGCCACCATGCCTGGCCAAGAAACATGGGTTCTAATCCTAATGCCTCACTTCCTAGCTATGGCACCTTGATTGAGTTTCTGTACCATGCCTCAGTTTCCCCCACTTATAAAAATAGGTTACTAAAAAGGATGCCTTACTCAAGGGTGTGAAGACCCAATGAATGAAGTGTTAATAAGAGCTCCACGTATCCGTCTCGTGCTGCTTCTGCTCAGCTACCCCAGGGTGGACTCCCTTGACTTGTGGGAGTTACAAGGAGGAAGGAAAGAGCATCAAACTTGTAGGTCTTTCCAGGGAAAGTGCATTTCCTAAAACCAAATCCTGCCCTTGCTCCAAAACTTTCAGTGGTGGTTTTCCATGACCACACCAGAGTTTCAGGGTCTCCCCTGGCCTTCAAGGCTGGCATGGTCTGACCCTGCCAGCATCCCTCGTGCCACCATCTGTCACCCCTCCTTGCTGCTGCTCCAGGTCTGCACATGCTGTTCTCTTTGCCAAGAATGCCACTTCCCCAACCCCCTGGTCCTGCTGGGGAACACCTCCTCATCCTTCAAAGCAAAGCTGGAAGGGAACATCTTTGGAGAAGCTGCTTGACCTCCCTGGCAGAAGGGGTCACTCTCCCCGGAGATGATGTGGTTACATCATCAACCACACTGGGTTAGAACCATCAGAAGCTCTTCCTGCCTCTCCCACCAAGCAACTGGCTCTGGAGGCCAGAAAATGCCTATGAATCATGCCCACATCCCCCAGAGCCCAGCATGGGGCAGGCTCAGGTTAGGTCAATAGTGTTTGAAGACTGAATAGGCTGGGCATAGTGGCTCACACCTATAATCCCAGCACTTTCGGAGGCCGAGGCGGGTGGATCATGAGGTCAGCAGTTCGAGACCAGCCTGGCCAACATGGTGAAACTCTGTCTCTACTAAAAATACAAAGATTACCTGGGCGTGGTGGCGCATGCCTGTGATTCCAGCTACTCCAGAGGCTGAGGCAGGAGAATCGCTTGAACCTGGAGGCAGAGGTTGCAGTGAGTGAGATCACACCACTGCACTCCAGCCTAAGCAACAGAGTAAGACTCGGTCAAAGAAAAGAAAAAAAAGAAGACTGGATAAATGAGTGTCCTCATTTGCCACCCTCAGAAGCCCAGTCTGGAACAAAATTCCAGTCCAAGGTTTTTGGTTTGAATGGGATCCCAAGAATCACCTTTAGGTTGTCAGGGAAATGAGACAGGGGAGGGAAGGAGCCAATAAAGGGTGTGAGAGTGAGCACATAAAAATATGGACAGCTGGGGAACCTTGGGTGATGATGCAGAACTGTTCATCACTAGCTTTCACCAGGTCAGCCATGGAGCAAGGCTACTGGGGGATAGCACTTTACAGACTACTCCAGCACTACGGCCTTCTGGGGCAGGGGCCAGCAGGCTGCAGCTGCTGGATGAAGCCCTCAGGCAGAGTCGCTGGTCCTCGGGTACTCAAACTCAGCTGGAAGCCTTCAGGTTACTGTGCAAGGGAATAGTGAGTACCCAGCGGATATGTGCATGTGTTACAGTGAATGAATGAATGAATGAATGAATGGAGCATCAAGAAAAGAGCCCCATATCTTCAGTCACTGGGCAGACACAGCCCTTCTGCTGTGTGGCCTTTCCTCTTCTATAAAGCATTCCTCTGACCCGGGTTTCCTCTTCTATAAAGCAGGAATGCTAGCCCAGCCTCCCAGGAGATAAAGGGTGGGGAGGTCCCCAGAGAGTGAGAAGGGTTCCACTGGGCTCCCAGACTCAATCTCAGCTCCAGGAAGCAGGACATGGCCCCATTGAGGGTTCTCTGTGGGTGAAGAAGCCACACGAGGCAGGCACTGTGCCCCGGTTGGAACCACAGGGGCCCTGAAATAACCACATCATGGCCACCACAGCCTCCACCATCCCACAACGATTTCCGCCACTGCCTCTCCCCAGGGCAAGGGCTCCCCCAATGGCTGGCTGTCCCCTCTGCCCCCGGTGGGCCCTGCAGCTGGTCCTGGCTGTTGCAGGGCAGGCTGGCAGCTGCTCCTGTGTGCAGCAGCGTGTCTGCTTTGAAAAGCCACAGAGACTCCTGTGGTTAGGGGCTCATGTTCCGGTAGCACAGGTTTGAATCCCAGTTCTACCACTTTTGACTGTGGGCAAGTCATTTCACCCCCCGCCCTCTCTGGTCTAGTTGATCAAATGGAACTAACATTCTATTGTCCCCTCTGGTGGTCTTGGCTCCAGCAGTTTGTGAGACAGTTGCCTCCACTGTTTTCCCTACTACAAAACCCATGAGGACACAAACTTATCTTGCCTCCTGCCCCAACCCCAGGGTCTTGAACACAGTAAGTGCTCCATAAATGCTTGGTAAATACATGAATTATTGTCTGACCCGCCTTGCTCTTCCAGTCCAGACTTAAATGTCGCCTCCTCCAGGCAGCCTTCCCTGATTCCTCTTCTGGGTTCCCAGAATTTCTTCCAACTCCTTTAACCTGTTCCCTACAGCTGCCTGGCCTACCGGGTGTGGCTGCCCAGTTATCGGATCCGCCCCCTCAACCTATCTTCCCCCAGGTTTGCGCGGCCGCGGGCAGCGAGAGAATAAAGGGCTGGACGGAACGGGAGGGAGAGAGGGAGCAGGCGGCGCAGACACATCTAGAAGGCTCGGGGAGGCGGCGGGGGATTCTCGCAGGCCTGGCCAAGACCCACAGCCCCGGCAGGCCAAGATGGGAGCAGGGGCCCGGCCGGAAGGAGGCGGGGGAGGGGCGGCCGGGGAGCAGGACGGTCGCGGAGCTGCAGTGGGGCGGCGGGGGTCGAGGGGCGGCGGCCTGGTGTTTCCTGAGGCCCTGCAGGAAATGCTCCGGGCCGCTGCTGGGCGGAACCGCGGTGGGATGGGCCTGGGAGGGACCCGCGCGCGCCCTCGCCGCGCTGCCCTGGGCTCTCCGGCGCGCGGTCTCTGCGAGCCGTCTTCCCCGTCGAGGAGACGCTGCTCAAGCCCCATTCCACGGAGGAAGAAACCGAAGCTCAGAGGGGCCCCCGGGGGCACAGTCCCTCCGGTACAGTTCTGCGGCTGCGCCAGCGCCGGCCGCTCCCTCCACGTTCCCTGCCCTTGCCCGGGCTGCGGCATCCGCAATACCCCCATCCCCGCCGGTGGCCGAGGCCCCGGCCGGGCTCCCTATGGCAGGGCCAGGGCGGAGGACGTGGAGACGGGGCGGGGAGGCGAGGCGGGGCCCGGTGGACCGGCGCACAGACCGCGCAGCGCGCAGCCTGGCCCGCAGGGAGAGCAGTGCCGGCCGCTCTGCCCCGGGCGGTCCTCCCCTGCCTCCGCCATCCCGGAGGCGGACGCGGCCAGGCAAGGTCCCCCCGCGACACATGAGAGGCCCCACCTCACCGGGACCCTGAGACACTCATTGTTCGCCAGCCAACTCGCTCCCTCCTGGGCTGGATGGACTCCCTGTGCTTGAGTTCAAATCCTGCCTCACCACCTGCCGTCTGGCCCTTTTCTTCTCTAAGCGCAGTTCCTTCTGTGTGGTGGAGGTAACAGCAGAGCCTGCCTCCGAAAGTTGCAGCGAGAACTAAATGCGTTGTGCTGGGCACAGTGGCTCAGGCCTTAATCCCAGCACTTTGAGAGGCCCCGGGCCGGAGGATGGCTTTAGGCCAGGAGTTTGAGGCTAGCCTAGTCAACATTGCGAGCCCCCCCCCCCACCCCCTGTCTCTGCAATATATATACATGTAGCAGGAGCAGCTGTGGGAAACGGATCTCTCGGACACCAAAATATGGGAGGAAGGAGTTTAATTCGGCCGGGAGCAAGGTGGCATAGTTGCCTTAACAGCCAAGCTCCCCCTAACAAAGGAAGGTTCCTTCGTTATATAGGCTTTTACTTTAGATGTTACACGTGGAAGAGTCTTAGGTGTATAGCTTAACATATGAAAAGGGTCTTAGGAACTACATGTGAAAAGGGTTTCAGTTTACAGTCTTAGGAATTACATATGAAAAGGGCTACGGTTTACAGTCTCAGGAATGAAAAAAGGGGAAGTTGACCTGAGATGCCTGGGTTTCCCCTCTTCATATATATATTTATATATATGCTTTTTTAAGACCGAGGCTTGCACTGTCGCTCATGCAGGAGTACAATGGTGTGATCTCGGCAATCCTCACCTCCCGGGTTCACACGATTCTCCTGCCTCAGCCTCCCGAGTAGCTGGGATTACAGGCACACACCACCACAGTTAATTTTTTGTGTTTTTAGTAGAGATGAGTTTTCACTATGTTGGCCACACTAATCTTGAACTCCTGACCTCGTGATTCAACCGCCTCGGCCTCCTAAAGTGCTGGGATTACAGAAGTGAGCCACTGAGCCGGGCTCTACAGAGTATTTTTTAAAACGTGTTGATCAATATAAAGCACTGTGCCTGGCACATTCTATGCTCAATAATCTGCTATTGTGAGAAAATCGTCCTCAGGCTTCTCCCACTTGCAAACAGTCTCTCTCTTTGACATTTACCCTCCACCGTTCCTGCGCAGTCTCTCCTTTTCCCTGCACTTCTGAATTTTAGCAAATATCCCTTTTCTGTAAAGTGTTTGGCTCCAAAAAAAAAAAAAAGGAAAACAGGTCACAGTGGCTTAGACAAATAAGAGTTTATTTTTCCCATGAATGTGAACCTGGAGAACAGCCATTGCTGGCATTGTTTCCCCAGCTCATCGATGGCAGGGCTGATGTCCTCTGTCATGCAGTTGGCGTTTCCCTCTTGTTTACAAAGTGGCTGATCCTGCTCCTGGCGTTGCATCTGCCTCCGTATTTAATGCAGAAAGGAAAAGGAATGGTTACATTCAGGGTTAGTTGAAAGCATCTATCACTTTTGTCAGTAATTTCCCAGACACCACACTACCTCCTCACCCCACCCCATACCTGCGCCACACACACACACACACACACACACACACACACACACACACACACAATGAAATCTAATGAGACTCCTTAGATTTCATTGGCCAAAACTTTGTCACATGGTCACTCCTAGCTGCAACAAAGGCTGAGAAAGTGAGTAGTTTCTTTTTTCCAGCCTCCACAGTGGAAAGCAGCAGCAGGGAGGAGGGAATTGGGAACAGCACATGGGTCAGTCAGCTATTATAATAGTGTCTGCCATACCTGCCCCCTCCGTCATCTTCCAGCCCCTCCACTCCCCAGGACCTGCCCTCCAGCCACCCCTGACCTCCTCCTTCATCGAGGGCCACCTGTTTCCATTTCTTTTGGGATATCAGAAGCTCACAACTCTGGGGCTGCATTTCCACAGGATAGCAATCGGATGATGCTGAGTAGAACTGCCTTTTTTTTTTGAGACAGAGTCTCACTCCATCACTCCAGCCTGCACACCAGGCTAAAGTACAGTGGTGCAAACACTGCTCACTGTAGCATCGACCTCCTGGGCTCAAGTGATCCTCCTACCTCAGCCTCTCGAGTGGCTGGGACCACAGGGGCATGCCACCATGCCCAGCTAATTTTTTGTTTATTTTTTTGTAGAAACAGGGTCTGTTTGTTACCCAGGCTGGTCTCAAACTCCTGGTCTCAAGTGATCCACACACCTCGGCCTCCCAAAGTGCTGAGATTACAGGTGTGAGCAGCGCACCTGGCTTTCCATAATCAGATTCTAAAACACAAATCTCATTGTGTCACTCCTCTGGCTCAAAATCACCCTTGATCATTGGCTCTGCTAGAGCCCCATTTCCCTATACCCTGTACCTTTGAACATCTCACTCCTGCAACACTGAAACACTTCAAGATTCTCGTCTCCAGCCTGGCGCCGTGGTTCATGCCTGTAATCCCAGCACTTTGGGAGGCTGAAGTGGGTGGATCATTTGAGGTCAGGAGTTCGAGACCAGGATGGCCAGCATGGTGAAACCCCACCTCTGCTAAAAATACAAAAATTAGCCAGGCGTGGTGATGGGTGCCTGTAATCCCAGCTACTCAGGAGGTTGAGGCAGGAGAATCACTTGAACCTGGGAGGTGGAAGTTGCAGTGAGCTGAGATCAAGCCACTGCACTCCAGCCTGGGTGACAAAGTGAGATTCTGTCTCAAAACAAAATAAACAACAACAGCAAAAAAAAAAAAAAACTCACAAAGATTATCCTCTCCTTTCTCTCCGGCTGCTTCTAGGATCTCCTCTTTGACTATGGTGTTCTGTATTTTCACTACAGTATGTCCAGGCATGAATTTCTTCCTACCTGTCTTACTTGAGATTCATTGGACCTCTAGAATCTATGGATTTGGTGGTTCTTATTAGATTTGGGAAAAAATGTCAGACTTTGTGTCTTCAGATATTGCCTTTGCCTCATTTTTTTCTCTGTCTGGAGTTGCTACCTATGTCAGACCTTCCTGTTGTATCCTCCCTGGCTCCTAACTGCTTTTTTTCTTTGTTTTCTCTTCTCCTTCTCCTTCTCCTCCTCCTCCTCTTCCTACTCCTCCTCCTCCTTCTGCTTCTCCTTCGCCTTGCTGCTGCTGCTGCTGCTTCTGCTCCTGTTCCTGCTCCTTCTCCTTCTCCTCTTTCCTTCCTCCTCCCCCCTCACCCTCCTCCTCCCTCTCCCCTCCTTCCTCTCTTTCTCCCTCCTCCTCCTCCTCCTTCTTCAGCTTTTCTCAGGTTGAATTCCTCTTTTTTTTCCCATTCTCTATTTATTTTTCTTTCTCTGTTGAATTCTGGATAATTTCTTCAAATCCATCTTCCAGATCATGAATTCTCTATTCAGCTGTGTCTAAACTGCCATTTAAACTCTCAATTGAGTTTTTTAATATGTTACTATGTGTTAAATTTCTAGAAGTTTCACATTTGCTTAGTTCTTCTCATTCCTCACCCTTTGCTCATGTTGCTCTGTCTTCTCCCACCTCTTCCCCTGGTGAATTCCCATACAACCCATTTGTTTCCATCCCCAGGGAGCTTTCCCTGACCTCCAGGCTGGATTGGGGCTTTCTTGGGCCCCTCAGTGCCTGGGACTCCTTTGTTGCAGCACTGATCACCTTCAGCCGTGACTGGCTGGGTTTGGATCTGCCTTGCCCATCAGACCCATGCTTCTCATAAGCAGGGGTCATATCTGCATCCTCTCTCAGGGACAACTACAGGAGGTTTTCAATAAACCTGTATAAAAAAAAAACAATTTCCAGGCAATCAATTGTAAAATACTTTCAATACCTAAAAATTGAATAATGGTTAAAAAAATGACCAGATCAGCTTTCAGTACAATTTGCTTAAATTGTTCTAGAAAACACTGCTAATTTTTTGTTTCTGCACAGTGAAGTACAGAAGTGAGCAGATTGAAATTTTTTTTTTTGAGACAGGGTCTCACTCTGTTGCCCAGGCTGGAGTGCAGTGGTGCCATCACAGCTCACTGAAGCCTTAATATCCTGGGTTCCCCTGATCCTCCTGCCTCAGCCTTCTGGGTATCAGAGACTGTAGGCCTGGGCCACCATGCCTGGCTAATTTTTAAAAAAAATTTTTTTTCTTTTTCTTTCTTTTTTTATAAATAATTTTTTTTCTTTTTTAGAGACGGGGTTTCACCATGTTGGCCAGGCTGGTCTCGAACTCCTGGCTTCAAGCAATCCATCCGCCTCGGCCTCCCAAAGTGCTAGTATTACAGGCATGAGCTTCCTTTTTTTTTTTTTGAGACGGAGTCTTGCTCTGTTGCCCAGGCTGGAGTGCAATGGCACAATCTCGGCTCACTTCACCCTCCACCTTCCAGGTCCCAGTTCAAGCAATTCTCCTGCCTCAGCCTCCCGAATAGCTGGGATTACAGGCATTCGCCACCATGCCCAGGTAATTTTTGTATTTTAGTAGAGACGGGGTTTCACCATGTTGGCCAGGTTGGTCTTGAACTCCTGACTTGAGGTCTGCCAGCCTCAGCCTCCCAAAGTGCTGGGATTACAGGCGTGAGCCACCGCCCCCAGCCAAAAAAAAAAATGTTTTTTAAGAGACAGGGTCTCACTATGTTGCTCAGGCTGCTCTCAAACTCCTAGGCTTAATTGATTCTCTGGCCTTGGCCTCCCAAAGTGCTAGGATTACATGTGTGAGCCACTGCACCCGGCCCAACTGGTAAATTAATAAACATCATGGAAAGAATGATAGAGAGGGACTGGAGTCACTTGAATGCCACTTGGATTCCACTTGCCATAAATCACTCCTCTTTTTCTACCTCTTGGAAAACATCTTTCTTTGGAACAGAAAATGTTAGTGTCAGCTGGCAGCCCTGATTCTCCATATGGGATGAAGTAATGGTATTCACAATTGGCTTCTTAGATTCTGCTTTGTTTTTACCATAGCAATGCTTGATCAGGTATTCCAGATAACTATTTGTTAGCAGAATAGATTTTCTCCACAATGCTTTCATCGTTGCCTGCCTAAAGATCTCTAAACCAGCATGTAAGGAACAGACCCACAAAAACAGGAGGATTTGAAATTTGGAATCCACTGATCCCAGGGATTAACTGTAGTTGGTTATCCATCTCAGATCTGGTGCTGAGTTCACAGCCAAACCACCCCACCGGCACAGCTGTAATCATATGGGCATGCTTTTCGTGGACAAAGCACCTGCAAGACCTCCTGCTACTGCATTTAAATAGTGTGGGAACACCAGTGGGCAAAATCAACTCTTCAGTCCTGTAAGTGGAGTTCAGCATTTCCAACTACGTGCTAGATCAAAGCCAGCAAAACGTCCCTTCGCTTTTTCCAGCTTTTGTGATAGCAGGGCTATTGGAGCTGTCCAGTGTAACAATGCAGCCCATTGAACAGGATTGCTGTAATCAAGTCTCCTCCTTTCTCAGTTGCTTCCGGGATATCCTTATTTATTTATTTATTTATTTATTTTCTGAGATAGAGTCTTGCTCTCTACCCAGGCTGGAGTGCAGTGGCACAATCTTAACTCACTGCAGTCTCCACCTCCTGGGTTCAAGCCATTCTTGAGCCCCAGCCTCCTGAGTAGCTGGGATTACAGACACACACCACCACACCCCAGCTAATTTTTTGTGTTTTTCACAGAGATAGGGTTTCACCATGTTGACCAGGTTGGTCTGGAATTCCTGACCTCAAGTGATCTGCCCACCTTGGCTTTGCAAAGTGCTGCAAATACAGGTATGAGCTGCCACACCCATCTGATATCTTTTATTCTTTTTTTTTTTTTTTTTTGAGACGGAGTCTTGCTCTGTTGCCCAGCCTATAGTGCAATGGTGCAATCTTGGCTCAGCGCAACCTCTGCCTCCCAGGTTCAAGCAATCCTCTTGCCTCAGCCTCCTGAGTAGCTGGGATTACATTTGTGTGCCACCATGCCTGGCTAGTTTTTGCATTTTTAGTAGAGGCAGGGTTTCACCATGTTGGCCAGGGTGGTCTTGAACTCCTGACCTCAGGTGATCCACCCACCTCACCCTCCTAAAGTGCTGGGATTATAGACCTGAGCCACCACGCCTGGCCAATATCCTTTATTCTTAAGGTTTCTTCCCTGCTCTTGGCTTTATAATCCCCACTTTCCTCAATGTTAACTCTGTGGAGCTGTAGCTGTGACCAATAGTATAATCAAAAGAGAAGGCTTTGGCTCCTAGGATAATTTTATACCATTTGGTATAGGCTTAAAAAATAACTGGACTGTTGATTTGCAGTAGCTTTGAAGGTCTCTTTAAAAAATGAATAAATAACTGGACTGGTCGGGCGCAATGGCTCACGCCTGTAATCCCAGCACTTTGGGAGGCTGAGGCGAGTGGATCACCTGAGGTCAGGAGTTCAAGATCATCCTCATCCTGACCAACTTGGTGAAACCTCGTCTCTACGAAAAATACAAAAATTAGCCAGGCGTGGTGGCGCATGCCTGTAATCCCAGCGACTCAGGAGGCTGAGGCAGGAGAATCGCTTGAACCCGGGAGGCAGAGGTTGCAGTGACCTGAGATCACGCCATTGCACTCCAGCCTAGGTGACAGAGCAAGACTCTGTCTCAAAATAAATAAATAAATAACTGGACCGGGCACAGTGGCTCACACCTGTAATCCCAGCAATTTGGGAGACTGACAAGGGGAAATCACTTGAGGCCAAGGAGTTTGAGACCAGCCTGTGCAACATGGCAAGACTCCATCCCTACAAAAAAATATAAAAATTAGTCTGGCGTGGGGTGTGTGCCTATAGTCCCAGCTACCTGGGAGGCTAAGACGGGAGGATCACCTGAGCTGGGAAGTTGAGGCTGCAGTGGGCTGTGGTTATGCCACTGCACTCCAGCCTGGACAACAGAGTGAGACCCTGGATAACAGTAGAAGATGCAGATTCACAGTCAGCACATTCGCTGGGGCTATTCTTCCTCCGTGGCTCCTACAGCCCTTCCCTAGGTCTACAGTACTCTCATCAACCCAAGGACGCTGCCCGGCTACAGGACCACAGGCTCCCGTTCTGGCCCACTCAACTAGCTCTTCTTCAAGATCTGTTTTAACCATTTTTGGCTGAAGGCCAAGAGAATTTTCCAGGAAGGAGATGGCATTTTCATCCTTATTCTCTATAGATAAATCAACTGGAGGCAGATCCTGCATTTTGGCGACATAAAAATACTCCCTAGCTGGGCGCAGTGGCTCATGCCTGTAATCCAAGCACTTTGGGAGACTGAGATGGAAGGACCACTTGAGGCCAGGAGTTTGAGAGCAGCCTGGGCAACGAAGCGAGACCCCCTCTCTTCAAAAAAATCAAAAACTTAGCCGGACATAGTGGTGCAAGCCTGTGATCCCAGCTACTCAGGAGGCTGAAGTGGGAGAATCCCTTGAGCCCAGGAGTTCCAGGCTACAGTGAGCCAAGATCACCCACAGCAGTCAGCCTGGGTGACAGAGTGAGACCCTGTCTCAAAAAAATTTAAAAATTTAAAAATTAAAAACAAAACAAAACAAGAAAACCTCCCTGAAGTGCCTTAGCTAATGTTTCTGACCTAGGTGGAGAGTGTCCCTGTAATTTCATGTCGGCGTTTGAGTTCAGCCACCACAGTCTGCACTGCGTCAGCTGACACATTTTCTCAGCTAGAATTCCGATGTGGTCCTCAGCTCCCAGAACCCCTCAAGAAACCTCTCAAGCATTCTTTACAAATGTATAGGCCAGATCACCTCAAAAGCCAGTGCCTCCACTCAGGATTCCTTCCGCCAAGTAACTCTGCTCTTCAGACTCAGGTAAACAAACATTTTCTTCCATGTACTTCCTTTTAACTTCATTAATTCACTTCACCGTCTGTAAATTCATTTCCAAATTCACTCATTTATTCACTCGATACGTCTTTTCTTTTTTTTTAGACGGAGTTTCACTCTTGTTGCCCAGGCTGGAGTGCAATGGCGCGATCTCAGCTCACCACAACCTCTGCCTCCCGGGTTCAAGCAATTCTCCTGCCTCAGCCTCCTGAGCAGTTGGGATTACAGGCATGTGCCACCATGCCCAGCTAATTTTTTTGTGTGTGTGTATTTTTAGTAGAGATGGGGTTTCTCCATGTTGGTTCGGCTAGTCTTGAACTCCCGACCTCAGGTGATCTGCCTGCCTCAGCCTCCCAAAGTGCTGGGATTACAGGCGTGAGCCACCGCACCCGGCATTGATATGTCTTTTCTTTTCTTTTTTTTTTTAAGATGGGGTTTCACCATGTTCGTCAGGCTGGTCTTGAACTCCCGACCTCAGGTGATCCGCCCGCCTTGGCCTCCAAAGTGCTTGGATTATGGGCGTGAGCCACCACGCCCGGCCGATACGTCTTTTCTAAGTGCAACATAGGTTGATGCCAGCAGATGTGGGATGAATTAATGAGTGATTGAGGCAATCTGCTGTGAGAAAGTCTAACAGCCAGGAAGGTTTCAAGTTGGGGTGGCACTGTGGCAGAGTCTGGAAGGAGGAAAGCTGGGGGAGAAGATTATGCTGAGATCCCACAGCGATGTGAAGAGAGCCACAGGGGCAGGCTCGACAACCCATGGGACGCAGCCTGTGGGACTTCACTGCTCCCCAGTATATGAGTAGCACGTCTTCTTCCTCTCCTTGCCATGGCTGTCAGGAAGCTCAGAGCTCAGCTTGGTGCAAAGGTAGCAACTGTTGTTTGCCAGAGATTTTGTAGTTATCTCTGTTTTGTCACCCCAAATCTTTGACCTTTACATTATCTGTGTCTCATATGGAAAACTTGAAATTGATGGAGTAAAATTAATAATAATAATAAATACCTGATTATCAGTAAGTGATGGATTCAGGACATAAATGCAGCTCAGAGTCCAAGAGTTGTGGAGTGATATCAGGTTTGTGTTAGCTATCACTGCAATAATGCCACATAACAAACAACCCCAAAACTCAGTGGCTTAGAACAATCATTTTATTCCCCCCCATGCATCTGCAGGTTAGTCGAGGGTCAGCTGGTCTTGGCTGGGCGGCTCTGCCTCAGGGGAGGCTGGGATGCATGCTCTAGACTGGGCCCTGGCGGCCCATGTGCATCTTGGTGGGGTGAGGCTGAAGAGCCGGCAGCCATGCAGGGGGATGATCTTCTCATAGAAGAGGCACAAGAAGACAGCTCCACTATGGAAGTGCACCTCGAGCCTTTGGTCTTGTTATATCCATTGCCATCCCACTGACCAAAGCAAGTTACATGGCTGAGCCCAGAGTCAAGAGACGGGGAGTGTACTCTGCCCACCTGGAGGCCGTGGCCGGGGTGAGGGACCAGTGGTCAATGGCACATGCCATTTGCATCGTCCAGTCTGGTTCCCACCAGTCTGGTTCCCACCCGTGTTTCTCAGATGGGCACCCCACGTGGATCAGCGTGGGACCAGGCAGGGCATCCTGACTTCCCATTCCCTTTTCACAGCGCCAGAGCAGGATCTCCCATCACCTGGCCAGTCGCCCTGGCATGGCACCAACTCTGGAAACCGCAGTTGCAGATGGAAGAACCTGGACTTCAGAATCACGAAGACCTGAGTTCTCTCTGTGCTCCCCAAGGCCAGCAGTGAGTCCAAGAGCAAGTCCCGCACTACAAAGGAGGAAACTGAGGCTCACAGAGGACCCTCTCTTCATTAAAAGGACCCCTCTCTGAGCCTCAGTTTTCTCCTTTGTAGTGTGGGACTGATAATAATACCAACCTCAGAAGACCAGTGGGAAGATTCAATTCACTCAATCTTGGAGACCAGGTTTAGTGACACATAGTAAGTGTTCCATCAAAAGCGGTCATTCGGCCGGGCACGGTGGCTCACGCCTGTAATTCCAGCACTTTGGGAGGCTGAGATGGATGGATCACCTGAGGTCAGGAGTTGGAGACCAGCCTGGCCAACATGGTAAAACCTCGTCTCTACTAAGAAATACAAAAATTAGCGGGGTGTGGTGGCACATGCCTATAATCCTAGCTACTCAGGAGGCAGAGGCAGGAGAATCACTTGAACCCGGGAGGCAGAGGTTGCAGTGAGCCGAGATTGTGCCACTGCACTCCAGCCTGGGCATCAAGAGCAAGACTCCATCTCAAAAAAAAAAAAAAAAAAAAAAAAAAGGCTGGACACGGTGACTCACACCTGTAGTCCCAGCACTTTGGGAGGCCGAGGCAGGCAGATCACGAGGTCAGGAGATTGAGAACATCCTAGCTAACACAGTGAAACCCCGTCTCCACTAAAAATACAAAAAATTAGCTGGGCATGGTGGTGCACGCCTATAGTCCCAGCTACTTGGGAGGCTGAGGCCGGAGAATTGCTTGAACATGGGAGGCGGAGGTTGCAGTGAGCCGAGATTGCGCCACTACACCTCAGCCTGGGCAACAGAGCAAGACTCCATCTCAAAAAATAAAAATAAAAAAGCAGCCATTCCGGCTGGTCATGGCAGTGGTTCACGCCTGTAATCCCAGCACTTCGGAAGGTTGAGGTGAGTGGATCACTTGAGCTTAGGAGTTCAAGACCATGGTAACATGTTGAAACCCCATCTCTACAAAATAAAAAACTAGCCAGGCGTGGTAGTATGCACCTGTAGTCCCAGCCACTCGGGAGGCTGAAGTGGGAGGATCGCTTGAGCCCAGGAAGTCGAGACTGCAATGAGCTACGATAGCACCACTGCGCTCTAGCCTGGGTGACAGAGTGAGATCCTGTCTCAGAAAATAAACAGCCAGGCACAGTGGCTCAGGCCTGTAATCCCAGCACTCTGGGAGGCCGAGGCGGGAGGATCACTTGAGGTGAGGAGTTTACAACCAGCCTGACCAACATGGTGAAACCCTGTCTCTACCAAAAACATACAGAAACATTAGCCAGCCTTGGTGGTGGGTGCCTGTGATCCCAGCTACTCAGGAGGCTGAGGCTGGAGAATCACTTTAACCCAGGAGGCGGAGGTTGCAGTGAGCCAAGATTGCGCCACACATTCCAGACTGGGCAACAGAGCAAGACTCTGTTCCAAAACAAAAAATAAAAAAGAAGAAAAATTGGCATTTATATTCTTATTATCACTGCTAGTATTCCCTCGTGTGGGCCTCATGCTGTGAAGCCATCGGGGGGCAGATTATGACCCTATTTGACAGATGAGGAGACAGAGATTCAGAGAAGGTGACACAGGGGCCTTGATTGCCTCAGGCTGTGAAACTGAACCCTGCAGGCCGGATGGGCTCATTGCCTCCACCCCTGACAGGGAGGTGATGGGTTTCGAGAAACAGGGCCTCCTGGGAACTTATTCCCCCCGTCTGGCTGAATGGAGGACAGACCCCTAGAGGAATCTGCAGCCTCATGGGTGCCAAACAAGGGCTTTCCTAAGGCCAGACGTCCAGGCACTGTGGCACAGGGAGAGGGAATAAGAGTCTTCAGAGGCAGGGAGGTGCACCAGGTCCCTTGGCTTCCAAGTGGGCCCTAGGTTCTCCTCACCCTGGCCAGTGGCATCGGGGGGGGACAGGTGACTCCATCTGAGCTTGGAGACTCGTGGCCTTGGGGCACTGCGGAGGGGCACAGCTGCTATCCCACGAGGAGCTCTGTTGACCAGGAGCTGAGTTTCCACACCTGGAAGGGACAGGGAACCCACGGAGAGCCCATGGGACCAAGCAGCCAAGTGCTTTTCCTGTATTGCTTCATTGACTCCTCAAAACTGCCTTATAAAAGAGGTGTTGCTATTATCCCCCGTTTCACAGAAGGGGAAACTGAGGCACAAAGCAGCAAGGTCATGTGCCTGGAATCACACAGCAGAAAGTGGCACAGCTGGGATGATGATGACGATTATTATTGAGACGGAGCCTCGCTCTGTCGCCAGGCTGGAGTGTAGTGGCCTGATCTCGGCTCACTGCAACCTCCGCCTCCTGGGTTCAAGCGATTCTCCTGCCTCAGCCTCCCAAGTAGCTGGGACTACAGGCACGTGCTACCACGCTCAGTTAATTTTTGTATTTTTAGTAAAGACGGGGTTGCACTATGTTGGCCAGGATGGTATTGATCTCTTGACCTTGTGATCTACCCGCCTTGGCCTCCCAAAGTGCTGGGATTACAGGCGCGAGCCACTGCGCCTAGCCGACAGCTGGGATTTTAACCCATGCCTGCCACGCTAGGGCCAGCACCCTTGCAGCCAGGCACCATCCCCTAACCCGGGCTGACTGCGCACACTCAGCTAGATTCCAGAGCTTGGCAGTCCCCAGGCTGAAAAAGGCCCCTCCCTGGGCCCTCCAGGTCACTCTGCCTGGGGTGACACAGGCAGCCATGTAGGTCTCTGTGAATGGAGGTAAGGTATTGGGTCTCTTTATCCACGGCATTTGGTGGGGGCAGTAAAGTGACCTCAGGGACACAGAGGTACAGGAGCCAGATTGCCCTTTCCCAGCTGTGTGGCTCTGGCAAGTCACCTCCCCCTCCGTGAGTCTGTTTCCTCATCTATAAAAAGGGATGGGTAAGCTGGGTGCGGTGGCTCATGCCTGTAATCCCAGCACTTTGGGAGGCTGAGGTGGGCAGATCACCTGAGGTCGGGAGTTCGAGACCAGCCTGACCAACATGGAGAAACCCCATCTCTACTAAAAATACAAAATTAGCTGGGCGTGCTGCTGCATGCCTATAACCCCAGCTACTCGGGAGGCTGAGGCAGGAGAATTGCTTGAACCCGGGAGGTAGAGGTTGCAGTGAGCACTCCAGACTGGGCAACAAGAGCAAAACTTCGTCAAAAAAAAAAAAAAGGATCAGTAAATGTCTCTTACTAATGGGATTGTGGGGGATTAAATGATTTGATAAATAAATGAATCATTTAGGAAAGTTCCTGGAATACAGAAACACAAGAAAAGGCAGAGGAGGAGGGGGACAATATTACTATTGATTATTGTTATTGATAATATTATCCTTGGAAGCTTTCGCAGCAGGAAGTAGGAGAGACATTTTGCTGGGAAGGAAGACCCTAGTCCTTCCTGAGGACCTGGGACCCAGCACTTTGCAGGTAGCTGGAAGGGGCCTCAGACCATCTCTGGAAACTCCATTCTACAGGTGATGAGACTGAGGCCTGGGAGGGGCACCGGTGGGCCTAGGACACTCAGTAGAGCAGGCAGTCTGCCTGGCCCCAACTGGCCCCCTGCCCTCCTTCCATCTACCCAGCCCCCATCCACCAGTCCCAGTCCACCCAGTATCCATCTACCCAGTCCCCATCCACCCAGTCCCAATCCACCCAGTCCCCATCCACGCAGTACCCATCCACCCAGTACTCATCCATCCAGTACCCATCACCCAGTCCCCATTCATCCAGTCCCCATCCACAGTCCCCATTCTCCCAGTATCCATCTACCCAGTCCCCATCTACCAGTCCCCCATCCACCCAGTCCCCATCCACTCAGTATCCATCCACCCAGTACGCATCCACCCAGTACTTATCACCCAATCCCCCATCACCCAATCCCCATCCACCAGTCCCCCACACCCAGTATCCATCTACCCCAGTCCCCATTCACCCAGTCCCAATCCATTCAGTCCCCATCCACCGAGTCCCTATCCACTCAGTCCCCATCCACCCAGTCCCCATCCACCCAGTCTCCATCCACTCAGTACTTATCCACCCAGTCTCCATCCACTCAGTCTCCATCCACTCAGTCCCCATCCACTCAGTCCCCATACATTCAGTACCCATCCACCCAGTATGAATCTATTCAGTACCCGTCCACCCAATCCCCCATTCACTCAGTACCCATCCACCCAGTCCCCATCCACCCTCACCTGGCCCTGGTCTCCAGTCTCTCAGACTGAGGTCACCTCAGCTTCTCTGCACTGCAGTGGCCAGTGCAGGCAGTCCCCCTCAACCCCCCAGCTTGACCTCTGACCTTCCAGGACTCCAGGTTCCAACTCCAGCAGGTTAACAGTGCTGGTAACTCTGTATCATTGAGGTACTGAGTGGATTCGGAGAGTGGGCTGTGTGGGCCCTTGAAAGGTCCCTGGGAAACAATGAACCCCATAGTCCAGGGCCCTCTGCACAGCGCTCAGAGCAGGGTGGAGGAACACACGGGGAGGAAGGTGGGTAGGCTCCCCCCTGCGGGAGATATCAATGTCCCCCACCCATGTCCTGTTCTGAGGCTGGGATGGGGCCTGACCTACCCTTCCTCCTCCAGGGAGCCTTTTCTGGCCAACCAGGAGCTAGCTCTGTGCAAAGACTCCAGCCCAGGGCTGTGAGAAAGGGAGACCATGGGCTGGCCCCACCCCTTCTGGGTCTCTTGTTGCCTTCATAAATGCGGACAGGTGGCAGCAGAGTCAGGAAAGGCTCAATGCTGATGCCCCTGGGAAGTGCTGTGCTGCACGGGCCTAGTGGCTGGACAGGCCTGTGGGAGGCCGCTCAGCCCCTTCCTCCCACCTTGGCCTTCCAAGGTGCTGGGACACCATGCCTGGGCCTAATCAAGTTTCAGCAGGAGAACCTTCCTTTGCCTCTCCATCTTGCCTGAAGACTCCCGGGGGCCATGCAGGTGTCCCGGCCCGACCATTGTCCCCTGACCAAGATGCATACTGAAAAGATGCAGAGGTGGCTCTGGGTCTTCGCACATGCTGTTCCCTCCACCTGGAACACACTTTGCTTTCTCAAACTCCACCTCCCATTTATTTTTCAGGATACAGTTAAAGAATAAACTCCTGGGAAACCTGCCTTCATCCAGCTGGTAAAGGTTCTCCTGCAGGTTCCCACAGCCCCCCCCTGCCTCAGTCTTCTCATCCTGTTGCTCCCACCCCCACCCACTGCTCCCTCTTCCCAGGGTTCTGCCTTACCGGAGTCTCCTTGCACCCGGACACAGGTACACAGCGCCATCTGCGGGCGACTCTCAGCCAGCAGCACAGCCTCCACCTGCCTGGGTCCCAGCTCTGCCCCCGGCTCAGGTCAGGGGCTCTGGGGGTTCAAATGAGGCTAGAATCCCAGGAAGAGTCACCTGGAGAGGAGCCTCGGTCTCGGAACCACAGACCCTGCTCATATCCCTGTCCTGCTTTCTCATTTTCATGTGGTTTCGAGCAAATTACTTTCCTTCTCTGAGACTCAGTTTCCCCTTGCACAAAATGTATCCATTTATTCCACAACTCTTTCCTGAGTACTTACCGTGGGCTAGATACTGAGCTGGGCACTGGGGGATGCAGCAGGGACCAGGATGAGGAAAGTCACCGGCTCAGGAAGCTAACGCAGAGGGGACAGGCAGTAAACAATAAACACAGCGTGGAATGTCAGTTGTCTAGCACAGGGTGAGTGCTTAAAGAAGCGAAGCCGGGGCCGGGCGCGGTGGTTCACGCCTGTAATCCCTGCACTTTGGGAGGCCGAGGCGGGCGGATCACGAGGTCAGGAGATCCACACCATCCCGGCTAATACAATGAAACCCCATCTCTACTAAAAATACAAAATATTAGCTGGGCGTGGTGGCTGCACCTGTAGTCCCAGTTACTCAGGGAGGCTGAGGCAGGAGAATCCCTTGAACCTGGGAGGCAGAGGTTGCAGTGAGCCGAGATCGTGCCACTGCACTCCAGCCTGGTAACAGAGCAGGACTCCATCTCAAAAAATAAATTTAAAAAAATACATTTTAGAGGGTTATTGGTGAGAAGTGAGGTAGTACATCTGGAACATGTATCATATTCAGTAAGTGCTTAATTAATGTTAACTGTGATTATTACCTTCCTGTTTACTTTCCTCTACTGTGAGAGGAAATGCAAGTGAATAATTGGAATAAGGGCCGTCACCAAAGTGAGCATTTACAGAGCTCTTCCTGTCTTGGTTAGAGTTCTCCTAAGAAAGACTCTGAGACAAGATTTTGGTTACTGGGAGTTTCTTTGGGAGATGACCCTGGGAAGCACCAGCAGGGGTGTGCGGAAGTCAGAGGAAGGGGCGAAAGCCAGGAAGGAGCAAGTCCCCACTGCAGGTGGCAGAGGCTCAGTGCCCCTGGGCCAGCACGGCTCAGAAGTGTCCCAAGGAGGGCTGGAGAGGCTGGCACTTGTCCTCGTTGTTCCTTTGCCCTTCGCCTGGGCTGAGCATTCTTTTCAAGCCAGAGAAAGTCTGTAGTGTTGTTGAATATATCAAATAAAAATACGGGACTCCCAGTTAAATTCTAAAACAATAAATGATTTTTTTTTGGTATGAAAATGTCCCATGTTAATTGGGACATGCTTATACTAAATATTTTTTCACTATTTTTGCAAAATTCAATTTTAACTGGGCATCCTGTGTTTTTGCAGTGGGAAGCCATAGGCATGGATTGGAAGTATGTGGCTGGCACTTGCTGCTGGCTGCCAACTAGAAGCTTAGCTGGGGTTGTTAGCCCAGGGCCTCAGTTCTCTGCATGGGTCTTTCTATGTTGCTTCTTGGGCTTCCTCACAATATGGTGGCTCATTTCCAGAAGGAGCATCCCAAATGATAGCAATCAGAAGCTGCTAGTCCTCTTGAGGTCTTAACTCGGAAGTCCCAGAACATTGCTTCTGGTGCATTCTAGGGGTGGTGCATTCTAATAGTGAAAACAGCCACGGGGCCAAGCCAGATGCAAGGGTTGGGGGAATAGGCTTCACCTCTGGATGCGGGGGGTGGCGGACTATGCAGGGCAGGGAGACATTCTTGGTGGCCACGTCAGTAGATAATCAACTGCAGTGAGGAGGCAATTTCCTTCTTAATTTGCTTTCAGTCTGTTGATTCTGCCAGGTAAAATCTCTGCACAGTGTTAGCACACGGTTTTTCCAATTATGGGGTGTGACCACTTAGTGAGCTGTAATACTGAATCCAAACTAGTTTTTTTAACTTCTTTTTAATTTGCAAATTAAATCTGAACATGTACAAATGTGAAAGGTATGAGCCCCACCACCACCACTCAGCCTCAACCTCGAGCTGTTTTTATACTCGTTGCCTCTACCCACCTTCGAGTGCTTTAAAAAATAAAATGAAATGGATGGAATAACATAGAAAATATCAGAAAAGAAAGAATGCTATTTTGTGAAAATTTGTGTCTACTGAGTGGGAATATGAAACGTTTGCAAAACTGTCCTCATACTTTGCTAAAACTCACTTTTAATTTAGTAACATTGTTTTGTTTTTATCCTATTCATTTTCATTATTATTATCTGTGAAAGTGACACAAATTTTCCACTTAAGAGTAGCAATAGATAAGGTCCCCTTTAAGTACATGTACTGACCAGGTGTGGCTCATGCCTATAATCCCAGCTACTCAGGAGGCTGAGGCAGGAGAATCACTTGAACACGGGAAGTGGAGGTTGCAGTGAGCCGAGATCGAGCCACTGCACTCCAGCCTGGGCGATGCAGAAAGACAATCTCTAAAAAAAAAAAAAAAAAAAAAAAAAAAAAAAAAAAAAAAAAAGGAAGAAAAAAAGAAAGAAAAAAAGACAAAAACAAAAACTGGCCTCACCCCAGTCCCACCACAGTCTGCAGAGCGGCTGTCTGTCCCGGCTCCAGGCCGGTCTGCGGCAGATCCCATCATTTCTGCCTTGCTTTCTGCCTCTGTGGTTACCGACGCGTGGGTAGGTCCTTCTCTCTCTTGTGTTCCGTGTCTGTGTGGCCTGGGCACTGAGGGCTGTGGAGTGGCCCTGCCAGACCCTCCTTAGCACAGCCCCCGGGGACCCTTTACTCACTTCTGGGACCGGAAGGCGACCTGTAGTTCTGGGAGCCGCCGCAAGGGGGCAGAGGCAGCCATAGGATGAGGCGCTGCTCATTCGGGCTACCTTGGGATGCGACTAAGAAACCCAGCGGCCCTGGGAGGAAAGGCACGCCAGGCGCCCCGGATGCAGGTTCGAATCCGAGCTCCTCCATTGCTAGGCTAAGGCTCTTAATCTGGCCACCAGTACAATGGGTTACTGTAAGGATTAAATAATGTGAATATAAGGTACATCGTTTGTGAATCTATTTTTCCCCAGACTGGTTGGGAAACTGTGGACCTCCAGCAGGGGCTGGGGCCATTTAATAAGCCACACAATTTAAGGAATTTTTATTTCTCTAGTGCCTAGTACTGAGAGCGGTGAGTAAGGGAATGGCATGATTAGAAAATGAAATAGAAGGAAAAGGAGGAGGGGGAGTGGAAGAGGAGGGGGAAGAGGAAAAAGAATATGAAAAAAATGCAACTGAAAAAAAAATCTGGGGCCAGACATGGTGGCTCACACCTGTAATTCCAGCACTTCCGGGTGCCAAAGTGGAACGACTGCTTGAAGCCAGGAGACCAAGACCAGCCTGTGCAACACAGTGAAATCCTGTTTCTACAGTAAGTAAATAAATAAGTAAGTCGGGCATGGTGGCGAGTGCCTATGATCTCAACTACTTGGGAGGCTGAGGTGGGAGGATCACTTGAGCCCAGGAGTTTGAGGCTGCAGTCGGCAGTGATCATGCCACTGCACTCCAGCCTGGGTGACAGAGCAAGACTCTTATCTCTGAAAAACCAAACAAACAACCTACCTATAATCCTACCCCTCATAATAACCACATTGGGTTTTTGGGTTTTCATACATGGATTTGTCGTCTTTTTCTCACAACAAACTCATACATCCAAATATAAATTCATGAATATTTGCCCACAAACTCAAAGGTGCAAGAAATGTCACATTACCTCATTAAAATTTTTTAAAAATTTAAAGTACTTGTTTTATTAACACACTCAACAGTAAAAAATCCAAGCCACTTAGAAAGTATACTGAAAAAAAGCAATACATCTCCCACGATCTGTGGGGTTTTATATTTCATGAATATCATCATCAAAGTCTCTCCACATAGCCTCAATCTATCTTTATAGGATGAACGAACGGATGGACAGGTAAGTTTTTTGTTTTTTGGTTTTTTTTGAGACAGGGTCTGGCTCTGTTACCTAGCCTGGGAAGTAGTGGTACGATCCCGGCTCACTGCAACCTCTGCCCCCCTGGGCTCAAGCCATTCTCCCACCTCAGCCTCCCAAATAGCTGGGACTCCAGACTCGAGCTACCATGCCCGGCTAATTGTTTTGTATTTTTTGTAGAGACAGGGTTTCACCTTGTTGCCTAAGCAGGTCTTGAACTCCTGAGCACAAGGGATCTGCCCAACTTGGCCTCCCAAAGTGCTGGGATTATAGGCGTGAGCCACCCTGTCTGGCCGACAGGTAAGATTTTTTTAAGACTGGGATCATAATCCAGGTTATTCTGTTTGTGTGTATACAGCCAGTGACTTGTCATTATGTATGTATGCCTGTGTGTGTTAAAAAAAAAAAATCAATTAGTGGAGACAGGGCTTGGTGGCTCACGCCTGTAATCCCAGCACTTTGGGAGGCTGAGGTGGGTGGATCACCTGAGGTCAGAAGTTCGAGACCAGCCTGGACAACATGGTGAAACCCCATCTCTACTAAAAATACAAAAATTAGCTGGGTGTGGTGGTGGGCACCTGTAATCCCAGCTACTCAGGAGGCTGAGGCAGGAGAATCACTTGAACCCAGAAGGCAGAGGTTCAGTGAGCCGAGATTGCAGTACTGCACTCTAGCTGGGGCACAGAGCGAGACTCTGCCTAAAAAAAAAAAAAAAAAAAAAAAAAAAATAATAATTAATTTGTAGACTTTTCTGGGAGGAGCGGTTTTAGGTTTACAGAAAAATTGAGCACAAAAACAGAATCCCCATACATCCTCTCTCTCACCCCTACACTCATTTCCCTATTGGTAACATTTTGCATTATAGTGTGATACTTTTGTTACAACTGATGAGCCAATATTCATATGAAATTAAATAAGGTCTATAGTTCACATTATGGCTCATTCTTGGTGTTGTGCATTCTGTGGGTTTGGACAAATGTCTAATGCCGTATCCACCATTGTCATATCATACAGAGGAGTTTCATGGCCCTGAAAGTCCCCTGTGCTCTGCCTGTTCATCCCTCCCTCCCCCAACCCCTGCCAAACACTGAGCCTTTTACTGTCTTCATAGTTTTGCTTTTCCAGAGTGTCATATATTTGCAATCATACAGTACATGTCCTTTTCAGATTGGCTTCTTTTTCTTAGTAATATGCATTTAAGGTTCTTGCATGTTTTTTCATGGTTTGATGCTTTTTTTTTTTTTTTTTTTTTTGAGATGGAGTTGCCCAGGCCAGAGTGCAGTGGCACAATCTTGGTTCACTGCAACCTCCGCCTCCTGGGTTCCAGCGATTCTCCTGCCTCAGCCTCCTGAGTAGCTGGGACTACAAGTGTGCGCCACCATGCCTGCCTAATTTTTAAAATTCTTTTAGTAGAGACAGGGTTTCATCATATTGGCCAGGCTGGTCTTGAACTCCTGACCTCGTGATCTACCCACCTCAGCCTCCCACAGTGCTGGGATTACAGGTGTGAGCCACCGCGCCTGACCGGATGCTCATTTCTTTTTATCACTGAATAATATTTAACTGTCTGGATGTACTACAGTATATTTATCCATTCATCTAAGTAGGACTTTTTTTTTTTTTTGAGATGGAGTCTCACTCTGTCTTCCAGGCTGAAGTACAGTGGCACGATCTCAGCTCACTGTTACCTCTGCCTCCCAGGTTCAAGCAATTCTCCTACCTTGGCCTCCTGAGTAGTTGGGATTACAGGTGTGAGCCACCAGACTCAGTTAATTTTTATATTTTTAGTAGAGCTGGGGTTTCGCCATGTTGGCCAGGCTGGTCTTGAACTCCTGACCTCAGGAGATCCGCCTGCCTGAGCCTCCCAAAGTGAAGACATATTTTTTAATTATTTAATTTAATTTTTTTAGAGACAGGTTCTGCCTATATTGCCCAGACTGGTCTCAAACTCTTGGGCACAAGGGATTGGCCTCCCAAAGTGCCAGGATTACAGGCATGAGTCACCAGACCCAACCAGGACTTTAAAAAAAAACAACAACGAAGTCTCCCTCTGTGGCCCAGGCTGGAGTGCAGTGGCGTGATCTTGGCTCATTGCAGCCTCTGCCTCCTGGGTTCGAGCAGTTCTCCTGCCTCAGCCTCCTGAGTAGCTGGGACTCCAGGTGCATGCTGCCACACCTGGCTAATTTTTGTATTTTTAGTAAAGATGGAGTTTCACCATGTTGACCAGGATAGTCTTGATCCCCTGACCTCATGATCCACCCACCTCGGCCTCCCAAAGTGCTGGGATTACGGGCATGAGGCACTGCACTTGGCCTATTTTTTTTTTTTTAGTTTTTTATTTTTAATTTTTTGAGAAGGTGTCTCACTCTTATTGGCCAGGCTGGAGTGCAATGGTTCAATCTCTGCTCACTGCAACCTCTGCCTGCCGGGTTCAAGCGATTCTCCTGCCTCAGCCTTCCAATTAGCTGGAATTCCAGGCACCTGCCACCATGCCTGGCTAATTATTTGTATTTTTAGTAGAGACAGGGTTTCGTCATGTTGGCCAGGCTGGTCTCGAACTCCCGACCTCAGGTGATCCACCTGCCTTGGCCACCCAAAGTGCTGGGATTATGGGCATGAGCCACTGCGCCCAGCCCTAAAAGTAGTTTTTATAGAGATGGGTTCTCCCTCTGTTGCCCAGGCTGCTCTCAAACTCCTGATCTCAAGTGACTGCTTGCCTCGGCTGCCCAAGTAGCAGGGATTACAGACACCAGCCACCGCCCCTGGCTCTATTGAGGAACATCTTAGTTCCAAGTTTTGGCAATTATGGATAAAGCTGCTATAAACATATGTGTGCAGGTTTTTGTGTGGACATACATTTTTAACTTATTTTGGTAGATACCAAGAGCTGCACTCCAGCCTGGGCAACAAGAGCAAACCTGTCTGAAAAAAAAAAAAACACAGAAATTAGGCCAGGCATGGTGGCTGCCTATAATCCCAGCACTTTGGGAGGCCAAGGCAGGCAGATGACTTGAGGTCAGGAGTTCAAGACCAGCTTGGCCAACATGGCAAAAACCCGTCTCTAATAAAAATACAAAAGTTAAGCCGGGCACAGTGGCTCACACCTGTAATCCCAGCTCTTTGGGAGGCTGAGGCAGGCGAATCACCTGAGGTCAGGAGTTCGAGACCAGCCTGACCAATATGGTGAAACCCCGCCTTAAAAATATATATATACAAAAATTAGCCAGGCGTGGTCACGCATGGCTGTAATCCCAGCTACTCAGGAGGCTGAGGCACAAGAATCACTTGAACCCAGGAGGCCGAGGTTGCAGTGAGCCCAGATCAAGCCACTGCACTCCAGCCTGGGTGACGAAGTGAGACTCCATCAAAAAAAAAAAACCAAACTCGGAAATTATTCTCTCACAGTTCTTGAAGTTCAAAGTCAGGAATCAATCTGTTGACAGGGTCATTTGAAGCCTCAAATGGAGGATTCCTCCTTGACTCCTCCAGCGTCTGGAGGCTACTGGCCATCCCGGTGTTATGAAAACACCAGGGGTTTGGTCTAGGGCCTGCTGCTCACCTCACAGAAAGCCAAACACTGAAACAATGGTTATTGCCAAGGAAGAAGGCTTTACTCAGGTGCTGCAGCTGAGAAGAACGGAGGGATTTATCCCAGGAATGCGGGGAGGTGGCTCAACATAAGAAAATCAATTAATGTCATATACCACATTAGCAGAACAAAGGGAAAAGAATGATTATTCCAGCTGACACAGGAAAAGCATCTAAGAAATTCTAACATTTCATGATTGAAACACACATAAAACTATGAAAAGCGGGGAATTGCCTCAACATTAGAAAAGGTATTTGTGAAAAACCCAGAGTTGTCATTATACTTAATGGTGAAAGACTAAAAGTTTTCCCTCTAAGATCAGGAACAAGACACAGAGGTTCACTTTTACCACTGCTACTCAACGTTTTTTTTTTTTTTTTTTTTGAGATGGCGTCTCCCTCTGTTGGCCAGCACCTAGGCTGGAGTGCAGTGCCATGATCTGGGCTCACTGCAACCTCTGCCTCTGGATTCAAGCAATTCTCCTGCCCCAGCCTCCAGAGTAGCCGGGACTCCAGGCGCAAGCTACCATGCCTGGATAATTTTTATATATTTAGTAGAGACAGGGTTTCACCATGTTGGCCAGGATGGTCTTGATCTGCTGACCTAGTGATCCATCCGCCTTGGCCTCCCAAAGTGCTGGGATTACTACGCCCGGCCTAGTCAACATTTTACTAGAAGTTGTAGCCAGAGCCTTTAGGTAAGGAAAAGCAATAATAGGCACCAAATTGGGAAAGAAGAAATAAAACTCTCTCTATAAATATAGAAAATCCCAAAGAATACCCCCACAAAAATTACTAGAGCTAATCAGCAAATTCAGCAGAGTTTCAGGACACAAGATCAACTCACAAAAACCAGTTCTGTGTGTGTGTGTGTGTTTTGTTTTGTTGAGGAGTTTCTCTCTTGTTGCCCAGGCTGGAGCGCAATGGCACAATCTCCGCTCACTGTAACCTCCGCCTCCTGGTTCAAGTGATTCTCCTGCTTCAGCCTCCCAAGTAGCAGAGATTACAGCCACTGTGCCTGGTCCAGTTGTGTTTTTATACACTAGCAAGGAACAATTCAAAAATGTAATTAAGAAAACAGCTGGGCATGGTGGCTCACTCCTGTAGTCTCACCACTTTGAGATGCTTAGGCGGGTGGATCCCTTGAGCCCGGGAGTTCAAGATCAGCCTGGGCAATGTGGTGAAACCCCCTCCCTACAAAAGATACAAAAAATTAGCCGGGTGTGATGGTATCTGCCTGTAGTCCCAGCTACTCAGGAGGCTGACATGGGAGGGTCACCTGAGCCCTGGAGGTCAGGGCTGCAGGGAGTTGTCATGCATCGTTGCACTCTAGCCTAAAAAAGAAGTAAAATTCTGTAACATGTTACAACATGAATGAACCTTAAAAACATAATTCTAAGTGAAATAAGCCAGATTCAAAAGGACAATATTGCACATTTCCACTTATAGAGGTACCTACAAGAATCAAATTCATAGAGACAGAAAGTAGAATAGTGGTTAAAAGGGTCTGGGCAGAGGGAGGAAATGGAATTTTGTTTTATGGGTCCAGAGTTTCAGTTTGGGATGTTGAAAAAGTTCCGGAGATAAATAATGGTGACGGTTACATACCATTGGTTACATGAATGTATTTAATGGCACTGAATTGTATATATGAAAAATGGTTAAAATGGTACATTTTATGTCTATTTTATACCATCTTCCCTAAAAAAAATGTTTTTAAGAGTCAAGATTTCACTCTGTCTCCCAGGCTGGGGTGCAATGGGGCGATCAAAGTTTCTACAGCTAAACTCAGCCAGCTTTCCTGGCTCAAGCGATCATCCCGTTTAGCTGGGACTACAGGCGGTGCCACCACTCCCAGCTCAGTTTTGATTTTTTTTTTCCCCTTGGTAGAGACGAGATCGCACTATATTGCCTAGCTTGGTCTCAAACTCATAGAACAAAGGATGCTCCTGCCTGGGCTTCCGCGTGGGCTCTCAAACGCTGGGATTACCGGATTACAGGCGGGCGCACAGCACCAGGAGCAAACACGGCCCGCTTTAAAAATTCAGATTGTGATTGGCTGTCATTCAGCATTATGCTAATTAAGCCTGGTTTTCAATTTTTTTTAATTAAAACAATTTTTAAAAATTATGTTTTTACTTAAAACGTTAAAATACGTTGTTATGTGATAGTATTCGAAAAGATGTTGTTGAAAATCTATCTTCCTATTTATTTCCTAATCGAATCAGAAACAGCGAAACTATCTCGCCGTCAGTGAAAGTGTGCGGCGAATGTAGACCCAGCAGAGGCCGCAACCAAGCGTTCAAAACGCGCTATAAGCTGTTTTGTGGAACGCTCTTAGCAGAAATTGTAGGTAAACGTTAATATGTGAGTTGTGTTTTGGGAGTTCCGTAGCGGGGTTGGTGCTTAGCGTGCGCCTGAAAACGTGTTTTTTTTGGTTTTTCTCCACAGGTATTTGCTCGCGGTGGTGTTCCTCCGGTGCAGCAGGCGGAGCGAGCCGTGTTCAATTCCTTGCTGGTTTACATGGTGGGGTTGGTGTTATACACGACATTCGTCGTTATGATCTAGCATATAATGTCTACATTGCACTACTTTGAAATTGTGCAATGACCAGATACAGATTCGTTTGGGAAAACCCACCCTATGAAGTTGGAATGCGAACCTCAGATGTGGTAAGAAACTCTTTTAGGTGTCAACATAACCAACCTTGTGAAGACTAAAATTCATGACTGGAACAGGAAAATTATCCTGAGTAAATGTGTTGTGTTATTTTTAATTTTTGAAGACGCTCCTGTGTAGCAGTTTTTGTCTGTTTTAACATTGTAGCCATTTGTATTTTGATATCAGTATTTTCTTAACCTTTGTGACTGTTTCAATATTACCCCAGTGAAAGCTTTTCTTAATGTAACTTTGAGTACATTTTAATTGCCTTCTATTTTTAAAACTTAAATCATTAATTGAGCTTTACTGTTCTTGCTATTGTATGGCATATACATCTGCGTGGATATATTTCTACTCTTGACCAAAGTTTTGTAAGAACAATATAAGATTTCGGGTAGGGGTATGGGGAGGGAAGATATTTTATTGAGAACTACTTACAAAAGACTTATCTGTAAGCTTGAACTCAGGAGTACACTTTTAGCTATCTAGACTCTTAACAGCTTTTGCTTTAAAACTATTGAAGTGTTTCTTGATGAAAAAGAAAAGATCTTGCTAAAGTTAAAATAAGGAACATTTCACCTTTTAAATATTTAATTCTTTGTGCACTTATTTCCAGAAAACTTTGGTGATAATTCTTGAGATAAAAGGTGGTTAAGTAGCATTATTATGTAATGCTTATATATCATAGAGTTTTTAATAGAAGATAAATCCATTTCCTTTGAGGGTCACTGTTAACAGTGTACTTCCTTAAATTTAGTTTAATGACTGTAATGGGTGCTGCATTTGCACACTGCATTAAGTTATGAGATGAATTGTTAAAAATTTTAGCAAAAAGAAATGTAAACTTGGTTAAAATCCTTTCACTCTTTGTATTTTTTTTTAAGATTTTTATTCCTTAAATGTAAAATGACTACCTAATTTTTTAATGTAAATTCATTAAATGCAAAGAGAGAAAAAAAAAAAAAAAAGGCTATGCTTTCAGGGATCATTTCTACAGTTTGTTACTAGAGAAGTTTCTCTGAACATGTAGAGCACCGAAAACCACAAGGAGGAGATGCAGTGTTTTCTCCTGAGCGTGAAGTTTGTTCTTGGTGTTGCTTTGCTGTGACTGCCATTTACCGTTGATGATCGTTCTTTCTCCTTTGTGAAGAATAAGAGGGAGACAACACAGTCTGAGTGGTTTTCTTTCTTAACTGTTTAATGAAAGGTAATGGCTCAGTAAGTGGGAAAAATAAAATTTTCTTACATTGATAACAGATGTTTTATATTCTATGTGTTCTTAAATTCTGGCGATGTTAGGTCTGGTGTTTCTCTTTCAGTAGTTTTTTAGTCTTAACAGATTCTATAATGTATTTTACTTTTTTTTTCTTTTTTTGTTACAATCTCTGTGTCTCTGCTTTTTTTATATTTAAGTTGTGCTGTTTCTTTCTCCCCCAACTAGGCTGACACATGATCTCAGGCTCACTGCAACTTCTGCCTCCTAGGTTCAAGTGATTTTCCTGCTTCAGTTTCTGGAGTAGTTGGGATTTATAGGCACACACCACTACCCTGGCTAATTTTTTGTATTTTTAATAGTGATGGGGTTTCACCATGCTGGTCTTGAACTCCTGCCCTCGTGATCTGCCTGCCTCAGGCCTCCCAATGTGCTGGGATTACAGTGGTGAGCCACCACGCCTGGACCCGTTCCTACATTTTGAGCAATGGGACACAGCCAACAGTGTAGGTGGCTCTCTTTAAAGAGAGTTACAAAAGAAAAATCGTATTCTAATCACTCTTGGGTGCTATGCTTCTTATATGTTTCTTTAGTAAAATAAAATCTTAAATCAGCTTTTTTCTTTTCTTTCTTTTTTTTTTTTTTTTTTTGAGAGGAAGTCTCCTCAGTTGCCCAGGCGATGGTGCAGTGGCCCAATCTTGGCTCACTGTAACTTCCACCTCCCAGGTTCAAGCAATTCTTGTGCCTCAGCCTCCTGAGTAGCTGGGATTACCAGGCACCCGCCACCACACCCAGCTAATTTTTAATATCTGCTCTAGGCAGCTACCGAGGTTTACACTGGAGCGATGTTAAGCTGATTTTTTGTATTTTTAGTAGAGACAGGGTTTTGCCATGTTGGCCAGGCTGGTCAATAACTCCTGACCTCAGGTGATCCACTCGCCTTGGCCTCCCAAAGTGCTGGGATTACAGGCATGAGCCACCGCGCCTGGCCCTAAAAGTATTATTATTATTATTTTTTGAGACAGTCTCGCTCCGTCTCCAGGCGCCAGGCTGGAGTGCAGTGGCACAATCTCGGCTCACTGCAATCTCCGCCTCCTAGGTTCAAGCAATTCTCCTGCCTCAGCCTCCTGAGTAGCTGGGGACTACAGGTGCGCGCCACCACGTCCAGCTAAATTTTGTATTTTTTAGTAGAGACGGGGTTTCACCATGTTGGCCAGGATGGTCTCAATCTCTTGACCTCGTGATCCGCCTGCCTTGACCTCCCGAAGTGCTGGGATTATAGGCGTGAGCCACCGCACCCAGCCCTAAAAGTATTTTTTATAGAGATGAGTTCTCCCTCTGTTGCCCAGGCTGATCTCAAACTCCTGGTCTCAAGTGACTGCCTGCGTCAGCTGCACAAGTAGCAGGGATTATAGGCACAAGCCACCACCCCCGGCTCTATTTAGGAACGTCTTAGTTCCAAGTTTCGACAATTATGGATAAAGCTGCTGTAAGCATATATGTGCAGGTTTTTCGTGGACATACGTTTTCAACTCATTTGGGTGGATACCAAGAGGCACGAGTGCTGATCATATGGTGAGAGTATGTTTAGTTTTAGAAGAAGCTGCTTGTCTTTGCTTGGGCTCCATAACAAAATACCTTAACATAACATAATACCGTAATAACATAACAAAATACCGTAACAGACTTTGTGGCTTGAATAACAGAAATTTATAGTTCTTAGTTGGGCAAGATAGCTCATACCTGTAATCCCAGCACTTTGGGAAGCCGAGGCAGGACGATCACTTGAGTCTAGGAGTTCAAGATCAGCCTTGGCAACATGGCGAAACTCATCTCTACTAAAAATACAAAAAATTAGCCAGGCATGGTGGTGGGCACCTAAAGTCCGAGCTACTCTGGGAGGCTGAGGTGGGAGGATTGCTTGAGCCTGAGAGGTTGAGGCTGCAGCTGCAGTAAGCCATGATGGTGCCACTGCACTCCATCCTGGGTGACAAAGCACTACCCTGTCTAAAAAAAAGAAAAGAAAAGAAGAAAAAAGAAAGAAAGACATTTATTTTTCACAGTTCTGGAAGCTGAAAGTGCAAGACCGTTCAAGGTGTGGGTGAGAGAGGTTTCATTCTGCTGCCCCTGTCTCGGCTTGTGGATGTGTGCTCACATGGTAGGGAGGACGGGAGAGAAAAAGAGGGAGCCCAAGAGTTTGTTCTCAAGTCTCTTTTTCTTTGAGACAGGGTCTTGATCTGTGGCCCAGGCTGGAGTGTAATGGTGCAATCATGGCTCACTACAGCCTCGACCTCACATGCTCAAGTGATCCTCCCACTTCAGTCTCTCGAATATCTGGGACAAAAGGCATGTGCCACCATGACTGGCTAATTTAAATTTTTTTTTTTATTTTTCTGTAGACACGAAGTCTCACTATGTTGCCCAGGCTGGTCTCGAACTCCTGGGCTCAGGTTGAGCCACCTGCCTTGGCCTCCCAAAGTGTGATTACAGGCATGAGCCACTGCTCCCAGCCCTTTCTGGTTTTTTTTAGAGACAGAGTCTCGCTCTGTCTCCCAGACTGGAGTAAGTGGCCCAATCATAGTTCACTCTAACCTTGAACTCTTGTGCACAAGAGATCTTCTCCCTCAGCCTTCCAAGTTCCAAGTAGTTGAGACTACAAGCATATGCCACCAAGCCTGGCTAATTTTATTTATGTATTTATTTATTTATTTTTGAGACAGGGTCTCACTCTGTTGCCCAGGTTGGAGTCCAGTGGCCCAATCTCAGCTTACTGCAACCTCAACCTCCTGGGTTCAAGTGATTCTCCCACCTCTGCCTCCCAAGTAACAGATTACAGGCACGTGCCTCCATGCCCGTCTGATTTTTGGGTTTTTAGTAGAGACGAGGTTTCACCATGTTGGCCAGGCTGGTTTCAAACTCTTGACCTCAGGTGATTCGCCTACCTTGGCCTCCCAAAATAGTGGGATTACAGGCGTGAGTCACTGTGCCTGGCCAATTTTTACTTTTTATCCATTTATTTTTTTTTAGCTGAAAAAAACCACCTGCATGAATTTTTTTATTTTTTGAGACAGGGTTTTGCTATGTTGCCCAGGCTGGTCTTGAACACTTGGCCTCAGGTGATCTTCCCCTCCTTGGCCTCCCAAAGTGCTGGGATTGTAGGTATGAGCCACCACACCCAGTCTGGTGCTTTTTACTTTGTTAAAAAGAAATTGGGGGCTGGGCGAGGTGACAGATGCCTTTAATCCCAGCACTTTGGGGGGCCGAGGCACGAGGACCACTTGAGCCCAGGAGTTCAATACCAGTCTGGGCAACATAGTGAGACCCTGTCTATACACACACACACACACACACACCACCACACAACACACTCAGTTGGGCTGATGGTGCACGCCTGTAGTCCCAGCTACTCAGGAGGCTGAGGTGGGAGGATCATTTGAGCCTGGGGAGGTCGAGGTTGTACTGAGCTGAGATTGTGCCACTGCACTCCAGCCTGGGCAACAGAGTGAGACTCTGTCAGAAGGAGAAGGAGAGAGAGGGAGGAGGAGGGGGGGGGGGGAAGGAGAAAGAGAAAGAGGGGCAGCAAATGAAACTTTTTTTTTTTGACAGGGTCTGGATACATGTTTTGGAGGCTGGTCTTCGCAAGTTGGTCTCCAGCTCCTGGGCTCAAGTGATCTTCTGCCTCAGCCTCCTGAGTACCTGAGACCAGAGGTGTCAGCCCCTATCCCCTGGCTGCTTTGTTAACATTTGTAACGTGATCATGCCCTGTTCTTAGTAAGTCTCCCAGCTGAGTTTTAGTTCTGTGTTGAAATAGATTCAATATTCCCCTTTTTCTGAGTTATTTATTTTGATTTATCTATAGATTGACCAGATTTTATTATGGAGTTTTTTTTTTTTTTTTTTTCAGGAAGGTCTGAGGGGTTGTGGTATTTCGAGTGTAACAGTTTGGGTCTAATCAGGAGATTGCACACAATAAGTTGAGCAGGAATCATTAACTAGAAAGAATGACTACAATAGAGGAGTAGTTCGAAGATAGAAGGGAATTCTCTGTGGTACCCTGGTGCCGAGGGAGAGTACTCGAGGAAGCCCCAAACTTGGAAAAGGTCCAGCTCTCGCTGGGGATGGTGCGGTCTGGCCAGCAGAGAGGCAGAGATGTTCTCTGGTTAGCGAGACTGGAGCTGGTCTGGAGCTGCTGGACAAACAGGCGCCTCTCGAATGCAGGTGGAGGCCAGGGGACCTTACAGCATGCTGTTCTTTTGGGGCTTGCAGGGGGAGTGGCTGCGTGGTGTGTGACCTTCCAAGCCCAGGCAGCCGTGTGCAGACCACAGAGGGGCTTTGCTTTCTGTGTTTGAGAGGCTTGGGGAAGCTTATCACTGGGCTGAGGCTGCAGTAGGGTGCAGAGGGATTGGATTCTGGGCTGAGGCTGCCAGGCGCCATCAGGTGTCCTCACACACGCAGCTGACCCTCTCCTTCCCCTAGGCCATATGGTACAAGCAGCCTCTGCCTACAGATTGCTCTACTAAAAAGAATTAATGCTGTCTTCACTTCGAAGTAAGAATGCTTAAAGGGGCGGGCTGAGCACGGTGGCTCACGCCTGTAATCCTAGCCCTTTGGGAGGCTGAGGCGGGTGGATCACCTGAGGTCCAGGAGTTCAAGACCAGCCTGGTCAACATGGTGAAACCCCATCTCTAATAAAAATACAAGAATTAGCTGGGTGTGGTGGCCAGCTCCTGTAATCCCAACTACTCAGGAGGCTGAGGCAGGAGAATCACTTGAACCTGGGAGGTGGAGGTTGTAGTGAGCCGAGATTGTGCCACTGCACTGCAGCCTGGGCAACAAGAGTGAAACCCCGTTTCAAAAAAAAAAAAAGTTTAAAGGAATTCCTTTATCATACAGCATATATTGAAAGACGCTTTTGGAGCTGTGAGCATTAGATTCATAACTAACACCTGACAATCAAACTAAACTAACAGTCAAACGATGCTTGACTGGCATTTTGGCATATGACCTCTGGTTATAATTGAGGAGTCCAGCTCTTGGTGAAAAAAAAAAAAAGCCGGTCGCGGTGGCTCATGCCTGTAATCCCAGCGCTTTGGGAGGCCGAGGCTGGCGGATCATGAGGTTAGGAGTTCGAGACCAGCCTGGCTAACATGATGAAACCCCATCTTTATTAAAGATACAAAAAATTAGCAGGGCGTGGTGGCGGTGGCGGATGCCTGTAATCCCAGCTACTTGGGAGGCTGAGACAGGAGAATCACTTGAACCCAGGAGGCAGAGGTTGCAGTGAGCCAAGATCACACCACTGCACTCCAGCCTGAGGGACAGGGCAAGATTCCATCTCAAAAAAAAAAACCTACCCATGTGACCCTGGGCAGTGACAGAGGCTTTCCTTGGCAGGCCTCTGGGGGCAGCTGCCCTCTGCACACCACCTAGGGGCACAGCCAGGGGACAGCAGCCTCTGAAGGGATCTGCAGTCACAGGCTCAGCCCCCTGGTGGGTCTTCGCACACTGGCATGCCGGGCCCTGGGGTCCTGCCTGGGTCTACTTGTCCAGGCTTGGGCAGAGGTCTTCAGGCGCCTCTGTGGAGCCCTCCTTGTTGTTGAGGGGAGGAGGGGGAAACCTTGACAGTGATTTCTCCGCTCTGACTCAGGTACCAGGAGTTTCCCCTCTGAGCCTTCCCCCTTGTTACCCCATCCCTGGGTTCACAACAAGGGAGCCTTTTGTTGGGGCTCCCTCTGCAGAGAGCACCCCATGTCTGTGCTGATTCACCTGGCCTCCACCGTGCACCGGTCTGAGGGGGGGAATGAAGCAGGGAGACATGGTGTCTTCTCAGTTTGAGCCTCTTGCTTATTTGCAGTAAGTGATGAGAGGCTTCCCGCTTTCATTCTGGGCTTGCTGCTTTCATTGGCTACTCTGGTCCCTGAGAGCTCACCTCTCTTCGTCCCAGCTCAGGTGAGCTGCTGACAATCATATTCTTGATCCAGCCTCGTCCTCAGAACGCTGTGGCTTTGCTGTAGGGTTTTCTAGCAGGAAATGTTGCTATGGAGAAGGCTCAGGGCCACCTGGCTCCCCCGCCCCCACCTTGGTACATGACCTGAACTTTCAGTTTGGGGTAGGGGAAGAACTTTTTCCTTATTCATGAAATTCTACTGGGATATGTTCCCCTTGTTATGCACAAATTTTCTGTACTAAATTTTTCTGGTATGTGGTATGTCCTTAATATCAACAATTCAGTTCTTTATTTCAGGGACTATTTCCTGTTACATATGTGAAAATCATTTTTTGTATTCACTGTTGGATTCTCTTCTTCAGGGACACCAATTATCCTTCTTTTGGATTCTTCTTTTTTTTAGACAGGGTCTCAGCCTATTGCTTAGGCTGGAGTGCAGTGGTGTCACGATGGCCCACTGTAGCCTCGACCTCACGGGCTCAAGCGGTCCTCCCGCCTCAGCCCCCCAAGTAGCTGGACTACAGATGTGCGTCACCGTCCCCAGCTAGTTAAGCAATTTTTATTTTTTATTTTATTTTTTGCAAAGACAGGGTCTCAATATTTTGCCCAGGCTGGTCTCTAACTCCTGGTCTGAAGGGATCCTCCCATCTTAGCCTCCCAAAGTTCTTGGATTACTGGCATGCGCCACTGTGCTCACCTAGATTATTTTCTTTTTTTCTTTTTTTTTTTTTTTGAGACAGGGTCTTGCTCTGTTGCCCAGGCTGAGTGCAATGCTTGGCTCACTACAGCCTCCACCTCCCAGGCTCAAGCGATTCTCCCACCTCAGCCTCCTGAGTAGCTGAGACCACAGGTGCACACCACCATGCCTGGCTAAATTTTGCATTTTTGGTGGAGATGGGGTTTCGCCGTGTTGCCCGGGCTGGTCTCCAACTCCTGGGCTCAGGGGATCCTCCTGTCTCGGCCTCTCAAAGTGCTGCGGTTACAGGTATAACCACCTCAAAGGCCTGGATCATTCTTATCACTCTCTTTACTTGTGACTTTTGTTTTTGTTTTTGTTTTTTTTAGACAGACTCTCACTCTGTTGCCCAAGCTGGAGTGCAGTGGTGCAATCTCAGCAAACTACAACCTCTGCCTCCCGGGTTCAAGTAACTCTCCTGCCTCAGCTTCCCCAGGTAGCTGCCACCATGCCCAGCTAATTTTTTAGGTATTTTTAGTAGAGACGAGGTTTCACTATATTGGCCAGGCTGGTCTCAAACTCCTGACCTTGTGATCCGCCCGCCTCAGCCTCCCAAAGTGCCAGGACTACAGGCACCCACCACCATGCCTGGGTAATTTTTGTATTTTCAGTAGAGACGGGAGTTTCACCATATTGATCAGGCTGATCTTGAATTCCTGACCTCGTGATCCGCCCGCCTCAGCCTCCCAAAGTGCTGGGATTACAGGCGTGAGCCACTGTGCCCAGTTCTTATTTTTTCTAGTCAGAGCACTGGTGGGGGAGTTTGCTGCCGTTGGTGGTGTTGCTTGCCTCCAGCTGACTGGGTTTGTGCTTTTTTCTTTGGTTCTAATGTCTAGGTTGGCCCTAATCACATGCAAGCCCCATGCCATGTCTCTTCGCCTTGCTCACAGGTGTCTTGGGCACCTCTGCCCACAATGCCCATGAGCTTTCCCTTGGGAGGGCCCTGCCATTCCCTTCCCTTCCACTGCACGGGGGAGGGAGGGCTTTTTCCACATCTTGAGCCCTGAGAAGGACCCCAGACCCCAGCTTGCCCCTAGCATGGGAAGCCTTCCTCTCTCTCCTAGCTCCTCCTGCTGTGCCCCTAAGGCCCTGACCTCTGCCCCTCCCTTCTAGGTCGCTCTCATAATCCCCTGCACAGACTCAAATATCAGGCAAGAGAGCCCACCTTCTAGCTCTCAGTCTCAAGATGGGAACGGACTGGAAGGAAGGGGGACTGGGGTGCTGAGAACACAAATCTCAATCACGCTCAGTGAAGTGTAGCTTCAGGCCTAGTGACTATTTGATGTAGGGATTGTAGGAACGGGGGTGGGGTGTGGGGTACTTTTTGCAGGGGGAGTCCAGGATCCTACATGAGCAACTCGACAGGTGAGGGACCCGTCAGGAGAGGAGATGGAGGAAGCCGAGTAGAGGACATGGGAGGAGGATCAGTGAAATGATTTGTATTGGGGCTGTTGTACATCTGAAGAACGTCCAGGGGGGTGGCGCCCAAGAGGCATTTGGTGCTCAGAGAAGAGGTCAAGGGTGGACTTGTGGGGTGGGGAGAGGCTCTTGGGGCTGCAGGAGTGGTTCCTGAGCTGTGATCCCCACTGTCACCCAACTTACATGCCCAGAAAGCCAGGCTTGGGTAATAGTGGGATCTACTGCTCACCCTCAAAGGACCAAACTGGCAGAACTCAGGGCTTCCTTTTCAGGATCCAAAGTTAGGGACAGACGGGGGCCACCTTGGGGGCCACTCTGGACGGTCCCTTAGCCCTGAAAGGATCTGACTGACCATAATGAATGAGTCTTTTCACTCTAGGAACGCCGAGGTGTTCCACAGTACAGCTTGGTAGTGCCAGGAGCCAGCAATGAGTCCACTCAATGGAGCTCAAGGACCAGTATGGCCAGGCAGCAGACAGGGACCCGGGGTCATCAAGACAGTAGGCATGGCTTCCTAGCTATCCTAGGGAGGGGGAAGGGGCTCTCATTGTGGCTTCAACTTGCATTTCCCTAATGACAAATGAGGCTGAGCATCTTTCATGAGCTGGGAGCCATGTGTAGACCTTATTTGGGGAAAAGTCTTTTAGCATCCTTTGCTTTCTTTTTTTTTTTTTTTTTTTTTTGAGACGTAGTCTTGCTCAGCTGCCCGGGCTGGAGTGCAGTGGTGCAATTTCCACTCGCAACCACTGTCTCCTGGGTTCAAGCAATTCTCCCGTCTCAGCCTCCTAAGTGGCTGGTATTACAGGCACCCATCATCATGCCCAGCTAATTTTTGTATTTTAGTAGAGACTTGAACTCCTGACTTCAGGTGATCCACCTGCCTCAGCCTCCCAAAGTGCTAGGATTACAGGCGTGAGCCACCACGCCCGGCCCCTTGCCCATTTTTAAATAGGGTTGTTTGTGTTCTGCTATTGAATTCTATGAGTTCTTGTATATTCTGGGTATGAGACCTTCACCAGATTTTTGATTTGCAAATATTTTCTTCTATTCTATAGGTTGTCTTTTCACTGTCTTTTCTTTTCTTTTCTTTTTTTTTTTTTTTTTTTGGAACATAGTCTTGCTCTGTCACCAGGCTGGAGTGCAATGGCGTGATCTCAGCTAACTGCAAACTCCGCTTCCCAGGTTCAAGCAATTCTCCTGCCTCAGCCTCCCAAGTAGCTGGGACTACAGGCACACACCACCACACCCAGCTAAATTTTCCATTTTCGGTAGAGACTGGGTTTCACCATGTTGGCCAGGATGATCTTGATCTCTTGACCTTGTGATCCACCTGCCTCAGCCTCCCAAAGTGCTGGGATTACAGGCATGAGCCACAGTGCCCGGCCTGCCTTTCACTTTCTTGAAAGTGTCCTTTGATGAACAAAAGTTTTAATTTTGATAAAATACATTTATCTTTTTTTCTTGTGTTTTGAGTATCATATCTAAGGTTCCATTGCCAAATACAAGACATGAAAATGTACCCCTATGTTTTTTATTTTTATTTAATTATTGTTATTTGTTTTTTGTTGTTGTTTCTGGTTTTTATTCTTTGAGACAGGGTCTTGCTCTGTCGCCCAGCCTGGAATGTAGTGGTGCGATCTCGGCTCACTGCAGCCTTGACATCATGGGCTCAAGTGATTCTCCTGCCTGGGCTTTCCAAAGTGCTGGGATTACAGGCACGAGCCGCCACACTCAGCCAATTTTTATTCTTTATCCATTGTAGATCCTTTGCAATTCCATATGAATTTTGAAATCAGCTGGCGAATCCTGTTAGTGAATGTTTTCTTTCAGTTACTGTATTTTTCTTCCTTTCTCCTTCCCTCTCTCCCTCCTTTCCTCCCTCCCTCCCTCTTTCCTCCTTCCCTCCCCTCCCTCTTCCTTCCTTCCTTCCTTCCTTTCTTACACGAAGTTTCACTCTTGTTGCCCAGGCTGGAGTGCAATGGTGCAATCTCGGCTCACTGCAACCTCCACCTCCAAGGTTCAAGTGATTCTCCTGCCTCAGCCTTCTGCGTAGCTGGGATTACAGGCACCCGCCACCATGCCTGGCTAATTTGTATTTTTAGTAGAGATGATATGGTTTCACCATGTTGGTCAGGCTGTCTTGAACTCCTGACCTCAGGTGATCCACCTGCCTCAGCCTCCCAAAGTGCTGGGATTGCAGGCGTGAGCCACTGCGCCTGGCTATTTCAGTTACTGTACTTTTCAACTCCATAATTTACATTTGATTTTTTTTTAATAATTTCAATCTTTTTACTGGTATTCCCTACTTGATGACACACTGTCATCATACATTCCTTTCTTTATTTAGTCACGGTTTCCTTTAGTTCTGTGAACATGTGTATAATGGCTACTTTAAAGTCTTTTTCTTTTCTTTTTTTTCTTTTTAAAACTACCATCAGGAGAATAGTCTTTTTCTAATAAATCCAACATGTGATCTCTCACAGGCAGTTTCCTTTGCCTGGATTTCCCCTGATATATGGGTCATGCTTTCCTGTTTTTTAATTTTTTTTAAATTTTTTGTATACTTCATTTTTTTTGTAGGAAACTGGACATTTTAAATAATATACTGTAGCAATTCTGGATATGAGCTTCCCTGACCTGGGCTTGTTATTATTTTCTTGTTTATTTGTTTAGTGACTGGCTGGATTATTTTAGTGAAGTCTATTTCTTCCCTACAATGTTCATCTTCTGCTGGTGGCCCAGCTTTGGGTGTGCCTGCAGTTACCCTGGGGTGACAGTGATTTTGGAAGGGCTTTCTTTTTCCCTGACTATACCCAGCTGTTAAGCTATGCAAATTTTCTCTTCTTTTTCTTTTCTTTTCTTTTTTTTTTTTTTTTTTTTTTTGAGACAGAGTTTTGCTCTTGTTGCCCAGGCTGGAGTGCAATGGCACGATCTCAGCTCACTGTAACCTCCGCCTCCAGGGTTTAAGTGATTCTTCTGCCTCAGCCTCCTGAGTAGCTGGAATTACAGGCATGTGCCACCGCGCCCAGCTGATTTTGTATTTTTAGTAGAGATGGGGTTTCTCCATGTTGGTCAGGCTGGTCTCGGACTCCCTACCTCAGGTGATCCGCCCACCTTGGCCCTCCAAAGTGCTGGGATTACAGGCATGAGCCACCGGGCCAGCCTCTTTTTTTCTTTCTTTCTTTCTTTTTTTTTTTTTGAGATGGAGTTTTACTTTGTCACCCAGGCTGGAGTGCAATGGCACAATCTCAGCTCATTGCAACCTCCACCTCCTGGGTTCAAGCTATTCTCCTGCCTCAGCCTCCCGAGTAGCTGGGATTACAGATGTGCACCACCACGCCTGGCTACTTTTTGTATTTTTAGTAGAGATGGGGTTTCACCATGTTGGCCAGGCTGGTCTCGAACTCCTGACCTAATTATTCACCTGCCTCGGCTTCTCAAAGTGCTGGGATTACAGGCATGAGCCACCGTGCCTGGTTTTTTTCTTTCTATTCTTTTCCTTTCCTTTCCTTTCTTTTCTTTCTTTCTTTAATCCTCGCTTGGTTGAAATAAGCTCTGCAAGTAGCCAATGAATTGCTTTAGCATTTCCATTAGTGCCCTGCTCTACACCCTGATGCTATCAAGTCTGGCTCCTTGGAAGGAATCGTGTGTGAGGTCCATGTCTGCTATTTGTCCTGACCTCTGGAGGGCTCCTTCTACTGGTGCTATTCCCTGGTCTTTCCTGCAAACGAGCAGCCTAGAGTTCAGCTTGTGTCTTGAATCTTCTCCCAATTACCTCTCACCATAACCTCTACTATTCTCGAAAGCACCTTTTGGGCTGGGCGCGGTGGCTCACTCTTGTAATCCCAGCACTTTGGGAGGCTGAGGTGGGTGGATCACCTGAGGTCAGGAGTTCAAGACCAGCCTGGCCAACATGGTGAAACCCCATCTCTACTAAAAATAATAATAGTAAAAAAAAATGTAGCTGGCTGTGGTGGTGGGCTCCTGTAATCCCAGCTACTTGGGAGGCTGAGGCAGGAGGATCGTTTGAACCCGGAAGGCAGAGGTTGCAGTGAGCTGAGATGGCGCCATTGCGCTCCAGACTGGGTGACAGAGTGAGACTCCACCTCAAACAAAACAAAAACGAAAGTTCCTTTTTGGCTTGAGTTTCTTCATTCTCTGTAGCAAATGAAGTCAGTGGCTTTGGGAAGAGATTAGGAAGTCTTGTTTTTATGGCTGGTTTCTTCATCCCGCAAAAATCTCTCTGAGCCAGGGCCCTGGAGCTGGGGATGGAGCCTTTGGCAAGCTTCTCTCTGAGTGACACCCCGACCTAGGGGCTGAGCACTTGGTGGGGGGAGAGTGGGCAGTGGCCTGCAGTCCAATGGAGAGTTTGCCTCTCCCAGTGTGGAGCCGCTTCCACATGAGCCAGGGCTGAGGTGATCAGGGCCCAGCACTTGCAGCACACTGCGCCTAAGGCAGAGCCTCTGTTCCACGAGGGGGGGGCTGGGTGGAAGAAGGGGCCCCCAACTCTTGGCTACACTCACCCAGGTCTTAGCCTCAGCAACAGGTAGCTGGGGGTAGAGTAGAAAATTGATGTCCTGTTCTTCCTGGGGAGGAAAGCCCTATTCCTGGGAGCTGGGGGGCAGAAGGAGCCCTGTTTCCTCATTCTGGAGGCAGCAGGGGATCCAACGTTCTTGGCTGCAGCTGTCCAGAGTCTCAGCCTCACTGAGCTGAGAGGAAGGGTGAGAGAGGGGCATGGTCTCAGTTCAAATACCTCGGCCTCACCTTTTTTTTTAAGATGGAATTTTGCTCTTGTTACCCAGGCTGCAGTGGCGTGATCTCAGCTCAATGCAACCTCCACCTCCCTTGTTCAAATGATTCTCCTGCCTCAGCCTCCTTAATAGCTGGGATTACAGGCACATGCCACCATACTTGGCTAATTTTGTATTTTTAGTAGAGACGGGGTTTCTCCATGTTAGTCAGGCTGGACTCGAACTCCCAACCTCAGGTGATCCGCCCACCTCAGCCTCCCAAAGTGCTGGAATTACAGGCATAAGCCACCGCAACTGGCCCTAATGGAGATTTTTGACAGATACAAATTTCCCTGACAAAAGACAGCTTTACAGGGTCATCTCAAAATATGTCAAAGAAATATGTTTTGGGGTAAAAAACTTGGCTTCCTTTGAGAGTCTGCTATCTGTCATGTGATGCTATGAGTCAGATTGGGGTTTGGTATCTCCTTGCCACAGAGAGTCAAGTCTTAGCATCTCCATTTTAATGTGAATGCTGGACAGCTGTGCTTAAACTCCGAAAAGGGAAGTGGTATAAAGAGGCATGTACCATGTCCCGTCATGGTCAGGAATTCAGTTTTTCAGGTTGGTGACCCCTTAGCCCAGAGAGGGTCTCCTCTGTTCAGTCGAATAGAATACCTGTGGGGCTTCATCTACTTAACAAGATTCTCCTGCCTCAGCTTCCCAAGTAGCTGGGATTACAGGTGCTCACCACCATGCCCAGCTAATTTTTGTATTTTTTGTAGAGACGGGGTTTCACCATGTTGGCAAGGCTGGTCTCACACCACTCCACTCCAGCCCAGGCGACAAGAGCAAAACTCCGTCTCAAAAAAAAAAAAAAAAAAAAAGAAAATTCAAGGAGTTCCCGCAGGTGCTTCAGCCAATCTCTGATGATGAAAAAAACCCAGCCAGCCTCTCTGGAATGTCCCAGGGTCTAGTAATTAGTCCAGTCTAACAATTACAGAACTCAGACTGCATTGAAACTGTGGTTTCCATCCCATCTCAAGACCCTTAACACAGACATACCTGCAAAGTCCCTTTTGTCATATAAGAGAACATTCCAAGTTCTCGGGATCAGGACCTGGATGTCTTTGGGCCCATTATTCAGCTGGTCACAGCGGGTTGGGGTTTCAGCACTGAGACAGTGGTTGGGTCTGCCCTGGCTCGTGTGGCCAGTGGCCAGAGCTGGTTTTCCTCCTGTGAGCAACTTTCGAGGGACATGTGTAAACCAAAACCAAAATCCTAAGCCTCTCAACCATCTGAATGGGCTCCTTCTCTCGGCAAGGGCATTCCAAAGTTAACCCGAAAATGAGTTCAGGACATGACGGAAATGGGGAGCTGGACATGCCTCATTGTAACCTCCTCACTCTTGGAATTACTGATAGAACAGACTCTTTACGTCTGATAAGAAACATTTACACTCCATTCTCTCTGAAGCCAGCTACCTGGAGCTTCATCTGCACAATAAAACCTCGGTCCCCACAACTCCTTATTGATTTATTTTTTTTGAGACGGAGTTTTGCTCTTGTTGCCCCAGGATGGAGTGCAATGGCACAATCTTGGCTCACTGCAACCTCTGCCTCCTGCGTTCAAGTGATTCTCCTGCCTCAGCTGGGATCACACACATGCGCCAGCGTGCCAGGCTAATTTCTTTTTTTTTTTTTTTTTTTTTTTGAGATAGAGTTTCTTGTCACCTGGGCTGGAGTGCAGTGGTGCGATCTTGGCTCACTACAACTTCCCAGGGTCAAGTGATTCTCCTGTCTCAGCCTCCTGAGTAGCTGGGATTACAAGCACCCACCACCACACTAATTTTTGTATTTTGTATCCCAAAGTGCTGGGATTACAGCATGAGCCACCGTGCCTGGCCCAAGCCTCCAGCTTCTGATGGTTCCTCATTCCAGGCCCCGGCGTCTGCCTCATTTGGGGTGCTACACTCCTCAAGGGTCCTCTCGGTCAAGTCCCATTTGTGGGGTCATCTCTGGTCTCGCAGAATCGGGGCAGATTTATCCTCTAACAAAGCTTCGCTGCTCACCTCACTCCATTCCCTGAGCTCACCGTACAGTAGGCAGCCCAGGCTCCCAGCTCTGGCCTGAGCCACCCCGGGCGTGAGTCCTCCGGGTTGAGGCCGTGCGGTGACGGAGTTGCAGGCATGGTTTGGCCCTCAGGCCTGTCTAGATTTGAACCCCAGCCCTGACACCTACCAACTGTTGGTCACTTACCTCTTTGTAAAGGACTTGGCAGAGAACAAATACTTCTAAAACACATAAAAATAAACCAGCCATCTGTCCCCACCGGCCCCAGGGGGACACACGTTCAGCTTCATAAGGGGAAGTCCTCCTCCCTCGTGTGGCTGGAAGCACCTCAAAACTGAGGTGGGGCCAGATCCCCCACCCCCTCCATTGCAGCATTCTGAGGCTTTGAAACCTCAGCTGCAACCGAGCCGGAAAGAGCTGCCTTATAACATCCTGTCACCCTTGGGGTCGGGGGCAGCCAGAAGGCAGGGGTCTCTGAGTATAGTGTAGTGTGGAGGAGCCCTGGAATGGGGTTGGGTGAGGTCAGGGCCAGCTCCATCCTGCCTGGCTGGCTCAGGGACTCCAGAGAAGTGGGGGACAGCTGTCATCCTCCCTTCTTTCCCCTCAACTTTTTTTTTAAAGAGACAGGATTTCACCGTGTTGCCCAGGCTGGTCTCAAACCCCTGACCTCAGGCAATCTGCTTGCCTTGGCCTCCCAAAGTGCTGGGATTACAGACAGGCATGAGCCACCGTGCCCGGCATTTTTTTTTTTTTTTTTTTTTGAGACAGAGTCTTACTTTGTCGCTCAGGCTGGAGTGCAATGGCGTGATCTCGGCTCACTACAACCTCCATCTCCCAGGTTCAAGCAATTCTCCCGCCTTAGCCTCCCAAGTAGCTGGGATTAGAGGTGCACACCACCATGCCCAGCTAATTTTTATTTTCAGTAGAAATAGAGTTTCACCATGTTGGCCAGGCTGATCTCAAACTCCTAACCTCAGGTGATCCACCCACCTCGGCCTCCCAAGGTGTTAGGATTACAGAGGTGAACCACTGTGCCCAGCCTCAACTTTATTTTTAAACCTTTTGTTTCAAGATAACTGGAGATTCACGTATATCTTCTCGACTCTTTTTTTTTTTTTTTTTTTTTTGAGACAGATTCTTGCTCTGTCATCCAGGCTGGAGTGCAGTAGCGTGATCTTGGCTCACTGCCACCTTTGCCTCCTGGATTCAAGCGTTCTCATGTCTCAGCCTCCCAAGTAGCTGGTATTACAGGTGCCCACCACCACGCCCAGGTAATTTTTTGTATTTTTAATAGAGACAGGGTTTTGCCATGTTGGCCAAGCCAGGAGTCTCCAACTCCTGACTTCAAGTGGTCTGCCTGCCTCGGCCTCCTGGTGTGCTGGAATTACAGGCGTGAGCTACCGTGCCCGGCCTCCGAAAGTGCTGGGATTACTGGCGTGCAGCTGTCATCTCCCCTTTTTTCCCCTCGACTACAGGCATGAGCCACCACATCCGGCCCATCTTCTTGACTTTCCATATAGGAAAAATTCAAACCTTCAGAAAAGCTGTAAGAGTGGTACAATGCCACCCATATTCCCTTTACTTGCATTCAACAGTTCACGTTTGATTTTTTTTTTTTTTTTTTTTTGAGACATGGTCTTATTCTGTTGCCCAGGCTGGAGTGCAGTGGTGCTATCTCAGCTCACTGCAACCTCCACCTCCTGGGTTCAAGTGATCTCCCATCTTAGCCTCCTGAGTAGCTGGGACTACAGGTGCACACCACCACACCTGGCTAATTTTTGGTTTTGTTTTTGGTAGAAATGGGGTTTTGCCCAGCACTTCACATTTGATTCATTCATAGTTCTTAGTCTATTATTGATATCTACATAGAGACATGGACATGAATATAGAAACGCGGAGATGCTTTGTCCACTAGAAAACATTTCTGGCCAGGCGCTGTGGCTCATGCCTGTAATCCCAGCACTTTCGGAGACCGAGGCAGGCGGATCACGAGGTCAGGAGATCAAGACCATCCTGGCCAACATGGTGAAACCTCGTCCCTACTAAAAAAAATACAAAAATTAGCTGGATGTGGTGGCTGGTACCTGTAATCCCAACTACTCAGGAGGCTGAAGCAGGGGAATCGCTTGAACCCAGGAGGCAGAGGTTGCAGTGAGCGAGATCGTGCCACTGCACTCTAGCCTGGTAACAGAGCAAGACTTCGTCTCAAAAAAGAAAATACATTTCTAAGAACTCATGTTACATACATTTATTTAAACATACACACACATACCTACATACGTGTAACATTTCTTCCCAGCTCTGTCTGCGAGAGGGGGCGGAAGCCACGGTCCGGCAGCAGGAGTGAGCTCACCTCACACCCTGGTCAATCCGAGTTCCAGAATCCATCTGACACTACGAATCCCATCCTCTCCCTCCTCGGAGAGATGACCGATTCCAGGGATGGAGCAGGAAACATTCCAGGTGAGTCTTGAACATGTTATTGGCCAGAAGGTCAGGCCGTGTTCATAGAATGATGTGACGGTGTGGGAAGGATGAGGAGACCCCACCGGCTTAATCAGGGGCATTTTGAGCACCAAAATAAATGTGATAGGAATGGATTATAATCCACTGGCTAACATATGAAACCGTGAGTCCATATTGATATAAATGAAGAAAGAAAAACTTCTTTACAGAAAAAAATGTGACTTCACATAGATTCACCAGTGTCCATGCAACGGCACAGGGCTCGCCCTGGTTTTCCTTCCCCCGTCAGAGTCTCCCCTTCTTCCCCAGGGCGAACCCTGGCTCCAAACGATAGAGCTTTGCCTGTCCACTTGTGCTCTGTCCTGCAACACTTGCAAAACAGTTTCAGAATTGCCACACCAATGCCACTGCCCGTAACAAACCCACTATGGAAAGGTAGAGATTTATTTACAATTCTTTTCTTTCTTTTTTTTTTTTTTTTTTTGAGAAGGAGTCTCCCTCTGTCACCCAGGCTGGAGTGCAGTGGCACAATCTTGGCTCATTGCAACCTCTGTCTCCCTGGTTCAAGCAGTTCTCATGCCTCAGCCTCCCGAGTAACTGGAATTACAGACACGCGCCACCATGCCTGGCTAATTTTTTGTATTTTTTAAATTTATTTATTTATTTTAGAGACAGGGTCTCACTATGTTGCCGAGGCTGGAGTGCAGGGGCTATTCACAGGCGTGATCCCACTACTGATGAGCACGGGAGTTTTGATCTGCTCCGTTTCCGACCTGGGCTGGTTCACCCCCTCCTTAGGCAACCAGGTGGTCCCCCGCTCCCAGAAGGTCACCATATTGATGCTGAAGTTAGTGCGGACACCCGATCGGCATAGCGCACTACAGCCCAGAACTCCTGGGCTCAAGCAATCCTCCCGCCTCAGCCTCCTGAGTAGCTGGGACTACAGGCACACGCCACCGCGCCCGGCAGTTTTTTGTATTTTTAGTAGAGATGGGACTTCACCATGTTGGCCAGGCTGGTCTCAAACTCCTGACCTCCAGTGATTCCCCCTGGTCTCGGCATCCCAAAGTGCTGGGATTACAGGTATGAGCCATCGCACCCGGCCTACAATTCTTCTTGACTTTAGGATTTAAGTCTCACCTAAGGTGCCCAGTATTTAAACCAGAAAAGGTACATTTTGAGCTGGGCTTTGGTGGATGAATAGGAGTCTCCTGGGTGCAGAAAGAGGAGAACACCAGGCAGAGGAACTGCATGTAGAAAAGTCCAGGGTTGAAATGAGAGTGTGGTGTGGCCCCTTGCGGTGGCTGAAGCCCAGGGTTTGTTTAGAGTGAAGGGGATGACAACAGATGAGAATGGGGGCTGTTTGTCAGGGCAGATGGAGGTGGTGGCTCGCAAGGGCCTTGAGTGCCAGGGGCTAGGGCATTACAAGAGGCACCAGGGTTTAGGAAAAGATGGCAGGTCATTGACAAATTGGTGAATTGGAGCCAGTATCTGGTGCCTGTGAGACTCAGAGCCTGAGCCAGCAGGACAGTTTGCCACTCCTCCAGACACCTCCGCTTTACACATGACGGAACGTGGGCACAAGGGGGCCCCCACTCCCAGAGCTTCAGGAAGACTCCCCCAGCGCCATTCCTGGCACCTGGGGGCTGAGGTGGGGGCTGAGGTAGGGACCGAGCTGGCTCACAAGCCCTCTCTGTTCTGTGACATGTCTCTGTTTCCTGTTTCTCCCCCATCAGGGGCAGTTTCAGTCTCAACTTCAAAAGAACAAACGCGCACTCAAAACAAAGGAAGACGGTCCTCGACTGCAGAGGAAGCAGGAAGCTGTCGGCCCAGCTCTGAGCCCAGCTGCTGGAGCCTGGAGCAGCGTCATGGAGTCCGTGGCCCTGTACAGCTTTCAGGCCACAGAGAGCGACGAGCTGGCCTTCAACAAGGGAGACACACTCAAGGTAGGGTGGCTGGAGCCAGCTGAGTTGGCCCCACATGGGGTGGGGGTGGATTTAGACACCGGGGGCCTGGGACCGTCCCAAGCAGACGGTGGCCACCAGGAGACAGGCCCAGCCTCTCCAATTATTGGCTCTGTGATTCTGGACAAGCCACCTCCTCCCTCGGAGCCTCAGTTTCTCCATCTGGGAAATGGGGAGATAACTAATGGCCCTCCTTTGGGGCTACTGTGAGGATTCAATGAGATATTACCACAGTATCTGGCCTGGAGTTAGTTCAACCCCCAGCTTCCCAGGAAAAGGTTTGAAAAGAAAATTGTTGAGAAAAGGGAGAGAATGAGAGCTAGAGAGAGAGGCAGACAGAGTATGGGAATGACGGACAGAGGGAGAAAGAGGGAGGAGAGAAGGTCTTAGGAAAGAAATAAGTACACACGCTCACCTAGTAGGGGCTGAAATAGCTGCGATGAAAGCATCAAGGATGAACTTCCCAGTAGTGTGGAGAAAAGGGAAAACAGAGTCATACAGCAGTTCATTTCTCCTTGTCTAGGCAGCTTTTGACAGATATTGCAGCCTTCCAAGACGGTCTAGACAGATGGGCCTGTGGAATCTGTCTCTGGAAATGTCCTTGCTTAAAGGTTTGCATGTGAAAGCCAGGCCTAGGATTCTAGGAGTGGCCATGCCAAGCCTTGTGCACCGGAGCCACCACTAAACCACACTAAGGAAGTCACTGCCCTTCCCTGGGCCTCAGTCTCCCCCCCGCTGGAGCAATGGGTGTCTGACTGGGGCTGCTCTTGGCCACAAGCTTCAAGCACATCCCCCCCGCTATAGCCAGGCCCTGAACTCAGCAGCACGCCCCATGTCCCATTTAAGCAGTGGGCACTGGCACCCCCATTTCCACAGGTGACTAAACTGAGGCACGGAGAGGCGACATGACCTGCTTGGTACGGAGTCAGTTTCGAAACTGTGTCCCTTTGCCTGGAACCTGCGCTTGGTCTGCGCTGGGCTGGGCGTTGGGGTCCAGAGGAGAAATAGCAATTCCCTCCTTCTCTATGCTGGGGTGCTGGCACCTGGGGTCACTGCAGCGCTGGCTGTGGGCCTCGTGGACATGTGGGCAGATGGGGACAGGGGCGGGCTGAGCACCGGGGCTGCGAGCCCAGGGCATGGCCCTCTGCAGGGGTCCAAGTCTTGGTTTCTCATCTGAGAGCACCTCGAGGTCTCTAGACCCAGGTTTGGTGTTGGGAGGGAGTGGGGGCGTGCAGGGGGCACAGAGCAGGGCTTGGAGGGATCAGGTGGCTGGGGTGCAGGCTGAGCTCCATGACCTTCCTGTCCTCTCGTCCAGTGCTCCCTGTGGGTCGGCTCCTGCCGCTCCACTGCCTGCCTGCAAAGCAAGTCCAGCTTGGAGGAGTGGGCAGTGAAGCCCGTTCTTCAAATCTCAACCTTGGTCTTGGTTGAAACTCAGTGGCTCATAGACTCACTCTGGACACATGGCCCCAAATATCACCTCCCTGGGACAACACCTCCCTCCCTGATGGGCCAGGTGTGTCTGGGTGCACGGCATGCCCCTGCCGTGACCTGCTGGAGGGGCATGTGGGTGGTGGCTTCACTGCCATCTCCCCCACGAGCAGCCTGGACGTCGCGACCCAGACTCAGGAAGCTCTTGTCGCCTTGACATCTCCACGGGAGAGGGCGACGGCCCAGACCCAGCTCAGCCAGCCAGGGCTCCCGCACCTGCCTTCTGCAGCTCGTCATTGTCTTGTCGGCAACTCTGGCAAAGCCCACCTGAAGCCCCTCCTCCAGCCCAGGCCTCCATCGTCACTCACCTGGCCTCGAGCAGTGGCCATGACTCAGAGCCTGGCCCTCCCCTGTCCATCTCATGACACCTGCTCCTCCTTCCCTCAGCTCCAGACACCCTGGCCTCCTTTTTGTTTCGGGGACATAGCTTGCCCCCACCTCAGGGCCTTGGCACTGGCTTTCCCCTCTGCCTGGGACACTGTTCCCTACGAACAGTGTCCCAGGGACTACAGGCGCCCGCCACCGTGCATCACTAGTTTTTTTGTATTTTAGTGGAGATGGGGTTTCACCATGCTGGCCAGGATGGTCTCTATCTCCTGATCCCAGCCTCCCAAAGTACTGGGATTACAGGCATGAGCCACCGCACCCAGCCATTCCCCCACATTTTCTTACCACTGGTTCCTTCTTGTAATTTGGGTCTCAGCTCCCATGTCACCTCTTCAGAGAGGCCTTTCTGGACCACCCCCACCTGTCCCGTGTGGACACTCTCCCCCCGCTCCACCCAGCCAGACGTTCTCCATCTGTCACCTGATGTCCGTTTCTCACAGCACTCACGGCTACGTTAAACTACCTGGCCTACTTGTTTCTTCCCTTGTCTGTGGTCTGTCTCTGCCCACTGGAATGTGAGCTCCTGTTCCCTGCTCTGTCGTGGGGTGCCTGGCACACAGTGGGTGCTGTCAAGCAGCAACTGCATCGGGCTGGGACAGTGAAGTGGGATGTCAGGACCAAGGCTCGGGGCAGGTCAAGCGCTGCCTTTCACCTTGAGCAGTGGTGCTCCTCCAGAGTTGGCCTCCCTCCCCCTATGAGAATTCCCCGGGTCTCAGAGGGTCTGGGGCTTTTGAACAATGTTCACAGTAAGAAATCAGCTCATGTGAGGTCAAGAGATTGAGACCAGCCTGGCCGGCATGGTGAAACCCTGTCTCTACTAAAAATACAAAAATTAGCTGGGCGTAGTAGCATGCGCCTGTAGTACCAGCTACTTGGGAGGCTGCGGTGGGAGAATTGCTTGAACCTGGGAGGCGGAGGTTGCAGTGAGTTGAGGTCGCACCACTGCACTCTAGCCTGGCGACAAAGCCAGACTCCATCTCAAAAAAAGAAAAATAGAAATCAGCTAATGTAACCAACGGGACATTCCTGGGTCCTCTGAGTGCAGATGACAAGGAGATAACACGAAGCAGGGACTGCATGAGGGATATTCTATCCCATGTCCACACCGCGGCATGCAGGCCAGGCCATAAATGCGCCCATTGGATAGATGAGGACACTGAGGCCAAGGCACAGAGAAAGTCAGAAGCAGACAGAATGTTCTGGAGCCCCAGGCTCCCGGGCATCTCCTGGAATCCATGGCTGCGGCGTGCGGCCTGCCAGCCCTCATTTTCTTCTTAGACTGGGGGGAGTCGTTTTGTTTTGTTGAGATGGAGTCTCACTCTGTTGCCCAGGCTGGAGTGCAGCGGTGCGATGTCAGCTCACAGCCTCCACCTGCTGGGTTCAAGTGATTCTCCTGCCTCCGCCTCCTGAGAAGCTGAGATCATAGGCTCCTGCACCGTACCTGGCTCATTTTTTGTGTCGTTAGTAGACAGGGTTTCACCATGTTGGCAAGGCTGGTCTCAAATTCCTGACCTCAGGTGGTCCGTCCTCCGTGGCCTCCCAAAGTCCTGGATTACAGTCGTGAGCCACCGCGCATGGCCTGTTTTGTTTTGCGTTGAGTGAAAGTTTCCCCTGAGTCAGCCACCTGCTTCCGTTCGCCCCTGGGGCTGCTGACCTGGCCCAGGCTGCAGGGGCAGGAAGGAAGGGGCTGAGCCAGCCTGGCCTGGCGGACAGAGCCGGGGCAGGGATGGGGGGTGCGGCGGCCACCTGTGAGGCTGGGGCCTCAGGCCTCACCCTAGGACGCCAACCTAGCTCCTCTTGGGAGAATCTCACTGCTGGAGCTGATGCCCCGTACTGGCCTGCCCTGAGCCTTTGGTACCCCATACCCAATTTTTTATCTCAACAAGTACCCCCCCCCAAAGGATTGGGCTGACATGGAGCCTGCTCCAGAACTGACAGGAGAGATGTCCCCTCAAGCTGGGGTCCAGAGACAGAGAGGACTGGAGATGAAAACTGGTGGGACAGGACCCTCCAGTGAGCCAAAGACCCCAGGCCTCAGAGTCCTGGCTGACCAAACAGGCTCTGCCTCTCCCCTGCTGGATGGCCTTGGCCAAGTCACTTCCCCTCTCTGGGCCTTAGTTTCAGCATCTGTAAAATAGCATTTGGTGATGTTGACCTTGGGGGGCTGTATGAGAATCCGGGGGACACACGGAAGGCGTGCTCAGGGAATGGAGGAAGGAGCCCCCACCTCGTGCTATGCCCCTCCCTCCCGGGCCTGGCTCCGCCCCACCTCAGTCGCTTGGTTGCTCCCCCCTCAGGGACTCCCACCCCCGCTCCTGCTATTTCAGTTCCTCCGGGCCCACCTGTGGGACGACGGGGGCCTCACAGGCTCGGAGAGGAGCCCGTGTGACCAAACAGGCCATGCCAGGGCTGAGAAGCGGTGTGTCTCAGACCAAAGCGCCCCCTTATCTGCTTCCCAGAGCCTGAAATCCCCCCACTGAATTGTCACCCCTGAGCTGTTTAAACGCGAGGGACCCTAGGTGACCGCTGGTGGCAGTGCTCAGGCTGGACCCCCAGACCTTCACCCCAAGGCTCGGTGCATGGCATCCAGGTGCTGCGGGCCTCCCAGGCTCAGGGGCACAGCCCAGGAAGGGACTCAGGTTTCCACTTCTGTTCCCCCCAAACCCCGTGGTCCGCAGGGCTCCGGGTGGCAGATCCTGAGAGTCTGGTCCAGCCACCCCAAACCTCTTATGAGTCCCCCGGTGTGCCTCTCTTGGACTCTGCGGATCGCCTGAGGATGGGCTGCCCTGGGACTGGGGGAGTGGGCGGGACTGCGGGACGAGGTTCTGACTCAGCCCTTGTGACTGTGGGCAGGTCCCGGCCCAGGCCCCCAGCCCTTCTCTGTGAGTAGGCACAGAAGCCGGTGCAGGCGAAGCCCACCTGGGTCCTGGTGTGCAGTGGGATCTCCGTGGGTGACAGTTGTTCCTTCCAGTGACGGCATGGCCTTGTGTCTCCTGCCCACAGATCCTGAACATGGAGGATGACCAGAACTGGTACAAGGCCGAGCTCCGGGGCGTCGAGGGGTTTATTCCCAAGAACTACATCCGCGTCGAGCCCCACCCGTGAGTGGACCCCCCACCCCATCCCCGAGGCTCTCTCTCTCTTGCCATGGGACCCCCTCACTCCTGGGCCTCTGTCCATCTGTCTGAGGCCCCCAGGCTCCACAGAAGCCGCCAGCCTGGGCAGGCACAGGAGACTGAGTTCTGAGGACTTGCCCAGAGTGGGGGCAGAGTCAGGGCAAGCCCAGGCCTCCACCTGAGGACCTGAGCACCGGAGGATGTCCAGGAGGTCCCCGAGAGAGGACAAGGCCCTGGGCTTTCAGCTGGCTGGGCCACTGGCTGCTGTGTGGCCTCAGGCAGGTCCCTGCTCTCTGTTCCTCAGTTTCCCTATCTGTAACCCCAGGAGGGCAGACGCTCCAATCTATTCAGACTGTGGAGGGTTCTAGAGCTCTTGCTGAGAGCTGGCCCAGCCCTGGGTGGGGGCTGGGTAGAGGGCAGGGCAGGAAGCGGATCCTGTAGGCCCTGCCTTTAGGGCGTCGGGGAACTCACATTGGCAGAGCAAAGTCTAGGACCAGGGTGGAGGGGGAGGGGGTAAAAAAAGACAGGACTAGGGTAGAGCAGGAGTTGGGGCTGCAGCCCAGCTATCCTGGGGCCTGGGACCTGCTGGCCTAGGGATGTCCCAGGTTGGGCTCTGGGCGGGTGGCAGCCAACACTGCTGCCCCGAGAATGGTTCCAGAACAGGCATGGGGCCCAAGAAATCTATGCAAACTAATCGGATACACTTTAAAGACAGCTGAGGCAGCCCAGAGACACAGCCACTTAGTCATTCACTAAACACTGGCCACAGCTCCAGGGGGCCCAGCCCAGGTGATGCTGGAGACACAAGGGGTCAGAGCAGCCGAGTTCTGGGGGAGAAGACAACATAAAGGACATACTACATGGGAAGACAGTGAGCATTAAGGTGATTTCCCAGGGAAGGCTTCTCAGAAGAGGTGGCAATGAGTGAGGTTTTGAAGGATGTGTAGGAGTTGGTTAAGTAGAAAAGAGAAAGGCGTCCCTGGGAGAGGGTCAGGATGACCAAAGGGAGAGCAAGGAGAGAGAACCTGTGGCGTGTGGCACTGGCAGGGGGACCTCAAATGCCAAGCCATGTGGGGAGCCGTGGGGGTGTTAGGGTAAGATTCAGTCAGGTATGGAGACAGGTGACAGGGCCAGGCAGGCTGGAGGGACAGTTTGGGAGCTGAGATGTGTGTGTGGCTGTGGGGTGGGAGGGGAAGGAGGTTCAGGGCCAGGGTGAGGCCTGAGAGGTATTTCCTCTTTATCTCTCTTTAAGTTAGTTCCAAAGCTGCCACCACCTCCAGCTTCCTGTGCTGGGCCAGGCCCCTCCCACCCAGGTCCTCAGCCACCTGCCTGAGCCCCAGGCACTCCCAGCCTCCCCCACAGAGGCTGCAGCTCCCACTCAGCATCTGGGGCTGCAGCCTGGGTTCCAGGCCCCGCTGTGTCCCTTGTATGTGACACTAGGCAGGTTTTTGTGGTCTTTCTGTCAATTAAAGGGGAGGAGGAGGGGAGTGTGTAGAGGGAGAGAGACGGAGAGAATCCGACCCAGGGCCACAAGCTGGAGCCAGGCCCCCAGGCCCCTGGAAGCCAAGGGCACATCCAGACAGGCCAGAGGGCACGGCGGGGAGCAGTCTCCTGGACTGCGCTGTCAGGGAGTGGCCTTCAGGTGGAAGAAATGGCCTGGCCTGGCAATGGCTGGAAGGCTGGCCGGCCTGCAGCTGCTGAGAGGGTCGCATTTGCTCAGGCAGGGGAGAAAAGATGAGAAAAGATGGCAGTGCACCGCCAGGCCTGTTGCGGGGGACACCAGTGGTCGAGGCAAGACTCTAGCAGGACAGTTGGGAGCCATGGAGGGTCCTAGCCTCCCAGGCCTCTGGGGTCATCTCTGGCCACTTGCGTCTGGGACAGAGCAGGGATGGGGTCAGGCCCTGACTAACCTGCCTGAAACGGTGCCCAGGTGTGTCCTCGGCTAACCTCAACACCTGCTCTGCTCCCAAAATAGCTACGGGGAAACTCCAGCTCCACACCCGACTCGGCTCATAAAGGCGCCAGGATGTGGGGGCAGAGGAAGGGCTGGGGCCTCAGAAGTTCAGAGGTAGGCCTCGTGCCTAGGCCAGGCCCTCTCCTTCCCTGAGCACCCCCTCTCACCCCTGTCAACCCCGGGAGCCCCTGGGGGAGGCACAATCTACACCAAGTGCTCCAGAGCCAGCCCCATCAGCAGGGGCCACAGTGGCACCTGCCCCAGCCTCACGGCCTGTGGGTGTCAGGGATGGCTTCCTAGAGGAAGGCTGTGGCCCACTGGGCCTGGGAGTTCCAGTAGAAGTCTGCAGGGCCGGCAGAGACAAGCCTGGCAGGGCATGTGTGGGAGGAGCAGCAATACCCACGCGCAGGAGCCCATTCATCCTCCCAAGGCCCTACGAGCTGAGCACCACCATCGCCATCTTTCAGATAAGCAGACAGAGGCACAGTGAGGTTGAGCGGCTCTCCAGGATCTCACAGCGGGCACAAGATGGAGCAGGACTGCAGCTGTGTGGCATGTTCCTGGGCTGGGACGCCCTGGAGGGCAGCAGGGAAGCTCATAAGAACAGCTGTGGGGGAGGCCAGGCACGGTGGCTCACGTCTGTAATCCCAGCACTTTGGGAGGCCGAGGCCAGCAGATCACCTGAGGTCAGGAGTTCGGGACCAGCCTGACCAACATGAAGAAACCCTGACTCTACTAAAAATACAAATAATTAGCCGGGCATGGTGGCTCACGCCTGTAATCCTAGCACTTTGGGACGCTGAGGTGGGTGGATCACCTGAGGTCAGGAGTTCAAAACCAGCCTGGTCATCATGGTGAAACCCCATCTTTAAAAACAAACAAACAAACAAACAAAAAATACAAATAATTAGCTGAGCGTGGTGGTGCATGCCTGTGCAATGGTGCAATCCCAGCCACTTGGGAGGCTGAGGCGGGAGAATTGCTGAAACCAGGAGGCAGAGGTTGTGGTAAGCTGAGATTGCTCCATTGCACTCTAGCCTGGGCAACAAGAGCAAAACTCCGTCTCAAAAAAAAAAAAAAAAAAATAGGAAAAGAAAAAGAACAGCTGTGGGATGGAGAGAGTCCCAGGCCATGCACTTGCTATGCAATCTCATGGGGTGTGGGGGGCATCTCTGCCCCTATCTGGGCCTCAGTTTCCACATCAGTAAGACAGGGACGATTCAAGGTGGCCACAGATGTAGTGACACTGGTGTGGGGGAGGGAGCCGGGCCCTGGGGGTTTCAGGAAGTGCTTTCTTCTTCCTGCCTCCATCTGTCAAGCCATGGTGGGGCGGGGCTGGCAGGGGACGTGGGAGACTCCTGGGAGGGTGTGATTGCGACACTCTCCGAGGGAAGCAGCCACCCACATACTGATGCCGCCTGCGGGGTTTTGTGGGTTCTTCGAAGAAACCTGGCCCCTCAGGAAACTCCCGCCCTGGGCCACACTGGGCGCCGCTCCAGGACGGAGCTGGAGGCCTCATGGTAGAGGAGCTCTGGCCGCTCCCCCTCCCCTGGTCACCCCAACCCTGGGCCCCCTGTGCCCCCCTCCTGCCGCAGCCTGTGGCATTCACCTCCGGCCTTGAGACACCCAGGCTGGCTGGGCACCTGCCTTCAGGTCTCCAAACCCCTGAAGACCCAGGCCGGCTCTCCAGATGGTTGCCCTGAGCCCCATACCCAGCGGCTACCTTCCCCACATCCCCCTCCCAGGAGGAAAGTCACCACGACAGGGCCGAGGGGCCCATTTGTTTGCGGGCAGCAGTGGTCTAGAATCTCATGTCCAGGGGATCGGGCTTCTCTGGAAACTGTCGCTGAGACAGGAGCCTGAGAACAAGGAACTTATTTAGCCATGGGGGAAGAGGACGGGCAAGTGGGGGAGCCAGTGGGGTGTGCTGTCGGCGTCATCGCTGCTGGGGGGCAACCAGAGCTCCATCTGGCTGGCGATCGGTGCCAGCTGGAGACAGCACAGAACGTGCAGCTCGGAGTCATCCCTCCGGAGGGCCGGGTGCTGGGGCGCTTACCCCGATGCCCCATCAGTCACCACTGGGAGTCAGACTGTTCCTGGGGCCTCAGCCTGCCCTGAATCCAGGCCAAGTATGTCCGTCACCAGAACAAAAGCCCCGAGGTCTGTGCTGAGCAGCCTTCATCCTGCCAAGGCCGCCTAGGGACACGGCCAGGACACTAGCGGCACCGCAGCCTTCTGCACTCAGCCCGAGGGCTCATCAGCATCTGAGACAACAGGAAAAGCCCCCGCCCGGCTTCCACCACCTGCGCCAAGCTCAGCCTGACTCAGGGAACGGAGCATTTGTGGAAGGAGTGAGGGGGAAACATCTGTCATCATCCCCACCATGAGGCCTCTGGCTGCTCTGGGCCTCAGTTTCCCCATCTGAACAATAAAGGGGTCAGAGCCAAAGCTGGGCTAACACACTGGAGCTAGGAAAGCCAGTTAGAGACCAGCCAGCCCCTCCGATGGGGGGTGTTTCAGTCCTGCAGGCTGCTGTCTCGGAACGCCATCCACTGGGTGGCTTGTGAACCACAGACGTTTGCGGCTCACTGTTCTGGAGGTCGAAGTTCAAGATCAAGGTGCCGGCTGACTCGTGTCTGGTGAGGCTGTGTCTTTTAGCTGTGTCCTCAGGGAAGAGAGGCAAGTGAGCTCTCTGGGGTCTCTCATAAGGGCACCAATCCCATTCATGGGGGCTCCAAATCACTGCCCAACCTCTAATCTCGGCCCCATCTCTGTCACATGGGGGATTAGGTCTCAATATTTGAATTTTGGGGGACACAGAGTCAGCCTATAGCAGTGGCTAATTCCTGAAGAGGCCACCAGGAGCCACACAGCAAGATCAGCAGAACTGGAAGAAGAGTTTCACTCCCAGACCCTGGGGATCTTGCAAGAGTCTAAGCATTTGCCAGGCGCCTTCTGCATACCCAGTTCTGTTTGCTTAGCAGGAAAAGGAACCTGGACCTGTGAAAAAATCTAGGTGGCCTGAGTCTGTGCAATGGGTGCAGAGAGAGGTATTTCCTCACCAGATCAAAGCTACTATGATTTTTATCATCTGTTTTTATATTTTTTGACTTAAGTGTTTTTAGGAATGGGCGTGGGGCGGGGGTGTCTCACTGTATTCCCCAGGCTGGTCTCAAATTCTTGGCCTCAAGTGATCCTCCCATCTCAGCCTCCCAAGTAGCTGGACTACAGTCATGCACCACCAAGCCTGATTTATTTTTTGGCTTTAAAGAATCTGCCATCTCAAAGGGAAAGTGAGACTGAGCTTGGCTGGGTTGTGGCTCACTGGAGTATTACTTTTCTATGTCCATAAGGGTGTGTGTTTGCTGGTAGGATAGGCTGGCCTCAGGAGCTAAATGCTGGGACTGTGTTCCAGCTCCTGCCTGCCTCTGCTGTGTGATTTTGGGTATATTGTGTCACCTCTCTATGCCTCAGTTTTCCCATCTGTAAAATGGGCGCAGTCACCTCTCCCTTGTCTCAGATGTTGAATACCTGACACATGGTGGGAGGCTGGTTGAGAGCCTGGTTTCCCACGGCCTTCACTGGCTCCCTCTCTCCACAGGTGGTACTCGGGCAGGATTTCCCGGCAGCTGGCCGAAGAGATTCTGATGAAGCGGAACCATCTGGGAGCCTTCCTGATCCGTGAGAGTGAGAGTTCCCCAGGGGAGTTCTCCGTCTCTGTGAAGTGAGTTCTGGCCCTTGGGGGGTGTGTGCAGAGGAGGGTGGGCGGGTGGAGGGGGCAGCATATGAGTTGAGCCTTGAAACCTGGGATGGTCTCATGGAGTGAGGGCAGAGGGATGGCATCCCTGCAGAAGGAGAAACCCAGGCAGAGACCTGGAGACAGGTGGTGGTTTGGGCACAGCCCAGAGCAGTGGGGTGTGTTGGGAAAGCAGGCTCAGGCCAGCTGTGCAAGGCCTCAGGGTCCAGGCTTTATTCTACGAGCATAGGAGCATCCTAGATTCTTTATCAGGAGGAGGCGATGTCCAGGGTGATGTGGAGAGATACCGCGGGCAGGAGGAGCGCTGAAGTGCGCAGGGCATGTCCAGGATGTGCTCGGGACAGAGTCCCACCCTCTGTGATGTAGTTGGGAAGATGCACCCTAAGGCCAGGCTGCCTGGGTTCGAATGCTGTTTCTGCCACTTCCTGGCTGTGTAAGCTTGGGAGAGTCACTTACCTTCTCTGTGCCTGTTTCCTCACACGTAAAATAGGCTATTGCATGGAATGAATGACTTGGTATATTTAAAGCAATTAGAATAGTTCCTGGCAGGGAGGCAGGATGGCTGTGCTGGGGAACATCTGGCACTGGATTAGGGGGGTCCTCAGCCGTGGGCAGCACGGAACCCCATCCCAAAGGCCACACGGGGGTGATGGAGGAATCCTGGCTGGAAGGTTTAGCAGCAGGAATTGGGGTGGGGAGAGACATGGTCAGCTCCTGGCTGATCTCTGTCCTTCCTACTCTCAGGGCCTGGAAGAATAGAATCTAGATGCATTAATTTAAGGAATATTTATCTGACTACGTGCCACGTGCCAGGATGCTCTAGTGGTTGGGGGAACCCACATGGGAAAAAACGAAGTTGCTGTTATTGTGGGTTTCAGTCTTAGTAGGTGAACAAGAAAACACGTGAAGACAGAATGAACCAAGGTGGTCAGGAAAGGGCTCTGAGGAGGTGGCATTGCTGAAAGATCTGAACTAGGAGGTGGAGGCTTCCCAGGTGCCCAGGAATGAGGAGGACCTGGGAGGAGAGGCTTCCAGGCAAAGGGAACAGCGTTTGCAAAGACCCTGAGATGGGAATGCGCTTGGGGCGTTTAGGAACCCAGAGGAGGTGGTGTGGCTGGAGCAGAGTCAGTGAAGGGCAGGGACTGAGTTCCAGCCACATCCAGTAATCACAGAGGGCCTGAAAGGAGGCCGGTTTTCTCTCAGAGCGATAGGGAGCCATGGAGGGTCTTGAGCAAGGGAGAGATGTGACTAGATTCCTTTTTTTTTTGAGATGGAGTTTTGCTCTTGTCGCCCAGGCTGGAGTGCAGTGGCGCGATCTCGGCTCACTGCAACCTCTGCCTCCCTGGTTCAAGCAATTCTCCTGCCTCAGCCTCCAGAATAGCTGGGACTGCAGGTGCCCACCATGGTAATTTTTGTATTTTTATTAGAGACAGGGTTTCACCAGGTTGGCCAGGCTGGTCTCCAACTGCCAATCTCAGGTCATCCACCTGCCTTGGCCTCCCAAAGAGCTCATTACAGGCATAAGCCACTGTGCCCGGCTAGATTCCATTTTTAGCAGATGCCTCTGGCTGCTGTGAGGAGAAAGAAGTGTCGGTGCGGGGCGGGGGTGGGTGGCGTGGGGGCACGGCGTGTCCGCAGGGAGGCCGGTGGGGGAGTCGGGCGGGAGGTGATGGCCTCTGGGGCTATAGAGGTAGGAGCTGAGGGGGACACAGAGAAGTGACTGGGCCCAGGCGTGGAGGCATGTGCGGGGCCACCAGCAATGCCAACTCTCAGGGCTGCTGTGGGCACAGAGCATGGAACAGAGGAGGCGCTCACCATGCCAGCTCTTAGTGTCACCATCGGAGTTAGGACGGGGTGGCAAAGAGGCCAGCTGGAAGGAAGGAATGAAGGAAGGGGTGGCCTGAGAGAAGGGCAGCGTGGCCTCTCATGATCTTCTAAAGGATGAAGAAGGCCAGGTATGGTGGCTCACGCCTGTAATCCCAGCACTTCGGGAGTCCGAGGCAGGCAGATCACTTGAGGTCAGGAGTTCAAGCCCAGCCTGGCTAACATGGTGAAACCCTGTCTCTACTAAAAATACAAAAACTAGCAAGTTGGCCGGGTGTAGTGGCTCACGCCTGTAATCCAAGCACTTTGGAGGCCAAGGCGGGTGGATCACCTGAGGTCGGGAGTTCAAGACCTGCCTGACCAACATGGTGAAACCCCGTCTTTTAAAAAATAATAATAAATAAAAAAATAAAAAACTAGCAGGGCATGGTGGCGCACACCTGTAGTCCCAGCTACTCGGGAGGCTGAGACATGAGAATCACTTGAACCCAGGAGGCAGAGGCTGCAGTGAGCTGAAATTTTGCCACTGCACTCCAGCCTGGGTGATGGAGTGAGACTCTGTCTCAAAAAATAAAAATAAATAAAGGACAAAGCAATACAGGCCCGCATCAACAGCCCACACTGGGGCTGGATGTGGAGAGGGAAGCGTGACAGGCTTGGGGTCAGGGGATCCCAGAGAAGCAGATGAAGGCAGATTCAGACAGGCTGGGCTGTAATGGCCCATGAGGGCTCCTGCTGAGGGAGAAGCATCCCCACCTGATGCCTTCCCGACTCTGCGGGGTCCCTGTGGCTCCCCTGTGTTCATCCGGCCCATTTTGTAACAAGCTCTTCACTGTGTGGGCTCAGCACATCCGCTGCTGGCCCTGCAGGGTGGTGAGCTCCCCTGGACCAGGAGGCACCGAGAGAGGTAGGAGACTATGGTCAGGAAGGCGGCTCATTTACTGTTGTGATAAAGGAACTCCTAGCCAGACACGGTGGCTCACGCCTGTAATTCCAGCACTTTGGGAAGCTGAGGCAGGCAGATCACCTGAGGTCAGGAGTTCAAGACCAGTCTGACCAACATGGAGAAACACCATCTCTACTTAAAATACAAAATTTGCCAAGTGTGGTGACGCATGTCTGTAATCCCAGCTACTCAGGAGGCTGAGGTGGGAGAATCGCTTGAACCCAGGAGGCAGAGGTTGCAGTGAGCCGAGATCGTGCCATTGCACTCCAGCGCAAAACTCCATCTTCAAAAAAAAAAAAAAGGAACACCTGAGGCTGGGTAATTTATCAGGAAAAGGTGTTCATTTGACTTGGTGTTCTGCAGGCTGTATGGAAGCATGGTGCCGGCATCTGCCTCTGGTGAGGCTGCAGGAGAGCTTTTACGCGTGGTGGATGGGGAAGGGAAGCCGGCATGTCACAGGGGGGAGTCAGGGGGTAAGTGGGGAGGGAGGTGCCAGGCTGTTTTCAATGACCAGACCTTACTTATTACTGCAAAGAGCCACTGATTCGGGTCTGTCCCATGACCCAAACACCTCCCACCGGGCCCCACTTCTCAACTGGGAGTCAGGTTTCAATGTGAGATTTGAAGGGGACAAACATCCAAACCATATCAGGGAGGCAGATCCGACGTCTGAGGGGTCACAGCCTCCCACTCACCCCTCGCCCCGCCCCCAATTGGTGGAAACAGCCATCAGCCTTGTTCCCTTCCCTTTTCTCCTGGGGGAAGACTGGTGATCGTGAGGGTCAGGAAGGGCTTATGCCCCCCTCTGAGCCTCTATTTCCCCATCTTAAAACTTCAAGCATTATCAGCATGTGCACGTGTGCGCATGAGTGTGTGTGTGCTGGAGGGTTACTGTGCGTTCCTGGCCCTGACTGCCCACCCCCCAGGATAGTGTAGGCACCTGGAGCCTGGAGTCCCCACGGGCTCACCCCCCACCCCCCAGCCCAGCCCCCCACTTCCCTGCAGCCCCAAGGAGTCACAGCTTCTTCCAAGTGTTGGCTGTCCAGGGCCTGGTCATCTCCTGAGAATGGCATCCGCCAGGCGGCCTGGCCTGGCTCTGAGTGGCTCCTGGAACCAACCCCAAAGCCCAAGGTCACCCAGCAAAGTGGGGGCACAGGGGACTCAAACCATGCCTGGAGCCGGAGTTGAGGGGGAGGGGCTGGCCCCCCTCGGCCCTCCCTCCTCCAACAAATCACGCGGCCTCACCCCCTACATTAGTGCCCCGGGGTGCTGCCCTCTTCAGGCGCCTCTCTGTAAGTGCAGCCACCTGTGCACACGCACATGATCAGACCTGAACACCTCAGGCTCGTGAGTTTGTTCAGCACGCATTTATTGAGGATCAGCTGTGTGAAAACCACAAGACAGGACTGGAACAGGAGAAATGGTCACAGCCTGGGCCAGGGGTCTTTATGATGAGCAAATGAATAAATGAAATTCAATGACAGTGGATACATTCCACATAGTGAAGGCACCAGGGAGGAGGTGACATCTTAGTTGGGCTCTAAAGCATGAGTAGAAGTTTGGTGCACAAGGAGAGTAGATGATATGCCAGGCATGGGGAACAGCATGAGCAGAGACCTAGAGGTGGGAAGCGAGGGGTGTGTTTGGATAACAACGTGTTTTCTGACCAGGAGGGAAGATGGACAGCCCTAGGGAGCAGTTCTGGAGCAGGTGAGCCGACATTGATGTTTCCTTGGAAGGGATCTGGAAGCATCCCTCAGACAAATCCTGTGCCCTCCAGCCCTTTCCAAACCAAGGCACGCTGGCCAAGTGTGTCCAAGTCAGAACCCTCAGGAGCTTCCTGGGCTCAGCTGGCTGTGGTTTGCACACAGCACCAACAGGTGGCGCCCTCGATCCTTGGTTTTTCCCTGCCTGGGCATGGGCTCCTGGGTCCTGCTCCCACTCTGTCCATCATCTGCCATGGGGCCTTTCAGTTGTCCTTGGACAGCCATCAAGCAGGGGGTCAGAGTAGGAAGCTGAGAAACATGGGGCATGTGGCTAAGAGCATGACATTTTGAGCAGCAGTCAGCTCTGACACCTGCTAGCTGCTGGCTGTATAATCCTGGGCAAGATACTCCTCTGAGCCTCAGTTTCTTCATCTGTAAAATGGACAGCTATGTAGCATGTTTTGTATGATGACTGGCACATGATAAGCTCCAGTTATCATAATTATATTAAGCCCCCAAGAACCACACGCCATGCTGGGGAGGGATTAGGGAGGCCCTCCTGGCCTGGAAAGCTGCCCCCTACCCCCGGTCCATGAATCCAAGGCTCTTAGAGAAGAGGCAGCAGCACAGGGAGGCAGGGAGCCCGGACTCTGGGAAGCCAGGTGACCCGATGGCCATCTAGGAAAGCAATAGCCTGGCCGATTTGTAAGAGCTCTCTGCCCTCGCCGGTTGGCGGTTGGGAACTCTGATGCCACTATGAATGGCATCGCCAGCATATTCATGCCAAGCCCTGTAAAGCTGTCAGAGGTGGCTTTATGGGCCTCATGCTGCCTCCCAGAGCAACCGTGGCCACAGCTCGCTGCCGTTTACGAGTTTACAAAGGGCTGTCCCCCCTCGTCCTCCAGGGAGCATGTCTGAGCTGGCGGGCGGCAGGCCAGGGGCCAAGGCTGTCGTGCCGTGTCTGGGCTGTCTAACTTTTGACCCACACTCCTGTCTAAGCTACTGTGGACTCTTCTGCCATAAATGACAGTTTGTTCCCAAGTGACGTATTTGCCTCCTTTCTAGCCAGAGGTACCCTGGAGTCAGTGCACATGTGTTTGCCCTGCCCATCTGGTCACTGAGCTCCTGCTGTGAATCTCAGGGGCTGGGATTCAGCCACCAACTAAATAGGACAAAGCTCTCTGTCCCTCAAGCGCTCGAGTGCTACTGGGTGACAGACAATAAGTGATTAGGAAATTATATAAAATTTTATACAATGACCAAGGCTTTTGGAGAAAAGGAAGCAGGGAAGGGGTGGGGGTGCAATGTTACAAGGAAGGGGCTGACTGCAGGCAGGGACAGGGACAAAGTGAGGAAACCTGCACGATCCCCAGGAGCCCTGTTTGCAGGAGAGGTGCAGCAGCCTCCCCAAGGCCACACAGCAAGGAGCTCAGAGCTGGTGCCCACCGACCTCTGTGCCCTAACAGACCTGGTCTGTCCTCCCTGAGCTCCAGTGACCCAGCAGGAGTCTTTCTGCATCCTCCCAAGGCCAGCTTCACTCTAGGTCCTGTCTGCTGCGGAACAGTCTGTCCACCCCTCCTTTTGGGCCAGCTGAGGCCAGAGAGGGACCATGCCTGATGGAGATCGCCCGGCAGGGACTCGGTGCCCAGGTGGCTCCGCAGGTCCACAAGCCCTAGGGCTCCTGCCTCCTCCCCAGTCTTGTTTTTCCTTTCCGGGCTGACACTGTTACCTTTGCTGCTGCTGCTGCTGCTCCTGCTGCCACCAGGCCAGAAAAACCCGCTGGGCAGGACTGGCTGCAGCCAGCATTAGGCCTGACTGGGTCCTTGGGGTTTTCAGACAGCCCAGGGGCCAGCCTAGCCCCTGTCCCCGTAGGTAGGTGGATATAGAGATCACACAAAGAGACAAAGACATCCATGACTGCTCAGTGAGAGACTTGCACATAACAGTCACTCCCCAGAGTGGGAGACACACACAGACACAAACACACAAGCATGCCAGGAATGCACGCTCAGACACAGTGGAGACGCTCTCACACCCCAGGCACTGCCCACTGGAGCGAACGCTCCAGCCACCCCCTCCTGTCCCCAGCACAGGCCCACAGTCCCAGCACCCCCTCCTTCCTCCGGCTCTGGGAGGCTCTCACACAGCAGTGCTGGCTGCCCTGGATCCAGCCCTCCTGGTTCCGGGACCATGCGGACTCAGATTCAGTTCCTCCCACAAGCCCTGAAGTTCCCACAGGCCTTGGGAAGGGAAGTGGAGTGGAGTCTGGAGAAGCTCCAGAGGGAAGCCCCAGTTGGAGGGGCTTTGAGGCTCTGCCTGGGCCTTGAAGGGTGGTTAAGGCCAAGACTAGACAGAGAAAAGGAAAAAGGCATTATTCCTGGTGAGGGCGATGAGCAAGAGCCCAACTAGGCTGGAGAAACAGGCCAGGCTGGGCGAGGGAGTGACTGAGCGCTGGAGGTGGGAGACGGAGGCAGCCCCACTTGGCCTCAGGCAGGGGCCTGCTCTGCAGGAGGGGCTGCACCCAAGCCTCCCTGTCCTCTGCTGTCAAACAGGACATTTGGACCAGGTGGGAGAAGGGACGAGATTTCCCATTTACTAAGCACCTAGTGTGTGCCACACACAGACTGAGCAGGGGCTGGCACATGCGCGTTTACCAGATTTGAGAATTCTCCAATTCCCAGTTGGAAAGCCCTAGAATTCCTGGGTTCCTGGCTCCCTGTCCCTTATCTCCGGTCCTCTACTCCCTGACTCTCCTATATGATCAGAGAACTGCTCCAGATAACTTTCCAAGTGTCTGAAGATGACCTTCAAGTACCATAAAATTCAAAGTTGCGGTTGTTTGGGGTTGAAATCCTTTTCAAACCTACCCCCACCCTTTCTGTCCCCTCACCCAGGGGAGTGGGGCCACCTGTACGCAGGCCCCTCCTTGGGGCCAACAGGGAGTCAGAGCCTTCTTCCTGGGTACCGGTGCCCCAGAGGTGGAGCCATTGGGACCCCTCTCTCCAGGCTTCTGGCCTGCCCAGCTGTGGGTCGCTGTCACTCCACTGCTTGGAGCGGCGCTCCTCCCTGTGCACCACGGCCAGAGTCCAGTAAACCGTGGGCTGGTTAGCACGTCGCACTAGGGGGTCACGGGGCTCAGAGGCTGCCTCTCAGAAGCCTCTCTCTGGGAGGCTTCAGTAGGCCAGACAGGGCGGGAGACACCTGTCCGCCTGCATAACCGCCTGGGCATCACGAGCACATGGACACAGGTCCCACAGCTGGCAACACAAGTGGCTGAGTCACTGGGAATGAGGCCCGCTGATGGCACGGGAGCAGCTTTGTCTCAGGTTTGGGGACCATTGCTCCACCTGTCCAGAGCCTCTGTTCTCATGCGGAGAACTGGCTCCGTTTGTGGTGGTGTGACCCTGAGGACCGGATGCATCTCAGAGCCATGGGTCAGCAACCCCAAGGTCAGAGTCAGAACACCTGACAGGCTGCAATCCCAGTTCAGAGCCAATAGCAGAGGATTTCAAGAACAAAGCATCACAGTGAGGCCCTGAGGCTTGGGCAGTGATGCTCCGTTCGCTGAGTCCCAGCTAGACCTGACCTTCAGGACCCACTCCTGCCTCCTTGCCTTTTTAGCGTCTCCTATGCAAGTCCTTATGAATAGAAAGTTACAAGAAGGCTGTGAGAGGGGCTGAGGGACCTAAGAAGGCTCTGACTCTGAGTGTTGGAGTCTGATGCAGCTCTCAGAGGATGGGCCGTTTTATCTGGGCCTTGAGGCATGAGTAGGAGTTCAAGAAAAATTCCTTCCAGCTGGAGGAAATACTTTGTGCAAATGCCTCGAGGGGTATTTAGAAGTCATTTGGGGCCGGGCGCAGTGGCTCAAACCTGTTTCCCGGCACTTTGGGAGGCCGAGATGGGTGGATCACCTGAGGTCAGGAGTTTGAGACCAGCCTGGCCAACATGGTACAACCCCATCTCTACTAAAAATAAAAAGATTAGCTGAGCATGGTGGTAGGCGCCTGTAATCCCTAGTCGGGAGCCTGAGCCAAGATAATCGCTTGAACCCAGGAGGCTGAGGTTTCAGTGAGCCAAGATCAAGCCATTGCACTCCAGCCTGGGGAACAAAAGAGAAACTCTGTCTCAAAAAAAAAAGACCCCTTGACTGGGATGGAGTCAGGGGAGTCCCATTTTGCCCTACTCCTCACCCAGATCAGAGGGTGGGAATCTTGAACACATCTTTATCTTAAATATTTCATCTTAAAACATCAATAAGGCAGCAAGCCGCCCAGGGGTGACAGGTGGAGAGACTAAATCACAGGCAGGGACAGGACACAGAGCAGCAGATCTGGGCAGCTGGGGTGACAGACATCACCCTCTTGTTCAGGAGAACCATAGGCCTGAAGGAACTCAGGCTGTGGGCAAACTCCAGCTGGCAAATGTATTACAACCAAATTGTTTAACCAGATTTTAATTTGCAGCCCAGGAGGGGTGTGTGTGGGTGTGTGTGTGTGTGTGTGTGTGTGCACGCGCACGCGCACCATTAAGTGCTTTGGACTGGTGGTTGGATCTCCTTAACCCAAATGTGAACAAAATGATCCCTAGCCTGTGGCTCAGGAGGCTGAGGGGCCATTACCTCCCAGTGGCCGTCCTGTGCCCCTACCCTGACTCACCCCGTTCACAGGGTCCCAGGCTTTCCCAGCTCTCAGCTCCGCCAGACACCTGAACAGGTGCCCTCCCTTGGGGTCCTGAACTGTGTTCTTTCTGGTCGGGAGCTGGGGCTGTTCTGTGTTCTCCCCACAGCCCCCAGCCCAGCCAGATGGGCCCAGGGCGGCTCTGTTGGCAGCACCCGCATAGCCCCCGGGTCCCAGGCCTCTCAGCTCCCCTTGCAAGGAGTGCACCAATGCCCACATTTGGCAGGCCAGGACACGGAGGCCCAGAGAAGTGGACTGGGGTATAAGTCCAGGAAGCCTGGCTGTAGAGCTGGGAAGGGTGGCTAAAGTCTGGCCAGGCAGAGAGGACGGGGCAGGGAGGAGGAGGGCCTCCTGGGGGGCTCACAGCCCAGGTAACAACACGGCAGAGCAGAAACGGACTTGGAATGATGAGCTCTGGGACAACAGTAATATCACAATTGGAATAATTATTATTGCTATTGTTATGTGATATAACCAATTGGGAGCACATTAAGCAACGTTTTACATGTATGAGGTCAGATGTGGCCCCAGCTCTGACCTTTCTCACTGTGTGGCTCTGGGCAGGTTACGGCTGCACTCAGGGCCTCAGTTTCCCCACTGAGGCATGAGTAGGAGTTCAAGAAAAAATCCTGACCAGGTGCAGTGGCTCACGCCTATAATCCCAGCACTTTGGGAAGCCAAGGCAAGCGGATCATTGGAGGTCAGGAGTTCAAGACCAGCCTGGCCAATCTGGTGAAACCCCGTCTCTACTAAAAATACAAAAATTAGCCGGGCATGGTGTAGCATGCATGTTGTCCCAGCTACTCAGGAGGCTGAGGCAGGAGAATCACTTGAACTTGGGAGGCTTGGAGGTCGCAGTGAGCCACGATTGTGCCACTGCACTCCAACCTGGGTGCCAGAGCGAGACTCCGTCTCAATGAAAAAAAAAAGGAACAATTCCTTCCAGCTGGAGGACATACTGTGTGCAAAAGCCTGGAGGTGGGTTTAGAAGTGGTCCGGATGCCCTGACTGGGATGGAGTAGGGGGAATCCCATTTTGTCCTACCCCTCATCCAGACCAGAGGGTGGGAGCCTCGAACACATCTTTAAAGTTTTGTGGTGTTTTTTGAGACGGAGTCTTGTTCTGTGGCCCAGGCTGGAGTGCAGTGGCACCATCTTGGCTCACTGCAACCTCCGCCTCCCGGGTTCAAGCGATTCTCCTGCCTCAATTTCCCTAGTAGCTGGGATTACAGGCGCCTGCCACTATGCCAAGCCAAGTTTTTGCATCTTTAGTAGAGACGGGGTTTCACCATGTTGGCCAGGCTGGTCTTGAACTCCTGACCTTGTGATTTGCCCAGCTTGACTTCCCAAAATGCTGGGATTAAAGGCATGAGCCACCTCGCCAGGCTTCTTTATCTTAAATCTTAAATCTTTTTTTTTTTTCTTTTTGAGACAGAGTTTTGCTCCTGTTGCCCAGGCTGGAGTACAATGGCGCTATCTCTGCTCACTGCAACCTCCGCCTCCTGGGTTCAAGCGATTCTCCTGCCTCAGCCTCCTGAGTAGCTGGGATTACAGGCACTCGCCCCGCGCCCGGCTAATTTTGTATTTTTAGTAGAGATGGGGCTTCTCCAAGTTGGTCAGGCTCTGGTCTTAAACTCCTGACCTCAGGTGATCTGCCTGCCTTGGCCTCCCAAAGTGCTAGGATTACAGGTGTGAGCCACCACGCCCGGCCTCTTTTTTTTTTTTTTTTTTTTTGAGATGGAGTCTCACTCTGTCACCCCTACATCCAGCTAATTTTTGTATTTTTAGTAGAGACGGGGCTTCACCATGTTGGCCAGGATGGTTTCAAACTCCCAACCTGAGGTGATCCACCCGCCTCGGCCTCTCAAAGTGCTGGGATTACAGGTGTGAGCCACTGCTCCTGGTCTCTTTATCTTTAACCTTAAAACATCAATAAGGCAGCAAGCTGCCCCAGGGATGACCAGTGGAGAAACCAAACCACAGGGCCCAATTTGCTCCTCCTGGGCAGTGGGGCAGGCCAGCCGACCCCGCAACACAGGGGGGCAGCACCGTAGCCATGTCTGCCAAGATCCTGACCCACAGCCGCACTGCGTCCAGTCGCAGCCCCACAGGGCCCGTCCTGGGTGGGACATGCTGAGTGTGAGAGGCTCCAGTTAGGTCCTTCTGCCCGGTTCCAGCCAGGACAGGCTCTGCCCTGGACAGTTTGGAAGAGCAGGCTCTCTCCTCCGCTGGGCTAGAAGATACCTGGGGTGATTTGGCGGCAGTGGGCTGGAAGGCTGGGCACAGACTGGGAACGAGAGAGAAAGGGGCCTGTTTGCTTCATCGGAGCGGATATAAAGGAAATGAAGCTGGACATGGAAGTGAGCCAGATCTTGAGCTGAGGTGTTGGAGTTTACCCTAGAGGCCAAGGGAGAAGCCATAGAAGGTTCTTGGGAGCGGGAGGACATGAGGCATCCAACATGTCTGAGCTCCTCTCATACCAGGAGGCTGTGGTCTGAGTCAGCCTGAGCCTAGGACCTGCTCCCCAAGGGATCGTGGGACTGGGAGGAGCAGGGAAGCAGGGAGAATGTCCAAGCGGAGGGGAACGGTGAAGAGATTCGAAGGAGATGCTCTCTGATCCCTATGCGCTCAGAGCCACTCATTTCACGTTGCCAGCCTGCTGGAGTCACTGTGCACCTGTCCAGCACGGAGATGGTGTCATCGTGAGGAAACGGAGGGTCAGAGAAGCTGAGAGACTTGCATGAGGTCACATAGTGAGAAGGTGGCCTGGGTCAGAGCCACACCCTTAACCCCCGTATTCCACTGTCAGATGGGGCGCCCCAGACCTCATGTGGAGCTGGGTCAGTGGGGCCTGTCCCACCTGTACCTTATCTGACTCCAGGTCCCGCCCTGAGGCAGGCTGCTTCCAGATGGTAGTGAGACGGGAGCCCCTGGGCCAGCCGGGCTGGGCCACCCAGTCTGACGCGGCCCCGGGGCCTTTCCCCTAGCTATGGAGACCAGGTACAGCACTTCAAGGTGCTGCGTGAGGCCTCGGGGAAGTATTTCCTATGGGAGGAGAAGTTCAACTCCCTCAACGAGCTGGTCGACTTCTACCCGCACCACCACCATCGCCAAGAAGCGGCAGATCTTCCTTCGAGACGAGGAGCCCCTGCTTAAGGTAGGGGCGGGTGGGGGCTGGCCCGTGGGAGCCTCTCTGCATCTCCTGCCTTCTGGAGCAGGGGGAGATGCTGATGCCAAGGCCAAGCACAGGCCGGGCTTCCCTTTTCTAGCAGTCTGGTATTGCAAGAGGGGTCCGGCCCAGGCTTCAAAGTTATATCCTAGTGGTGGCTAGGGTGAGACTTGCAAGGGTGGGAAAGGTGAAGAGGGAAAGAAAAACAGAGGACAGAAAGAAAATCCCATGGGGACAAACCGTCTAGCTTGTTCTCAGCTCCTAGAATAGTGTGTGGCACACAGTAGGTGCTCAATAAATGTTCATTGAGTGAAGGAAGGCACAGACCCCTGCTGAGCCTACAGGGTACCACGCACTGAGCGGGTCTCTATAGTCTGGGAGCCTCATCTTGCCCGTTGTACAGATGAGGAAACAGAGGCTCAGAGTGCATGACTCATCTAAGGACACTTATCCGGTAGGCTTAGTCCCTGTTTCTGCTTCCAGAAGAGTTGACCTTGGGTGTGGGGCAGCTGAGTGCTCGTGGGCAGCTGGCCACGGGGTGAGGAGTGGGGGTCGTCCACCCCTCAACCTCGCAATAACAGCAATTTGCCAGCCAGTCCTTTCATCAGAGGGCCCCAAGGGCCAGCTCTTAAACTGATGAGGATGCCGACAATAGCCACTGGGGTTATTAGCCCAACAGGCTGTTTTCTTCAGGAGCGGGGGATGTTGGCAAGGCCTGGGGCTGGAGGTCAAGACCCTGGGACATTTGAACTTGGGCTCTGCAGAGGATATGGGGAGTGTGGCCAAGGCTTGAGGGGGAGGCTGATAATCACGGCAGAGAAGCTCCAGCCATGTCTTGTTCCCCAGCACCTCCCCCGCCACCTTTCCATGTGATCAGAGGCCAGTTCATCCCCCTCAGTTTCCCCTCTGTTTAATAGGATGAGCCCTGGGGTCTGATATGCCAGGAAAGTCAAACAGTGCCTTGCAAGACCCTCACCAGCCCCTCCTCTGTTGGCCTTCCCTGCCCGGCCCTGAGTGTCCAGGTTGCTGTGAGCTGCCAGTCTCAGGTGCCTCTTCTCCCCAGCTGGCCCCTGTCTGCCAGATCTCCATCCTCTTCCCCTGTTCACCGCCTGGGCCAGCTCTGCTCAGAAAATGTGAGGGAGCCGGGATGGAGCTGGGGTGGGGGCGACTAAGCACTCCCCTACACCCACCACCTTGCTCTGGCCTGGGCCCTGGGGTCCCCCACCCTGTGGCTTGACTCCAGAGCTGCCTCAGTCCCCTGGGACCCATGACGCCTCCTCCTTCCTGGGCAGAGAGCTGCTAATTACAGCCTCTCTGCTGATCCTATCACCCGTCCTGGATGAGATTCTGCAGGTTCAGAACTGAGATCCTGGTGGGCAGGCAGCGCCAGGGTGCTTGGTGCAATAGTCACAGCGCCAGGCAGACGTGCTGCAGAGCGCTCCTGTCCAGCTGCCATGCACAGGTGGGGAAACTGAGTTCCACAAAGGGCAGGGACCTACCCAACGCCACACATGGGGCATAGATGGGACCGGAAATCCAGCCTGAGAGCTCAGAGTGACAGTTCTCTCCCGCAATGGCTGCCCAAGGGCAAGAGCAGTAAACCCGGCCCTTAGCTGCACACCACTTTACAGTTTATGAGGCCCATTCTCATGGCTTTGCGGCCTGGAGTCAAAGCTATCATGGCTGCTGCAGAGTCAGGGAAATAAGACCCCAAGAGCAGGGACCCAACCAAAACCCACCCTGAGGACCAGGACTTAGGTCCCCTGACCCACCAGCCCTATGGTCCCAGCTGGGCGGCTGGGAAAGCTGTGCACAGCAGACAGGCAGGGGTGTGGGCAGCAGGAGGCCCAGGGGTGGCACTTAAAGGGGTGGATTTAAAGCTCAATTGCAGTGCTGCCCCGAGACCCCCGCTGCCTGTGGCAAATCACTTCTCTCGGGCGCCCCAAGGGAGAGCAGGTTGCAGCGCTTCTGAAGGCGCCCTACTAACCACTTCCTCCTCTTGCAGTCACCTGGGGCCTGCTTTGCCCAGGCCCAGTTTGACTTCTTGGCCCAGGATCCCTCACAGCTCAGCTTCCGCCGTGGCGACATCATCGAGGTCCTGGAGCGACCAGACCCGCACTGGTGGCAGGGCCGGTCCTGTGGACGAGTTGGCTATTTCCCACGGAGTTACGTGCAGCCCGTGCACCTGTGAGCAGCCGGGCGGCCAATCTGACCAATGGACCATTTTCTAGGAACTGAGATCCAAAGAGGACGTGGACACCCCCAGCCTGGTCAAACAGTCACAAGGGGCTCAGCGGACGGCCTTGGATTGAACGTGGGCTCCTAACTGCCTCCTGCCACTTCACGCAAACTGGGATGGCCCAGGTACCCCAGCAAGGGTACCCAGCAAGGGTGGCTCCGGGGCTTCCCAGCTTCCCATTGGCTGCCAGCTGTCTGACACCACAGGGTGGAGTCTGTGGAGGCCCCACCCACCTCTTCCTGTCAACGGCCTCAGGAAGGCTGAGGACTCCCAGGTTTCACCCACTGGAGGCTCAACCTGAGGAACCCTGGGCGTGGTGGGTGGGTTCACCTTGGGCTGACCACCCCCTGGGCCTGCCTGCCCCCTCCCTCAAAAGGCCCTTCAAGTTGTAAGGGCTGTTGGGAGGTGGCTCAGCCTTGAAGGACAGACTGCACAGCTGTTGACCTAAACTCACTGGACTGACTCCAGGTGGACACCAGCTCCTCCACAGCCTCACGATTTCAGCTCCGCCTGGGGTACTGAGCACCCCGCCCCACCACAGGGCGAGAGGCCCTGAGAGCCCGAGCAAGGGGCGGGCAGCAGGGAAGGTGGAGGCACACCCTTCTCCTGTTGGACAGATGAACCCTAAGGCCAAGCCTTGGGCCCAGCCACGCGGAGACCCTGGCTGCCCTCCCTCTTGTTTGTCTGGGCCCAGGTTCTGCCCGGACAAGCTCTCAGGAGGCTGAGAAACCTACAGGCCAGAGAGAGAGTTGGGGCCAGAGCTAGGTTTTAGAGATCCTACAGGATCCCCGAATGAGGGAGCTGCCTAGGTGGGGCATGGCCCCTACCTGAGAATGGGAGGGTCCTCCAGAGAATGTGCCACCGTCAGGGATATGAGCAGGGCCTGCCCAGAGCCTGGGCACCTTTGGGAGTGGGAAAAGTCAGGTGGGACTTGGAAAGGCTTTGAACACCAGGCTGATGATGGAGGGGACGGTGGGCAGGGAGGGAGGGTGAGGAGGCTCCCCTCTGGCATTTGGGAGCAGGTGAGTGGAGGGAGGAGTCCTGGAGGAGGCTGCAGTCCCTTGGTGGAGCACCTTGCTCTGGCCATGTGGGGCTCTCCCTCCATCTAGAGCTGGCCCAAGACCCTTAGAGCCCTGAGTGTTGGCAAATCTCACTGCTCCTGACCCGGCCTGTGTATTCAAAATGAAAGCAGTAAAATCAACATCAGGGTGTCCATCAGAAATCTAATTTTCTTTCCAATGATGACTGCTTTGATGCTATTTTTGAAATGTCACTTTCTTTTTCCCATTTCCCCCCTGATTTTTCAGGGCTCCTGCTCTGCTGGCTTGGCCAGTTCTTGGGAACTGAGCCATTGTGCGGCTGTGAGGGGACTCTGCCCCTGTCGGGACCTTGGGGTCCCCATGAGGGAAAAGGGTGGACCTGAGGATTCGGGGCTCCCCGGCTTCCTGCCTAGGGTGGCAGCATCAGGCGAAGTAGGCGTAGAAGAAGATGTTGACGCACATGAGGAGGATGGCATTGAAGCCACAGACACGGGCCCAGAAAGCATATTTCTGGGGCGTTTGGTCATCACCTGGAGGGGGTTGCAGAAGGAGAGGGACAGATGAGGGACACAAGGCCACACCTGGTGCCCCTGCCTCCAGCCCCAGTGTCAAGGTGGAGGAGCGCCTAGGGTCACCCACTTACCTGCTTTGGTTACCAACGGCAGGTCCTGAGCCAGGGTCCACCAGGTAAGGTTCTTAATCTGTAAGAAATGAGTGGGGGATAGGGATGGAGGTAGCGGGTGGCAGGGTGGGGGTGACCCACACAGGATCAAAGGTTGGGGATGGCAAGATGGCAGCTGAGTTCAAAAAGAGATGGAGTGAGGGAGTCCAGGGCTAGAAAATTCGGAGTCAGAGAGGGTCAGGGACCAGAATGGGACTAGAGTAAGAAATTGTTGGGGGTCAGAGTCAGGGGTCAGGGCCGGCTCACCTGACCACTCTGTGGGGGCGGGGTCAGCAGGCTTCCGACCACCACCACAGCACCACTGAGTGCGAAGAGGGCGACCGCAAAGTGCAGGTAGTGCATGCTCCCCAGGACGGCCGGCCGCGTGTCTGGCTCTCCGCAGGGCGGGGCCGGGTTCAGGAATTCCAGGACCAGCCTCGTGGCCCCCACCACCAGCCCTGCTATCAGGCCCCAGAAGGCCCCCTGGGGAGGAGGGAGGCAGGGCATGTGGGACTACCGGAGGAGGACCAAAGCTCCCCCAGGAGGCAGCAGAGGAGGACTGGAACAGACTGTAGCACGTCCCCAGGGAGACCTGTCCCTCGACACCCACCTGCTCGTTGGCACGTCGCCAAAGATGCCCAGGACAAAGACCGCAGTCAATGGGGGGGCCAGGGAGCTGGTCACTGACTGCATGTAGATGAAGAGCTGCCGCTGTTGGAGCCCTGCAGGACGGGGATCCAGGCCACGCTCACGCCGATCAGTGCCACTATGACCAGCCTGTGGGTGGGTGGAAGGCAGGAGGAGATCGGCCTGGGAGGCCCTTCCTCAGCCCTCTCCCAGCTCCCCTGGTCACTAAGACTTGCGTTCTCATCTTTCCCCTGCTGCCCCAGCTCCGGCCTCCTCCCTGGCCTCTGGTCCTTGCCACCAGTGACCTGGCCAGTCCTGCCCTGCTCCAAACCCTTTGGTGGCTCCCTGCCTCCTGCAGGTGCAGCTCCTCACCCTCAGGGCTGTCTGCTCCTTCCCTGCCCTGGGGTCTCTGCGGAGCCAACCCTTGGAGCTTCCCCCTCCTCTCCCCTCCCCTGCACATTAGCTCCTGCCCGCTTCTCCCCGAGGCCAAGAGCCCCCTCCACAGCAGGCACATGCTTCACTTGTTCATCCAACTGGTGAGGTGGCCACCTGCGTAGGACACTACCCGAGGATCCCCAACCGAGTGGAATGGGACCTGGTGCCTGCCCAGCATTCAGAGCCCAGCGAAGAAAACAGATGAGCCTGTCACCTACAGTCAGGGCTGGGCTGGGCAGCCCAGAGGAAACATCAATCTAGGAGGGCTTCCAGGAGGAGGGGCCACCCCAGAGCCTTGAGGGGCATGGGGCCCAGCTAAGGGGACAAAGCTGGGGCAAGGCATTCATCTGCTCCTCACCTCTGTGTCCTGGGTCACAGTTGGCATTCCTCACCCCCAAGGTGGGTGGTGGGTGACTCGCTGGAACCCTGGCTGTGGTGGCAGGGGTGACAGAGTCTATGTGTGCAGCTAGGGTGGGTCCTCCCCCCCTCCCTGTCTACCTTCCTCCCTCCCTTTCTTCCCTTCTAGGCCTGAGGGAGAGGGTGGAGGAAGGAGGTGCCACCTTGATTAAGGCTAATTAAACCCTAGCCAGGCAGGCAGGCAGGCGCTGCCCTCATCAAAGGCCCAGGCAGGCCTCCATTAACGCCTGCCCACCCCGCCCTCTGCACACAGCTCCCCCACCCAACACCAGACGCTGCATCTCGGTGCCAAGGCCGGGGCCGCTCTAGCCAGGCCCTCATCTTCTTACCCTGCTTTCTTACCTGGCTGCCAGAGGACCCCCAAAGCCAGAGGGTGCTCCTTCTGCCTGGAATGCCACCCCCTTCCACGCCACCATCAGGGTGGACAGTGCCCTCCAGCATCTCCCTGGGCTGCGGCCACCCTTACTGTGGAACCTCTTAAGGAGGGGTGTCAGATCTCTCTGAGTCCCACACAGGGTTTCCAGGAGGCTGTGGGCCCCATTTGTGCAATGAACAACTGAGAACACAGATGGGAGAGTGGGGAGGGCAGTGACGGAACAGAGGGCTGGGGCCTGGGGGCCTGGGGCAGGCAAACAGCAGGGTCCAGAGGCAGGGTCATTGCTGGACCCCAGCCTGTGACGGCTCCCCCAGGCTCCTCTCAGCTGGACAGGGCCATCGGGGTCACCGGTATGGTCCTGCACCCGGCCCTCGATGGCCTCCTGTCCAGGCCTCTGGGCTGTTGGTCTTCTCTCTGTAAGCCCTGCATCTCCCCTGACCGAGGCCCTTGTGGAGCCATTTCACCTTGCCAGAGATCCGAGACCCACAGGGCCTAGGAGATGCCGCTCCGATGGTGGTGTTCAGGGCAGGGGGGAGCTGAGACGGCTTTGAGGGGCTGGGGGTGTTGAGGGTATTTCAGTGCTGCAAGAGGGAGGGGAAAGCCGAGCTGGCCAGCCTGACACCTGGTATGAGGCCCTTTAGTAAAAACCCTGTTTTTACTAAAAACACCAGCTGGCAGCTGAGAGAACTGGGGTCCAGAGAGGGTGAGCATCCTGCCCTGCAGCACACAGCCTTGTGCCCTGCTCCTCAGGGATGCTGAACGCCAGGTTCACAGGGCTGGGGGTGGGGGGTTGACTTGGCAGAAGAGGTGGGAAGGAGGGTCAAGGGCACAGGTATCTGGGTGGGTGAGCTGGCACAGCAGGAGGCCAGGTCAGGACTTTGGTTTCAGGTGGGAGCCTGGGTGAGGAGGCCAGGAAGTAGTGGGCGGGGGGACACAAGGGCCACTGGGCAAGTACAGGGGCACCAGTGTCCCAGGGCCAAGGCACGCTGGGTGGCATAAGGGCATCCAGGTCCCAGTGCCCAGGATGCTGGAGCATGGAGGGGCTTAGAGCAAGGTCTGGCTGCAGAGGAGATGCATGGTCAGAGAGGGGCAGGGTCTTCCCCCAGGCCACACAGTGTCTGAGGAGAGGCAGGGGAGCCAGATGAGGAGAGATGGTCAAGGGTCTGAGTGCCCAGGACATGAAGACATAGTGTCCTGTGCTATGAGAGGTGGGAGGCTCCTTGTTTTGGAGGAGCTGTGAGCCCGCGGATGAGCTCACTCTCACCTGCCTCTGGCATGTCCCAACAGGGCCCTTCCTTCCAACAGAAGCCTGGCTGTTTTGCTTCCCCGGGACGGCTGCCTGGAGCTCTGGAGCAGACCCCACCCCAGGACGGGTGCCCTGGGCTCCTGGCCAGGGGGTGCACTGTTGGTCAAGCTAAGTGCCAGAAGGGTGGACCCCCGACCAACAGAGTGTGGGTCACACTGCTCAGAGGACAACAGGAGGGCGGGACTGGAGACATGGGGAGGGCGGGACTGGAGACATGGGGAGGGCACAAATAGACAGACACGTGCACATGGGAGCTAATCTCTGAGGAGGTAAAGGCTTAAGAGTGACAGAATGCGCTGGGGACAGTAGCTCACGCCTGTGAGCACTTTGGGAGGCCAAGGTGGGCGGATCACCTGAGGTCAGGAGTTTGAGACCAGCCTGACCAATATGGTGAAACCCTGTTTTTACTAAAAATACAAAAAGTACCTGGGCATGGTGGCACCCACCTGTCATCCCCAGCTACCCAAGAGGCTGAGGCATGAGAATCGCTTGAACCTGGGAGGCAGAGGTTGCAGTGAGCCAAGATCACGCCACTGCACTCTAGCCTCGGCGACAGAACAAGACTCTGTCTCAAGAAAAAAAAAAAAAGAAAGATACAATGGACTTTGGGGACTCAGGGGAAAGGATGGGAAGGTGTGAGGGATAAAGACAAAACATTGGGCCAGGTACGGTGGCTCATGCCTGTAATCCCAGCACTTTGGGAGGCTGAGGCAGGCAGATCACCTGAGGTCAGGAGTTCCAGACCAGTCTGGCCAACATAGTGAAACCCTGTCTCTACTAAAAATACAAAAATTAGCCGGGTTTGGTGTCAGGTGCCTGTAATCCCAACTACTCAGGAGGCTGAGGCAGGGAATTCCTCGAACCTGGCAGGTGGAGGTTGCAGTGAGCCAAGATCACACTACTGCACTCCATCCTGGGTGACACAGGAGACTGAGTCTCAAAAAAACAAAAGACTACACATTGGGTACAGTGTACACTGCTCAGGCGGGGGGTGCACCAAAATCTCCGAAATCACCACCTATTCATGTAACCAAACACCACCTGCTCCCCAGACACAACCCCCGTGCTCTTGAAGCGCTCATACATGTGCAGAAGTGTGTTGGGGGAGACCTCTTGGCCTATAATGGCCACATGTGCTGTGGGAAGAATCTGGCAAGAGTCCCTGGGGTATGGAGGGGGAGAGGGCTCACTTCTTGGCTGAGGGTCTCAGGGAGGACTGCACGGAGAAGGGTGACACAGGCAGAGTGCAGACAGATCAGCGTGAGTCATCCAAGTGAAAAGGGAGGGGACAAGCCCGGCTGGGAGGAAACAGGCCAGAGCTCAGTGGGGCCAGGGCCATGGAGGCTGAGGGATGTGGCAGCCCAAGTGTGGCCTGTCCTGAGTGCTGTCCCAGGGGCCCTCTGTGGGGCAGTGGGGAACCATCAGGAGGGCTGGGGGCCCAGTTTTGTGGGAGACAGAGCGATCTGTAGCGTGGCTGGGGAGGGGAGGGCTGGCCCCTGCAGAGGGAATCAGAGTTGGGGCAGAGATGCATCCCAGATGAAGGCTGCCATCAAATAGAGGTGGACAGGTGAGCAATGTGAGAGGTGGTGTGGATGGGGTACACTGGGCCTTCTCCTCCCTCCTTCCTGGCATCCACCTTTCTCTGTTTTTTCTGAGAAGAAGCCTCACTCTGTCACCAGGTTGGAGTGCAGTGGCGTGATCTCGGCTCACTGCGACCTCGGCTCACTGCGACCTCCACCTCCCGGGTTCAAGCGATTCTCCTGCCTCAGCCACCCAACTGGCTGAGACTACAGGCGTGCGCCACCATGCCCAGCTAATTTTTATATTTTTAGTAGAGACGGAGTTTCATCATGTCGGCCAGGATGGTCTCGATCTCTTGACCTGATGATCCTCACGCCTTGGCCTCCCAAAGTGCTGGGATTACAGGTGTGAGCCGTTGCGCCTGGCCCTGGCATCCACCTTTCTCTAAGTGGCAAACTCCCGCTCATCCCTCAAAGTCAGTACTGGCGCCACCCCGTACCGGCCCACCAGCAGAGGCTCCCTCTCCCCAGAGCGAGGCCGCAGCCGCCTCCAGATGTCCATGGTGAAGAGCGTGCTGCTGCTGTTGAAGATGGAGGTCAGCGAGGACACCAGCGCGGCCAGCATCACTGCGATCATCAGCCCCCGCAGACCTGGGGTGGGACGGAGGAGGCGTGACCCTGCCCGTCCTTGCCAAGGCCAGGGAGCCCCTCCCACCTGGGCTCTTCTGTCTGAGGCTCACCGGACATTGACATGCCCCTGCAGGCGGAGGGCCAGGAGGGAGAGAGGCTGAGGAGGGTGGTGGTGAGCAAGACCCAAAAAAAGGAGGCTGGGGAGGCCAAAGACAAACTGTGGGGCCTTTGGAGCTGGCTGCTGGCGCCTGCGGCTCGCTGGCAACCCCAGGCCGAACCGTAATGACTCAGATTGCTGAGGCTGCGATCAGGCCTCTCCTTTCTGCAGAGCCCAGCGTTGACAAAGCACTTTCACACCCATGCCTTCGTCCGGGCAAAGCATGATGAACTCGCCTGACAGATGAGGAAATGGAAGCTCGGAGAGGGGGAAGAGATGGCCCAGGTACTCGCAGCAGGCCAGCGGCAGAGCTTTGGGGTGCGGTGGGGTGGGTGAGGAAGGCTAAGGCGGGACCTCTGCTTGGAGGTCACACCCTGGGCCAGATGCACAGCTCACCCCAGCATGCCGTGGCCCAGGCTCTGGAATTTTCCGCCACCTCTTGTGCATGGCAGAACCCAGCAGGCATAGTGGATCCCTCTCCTTGGCCCTGTGGTTCTCCAGAGTGGGAGTGAGGGCTCCCCTAGGCGGTGCGGGGAGCATTGCTGTGCAAGGCCTTCTGGGAGTTGTGGGCTCAGGAGGGCCTGAGCGTGGGGGAGCCCTAAAGAAGGTGGAAGGGTGCTCGCCCGCCCACTCCGTGCTATGTGGCTTCAGACTGGTCACCTCCCCTCTCTGGGGATTAGTCCAAGTCTGTCTCTAAGGACTCTTGCAATTTTAAGTACCCCCTTGACCTCCACAAACTCTTGCCCATCTGTCCCAGGATAAGCCTGACATGGGCTCCCCCGCACCGAAGGCACAGCCATTTATTGCCGGGCTGGGTTCTGCGTCTGGCCTCGGTTCTGCGTCTGATTTGCTGTGTGACTTCCAGGCATCTCTGGGCCCTCTGTTCACTTGTCAGAAGCTGACTGGGATGGAACCCAATGGAAAGTGAGTCGAACCACAGTTTTTCCCAAAACATTGCTCCACCCCCTTGTGTTGCTCATGGAGATGGATTAACTTGGGGCTTATTCCATCCATTTCTCCAAGAGGAACTCAAAGCCTAGAGAGGGACGGCGGCCCAACAATGGCTCCGTGTCAGCCCTGGGGGCTTAGCGAGTGCCCGTGCCCAGAACAGAAGAGGAGAGCGAAACCCCAAGGTGGAACCACAGCGTGGCCAGGCCTGCACCTTATGTCATTATGTTTAATCCCAGCAACAACGCTGAGGGTGGGTAGATGCCATTATCTCCAATTTACAAATGAGGACACCCAGGCTCCAAGCAGGGAAGTGACATGCCCCAAATATCTTGGCCAGCCAGTGGCAGAGTCAAGATCTGATCCCAGGTCTGTGCACTCACTTCCCTTGGGCCTGAGCTGTGCAGGAGGGCGGGGAGGGAGAAAACAGCAGGGTGGGACTCACCTGGGGGACCAAAAGCTTCCAGGAAGAGAGGATTAGAGGGAGGGGGTCAGCGAGAGGGGGACCAGGGAAAGCTCCAGCACCTGAGAATCTGTAGAGGAAAGGCTTGGGCTGCAAGGGCTCAGGAAACTTTCCTCTTTTTGCTTAGGGTTGGACCTCTCACACCCCTTGCTATGTTGCTTTTATTTGCATACCTCCTGTGATGGGGAACTCATCACTTCACATTAGAATGGCAGGGATGCTACCACTACAAGAAACATGGAAAAGCCAAGCTTGCCCCCTAGTTCTCCCTGTTGGCTTGCAGTGTCTCGGGTGGGGGGGGAGGTGCAGAGGATAGACACTGATGCCTGCAGATGTGGGGGATTGGGCGTTCCTGAGCGCCTGATCCCAGCAGAGTAAGCAGTTTGTGTCTTGGGTTTGTGTCGCAGTCACTATATAACCTCAGACAAGTCACTTTCTCTCTCTGCCTCAGTTCCCCCATCTGTAAAATGCAGCCAATAACCCTATCTCATAGCACTTAATGAGAAACTGTTAGTAAAGTGCCTGGCACCCAGTAGGTATACAAGAAGAGAGAATGGGTGGCCTTTCTCAAGAGATGGTACAGCACGAGGCAGGAGGCCGGGATGTGCAGGCAGACGCATAGGGTTAGAATCCCAGCTTTGCAGCTTACTTGCCATGTGACCTGGGCTAGGTCATTTAACCTCTCTGGGTCTCAGTTTCTCTGTCTTTAAAATGGGGATGATACAGTCCAGGGGCAGTGACTCACACCTATAATCCCAGCACTTTGGGAGGCCAAAGTGGGTGAATCACCTGAGGTCAGGAGTTTGAGACCAGCCTGGTCAACATGGTGAAACCCTGTCTCTATGAAAAATACAAACATTAGCTGGGTGTGGTGGTGCACGCCTGTAATTCCAGCTACTTGGGAGGCTGAGGCAGGAGAATACCTTGAACCCAGGAGGCAGAGGTTGCAATGAGATCATACCATTGCACTCCAGCCTGGGCAACAAGAGCAAAACTCCATCTAAAAAAAAAAAAGGGGGAATGATACTAACAGCACTAGGGGTTCTCAAGAAAAGGAAGCCAGTGTATCACCTGGGAAGCTCTGGGGATGGTGGCGGCACGCAGTGGGTGTTCGAGTGTTTTCTATTATGAGTTCGTCCAGTCTCCTCCGCTAGGAGCAGAACAGCCCACCTGGATGTCACCCAGCATCACACTGGATCCAGAGTGGCCTCTGCAGCCCCCCACCCTCATTGGGCCCCAGGTTCCACTCCATGCCCCCACCCGGACCCGCACCCACACCGCCTCACCGATGGGCATCAGTTCCATAACCAGCTTGGGGTAGGCGATGTTGGAGCAGCCGACCTTGGCCCCGCAGGCCCGCAGGCACTCCGATGGCACCACACAGCCCACGTCATCTGCGCAAGACAGGGACACTTGGTGTCTCTCCCCATAGATATGGGCACCTGGGTGGGCAAGACAGGGCTGGGGCCCAGACCTGCTCCGTCAATACCTCCACCTGTTACCACTTGGCCCTCGGCCTCAGTTTCCCAATCTGAGCCATGGGGAGGGCATGGCCTCTGAAAACCCTTTTTCCATCTGCTGCTCTCCATCCTAACCTTCTCCCTGATCCCCACTTCCCCGGGCCGGGGGCTCGGCCTGCGTTGGTCCTGCTGTGTGAGGTCTGCTATTAGAGTCTATCTGGGGCATGAGCCTCCCTTCCCCCACTTGCCCCAGCCTTTCTCCCCAAATGGAGGCTAGAGAGGACTTGGACATGTTTATTCAGTTCTTGCCTCTTCCCCTGTGGCAGGTGAGTCCCGAGAGGATGAGATTTGCCTTGTACCATCTCCCCCAACGGCTGGGGTGCTGCACACGGCTCATCTGTTGAATGAATGAAGGACTCACGAATTTCCCAGGCTCAGGCCAGATCCCAACTGAACCCTAAATCCACGCATCCCTTGGCCTCTTGCCCTGTGTGGGGGCAGAACCCCAGCCTGCATCCACAGCCCTGAGGTGTGGGGCTCCCTCACTGCTCTGCTCAGTGAGATTTTGCTGGTGTTGGCAGTCTTAGGGCAGACTTCGGCCTAGCAATATGTAGGGATGGAAAGAGTTGACCCACATTCACTTTTTACTCCCGTGAAATACTTTCTAGGGCTGGGCGGGGTGGCTCACGCCTGTAATCCCAGCACTTTGGGAGGCCAAGGTGGGTGGATCATGAGATCAGGAGATGGAGACCATCCTGGCCAACATGGTGAAACCCCGTCTCTACTAAAAATACAAAATTAGCCAGGCGTGGTGGCCCATGCCTGTAATCCCAGCTACTTGGGAGGCTGAGGCAGGAGAATCGCTTGAACCTGGGAGGTGGAGGTTGTGGTGAGCCAAGACCGTGCCATTGCACTCCAGACTGGGGAATAGAGGGAAACTCCATCTCAAAAAAAAAAAAAAGGACTTTATAGAAACCTTTGGTCCCTGCCCCCAGAGGTTTTCAGCAGGGCCCAGAGTGCGGAGCTAAGCAGGAGATGATGATTATGGGAAGTTGAGGCACAGCTGATGGGCAGCACTGTGGCAGCCTGTGAGGGGCAGGCAGAGTTGCCACACAGCCGCAGCGTGGCGGCCGGCATTGACATTTCCGTGGCTTGGGGCTCCCTGTGCAGACTGTCCCCTCCAAAGCCCCTATTCAATACATCCCTTCTTAGATGCCCAGCCCATGGGGGAAGGGCAGGTCTCATATCCCTTCCTCCAGGCCAGCTGGGCTGGGGCAGTGTCCTCTTCTCTGGCACTCTTGACCAGGTCTCAGTCTCCAGCCCAGCCAGTTTGAGCTACAGGCTTCCTGGACACCTGGTCCCAGTCATCCCCCCAGGCACCTCCCTGCCTCCTCCCATCAGCGCCACCGCCATGGCTTCTCCCCCCCCCTCCCCCTCTCGGGCCCGCCTTACCCAGTCCCATGCTCCTCCCAACCTCCTGACCATCCCCTCTACACTTTGGAATCACACTCTCAGCAGATCCCTTATTTCTCAGGACCCTCCTCCCTGCCCCCACCTCTGAGCCTATGGCATCCTGGGAAAAAAAATCCTTTCTATGGCATTCGAGGCCCTTGACAATTGGTCCCAGAACCTCCCAGCACCGCGCACCAGCCACCCTGACCTGCTTGTATTTTCTCACGCACACCCAGCCCTTGGACGCCTCCATGCCTTTGCAGACGCAGTCTCTCCTCCCAGGGCACCACTGTCCATCTGACACCCACCTCCACCCTTGTTTACCTCCTGCTTCAAGGCCCATTGCAAAGGGCTTGTCCTCTAAGGCCGTCCCTGACTCTCCCAACCCCCCAGGCAGTAGCAGCTTCCTCCCAAGGGCTCCTAAGGCCAAAGATTGAATCACAGTTGTTTGTTTACATAGTCTACCTTCCCCCACCAGGATGGAAGCTCCCCCAGGGCAGACACTGGGTTTGAATCATCTCCAAGTCTCAGGTATCGCCTGCCCGGTCCAGGGCCGGGCCCAAAAGAGACTTCCTGGAAACACTGGTTGAATGAATGAATAAGTGACTGCATGGTGAGGAGGAGGGAGGAAAGGCACAGGAGGAGAGGAGGAGCAGAGAAGTGATCCCAGAAAGAGCCACGAGGAGTTCAGGCACTGTTTGATCCAGCTGCCCTATCCTACCACCTCCACCCCCATTAGTTTTGCAGTACCAGAAAGGACATAACTTGCCTGGGGGACATAGTCAGACCCAAGACAGAGCCAGGGGCCCCATGGCAGAATTCTCGGGGCACTGTAGTCCAGGATTCAGAGGACAGGTGATAGGCCACTCCTGATGGGCTTTGAGCCTGGGGGAGGCTGAATGGGACTCAGAGGACCCAGCCCTCCTGGGAGAGACAGGTGAGGCATTGCAGCCATATAATGGCTCAGAAAACCCGAGTCAGGAGATTCTTTGTGTTTCTTCAGCCCATTCCAGCTCTCCGCATGGGAAACCGCCCAGAGTACCACTGGTTTGACCAAGTGTCTGTGCTGAGCAGCAGGAAAGAACAACCTCTCCTTTATGAGAACAGCGGCGGTGGTGTCACCATTGAAACACAGTCCCCCAGGTGCCAACTCCAGAGTAAGCAGCCCCGGGGGAGCGGAGGGGGAGAGCGTGAGAGTTGGGAAGCTGGCAGGGATCTATGGTTTTGCCAGGGTGCTGGCTTCTGCAGGCCTGGGAGCTGCCCACTGGGCCCCCACGTTTGCATCAGCCCCCCACACACCCCCTCCCTCCCTCCCCCCTCCCCCAACCAGCCAAGGCGTACACCAGACAGTTGCCCCTCCTCACCATCTCCCTCCCCATGGCCAATGCCCAGTCCTGCTTGGTTATTGGGGGAGCTGCAGCCCCTCCTCGCTGTGCCTCCTAATCTACTCCCCCTGCAAGCAAGCCAAGGGAGCCTCTAAAAGCACCAGTCCGCCCACGATCCTCCCTGCTCTCACCACTCGGTGCCTCTCAGCCCCTGCGGAGGGATCATAGGCTCTCATCACGGCCTCCCACACCCCTTGCTACGGCCACCTTGCTCGGCCACCCTCTCCCTGACTAATTTCACCCAGACTTCCAGCACCCCCCAGGCTCTCCTGGACACCTCTGGGTCTCCGTGTTTGCTGTGCCTTCTCCCTGGAACACCCTTCCCACCTTCCACCCTTCCCTGAGTTTATCCCAGGGAACTCATACTCATTCCTCTCAATTCATATGGACATCTGGGCTCGTCAGGCTTTGGGGCTTTATCCTCCACGGCACCAATAACTCTATGACCTGTGACTGTCCCGCCTCCCACACCCCCACGCCAGACTATGACTATGGGGCCTCAGGGAAAAGTCTGGGTCTCAACAGTACTTAGCACAAGCAAACATATGATGGCCTCTGCCAGTATCTGTTGAATGAGTGAATGATTCTCTCCCAAGGAGGTCACTGGACATGATCCCTTGAGGAGTAATCAAGTCGCTCTCCGCAGCAACCTCGGTTTGTATCCCAGTCACGGCACCAAAAAATTTTAAATTTTAAAAGTAAAAAAGTGATTTAAAAAATAAAAATAAAAATAACTAAAAAAAAACAAGTTGCTCTTCACTCCCTAACCAGGCCCGGCCCATCCCCAGGAGCCAGTCCAGACACTGCCACTGCAGGAGGGAACAGGAGAAAGGCTCTCAGATCCGGGTTTGAATCCAGTTCTCAGCCAGGCAGAGCGGCTTATATCTGTAATCCCAACACTTTGGGAGGCTGAGGCAGGAGGATTGTTTGAGGCCAGGAGTTCAAGACCAACCTTACCAATATAGGGAGACCCCATCTCGATTAAAAAACAAAGCCTGACGAAAACACGTTTTTACCAAAAAATTTTTAAAATTAGCATGGTGGTTCGTGCTGTAGCTTCAGCTACTCAGAGGGCTGAGGTGGGAGGATTGCTTGAGTATGGGAGGCCCAGGCTCTGAGCTGTGATTGCACCACTGCACTCCAACCTTGAGGTGAGAGCAAGACCCTGTCTCAAACAAACAGTAACAACAGCAACACAAACTCAACTTTCTCAATCCCTTGCTGTATGATCCTGACTGATTATTAAGATCTCTGAGGCAGCCGGACGCAGTGGTTCACGCCTGTGATCCCAGCACTTTGGGAGGCTGAGGCAGGCAGATCATCCGAGGTTGGGAGTTCAAGACCAGCCTGATCAACGTGGAGAAATCCCGTCTCTACTAAAAATACAAAATTAGCTGGGTGTGGTGGTGCATGCCTGTAATCCCAGCTACTTGGGAGGCTGAGGCAGGAGAATCTTTTGAACCAAGGAGGCGGAAGTTGTGGTGAGCCAAGATCATGCCATTGCGCTTCAGCCTGGGCAACAAGAGCAAAACTTGTTTTGTCTTCTCAAAAAAAAAAAAAAAATCTCAGAGGCTGACCAGGTACAGTGGCTCATCTCTGTCATCTTAGCGCTTTGGGAAACTGAGGTGGGCGAATCACTTGAGGCTAGGAGTTTGAGACAAGCCTGGGAAAGTTGGCAAAAGTTTGTCTCTACCAAAAAATACAAAAATTAGCCAGGTGCAGTGGCGCGCACCTGTAGTCCCTGCTACTTGGAAGGTTAAGGCACAAAAGTCACTGAACCAGGGAGATGGAGGTTGCAGTGAGCTGAGATCAAGCCACTGCACTCCAGCCTGGGAGACAGAGCAAGACTGGATCTCCAAAAAAAAAAAAAAAAGATCTCTGAGACTGTCTCCTTCTCCTTTACAGAAGAATATAAAAACTCTTCTGGGAAACTCTATAGGCCAAAAACCTACCCTCAATCTAAATTTCACACCTTATATGAAAATTAACTCACAATAAATCACAAATTTAAATGTAAAATGTTAAAAAACTATCAAACTTTTAGGGAAAATAACAGGAGAAAATCTTTAGGACCTAAGGTTAGGCTGTAAATGTTGATTATATACATTGGGTCAGAGTTAAGAGGTGGGGTGGGTGGGGTGGAAGCACTCAGCGTACATAACATTGTTCAAAAATGCAATTGCCTGTGAGCTTGGCTGGTGAAACTCCCTGTTATAACCTGAAATCAATTTTATCTGTAGCTGCTGAGATAACTTGCTACAACTGACTAACTTTGCTCACCACCGTCACTTACCAATCAGATCTCTCCAGCTCCCCGAATCCTTACTAGTGCCAAGGAACTTTCTCAAAGAGCACTAAGTAACATGTCTGCTTTTTAGAAAGCTCTAACCTTCTCTGTGTTCTCCAGACACATCAAAGACCACCCAGTCTTTGTGTATGACCCGAATTGCAATTCTTTCTTCCCAGATAAAATGTTAAATGTAGAGGTCTGTCTCTACATAAACCGCAATAAGATATGACCTACCACACATTGTTGGTGAGAATGTGAAATGGCGCAGCCACTCTGGAAAAGTATGGCAGTTTCAAACATGCAACTACCAGGGCCCAGGAATAACACTCTTGGGCATTGATGCCAGAGAAATGAAACCTGATGTTTATATACATACGTATGTGAACGCTCATAGCAAGGTTATTTGTAATAAATAAAAGCTGGAAACCCCACATATCTGTCAATCATTGAAATGGTTAAGCAAATTGTGGTATATCCATACTGTGGAGTACTAGTCAGCAATGAAAAACACAAACCCTTGATGCATGAAACAACCTGGATGACTTGCTGGAGAATTATGCCAAGTGGAAAAAAAGGTCAATCCCCAAAAGTTTATTTACTATATCATCCATTTATATAGCATTCTTGAAATAGCAAAATTGTGGAGCTGTAGAATAGATTAGGGGTTGCCAGAAGTTAGGAATGGTGGTCAGGGGAAGGGGTGGGGATGGCTACAGAGAGGGAGATCTATCTTTGTAGTGACAGAACAGTTCTGTATCTTGACTGTAATGGTGGTTACACAAATCTATACATTTAGTAAGGTTGTATACCCACACACAAATGAGTGTATGTAAAACTGGTGAAATTTGGCCGATGTAGTGGCTCACGCCTGTAATCCCAGAACTTTGGGAGGCTACAGTGGGAGAAACACTTGAGGCCAGGAGTTCACGACCAGTCTGAGCAACACAGTGAGACCTTGTCTCTACAACAACAATTAAAAAAAAAAGAAAAGAAAGAAAGGAAAAGATTAGCTGAGCACGGCGCCTGTGGTCTCAGCTACTCAGGAGGCTGAGGCAGAGATATCCCTTGAGCCCAGGAGTTCAAACTGCATTGAGCAATGATTGTACCACTGCACTCCAGCCTATGTGACAGAGTAAGACCCTGTCCCAAAACAAGCAAAAACCTGGTGAAATCTAAGTAAGATCTGTGGATTGCACCAGTGTCAATTTCTGGCTGTGATATTACTGTGTTATAGTTATGCAAATCATTGCTACCGGGGGAAAACTGGGTGCATACAGCCTTCCTGTTCATCAACTGCAGAAGTGTGGGGGTGGTGGAGGGGGAGGGTGAGGCCTTAGACTCCCTTCCTGAACTCCCCAGCCTCTGTGCATTGGCAAGAACACAGCGAGAAGCTGAGGCAGCTCAGAGAGGGTCTTGCAGGGGATCACAGTGGCAGAAAGGCTATAAATGGGGCTTCAGGACCCTCAGGGCAGGCCTCTCCCTCTGGGACTACCTCCCCTATGTGGCCCTGGGGCAAGGGGAGGATGCAAATATATGTGCCTGTCCCCCCAGGGCCACTGTGTTCAGTAGCATAAAGCCCTTGGGGCTGTGGTGGGGGCTGTATGGCAGAGTGCAGGACTTCAGGCTTGAGGGGCCGGGGACCTGGGAGGCCAGTGGACTCATCACCCTGATGGGCGATGGATGGTGGAGAAGTCCTTGGAGGAGGGGGGGGGCTTGAGGGCACAAGGCCTAGAGATGTCACCAGTGACCGAGAGCAGCAGTATCCTTAAGAGCCCCAAATCAGCCCCATCCAGATCCAGAGCAAGTATGGGGGGATGGGAGGAAGGGCTGGGCTGGGTGCCTGGCAGACTGGCTGCGGCACGCGGTGGGGTGGGGGCTGTTTGTTGGGCCAGGTTTAATGGGCTTTGCTGTCCCACCCTCACAACCTGCCTTCAGATGTGGTCTCCACGCTCCCCATAACCAGGGTCCCAACCCCAAGGGACGCTCAGCAGAGAGCTGGGTCTGTCCCCAGCCCACAGCGGCCCTCTTGGCCCCCTCCCTGTCCTAGGGTTCAGGTGGAGTGCTGCCCACCACAGAAGCAGTGCGGGGACCCCTCCCAGAAGGGATTAGGGCTCAGGACTGAGAACAGGGTACCTGCTCAGGAAAGGCCTGAGCTTGGGCCAGTCAGTGCCCTACCCCTGCCTGGGGGCTCCCAGAACAGTACCCTAGACCTATTTCCACCACTGGACAGCTGGGTATCTATAGGGCCACACGGACTTCCCGCCACACCGGCGAGACTGCACCGCCAGGGTTGATCCAGGATCACCAACAGACCCTGGGGGCCCTGGGGGTGCCAAGGCTGTTGACCCGCTGTGTGACCTCAGGGAGAACACTCTCTCTGGGCTGGGTTTTCCAGGAGTACTTGGGCTTTGGCCCCTGAGCTTTTGGAATTTGGCCACCAGAGGACCGTGGGCAGTGCGCCCGTCACAGGTCTGCCTGCCTGTAGAGGGGTGAATCACTTCCGGCCCCGCCCCGGGCAGCACGTGACCGCAGGTGGCGGCGGGGCGGCCCTGAGTCACCCGCGCGCCCCCGCCTGGCCTCGCGCCGCTGCTGCCGTCCAAAGTGCGCCCCGCTCCGCCCGCGTCTGCTCGGTAAGTGAGTACCGGCCGCGCCCCCGGGATCCCGGGGTCTCAAGGGGCGCCGCCACCCCCCAGCCGCGCTTCCGGGTCTCCTGGACCCTTCCCCGAGACCCGTCCTCCTCCAGGCAGGCCTCCTGGGTTGCCGGCACCCGGGGATTTTGAGATCCCCCCCTTACCCGGAAGCCCTCGGCTTGCCAGGCGCCGCTGTGCCGGGGCCGCCTCCCACTCTAAGAAGCTACTGAGAAGATCTCCGGCTGCCCTATTTCTCCCCGAAGAAGTTGCTAGGACTTAAGGCAGCTCCGGAAATCTGGGATGTGGGTTCCCTGTCGTCTGCACGCAGAGGCGCGCCGAGCCCTGGGACGTGGCCCACGGCTCCTCGCCGATGTCCCGATCCCCTACTTTCTCCCCATCCCAGTCCCGTCCCCCACCTCATCCTCCCAGCTCCAGCCCCAGTCCCAGTCCCGTCCTTCCCACGCCCCGTGGGCTCCGGCCCCGCCCCCAGCAGCCCCTCCCCGCGCGGCCCGCCCTCTGCGCCGAGCTGGGCTCATCAGGTCTTTCCCGCAGGTTGCTCATGGGCAGAGGATCAGAGGCCGCGGAGAGGCCCCCGAGCGCGCGGTGCCCCAGCCGGGTCGGAGCTAGGAGCCGGACCTTGCCCATCCACCCCCGGCAGCAGTGCCCGGGCAGGCGGCACCATGGCCTTCTCCCAAGTGCAGTGTCTGGACGACAACCACGTGAACTGGCGCTCCAGCGAGTCCAAGCCCGAGTTCTTCTACAGCGAGGAGCAGCGGCTGGCGCTGGAGGCCCTAGTGGCCCGCGGCCGGGACGCCTTCTACGAGGTGCTCAAGCGGGAGAACATCCGAGACTTCCTCTCGGAGCTGGAGCTCAAGCGCATCCTGGAGACCATCGAGGTGTACGACCCGGGCTCTGAGGACCCTCGGGGCACGGGCCCCTCCCAGGGGCCCGAGGACAATGGGATCGGTGGCGGTGAGGAAGCCAGTGGGGCGGATGGGGTCCCCACCGAGGCCGAGCCGCTGCCCTCTCTGGAGTACTGGCCCCAGAAGTCGGACCGCTCCATCCCGCAGCTGGACCTGGGCTGGCCCGACACCATCGCCTACCGCGGCGTGACCCGGGCCAGCGTCTACATGCAGCCCCCCATAGACGGGCAGGCCCACATCAAAGAGGTGGTGCGGAAGATGATCAGCCAGGCGCAGAAGGTGAGGCAACGCGGGGGACTCCTGCAGCCGCGGCCCGACCAGCCACCGGACCCCCTCAATATAGCCTCACTCAGAGCCCAACACGGGAGCCCAGCCTGGGCCCTTAGGGGTCTCTGCTGCTTCCCTGGCGGCCTCCTGGGTGGAGGTTTCCTCCTCACCTTCTTGGGGATCCCACTTTCTTTGCAGGGTAGGGTTTCCAGGTCCTCTAGCAGGTGACAGTGGGCTGCCCCGTCTCAAAGGGCCTCTGTGTTGTTGGGGGGTGTTTTAGTTTCTGCTGACCTGGTGAGCAGGTTCCCCAGAAGAAGGCACGGAAATGGGGTGGAGTGGGGGAGAGGAGGAATCGCAGGGCTTCCTCTCACTCTCCCTTAGAGTGACTCTGATTCACCGTGAGGGTGTGCGCACACACCATGAGCTCTCTGGTGGGGAGAGCTTTTGTTGTGGGGTGGGGGGTAGGTACGGAGATTGAAAAGCAGCCCAGTCCATCTGAGACTGGCCTGGAGGTCCTACTTCAATACTGCCTGTTTCCTGACTGTGCTGAGCAACTTTGAGCAGAGTGCACACGCTCTCTGAGCCTCTTTGTGAGCTTTGCAGTGGTGGAAACTTTCCAGGCCAGGATGCATGGGTGAGGGAGGTGTGGTCCTCACTGGTGGAAGTGGAGTGAGTCCAGCTGAGCATTGTCCACCTGAATTTTGCCACTGAAAGGAACCTCAAGCCTTCTCTGGCCCTCCCCTTCTCCACCCCTGCTGGGCTGTGCAGTGCCCCAGCTGTGGGGGGGCCATTCTTGGCTGACACACTGTCACACATACTGAGAAGGGGTGCTTGCCACTTGCAGAGACAGCCACTGCTGGATAGCTGTGGGCGTGAGCGGGTGCTAATGCTGCACATAAGTACCTTCTCATCGTTCCGAAGCACATCTTGACTTGATAGAGCTTACCTAGAGAGCTGTGTTGAGAAGCATTCTGAAGCCGGGTCTGGCCTCAGGTTGTGGAATGTTCCTAGCTGGGTCTAACCCCTTCATACTTCCAATCTCAGAGCAGGGCAGCCAATTGCACAAGACCAGAATGCTGGCTTCAGGGACCATCCTGGGTAACCGACAGGGCCTCAGGGAAGCTCAGGAGCAGAGAAACCAGAAGTGGGTCAAGAACTGACGAGGTGGCCATGGTGGCCCCTGGCCCTGGCTCCAGTTTCCAGGAAGGTAGAGTCCCTGCCCAACAAGGGGACCGGCTGGGTTAGCTAGCCGGGTGGGGGCACCTGGCCCCTGGCCTGCCTGCTCTCAACTCACTGTCTGACCCTGGGCAGCTGTGAGGCTTCAGGTTTCTGGTCTATAAGATGGAGGTGGTGTGGATAAAAGCTGCATCTTTAGCTATTGTGAAGATGGAATATCCGGTGACAAAAGTAAGGAAGGAGTTGGAGGAAGAGGAGGAGGAGGAGAGGAGGGAGGGACCTGCATAGTTTGCAGATCAAGAGACCCACCCCACACCTGCCCTGGTGTGTAGGAAGTGCCGCCGACGTCCGTGCCTGATGGACATAACTGGCTGGAGGCTAGAGAACCCTGTCCCCCCCAGAGAGCCTGCCAGGATCCCATGACCCTGCCTCAACTTCTGTCTTGAAAATAGGGAAACTGAGGCCCTGGGTAGGGGGACTTGACCTGCCGTGCTAAGGTTCCCACTCCTCTGTGCCTCCCCCTCCTCATCAGCTATAGGAAGGAGGCAGTGCCCCCCACAGCTGGGGCACTGCACGGCCCGGCAGGGGTGGAGAAGAGGGGAGCCAGAGAAGGCTTGAGGTCCCTTTAAGTGGCAAAATTCAGGTGGACAATGCTCAGCCAGAGGGTCTGAAGCAGGAGCACAGGGAAATAAGCGCAGAGAGAAGCAGGGAGCGCTCCCCGCCTTATCTCTCCCCATCAATCACCTCTCGTACCCCTGCTCCCGCCTCCCCCGTCTCACCCTGATATTGGGAAGGGAGAACTGTGCCTGCCCCCTGCCTGGGATGGGAATCCCTCTACCTGGGCCGCCTGGCCGCACACTGGCCCCTTCCCACCCCTCCCAGTGATGGGCCAGATGGGGCTTCCCAGCCAGGGCTTCCCCTGCTGACCCCAGCTTCCTCCCAGAGTTTCTGTGGCTACAGCTGTGACCCCGCCACTCCCTACAGTCCCATGGGCCACCTAGAGCTTCCTTTGCTTCCCACAAAAGCCCCACAAGGTTATTGGTGTCACCTGCCTAAGGTGACATTGCCTTCCTTTGCTTCTCACAAGGTTATTGCTGTCACCTGTCTAAGGTGACATAGCCAGGAGGACGCTGGTCTCCAGTTTGGGTGCCAGTCTGTCTACATGGTGCCACAGTGAGTGGTCTCCTGCAGCCTCGGACAGGTGGGCCCTGCCATCTGCTTTTCCAGGCCTCAGGATGGGGGACTCACTGCTGAGACTGCCCCGCCCCCGCCGGCTCTCAGACATCAGGGAGTCCTCAAGGGTCTCACAGAGGGGGCCTCAGAGGCAGTAGAGGCTGAGCCCCTCATCTGACAAGGACACTGAGGCCCAGAGAAGGACAGGGATTTGTTCATGACTCCACAGCACTGTGGTGAGCCGAGCCCCTGCCTTCTGCCCTGGGCACTCCCTTCCCTGCCACATCTGTCCTGGGACCAGTGGCCAGCATGGCATGTGTGGGTGGGTATAATAACAATAGCAACTGCTGATGAGTGCGAGATTATAAATCTCAGGTAGTGTTATCTGTCCCATTTTTCAGATGTAGAAACTGAGGCCCGACTGGTTAGTCCCTGCTCAAGGTCACCTAGCTAGTTCTCGGGAGGAGGGGCGGCGACCAGGCCTGTGTTTCTGTGAAACTCTAAGCTACCCCCTCGTGCCCTGGCCTGGCAGGACAGAGTGACAGGCAGGGCCTGGGAGTGGCAGCTGATCCAGGCCACTGCAATCCTCCAGCTCTCCTGCCCTGTCTGCCTCCCAGGCTCACAGGGGCAGGGCCAGGACGCTGACGGATGCTGACGGGGCGCTTTGTCTGCCGGTCTGCCCGTCTGCCTGCCTGTCGGGAGCGCTCCCTGCCTTATCTCTCCCCATGAATCACCTCTCGTGCCCCTGCTCCCGCCTCTCCTTCTCACCCTGGTATCATGTAGGGAGAACTCTGCCTGCCCCCCGCCTGGGATGGGGATCCCTCTGCCTGGACCGCCTGGTCGCACACTGGCCCCTTCCCACCGGGGGCTTCAGGCTGGGGCTACTGGGGCTGAGTCAGGACAGCCCAGCCCGCCTCCTCCTCACTCACCTGCCCTGTCGTCAGCACAACAGGCAGACCCTGGGGCAGGGAAGTGACGCAGCACCCAGGGGAGCGGCTGTGCTCCTTTCAGTCTGCTGCCAGCACTCCCCCCCCCACCTGCCTTCCCGTGCCCAGATGACTGGAATGGAACTAGTGGACAACGGGACCAGGAGCCAAGAGCCCGTGCTCTGCCTCCTCCCGGCTTGTGACCGGAACAAGCCCCAGCTCCTTTCCAGGCCCCGGCATCCCATCTGTAAAATGGGTACAGGTCTTGAAGACTGTTAGGGGCCCCTTCAGCCTTGACACCTTGCTGCCCTGTGATGCTGGACTCCCCTGGGACGAGAGGCAGGTGGATGCCGGGTCTCACTCCCCAGCAGCTTGTCCCCTTCGAGGGTCCCTCCAGCCCTAGTGGCCTCCAACTCCAAGGGGAAGGTCACTGCCTGCCCCTCCCACAGCCCCAGGAGCCATGATTTATCTGGGGGAGAACCTGCTGTGGGGTTCCAGCCGCATACCAGAGGCCTGTAGGATCACGCCTGGGAGGGACTAGCCCCGGCCTCGCTCAGCTGCAGCCTAAGGAGGGATGAGGCTGGGCGGGGTTGGGGCTCCCTCAGCCAGCACCGGGTGTAGATGTTCCAGCTGGTTGCTCCTCCAGCAGGTGCTGAGCCCCGCAACATGACACGGTGGGATGGGGGGGCCCTAGCAGGATCCCTTACCAGCCCCCGACAGCCCAGGGTGAGGCCCCAGGAGCAGGCACGGATCACACCTCTACTTCACAGTTGAGGAAGCTGAGGGAGGGTGAGGCCCTGGTGGCCAGGGGCCAGCTGATCTCTGCATGCCAGGCCAGGGCTTGGGAACAGACCCAGAGAAGGAAAGTTGAACCCAGGTTTCACGATGCCTGATTCACCCCACATTTTTTCTGTCAGGCCCCCGCCTTCACACACTGGAGTCCTGGCCCACAGCTTGGCTCTAGGAGAATAGAAGCGGCTTAATGAGGCGTTTCCTAAATGCCAGGTGCTGAGCGGGCACTTTACCCTGCTTCGTAATCCTCCCCACGACTCTGGAAAGTAGGCGTTGTCTCCATTGTGAAGATGAGGAAACTGAGGCTTGGTGGGGTTTGGGGTGGCAGAGAGCTTGCCTGAGGTCACAGAATTGACATCTGGAGGGCCTGGCCCAGAACCCCAGTCTGCGGGTCCTGAGGACCCCCATTCCCTGGAGAAGCAGTGTCACTGTCCTTGCGAGCCCTACCCCCTGCCTGGGAGCACCGGAGCATCGATGCTGGCCCCTGTTGACTCAGGACAGTAAAAGCATTTTCACGAGGCTCCTTGGCAGCCAAATACTGGGCTCTCTGGAAGAGGGCTGGGATGGACACTCACAAGAACAGGGGTGAGCTCTGTGGCCTGGGGACCAGGAGGAAGGGCAGTGCCAGGACAGCCCCCCCACACTGCCAGAGGCTACAGGTGGCGCAGCTGACACCACAGGTCGGGAGTTGCCTCCTGTATGCCCAGGGCCTGTTGCTGTCAAGGTGGGGGAACCACCTGATAAAGTAACCCCAGGTGTTGACTCCTGTGTGCTCCAAAGTCTCCCTTCCCCACAGAGTTTGTGTCTTAATTAACAGGTTTTTTGTTTTTTTTTTTTTTGAGACGGAGTTTTGCTCTTGTTGCCCAGGCTGGAGTGCAATGGCCAGATCTTGGCTCACCACAACCTCTGCCTCCCGGATTCAAGCGATACTCCTGCCTCAGCCTCCCAAGTAGCTGGGATTACAGGGCGGTGCCAGCAGGCTGAGGGTCCTGGCCCCTGGGCCAGCAGAGGGTGACGGTCCCACTTAGCCACTCGCATGCTGCAGGACCCTGGGCCTCAGTTTCTTCACCTGTAAAATGGGGATCGGGCCTTGTCTTGAAGCAGTGACAGACATGAGCGTCTAAAAGCACTGAGCTATTCTCTGCCTTGTGAGCAGCTGGGGAGGAAGATGGGGTCCTGCCCTGTGCCCTGGCCCACGTTGGCCCCGGCCTGGCAGGCCTTGGCCTGGGTGGGCTGTCCTAGTCCCCTTTAAGGGTCTGAATGAACCCTGGGCTTGAGTGCCTTGCCAGGTTAAGTGCCATGTGGGGTGGTGGGAGGAACACGCTTCCGTATCATTGGGACCCAGGCACGAGCCCCAGCTCTGGTGTTATCCTTCATGGCCACCTTGAGATGGTTGCTTGTCCTCTCTGACCTTCTGTTCCTTCTTCCTCGGTGTCACGGTGGTGTTATCACCTGCCTCATAAAGTCAGTGAGATTTAAGTGGGAAAAAAGTGAGGTGTGTAAATGGGGAAAAGGTAGGGTGTGTAAAACATTCCATGTCTGGCTCATCTCTCCCCTCACCTCCTCTGCCTTCACTCCTCACTGCTGTCCTGAGAGCCTCTCTCTGGGAGTAGTCTGGGGTAGAAGTGGGGGAGCTCCCTGTCCTGGGAGAAATTCAAGCAGGGGGCTCAGTGGAACGCAGTAGAGAGCATGTGGGCACCAGATGGCCTGGCGGCCTCAACCCTGCCCTGGTGTGCTTCGTGACCTTGGGCAAGACCTTTCCAAGCCAGGCTTTCTGGGGCATTAGGGTGCTTGGTGGCCCCAGCGTCTGTCGCTCTTGGACCCTGGAGAAGCTGAGGTTTGAAAGGCTTTTGAATCCATAGTTATGAGATTTTCCTGTTTGAAAATTCTCAGCTGGTGCCATTTGCTGTCCACATGGGATGGTCTGGTTGGCTGGACCCTGCGCCCGCAGGCCTGGAAGCGCTGAGGATTCTGAAGCTCCTTGCGGCCAGCAGGAAGTGGGAGGGATCTTGCCCTCTTGCCTCATCCACAGGGAACAGTCCTGGTCACCTGATGGCCTTTCCCCAAGCTCTGGCAGCCCCTTGTCTCTGCAGTATTCCTGAGCCACAGCAAGGAAGCTGATGTCCATCTGGGGGAAGCAGGAGACTCAGGGTAGTGCCGCCATGCCACTGCGCTAGGCCGAGCCTCCTGGTCAGAGCGCTCTGGGCGTGACCAGCCTGGGCTTCTTGACCCGACTCACAGCAGCCATTTGGTGCTCAGAAGGCCTGATCTTCCTTTAATTGGCCTTAATGAGGCTTCAGTCTTAATAGTCAGAGGGTGGGGAAGGTGTTCACGGAGCTGATGCATGTCGGAGGGGAACGGGGCCTCAGAGTTCATCTGATTTAACTCCCCATGTTACCACGAAGAGAAACTGAGGCTTAGAGTGAAAAGTGACCTGCCGTGGGCCACCAGGGAAGGCAGGGCAGAGCCAAGGAGGCCCAAGGGCATTGACCTTCCAGATAGTGCTGAGGGTTAGGTATTTGTTTAGGAGCTGAGGTGGACTCTGGGAGGCTGTGGGTTAGTTCAGAGCTTGGAATGGACACAGGGTCCCCCATGAGGAGAAAGGCCTAGGAGCAGGAGACCTCTGCCGCTAGTTGACAGAGTGGCCCTGGGATAGTGGAAAATGGGAGTGGTCATCACCTATGGTCTCCGGAAAGGGACCACCCTCTCTGGTCTCCAGAAAAGGGACACCATGCATGCCAGCTGGTTCACCTGATTATCCTTGCTCTGGCTGGGGTCAGCATTTGTTACCAAGTACACAGACTCCCTTTACCCTGTGAGGCAAGATGAGACTGTTACCTAAACTAGTCCTCTCGGTGACAGGCTTTCAGAGCCACTGTATGGGGAAACTGGTTAGGAGAGTGCCAGGAGGTGGCAGAGAGCACCACCCAGAGATCCTAGGAGTCCTTCCTAACCCAGAGAACTTTCTTGGGCCTCTTCAGATGGCATCTCACTAATCCTGCCAGCCCCATGGAGGGGGAGGGGGAGGGGAGGAGGAGTGGGACCATGTCATGAGCATAGGAAACCTGAGGTGCTGCAGCCAGGTCTGTCCCAACCCAGCTGCTGGAGGAGAGGGTTAGGGACAGGTGAGTAACTCTTCCTATCTCCATTCCACTCTCCCAATATGGAGGAGAGGCCTAAACCCTGCAGTGGAAGCAACTGCAGTTCCCCGGATCCTCAGTTTCTCCATCTCTACAAGGGGATGGTAATAACTGTAGTGCAGGTCTGCTGGTAATGAATTCTCCCAGCTTTTTTATATCTGAAAAAGTCTTTAGTTTACCTTTTGTTTTGAAATATATTTTTGCTGGGTATAAAATTCTAAGCTGATTTTTTTTCTATTTGGTACTTTAAAGATACCGCCCATTGTCTGTGGCTTGCAGTGATTCTGATGAGAAGTCTGCTTACTTTGTTCCTTGATATGCAATTGTCTTTTCTCCTCTGGTTGTTTTAAGTTTCTCTCTTTGTTACTGACTCAGTGATTTGATTGTGATGTGCATTGGTATAGTTTTCTTCATGTTTCTTCTGCTTGGCAGTCATTGAACTTCCGGGACCTGTGGATTTAGTCTTTTTTTTTTTTTTTTTTTTTAATTGAGAGAGAATCTCACTCTGTTGCCCAGGCTGGAGTGCAGTAGTGCAATCTCGGCTCACTGCAAACTCCACCTCCTGGGTTCAAGCGATTCTCCTACCTCAGCCTCCCAAATAGCTGGGATTATAGCTGCACACCACCAGGCCCTGTTAAATTTTGTATTTTTAGTAGAGACAAGGTTTCGCCATGTTGGCCATGCTGGTCTTGAACTCCTGACCTCAGGTGATCCACCCTCCTCTGCCTCCCAAAGTTCTGGGATTACAGGTCTGAGCCATTGCGCCCAGCCTTGGATTTAGTCTTTAATCAAATGGTGGAAGTGTTTTGGCCAATTTTTTCTAATTTTTTTCTTTTGGTCTCTCCCTCACTTCCAATCCTTGCACTTTCTGTGACTGCAATTACACATATATTGCATGGCTTCAAGTTGACCCACAGTTTGCTGATGCTCTGATCATGTTCTTTTAGTCTTTCTGTGTGTCATTTTGGATAATTCTACTTATGTGTCTTCAAGTTCATTAATTTTTTCTTCTGTAGTGTCTAATCTGTTAATTCTACCTAGTATATTGTTCATCTTAAATGTTGCATTTTCACCTCTCGAATTTCAATTTGTTAGCTAAAAAAAAAAATTCCACATCTCTACCTAACTTTTTAAATACATGGAACACAGTTATAACTGTTTTAAGGTTTCGGCTGCCAATTCTAACATCTGCGTCAGTTTTTGCTTGATTTTGATTGCATTTTTTTTTTTCCCATGTGCATCATGTTTTTCTGTTTCTTTGTGTGTCTGGTAATTTTTAACTGGATACCAGGCATTTGGATTTTATGTTGTGGGCTGCTTGTGGATTTTGTTTGTTTTGTTTTCTCCTTTAAATATTTTGGAGCTTTGTTCTGGGATGCAGTTACGTTACTTGGAAACAGTTTAATGCTTTTGTGGCTTGCTGTCAAGCGTTATTAGGCAGGACTAGAGTAGATTTCAGTCTAGGGTAGGAGTTGCAAATTATGGACCCAGACCAAAGGAAGTCTGTTGCCAGCTTTTATAAACAATAGAACATAGACATTCATTTGTGTACTTTGTTTGGCTGCTTTTGTGTTACAATAGCAGATTTGAGTAGCTGTGACAGAGAACCTATGGCCCTCAAAACCTAACATATGCACACTCTGGTTCTTTAGGAAGTTTGCCTGTGCCTGGTCTAGGACTTATTTGTCCACTGCTGAGGCAGTATCCTTCTGAGGACCCCCTGCAGGCCCTGTGTGTTAGGAGGGGTTTCTATTCTGGATGGGGCACATAAACTATTCCTGATCCTGTGTGAGCACCAGCGATAGTTCCAGCCACCCCTTTCCGGTGGTTCTCTGCCCAGCCAGCCTCAGTAGTTTCTCACTCGGCCATCAGCTAAAGACCCCAGGGGGGACCCTCTGCAGGTCTTTGGAGTTCACTCTGTGGAGCTCTCTCCCCTGTGGCACTCCGTCCTGCGAATCCTAGCTGTCACACTCAGAGTGAACCCTGTCCCCTCAACTCAGGGAGACCACAGGACTCCTTGGAGGCTCCCCTTCCTATGCCATAGCCTGGAAGTCGTGGGGCGATCCTAGGGTTCAGCTGGTTTGTTCCTCTTTTCTCAGGGATCAATGTGCTGATTGAAGGCTGTTGTCTGTGGCTTCATAGATTTTTTTTTTTTTTTTTTGAGACAGAGTCTTGCTCTGTTGCCCAGGCTGGAGTGCAGTGGCGCGATCTTGGCTCTCTCCCGCCATCCCTCTATCTCATCCCCCGTCAACTCCGGGATGTTCTCAATTGGCATCAGGTCACAACTCAGCTGCAAACTCTGTCCCCCCGCTCCCCAGCCTCCTGAGTAGCTGGGATCACAGACGTGCGCCACCATGCCCTGCTAATTTTTGTATTTTTAGTAGAGACACGGTTTCACCATATTGACCAGGCTGATCTCGAACTCCTTGTGATCCATCCTCAGCCTTCCAAAGTGCTGGGATTACAGACGTGAGCCCCTGAGCCCGGCCTGTCTGGGTTTTTTAATTGCTAAGGCAGGAGGGTAAATTCCGTCTCTGTTATTCCATCATGGGAGTCAGTGGAAGTTGAATCCAAGGTCTTGATGGCCACTGCCTCAACCTTTAAGACAGTCTGTGGCATTCCTGTTAGCAGCCCCTGGCTCATCACTTACAGCCTTCCAGCTGGCCCGGAGGGAAGTGAGACACTCCTGGCCTGTCCACCCTAGAGGGAGCCTTGAGTCTGGTGGGCTAGGACTTGGGTTGTGGGAGGACGAGGAGGGGACGTGCCGCTGCCGTTTGTGGATCCCATGCTGGGGCTTCGCCTGCATTAAATCACTTTAATTTCCAACAATCTTGTGGGTGGGGATTGTTATTATCCTCAAGAGGAAACTAAGACACTTGCCCAAGGTCATGCAGCTTCCCGGGAGGAGCTGAGATTGGAGCCAGCGGGTGCAGCCCTCACTGCCACTGTCTGGAAAGCTGGAGAAGAACGGACCCCAACATGAGAGACTCTCCCTACCTCCTGCACTTCCCAGGTGGGAAGGTGAGGCCCAGAGAGCCTGGGGACTTGTCTGCAGTGTGCAGTGTCTGGCCGCTTCAGGGCTCCAGAATCTGGGGGCAGGCTGGAGCACGGTGAGGAGACAGAATGTGGCCAGCTCTCTCTGAGCCACTTCTAGGGACCTCTGAGGCCTGGGAGGGTGAGGCGAGTGGAGGGCTTGTCACGTGCAGGCTGGAAACTCTCCCCCTCACCAAGTCTAGGGACTCAGTCCTTGGGGAGACTCCATTGCTGTGCCTGAGAAGAAATGCACACGTGATCCACAGTCAACCCAGACAGGCCAGAGTGACGACAGGGAGGCTGGGGCTGCATCTGAGTTGGGATCTGAAGGGCAGGTAGGAGGTGTCCGGGCAGATGCAAAATGCGCAGGTGGCAAGGAGAACAGCATGTAGGAGACATGGTGGCTTGAGGCAGGACACGTTGGGGGAGGGGTCGGGACACGTTGGGAGAGGGGTCGGGACATGGGGGAGAGGGGTCGGGACGCGCTGGGGAGAGGGGTCTGGGGGAGAGGGGTCAGGACGCATTGGCCAGGGCCCCCTGGAGAGATGCTGCTGCAGAGGCTGGGCCTGCGCACCACTGGTCTCCAACCATGCTCAGAACCAGGCCAGCCCCTCTCTCATCCCACCCCTCCTCCCCAGGCACCTCTGCTGAGACCTGTCTACCCACTCGCCCTGTGAGGGCACTTCTGCATCAAGAGTAGTTCTGTGGTCAAGGGAAGGCTGGGAAACAGCTGTTGTGGTGTTGGCACCTGTGAGGCAGGAGCCCTGTGTGGATGCAGGCGGAGAACCGCCATCAGCACTTCCTCTCTCAGACCGTGGGTGCAATGAGATGTGCCAGCTGCCCAGACAGGCTCTGCCAGGCACCGGGCAGGGAACAGGAGTCAGGGTCCCTCGGCAGGGACATCAGAGACGAAGGGCCTTAGATATCTTGTCTCACCTTCCCCTTTTGACAGATGAAGAAACTGAGACCTGGAAAGCAGGTGTGCTCACCCAAAGCCCAGCCTAGAGCTCAGACGCCGTTGCTTGGCCGACTCCACCCACTCCACCCTTGCTCAGGGGACTCCGACTGGGGCTGGAGAGATGAGGAGGCCCACACCTATGCTCCCCCCCGCCTCTGTGACCTAAAGCCTTGTCCCCCGCCAACCCAGCAGCCAGTGTTACCAGGCTTCAGGCCGTGTCTGCCGGGGGGCAGTGGCCACAGGTGGGGCACTCCTTTGTGTCACCTCTCCACTCCAGCTCAGATGATGGAGGTGCTCCTGGCCGGGCACTTTGGATCCGAGTGCAGCACCGCCTCGGACCAGTGCCCTCCCCCCCGAGCCGCAGTCTCCGCATTTCTCACATAAAGACGATGTCCACTGCTCCCAGGACACAGAGGGAGACGGGGTACTGGAGACACAGGCAGAAGGCAGGTGCAGAGGCCGGCGGATCCACTGGGTGGGGAGGGCACAGCACCGGAGGAGGGGTTCAGCGGGTGGGGCACCAGAGCACTTGCACAAAGGTCACCCCAGCCAGACATGTAGGAGGCATTCAGGCACCAGGAGTCCCCAGGGAGAGGCCTGGGCCAGGGCAGGGGCAGGCTCGCTGTTGGCTCACTTGAGCCCGGTGCCCATCTACATCCCCTGCTGATGTCCCCCCTCTGCTGTGGCCCACCTGCCTCTGCCCCCTACGCGTGGCCATCCTCCCATGCCCTGCCATCTTGGGCCATCCTCCTACACCCTGGCAGGAGCCACATGGTTGTCTTGGGCATTGGGCCTCCTGGATTCTGCAGCTGCATCTTCGAGGCCTCAAGGCTGCCCAGCAGAGCCCTGTCCATCAGTAAGATGGGCGGGGCCCACTGGGCTCCCCTCCTTCCCCTGGGAGCTGGGCTGTGTGGCCGGCGCAGATTCCAGGCTACTGGGCTGGGAGCTGCCCGTCGGCTCCGAGTACGGGGCATGGGTTGCAGGACACGCACGTGCCCACCTGCTGTGCCTGCCCCATGCCAGCTGCTCACAGGGGCATGGCTGGTTCCGGCCTTAGGAGTGGAACAAGCTCAGCGCTGGGACCCAGGCTGCCTGCCTCCTGCCCAGTGTGATCCCTGACATACAGCAGGCAGAGCTGGTCTCTGGAGTCAGCCTCCGCTCTCATTTCCACAGCCTTGGCCCTGCCCCCGGACCTCTGAGGGGACGTGCTTGGCACTTGGGGCTACGGGAGGCATCTGGTGCTTTTCTTGACTTGGGCCAGCTCTGCCAATGTGTGAACTGGATGGAACCACAGGGGCAAGCCAGGCCCACACCCCCATCTGACAGATGGGGAAACCCAGGGCCCAGGAGGGGCTGTGGTCCCAGGTGCCCTGACCGCGGCGGTTGTTCCCAGGCCAAGCCAAGCCAACTGGTCTTGTCAGTTGATGAAAGCTCCCCGAGACCTGCCTTAGCCAGGCCCCATCCTGGGCCAAGACAAGGGCTCTACCCTTGCTGACTTCACAGTGTCACGAGTGAGCTGGGCCTCCCACCAGAATTAGGCAAGGCAGCGAATGGCTCTGTGCCTCCGTTTCTTAATCTGTAAAATGGGAAGGAGAACCACTGCCTCACAGTGTGCTTGTGAGGACTGAAAAGGTAACAATTGTCAAGGCTCCTTATGAACCATCAAGCAGCACAAGGGCCCAGGACTGATGCCCAATCTCTTGTGCAGAAGGTGCTCTGGGTGGGCGGGGCCCTGCGTTCTAGCCTCATCATGGATTCTGATCCCGGCTTTCCTGTCTACAAAATGGGGAAGGGCATGACAGGACTCAAGGGTCCCCCAAGAAACCTTTGTGGCTCCATGGACAGGCCAGGCTATGGGGGCTTTCCTGGGAGCATCAGGTACCCCTTACATAAGCTCAAACCCATCTTTGACCACCCCAGGCACTGAGCCCAACACCTGGGGGTGAGCCAGCACTGTGGGGGGGATCCATTTTGGGATGCAGGCCCAACAAATCCAACCTGACAGCAGAATGGTCCCTGGATCAGGCACGCTGCCTGGCTGAGGGCAATGTGGGGGAATGGCGCATGTGGCGCAGGTCCTGCTGGGGCACGTCCCCAGCCCAAGCCCAGGGCAAGTCCCCCATCTGCCACGGTAGGCAGGGCCAGGAGCACTCCAGGGAGAAGCGTGCCTGCTGCGCCCTCATTAGGCTCCTTTCCAGGGTGGCACGTGAGGCTGTTTGCCTGCTCAAGAGCGGCTTAACCAAGGGCATCCCTGGGCTGGAGAAGCTTTGGGTCTGGGAGATCCCAGGCAGGAAGGTCCCTGCTGCCACCACACACCCCTGCCCAGGGTCTCATCACCCTCGACTGGTGGCTCAGTCCAAGGTCATGGTGATCTGTCCCCGTTGTGTGTTCTCTGCCCTCTCATCCACCCTTGTCCAAGCAGTCTCTGGCTGTCCTTGAACATCTCCTGGGTCGGGGAGTGAGCTCCCTCTCAAGATCCCTGTCTAACCTTGGGCAGCCCTGGGGGCAGCAAGTGCTTCCCGGTCTGGTGCCCACATCCACCTCTCCTGCCAGTCAGAGTCCCTGCATCAACCAGCTACTCCCTCTGCCCCAAAACAGCCCTTTAGAGACTGAGAGATAGGGAGCAGTCATGCTCCCCCAGAGGACAGAGAGGACCCTTAGGCCTTAGAGTTCCAGGAGTCCTGGCTGGTCCCACAGCTCCGCTCTGGGTGGACTGCTGTTTCTCCCAGGTCCTCGAGACTAAATGTCCAAGGGAAAGGGCTGGAGACCAAACCTGACCTGACTGGAGGTGGGTCCAGGCCCTGGCCCAGCTTGCTTCGTGACACCCAACAAGCCTTACAACCTTACTGAGACTCAGTTTATCCGGCTGCGTGCTGGGCTCTCGCCACCATGGTGCCTGTGAGAGGCTGCGGGAGTGAGGCCGGAAGACCCCCTGTGAACAGGAATGTGCGGGTGACTATGGGAGACAGGCAGCAAATGGGCATCACCGAGCCCTTCCTGGCCGGGCTCTTCGCAGATGCTGCGGCATTCGGGTGTGCTCAGTTCTCCTGAGAGATGGAGCCTGATGTGCTGATGAGAAAACTGGGTCCAGAGAAGCCAGGTGTCTTGCTCAGGGTCACACAGTGAGTCTGAGGCAGGGCAGGTGTGGGGCCCTCCCCCTCTGCTGGAGTCTGCGCTTTGGTGCCAGATGAATGATGGGTGTCAGCAGGGGCCTGAGGCCCAGGAGGAGCCCAGATGGGCCTGCAGGGGCCAGCCTGGTGAGCTCACCATGGGGTGTGCAGACACGTCCCCAGCAGGCTCCAGGCCGCCTCCATCACCCTGAATCTCCGCATCCCAGCAAGGCCAGTCTCACATTGGGGGGTGGGAGCTGAGTTCTGCTCCCTGGCAAACCTGGGTAGGCTGTAGCCAGACTCTGTCCCCAGCTTGCTGTGTGCCCTAGGGCAGGTCCCTGGCCTCTTCTCCACGTGGTTCTCAGACCTGGGACAGGACAATGGTGCCAGCCTCAGAGGGTGGGAGGGATGGGGCCACCCACCCGAGAGTAGAACACGTGTCTGCATTAGCAGTGTGGGCGGCTGTGACCAGGCACAGGCCCTGGTCTGACTCCCTCCCACTTGCTGCCCAGGGATGGGGAGGGGACCAGGTGCGAGAGAGAGACCTGACTCTCTGAGCCCCACTGGGGCCGGGCCCACACCACCTCAGCCTGTCCCCTCTGCCTGCTCCGCCTGGCACCTTCACTCACCCAGACCCCCCGCCCTGTTGGTGGGGCTTGGCTGGGCTGGGGAGTAGGTAGGTGTACCCTGACCACTGGGGCTCCACCCTGAGCCAGGTCCAGCAGGAGGTCACCTGCTGTGGGGACAGCTGTGGTCAGCTGACAGGAAGAGCACCTGGGTTTGGGCACTGACCGAAGTCCACACCAGCCCAGGGATGCAGGGGCGGCCCAGCGAGCCTCCGCGCCAGCTGCTACCCTTCTCCCTGGGCAGTGGCACATCAGGTTCATCTCAGCATCCCCAGGTGTTACGAGGCGGGCAGAGTGTAGCCGGCTCTGGCCTGGGAAGGGGCCAACACAGGGCCCCTTGGTGAGCCCAGAGCAGGCACTGAAGCTAGAACTTACGGCCAAGAAAGGCCCCTGGCCCCTCACTTCCTGGTCTGGGTCCTGAGCTCCAGTTGTGGGGCCAGAGCAGGCACCCGTGAGAGGCTGGTGGCACGGGAGGGCTGTGCGCTCTGCCGATACCTGCCCCACTGCTGCGCTGCCTGACGGGCCCCAGTCTCTCTTCTTGCCCCCAGGTGATAGCTGTGGTCATGGACATGTTCACCGATGTGGACATCTTCAAGGACCTGCTGGACGCCAGCTTCAAGAGGAAAGTGGCCGTGTACATCATCGTGGATGAGAGCAACGTCAAGTACTTCCTGCACATGTGTGAGCGCGCCCGCATGCACCTGGGGCACCTCAAGGTGAGCAGCCCGGAGGGCTGGGGTCGTTCAGTCTGTCAGCAAACACTCGAGCACCTGCCTGCTCTGGACGGAGTCCTGTGCCAGGCACTCAGAGTCCAGTAATCCTAGAGCCTCCTGCCAGGCAGTCATATAACCTCTGCTTGAACCCCCTGAGGACAGGATACTCACTACCTCCAACGTGGCAGAGATAAGATCAACGTCAATTAGGTGCTTGCCGACCAGATGCTGGAACTCATGCCAAGTGCTGCCTCACATGTGATTTCAGAGCAGCCCATGCCACACTGGTTATCTGTGCACTTGCATACCTCTGGTGATAGTGTGCTCACTCCCTCCTCAGCTAGCTCGAGGCCTATCTGGAGAGCTTCAACTCCCAGGAAGTCCTTTCTTGGGTTAAGCTAAAAGCTGTCTCCTTAGAATGTCCATGTACTGGTTTTAGGATCTGGCTCAGACAGAGGCCAGGGAAGGCTTCCTTGATGGTTGCACAGTTGAAATGGCTTTGAGGCTCAAGAGCAGAGGAGAAAGAACCTTTGGGGTGAGGGGAAACCACGGAACAGAGGTGGATCAGAGAAGGCTGTGGATGGGGTCAGTGTGGGCTGTGGTTTTCAGCACTGCTTTTCTGTGTGTCCTTGGGCATGTCACCTCCCCCTCTGGGCTACAGGATCTCATGGGTCCAATGCTCTTCTTCCCAGACACCCTGGGCATTTGGTGTCTGGAGCCCTCCTTCTGCCAGCCATCACTTGGCACCTGCTGTGTGCAGAGCGTTTCCCTGAGAGCAGATCGTGTGCATGATGACTGTGAATATTTCCATAGCATTGGGGGCCACGAGGCCCCGTTGCAGGCACTTTGCATTGGTTAATTTAATCCTCACAACAGTCTAGTGGGATAGGGAATTGTGGTCCCAGGAGAAGGGGCACTGCCAGTCTGGTTAACAAGGGGCTGGGCTCCAAGCCTATAATTTGTCAGCATTTGTCAAGCGCCCCCACCCCCACCCCAACGCCTCCATCTGAGTCCTTTCAAGTGGTTGTGAGCACTCGGTGCTGAGTCTCTACCTCTGGGGACATTTTTAATGTGGTCTCCCCGGTGGGTTGGCCCCAAGCCCCACGCCCACCTCGTCTCCCGCCGCGTCATTAGCGCTGGGAATCTACTCCAGTGGCAGACAGCTCATGCCCGAGAGAGCCACAGTGTGGAAAGGCCGCTTTGGAAATCTGACGCAGAAACCCTGGCCCTGCCCCCGTGCCCAGAAAGAGACCCCAGTGGGACACCCCCCAGCACCGTGCCCCTGCCCAGGCCCAGCGAGTGCTTTGCAGTTGCCTCCAGTGTGCAGATGCAGGCAGGGAGCAAGCCTGTTGGTTTGGAGCAGGGAGCCTAAGCTGGGGCCAGCCACTCCAAAGACCTTACCTTCCACCCAGCGCCCCGAGGCCCCTTCTCAGCAGAGAAGCCCTAGCCGATTCTCTACTTGTGGAGTTCTGAGTTTCCAGGAAGCCGCAGGGAAGGGGCAGGTTGAGGGCCTGGAGTGCCTGGGCCTGAAGGGGCCTTGAGGTCATTCAGATGAGGCTCCCACAAGACAGATGGGGAAACTGAGGTCCAAGGGAGGCCATGCCTTGCCCAAAACCATTCCCATCAATTTAGGGGTGGCGCCTAAAAGCCAGTAGTGAGAAATCAGCTCCAACAAGGAGGCCGCAGATCCCTGGTGCTCGGGCAGCAAATGATAACAAACAGTAACCTCGAATAATAACAGCGCGGAGCATCAAAGGATGGACCAGATCCCTTATGTCAATTCCTCTTCTCCTTTTCATTGGCTCAGCCAATCTTCTAGGATTCCCATCCCACTCATTCACACCAGCTACTCAGCTCTCACTAAACCTAGGAATGGCCATCCCACCACGGGCCGGGGAAGTCATCACTGATTTCTGTTATAAAACCAAAAGCAAAACCACCCTGTCAGCACAGGCTGCCCTGGCGCTACCCACACGGCTCACTGGCCATTGACCTGCCGTGGGACCCGGGTGTGCGGCTCCACCTCTCAGGGCCTCCGGTGCCCCATGGCCATAGTGATGCCTTCCGGGGTTGTGTGAGAGTGAAACTGAAGGCGACGGTGGTTGCAAGGTGCTCTGTGTGCTAAGAAAGTTATACAGCTGCTGGCAAGAACCACACATTCTAAACCCCCACGCCCTGGGCTGGGTCAGGGGCTTGGGTGTGAGGCCTGCCTCCGTCCCACCGCCAGCCCTTCCACTGGCTGTGACCACCCAGGCAGGGGAAGGCAGCTGGCACTGTGGGTCCCTGGCTCAGCCTGCCCTGCTCAGCCACCTCTCTCCCCCAGTGAAGGAAGGTGGCAGAGTCTGGAGGGTAACGTATCCAGGAACTAGACACCTCCATGGAAAAGTGTGACCTGGCTTCCTCCTTCTCCACCTCTGAGCTTGCCCTTCCACAGCCCTGGGCAGGTGGCCAGAGGCCCTGAGAACCCAGCCCCAGCCAAGTGTTACCCTGTTGAGGGCCTGCCTTCCCCACCTACCTCCCTCCCCCTCGGGCTAGCTGGGCCCAGACCTGTTCCGGGCCCATTTCCTCTGCCGATAATCCCTGGGCCTGCCCTCAGCCGCTGCCACCCCCTGTCCAGCTCTGCACCGACCTGCCCAGCTCCTGCGGGCCCAGGGTACAAGCTTTCTGCGGGGGGGTCATCCTATGACCTTGGGGTGTCAGGTGCCCATTTGAGGGTGACACCAGGAGCCAGTCCTGAGCCCCAGCTGTGCCACCTGCATGGTCGCCTTGGGCAGAGTCCCTGAATCTTTCTAGGCCTCCATTGTCTTGTCCGCAAAACGGGGGATGTGGTCATTGATTTGTCGGGGCTGCTGCGAAGCATGAAGGAGGCCGTGTGTGGGGTGGGCTTTTGGTCACGAGCTCCCTTCCCATCCTGTCTTTGTCTGGGGACAGGCACAGCCCCCCGTGAGACACAGCTCTGTTCTGAGTGCTGAGCAGCTTTCTTTCCCCTCCGCACCAGAGCCTGGCGGCAGTTCACCGTCACTCGGCTCCTTCCTCCTGAGGTGGAGCCCACACCAGCACACCCTCCAAACGTGGCCTGTTGCTTGGGCCGAGCCCATTCCTGGTCACCAGGTGAAGCAGGAGCAGCATACACCAGTGTCTCCCCAAGTATGGGGCTCCCAGCCATTCCTGAGCACCCCAGCCGGTCGGCCTGGCCGGCCCCTGATGGCCCTCCATGTGGGAGTATGGGAATGATCACCCCAAATGACAGATGGGGAGCAGGCCTTGGGAAGAGGGTCAGACCTTTCACCCCACCCCCTAGGGTCACAGGGCCAGGCCGCATGACTTGGCTGCGTTTGGGCCACCAGGAGGCAGGCCGGGCCTGAGGCTCCCAGCTTAGGACAGGCGAGAGCCATGAGATGCCTGGGTCATCTGAAAAGCTAGTTGACTTTGTGCAGCCCAGCTGGAGAAACCAGCAGCCCCTGGGCAAAGGCCAGACCCATTCCCCGTTTCTGATGAACGAAAGCATCAGCTGGGACGGCCATGGGAGGCATGCGGTGAGGGCTCGAGGATCGCTGCCACTCAGGCCTCACGCGGGCCAACCCCATCCAGCCCTTCTGCTGCCCAGGGGAATCCCTGGGTCTTACTGTCTCTGCCTGGGCCTGGGTCTGTGATGGACTCAGGGTATAAGGCAGGGATCCTCAAACAGGTGACATTCACTCTGCTGAGGGACATCCGGCATTTGTAAATGTCACACCTTGGGGTACTACCTGCATCGAGTGACCGAGGATATTGTTAAACATCCTACATCGCTGGGGACAGGTCCCACACAAAAGGGGACCTGAGCCCTGGCCTAGGGGAGCGAGGACCCCTCAGACGAGGGCCTTGGAGCTCGGCTGGCCCTGCCCCTACACACCGTCACGTGCTTCAGGTTCACAAAGGGCCTGCCACCCCAACTTCACAGCAGCCTGGAGAAGGCCAGGGTGAGTGTGGGCCACCTCTCCCTGCCCTCCCCCCCTCCACAGACAGCGAGGCAGGCCCTGTAGAGGAGAGTGGAGACTGCTGAAGGCCAGCACCGGGGGCAGAGAGTGGAGGCAGCCAGGCTCCAGCCGCCATGTCCGGCTCTGTTCCCTGCGTTCCTCACACTAGGCCTGGCCTGGCCTCACCGTTCCCAGCTCAGACCTGGTCAGGATGCGTCTCTGGGCCTCCCCCACTCCTCTACCGGCCCAGGAGATGCCGGCTGGGCCCTGAGGAAGTGGGTAATGTAGGAGCCCTGTTCTCAGTCCCGGCCCAGCCCAGGCCTTCTGGGAGATGGTGGGCAAGTCACTCCCCCCACCCCGAGCCCACCACCCACCCACCCAGCTCGGCTGACAGTCCTGGCTCCCTGGGGAACCCATGCCACCCTGGATGTTTTGTGGTCCTCTGTGTTGGCTCCCCCACAGCCCACTGGGCCACTTCGAGTTCATGGGGCACCTGCTGGGAGCTGGGCACCTTTCCTGGGGAAGCCCCCACCTACACTGGGGCTCTGTTGAGCCCTCACAGGGGCCCTGCAGCACAGGCTGAGTGAGCCCTTTCACAGATGAGAAGACTGAGGCACAGGGAGAAAGGCCTTGGGTGGTGTCCATTTGGTGCTAGGACTGGAGCTCAAGAGTGCCTGGACCCACTCTGCTCCAGGGGCACCTGTCAGCCCCCTCTGCCCCCCCTCCAGTCAGGCCTGGGCACCAGCGGGCTTGGTACAGTTGGCTCACGTGTCCTTTGAGCACATGTGGCCTGGAGGCCTGCTGGGCTTGGGTGTTGTAGTTTGCCCCAGCCCTGGAGCCCCCCTTTGCCCATACACACTTGGGGCAGAAGCCAGCCTCTGGCACCCCCTGAGAGCGGGTGAAGCACCGTCCAGCTGTCCTCCCCTGCCCTAACTCGCCCAGGGCACCCCTCTTGGGCCTGCACCGGTGTCCCCTCCACCCACCTGCCGTCCTCTGCTGGGGGTGTCCCGGGAGCTCAGAGACAATGCGGCTTTGTGGGTCCTCCACCTGTGTGCGTTCAAGCCCAGAGTCCTGAGCATTCCCCTCATCGGGGCCAGGCCCCGTGGGGTGGGGCCCACCCAGGCACAAGCTGGGGAGCAGGCCACGAGATAGGGGGTGGGGGCCCTGCTGCAGGCCCCCACCTGCTGCTGAGCCCCAGGTAGAATGGGCCGAAGAGTTGAAGGCCTGCTCTGCTGTGTGCTAAGGGGCACTGAGGCCCAGCAAGGCCCGGGGCTTGCTTGGAGTCACACAGCGGCCTGGCCGGGGCCTGCGGCTCACACGGAGGCTGAGTCACTCTGAGATGGAAGTGGTGACTTTTGGAGCCCTCATCAAGACAAGGTTTGGGGTGGGTGGGGACAGACACTGTCCAGAGGGGTGCTGATAGTGGCGGCTGATTTTCCAGGCTAAGGAGGGGCCGGGCCAGGAGGCAGTGGAGCTGGGCTTGGTTGGGCTCAGTTACAGGGAAGGCCTCGTACCACCTCCAGGATCTTTGTCCGACTTAACCGCGAGCGTGCTCCGTGTTGGGTACAAAGTCACGAGCACTAATTGTCCTGGGCCATGGCCAGCTTCCTGCTGAGCTGGCTGTGTGCAGACCTGCAGCCTGTGGGGCGGGGGCCAGTCAGGGCGGCCCTGGGAGCAGAGGCTTATCTGGCTTCACTGGGCCCCATGACAAGGCGATTGTTTATCCCACAGTGGGCATCAGACAGGGACTCACCCAGGGCCTACACCCGCCTGCCTCTGTGGTGGCTGGCTTGGGGCCACCCCAGCCACAGGGGTCTGGGACCTGGAAAGGACAGGCAGGAAGGAGGCTGGAGGGCATGGCAGGTGGTTCTGTGCTCTCAGGCCCCCCTCCTCTCCCATAGCATTCACTTCACACACCCACCCCTGGTGCCAGAACTGTTCCTGAGATGCACACCCAACCCCAGCGCTTTTGCTCTAAATCCTCCTATGGGTCCCTACTGGCCCCAGGGCCAAGCCCAGGCCCTTCAGCAGATACAGGGTCTTTCACCAGGAGCTGGCCCTGCCCGCTCTGCAGCTCTGTCGCTCACCCCTCCTCCTCCAGGTGCTCTTAGACAAAGGCCTCTCATGCCTGGCCTTTGAGTCCCTTGCCTGGAATGCTTCCCCCACCTCCCACTGTGACCCATGTCATCCTTTTGAGGGAGCCTCCCGGCCAGCCCGTCCCACGTCGGGGTTACTCCTCTGCGGTCCGGGGCACTCAGTTTGTTTTCGTTTGCTTCCCTGCCTGCCTTTCACCTCCAACGTGGGATCCTCGTCCCAGGCATCTCTGTGTCTGCAGTTGGGGGCCTCAGCAGGGGTTGTTGACTGTGTGAATGAGTGGGGTGAATAAGCTGGGGCCAGTGAGTGGGTGAGGGGACAGACCAGTAAGTCACAGCTCAGTCTAAGAACGTGTCATAACCGAGAGCCTGAAGGCGGCACAGAACCCCTCGGGAGGGAGGGAGACTCCCATCACAGGAGGCATGCAGGCAGACCAGTCAGGAATCCCTGAAGTTTGTGTTAAAACTGAGATTCCTCGCCTCACCGCAGGCCTTCTGAGTCAGACCCTCAGGGCACCCAGGAGCCTGCATTTCTTACACACGGCCCTGGACACAGGCCAGATGAGCCCCAGGTCCTCTTTACATCTGAGGTTCTACTTTGGGATGCCCTCGGCCATCCCTGATACCTGGGTCTCAGCCAGGCTCGCCCTGCCCTTCCTGGGTTCTGCTGTGCCCAACACCAGCCTTTGCCCTCAGCTCCCTCCCTCACCACAGGCCCTGCTACCGGCGGAGGGGAGGCAGTGCCTGGAGCTTGTGTAACACAGGCCCTCGGCAGCTCCAGAGACTCCACACTGGGACAGAGGGGCCTATGTGGCCAGGTCCAGGAAAAGGCTGGTGACAACCCGGCCTTGGAGCTGAGGCAGTAAAGGGGTCCGCTGTGCTCCCCACGCCCAGGAGCCCTCTTCTCCCTAAGTCTTAGCTCCCTGTGGCACGGGCTCTGAGGGCCTTCCTAGCCCAGACAGTGTAAGCCAGCACGGAATTGAATCTGACCATTTCCAGGGCCTGCCTGGGTGCGGGGTGGTGTCCTGGCCGTGGAGAAGGAGAAAGGTTTGCTGTGAGTCCTGCCCTCGGAGCAGAGCCCAGCAGAGACAGGGGCGCTGAGAAGCACAGGGGAGAGGCCGGGCCGGGCCTCTCACCCTGGAGGGCCACAGACTATCAGAGTATGAGGCCCAGATTGCTCAGGGGGGGGGGCCCCCTTCCTGCCCTAGCCATCCTCGAGACACATCTAAAATGTGTGCACGTCACCCTCCTGCTCAGGACCCCAGCACAGCATCCCCCACCCACGGCAGCATCACGGCGCACTTCCCAAGCTGGCCGGCTGTGCAAGTCTCTCCTGCCTGGCGCTGCTCTTCAGACACCTCTGGGGCCACAGCCCAGACCATCTTATCCCACCTGCTTTGTCACCGGGGTCTGCCCCCTCCGCAGCTTCGTGGCTCACCGAGTCCCTCCTTACCCCGGGCCCTGCAGTCCCAGACACACCAGCCCCTTACTCCAGGCCTCACCGCCTCTTCCTTCCCCCTCCTCACTACCCGGAAGCCCCCCTCTGAGCCCCGGGCAGCCGCGGTCCTCCCCTCACCCTGGGTGGTCGGTGCTGTGGTCATGTAATTCTGTCTCTTTGTTCCCAACACAGAATCTCAGAGTGCGGAGCAGCGGGGAACCGAGTTCTTCACTCGGTCAGCAACCAAGTTCAAGGGTGCCCTGGCCCAGAAGTTCATGTTTGTGGATGGAGACCGGGCTGTGTGCGGCTCCTACAGGTGACTCTCAGCTTTCAGGGAAGATTCGGGAGAGGTACCTCTGGTTCCCAGCTGGCTTCTGTCCTTCATCCTGACTTATGACACCCTGGTTATTCCGGTTCATTGGTTCCAAGGCTGCTGAAGTATGTGCAGGCCTGGGGCACCCCTGCCTGCCCATCTGTCTCCCAGAGGCCGGCAGAGAAGGGCTTTGTCTGAGGACGCTGTTGTTCCAGCTTGGAGATGTCGCCAGCCTGGAGGTGGGGTGTGGCCAGGCAGGCCGTGCCTCCACAAGCCTAGGGGGCTTGCTCTGAGAGCGGTCCTCAGGCATGAGGCCAGCTCTATGGGGACCAGTACATGGGGCATGGAGAGGGGACTGCCCACGGTCACATGGGGGTTGGTGGCAGCCTAGACACCTGGCGGCAGCAGCCACCACATGCGGCAGCATGCACGGTGTCCAGGGCCTTCCCGAGCTGCTTAGCAAATCCTGCACCAGCCAGAGAGGAACACAGCGCCATGCCATATGCAGAGGCAGGAATGGGCTCTATGTGACCGAACTGCTTGACATCCCAGCCTCAGTCTGACCCCACAGCATGTCCCTGCCCTCTGCCTCCATTCACTTCTTGATCCCAGGGCCCTGTGGCCACAGTCTGAGGCTCAGTAGCTGCAGTGCACCGGGCTGAGGGAGGAAGCGGGGCCCTGTGCCTGACCAGCGCCCCTACCTCTTTGCAGCTTCACGTGGTCGGCCGCGCGGACCGACCGGAATGTGATCTCCGTGCTGTCTGGCCAGGTGGTGGAGATGTTTGACCGGCAGTTCCAGGAGCTATACCTCATGTCACACAGTGTCAGCCTCAAGGGCATCCCCATGGAGAAGGAGCCGGAGCCGGAGCCTATTGTGCTGCCCTCCGTGGTCCCCCTGGTGCCCTCAGGCACTGTGGCCAAGAAGCTCGTCAACCCCAAGTACGCACTGGTCAAGGCCAAGAGCGTCGACGAGATTGCCAAGATCTCCTCTGACAAGCCGGAGGCCAAGAAGCCCCTGGGGCTGCAGGGCGCGGCATTGGCCGAGCACCCAGGGGATCTCCCCCGAGCTGCCGCCACCTGTCCACCCGGGGCTGCTCCACCTGGAGAAGGCCAACATGTTTGAGTACCTGCCCACGTGGGTGGAGCCGGACCCGGAGCCTGGCAGCGACATCCTGGGCTACATCAATATCATTGACCCCAACATCTGGAATCCCCAGCCTAGCCAGATGAACCGCATCAAGATCCGTGACACCTCCCAGGCCAGCGCCCAGCACCAGCTGTGGAAGCAGAGCCAGGAGAGCAGGCCCCATCCAGAGCCTCACCCTCCCCAAGAGCCTGGTGCCCCTCAGGACGGTATCCCAGCTGAGAACGGCCTCCCCCAAGGGGACCCTGAGCCATTGCCCCCTGTACCCAAGCCCCGGACAGTCCCTGTGGCAGACGTACTAGCCCAGGACAGCAGTGGTATTGGCTGGGCCCTGGAGACCCCCAGAGAGGAGGCTCCCCAGAATGGGACAGACCAAGGGCTACCCGGGACAGCAGGCCCAGGCCACACCCCGCTCCAGCAGCAGCTATCTGTGACCCAGGATGACCCCGACGGCCTCGGGGTAGGGCTCCCCAATGGGCTGGATGGGGCGGAAGAGGAAGATGATGATGACTACGTGACCCTCAGTGACCAGGACAGCCGGTCAGGCAGCTCCGGCCGTGGCCCTGGGCCCCGGAGGCTCTCCGTGGCCTCTTCCTCCATGTCAGAGGAGTACTTCGAGGTGAGAGAGCACTCAGCCCCTCTTCGGAGGCGCCACTCAGAGCAGGTGGCCAATGGGCCAATCCTGCCACCACGCCGGCAGCTGAGTGCCCCCCACATAACCCGAGGGACCTTTGCTGGACCCCTGGGTGGCTCCCCCGTGGGCCCAGAGTCGGGGGAGAGAGAAGCTGACACATCGAGGAGAATGCAGGCCCAGCGCTCCACAGACAAGGAGGCACAGGTAGGTCCGGGTCCTGCATGCCACGGGTCACAGGTCCCTCCCTGCCAGCCACCCAAGAGCCCGAACTGCTGTCTTCTGGGCGCCGATGACTTCAATTCCCTTGTTACGGATGGGGAAACTGAATAACACGCAGGGTGGGGAACTGCCCAGGGCCATATGGAAGGCCATGATTAACACTGGGGACTCTCGGTCCCAGAGACCTGAAAAGGCAACCTAAGGAAATGCACGTTTCCCCACCCCGAGGCCTCAAATGCCTGTAGTTAGAGGATCTTGATGGCACCTGCCAGGTGGGTGGCACAGTCCCTAGTTTGCAGATGAGGAAACGGCGGGGCACAGGGACGTTCATTTATAGCCTGAGGTCACACAGCAGTAAGTGATACCTGTCCCGACCTTGTGCCAGGCCACATCCATGCCAATCCCTTTGATTGTGGCCCTGAGGCCCACTCTCCCCCACTGCCCAGGTTGGGGAGCAGTTCACATCTATCCTTCGCCTCTCCTCCTAGTGACCTTTGCAGGACAAGGACCCAGAAGCCTGGGTGCCCTGCAGCCTGGCTCAGTGCCCAGAGCCCACCCTACCTGGGAACAGCGCACGGCTCATCATTCCCGGCATGATCATCAGGCCCATGGGGAGCATCTTGAGGTAGCTGGCCAGGATGGAGCCCGCCTTGGCATGGTTCAGGTCCCGGGCTGACAGTGACCGCTGCACGATGACCTGGGGGCGGAGTGTGAGACGGAGTGAGTCCGAGCCCGAGGGACGCTTGTGTCAGGATTGGTCCTTGGTGGGCCTCGGGGAGTGGGCATGAGGCACAATGGTGTCCCATTAGCCCCCGACCAGCCCAAGACAGCCACACTCAAACCCCGATACTGTCAGCACCCACCAGGAGAGCTCGCTCTGGCAGGCCAAGCAGCAGGAGCCAAGGTACACTCACTCCCAGGGACTCGGTCCCCGCACCTGTCAATAGGGGAGGTGTGATCGTGCCCAGCCCACCACCCCTGGCAATTGTCAGGGCTAAAGGAGACCCTCGGTGGGGTGGTCTCAGGGACACCACAACCCTACCCTCATCTCCTGGACCCTCATGACAGCAGCTGGCACATTCATGACGCCAGGAGCAGATGTTGGTGCCAACTGTGTGTGCATGGCTGGCAGAGTTCAGGAGCTTTAAGACCTGGGTTGGGAAAGCTTGCCGTTCAGTAGCAGAGGGAGGCTAGAAGCTACCTGAGGGCACCAGCCCTTCCGGGAGCCTTCAGCACATCCTAACCAGGGCTTTCCAGATTTGTAGGATGGGAGGGGGGAGCCGTAATTTGGACCCATAGTGTCTGAGATCCTCTCAGCTCTGATATTAAGATTCTACTTCAAAAGAGTTACTTTCCAAGCAGCTTTATTGAGATACTCACAAACCATAGAATTCACCCACCCGAAGTGTACACTCCCATGGTTTTTAGTGTGTCCACAAAGTTGTACGACCTACGACTCTGAAACACAAGTAGTTTTCCCTTGCAGTTCCACAGTTTAAGTCACCACCTGCAACTCAGAAGCAGGAAGCCTCCATGATTTTAACTTATTTTCCAAGCATGCTGGTTTACCGGAGAGCTCCCAGCATTTACCCCTAAGCTGTGGATGTTGAGGAAACATTGATTACAGAGGCTGGGAGGGCCTGCGGGCTGTGGCCTCCGGGGGCAGGGCAAGCTGCTGTCCTTCCTGCTTCTCTGCCAGCTTGTGGTGACGTGGGACAAGTCCTTGCCTCAGTTAGGGCCTCAGTTGCCCCATCTGGACAATGACCAATGAGAGAGTTAGGGGCCGGGCACAGTGGTTCATGCCTGTAATTCCGCCAAGGCAGGCGGATCACAAGGTCAGGAGTTCGAGACCAGCCTGGCCAACATGATGAAACTCCGTCTCTACTAATGACACAAAAAATTAGCCGGGCATGGTGGCAGATGCCTGCAATCCCAGCTACTCGGGAGGCGGAGGCAGGAGAATCGCTTGAACCCGGAAGGCAGAGGTTGCAGTGAGCTGAGATCGCACCACTGCACTCCAGCCTGAGTGGCAGAGCGAGACTCCGTCTCAAAAAAAAAAAAAAAAAAAAAAGAGAGAGAGAGTTAGATGGTGGTTCTATCTAGGTGCTTGGGAGAGAAGCATTTCTCTAAGACCCTGCATGTCTTTCTGCCTTTGGTGGGACATTTGCCTCCATATTTCAACTTGTGCTCATGGCAGCTGGGCCTGGGGCAGGTGCTGTCACCCCAGGTGGAGAAGCTGAGGCTGAGTTTCCATGAGCTATGAGGCCTGCCAGTCCTGAATAGGTCAGAGGCTCTCCCCACCACTGAGTGTCAGACGGCAGGGCTGCGTCCTCCCCTCAGATGTCAGCGGGCCACGGCTCACCCCCCACCTCACAGCGCTGGTGTCCATCCCCAGCCAGGCCCTCTTCCCTGAGGTCAGCACCCACTCCCCCGAGTGGCCATTTCACCTCAGGCCCCTCATCTGCAAAATGAGGAGTGTTGAAAGGACTTAAGTGGGGCTGCTCGTGTAGCCGGCCACACCTTGCCTGGCTCCTCCGGCGCCTCCGGTGCGTGTGAGGTCCCTTTGTCAGTGAGTGAGTTCTGGGGTGTGGCCATCGGAGTCAGCACGCTGCCCACAAAAGCTGTGGTTGCTGTTATGACTGAGGCGGCTGCTGCTGACTAAGGGAAGACATCCGGCCTGGAGCCGCAGCATCAGCAGGTGACCGAGCTGGCAGGACCCCGGGGGGCCTTCTGGTCTGTGCACCGCCCTGTTTCCCAGACAGGGACACCAAGGCCCAGGGAAGGGCAGGAACAGAGCCCAGACAGGAGCCCAGGCCAGGGGTCTGCCCACTGGACCCTCTGCCTCTTTGTCACTGGTTTTGTTTCTGGTTAGAAAAATGCCACCTACTTGTGGATGGACGGATGAGCCAGAAGACAGTGAATGGCTCACGCCTGGAATCCCAGCATTTTGGGAAGGCAGGCAGATTACTTGAGGTCAGGAGTTTGAGACCAGCCTGGCCAATATGGTGAAGCTCTGTCTCTACTAAAAATACAAAAATTAGCCGGATGTGGTGGCATGTGCCTGTAGTCCTAGCTACCTGGGAGGCTGAGACAGGAGAATCACTTGAACCTAGGAGGCAGAGGTTGTAGTGAGCCGAGATTATGCCACTGCACTCCAGCCTGGGTGACAGAGTGAAACTTCATCTCAAAAAAAAAAAAAAAAGAAAAAAACACCCCTATGGTCTCAGCACACAGAACTGCTGCCTCCCTTCTGACTAGACTGCGGGGGTCCTGGAGGGCTACCCTGGCCACAGAACAGAGTGGAGTCAGACCTCTAGGTGTCCCCAGAAGCCCCAGTGTTAGTGAGTGCCACACAGAGACCAGGAACCTCAAGCAGAACTAGGGCCTGTGCTTCTGGACCGAGGCTGGGCGTCTGCCAGGCAGACCCAGCCCGAGGGGAGGACGATGGGAGGCAGGGCAAAGGCCAGGCTGCGGCTCCAATGGTGGTCGGTGCCCTGGACCACCTGGGGTCAGCGGCAGCCCTCCTCCACCTCCCTGTGTGATCCTTTCTGGGCCTCAGTCTCCTCATCTGTGCAGTGGGGTCCGCCCAACCCTGACCCCAAGGTCAGGACATGTGCAGATTCGTTTGGCCTTGATGGGAAAATCTCCTAACTGATGTTCCACCCAGAGATGCCTGTGCCAGGCCAGGCCCATGCTGCGTTGGGAGGAGGTGGGAGGCGGCCGGGGTAAAGGGGCTCAGCCTGGTAGGGTGCCACATGCCTTGTATGCCTTCCATGGCTGACCTTTCACCAGCCCCTGGCCCACTGGGGCTGGCCTTCAACCCTCCCCAGGAGAGCTAGGCAGATGCCTGCTGTGAGCCCAAAGGCTCCCTAGGAAGCCTTCACATGGGGCGTGGCTGATGTGGGCAGCTTGTGAGCCTGCTTGAGGACCACGTGTTATAGATGGGGAAACTGAGGCCCAGACTCCCAGAGCTTCTGATGCTCCCAGCTGGGGCCAGTTCTTTTGTTGGAACCCAGGGAGGGTCTCTGGCCAGCCCGTGCTGCTTGGGAGAGGAAGAGCTGAGTCGAGAGCCAGGGGAAGGTCAGGCACTCCACTCTGGGCCCAGATCCAGCTCTGTCTCTGGCCTCACTGCTCTGGCCTATGAATGGGGCTGGCTGGGGAGGCCACGTGGGGAAAGGCTTGTGTAAGCACTGTCATCATTCATTCCACAGAGGCTGGCTGTGGCCGCCTTGTTCTATGGTGGACTCCTGGGGCTGGGTCCAGAGGCGTGGACAGTCGTGGGGCCTGTGCCCACCTTTTCACAGGCCTTTTCCCCACCCACATGCTCCCTGGAGCTGCCCATGGCCTTTGGGACAAGCAAAGCAAGGACATCATCTGCTTCTGCCCAGAGACGGGAAGCAGCTCATCTGAGGTCACCTGGAGGGCTGGTGACAGGCTCTTGGAGGCAGGGCCAGCGTCACCCTCCTGCACTCAACAGAAATCCCTACACTGCCTCCAACAACTCCATTCAGCCCATTTCCAACCACATCCAGGCCTGTGTAGGGATAAGGAGGCCGGGCGCGTGGGCTGCGAGGAAACTGCCTTGCTACACCCACAAAGGGCAGGATTATTCCCATATTACAAACGGGGGAACTGAGGCATAGAGTGATTAAACCAACTGGTTGGCTGGGTGTGGTGGCTCAAGCCTGTAATCCCACACTTTAGGAGGCTGAGGCGGGTGGATCACGAGGGGCGGGTGGTACAAGGTCAGGAGCTCAAGACCAGCCTGGCCAACATGGTAAAACCCCATCTCTATTAAAATACAAAAAATTAGCCAGGCATGGTGGCATGCGCCTGTAGTCCCAGCTACTCGGGAGGCTGAGGCAAGGGAATCACTTGAACCTGGGAGGCGGAGGTTGCAGTGAGCCCAGATGGTGCCATTGCACTCCAGCCTGGCAACAAACAAACAAGCAAACAGAAACACCAACTGGTCCAGGCCCACTCGCTGATGAATGGCAGAGCCAGGAGGTGAACCCGGGTCTGCCGGCTCCCGTGTGCCTGGGCAGGGTCTTGTGCTGGGGCAGGGTTGGCCCCTCTTGCTCGGCCTCACTCTCCGCTCTCTCTCTCCTAGGGCCAGCAGTTCCACCATCACAGGGTCTCTGCCTCAGGGACTAGGGATAAAGATGGCCTCCCAGGACCCCCTAGGTACCACTCTGCTGCTGATGGCGTCCAGAGGTCTACCAGAAACGCGGGCCCAGCTGTGGCTGGCCCCCACCACTGGCAGACCAAGGGAGGCCAGGGACCCCGCCTGCTGCCAGAGTCTGGCAGCCCAAGACTGGCCCGAACGCTCGCCCGCTGACTGATGGCAGGGCCACTGAGGAGCATCCGAGTCCCTTCGGAATCCCGTACTCCAAACTGTCTCAGTCGAAGCACCTCAAGGCCAGGACGGGTGGTAGCCAGTGGGCCTCATCCGATTCTAAACGGAGGGCTCAAGCCCCCCGGGACCGCAAGGACCCCTAGCAGCCTGTCCCAGCCTGGAGCCACACCTTCTGAGGGCCCAGCCCAGACTCATGGTGCAGAGGGCAGACGGGCTGCCTGGGCCTGCCAGAGACCGTTGGGACAGCAGGAAGGTGGGATGGGCAGGCGATGTTGGCACTCACCTGGTCGGTGCACCAGTACCAGGTGGCCATGATGGTCAGGCCGAAGGTCATCCCGGTCCACGGCAGGTCCCCTGTGTGGGGGTCTCGAAACATGTGCATGGCGTCTGCACGCGGCAGGTGGCAGGTGGTGTTGGCAATGGTCCTGGAGGGAATGGCCCGGGCGTAGGCTGCCTCCAGCTCCCCATAACCGCCGATCTGGTCAAAAGCTGGAGGGGTCGGGATGGGATAGGGACGGTTTGGTGTTTGGGCTCCCGTGTGCCTGGGCGCTGACTCCCTGGGCTCCCTTTGCCTTCATCTCACAAGAAACTTCCAGATGCATCAAGCTTAGTTTTCCCACCTCATTGTTTCCAGTTTGGAAAGGTGTGACGGTAGAGGGTTTTTTTTAAAAGGTGAATTTGAATGACTATTTTATTTGTATTTAAAATGATACTATTAAGTTAGTGTTTTGCACATGGGCACCCCAGGGTCCTCCTGGCCTGGCAGGAGTCCCTGCTGGCCTCTGGACACCCATCGGGCCTTGGGCAAGCTTCTCAGCCAGGTTTCCAATTGTTGATTCAAGGAAGCAAAAGTAGTTTTTCTTGGCATTCAAGGACCTTCCTGAGGCTTCTGAAGTGTTCATCCTGACCCGGGGCACCTGAAGGATATGATTTTAGCAGAGCTGAGAGTGGCTGGTGGTGACGTGGCCCCAGCCCCCTGAGGCACAGAGAAGGGAGACAGAGGTCCAGAGAGGGGTGGGGCCTCCACCAAGGCCACACAGCCCTTCTGGCGGGGTCAAGCCCAGAACACCTCACTGTCCTGTCTACCTCGGGGTCAGGGCCCTGGACGGCCAAGCTCTGGCCCGTCTGTGTTGGTGTCACTCACCTCCCTTCCAGACTGCGCCTGGCTGCTGGGATCCCTCTCAGGCGGTGGGTTCCAGGGACACCAGAGCCCCTGGTCTGAGAGGGAGAAGCTTGGATATGGGAAAAACCCCCTGCTCCCACCCCAGGCCCCACTCCCTGGCCTTTTCCAAGTGGGACATGGAAGAGGTGGCCTGCTGCTCGGACGCTGGTCCCCCTGGCATCATTGTCCCCCATGGAGCCCAGACCAGGTTCTGTATTCAGACTGAGAGTTCATGTGAGGCTCAGAGCAAATGACAAGTGCCATTCAAGGGTTAGAAACTGTTCAACCACAGGGTCCCAGTGTCTGAGTCTGGACAAGTCTTTGAAGATGTGTTCCCTCTCTGCGGGCTCCTCCTGGCGCTGCTTACATACTTCCAGGGACGGTGAGCTCAGTCTCTGGGCAGCCCTGTGAGCTTCCTGTCTGTTCCAGACTAGTGTCACCACTCTCTCCAAGCTCTCTCCTTTCCTCCCTGGCCTTTGTCCTGCAGGAGGTAGCATCAGCTCTTGGGATTTTGTCCATGCATTTGAACAACTGGAGGAGCCGCCCAGGCAGTTTTGTGGTCTCCGGGTTGTGTGCCTCACACCCGTCTACAGCCCCACCTCACCGGCAAGCACTGAGCCAGTGCGGGTGTGGCTGGCCCTGAGTTCCTGAGTCAGCTCCTTGCCAGGGCCAGAGCTGGTGACAGCGGGGCAGCGGGGTGGGTAGCTTCTACCAGCCAGGGCAGTCCCTAGGGGGGCAGCAGGGGGCTGACTGCCTAGTGGCTCAACCTCCTGAGCCTACCCACCCCCAGCGATGCCACCCAGAGCCCCAATAGCAGGAATCCTGCAGAGTGCCGGGCAGTGCCAGACTCCACAGGGCTGGCTGTGGGGGACAGCCCCGCCAGGGCCACAGACCCTGTCCTCACCTTTGACCGTCAGGATGGTAGCCCCCACCACCATGATGAGTGTCTGCAGGGCGTCCGTGTAGATGACAGCGGCCAGGCCCCCTGCAGGTGGAAGCAAGGTTGTTGGAGGGGCCCTGGGCCCAGGGAGGAGGGGCGCGAGGAGGGACTTCCAGGGCTCCTGCTGGGGCCACCCCCCGGGCTGCTCCCTCCGGCCTGTAGGGGGAAGTGGCCTTCTGTCCCCTTTACGGAAGTCCAGCTGCGGGTGCCATACCTGCGATGGTGTACAGGGCCGTGATGGCGAGCGTGAGGATGGTGGAGAGGTAGAAGTTCCAGCCCAGGCAGATGTGCACGAAGAGAGCCCCCGCGTACAGGTCCAGCTGCGGAGGGAGAGGGCCTTGTGTGTACAGCTGAGGTCACTGTTAGACCCAGGGCTCCAGCAAGCCACTCCCTGGGTGACTTCAGGCAGGGCCCTCTCTGGGCCTCAGTGGCCTGTGGATGAGGGGATGAGACCCCCACTCGCCTGCCTGCATCTCTGGGCCCTCGTGAGGCTGGAGGAAGAACTGGCCGTGGAGAAGCTGCAGGCTGCGTGCGGACGTCAGGGACGTTACTGTTACTAATAAAGTGCAAAGTGGCCAATGCCCTTCCCGAAAGCCGTGTTGTTATTGAATCTGGCCCCTTCCCCAGGGATTAAAAGGTGGAGCCCTGTCCCCTCAGTTCCCAGGGGGGACCTTGATGAGGAGTTTGTGAGGAGTCTGAAGACGAGTAGGTCTCAGGAAACGTGTGTGCTGGGGCGGCTGGGGAGCAGAGGGGCAGTAAGCCCCTAGGAGTGGCTCAGAGGCTGGGTCCCAGGCTGAAGCTGGTCTCCAGACTGACTGGACACCCACAGCCCCTGCCCTCCCAGAGCCTGGGGCTGCGCCTCCTAAAGGCAGGAGCGTTAGCCTGGAGGCCAGCCTCAGCCTGACATGGCCTTTACGACAAGAACCCCACCCTCTACCTGGCAGTGGGGGCCCAGAGAGAGGGAGGGCAGGAGCCCATCCTCCAGGACGTGGGCCAGTAACAGGCTCCAGTCCGCCCCACCCCTGAGTTCCTAAATCTACTGCTCTGCATTGGCTCAGGAGATGGGAGATGACCCACACACAGCCTCTGGGGACAAGAGCTTCCTGAGAAGGCTGGCGCCCTGTGCCTCCTCGATTGGGGGGCACATCTGCACGCAGCCCAGGAAGTGCAGGTCCTAGGCCCCTTCCAGTTCCCCAGAGCCTAGCCCAGTGAGCCCGGCTGCAGGGATCCCGGCCTCCCCCAGTGCCAGGGACACCGGCCAGGCTGGGATGGGATCTGACCGCAAAGCCTGTGCTTCCTGTACTCTCCCTCCGGGTGCCTCTCTCACCCTGTCTTAGAGAGGCCAGCCAGTTTGGAAACTGGAGAACCCTGGCCCCCTCGCTCTGGTCCTTGGCTTTGACTGTGTGTATATGTGTGTGTGTGTAGGAAGGGCAGGTAGTTCAGGGGAAGGTGGGGTGGGGGTGGGGCGGGATCTGCCTCCAGCCCAAGCAGAGAAGTGCAGAGGTGCTGAATATCAGAGCAGGACGCACTCTTCCAGCCCCTGCCCCATCGGACTAGAGGAGAAACAGGCCCCAGGAAGGGAAGGGACTTCCCTGAAGCTGGTCCCTGGTAGGTATCAGATTGGAGTTGTCAGGAGAGGGAAGGCCAAGAGGGGGCAGGAGGCTTCTAGAAGGCCCACAGCAGCAGCCCGGAAACCTCTGTCCCACAGTCACCGCTCCAGACTCCGGCTGGACCCCGGCTGCCTCTGGACAGAACTGGCCCTGTGTGCCTGGCCTCAGGCTCTACCCATGCCAGACACCTGGTCCTTCATCCCGTGCCCAGTACTTAGCTGCCTCCAGGCCTCTGTTCACCAGCTCACCAGATTCCCTCTGTCCTGGAACATCCCAGTCTCTGCCTCATCTTTCGAAATAGCCATGCCAGTCCCTCTGCTCCTTGGGTACATTGCTCGTGCGCCCCTCCCCCTCCTGCCTCCCTCCTGCCTGCCCTTCCTTCCCCGGCGGTGGGCCCCAAAGACTGAAGAGAAGTCCTGCAGGTGCAGGAATGGCACTGGCAGGGCTGTGGGGTGGGCCTTTAACTGCTGTCTCCCCCTGTAGACGGACTGACCTACGGCGTCAGTGAAGGTTTGCTGCTGGAGGCCCAGTAGGTGTGCGGCTGCCTGCAACTCCCGGGCAGCCCTGGGTGAGGAATTCAGCCATCACCTAGCCCTGTCCAACCCCTCCTGCAGCCCAAGCTCTCTTCTCTGTGGGCCCAGGCAAGCTTCAGCCTGACAGATGCCAAGAGCCACACGGCCCTGGCTCTGTGTCCCCGGTGTGCCGGGTCCCAGCCACATGGCTTTGAGCCACTTCACCCCCTGAACCTCAGTGGCCCTGATCTGTGACATGGGGAAGTGGGTGTGGAGCACACATAGCCAGCCACCCGGCCCCTCCGTCCCCTGCCCACGCCACGCAGCCCCTCTCCCCCGTCTCCCCCACTCTCCCCAGCACCGGATGCTCCCTGGGACCATCTGAGAGGGCCAGCTCTCCTCTCTGCCTCACTCCCCAGTGACGGCACAGTCTTTCTTTTTTTTTTTTTTTTTTTTTGAGACAGAGTTTTGCTCTGTCGTCCAGGCTGGAGTGCAGTGGCACAATCTCAGCTCACTGCATCCTCCATTCCCAGGTTCAAGCGATTCTCCTGCCTCAGCCTCCTAAGTAGCTGGGACTACAGGCGCCTGCCACCATGCCCAGCTAATTTTGCATTTTGGTAGAGATGGGGTTTTGTCATGTTGGCCAGGCTGGTCTTGAACTCCTGAGCTCAGGTGATCCGCCCGCCTCAGCCTCCCAAAGCACTGGGATTACAGATGTGAGCCACTGCACCTGGCCCAGTTTATTCCATCTCCTAGAAGGCACGGATGGGAGGCTGAGGCCCAGAGAGCAGAGGAACTTGCCCATGGAGGCAAAACTCTGGGAAGAAAATCAACAAGACTCCACCAGGGACGCCCCCGCCCCCCACAAAGGGCCTCTCCCGGGGCACAGGCTGAACCAGGGCCTCGGTCCAGGCCGCCACCCACAAGGCCAGAGCAACTGATCCACCCCCCAGCTCAGCAGCCTGATCCAGGCTATGGTCCAGAGGCGCCCACCGTCTCCTGTGATGTGGCCCCACACTCACCCTGCACACACTGTCCTTTCCACGTTGCTGCTACCTCCTCCCCAAGCAGGACCCCCACGATTCCTCCCTTCACTTTGTACCCAGACACCCTTCCAGCCCTTCACATCCCTGGTCATCCCCCAGGAAGCCCTGCTGACTTGCCACCTTTGACAGATGACAAATGTGCCTGTGTGCCCCATGCCACCCTGATGTCTTTCAGGTCTCCCCTAGTGCTCATGGCGCCCTACCAGGTGGGTGTGATAATCCACTCCACTCCACAGTGCGGGGCACCTGGGCATGGAGAAGTGAAACGACTTTGTCAAAGTCCCACTGTCCTAAGAAGTAGGCTCCAAGGACGCACGCTTCTTGCTGGCTGGCCTCATGGCAGGGGCCCTCCCAGACAGCGCACACTGTTGGCAGCAGGCCTCTCCCCCTCCTGGCACCGTCTAGCCACCACCAGGGTCTAGTCGCCGTCTAGCCACCACCGGGGTCTGGGAGCCCAGCACGCAGGGAGGGAGCAAGGCTGAGAGGATGCATGGGCCCTGTGGTGCAGAATGGGGCTGTGTGTGGGCTCCGCACAGCTTAGAACCCCAAGCTCCCCACGTGCATGAAGGAGCCTCACTCCCTCTCCCAGTCAATGGAAACTTCATTCCAGGGCGTGTCTGAGGCTGAAGGAGGTTGGGAACCGACCCTGGTGCTCCAGCTGCCCTGGCCTGGGCCTCTGCCCTGCCCCCACTGGGCCACCTTCCCACATGGAACTAGTATCTTCCATCCCCCCTACCTTTTTTTTGAGACAGAGTCTCACTCTGTCGCCCAGGCTGGAGTGCAATAGCGCAATCTCAGTTCACTGCAACCTCCACCTCCCGGGTTCAAGCGATTCTCCTGTCTCAGCCTCCTGAGTAGCTGGGATTACAGGCACCCGCCACCATGCCTGGCTAATTTTTGTATTTTTCGTAAAGACTGGGTTTCACCATATTGGCCAGGCTGGTCTTGAACCCCTGACCTTGTGATCTGCCCACCTTGACCTCCCAAAGTGCTGGGATTACAGGTATGAGCCACTGCCCCCGGTCGTATCCTCCATCCTTCGTGGGCCAGCAGAGAAGCTGGGCTGGGCCCTGCACTGACACTAGGCATTGACTGTGATTCCTCCCAAATCTTTTTGGTGTCCTCTGCCCCCGAGACTTGCCTATTTCCATGGAGGTCATCTCCATCCTCCGGGGGCTCCCTTTCTTTGCCACACTCCCTGCCTCTGACCCACTGGCCGCTGCTCTGGATTCCCTCTCCAAAACACACACCCACTCACCAAAACCTCTGCTGCCCCCACCCTGGGCCCAATCCCCTTGCAAACCCGTCGCTGGTCCCTCCTGCATTCAGCTTGTACAGAGGAAAATCTAGGATTCTGCATTTCTGGTTTTTGTTTGTTTGTTTTGAGACAGAGTTTCGCTCTTGTCGCCTAGGCTGGAGTGCAATGGCATGATCTCAGCTCACTGCAACCTCCATGTCCTGAGTTCAAGCAATTCTCCTGCCTCAACCTCCTAAGTAGCTGGGATTATAGGCTCGCTCCACCATGCCCGGCTAATTTTTTGTATTTTTAGTAGAGACGGGGTTTCACCATGTTGGCCAGGCTGGTCTTCAACTCCTGACCTCAGGTGATCCACCCACCTTGGCCTCCCAAAGTGCTGGGATTACAGGTGTGAGCTTCTGCATTTCTACCATTCCAGAAATAAGGTGCACGCCCGCCTGGCAGAGGCCCTGCATGGCCCCCACTGCCCCTCTACTCTCGGTCATTGCTGCCCCTTCCATATCCCCATGCCCCAGCCCCATCAGCTTCCAGCTCTGGACCTGCCAAGCTCTCGCCCTGAGGCTGCTGCGAGGCTGGCATTTCGCCCCGAGACCACTCTGTCTCCAGTGAGCCCGCTCCCCTGTTCCTGTCTCTCCATTCTCCTTCTCTGACCCCGCCCGTGTTTGCTGCTTTATCACACTTTTACCACTTCTTATGATTTCCTTGGTCTGTTTCCTTACCTCCTCTGTCTAGAAAGCATCTGTGGGTGTGGGGTGCTCACCCAGGGCCTGGCACAGAGTAGATGCGCAATAAGTAGGCGCTTTGCATAGGGCAGAGTGGCAGCCCAGTCCTGCCTTCCGGGATTGTCTGCAGCCACTTTCAGGCCCCAGGGGCAGAGTTGAGGCGTGAGGACAGAGACCGTGTGGCCTGTGAAGCTGAAACTATTTACTCTCTGACCCTTCACAGAAAAACGAGCTGAACCCTGGCATAGATTCTCTCACCTAGACCCGCGAGGCAGCCCTGGGAATGCACCAATCGGCAAGGGCACCAGTGGAGCACATGCCAGCAGGCGTTCAGAGTCCATGGTGGGAGAGCGAGGAAGGGGCTGGCCCACGGGGGTGGGGGTGAAGAGGGAGAGAGTGGAAAGGCTTGAGGGATGTGAGGGAGCCACGTGGATATCCAGGTAGAAGGTTCCAGACAGAGACCATAGCAAGTGCAAAGGCCCTGAGGCAGGACCATGCCTGGTGTGTTCATGGAAGCACAAAGAGGCCAATGTGGCTGGAGAAGATGGGGACACGGGGTGAGGGAGGGATGAGGTCAGTGAGAGTGCGAAGCAACCCCGTGGAGGACCTTTACTGCAAGTGGCATGGGGTATCGTGCCCAGTCCTACTACTTTCCAGAGGTTAAATGACTGACTAGAGCCTCACAATGGTGGAGCTGGACATGGGTCCCCTCGTCTGAGGGTCAGGTTGGTGATTCTCCATGCCCTGTCGTCGCAGGTGCTCCTGTGGGCCAGTGCCCTGCCTGAGGGGTGGTAGCAGGCACCCTAAGATCTCTGTCCACACAGGCTGCAGCCGGGACGGGTACTGGACGCACAGACACGTGAGGCATTCCCAGGGCTCAGCCCAGTGAGGTCGGGGCCTCTGGGGACCGGCAGGGCGTGTGCGCTTCAAATGGCCAGGGTAGCCCCCGTCCTCCCGCAGCCAAGCCCAGCAATGAGCGTGCCTCGAGCTTTGCCCTCTGCTTCACCCAGGCAGCCCCAGCGTCGGTTCTGAAGCCCAGCCTTGATGTGAGTGGTGCTCCCTGTTTTATAGTTGGTGCTCCCCATCACAATGTGGATAGTGCTCCCTGATGTGAGTGGTGCTCCCCATCACAATGTGGAGTTTGAAGGGCCACGTCCTGGCGGCTCCAGGGCAGCAGGGCCAAGGTTGGGCCTCTTGGCTGGAGGCACAGGCCTGGATTCTGACAGTGGCCTCGGCCTGGATCGCTGAGACCTGGGCCTCAGTTGTCTCATCTGCAAACTCGGAGGGCTGGACAAGATTGTCCCTAAGGACCTCCCACTTTACTGAGCTCTTTCCTCTGCCTTTCTTTTTTCTTTTTTCGGAGACTCGGCTCACTGTAACTTCCACCTCCTGGGTTCAAGTGATTCTCCTGCCTCAGCCTCTAGAGTAGCTGGGACTACAGGCGCCCGCCACCATGTTCTAATTTTCTGTATTTTAGTAGAGATGGAGTTTCACTGTGTTGCCCAGGCTGGTCTTGAACTCCTGAGCTCAGGGAATCCACCCACCTCGGCTTCCCCAAGTGCTAGGATTACAGGCATGAGCCACCGCACCTGCCCCCTCTGCCTTTCCAGAAGTCCCGCCCAAGACACCCACCTTCCGCCCTCTCCGAGTGTGAGGTGTAACTCAACCGCAGAGAAGCTGGCAGGGGGAAGCAGGTTGGAGAACCCTGTGCCCGTGACTCAGCCTCCCTCCCTCACCAGACCTTGCTGGGGCCTCCTCACAGGCCTGGCCTCCTCCTGTCTCTCTCCCCCTCCAGTCCACCCTCTGGAAGTTTCCAGAGAGCACAAAGTATAAACACGACCATGTCGCTCTCCTGCTTAAAAACCACCCCCCTCCACCCGGGCCCCCTGGGCAATTCAGCCTCTTACAATCAGACCTCCCTTGTCTCATCTCTCACTGCAGGCCAGAGGCTGAAAACTGGCAGCTGACAGGCAAACGCAGCACCCGAGCCTGTTGTGTGTGAATGCTGGGGCTCAGTCTCTAGTTTGCCTTTGTCCCCACCACTGCCTGGTTTTTTTTTTTTTTTTTTTTTTTTTTTTGAGACAGAGTTTTGCTCTTGTTGCCCAGGCTGTAGTGCAATCTCAGCTCACCGCAACCTCCGCTTCCTAGGCTCTAGTGATTCTCCTGCCTCAGTCTCCCAATTACTGGGATTACAGGCATGCGCCACCATGCCCTGCTAATTTTGTATTTTTAGTAGAGACGGGGTTTCTCCATGTTGGTCAGGCTGGTCTCGAACTCCTGACCTCAGGTGATCCGCCCTCCTCAGCCTCCCAAAGTGCTGGGATTACAGGGTGAGTCACCACGCCCGGCCTACTGCCTGTGACTCACTCCTGGCTTCTCTCTGCACTGTTCTTATCTGGTCCCCAGAATTGTCTGACTTAGTAACCACTAGCGTCTAGGCCTCCGGACCCGCCCACCCCCAGATGCATCCTGCCTCTTCTCACCTCTCTCCTTGTCATTTGCTCCCCTACCGCATCAATATCCCCCGTCTCCCTCAGAGCCCAACACAAATGCGCCCCAGCACCCCGCCGTGTCCTCTTCAGAGCTTCATGCCTGTCTGTTCTATGCAGCCATCTACTCCTCACTGCAGTGCGAGCCTCTGACACACCGGGGCCAGGTCTTGTTTATTTCTATATCCTGGCTTCCAGGGAGGTGGCTGGCACGGGGGTTGGGTAGAGACCAAGAGATGCGGGAGAGGAAGGGAAAGTGTGAGCAGAAAACTCTAAACTCAGCCTGACGGGCAGGCCAAGGCCAAGCCCCTCCGGACTTTAAAGGGCTCCCTGAGAAGGTAAACCTCCTGTAGTGCTCCAAGGGCACCTGGCGAAGACGGCGGTACAGGGTTTGCTGCTGGCCACCCCTGAGACCTGCCCTCACGAAGGACGAGACACTCTGGGGGAGCCCCTCGGAGTCACCCAGCAACGCCAGTGCAGATGGACGCCCCAGGAAAGGAGAGGGCGGGTCAGCTGCTGCGAGGGACCCCCATCGGGGCCCAGTGGGGCTCTGGGTGGACCTCTCAGGACCCCATTCCCAGGTAGCCCTGCCCACAGCTCCTGGCTAACCAGCAAGGCCTCTACCTCTCTGGCCTCTGCGCCTCCATTCCCTCCACTAAGTCGATGCCTCTTCTGGGCTGTCTTAGTCCCAGAGCTGAATGAAGAGGGCCCCCGGGGGGCATTTGCCTCTGAGGAGAAAGCCAGGCCTCACCGAGCACTTCCCATCGACACAGCAGCCCTCACCAACCTCACAGGAGGTTTGCTGCCCTCCTTAAGGGGAGAAGCCCCAGGTACACGGAGGCATGGGGGCCTCAGGGGATAGTGTTGGCTCCGTCAGCCAGAATCAGGCAGCTCCAGGACCCAAGCCCCTTCAGAAGCCTGGGGCTGGACGAAGCTGGCTGCCCCCAGGGACTCGGAGTGAGCGCAGAAGGCCTGGTGTTGCCATGAGGTCGCCAGGAGGGTTGGGACAAGCTCCTTCCCCTCCCTGGGCCTTGGTTTGCCTCTCTGTGAAGTCAGGGGTTTAGACAAGACAAGCTCTATGCTTCTCCTGACCCTGACATTCGAGGTGTGCGCCTGCTCTTAATATCCCAGTGGGACCTGCTGTTGATATGCCAGGCCCTCAAGGACAGTTGTCAGTGATGGAGCCCACCAGCCTTGGGGTGAGAGGCAGGTGGCTCAATGCAGACCACACATGGCCAAGACCATGTGGGCTTTTGGCGCCCCCTAGTGGGAGGTCTTGGCTCACCGCAGTGCCGGCCCCAGGACTGACCTCGGACTGAGAACCATCCTAACACCCTGCGTCGAGAACCAGAGGCAAAGCAGAGGTCACCAGGTTGTGTTCTGTCCCTGACTAGGGCTGGCTGCTCAGCCTACACCCCGGGGGCCCTGGACCACCTGCCAGAGTCGCTGCATCACCCTGGGCAAGTCATTGTCCATCTCTGGGCCTCAGTTGGCCCAGCTGTTAAACAAAGTAGAGATGGATGAGAAAATGTCAGGTCCATTTGAGGGGCCCACAGACTGGGGATGTTTCCATGCTGTGCTGGCAGGAAGCAGGGGGCAGCTTACCGATATCTTTGTGAAGACAGACATTAGCAGCGACAGGACTGACAGGTACACGCGGATCCGCTGGCCTCCATAGCGCTTCTGAATGTACTCAGGTAAGGTGACGATCTGGGGAGGCACATGGTAGGGGATAAACATCCCCCAGACAATGTCCAGCGCTCCAGGCAGGGCCCGCCTCAATCGCTCTGCCTCTTCCCCTGCTACAAAGCAGCTGCGAGCCTCTCAAGGGCAAGGCTCAGGCACTGACCCCTACAGCCCCAATACCCGGCCTGGAATCCCAGGCCGCTCTGCTGCGTCCTGAGGGTGTCAGGGAAGTGGCATGCTGAGATCCCAAGACTGGCTCTTTAGGGCTGAGATGAGGAATGGATTAGAGGGGCCGTGACTGGGGACAGAGGGACAAGTTTAGAGGATGTTATGACAAATCCAGATGCGCTATGATGAGGCAGGATGAGGGAGGTGGCTGAGAGCGGCAGAGCTGAGGACAGGCTGAGAGACAGCCAGGAAGTGGAGTTGACTGGACTTAGTGTCTGCATGGCCAGGGCTGAAGGAGAGGGCAGAGTCAAGAATGGTGCAGCCAGGTGTGCGGTCCAGGTGTGTGGCCCAGGTGTGCAGTCCAGGTGTGCAGTCCAGGTATGTGGCCCAGGTGTGCAGTCCAGGTGTGTGGCCCAGGTGTGAGGCCCAGGTGTGCAGTCCAGGTGTGTTGCCCAGGTGTGCAGTCCAGGTGTGTGGCCCAGGTGTAAGGCCCAGGTGTGCAACCCAGGTGTGCAGCCTCTGTGCCCAGCTGGATGGGACATTATTCCCGAGATGCAGCACTCGGGGCAGTAGAAACCAACCAAGAAGGCACCCAGGCTGAGGTCCGAGGGGACCTACCTTAACAGGTTGATAGAAATGTTAGTTGGGCTAATAGCAAGCCCAGGCCTGAGAGTTCACCACTCCTGATGTGAGGCCACGGTGGTCCTGCCCATTACTACCACCGACTTATACCAAGGCCCAGCGCCCCGGCTGGAGGCCCCCTGAGTAGACTCACCTCTGAGGAGATGTAGATGGGCACGAACACCCATGCCAGCGCCAGCAGCACGTACGTGGCCTGTGGAGACAGAGGCAGGTGAGGACTGCAGGTGCTTCTGCTGCAGACACGCTGCATACACACAGCAGGCATGGCTGGGACAAGCCATCTGGAGGCTGGCTTCCCCCCGCCCCTCCTGACTTGCCATGAGACCCTGGGGTGGCTCCTTCCCCCTCTCTGGGCCTGGGGCAAGGCCCACAGCTCCCTGCCAGTCGTGCCATCCAGCACCTTGGTATTCTGAAGACACGATTTGGCCCAGGAACAGCACTGCACAGAGCCCACCTGGACGTTGACTGACACCAGCCGCTGGGAGGTGCCCTCCTCCAGGGCTGGTCACGGTGACCGCGCACCCTGTGCCCCAACCCTCCCACAGGATGCCTGTCCTCCAGGGCTCACATTCCACTCGAAGCCTGCCACGGCCACACCTCCTGCCGCGCCTGAGCCCGCCAGTCCAATGAAGAGGCCAGAGCCCTCGCTGCTGGCGAAGAGGGAAGCTCCAATCTGGAGGAGAGAAAGGGAAACGCATCAGCACAGGCTCACTGAGCCAGCCTCACTCTGGGCCTAACAGCTTCTCCATCCTCACAAACCTAAGCAGAGTCCTAGCCCCACTTCACCGATGAGGAGCCCAGGGTGTGAGTTCTACCCATGACTAGCTGCACAGCCAAGGAGCGGATGTAAGTTTCAGACTCCAAAGCCCCTGCACTTTATAGCATTTCTAGCAGCTCAGCCCTATGCCCCTCACTTGGGGACCTCCTGCCAGCCTCCCGCCTGCTCCATTGAATTGGACTGGCTCAGAGATGCAGGTGCCAGCCAACCTAGGTGTCAGACACAGCCCCATGGACAAAGGAGGGAGTGTGAGAAGTCGGGGTGCTCCTACCGGCCACCATGTCATGTCCCGGCCTGCCAGGAAGTATCCATTCACCGTGTTCCTGCTGGCCCGACAAGAGGACTGCAAGGACAGAAAGCAGAGGCAGGAGTTGGAAGCCCGTGCACTGCTGGTGGGAATGTAGAACGGGGCTGCTGCTGCAGAAATGGCGTAGCAGTTCCTCGAAAGGTTAAGCATAGAATCACCGTATGACTCAGAAGTTCTACTCCTAGGTATATATCCAAAAGAACTGAGAACACACATCCGCTCAAAAACCTGTACAGGAATGTTCATAGCGGCATAATTCATAACAGCCAAAAGTGAAAACAACTCACATTTCTATTGACTGATGATTAAACAAAATGCAGTATAGCCTATTTAAGGGAATATTATTCAGTCTTCAGAACAAACAGAGTTCTGCTGGGTTCAGTAGCCCACGCCTGTAATCCCAGCACTTTGGGATGCTGAGGCAAGAGGGTTACTTGAGCCCAGGAGTTCAAGACCAGCTTGGGCAACATAGTGAGACCCCATGTCTACAAAAAAGACAAAAATTTGCAGGGCACGGTGGCACATGCCTGTGGTCCCAGCTACTTAGGAGGCTGAGGTGGGAGAATCGCTTGAGCCCAGAAGGTGGACGCTGTGGCGAGCAGTGATTGTGCCACTGCACTCCAGCCTGGGCAACAGAGTGAAATCCTGTCGCAAAAAAATATAATGAATATCTTGGGACTGAAGCTCTGAGGCATGTCCAGCTTGGATGGACTTGACAATATGATGCTTCATGAACAGAGACAAACACCAAAGGCCAGGACTTGTATGATTCTGTTTATATGAAATGTCCAGAACAGGCAAATGTGTAGAGCTAGGAAGCTGGTGAGTGGTCACCAGGGGCTGGGGGAGCAGGAAGAGCAGTGCTGGGCTGCTGATGGGGACAGGTATCCCTTTGGAGTGCTGAAAAGGTTTTGGAGCTAGCTACAGGTAACGGCCGCACAGCATTGCAAAAGTACAAAAGGCCATGAATTGCGCTTTAAAATGGTTAAAATGATGAGTTGTGTATTATGTAAATTTTATCTCAATTTTTATAAAAAAGAACAGATGCAGTCAGTTCCTCACCCACTTATTCCCACATGCCTTTTGTTTAGGGGGAGGATAGAATTTTGTCCTCTGGGTAGATGAATAAAAAATCTGCAATCGGCATGTCTGGAGGAAAATCCTGTCTTCTCTGCTTCCTGGCTGTGTTACCTTAGGCAAGTTACCGAATCTGTATGCCCTAGTTCCTTCCTCTGTAACATGGTCCTAAGAAGTTCTTCTTCATGAGGTTTTTGTTTTGGTTTTTGTTTTTTCTGAGAAGGAGTCTCGCTCTGTTGCCCAGGCTGGAGTGCAGTGGCGCAAATCTTGGCTCACCGCAACCTCCGCCTCCCGGGTTCAAGCAATTCTCCTGCCTCAGCCTCCTGAGTAACTGGGACTACAGGCACATGCCACCACGCCCAGCTAATTTTTTGTATTTTTAGTAGAGACAGGGGTTTCACTGTGTTAGCCAGGATGGTCTCGATCTTCTGACCTCGTGATCCGCCCTCCTCAGCCTCCCAAAGTGCTGGGATTACAGGTGTGAGCCATCGCGCCCAGCCTCAATGAGTTTTGCTTTGCCTTGTGTTTTGAGACAGAGTCTCACTCCATCACCCAGGCTGCTCACTGCAATCTCCGCCTCCCGGGTTCAAGCTATTCTCCTCCCTCAGCCTCTCAAGTAGCTGGGATTACAGGCCCCAGTCACCACACCTGGCTAATTTTTTGTGTTTTTAGTAGAGACAGGTTTAGCTATGTTGGCCAGACCGATCTCTAATTCCTGACCTCAAGTGATCTGCCTGCCTAGGCTTCCCAACCCTCACAGGGTTTTTATGAGCTTTAATGAGCTAATACATGTAGCATGCTGAGAATGGTGCCTGGCATCTGGTAAGGGTCAGTGAGTATGTGGATTTTTCAAGCCCCTCCTTAGTGCTATTTGGATGGGAGAAACTGAGGTTAAATCAGCCAGGCGTGGTGGCTCATGTCTATAATCCCAACACTCTGGGAGGCCAAGGAAGGAGGGTTGCTTGAAGCCAGGCATTCAGGACCAGCCTGGGCAACACAGAAGGACTCTGTCTCTATAAAAAGTTTTTTAAAAATATAAAATTTAAAAATAAATAAATTTTAAAAGTGAAAAAAATAATTGCAGTTCTTGCTGGTCTCGGACGCCTGACCTCAGGTGATCCACCTGCCTCAGCCTCCCAAAGTGTGGGGATTACAGGCATGAGCCACTGTGCCTGGCTCATTTCCTGTATTGTTTTTGAAACGGAGTTTCGCTCTTGTTGCCCAGGCTGGAGTGCAATGGTGAGATCTTGGCTCACCTCAACCTCCACCTCCCGGGTTCAAGTGATTCTCCTGCAGCCTCCCAAGTGGCTGGGATTACAGGCATGCACCACCACACCCTGCTGATTTTTATATTTTTAGTAGAGATGGGGTTTCTCCATGTCGGCCAGGCTGGACTCAACTCTTGACCTCAGCTGATCCACCCACCTCAGCCTCCCAAAGTGCTGGGATTACAGGCGTGAGCCACCACGCCCGGCCTCATTTCCTGTATTAGAGCTCATTTGAAAGTGGTTTTCTGTCACTTGTTAACAGATACCTTAATGAATGCAAAGGCTCAGCTCAAAGTCCCCTCCTCCGGGAACATCTCTTCCTTAAAGGCCCTCCCCTCTGCTCTCCCAGGCCCACCATCTAAACATCTTGGCAGAACCGCACCTGCCCGGCTTGCTCTGCCTGATTCTCCCTGTGGGATGCAGCTCCAGCATCCTCCCTGTCTGGTTCTGATCTTTTCTGGATGTGCTCACTGCTCTCTGGCCAGCTGCTCTCAGCTGGGCCAGCCTGGCCTGCTTGGAGGGACAGGGAAGAACTCCTACAGCCCTACTGCCCGGGGCATCAGCCTGCAAACAGCAAGGCTGAGCTGGGAGAGGTGGGTCACGGGCAACAAGGGCTGGTGGCCCAAGTCACCGGGCTACAAAGGGCCTGGCATCAGCTGCCCAGAACATCTTTCTTTTTCTTTTTTTCTTTTTCTTTTGAGACGAGTATTGTCCAAGCTGGGGTGCAGTGGCACGATCTCAGCTCACGGCAACCCCTGCCTCCTGGGTCCAAGAATTCTCCTGTCTCAGCCTCCCGAGTAGCTGGGATTACACGCACATGCCACCATGCCTGGTCAATTTTTGTATTTTTAGTAGAGATGGGGTTTCACCATGTTGGCCAGGCTGGTCTCGAACTCCTGATCTCAGGTGATCCACCAGCCTCGGCCTCCCAAAGTGCTGGGATTACAGGCGTGAGCCACCACGCACGGCCCAGAACATCTTTCTTAGATGTGCACTTCCGACTAAATCCCACCCTGTGCTAGCCAGGACAGCTTTGTCTCCCCTCCTCTTTCCCTCTTCAGAGCTTGTCTGGCTCTTACCTCCTCTCACGCAGAAAACCTCCACTGCCTGTTCTGTCCCATGTGGGAACCTCCTCCTCTGAATTCTAGCCACCAACTCTCACAGGAATATAGCACATTACAGTTTATAACAGACTTTCACTTCCATTGGCCCCTTGCTACTTGGAACAGCCCCTGAGATGCGGGCTGCACAGACACCTGCATTGCGTGTTTGGGGAAACCGAAGCCCACAGAGGCTGAGTGACTTCACTTAGGTACGCAGAGCAGAGCCAAGACTGGAACTCAGCTTCACCGGCGGCCACACTGGGCTACTTGTGAGTTAATATTTACTCACATACAGGTTAAGGAGCCCTTATCGGAAATACTTGGAACCAGAAACGTTTTGGATTTGGAATTCTTTCAGACCTAGGGATATTTGCAGAATACCTGCCAGTTGAGCATCCTCAATCCAAAACTCCTAAATCTGAGATGCTCCAGTAAGCATTTCCTTGGAGTATCATGTGGGTGTTCAAAATCTTTCAGATTTTGAGTTTCAGATTTTTGAAATTCAACCTATAATAATTAATTTTAACTACTGTGGCTGCTACCATTATAATCACCACTGCTACAACCACCACCCCCACCACCACCACACCACCACCACCACCACCACCACCACACCACCACCACCACCACCACCCACCACCACCACCACCACCACCACACCACCACCACCACCACACCACCACCACCACCACCACCACACACCACCACACCACCACCACCACCACCACACCACCACCACCACACCACCACCACCACCACCACCACCACCACCACCACCACCACCACCACCACCACACCACCACCACCACCACCACCACCACCACCACCACCACCACCACCACCACCACCACCACCACACCACCACCACCACCACCACCACCACCACCACCACCACCACCACCACCACCACCACCACCACCACCACCACCACCACCACCACCACCACCACCCACCACACCACCACCACCACCACCACCACACCACCACCACCACCCCCACCACCACCACCACCACCACCACCACCACCACCACCAACACCACCACCACCAACACCACCACACCACCACACCACCACCACCACCACCCCCACCACCACACCACCACCCCCACCACCACCACCACACCACCACCACCACCACCACCACCACCACCACCACCCACCACCACCACCACCACCACCACCACCACCACCACCACCACCACCACCACCACCAACACCACCACACCACCACACCACCACCACCACCACCACCACCACCATCACCACCACCACCCCCACCACTACCTCCGTAGAACTAATGGCAGCAGCAAGGCCTGGTCCCATATGGGCCTCTTGATAGGAGATCTCACCCCAGGTGGGTGGTGTCTCCATGTCACAGATCAAAACACCGAGGTCCAGAAAGCTGAGGGGATGTGACCAGTCTCCTGTTTGCCAGGCCTCCAGGCTTAGGCCAGGGGTAACGGAAGATAAGAAGGGCACTCATTCTTCCCAGGAGACTGTCAGGGCTCAGGGACTCTGGCCTGGGGACCTCTGGGGCCAATGAAGTGTGGCCCAGCCTCCCCAAGTGCTAAGCGTGGAGCAGGTGACCTGGACCAGGCCGTGCCCACCTTCTCTCGGGAAGGCCTCCATGATCAACCAAAGGAGAGCCCTCCCCTCACCGCAGGGCCACAGCCTTGGCTTTGCCATCTGCACATAGGACAGCCTGTCTCCAGGGGCACCACTGCCCCTGGAATCTGTTCATGGGGTCAGATCACTTTTCACTTCTCACTCTTATCAAGGGAGAAAGAACCAGCTTAGGATCTAGGGCTAGGCCGCAGGACACGAATCCCCAGGGAGCTTGTTAAAAATCAAGATCCCCAGCTCCAGGCCCTCCCTGCCTCCAGATTCTGATCCAGCAGCTCTGAGGTGCAGCCAGGGAACCCCTGGGAGCCTACTGCTCGGGCAGATGGGAGACACTTACACCGTGGAGACTGGGACCAGGAGGCTGATGGGCCAAGCCCAGGGACTCCAGCTGGGCAGCAGCACGAAAGCCCAGTTACCTGTTAGAGAGACCTTCCTCCTCCTCACTTTGCCATTACCCAAAGAGAGAGAGGGCTTGGTCAAGGTCTCCAAGCAAATCTACCCCAGGCCGGGAGGAGGACCACAGTGGGACCAATGCTGACACCACAGGGACACGCTGAACCCCAGTTCCTACCACAAGCACCCACCCTGAGAGTCTAGTTGGCCGCCCCGACAGTTCCCCTTACCCATATGCCCACGGCCACATTCAGAGCAAAATACACGGTGATGACGATGATGTCAGCCACGCTCAGCTTCGTCCCGGGAGCATGGAGGTCGCTGGTGGCATTGGCGGCCATGGCTGTCCTGCCGCAGGCACCAGGTCCAAGCTGGAGGGACTGAGGGACAAACCAGGTTGGAAAGGGCTTCCTGGCAGGGAACTAATTGATCATTAAACCGAGCAAGACAGTGGCACCTCCAGCCCACGATGTGGCTGCGTGCAGGGTAGCTGCATCACAGTGCCGCTCGTCTTCCTCACCCCGTGGTGGGGAGCAAATCGCAGAGCACAGGAGTCAGGGAGGCTGGGAGAAGCCAGGGGGAGGAGGAGGGGGGAGGGAGCCTCCTTGAACTTCAAGGAGGCTTGGGGAAAATTAACTGCGTTTAGTGGACCCAGAGGCAACCCAAATAGTCCCAGAAAGGCTGGGTTGCTTAATGGGTGGCTTCACCCATATCTAACTTGTATAAGAAGCATAGAGAGTTGGGATGAACGCCTCACCACTGAAGACACAGCCGTGGAGGGCAGTCACGTTCTCCCTTGGCCATCGGGCTGTGAGTGGTCGGAGCAGGGCTTGGGAGGGTGACTCCTGCATATATCTCACTTCCAGCCACGACAGCCCAGGCTCAGAGACAGCCCCATGTTGGACAATAGAGTCCTGCTGCCAACGTTTCTGCTCTTTTCAGACTGGTGAAACAGTCCCAAGCCCCTCAACTTGACCATCTGTCGGCGCCCCGCCCCCAAGGTCTGCCTGGGACCACAGAGGGACCCAAGATCTGTCAGACACCAAGGACGATGCATGGCTGTTCTGCACATGATCCCATTTCACGCTCACAGCAGCCACGCCAAGTAGGCAATGCCTCATTCGAGTTTAGGTAATGGCCATCTGCCATTACACAGTCAGTGAAGGGGCAGAGCAGGATTCGATGCAGAAGTGGCCCCACCGTCTCCACCGCAGTGACAGTTCCATTTGGATTCCATCAGTGGAAGCTCGCTCACTCATTCTATCAGCGTACCCAGCAGGGCTGGCTGGTAGTCTCGCCTCTGCTCAGTGACATGACTCGTGACTGCAAAGCATTCGAAGTTTAACCAGACATGCAGCACTTCCAGAAGTGTTAATGAGTGAGCAGCTGCCACCAGGAACACGCTGGCCCACAAACCCAGCCAGCCTGTTACTCGATAACCCTGAGATGCAGGTAAAAATTAATTTCCTTGGCCAAGTGCGGTGGCTCATGCCTTTGGAAGGTTCATGCCTTTGGGAGGCTGAGGTGGGTGGATCACCTGAGGTCAGGAGTTTGAGACTAGCCTGGCCAACATGGCAAAACCCTGTCTCTACTAAAAATACAAAAATTAGCCAGACATGGTGACACACTCCTGCCATCCCAGCTACTTGGGAGGCTGAGGCAGGAGAATTGCTTGAACTCGGGAGGCAGAGGTTGCAGTGAGCCAAGATTGCACCACTGCACTCCAGCCTGGGTGACAGAGGGAGACTCCATCTCAAAAAACAAAAAACCCACAATTAATTCCCTCACACACAGGACTAGGCAAAGGAAGGGGAAAAGGAAGTTACTGCTGAGAGAACACTCAGCCAGGCTCCACTGCCTGCCTGCCATCTCGCCGTGACTCCAGCCAGCCAGCCTCAGATGGTATCGCTCAAAATGTTATTTAAAAAAAAAAGGCTGCTTTGCACTGATCAGAAGGACGCAGCTGGAAGGATCCAGACGTATCCAACCTACCTCATTCAGATAGAACAGTTCCACCAGCAGCATTGGCTCTGAGACCCTTGGCTAGTAGGTCTCAAGGAAATAAACCACTTAGTGATAAGCGCCGGCTGTTGGACCAACAGTCCTAGGGATTTTTGCCACTGAGTTTAAAGGGAAAAAAGTGAAAAAAGAGAAAAGAAATCCTAGGGAAAGAAAGCACCAGTGAAGGTGCTCTCAAGGGGCAGAGACTGATTTGCTGGTTCTGCCCTGAAGGACGGGGGACAGGAGGAGGGTGGCAGTGGAGGACACGGAGGGAGGAATACCACACGAACCCAGCCATGTCTGCGGGGCACGAAGTGCGACCCGGAGCCCAGTCACACCCACATTCCCACCCCACCCAACCCAGCGGGATCACCTGTTCCACTCACCCCAAGAAAGATGGAGACCGTCCTAGCTGAGAAGTCATCTGTGCCACACCCCTTTAATCCCTAGAAGAAGTCCCTCAGACTCATGAGAACCAGAAACAAGGTTGGGCGTGGAAGTTTACGCCTGTAATCCCAGCACTTTGGGAGATCAAGGCAGGCGGATCATAAGGTCAGGAGTTCAAGACCAGCCTGGCCAATTTGGTGAAACCCCATCTCTACTGAAAATACAAAAAATTAGCTGGGTGTGGTGGCACATGCCTGTAGTCTCAGTTGCTTGGGCGGCTGAGGCAGGAGAATGGCTTGAACCTGGGAGGTGGAGGTTGGAGTGAGCCAAGATTGCGCCACTGCATTGCAGCCTGGGTGACAGAGCGAGACTCCATCTCAAAAAAAAAAAAAACAGAAAAAAGATGAGGTGGCTTTATAGAATGGCAGACATGAAAGGATGATACTTGTAAGTGAAAAAAGCAAGATACAGAATGTAGATATATCTATGCTTATCCCTCATTGCGTATAATGTAAGGGGCTGAATGGCCACAGTGTTTTGAAGGACACATACCAAACTGCAAAGGAGAGGGGAAAGGAGAATTATCACTTGTTTCTGCTTCTTTTTTGTTTTTTTTTTTTTTGGAGATGGAGTCTTGCCCTATCACCCAGGCTGGAGTGCAATGATGCAATCTCAGCTCACTGCAACCTCTGCCTCCTGGGTTCAAACAATTCTCCTGCCTCAGCCTCCTGAGTAGCTGGGATTATAGGCACCTGCCACCACACCCAGCTATTTTTTGTATTTTTAGTAGAATCAGGGTTTCACCATGTTGACCAGGCTGGTCTCAAACTCCTGATGTCATGTGATTTGCTCATCCTTGGCTTCCCAAAGTGCTGGGATTACAGGCATGAGCCACTGCACCAGCCCTTTCTTTTCCTTTTTCTTTTCTTTTTTTTTTTGAGACAGGGTCTGGCTCTGTTGCCCAGGCTGGAATGCAGTGGCACAATCAGAGCTCACTGCAGTCTCACCCTCCTGGGCTCAAGCAATCTTCCCCACCTCAGCCCCTGCAGAGTAGCTGGGACTACAAGCATGCACCACCACAGCCAGCAAAGTTTTGTGTTTTCTTTGTAGAGACAGGGTCTCTTTTTCTCTTCTTTTTTATTTGCAATCCTGCTCCTTCTGTAGGGTCTCATTATGCTGCCCCCAGTTCCTCCCTGGGTGTCCAGTTCCTGCAGCCCCCAGTTCCTCCCTGGGTGTCCAGTTCCTGCGGCCCCCCAGTTCCTCCCTGGGTGTCCTCAAGCCCCCTACCTCTCAGTCTGCTTGGTGAACTTCTATTCCTCCTTCCAGACAGTACTGAGACGTCACTGCCTCTGTGAAGGCTTCCTCGGCTCCTCTTGTGTGCATCCACATGACGCAGTATCTGCCCCCTCCCCCTGCCATCCCGATCCTCCAGTGACTGGCACAGGGTCGACCCTCGCCACATCCCTGCAGAAGGTCCAGGGAGCCCTGGCAACTGAGGAATCTTCAGCCGCTGAGGGTCCTGAGGCCCTTACATCCCAGAAGCTTGTTCTTTTTTATCATTATCAAGGGAGAATGCACTTGACGTCAAATCCATCATTTTAGCCCCTTTAAAGTGTACAAGGCTGTGGCTTCCAGCACCTTCAGTGTTGTGCATACATCGCCATTATTTATTCCAACATTTTTCTTTTCCTTTTTTTTTTTTCTTCGAGATGGAGTCTGTCACCCAGGCTGGAGTGCACTGGTCAATCTCGGCTCACTGCAGCCTCTGCCTTCTGAGTTCAAGCAATTCTCCCACCTCAGCCTCCCAAGTAGCTGGTATGACAGGTGCACACCACCACGCTCAGCTAATTTTTGTATTTTTAGTAGAGACGGGGTTTTACCATGTTGGCCAGGCTGATCTCAAACTCCTGACCTCAGGTGATCCATCCGCCTCGGCCTCCCAAAGTGCTGGGATTACAGGCGTGAGCCACCGCGCCCAGCCTATTCCAACATTTTTCATCCCCTCCCAATGAAACCTTGTACCAATTAAGCATCAGTCTTCAGGCCGGGTGCGGTGGCTCATGCCTATAATCCCAGCACTCTGGGAGGCTGAGGTGGGTGGATCACCTGAGGTCAGGAATTCAAGACCAGCCTGACCAACATGGTGAAACCCTGTCTCTAAAAAAAAAAAAAAAGACTCACTCTTCATTACCCACAAGCCTCTAGCAACCACCAATCTACTCTCTCTCTTTGTGATTTGCCTTCTGTGGTGCTGTGGTAACATAGATGTGTAGGAGGTGCCTACTTTGGTGTTGTGGTGGTGTGTGTATTTCCGCAGGTTTTCACCCAGGGTTCCTGAATAACTCCACTGCCCTTGCTGCGTTCTATTGTTAAAGCATCTGGCATGTCAGGCCTCAGGAAACAGAATCTCTCCAACCTTCTCCTGCCCTCCTCTCACCTGCCCCAAGGCGACCTCTAATCTTCCCCTGCCTTTCTAATTGTGGGTCATATAACCCTCATTCCAGAGAGGGTCCTGTCCCACACCCTGGGGGGAAGGAATGCTAATCTCAGGACGCTTTCATTAAAACTAAAGAGGACTGGGTTCAGAGAGCTTCCAGATGGCTGAATCACGGGGAGGTAGACGGGAAGGTGAACGAGAACCCATCCGCGTGCTGGAGGGTGATGCTCCCCAACTGCAGCGACAGAAGCTCCGGTGCTCGGGACCCTCCAGACCTCGCCCTGTGTATCTCTTCATCTGGCTATTTATTGGTATCCTTTAAAATACCCTTCACAATAAACCAGTATGCCTCCTAAGTGTTTCCCTGAGTTCTGTGAGCCGCTCTAGTAAATTAATTGAACCCAAAGAGGGGGTCGTGGGAACCCAACTTGAAGCTTGTGAGTCAGAAGTTCCAGAGGCCTGGGCTGGTGGGAAGGAGGGGGTCAGCCTTGGGAACTGAGCCCTCGCCTGGGGTAGATTGTGTCGGATTGAATGGAGGGCACTGTCTGGCGTCTGCTGCAGAATTGATTGCTTGTTTGTTGGTGGGGAGAGGTCCCCCACATTTGGTCACAGAAATCTTCTGTGTTTGTTGCAGTGTGAGAGCAAAGGTAAAACCGTTTGGAAGTTTTTCCAAAACAGGTATGTTATAAAGTGCAATCACACAATATGCGGACTTTTGCGTCTGGGAGTCGCTGCTCAGTCATGTTCGGACTCCTCTGGATCCCACTTAGGATGTTTTCAGGGTTCACCCGTGTTGCAGCACCTGTCAGCTCTTTGCTCCGTCTTCTCACTGAGTAACTGTCAACCGTATGTGCCTGCCGTAGTGCATTTATCCATTCATCGGTTGGCCATCTGAGTCTTTTCCACCTTTTGACTGTTGCTACGAACATGGAGATGAAAGTATCTCTTTGAGACCCTGCTTTCTTTTTATACATTTTTTTTTCAAATTGAAAACATTTGTTTTTATTTCGTTTCATTTTTGAGACAGAATCTCATTCTGTCACCCAGGCTGGAGTGCTGGAGCTCAGTCTCGGCTCACAGCAACCAACCTCCACCTCCTGGGCTCAGGTGATTCTCATGCCTCAGACTCCCAAGCGGCTGGGATTACAGGCTAAATTTTGTATTTTGGGTAGAGACAGGGTTTCACCATGTTGGTCAGGCTGGTCTCCAACTCCTGGCCTCAAGTGCTCCACCACCTTAGCCTCCCCCAGTGCTAGAATTACAGGTGTGAGCCACCTCGCCCAACCAATTTATTTATTTATTTATTTATTTTTTACTTCTAATAGTACTTTGGAAGAGGCCTTACTTTCAATTCCTTTGGGCATTGGAGTGGGATGGCTGGGTCGTATGGTAATTCTGTTTAACTTTGAGGATGGGCCAAACTGCCTTCCAGAAGCGCTTCACCACTTTACATTCCCATCAGCAAGGCACTAGTGCTCCCGTTCCTCCACATTCTCACAAATACTTCTTATTGTCCATTTTTACAATATTTTTTTCTTCAGGCAGAGTTTTACTCTGCCACCCAGGCTGGAGTGCAGTGTGGCGTGATCTCGACTCACTGCAACTTCTGCCTCCTGGGCTCAAGAGATCCTCCTGCCTCAGCCCACCACGTAGCTGGGACCACAGGTGCGTGCCACACACCCAGTTGTGTATTTTTGGTAGAGATGAGGTTTCACCATGTTGCCCAGGCTGCATTTTGACGTTATTACGATAGCCATCCTAGTAGGCGTGAAGCAGCATTTCACTGTGGCTTTGATTTGCATTTCCCTAAGGACGAGTAATGTTGAACATCTTTTCATGTAATTGTTGGCCGTATGTCTGCCTTCCTTGGTAGAGAAATATCCTGACCCACACATGCGTAGCTGCCCCCATTATCAAAATCCCCAAGCAAAAGTTGTTCCGCTCGTTACAATTGCGGAAGCTGCATCAATACATCTCCCAAAGCACATGCATTATATTAGGGTTCACACTTGGTGCTGTGTTCCACGTGTTTGGATAAATGTATACTGACATGTATCCACCACTGTAATGTCATAGGGCGTCGTTCCACTGCCCTCAAACCCCGCTGCATTCTACCTCTCCTTCAATCCCTCCTCCCTAAACCTTGGCAACCACTGATCTTTCTACATTGCCACACTTTTGCCTTTTCCAAAATGTCATATAGCTGTAATCAATCACTTCGTAGCCTTTCAAAAGGCTTCTTCCCCTTAGCAATCTGCACTTCCATTTCCTCCAGGTCTTTTTATGGCTTGGTAGCTTATTTCTTTTTAGCACTGAAAAATATTCCATTATCTAGATACTATGATTTATTTATTCATTCATCTACTTAAGGACATCTACCAAAGTTTTGGCAATTATGAATAAAGCTGAATTCATAATGAATAAACATCCGTGTGCAGGTTTTCGTGTGGACGTAAGTTTTCAGCTCCTTTGAATAAATACCCAAGAGTGTGATTGCTGAATCATATGGTAAGGGTAGGCTTAGTTTTTAAGTTTTTTAAATTATCTTGCTCAGTTACCAGATGGAAAGGGGTTCAAATAATACTTGCATCAAAGCACATTTAGATTTGTAAGAAACTTCCAAACTGTCTTCCAAAGCAGCTATACTGGCCAGGCACGATCGTTCATGCCTGTAATCCCAGCACTTTGGAAGGCCAAAGTGGGAGGATCACCTGAGGTCAGGAGTTCAGGAGTTTAAGACCAGCCTGATCAACATGGTAAAATCCCATCTCTACTGAAAATACAAAAATTAGCTGGACCTGGGGCATGAGCCTGCAGTCCTAGCTACTCGGAAGGCTGAGGCACAAGAATCGCTTGAACCCGGGAGGCGGAGGTTGCAGTGAGCTGAGATTGTGTCACTGCTCTCCAGCCTGGGCGATAGAGCAAGACTCCATCTCAAAAAGAAAAACAAACAAACAAGCAAAGTAGCTATACCATTGTGCGTTCCCACCGTCAATGAATGGGAGTTCTGTGGCTCCACATCCTCCCCAGCATTTGGCATTGTCTGTTCTGGATTTTGGCCACTCTAAAAGGTGTGCAGTGGTGTCTCGCTAGAATTTGCAATTCCATGATGACATGGAATGTAGAGCACCTTTTCACATGCTTATCTGCCATCTTTATATTTTCTTCGGTGACGTGTCTGATCAGATCCTTTACACATTTTTTAATTGTTTTCTTATTGAACTTTTTTTTTGTTTTCTTTTTGTTTTGTTTTTTTGTAGACAAGAGTCTCACTCTGTGACCCAGGCTGGAGTGCAGTGGTGCCATCTTGGCTCACTGCAACCTCTGACTCCCGGATTCAAGTGATTCTTCTGCCTCAGCCTCCTGAGTAGCTGGGACTACAGGCGTGCGCCACTATGCCCGGCTAATTCTTGTATTTTTAGTACAGATGAGGTTCCACCATGTTCATGTTGGCCAGATTGGTCTCAAACTCCTAACTTCGTGATCTGCTCACCTTGGCCTCCCAAAGTGCTGGGATTATAGGCGTGAGCCACTGCACCTGGCAGTTGTTTTATTTTTTTGACAGGGTCTTGCTCTGTTGCCCAGGCTGGAGTGCAGTGTTATGATCTCAGCTCACTGCAACCTGTGCCTCCTGGGCTCAAGCAATCCTACCTCAGCCTTCAGAGTAGTTGGGACTGCAGGTGCACACCACCTGGCTAATTTTAAAATTTTTTATAGAGACAGGATCTCGCTGTATTGTCCAGGCTGATCTCGAACTCCTGGGCTCAGCCTGGGATTACAGGTGTGAACTATCAGGCCTGCCCTAAAGTTCTTTCTGTATTTTGAACAACAGATATGTCTTTGGAAATTATTTTCTCCCAGTCTATGTCTTGTCTTTTCGTTCTCTCGACATTGTCTTTTGCAGAGCAGGTTTTTTTTTTTTTTTTTTTTTTGATACGGGATCTCACTCTGTCACCAGGGTTGAAGTGTAGGTGCTCAATCTCGGCTCACTGGAACCTCTGCCTCCCCAGCTTAAGCCATCCTCCCACATCACCCGCTCCCCAAGTCACTGGCACCACAGGCATGCACCACCATGCCCAGCTAATTTTGTTTTTCATATCTTAGGTAGAAACGGGGTTTTGCCGTGTTGCCCAGGCTGATCTCGAACTCCTGAGCTCAGACGATCCAACCACCTTGGCCTCCCAAAGTGCTGGGATTACAGGCATGAGCCACCACGCCCAGCTGCAGAGCAGAAATGTTTAATTTTACGAGGTCCAGCTTATCAATTCTTTCCTTTATCAATTGTGCCTTTGAGATTGTATCTGAAAAGCATCACCAAATCCAAATTCATCAAGATTTTCTTCTATGTTGTCTTCCAAAAGTTTTATAATTTGTGTTTTACATTTAGGTCCATTTTGAGTTAATGTTTGTGAAAAGTTAAGGTCTACGATTCATCTTTTTTTTTTTTTTGGTATGTGGATGTCCAGTTGTTCCAGCACCGTTTGTTAGAAAGACTCTTTTCTCCTTTGTAGATCAGTTGACTGCATGTGGGTGAGTCTATTTCTGGGCTCTCTGTTGTGCTTTGTTGTTGTTTTGTTTTGATTTTTTTTTTTTTTTTTTTTTGAGACGGAGCTTCGTTCTTGTTGCCCAGACTGGAGTGCAAAGGCACAGTCTCAGCTCACTGGAACCTCCACCTCCCAGGTTCAAGTGATTCTCCTAGGCTGTTATTTTCAAGTCTAAATGTTTAGTGTTCCATTACCCAGTCTGTGCAGTAGACATAGTTATAAGCTCAAGTCGTGTGAACATATTCCTTCTTTAATGTTCTTTCTTTCTTTTTATTTTTTTATTTTTTGCAACAGAGTCTTGCTCTGTCCCCCAGGTTGGAGTGTAGTGGTGTGATCTCAGCTCACTGCAACCTCCGCCTCCCAGGTTCAAGCCATTCTTCTGCTTCAGCCTCCTGAGTAGCTGAGATTACAGATGCACCCCACCACTCCTGGCTATTGCTTGTATTTTTAGTAGAGGTGGGGTTTCACCATATTGACCAGGCTCGTCTCGAATTCCTGACCTCGTGATCCACCCACCTGGGCCTCCCAACTTTCTTTCTTTATGTAGATCCAAATTTCTGATCTATATTATTTTCCTTCTTTCCTTTAAAGAATTAATGGCCAAGCACAGTGGTTTACACCTATAATCCCAACACTCTGGGAAGCCAAGATGGGTGGATTGCTTGAGCACAGGAGTTTGAGACCAACCTGGACACCATGGAGAAAACTTGTCTCCACAAAAAATACTAAAAAAATTAGCTAGACGTGGTGGCAAGTACCTGTAGTCTCAGCTATTCAGGAGGCTGAGGTTGAAGGATTCTTGAGCTTAGGAGGTGGAAGCTGCAGTGAGCTAAGATCACGCCACTACACTCCAGGCTGGTAAACAGAGTAAGACCCTGTCTCAAAAAAAAAAAAAAAAAAAAAAAAAGAATTTCTTTTAACATTTATTACAGGGCAGGTCTACTGGCAATAAATCCTCTCAATTTTTTTGTTTGTCTAACAAAGTATTTCTCCTTCATATTTAAAGGATATTTTCACAGGGTACAGAATTCTAGGTTGGTAGAGTTTTTCTGTCCACACTCAATTATTTCACTCCACTCTTTTCCTTTTTGCATGATTTCTGAGGAGTCAGATGTAATTTTTATCTTTGCTTCTCTATAGGTAACATAATTTTTTTTCTCTCACTTCTTTCAGGATTATTTCCTTTATCTTTGATTTCCTATAGTTTGAAAATGTCATACTTATGTGCAGAGTTTTTGTTTTGTTTTGTTTCATTTTTCATTTATCCTGCTCAGTGTTCTTTGACCTTCTTGGATCTGTGGTTTGGTGTCTGACATTGATTTGAGAAAGCTTGCAGTCCAATATTTCTTCTCTTCCAGGCTCTCTTTTCCTTCCACTATTCTCATTACATGTATGTTACACCTTTTGTAATTGCTCCACATATTCTGTTCATTTTTTTTTTAAGTCTTTGTTTTCTTTGCTTCTCAGTTTTGGAGATTTCTATTAAGATATTCTAAAGCGAGGCCGGGTGCTGTGGCTCACGCCTATAATCCCAGAACTTTGAGAGGCCAAGGCAGACAGATCACCTGAGGTTGGGAGTTGGAGACTAGCCTGGCTAACACGGTGAAACCACGTCTCTACTAAAAATACAAAAATTAGCTGGGCGTGGTGGTGTGCACCTGTAATCCCAGCTACTCAGGAAGCTGAGGTGTAAGAATTGCTTGAGCCTGGGAGATAGAGGTTGCAGTGAGTCAAGGTCGCACCACTGTACTCCAGCCTGGGCTACAGAGTGAGACGGAAAAAAAAAAAAAAAAAAGCTCAGAGATTCTCTGTTCAGTCATGTTCAGACTACTAACAGGTCCATCAAAGGCATTCTTCATTTCTGTTACAGTGTTTTTTTCTGTCACATTTTTAAAAAATTGTACTTAGGATTTCCACCTTTCTGTTTTCATTGCCCATCTGCTCTTGCATGCTGTCTGCTTAATGAGAGCCCTTGGCATATTAATCATAGTTGTTTTAAATTCCTTGGCTGGGCACAGTGACTCATGCCAGTAATACCAACACTTTGGGAGGCTGAGTCGGGCAGATCACCTGAGGTCAGGCATTTAAGACCAGTCTGGCCAACATGGTGGAACTCGTCTCTACTGAAAATACAAAAATTAGCCAGGCACGGCATCACATGCTTATAATCCCAGCTACTCGGGAGGCTGAGGCAGGAGAATCACTTGAACCGGGAGGCAGAGCGTGCAGTGAGCCAAGATCATGCCACTGCACTCCAACCTGAGTGACGGAGCAAGAATCCAACTAAAAAAAAAAAAAAAAAAAAAAAAATCCATGTCTGGCCAGGCACAGTGACTCATGCCTGTAATTCCAGCACTTTGAGAGGCTGAGGTGGGCAGATCACATGAGGCCAGGAGTTCAAGATCAGCCTGGGCAACATGGTGAAACCCCATCTCTACTAAAAGTACAAAAATTAGCTGGGCATAGTGGCGCATGCCTATAATCCCAGCTACTTGGGAGGCTGAGGCACAGGAATCATTGAACCCCGGAGGAAGAGGTTGCAGTGAGCCAAGATCACACCACTGCACTCCAGCCTGGGTGACAGAGTGAGACTCTGTCGCAAAAAAAGTATTCCATGACTGATAATTTCAGCATCCTTTGTGCCATGTCTGGTTCTGATGCTTGCTCTGTTTCTTTGACTGTTCTTTGCTTTTTAATGTGCCCTGTACTTTTTTCCTTGATAGCTGGGAGTGATGTACTGGGTGAAAGGAACTTCTATAAATATGCCGTTGGTGGTGTGGTGTGAGGTGTAGGGAGAGAGTCCTACAATTAGGTCTCAGTCTTTTCTGGTGACCCTGTGCCTCTGGACTGTAAATGTCACCAAGCTTTTCTCAGATTTTCTTCTCTTCCTTTAGGTGAGACAGGATGGCGAAAGTGGCCTGGGGATTGGGTACTACCCTTCTCCCACATGGAAGGCTAGGGTGAGCTTTAGTTGAGTATTTCTCTTCTCCCATGTGGAAAGTTAGAGCTGGCTAGAGTTAGGTTTTACCCTTCTCCTATTCACTGAGGCTCTGATGAAACCCCAGAAGGTTAGGCTCTGGTTAACCAGCTTCTCCCGAGGGCAGAGTTTGTTCAGAAGAATATAGTGCTCTGAATTTTCAGAATGATTCCTATTTCCATCTCCCCTGCTGGAAGCTCAAGGGGATTTTTCTTGAGAAGGTAAAATTCGCAAAAGTATGGGGTCCCCATATGACTGGGTCTCCCTGGAGTTTTTAACTCTCAGCCTTGTTCACACCAGGTCTCTAACAATTTGTCAATTGTAGTTCAGGTTTCCCAACCCTGTAAAGACTTCGGTAAAGTGTTCTCAGTGTTTGCATTTCTGTCTCTTTGATTATGGGAGCAGTGTTTGACCTGTAACCTCACTTCTCGTATGGATCTAACTAAGTAGAGTTGATTTTTCAGTTTGTTGAGCTTTTTACTTGTTAGGATGGAGTCACAACTCCCAAGCTTTTTACATGTGAAACTGAAATTTATTAAGAAGAAATTCAGAAAACATAAAATTAACATTTTAAAGTGAATAATTAGTCAAGCGCTGTGGCTCACACCTGTAATCCCAGCACTTTGGGAGGCTGAGGTGGGAGGATCACTTGAGCCCAGGAATTCGAGACCAGCTTGGGCAACATGACAAAACCTTGTCTCTACTAAAAATACAAAACTTAGCTGAATGTGTGGCACATGCCTGTGGTCCCAGCTACTTGGGAGGCTGAGGAGGACTGCTTGAGCCTGAGAGGTGGAGGCTGCAGTGAGCTGTGATTGCATCACTGCACTCCAACCTGGGTGACAGAGTGAGACCCCAACTCAACAAATAATGAAATTAAAAAGTGAATAATTTAGTGGCATTTAGTGCATTCACAATGTTGTACACCCACCATCTCTATCTAGTTCTAAAATATTTCTGTCTCTCCAAGAGAAAATCCTATGCCCATTAAGAAGTTTCTCCCAGCCAAGAGCAGTGGCTCATGCCTGTAATCCCAACACTTTGGGAGGCTGAGGTGGGCGAGTCAGGAGTTCCAGATCAGCCTGACCAAGATGGTGAAACCCCATCTCTACTAAAAATTCAAAAATTAGCTGGGCGTGGTGGCTTGCACCTGTAATCCCAGCTACTCAGGAAGCTAAGGGAGGAGAATCACTTCAACCCGGGAGGCAGAGGTTGTAGTGAGCTGAGATCATGCCACTGCGCTCCAGCCTGCACAACAGAGTGAGACTCTGTCTCAAAAAAAAGAGAGAAGTTTCCCCTGTAACCCACTCTATCCCCTAGATCAGGCGTCCCCAACCCCCAGGACCATGGACCACACAGCAGCAGGCAAGCGAGCATCACTGCCTGAGCTCAGCCTCCTGTCAGATCAGTGGCAGCACTAGATTCTCATAGGAGTGAGAACCCTATTGTGAACTGTGCATACGAGGATCCAGGCTGCACGCTCCTTATGAAAATAATGTCTGACGATCTGAGGTGGGGCAGTTTCATCCCCAAACCATCCCCCACCCCCTGCCCCAGTCTGTGGAAAAATTGTCCTCCATAAAACCAGTCCCTGGTGCCAAAAAGGTTGGGGACCACTGCCCTGGATAACTACACATCAGCTATATATCCGTCTACTCATCCCCTGGTCACTACATATCTGCTTGTTTTTATGGATTTGCCTATTCAGGATATTTTATATAATATCACACAATATGTGACCTTCTGTGTCTGGTTAATTTCACTTAGCATAATGTTTTAGAGGCTTACGCACATTGTAACTCATACAGTAATTTATTCCATTTTATTATATGTAAATACTAAGATTTTTTTTTTTTTTGAGACAGGGTCTCACTCTGCCACTCAGGGTGGAGTGCAGTGATGCTATCTTGGCTCACTGCAGCCTCCGCCTCCGAGGTTCAGGTGAGTCTCCCATTTCAGCCTCCCAAGTAGCTGCAACTACAGGTGCATGCCACCACACCTGGCTAATTTGTGTGTGCGTATGTTTGTGTGTGTGTGTGTTTTGATAGATATGGGGTTTCAACCATGTTGTCCAGGCTGGTCTCAAACTCCTGACCTCAAGTGATCCACCTGCCTTGGCCTCTCAAAGTACTAGGATCACAGGTGTTAAATACTAAGATTTGTTTATTCATCCATTGACGGACATTAATGGACATTTGGGATTCCACAATTTGATGACTGTGAATAGTGCATTCGAAGATGTATGTCCATGTACTTATTTGGGTACCTGTTTGTAATTCTTTTGGGAATATACCCAGGAGCAGAATTGCTGGGATCTGGTAATTTTATGTCTTTTTGAGGAGCCGCCAGACTGTTTTCCACAGCAGCTGCATCATTTTACCTTTCCACCAGCAGTGTATGTACGAGGTCACCAATTTTTCCATATTCTTGCCAATACTCGTTTTTGTTTGTTTGCTTGTTTGTTTCATAAGGCAGGGTCTCACTATGTTGCCCAAGCTGGTCTCAGACTGCTGGGCTCAAGTGATCCTCCCACCTCAGCCTCCCGAGTAACTGGGACTACGGGTGTGCAACCCTGCAACTGGTGCCAACGCTTGCTATTTCTGGTTCTGTTTGTTTTGTAGCATAACCATTCAAATGAGCCTCAAATGGTATCTCATTGTGGTTTTGGTTTGTATTAACTATAATGACTAATGATGTTGAGATCTTTCCGATCTTTCCATTTATGTATCTTTTTTGTAGGAATGCCTGTATATCTTTTTTGTTTTTTGAGACTGAGTCTCGGCCAGGCGTGGTGGCTCACGCCTGTAATCCCAGCACTTTGGGAGGCCAAGTGGGCTGATCACCTGAGGTCAGGAGTTCGAGACCAGCCTGACCAACATGGAGATACCCTGTCTCTACTAAAAATACAAAATTAGCCAGGCGTGGTGGTGCGTGCCTGTAATCCCAGCTACCTGGGAGGCTGAGGCAGGAGAATCACTTGAACCTGGGAAGCAGAGGTTGCAGTGAGCCGAGATTGCGCCATTGCACTCCAGACTGGGCAATAAGAACAACAACAGCAAAAAAACACCTTTATCTCAAAAAAAAAAAAAAACCCGACGCAAACTGAGTCTCTCTGTTGTGTCTTGGCATAATCTTGGCTCACTACAACCGTCAACTACTGGGTTCAAGCAATTCTTGTGTCTCAGCCATTGAGTAGCTTGAATTACAGGTGTGCACCACCACGCTCGGCTAATTTTTGTATTTTTAGTTAGAGATGGGGCTTTTCCCATGTTGGCCAGGCTGGTCTCCAATTCCTGGCCTCAAGTGATTCACCCATTTCAGCCTCCCAAAATGCTGGGATTACAGGTGTAAGCCACCACGCCCAGCCTGTATATCTTTTTGTATATCTTTTTGTGGAAATGCCTATTCAAATTCCACTAAAAAAAATTTTTTTTTTTGGCCAGGCACAGTGGCTCACACTTGTAATCCCAGCACTTTGGGAAGCTGAGGTGGGCAAATTGCGTGAGCTTATGAGTTCAAGACCAGCCTGGGCAATGTGTTGAAACCCCATTTCTACAAAAAATACAAAAAATTAGCTGAGTATGGAGGGGTGTGCCTGTAGTCCCAGCTACTCAGGATGCTGAGAGGTGGGAGGATCGCTTGAACCCAGGAGGTCAAGGCTGCGGTGAGCTTAGATCGTGTCACTGCACTCCAGCCTGGGCAACAGAGCCAAGCTTTGTCTCAAAATATAAATTTTTAAAAAATCTGTTTGTTGTAGAGTTGTACATTTATATATTCTGAATAAGACCTTTATCTATAATTTGAAAATATTTTCTATTTTTAGATTGTCTTTACACTTTGTCGATAGTGTCCTTTGATGCCCAAAAGTTTTAATTTGATGAAGTCCAGTTTACCTATTGTTTATTTTGTTGCTTATGTTTTTGGTGTTATATCTAAGAATCCTTTGCCAACCCAAGGTCATGAAGATTTATCCCTATGTTTTATTCTAAAAGTTTTATAGTTTTAGCTCTTCATTCTTTGTGTATGGATTTTTAGTTGTCCTAGTACCACTTGTTACAAACACCATTCTTGGCTGGGCACAGTGGCTCACACCTGTAATTCCAACACTTTTGGAGGCTGAGGCAGATGGATCACTTGAGTTCAGGAGTTTGAGACCAGCCTGGCCAATGTGGCAAAACCCCATATTTACCAAAAATACAAAAATTAGCTAGGCGTGGTGGTGTGTGCCTGTAGTCCCAGCTACACAGAGACTAAGGTACAAGAATTGCTTGAATCCGGGAGGCAAAGGTTGCCATGGGAGTTGAGATAGCGCCAGTGAGCCAAGCACTCCAGCCTGGGCAATAGAGTGAGATGCTGTCTCCAAACAAAAAAGAACCCCCAAAATCACCACTTTTCCCTGCTGAGAGATCTTGGCCCCTTTGTTGAAAATCAATTGACCATATATAGTGTTTATTTCTGAACTCTTGATTCTATTCCATAGGCTTATATGCCTCTCCGTATGCCAGAATGACAGTTTTTGATTATAGCTTTGTAGGACGTTCTGAAATGGAGAAGTGCAAGTCTTACAACTTCGTTCTTTTTCAAGACTGATTTGGCTATTTGAGGTCCCTGGTGATTCCATATGAACTTTAGGATGGATTTTTCTATATCTGCCAAAAAAAATGCCATTGGGATTTTGATAGAGATTACACTGAATCTGCAGATTGCTTTGGAGTATTGCATCTTAACAATATTAAGACTTCCAATCCATGATCGTGGGATGTCTTTCTGTTTAGGTCTTCTATAATTTCTTCCAATAATGTTTCATAAAGCACACAGTACACACAACATAAAATTTAGCATTTCAGCCTTTTTCTTTTTTTTTTGAGACAGACTCTCACTCTATCACCCAGCATGATCTCTTATTTATCTTTTGTCTGGTTGATTTGTTAAAAGTAGATGTTGAATTCTACAACTTTTTTTTTTTCAAGACGGGGTCTTGCTCTGTTGCCCAGCTTGGAGTGCAGCAGCACGATCTCAGCTCACTGCAACCTCCACCTCCCAGGCTCAAGCAATCCTCCCTCCTCAGCCTTAGAGGTAATAAACTGTGAGAGCCGAAAGATTAATGTCCCTGGCACACAGTGTGGTGGAACTGGCATCTGTCAGGCCCTTTGGTGGCATCCTGTGCTCTTGATGCCTCGAGTGCATTGTTCTAACCATGTGTCTGTCAAGCGATGACATCACAGTCAGAACTGAAAACAGTCTGTTTTCTGTAATAGAATTTCTGGGTTCACGTCCCCATTATCTCTGGCCACAGACTGTCTCTGTCTCTAGCAAAGACAGTAGTTTAGGGTAAATGGCTTCTCCGGCCAAAGAAAAGCCTACAGTATATGGAGAAACTGTATCTGGGGCCTCCTCCAGGCAGGGAAGAGGGTGGCTGAGGGGCTTGGGCATTCATGAAGCCCTCAGAGCCCCCCAGCCCTCCCCCACCACACCACAGAACATGACTTGCCCCTTGAGGGCCTCTATCCTCCTGCCCCACCCCAGCGGACCAGGATGTGGCACTCCACTTTCCCCCCACCATCGTCTGCCAATTGTCTTTCCTGGGCCTCAGCTCTCTGCTAGCTCATAAGCCCTGCCCGTGACTCCTCTCGGCATTCATCTTCATGTTCTTCCAGAGCCAACTCAGGGCAGACTTTGAAGTCTGTGGGTGTGAAGTATCCTAGCTTTAGCCGTTCATTACCCAGAGGAAAACACTCCCATAAAACGTTTCCATTCACTTCCGTAAATGTGACTTTTCTTCATGAAGGATGACATGCCAGGAAAAACCACGGAGGTCAAAGCTCACTGGATACAGTGGCAGGAGGAAACCTCCCACTGAAGGAGCTTTGCAAGTCCACTGCATCTCCAAGGAACCTAGAGCAGAACCTGTCCTCCTGCTAGTGCAGCACCGCCACTCCCAAACCACGGGAGGGCCACTGTGCCAGGACAGCCACCCCGGGGGACACCCCATAGCTGTTCAGGAAGTGCCTGCCACTTGTTATAAAGCCAAACCACATGGTGACTTCAACCATCATCTATAGCAGCAAATAGTTAAGACAGCATCTAAAGAGTAGAGGAACCCAAACGCAGCAGAAGCCAGAGTGTGAGATTTACTGAAGCCTCTTCAACCCATTTCACAGCAATAGTGGGAGGTCCCGGCACCACAGGCAGGCCCCACTCTCACAGGTGGTGACACCTTGCTCCCAAAGCTCTTCTTCCAAATGTAGAAGCTGGTTGGAGGTCTCCAGCCTGCAACTGACAGAGCTGCACCAGCAAAGAAGCTGCCAGCTACCACCCATGCCCTAAGCCTATTCATTCTGAAGATCGAGAGACCCAATTTCTAGGGACAGGTTCAGAAAATTCAAGGACACTTTTTCAAAGTAAACAGCTCTATCATTAACTGGATTTGAAAACATGGGGAGAGAACACCTTTCCCCCCAAAGCTGTTTCCTCAGAAGTAAAGTAGGGGTGAGGGGCGGCACTGCTGGGTGTGCAGGAAGGAGCCCATGGAACACTTGGGCAGCTTCCAGAAGCATAGCCCTCGGTACTCCAGCACACACAAAGCCCTGGCCTACTCGGGCAAGCCCTTGGGCCAGGCTGCTCTCTGTGGAGCACAGGGAAGGCCAGCATGGCTGGTGACTGATCTCAATTTTGTGCTAAATAAACTACTATTTTAGTACAGATTCTAACACAGACAAGCAGAAAGCAAAGGTTTAAAGTGTTTTAGGAGGAAGAGAAATTAGTTTTTATGAGCAAGTCTACATTTTCCTCCGTAAGTCAGGCTGAGTGGGTGGGCAGGTGGGTGTAAACCCCAGTGCCACTGCTTCAAGGTAGGCCAGTCCAATGGACTCTGTGGGGAAGTTCAGGGTCCTAAACTCTAAAGACACATGATACTTAGATCCTTGACAGCAACAAGGGTCATGTCACTTGCTCTTTGGGATGCATCGCCCAGCATCTCATCTCCCTAGAGCATGACAGAGAACAGCCAGCCATGGAAGAGTGGGCAAAGCCACACCCCAACCAATGGCAGCTGGTGCCCAATGGTTCCCCTGCTGCCTGCAGCCTTGCATCCTGAGATCTCAACTCCTCTCCCACCTCAGTCAAATGAGCACACAGCAGGCACTTTCAAGGCCTTGGACAAATTGCCAGAACAGAGAACACTACGTCTCTGAGAGGCTACTGCATCCCCCTGCAAAGCTGCAGAAGGGAAAACAACAAGCTGATGAACATTTCAACATTCACAGCGTGTAGATTCAGCTTTCATTTTATTTTAGTTATAAAACGACTGCCAAAACATAAAGTTTTAGAAAAACAAACAAACACAAGTTTTTATTCCTTTTTTAGTTGCAGAAAATAAATACAATCACATATTCCATATGCTTGTCTATAAAAGCATCTCTAAAAATGTCATTTACTGGATTTGAGAGTATAATCTTTTTGGCCTTTCAACTGCAGGTATCATACAGATCATTTTAGTTTATTAACTTTTTTAACCACTTGGCCCAAGCAACTTCGGAAAAAGACTTTGTGAGTTTACAAATCTTATTCCAAGTGTTATTTTTTAAACAGTTAAACTAAAGCAAGATCTTACCTTAAGACAAGAATAAAGGTTTTCTTTTATAAAAATTGCCCCCAAACTCACAAACACCCAAACTGACATAAAAAGTTGGTCTATCTCTCAGTGGAATCAAGAAGTGAGGTTACAAGGAGAGGGGGGGAACAACACGATGGCTCCTGTGAATCTATCCCAGCAAGCAGTCACTCTTACGTTTCCAGTTTGGCCCTTGGGAATTTTCCTAAAGGAAAGCTGCTCAGTCATCTAAGCCTATGTTTCTGAAAAGGTAGGACATGGACTCCCCATTGTGGATGCGACGGATTGCCTCTGAAAGGATCATGCTGATATCCACAGTTTTAATCTTGGGGCACTGGAGCTTCTGGACTTCATGTGGAATTGTATTGGTGACCACCACCTGTGAAGCAAGAGGAAAAACCCAGAGCATCAGAAAGCCAAGTAGCTTCGTGATTTGATCTGGAAATGTGATACCTTCTCAAATCTGAGGCTCTCCATGACAGGAAAACAGTGGGTCTATGTCTCAAGTCAATATTTCAAGTCATCGTGAAGCTACCTGTGCTTCTTAGGTTAAGATTTGATAAACTCACACCCACTAGGGCAGATACGACAAAAAAAATAATAACAAGTATTGGAGGGATGCAAAGAAACTGGAGCCCCCACTCACTGCTGTGGGGATGTAAAATGGTGCCGCTGCTTTGAAACCAGTCTGGCAGCTTCTCAAAAGTTTAAACATGAAGTTACTGTATGCCCAGCAATTCTAAACCTAGGTACGTATCCAAGAGAAGGGAACACACATGTCCACACAAAAACTTGTACACAAATGTTTACTGCAGCACTAATCATAAGTTTAAAAGCAGAAAAAAAATTTCTATCAACATATGAAATATGAAAAAGAGAGACAAAATGTGGACTATCCAGACAACAGAATTATTATTTGATCATAAGGAATGAAGTATTGCTCCATGCTACAACATGGATGAACCTTGAAAATATTATGTTGAGTGAAGGAAGCCAGACACAAAAGACCACACATTGTATAATCTCATTTATATGAAATGTCCAGAACAGGCAACTGTAGAGAGACAGAAAGCAAATTAGTGGCTGCCAGGGACTAACAGCATTGCGAGAAAATGTGAAGTGACAGCTAATGGGTATGGGGTTCCTTTCTAGGGAGATGAAAATGTTCTAAAATCAACTATGGTAATGACTGCACACTGTGAACACTCTAAAAACCAATGAGTTGTATACATTATTATTACTATTATTATTATTTTTTGAGACAGAGGCTCGTTCTGTTGCCCAGGCTGGAGTGCAGTGGCACAGTCTTGGTTCACTACAGACACCGCCTCCTGGGTTCAAGTGATTCTCTTGCCTCAGCCTCCAAAGTAGCTGGGATTACAGGCGCCCATCACCACGCCTGGCTAATTTTTGTATTTTTAGTAGAGACAGGGTTTCACCATATTGGCCAGGCTGGTCTCGAACTCCTGATCTCAAGTGATCTACCCACTGTGGCCTCCCATAGTGCTGGGATTACAGGCGTGAACCACTGCACCCGGCCCCCGAATTGTATACTTTAAATGGATGAATTGTATGGTATGTAAATTATATCTCAATAAAGCTGTCACTTAAAAGAAGTGGTAGAGTTAGAGGCTTATATTCAATGAAATACAATCATTAACCACCTTTGAATCCCTTTTATTTTTTGAGAGGAGTTCCACTCTTGTTGCCCAGGCTGGAGTACGATGGCATGATCTCGGCTCACTGCAACCTCTGCCTTCTGGGTTCAAGCGATTCTCCTGCCTCAGCCTCCCAAGATGCTGGGATCACAGGCACCCGCCACCAAACCCAACTAACCTTTGTATTTTTAGTAGAGACGGGTTTTACCATGTTGGCCAGGCTGGTCTCCAACTCCTGACCTCAGGTAATCTGCCTGCATCAGCCTCCCAAAGTGCTCGGATTACAGGTGTAAACCACCACGCCCAGCGCTTGAGTCCCTTCTTAACCACAAAAGATCTGTCTTATCCCTACTCTTTGAGATCAAGATGTGCCAAAAGCCTAGGCAGTTGCACCCACACACAACCAGACCCTATTACCTCATCAATGGCAGACTCTTCAATCAGCCGGGGGGCATCAGAAGATAACAAGCCATGAGTCGCCATCACAAAGATCTTATATGCACCTCTTTCCTTCAGGGTCTCTGCTGCAGCGAGAAAGCTGTCAACATCATCAATGATGTCATCCTGCCAAAGCACAAATGGAAAAGAAGGTGTATGAGCACTTCTGCAATAATAGGTTAGACGACCAGGGGAAAAAAGGGTCTGCCTACATTTATTGTGAAAAATCTGCTCTTCCATTTGGCCTAGTGCATACAGCACAGCCCTATGTCCCTATCACTGTGTCCCATGGCATCCCTCCAGGACTTTCACACGAGCCTCCTCCTGCACAGCACCTGCCACTATTGGGGCTATCTCCCCACCACTCCAGGCTCCCAGGGTAACACTGTTTTCTGCACCGTAACGCCAACACTGTGCTGTCACAATGCAGGTTGCACCAGAAATGATGGAGGTATGATTTTGTTTGTTTTTAATGCACAGAAAAAGTGTTAAAAGATGTTTTTGACTCTGGGTAATAGAATTATGGGTGGCTCTCTCCCCCAGCTTCTTCTTGCTACTTTTCCTTATTTCTAAATTTTCTCCACTGAGCATATGGGAAATATGTTATTGATATGTTATTACAATGGAAAAAAATGACTATTATTTTTAATAATAAAATATCCAGTTCAGTGGTTTCTAATCTATAGACTAGATTCCTAGGCTCCCAGAGCTACTTTAAACCCATTATGGCATCAAACATTGTCTACAGTTGAATAAATATTCATGTATTTATTTTCCACACATATTACTCTTTAATTGTACACTGAAGTTACTATGATCAAAAATATACGTATAAAGGCCAGGTGTAGTGGCTCATGCCTGTAGTCCCAGCACTTTGGGAAGCCAAGGTGGGCAGACTGCTTAAGCTCAGGGAGTTCAAGGCCAGCTTGAGCAACATAGCAAAACCCAGTCTCTACAAAAACAAAAATTAGCCAGGAATGGTGGTGTACACTATAGTCCTAGCTACCTGGGAGGCTGAGATAGGAAGACTGCTTGAGCCCAGGAAGTGGAAGTTGCAGTGAGCTGTTATCAGGCCAGTGCACTCCAACCTCGGCAGTAGACCCAGACTCTATCTCAGAAAACAAACAAACAAACAAAACGCGTGCACACACACACACACACCCCCTACCTTAAAAAGTGCTACTAGTAAAATGGTACAGCCACTTCACTAAACAGTCTGACAGTCTCTTATAAGACTATATTTGCAACTACCATGCAAACAACTTCATTTATAAGTGCAATTATCCCAGAGAAATTAAAACTCTGTTTACATAAAAACCCATACATGAAAGTACATAGCAAGTTTTATGTATAGTAGCCCCAAACTGGAAATCATCCAAATGTCCTCCAACAAATAAACTCTGGTACCTCTATGCCATGGGATATTGCTCAGCAATAAAAAGGAATAAAATGTTCATATACAAAACAACCTGGATGGATCTCAGGGGAATCATGGTAGGTAAGAAAAACCTCAAAAGGTTATATACCATAGATTCTATTTGTATGACATTTTGAAATAATAATTAGAAAGACAGAGGACAAATCAGTGGTTGCCAGTGCTGTGGTTTGAATGTTTTTGTCTCTCCAAAGTTCACGTGTTGGAAACATATTCTCCAGTGCAACAGTGCTGGGAGGTGGGGTCTTTGGGGAAGTGTTTAGGTTGTGAGAGCTCCACCATGAGGAATGGATTCACGTCACTATAAAAAGGCTTGTGGGAGTAGGTTCTCCTTTTCCTGCCCTTCTGCAGGAAAGTTCATTCCTTTTTGTCCTTCTACCTTCTGCCATGTGAGGACGCAGCAAGAAGGTCCTCACCAGACCAAATGCTGGTGCCATGATTCGGACTTCCAGCCTCTAGAACTGTGAGAGAATACATTTCTATTCTTTATAAAAAACCTAGTCTCAGGTGTTACAGTAGCACAAAATGAACAAAGACATCAGGGGTTGCAGATTGGGTGGGAAGGATGTGAGTGTAGCTATGAAGGGAAGCATAAGGGTACCTTGCAGTAAAGGAGCAATTCTGTGTCCTGGCTGTGATGGTGGTTCTACAAAGCCACCCATGATAAGACTACACACACACATACATACACACACACAGTACATGCACAACTGGTGCTGTCTGAAGGACCTCTGTGGCAGTGGCACTGAGAATTTCCAGGCTGTGTTACTGTACTATCGTTAAGCAAAATGGAGGATGCTGGGTAAATACGAGGATGTCCCTGTATATTTCCCCCTACTTCCTGTGGATCTATAATTACTTCAAAATAAAAAGGTTTTCTAAATAATGCAGTGGCAATAGAAGGGGGGAATAGTGCTACTGAATCCACAGTACCTTGTTACTATAGACTTTGCCAACTAAGGAATAATTAATAGACAGCTATTACCCGAAAGGGTGACATGAGAGATTTTCTTATGTTTTTTTCCCCCCGAGATGAGTCTCCCTCTGCCACCCAGGCTGGAGTGCAGTGATGTGATCTTGGCTCACTTGCAGCCTCCACCTCCCGGGTTCAAGTGATTCTCCTGCCTCAGCCTCCTGAGTAGCTGGGATTACAGGTGCACGCCACCACACCTGGCTAATTTTTGTATTTTCAGTAGAGATGGGGTTTCACCATGTTGGCCAGGCTGGTCTTGAATTCCTGGCCTCAGGTGATCCGCCTGCCTCAGCCTCCCAAAGTGCTGGGATTACAGGCGTGAGCCACTGTGCCCAGCTGACGTGAGACATTTTCTATCCTGAAGAAGGTGTGCACAACATTGTCAAGCACTGGGGATAATGTGGGGCACATACTAAGGAGCTTGGGAAATGGATGCGACCACTTTGGAAGCAATTTGGCAGCATCTTGTAAAGTTAAAAATGTGCATGCCTTCAGACCCAACAACTCCACTCCCAGGCACCTTGAAACTCACATAGATACACTGGAAAATAGGTACAAGAATGTTCAAAGCAGTACCACTGCCTCAATGAGTTGTGTAGCAGTTATACCAAAGATACATCACATAGCACTGAAAAAGAATAATGTACAACTTCCTGCCACTACACGGATAAATTTCAATACAAGTGTTGAGCAAAAAAGTCCCAAAGTACACAAAGACATCATTTACATAAACATCAAAGACAAGAAAAAAGACAGCATTTAAGGGACACATGCACTCATGGCTGACTGTGAGGATAAAGATGGGCAGCTTCACATCAGTGACAACCTCTGAGGCAAAGAGACCAGGGTAAGCCCAGAGGAGGCTTCCAGGTACCTGGTGATGTTCTATGCTTCAAGTGAGCTAGCGGGTACCCAGTGTTCATTCTATTCTTTAAACTATATAGGCATAGGCATTTAGTGCACTCTTTTTGTGCACTGGTCTTATGATGTGTGAAAGAATGTATGTTTTAAACAGTTATAATCAACTTTGTACTTTTTTTTTTTTTTAAGATGGAGTCTCACTCTGTCCCCAGGTTGGAGTGCAATGGCATGATCTCAGCTCACTGTAACCTCCACGCCCCAGGCTCAAGCAATCCTCCTGCCTCTGCCTCTTGAGTAGCTGGGACTACAGGTATGTGTCAATTCTCTAGACTCAGCCTCCCAAGTAGCTGGTATTACAGGGATACGCCACCACGCTCAACTAATTTTTGTATATTTAGTAGAGAAGGGTTTCACCATGTTGGCCAGGCTGGTCTCGAACTCCTGACCTCAGGCGATCTGCCTGCCTCGGCCTCCCAAAGTGTTGGGATTACAGGCGTGAGCCACCACGCCTGGACTGTTCTTTATTTTTATCACAGAACAATATCTCATGTTATGACAGGTTTTTTTTTTGAGACACAGCCTCACTCTGTCACCCAGGTTGGAGTGCAGTGGCATGATCTCAGCCCACTGCAACCTCTGTGCCCCAGGCTCAAGCAATCCTCCTGCCTCAGCCTCTCGAGTAGCTGGGACTACAGGTATGTGCCACCAAGTCTGGCTAATTTTTGTATTTTTTTGTAGAGACAGGGTTTTGCCATGTTGCCTAGGCGGGTCTTGAACTTCTGGGCCCAAGCGATCGGCCCACCTTGGCCTCCCAGAGTGCTGGGATTACAGGCTTGAGCCACGGCGCCTGGCTAGTAGTTAGCAATTTTAAAATAAACATTAGCATTTTCCAATTTCTGGGCCAAAGCAAACATTTACCACAAGGCACCAATTTAAATGATAATTATTTGGCCATACTACTATCTTTACGAATTGGCCAGGCACGGTGGCTCATGCCTGTAATCTCAACACTTTGGGAGGCTGAGGCAGGCAGATATCTTAAGGTCAGGAGCTCGAGACCAGCCTGGCCAACATGGTGAAACCCTATCTCTTCTAAAAATACAAAAATTAGCCAGACATGGTGGCAGGTACCTGTAATCCCAGCTACTTAAGAGGCTGAGGTAGGAGAATGGTTTGAACACAGGAGGTGGAAGTTGCAGTGAGCCAAGATCGTGCCACTGCACACCAGCCTGGGCAACAGAGCAAGACTCAAAATCAATCAATCAGTCAACAGAGTAACAATGGCAAATACTAGAATTAATAATAAAAAAGGTCTACATACCACGATGATGGCAATCCTTCCTCCAACATCACCCACAACTGTGATTGGGGGCTTTTCTTTAGGAATCAGCACTGTTGGAATAAAACACACACACCAAAGTTTTTATATTAAAAGTAAAACAAAGCTTTAAAGAAGTTAATATCTCAAGATAAAAACATTCAACACACTAGGAATAGAAGGGAATTTCCTCCGTCTGATAAAGGGAAACTATGAAAACCCACAGCTAACTTGCCACTTCATGGCCGAAGGCCAAAAGCATTCCCCCTCAGATCAGGAACAAGACAAGGATGCCCGCTGCACCACTGCCTTCCACCATCATATTGGATATGCTAGCAAGGGTAATTAGGCCAGAAAACGAAATAAAAGGCATCCAGATCAGAAAGGAAAAGTAAAACTATCTCTATTAGCAGATGACATGATCATACATATTGAAAATCCCCCAGAATCCACAAATACACCTACCAAAGCTAATATACGAATTCAGCCAGGTTGCCAAGTACAAAATCAACACACAAAATCAGCTGCTACACACCAGCATTGCATAATCAAAGAGGAAATTAAGAAAGCAATTCCATTTACAAAAGGAGGCAAAAAAATAAAATACTAGGAAAAAATTTAACCAAGGATTTGTGAAAACTACAAATCATTATTGAAAGAAATGACAGAAAACAGGATCTTGACCAGGTGCAGTGGTTTACTCCTGTAATCCCAGCACTTCGGGAGGCTGAGCTGGGTGGATCTCTGATCCCAGGAATTTGAGACCAGCCTAGGCAACACAGTGACACACCATCTCTACAAAAAAAATACAAAAACAGCCAGATTTGGTGGTGGCACACGCCTGCAGTCCCAACTACTTGGAGGACTGAGGTGGGAGGATCACTAGAGCCCAGAAGGCAGGAGTTGCAGTGAGCCAAGATCATGCCACTGCACGCCAGCCTGGGCAACAGAGCAAGACCTTGTCTCAAAAACATAAGGACAAAAGAAAAGAAAGAAAATAGAATTCTTAAATATTATACCAAAGACAAGCAACAAAAATATAAATTGGACTTCACCAAAATTAAAATGTTTTGTGGCCGGGCATGGTGGCTCACACCTATAATTTCAGCACTTTGGAAGGCTGAAGAGACAGGATTGCTTGAGCCCAGGAATTTAAGACCAGCCTAGACAACACAGCAAGACCCCATCTCTACAAATTTTTTAAAAAATTGGCCAGGCATGGTGGTATGCACCTGTAGTCCCAGCTCTCAGAAGGATGAGGCAAGAGGATCACTTGAGCCTGGAAAGTTGAGACTGCACTGAGCCATGATCATGTTACTGCACTCTAGCCAGAGTGACACAGTGAGATCCTGTCTGAATAAAAAATAAATAAAAAAGAAAGTAAAAAAATAATCTACAGAATGGCAGAAAATATTTGCATATCATGTATCTGGTAAGAGTCTAGTATCCAAAATATATAAAGTAGGCTGGGCACAGTGGCTCATGCCTATAATCCCAACACTTTGGGAGGCTGAGATGGACAGATTGCCTGCCAGAGCTCAGGAGTTTGAGACCAGCCTGTGCAATATCGTTAAACCCTGTCTCTACAAAAAATACAAAAATTAGCCAGGCATGGCGGTGCATACCTGCAGTAGCAGCTACTGGGGGACTGAGATGAGAGGATCACTTGAGCCCGGGAGGTCAAGGCTCTAGTGAGCCACCACTGCACCTCTGCACTACAGCCTGGGTGAGAGAGTGAGGTCCTGTCTCAAAATACACACACACACACACACACACACACACACACAAAGCACCAAAATACATAAAGAACTTTTATGATTCAACAATAAAAAGACAAACCCAGTTCAAAACTGAGCAAAGGATTTCAAAAGACATTTCTCCAAAAAAGATATACAAATGAAGTCATTAGTCAGTAGGGAAATGTTTATCAAAACCACAATGAGATGCCACTTTATGTCCACTGGGCTGGCTATAAAAAAAAGAGAGAGAGAAATAAGTGTTGATGAGGATGTGGAGAAATTGGAACCTTTGTACATTACCAGTAGGAATATAAAATAGTGCAGTTGCTGTGGAAAAGAGTCTGGCAGCTCCTCAAAAAGTTAAACATACACCAAATGACCCAGCAATTCCAATCCTGGGTATAGACCATGAGAAATGAATCATCTAGCCACACAGAAACTCAAACATGAATATACAGAGCAGCACAGCCAAAAGTGGAAAGAACCCAAATTCCTATAAATGCTGACAATGAAATATTATCCAGTCATCAAAAGCAATGTAGTACTGACACGTGCTAAAACATGGATGAACCTCAAAAACGTGCTCAGAGAAAGAAGCCAGATAGAAAAGCCCACATATTATATGATTCCATTTCTATGAAATGTCCAGAGTAGGCAAATATCCACAGAAACAGAAAGGAGTGGCTGCCAGGGACTGGGGGAAGGGGCATGGGGAAGCTACTTAATGGGTGTGGGGCATTAGTCTAGGGTCATGAGAAGTTTTGAAACCAGAAAGAAATGGTAACTACACAAAACTGTGAATATACTGAAAGCCAATAAACTTCATACTTTAAAATGGTTAATTCTATGCTTTGTGACTTTGACTTCAATTTCCTTTTAAGGCAATGTCACCAAAAAAAGTGAAAGGACTGTTCTAGATCAGGATTTCTCAACTGTTGAGATCTTGGGGCAGACATGTTTATGCTGCCAGGGGCCGTCCTGTGTACCGTGAGAGGCTTAGCAGCATGCTTGGCCTCTACTCACTAGATGCCAGTAGCTACCCCCTTGGATTGTGACAAAAATATCTCCAGACATTTTCAAATGTCCTCTAGGAGACAATCTCCTCTCTCTTATTGAGAACCATTACTTAGATTGAAAGAGATTAAAGACATATGACAAACGAAGGCAATGTGTGACCCTAGGTGAGCATCAGGAGAGGACAAAAGTGTAACAAAACAAAGGAAAGCAAGATAAATTCCAGAACCAAAGTGACGTTTTGTGTTTTCAACACTCCTACTCCCAGGACCCTTCATCTCAATGCCAGTGAAAAAGTATAATGAATAGCCCTTTAGGAAATCAATTTGACAAAAAGCCTTATATTCATACCTCCTGACTCATTAATCGCACTTTTAGAAGCTTGAAATAAAATAAGCCAAAGTATGGAAAGTGTCTTATCCACATATATTCATTGCCACATTATATGGGCAAAGAACAGAAGAAAACATAAAAACCCCAAATTAGGGGTGTGGTTCAGCAGTCGAAACCACATTCATACGATGAGGCTGAGGTGGACAAATCGCTTGAGCCTGGGAGGTCAAGGCTGCAGTGAGCCATGATTGCACCACTGCACTCCAGCCTGGGTGACATGACATGTTAGGAAGCTGGGAGAAGGAGGCGGCAAAATGCGTAATTATGTATTAAACATGAAAATAATTAAGCTCTGTGAAAATAAGGGTGAAAAACTAAAAGGAGGCTCACCAAATTAAAGTAGCGTGTCTGAATAGTGGGATCAACCACTAATTATTATTTTCTTCTAACTTTTATGCATTATAATGTTTTCAAATATAATATATACACTGTTTATATTCTGAAAAGGTATTTTCATGGTTTTTAGTGGTCATATTTTCATCTACAAGAAATCAGAAGATACAAAATAATTTTTAAAATCTAATACTAAATAACAAAATCTTTATATTTGAGATGCTACAGGAATAATGCTTTTTCCCTTCATATATTATTTGCTAGTACCTTAAAAAAGCATTATATGTAGGGTGTCAAATCATCAAATGTATAAAAACAATCCAATATTTAGGTTCTGTGAAACTAAAATTCTACTGTATTCCCAAAGAAGGCCTGTAGTAATCACTACTTGAGTCAAAACATAAACATAGAAACATCATAATTAAAATTATGAATGAAACATAAAGATCAAAGGAATAAAGAAATGTTAGAAAGAACAGAGAGATCATCCAGTCCCATGACCTCACTTACAGATGGGAAACCTGTAGTTCAGTGCCGCAGTCCAGAGTCCACTCCCTAAGGCCACACCAAAAGCTAACAGCCAGCAAGTTCCAAAGGAGCAGCGTTCACTGAAAGACTGCCAACGAGTTCCTCATCACAGCCCACGCACTTGCAGGACTGAAGAGGAACATAATTTCTTCCGTGCTCTCGGGCATGGCTCATCTCACCAATGGTCCCATCCAGCCCTTGCAAGGTTCTGCTGAGGTTCCTAGACACAAGCCCCTCTGTGGCCAGGCAAGGATTTGGAAAGGGAGCGGCAGCCCCGGGCCTACCCCCAGCACCAATAGCCTGGGCACATGAGGGTTCGAGAAGTGCACACATAAGCAAAAGGCTTTGCGGCCCTGAGCCAAACACTTTATTAACACCTTCCCAGTCCCCAAACCTGAACCCTGGCTCTATCTCCTGCCTTCCTCCTCCTTAAAACTCCATCACTAAGTCCAAGAGACCCAAGAACACAACAGAAAAAGCTCAGGTTTTCATCAGACAAGTCTAGCTTGTCACTATGTGACTGTGGGGAAGTCTTTTTCTCTTTCTGACCCTGTTTACCTATAAAATGGAAAATCATCACTCCATTAAAAGAGCTGTCCTGGAGACTAATACATTAAAAATGTTCACTCCCTCCTGCCATCTTTTTTAGAGACAGGGTTTTACTCTGTCACCCAGGCTGGATTGCAGTGGCACCATCATGACTCACTGCAGCCTCGACTTCCTGGGTTCAAGTGATTCGCTCACCTCAGCCTCCCAAGTAGCTAGGATTACAGGCACATCACCATGGCAGGCTAATTATTAAACTTTTTGTAGAAACAAGGTCTTGCTATGTTGCCCAGGCTGGTCTCAAACTCCTGGGCTCAAGCAATCCTTACACCTCAGCCTCCCAAAGTGCTGGGATTAAAGGAGTGAGCCAACGTATCTGGCCTCCCTCCCATCATCATTTTAACATTTCCAATGTGCTCTGTCACCTTCATTCCCATGCTACCATCCCCAGAGCAGCAATGCACAAGAGAAATACAAAGTGACAAAAGTAAGCCACATATGCCATATTAGATTTTCTAGTAGCCACATTATAAAAGCACAAATAGGTAAAATTAATTTTAATAACATGTTTGATTTGATTCAATATATCAAAATATTACCATTTTTACACAGAATCAATAAAACTTCACTAATGAGATATTTACATTAAGGTTTTCAGATTAGGATTGTATGTCCTTCACACTCCCACTGCTCCCCACTCCATTCCCAGTGTGCAGGAGCCACACATAGCTGGTGGCCGCCAGGCTGGACAGCACAGCCCAAGAGATCAAGCTCCCCTCCCACGTGCCTGCTCAACTTCATCAGCCTCCTGGATCTGGCCTCCGTACTTCCAGCTTCTCTTCTGTGCAACCTATCCCAAACACATATGCAGGCCTCGCCTGCTGAACACTAACTGCTCTGGATTGAGAGCCTTTGTCGGCCGCCTTCTAGGACACAAGTGTATTTACTGGTATTCAAAGTCCTCGTTGGCCGGATCCCCCAAAGATATATGCTATCTTAGTCCATCTCTTCCTTCTAGGGGCCTCCTGGTAAGTCAGGCTGATGTCCCTCCTGGCCACACCATGGCCCATCACTGAATGTCTCATCACTGCAGTCCTATCTCACTTACATAAAGCAGGCAGCACTGGGTCCTGAGGGCTTGTCCTGGGCTCCTCACTGTCTTGGCCTGTCATATAGGTCAACTCTGAGGACAGCCTCTTGTTGTTGCTCTTTTTCAGATAAACAACAGGCTCAAGGACACACAGCTGATAAGTGATGGGGCCAGATGCAAACTCAAGCTCAGACTCCCACCCCTCAGATTTCACCCCTGTCCGGATGGCCATCCAATTCCACCTCAGCTGGATCTACAAAGTACAGCTGGAATCCCAGCTTCTTCATGGCTATCCCTGTCACACTAGTTCCTTCTCTGTGTGTGTGTTTTTTTTCCCCTCTATTTATAAATGAGCAAACTCCTAGGCAGGGAAAAAAACCTAAGAGTCCAGAATATACCTCTGTGACCTAAAAATTATTTTGAGCTGAAAGTGTTTGAGTTCCTGAAGTCCCTTATATGCCAAAAGTAGAGCCTCACAAAAGAACTCAACTGTGATAAATATCCTCCCTGGGACAAAAGGGAAGACAAACTCTTATCACCTAAGACTAGAAGTAGTCCAGAATATACCTAAACAGACACTGTCAAAAACTAGCCTCCCTCCCATCTATTCTCCTCAGCGCCCACTTCCCATCAGGCCCCTCCTTCCTCCTCTTCCCCTATTAAGAAGTCATCTGGGCCAGGCGAGGTGGTTCACACCTGTAATCCTAGCACTTTGGGAGGCAGAGGCGGGTGTATCACTTGAGGTCAGGAGACCAGCCTGGCCGACATGGCAAAACCCCGTCTCTACTAAAAAAAAAAAAAATACAAAATGTACCTGGGTGTGGAGGCATGTACCTGCAGTTCCAGCTGAGGCTGAGGCAGGAGAATTGCTTGAACCTGGGAGGCAGAGATTGCAGTGAGCCAAGATCGTGCCACTACACTCCAGCCTGGGCAAAAGAGCATCTCAAAACAAAACAAACAAAAGAAGTCATCTGTTTTCCCACACGGGCCTTTCTGCCCCTCCTCTTCCCCTGTTAAGATGCTATATAAACCCCAAATTCGAACCACTTCTTTGAGTCATGTTTTGTGATTCACACAAGAGTTTAATCACGCACATCTGTATATAATGATTAAACTCTGTCTTTCCTCTTCCTCATCTGTCTTTTGCCAGTTTAGTCCATAGACCACCAAACACTGAACCTATGAGGGCTGGGAGTTAGGGTTCCTCCCCAACAACTCGAAGGCAGCATTTTTTAAAAAAATTAAGAAGATGTTATTAAGGCATGAGGAAGTTTCTTAAATACAAAAACAAATTCATGCATTAACTCTCCCACCCCAACCCAACTATGTTCATTCTTCATATTCCCTCCTGGTCCTTGGATAGACAAAGAGAGTGCTGTGGTCTGAAGATGGTGTCCTCTCAAAATGCTATGATGGAACCTAATACCCAATGTGATAGTATTAACAGGTGGGGCCTTTGGGAAGTGATAAAGTCACAAGGCCCCTGCCTTCATGAACAGGATGAGTGCCCTTACAGAAAGGCAAAGGGAGCTGCCTTGCTCCTCCACCATGTGAGGACACAGCAACAAGTGCCACCTCAGAAGCAGAGTGAGCCCTCACCAGACACCAATTTGCTGGTGCCTTGATCCAGGACTCCCCAGCCTCTAGAACTGTGAGCAATGAATTTCTGTTGTTTATAAATTACCTAGTCTAAGGTATCTTGTTATAGCACCCTTAACAAACTCAGACAGAAACTGGTACTGAGAAGTGAGTTGCTGCTTTATGAAATACCTATCAATGCAAGAGTGGCTTTGGAACTGGGCAATGGGCAGAGGCTGGAAGAAGAGAAGGCTAGCAAAAGACTATATTGCTTGTAAAGACGGTAAAGGGCAGCTCTGGTGAGGGCTCTGCTATGGTTTGGATATAATTTGTCTCCACCAAAATTTATATTACAAATTTGGGTTGGGCGCGGTGGTTCGCACTTGTAATCCAGCACTTTGGGAGGCTGAGGCGGGTGTTTTGCCTGAGCTCAGAAGTTCACAACCAACCTGGGCAACATGGTAAAACCCCATCTCTAATAAAATTTAAAAAAATTAGTCAGGTGTGGCAGTGTGCATCTGTAGTCCCAGCTACTTGGGAGGCTGAGGCAAGAGAATCGCTTAAACAGCCTGGCGACAGAGCAAGACTCTGTCTCAAATACACACACACACACACACACACACACTATATAAATGAGCAGGGCGTGGTGGTGCACGCCTGTAGTCCCAGCTACTCGGGAGGCCGAGGCATGAGAATTGCTTGAGCCTGGGAGCCAGAGGTTACAGTGAGCTGATGTTGTGCCACTGCACTCCAGCCTGGGTGACTTTGTTAAAAAAAAAAAGCAGTGAAATAGAATCTTGGCAACAGAGGGTGCATAGCTTCTCTTGACTGCTTATACTAAAATGCAAGAAGATGAATTAAAGATGAGATTTATCATCAAAGGGGAAGTAGAACTTAGATATTTGCAAAATTATCAGCCTGGTCATCTTGTAAAGAAGGTAAAAGCAAGGCTGGATGCAATGGCTCAGGCCTATAATCCCAACACTTTGGGAGGCCAAGGAGGGAGAACTGCTTGACCCCAAGAGTTTGAGACCAGCCTAGGCAACGTAGCGAGACCCCGTCTGTACCAAAAAAAAAAAAAAAAAAAATTAGCCAGGCCTGGTGGCACACCCCTGTAATCCCAGCTACTTAGGAGGCTGAGGTAAGAGAATAGCTTGGGACCAGGAGGTCGAGGCTGCAGTGAGCTCTGATCACACCACTGCACTCCAGCCTGGGTAACAGATGAAGACTCCGCCTAAAAAAAAAGCAAAAAAGCAAAATGTGTTCAGGACAGAACTCGAAGGGTATAGCCAAGCAAACATTTGATAAGGAGATTAGTATGGATAGAAAGAGGCCAGATGGCCAGGCGTGGTGGCTCACACCTATAATACCAGCACTTTGGGAGGCCAAGGCGGTTGGATCACTCAAGCTCAGGAGTTCAAGACCAGCCTGGGCAACGTGGAAAGACTTTGTCTCTACAAAAAATACAAAAATTAGGCAGGCGTGGTGGCAAGTACCTGTAGTTCCAGCTACTCAGGAGGCTGAAGTGGTAGGACTGCTTGAGCCCAGAAGGTTGAGGCTGCAATGAGCCATTATCACACCACTTGCACTCCAGCTGGGTATTTTATCATAGCAGCCTGAACTAAGACAAATAGGTATACAATCTTGTATTCTGCCTTGTTCACATATATTCCTTTTTTTTTTTTTTTTACATGGACACAGGGGAGGGGAGCATCACACTATGGGGTCTGTTGGTAGGGGCAGGGGAGGCACAGCAGGGATGGGGAGGTTGGGGAGGGATAACATGGGGAGAAATGCCAGATATAGGTGATGAGGGGGAGGGAGGCAACAAACCACATTGCCATGTATGTACCTATGCAACAATTCTGCATGATCTGCACATGTACCCCAGAACCTAAAGTACAATTAAAAAAAAAAAGGCCAGGAGCAAAAAAAGGTCCTCAAAACACACACACACACACACACACACACAAAGAATGAGAACATACTCTGCGGTGTTTCTGTGTCTGGCTTATCTCACTTAAGATTAACGTTGTCAAGATTCATCGATGTTGCAAATAACAGGATTTCATTCTTCCTCATGGCTAAATAGAATTCCACTGTGTGTGTGTGTGTGTACATCACATTTTCTTTATCCACTTAACCATTGTTGAATATGTAGATTGATTCCATAACTTGCTTTGTGAATTGTGCAGCAATAAATATGGGAGTTACAATATCTTTTTGACATACTGATCTAATTTCCTTCAGATAAATACTCAGCAGTGGAACTGTTAAATCATATGACAGTTGTATTTTTATTTTTTTGAGAAAACTTTATACTGTTTTCCATTATGGCTGGACCACTCACAGTCCCACCAACAGTGGTAATGATCTCCTTTCCTCTACATCTTCACCCAAACTTGTTTCCTTTTGTGTTTTTAATAATAGCTATTCTAAGTGGAGTCAAGTAATATCTCATTATGATTTTGATTTGTATTACTTTTATGATTAGCTATGATTATCTTAAGCACTTTTCCACATACCCATTGTCCATTTGCATATCTTTTTATTTTATTTTATTTTATTTTTTTTAAAAAAGAGAGAAAAAGGGAAAGAAGGAAGAAAAAAAAGAATGAAATAAAGAGAAAAAGAAGAAGGAAAAAAAGGGAGAGAGAACAGGAATCTTGCTCTATTGCCCAGGCTAGAATGCAGTCTACAAATGGATATTAAAAGCTCTTTTATACTAATAATTGTGTTATACAATGGAGACAGGAAGGAATAAGGGAGGAAAATAACAAACAGCCAACCAATATTTCATTTAAACCTATGAAATGCTATGCAATTGCTAGGGAGTGATTTACTCCCAACCATGTGGTCACTTTTAGAATAAATGTGATGTGTTACTGAAAAAAAAAATGTATGTTTTGTGGATTTGAAGTAGAGAGTTCTGTAAATGTTTATTAAGTTTACTTGTTCGAGGTTTAAGTTCAAGTCCCGGGTATTCTTCTTAACCTTCTGTCTCATTAATTTGTCCAATATTGACAATGTAATGTTAAAGTCTCCCACTATTATTGTGTGGGAGTCCAAGTCTCTTTGTAAGTCACCAAGAAGTTGCCCTATGTATCTGGGTGCTCCTATATTGGGTGCGCATAGACTTAGGGTCGTTAGCTCTTCCCGTTACATTGATCCCTCTACCATTATACAATGTCCTTCTTATCTCTTTCGGTTTCTATTACTTTAAAGTCTATTTTATCAAGAGATGAGAATTGCAACTACTGCTTTTTTTTTTTTTGCTCTCCATTTGGTTGGCAAATCTTCCTCCATCCCTTTGTTTTGAGTCTCTGTATATCCTTGCATGTAAGATGGATCTGGATGCAGCTTACTGATGGGTTTTTTGAAGTGGCTGATACTGGTTGTTCCTTTCTATATATAGTGCCTCTTTCAGAAGCTCTTGTGAAGCAGGCCTGGTGGTAATGAAATCTCTGAGTACTTGCTTGTTCGTAAAAAATTTTATTTTTTCTTCACTTATGAAACTTAGTTTGGCTGGATATGAAATTCTGGGTTGAAAGTTCTTTTCTTTAAGGATGTTGAATATTGGCCCCCACTCTCTTCTGGCTTGTAGGGTTTCTGCTGAGAGATCAGCTGTGAGTCTGATAGGCTTCCCCTTGTGGGTAACCTGACCTTCTCTCTGGCCGCCCGTAGTATTTTCTCCTTTGTTTCAACCCTAATGAATCTAATGATTATGTGCCTTGGGGTTGCTCTTTTGAGGAATATCTTTGTGGTGTTCTCTGTATTACCTGGAGTTGAGTATTGTCTTGCCTTGCTAGGTTAGGAAAGCTTTCCTGGATAATATCCTGAAAAATATTTTCCAGCTTGGATTCATTTTCTTCGTCACATTCAGGTACACCTATCAAACGTAGATTAGGTCTTTTCACATAGTCCCATATTTCTTGGAGACTTTGCTCATTCCTTTTTACCCTTTTTTCTCTAATCTTGTCTTCTCGTTTTATTTTGTTAAGTTGGTCTTCGACCTCTGAAATCCTTTCTTCTGCTTGATCAATTCGACTGTTAAAACTTGTGCATACTTCACGAAGTTCTCGTATTGTTTTTCAGCTCCATTAATTCACTTATATTCCTCTTTAAATTGTCCATTCTCATGAACATTTCGTGAAACCTTTTTTCAAGGTTCTTAGTTTCCTTGCATTGGGCTAGAACATGTTCTTTTAGCTCACAGAAGTTTCTCACTATCCACCTTCTGAAGCCTGATTCTGTTGATTCCTCACATTCATTTTCTATCAGGCCTTGCTGAATTGGTGATGAGGCACTGCAATCCTCTGTAGGAGGAGAGGCATTCTGATTTCGGGGTGTTTTCAGCCTTTTTGCGCTGGTTTCTTCCCATCTTTGTGGATTTATCCACCTGTCATCTGTGTAATTGCTGACTTTCAGATTAGGTCTCTGAGTGGAAGTCCGGCTTGTTGGTGATAAAGTTTTTTCTATTTCTTAATTTTCCTTCGGCGGAAGCCCCTCCCCTACAGAGCTGGACCTTCCCGGGTTCAGCTGTACTTGCTGTGAAACTCTCAATCTTCAGCAGTTCCAACTGCTGTTTTTATTTATTTATTTATTTTTTGTGGAGGTGGGTACCAGCCTTCCCCTGCGGCGACCCACTAGGCCGGCTGAAACAGCAGCATTAAGATTCGTGGCGCTTTTCTGCCCGGGAATCTCCCGGTCTGGTTCCCCACTTCAGTCCGCTTTTCAATCAGCTGAATGGGAGACTCTGCTTTCCCGGAGCTCCAAACGCCAACCAAAGGGCACTCAGTCCCGTATACTCCGGACTGAGAACCGCCGCGCCCGGGCGCCTGCAAAACGGCCGCGCCCTCCAAAAGAGTCGCGCTGGTGACCCATGGGGCCCCTCCGCCAAGAATCTCTTGGTCCGTGGGCAATAAAAATTTGTCTGAAAATGTGGCGTCCACTCACTCTCTGCGCTTTCAGTGGGAGCTACAATCCTGAGCTGCTGCTAATCGGCCATCTTGGATCTCCTGTTCACATATATTCCATAGATTTTCTCTTATTTACAGATAGTCTTGATTATTTCAAAGGGCTGCATAATTAGCTGTACTGACACAATATAATTTACCAATCCCTAACCTCTGGTAAACCATTTAAACCTTTTTAATATTTTACATTAAAAACAACACCACAGTCAATAACTTTGTGCACAAAAAACCTTTTGGTTTATGTTAAACTATACTCTAGGATATATTGCTGAACGAATGAATGGACTTCCCTGAAGCACTGTAACTGTCTCAATAGTCCATTTTATAGGCCTTGCAAAGCAGGACAGACTGCTTCTAAAGGGCCCTATAATTCACAGGGTAATCAGAAGTGCATTCGCTACTATCCGGCCAAGAAAGGTATTAATCAGTTTTTGCCAACTTAAAAAAAAATGAAGACACACACACACACACACACACACACACACACCCCAGTTTAGTCAGCCTTAAAATCAGAGGAAAGTGGGAAAGTCGCAGCAGCACACTTACTGGGGATCTCCAGGCTGGGGTGGATGGCAGCCACACTTCTGACCATGGGCGGGGAATGCCGTCCCATCCACCAAATCCGACTCAGCATCCTGTGCCTCTCCATGAATCACTGCAATTCCCAGGCGCAGGCGCTCAGCAAAAGACTGTGCCCTGAGGGAAAACATCAGACATAAACTCAACTCAGGCAGCTAATGCCTGGGGGCAAAACATTAGGAGAACATGTTTCCCAAAGGAATAAAAAGAGAATAAAACAGCCTCAGACTCTAAGAACCCAGGACTAACTGCAGAGACCCCACTTCCCTTGGAAGCAGTACCAAAGGGCAGCGGCCTGGCCTGGTCTGCAAGCTGCTGGCCGGGAGAGCCTGTGTGAATAAGGGAATCTCCGCTCGCTCTGTCTCACCTGAAGCTGCTAATTCTACCTGCCTGCCTACCCACCAGTGAGAACCAACTACATGGGGCAAAGGGCATAAAATACTCACCAAAGTATTAAGCACAAATTTCTTAATAGTTTTACAGGGGGTAAAATTGAGATACAAGAAACTGTGCATATCTAAAGTATATAATTGCATGAGCTCTGATGGCTGTATGTGCCCATGGAAGCATTAGCACAATCAAGAGAAGGAATGTTATCACCACAGCATCTCCTTATGCCCCTTTGTGATTTTTCCTTTTTGCCCCCGGGCAACAGCTGATCTGCTTTCTGTCACCATAGTTTCACCTTATCTAGAGTTTCAGGTAAGTGAAATCATAGAATATGTTGCCTTTTTTTGTCTGACTTCTTTTTTTTGGAGACAGAATCTTGCTCTGTTGCCCAGTCTGGAGTGCGGTGGCACAATCTTGGCTCACTGCAACCTCTGCCTCCTGGGTTCAGGTGATTCTCCTGCCTCAGCCTCCCAAGTAGTTGGAACTACAGATGTGCACCACCATATCTGGCTTTTTTTGTATTTTTAATTTTTATTTATTTTTATTTATTTATTTTTTGAGACGGAGTCTTGCTCTATCGCCAGGCTGGAGTGCAGTGGCGCAATCTCGGCTCACTGCAACCTCCGCCTCCTGGGTTCAAGTGATTCTTCCGCCTCAGCCTCCTGAACAGCTGGGACCACAGGCACGTGCCACCACGGTGTGAAGTAGTGGTTAGCACAGATCTTCAGGGTCTTGTCCCTCCACATGAGGAGGCGGATGGTCCCTTTCTCCTTGTGCTTCAGGAGCTTGACACCGATGCCTCGCTCCTTCCATTCTGGGAGATCCTTCTCTGAGGCAAATCAGAAGAGTTTCACATTTTTAAAAGTACCTCTTCATCTTCCTCCAGCGTTTCAATTTCTTGCTCAGGAAGAGAAACTATTGGCTCAAACTGAGGGTCGTGGTTGGACTCATCTGCATTCTCTGTGGAAATGTCTTGGTCCTCATGAGTGTGCTTGGCGGCAGCTCAGCTGTGTGGGTCGTCACTGGCCACAACATCTCAGCGGAGCTCTTTCCCTCCGAATCTGGCCTTTTTTTTTTTTTGAGATAGTCTTGCTCTGTCACCAGGCGCCAGGCTGGAGTGCAGTAGCTCAATCTCGGCTCACTGCAACCTCCGCCTCCAGGGTTCAAGCAATTCTCCTGCCTCAGCCTCCCGAGTAGCTGGGGCTACAGGTGCGTGCCACCATGCCCAGCTAATTTTTGTATTTTTAGTAGAGACAGGGTTTCACCATGTTGTCCAGGATGGTCTCAATCTCTTGACCTCATGATCTGCCCACCTTGGACTCCCAAAGTGCTGGGATTCCAGGTTTGTTGGTTTTTTTTTAATTAAGTCAGAGTCTCATTTTATAACCCAGGCTGGAGTGCATTGGCATGATCTCAGCTTATTGCAACTTCTGCCTTGCATGATTCTCATGCCTCAGCCTCCAAGAAGCTGGGATTATAGGCGACTGCCACTCCACACAGCTAATTTTATTTTCTTTTTTTTTTGGAGAGAGAGTGTCACCATGTTGGCCAGACTAGTCTCGAACTCCCGGACCTCAAGTGATCTGCCTGCTTTGGCCTCCCAAAGTGCTGGAATTACAGGCATGAGTCACCGAGCCTGGCCTTTCATGTTTATTATTACCTTTCTTATGCTAACTTTGGCTTTAATTTGCTTTGCTTTTTCTAGTGTTGTAAGGTGGAATCTGAGATCACTGATTTGAGGTCTTCTTTTATTGAGTATTGTTTTAGTGGGATACCATGAATCTTGATGTGTTGTCTTCATTTTCTTTTCTCTTTTTTTTTTCTTTTTGAGATGGAGTCTCACTCTGTCTCACCCAGGCTGGAGTGCAGTGGCACAGTCTCAAACTCACTGCAGTCTCCCCCTCCTGGATCAAGTGATACTCCTGTCTCAACCTGCCGAGTAGCTGGGACTACAGGTGTGTGCCACCACACCCAGCAAATTTTGTATTTTTAGTAGAGACGGGGTTTCACCATGTTGACCAGGCTGGTCTCGAACTCCTGACCTCAGGTAATCCACCTGCCTTGGCCTCCCAAAGTGCTGGGATTACAGGCATGAGCCACTGCGCCTGGCCTGTGTCTTCATTTTCATTCAGTTCTAAATACGTTCTAATTTCACTTTTAACTTCTTCTTTGACCTATGGGTTATCTGGAAGTATGTTAGTTACTAAATATAAATATTCAGGACATTTCCAAAGATACTTCTCTTATTAGAATTATTCTTAATTCCAGTGTGGTCAGAGAACATATTTTATATGGCTTGCATAATTTTAAATTTGAGGCTTATTTTATAGCTCAGAAGAATATGATCTATCTTTGTAAGTGTTTGTACTGAAAAAGAATATATGTTCTGCTTTCCCTAGATGGTGTTCTATGACTGTCAATCAGATCCAGCAGGCTGATGGTGTTGTTCAAGTCTCCTGCATCCTTAATGATTTTCAGTCTCCTTATTCCATCAATTACTAAGAGAAGGATAATGGAATCACTATCATTATGGGTATATCTATTTCTCCTTGCAGTTATCAGTGTTTGCTTCATATACTTTCAAACTCTGTCATTTAGTTCATAAATGTTTAGAACTGTTTTGTCCTCTTGAAGAACTGACCCCTTTATCATTAGAAAAAGACCTTTTTCAACCCTTGCAAAATTACTTGCTCTGATTTGTCTGATATTAATACAGCCACTCTAGCTTTCTCTCTCTTTTTTTTTTTTTTTTAATTTTTCTTTAAAGACGGGGTTTCACCATGTTGGTCAGGCTGGTCATGAACTCCCGACCTCAGGTGATCTAACTGCCTTGGCCTCCAAAGTGCTTGGATTACAGGCGTGAGCCACCACGCCCAGCCGCTTTTTCTTTTTTTTAAAGAACTAATGTTATCACAGTATAGTATTTTTCCATCTTTTTACTTTTAATCTGTTCCCTCCTCCTTACCACCTTATACTTTATCTCATTAGGTCCCTGGCCACAGACCATGCCCATCCCTCATTTCATACCAGACCTGATTCCTGGGGTCATGCTGAGTCATCTAACTGCTCAAATGAATTGCTAAAACAAACAAAAAATTAGGGATTATACTGAATCCCACTAGTACTATCTATACTAGATACAGCCAAGGCATTTACACATGTGAAGAGCAGAGCACTAGAAAATACTAAATAGTATTATTATGTAGACTCTTAAGAGCTGTTAGAAATCTCACATCAACCAGGTTTCCTATGTGCACTACACAACTAAGGAAAGCTTTGCTACAGTGCTAGCAATTATTTCAAAAAATTTAAATTTGGGTAGGCACGGCAGCTCAGGCCTGTAATCCCAGCACTTTGGGAGGCTGAGGTGGGCAGATCACTTGGAGCAAGGAGCTCAAGACCAGCCTGGTCAGTATGGTAAAACCCCATCTCTACTGGGGAAAAAAAAATCATGCTTAAATCATTCTATTTCAAGATACTTTTTTAAGCTGGGTGATGGCTCACACCTGTAATCCCAGCACTTTGAGACGCAGGCAGGAGAATGGCTTGAGCCCAGGAGTTTGAGACCAGCCTAGGCAACACAGGGAGACCTCATCTCTACAAAAATAAAAAAAAAAATTAGCTGGATATGGTAGTGCAAGCCTATGGTCTCAGCTACTTGGGAGGCTGAGGTGGGAGAATCACTTGGGCCCAGGAGGTCAAGGCTGCAGTGAGCTATAATTGCACCAGTGCACTCCTGCCTGGGCAACAGAGAAAGACCCTGTCTCAAACAAACAAACAATCTCTGACACATGTAAGTAAACATTTATTGGTCTGGTCCTATCTATAAGGAATTTAATTTATATTTCAAGGAAAAAATAATAAACCTTCACAGAAGCAGGACTGTCCAGGTCAAAAACAGTAAAGTCAGTAAAATATATTTATGTGTGTGTAAGACAGAATATTTGTCCTTAGAGAAAAGAGGGAACATCATAAACAGAGAATATTTTAATAACATTTGATAAATATCCTGAGTATTCACCTAACTTTAAATTCATCCTTATAAAAATATCAAAATAGTTTTTAAAAAACTTTCAAGAGAAAAAAAGTTTCAGATAAATACAATGGCAGAGTCTTCAAAAGAGTTGGCATCACATAGATTATTAGTTCCTCCTTGAAATTCAAGATTGGCTTTGCAAACAAAATTGGTGCCAAAGAACTGATCTGTTAGTTGTCCTCTAAGGAAGTCTTTTCATCTGGGATCTGTGGAGGTTTGCCAATTCCTAGAATAATGTTTCAATTTTACCAACCTCTACAAAACACAATGCTCTTAAGAGAAATAAAATCATGGCTGGGCGCAGTGGCTCACACCTGTAATCCCAGCACTTTGGGAGGCCGAGGCGGGTAGATCACCTGAGGTCAGGAGTTCAAGACCGGCCTGGCCAACGTTGTGAAACCCCGTCTCTACTAAAAATACAAAAAAATTAGCCAGGCGTGGTGGCGGTCCCTGTAATCTCAAAGTGCTGGGATTGATTACAGGCATGAGCCACCTCACCTGGCCCAATTTCAATCATATGTGGCCAACACTTAAGTCCCATAATCTCAGCTATTTGGGAGGCTGAGGCAGGAGAACTGCTGAAGCCCCAGGAGGCAGAGGTTGCAGTGAGCCAAGATTGCGCCATTGCACTCTAGCCCAGGCAACAACAGCAAGACTCCATCTCAAAAAAAAAAAAAAAAATAAGTAAAATAAAAAATAAAATCATTACCTGCACAGTAATGGGAATTTCTGGTTATTCCATATAACACATAATCAGATACCTTGCATTCCCATCTGATTCCAAAATGAATCAGGATGCTTTCTGTATGTCATTTTGTTTCATATACTGACAGTCGAATTCCAAAGCAACTTGATCCTGATTGTTCGATAATGAGAGTTAATTTACATCATGGGTTAGAAAGAACAAGACACAGGAAGGACCTCAGCTATCCTTTGGTTTCCTATTTGCTCAGTTATTCTGAGAAAACAATTTCAAACAACTCATTCAAGCAAGTTCTGTTCCTTATTAAACCAACACTTTCTCAGATGATCCCTTCTAGTCAAAACAACTCATTGTCAAACAACTCCAAAACAATAGCTCTACACTTAGACAGACCTTTTCATCAATAACTTCAGGATTCTAAAGGCACTAACTGCCGAACGCGGTGGCTCACACCGGTAATCCCAGCACTTTGGGAGGCCGACATGGGGCAGATCACTTGAGGTCAGGAGTTCGAGACTAGCCTGGCCAACGTAGTGAAACCCCGTCTCTACCAAAAATACAAAAATTAGCTGGGCATGGTGGCGCACATCTGTAATCCCAGCTACTTAGGAGGCTGAGGCAGGAGAATTGCTTGAATCTGGGAAGCGGAGGTTACAGCGAGCCAAGATCATATCACTGCACTCCAGCCTGGGCGACAGAGGGAGACCCTGTCTCAAAAAAAAAAAATAAATAAAGGCACAAACCACCACCATTGTACATAATGGTATTTAATTTATAAAGTCCTTCAATAAGTTCTTTGATGCTTATTAACTCTGTAAGATAAGCCAAGCAGGTGTTATCTCCAGGAAGCTGAGGTTTGAAGAGACAGCCTTGACCAAGGTTCTCACAAAGACTGGCTAAGGCACAACTGGAAGCCCATGTCTTCTGACTGCTAATTTAACTATCTTCCTGACTAATAAGTCAGCCCCATCTGACTTCTAAATTGATTGCAGCTATTTTCTAAGGTGAGCTGCCAAATGAAAAACTTGGAGAAGGAAACTAGAAATAATCAGATCAAAATTGGTATGTGACTGAACCAGAAGGTGCCATCTCCTGCTCGAAGTCTGGGTAATGTGCTTATCAGGACATCAGAACACAAGAAAATCACCACCACATAGCTATGGGAGACAAGACAGCCAGAGTTGATTTTACTGTGTCAGATGCCATGTTAACAGAGCTCCTGCTCACAGTATCTTTTTATTTTAATTTTAATTTTTTAGAGACAGGGTCTCACTCTGTCACCCACGCTGAAGTGCAGTGGTGTGATCTGCCCTTACTGCAACCTCTACCTCCCAGGCTCAAGTGATTCTCCCACCTCAGCCTCCTGAGTAGCTGGGACTACAGGCACACACCACTGCACCTGCCTAATTTTTGTATTCTTTGGTAGAGACATGGCAAAAACCATGTTCCCCAGGCTGTTCTCAAACTCCTGGGCTCAAGTGATCCTCCAACCTCAGCCTCCCAAAGTGCTGAGATTACACGCATGAGCCACTGGGCCTGGTCCACTCACAATACCTTAAACTCACAGACCAAACTCCTAAGGCTTGACTGTTGTTTTACTACCTGCTCCATAGAAAACAGCCTTTTGTAGCACTCATCTCCATACTAAAACATTCATTTAATGTAGTGTGACCTATGTGGATTCAATTACAAAAACGGGAAAAAGAGAGACTGGCTCTTTCGTTCCAGTCTACCCAAATGACCTACCAGTCAAAGAGCATATGAGGGCAGCCTGCAAGTGCCACGGGAACACAGCCATGCTTGCACTGGTCACCACCACATCCACAATGGCCGGCACGGCAGCACTCAAATATGGACTCAATGAAGACTGAGTGGAGAGGGTCAAGTCAATTACTTTTTTTTTTTTTTTTCTGAGACAGAGTTTTGCTCTTGTTGCCCAGGCTGGAGTACAATGGCGCCATCTCGACTCAACTGCAACTTCCACCTCCTGGGTTCAAGCAATTGTCCTGCCTCAGCCTCCCAAGTAGCTGGGATTACAGGCGTGCACCAACACACCCAGCTAATCTTGTATTTTTAATAGAGACAGGACTTCAATATGTTGGTCAGGCTGGTCTCAAACTACTGACCTCAAGTGATCCACCTGCCTTGGCCTCCCAAAGTGCCGGGATTACAGGGGTGAGCCACCTCACCTGGCCCAATTTCAATCATATTTGGCCAACACTCAAGTCCCATAATCACTGGCATAGAAAACATTCTTGGAAGAAAATAGTTGCACCACCATCTTCAAGTAAACAACATTTTGTGGCCGTACCTTGGAAAAGTTCCTTCATCTCTGGGGGTCTGTTTCCTCATCTGTGAGTAATCATAACTGCTGACCTCCAAGGTTGCAAAGATCAAACAACAAAACATAGATAAAAAACATCTGATGCTACACATGCACTCCTACAGGGCATCTTCCTAGGCCTCATCAGACCCAGCACAATAGGTTCTCAATAAACATTTGGACAGATGGATGACAAACGTCACGGACAAAAGCCAAAGAAACTGAGCAAAAGGCTACCACATCCATCTCCCTGTGAATACATGCCTGCCAGATGTAAACTGAGGCCTCTAGAGGTTACTAAAAGTCCACCCAGATGGGAAAGTCAACGGAAAATTCATCATGCTCTGGTATTTTAGTGGAAAAAAAAAATGTTATTAAGGCCAGATGCAGTGGCTCATGCCTGTAATCCCAGTACTTTAGGAAGCCAAGGCAGGAGGATTATTTGTACCCTAGAGTTAAAGACCAGACCTGGCAACATAGGGAGACCCCATCTCTACAAAAAAAGAAAAAAAAATAGGTAAAACCCCGTCTCTACTAAAAATACAAACATTAGCTGGGAATGGTGGCGCACACCTATAATCCCAGCTACTCAGGAGGCTGAGGCAGGAGAATCACCTGAACCCAGGAGGCAGAAGTTGCAGTGAGATGAGATTGTGCCACTGCAATCCCAGCACTTTGGTAGGCCGAGGTGGATGGATCACCTGAGATCAGGAGTTCGAGACCAGCCTGACCAACATGGAGAAACCCCATCTCTACTAAAAATACAAAATTAGCCAGGCGTGGTGGTGCATGCCTGTAATCCCAGCTACTCAGGAGGCTGAGGCTGGAGAATCACTTGAACCAGGGAGGCAGAGGTTGAGGTGAGTCAAGATCGCGCCATTGCACTCCAGCCTGGGCAACAAGAATGAAACTCCTACTCAAAAACAAAAAAGAAAAGAAAAGAAAAAAATAGCTAGGCATGGTGGCACATGCTTGCTGTCCCAGCTACTTAGGAGGCTGAGGTTGAAGCAGGAGGATCTCTTGAGCCCAGGAGATGGAGGCTGCAGAGAGCTGTGGTTGTACCACTGCACTCTAGTCTAGATGACAGAGCAAGACCCTGCCTCAAGGAAAAAAGTATCAAAACACATTGTTGTCACTTCTGCTTCCATTAGGATGGAGCATTATACTCCTTCTACTACCCACAACTAAAACCCCTGGATGTTATATACAAACAAAAATGAGAAGACTCTAAAAGGTAGAGAGAAGGCAGACTAGCAAGGGACCTCAGGACCTGAGGAACGTCACGGTGGTGACTTCCCTCGGGCACTCTTTTTGCCTTGTTATCCCAGACTTGTAGCTGGAGAAGCAGCAACCCAAAAATGCCAGTGGGCAAAGACAAAAAAGGCTCCAACAAAGGTCAGCTCTCCCTAGTCAAAGGACTAAGAAAAGAGAAACCTAGTAAGTAAGAAATTGTTCAGACAATAACTGCCCTACTCCAGCCACACACTGCAGGAAAGCCACAGCACATGTTTGCCCTACATTTCCACCACCTGAGCAAAGGCTGAGTGGTGAGCCTGTACTTCCTGGCTTGCCAGGCTATAATGAAGTACCCTAAACCCGATGAGGTGGTTTCACAGAAGGCCAAATAGGGAGCTGGGACTCTCACCCTCACTCAGCAGTAAGGAGCAACTGCTAGAGTCAGTGGAGAGTGAAATCTGGACTTCTACCCCTAACTCGGCAGGAAAAAGGTGCCCTTCCCCCTCTCCATTGAAGAGGTGTCAGAGGCAGCCTGGTGGAGTCAGGAATTTCACCACCACCCAATGGGAATGAGGCTACTTTGGCGTCAGTGGAGGACATGGAGGGAGTACTTCCACCCATGGATAACAAGGACCACCTTGGGTGGTCCACACAGGCCCAATGGGGAACCTAGACTCTACCCCTACCTAGTAGTAATGAGCCCCCCACACCACCACTTTCGCTGCCAGAGTCCTGAGAAGCCAGCAAAATCAGAAGGCCTAAATGAGAACCAGAGTCTCACACACAATATCAAAAAGTCCAGATTTCAATCAGAAGCCCCTCACTGCACTAAAGGCCAGTGATATCTTAATACGAATGAAAAAGGACAATTAACAGATGCCAACACTAAGATGACAGACATGCTGAAACTGTATATTAAAGGTTTCAGAGCAGCCATCAGAAAAGTGCTACAAGCAGCAATTATGAGCATACTTGAAACAAATAAAAAACAGGAAGTCTAAACAAAGAAAGTATCGACAAAAAAAGAGAAGGCATAATAAAAGAGCCAAGGCCGGGCGCAGTGTCTCATGACTGTAATCCCAGGACTTCGGGAGTTGAGGGAGGCAGAATACTTGAGGCAAGCAGTTTGAGAGCAGCCTGACCAACATGGCAAAACCCCATCTCTACTAAAAATACAAAATCAGCCTGTAATCCCAGCTTCTCAGGAGGCTGATGCACAAGGATCGCTTGAACCCAGGGTGGGTGGAGGCTGCGGCAAGCCAAGATCATACCACTGCACTCCAGCCCGGGCAATAGAGCAAGACTCTGTCTGAAAAAACAAAAAGCTCAGTTGTATATACTCAACAGCAGAATGGAAGTTACAGCAAAAATAATAATAGAGGCCAAGGAAAGAATCAGTGAACTGGAAGACAGACAATAGAAATTAGCCAATTTGGACAATAGAGAGAAAAATGGCTGAGGTAGGGTATGGTGGCATGTGCCTATAGTCTCAGCTACTCTGGTGGCTAAGATGGGAGGATCACTTGAGTCAGGAGTTCAAGGCCAGCTGGAATAACATAGTGAGACCCTCTAAAAAATAAAAATAAAAGACTAGAAAATAAAAATGAACAGAATTTCATGGACCTGTAACAAAAGATCAGCTGGCGTGATGGTTCATGCCTGTAAGCCCAGCACTTTGGGTGGCTGAGGCAGGCAGATCACCTGAGGTCGGGAATTCGAGACCAGCCTGACAAACATGGAGAAACCTGTCTCTACTAAAAACACAAAATTAGCTGGGCGTGGTAGCACATGCCTGTGATCCCAGCTGCTGGGGAGGCTGAGGCAGGAGAATCGCTTGAACCCGGGAGGCAGAGGTTGCGGTGAGCTGAGATTGCGCCATTGCACTCCAGCCTGGGCCACAAGAGTGAAACTCTGTCTCAAAAACAAACAAACAAAAGATCTGACATTCATGTCATCAGAGTCCCAGAAAAGAGGAGAAAGACAGTAGGACTAAAAAAGTACTCAAAAAGGCAATGGCTAAAAACTTCCCAGATTGGCCAGAGACATAAACCCACAGCTTCAAGAAGTGCAGCAAACACCAAACAAGATAAACCCAAAGCAATCTCAAGACACGTCATAATTAAACTTTTGAAAACTAAGGACAAAGAAAAAATCTTGAAAAGCAATTCAGATGACAACTAACTTCTCATCAGAAACCATAGTGACCAGAAGAAAGTGACATACATACTTTTCAGGTGCTGAGAGAAAACAACTGTTACTCCAGAATACTATACCCAACAATAATATCCTTCAAGAATGAAAGGAACTCTAGACATTCTCAAATGAAGGAAAATCAGCAAAACCAACAGAACTACATTTAAAAGGGGGCAAAAGGAAGTACTCGAAACAGAAGCAATAAACTTTGGAATATCAGGAAAGAAGGAACCAAAAATACAAGTAACTACAATAAGCTTTCCTTCATTTCTTGATTTTCTAAATTATGTTTGATGTTTAAAAGCAAAAACTCTGGCCGGGCACAGTGGCTCACACCTGTAATCCCAGCACTTTGAGAGGTCAAGGCAGGTGGATCACCTGAGGTCAGGAGTTCAAGATCAGACTGGCCAACATGATGAAACCCCATCTCTACTAAAAATACAAATATTACCTGGGTGTGGTGGTGTGCGCCTGTAGTCCTAGCTAACTGGGAGGCTGAGGCAGGAGAATCACTTGAACCTGGGAGGCACAGGTTGTAGTGAGCTGAGATCACTCCACTGCTCTCCAGCCTGGTGACAGAGTGAGATACTGCTTCAAAAAAAAAAAAAAGCAAAAATTCCAACAGCCTGACACTGCTCTAAATGTATGTATAGGAAATATTTAAGACAAATAAATTAAAAACAGGGAGAGTAAAGAGACAGAAAGAGAGGCTGGACGCGGTGGCTCACGCCTATAATCCCAGCACTTTGGGAGGCCGGGACGGGTGGATCATGAGGTCAAGAGATCGAGACCATCCTGGTCAACATGGTGAAACCCCGTCTCTACTAAAAATACAAAAATTAGCTGGGCATGGTGGCACACACCTGTAGTCCCAGCTACTCGGGAGGCTGAGGCAGGAGAACTGCTTGAACCCAGGAGGCGGAGGTTGCGGTGAGCCGAGATCGAGCCATTGCACTCCAGCCTGGGTAACAAGAGTGAAACTCCAACTCAAAAAAAAAAAAAAACAGAGAAAGAGGTATGGCTTTTATATTTCATTCAAACTGATAAAATGACACCAGTATATTGTAATATGTTTTGTATATGTAATGAAATACTTAGAACAACCATTAAAACAGCTATATAATGAGATACTCAAAACACCATAGAGGGCCGGGCGCGGTGGCTCACACCTGTAATCCCAGCTACTTGGGAGGCTGAGACAGGAGAACTGCTTGAACCCGGGAGGCAGAGATTGCAGTGAGCTGAGATGGCGCCATTGCACTCCAGCCTGGGTGACAAGAGTGAAACTCTGTCTCGAAACAAACAAACAAACAAACAAAAACCACTATAGAGAAGAAGCACTCTAGAATGCCAGAATAATGGATGCCCAAAAAATCTGCTCCTCCATAAAAAAAAAGAAAAACTCTAAAAAATTTTGCAAAAATTTAACTTTTACATAACTGTGGAAGTTAACTAACAGCTTGCAACAATCTGAGGAATGTTTAAGAAAAACAGCTGAATCTTGTTAAAGAGCAAACTCTGGGCCAGACATGGTGGGTCACAACTATTATCCCAACACTTTGGGAGGCTGAGATGGGCAGATCACTTTGGGGCCAGGAGTTGGAGACCAGCCTGGGCAATATAGTGAGACTCCCATCTCTACAATAAAAACACAAAAATTAGGCAGGCTGTGGTTTCAGCTATTTGGGAGGCTGAGGTGGGAGGATCACCTGAGCCCAGGAAGTTGAGGCTGCAGTGAGCCACTGCATTCCAGTCTGGGTATCAGAGTGAGACCCTGTCTTACACACACACACACAAAAAAAAGGAAACTGTGCATTTTAACTTGCCCTATTCCCATGCCTCTCTCTCCAGTTCTGCCATAGACAAAAATTGGAACACTCATAACCATGGTAGCTGTGAGAAACAGAAGCCTAGCAACCACTGGTGGGAAAAGAACGAGTTTGGAGCTTCTCAAGAAGCCCATTCTCAGATAACCATCACTATTATGCCTATCTGGCGGCTCGCTGAGACTCGGGGCTAGAGAATATGACCTGACTTAGAGCTCACTCCGTGTGAACAGTCCTATCCCCAGAGTAGATGAACAATCAACAGCAACTGTTTAACACTGCAGCTGCCTGAAGTGACAGAACCAGTTGAGTAAAACAAGAGGCTAGACAAAAAAAAAAAAGAAAAAAAAAGAAAAATCTAGGGGGATTAGATGGCCATATGGGCCTTGAAAAGCTTATTACTGCATGTGAAGAACATGCGCTTACCCAGGAAGGACCTGAAAGGTTCCTAACCTTGAACCTTGGCTGACCTTAGGGCACTGTGCAACCAGGAAGTAAAGGCTAAGGCAGTAAAGAGTTGTAAGCTGCTGGGAGAATTGAAGACATGTACAAACATGCACACACAGATCCTTGAAGAGGATGGGAGATTTATTGGTTCAAGGCATTTCAGGAAATCTCTTTCCAATCATTAGCTGGCCGGTAAGATAACCAAGCAGAGACTTCAGTGGCTGAATGCTACAAAGAATACAGACTTTACAGAATTGGCACAGGATAGCCACTAAACAAACATATCACAGAATCAACAGCAACAACAAACCCTGAGAATTGATGGAGGTAGAATCTGATGCTCAGATTTTTCACATTACATAATTTTAAAATGTTGTTTTTAACTAAAATTTATAAGGCATGCAAACAAAAAGGAAAACAAGGGCTGGGCATGATGGCTCACACCTGTAATGAACTTTGGGAGGCCAAGGCAGGAGGATTGCTGAGGCCAGGAGTTTGACACTGGCCCAGAAACATAGCAAGATCCTGTTTCTGTATTTTTTTTTTTTTTTTTTTTTTTTAAGTAAGAAGTTTTGGCCAGGCACAGTAGCTGCCATCAGTAACCCCAGCCAGCACTTTGGGAGGCCAAGACAGGTGGATCACCTAAGGTCAGGAGTTTGAGACCAGCCCAGCCAACATGGTAAAATCCCGTCTCTACTAAAAAACACAAATAATTTATTTGTGGTGGCGCATGCCTGTAATCCCAGCTACTTGGGAGGCTGAGACAGGAGAATCACTGGAACCCAGAAGGCAGAGATTGCAGTGAGCCGAGATCACACCACTGCACTCCAGCCTGGGCAACACAGTGAGACTCCATCATAAAATAAAAATTAAATTAATATAAGGTAAGAAGGTTTTTTTTTTAATTTAAAAAAAGAAAAACATGGCCCATACACAGGAAAAAAGCAGTCAACAGAAATGATCTTTGAAAAAGCCCAATGTCAGAATAACTAGACAGAATAAATTAGCTATCATAAATACGTTCACAGAACTAAAGAAAATAATGTCTAAAAAAAATACCCAAAGAAATATTTATTTAGGTATAAATATAACAAAATATGGGCTGGATGTGATGGCTCATGCCTGCAATCCCAACACTGGGAGACTGAGCCTAGGAGTTCGAGACCAGCCTAGGCAACAGTCAGAACCCCATCTCTACCCAAAAATTAAAAAAAAATTTTTTTTTTAATTAGCCAGGCATGGTGGTGCACACCTAGAGTCCTAGCTACTTAGGGGCTGAAATGAAAGAATTGCATGAGCCCAGGAATTCAGGGCTGTAGTGAGCTGTGATGGCACCCGTGCACTCCAGCCTGGGTAAACAGAGCAAGACATTGTCTCTTAAAAAAAAAAAAAAAAGTACAAATCTGTACAAGGAAAACTACAAAACACTGAAGACAGAAATCAAAGAAGAATTTTTTTAAAATTATAACCCAGGTCAGGCACGGTGGCTCACGCCTGTAATCCCTGCACTTTGGGAGGCCGAGGCAGGTAGATCACCTGAGGTCAGGAGTTCAAGACCAGCCTGGCGAACATGAGAAACCTCATTTCTATAAAAAATACAAAAAATTAGCTGGGCATAGTGCTGCGGGCCTGTAATCACAGCTACTCAGGAGGCTGAGGCAGGAGAATCGCTTGAACCCATGAGGCAGAAGTTGCAGTGAGCTGAGATTATGCCACTGTACTCCAGCCTGGACAACAGGAGCAAAAACTCCATCTCAAAAAACAACAGCAACAACAAGATACCCCATGTTTATAGATAGGAAGACTCAATATTGTCAAGATGTCAGTTCTCCCAATTTGATCTATAGATTTATTTGCAAACCCCAATCTAAATCCCAACTAGTTATGCTGTGGATTTCAAAAACTGATTCTGAGGTTTATATGAAGAGGCAAAAGACCCAGAATAGCCAACACAATCTTGAAGAACAAAGTTAGAAAGAGTGACAATACCCAACTTTAAGACTATTAAGTCTCAGTGGAGTGGCTCACGCCTGTAATCCCAGCACTTTCGGAGGCTGAGATGGGTAGATCACCTGAGGTCAGGAGTTTGAGACCAGCCTGACCAACATAGTGAAACCCCATCTCTACAAACACAAAATTATCGAGGCATAGTGGGCACGCCTATAATCCCAGCTACTTGTGAGGCTGAGGCAGGAGAATTGCTTGAACCTGGGAGGCAGAGATTGCAGTGAACCAAGATCATGCAGCCTGGTCAACAAGAGCAAAACTCCATCTCAAAATAAAAATAAAAACCTGTAGTGATCGGGTGCAGTGGCTCATGCCTGTAATCCTAATACTTTGGGAGGATAACTTGAGGTCAGGATAACTTGAAGTCAGGCATTCGAGACCAGCCTGGCCAACATGGCAAACCCCATCTCTACTAAAAACACAAAAATAGCCAGGTGTGGTGGTGCACACCTGTAAGGCCAGCTACTCGGGAGGCTGAGGCACAAGAATCACTTGAACCTGTGAGGCGGAGGCTGCACTGAGCTGAGATCAAGCCACTGCACTCTGGCATAGGTGACACAGCATGAGACTTAAGTCTAAAAAAAAAAAGCTATAGTAATCAAGACGGTGTGGGATTGGTGAAAGACAAATATATAAATGGAACAAAACAGACAGCCCAGAAATAGACCTACATAAATATTGTTAACTGATCTTTGATGAAAGAGCAAAGGCAATACAATGGAGAAAAGATAGTCTTTCAAAAACGGTGCTGAAATAACTCCATCTCCACATGCTTAGAATGAAGCTGGAGGCCCATCTTACTCCATATACACATATTAACTCAAAATGATTAAAGACGAACCAGGTGCAATGGCTCACGCCCATAAGCACTTTGGGAGGCCAAGGCAGGCAGATCACTTGAGGTCAGGAGTTTGAGACCAGCCTACCAACATGGTGAAACCCATCTCAAATAAAAATACAAAAATTAGCTAGGCATGGTGGCGCATGCCTGTAATCCCAGCTACTCAAGAGGCTGAGGCAGGAGAATTGCTTGAATGTAGGAGGCAGAGGTTGCAGTGAGCCAAGATCGTGCCACTGCACTCCAGCCTGGGCAACAGATCAAGACTCCATCTCAGAAAAAAAAAAAAGATCAAAAACCTAAATATAAGAGCATTAGGTAAAAATACAGGGGTAAACTTCATGACCTCGGATTTGGCAATGGATTCTTTTTTTTTAAGATAGGATCTGGCTCTGCCAACCAGACTGGAATGCAGTGGTGCAATCACGGCTCACTGCAGCCTTGACATCTTGGGCTTATACAATCCTCCCACCTCAGCCTCCCAAGTAGCCAGAACCACAGACACATGCCACCACACCCAGTTAATTTTCTTTTTCAGAAACGAGGTCCACTATATTGCCCTGGCTGGTCTCAAACTTCTGGGGTCAAGTGATCCTCTTGTCTCAGCCTCCCAAAGTGCTGAGATTACAGGAATGAGCCACTGCACCTGGCCAGTGTATTCTTAGATGTAACATCAGAAGCAGAGGCAATAACAAACAAAAAAGATAAACTGAACCTTATCAATATTAAAACCATTTTGTGTCAAAGAACACTATCAAGTGAAAAGACAATCTGAAGATAGAAAGTATCTGTAAATCATGTATCTAACAAGGGTTTAGTATATAGAATATATAAAGAGTGCTTACAACTCAACAAAAGACAACCCAATTATTAAATGGGCAAAAGGTGTGAACAGGCATTTTTCCAAAGATACACAAATGGCCAAAAGGCACATAAAAATATGATCAGCAGACTGAGGCAGAAGGATTGATTGAGCCCAGGAGTTTGAGCCCAGCCTGGACAACATAGCAAGACCTTGTCTCATTTAAAAAAAAAGAAAAAAAAGATACTCAACATCAATGTCATTAATCATTAGGGAAATACAAATCAAAACTACAATAAGGTATCATTTCACACCCACTACGATGACTATAATGAAAAAAATCAGCGAATAAGTGTTGGTGAGGATGTGGAGAAACTGGAACCCTCATACACTGCTGGTGGGAATGTAAAATGGGCAGCTGCAGTGGAAAAGAGCTTGGTTGTTCCTCAAAACATAAACAAAACTGCTATACGACCTAGCAATTTCAATCCTAATAGATAACCGCAAGAAATGAAAACTTATGTCTACACAGAAACTAATACATGGATAATCACAGGAGTACTATTCATAATAGCCAAAAGGTAAAAACGACGTAAGTGTCCATCAACAGATGAATGGATAAACTGCAGTATACACATACAATGCAATATTACTCAGCAATCAAAAGGACTGAGATACTGCATGCTACACCATAGATAAATCTTGAAAACAGGCTAAGTGAAAGAAACCAGATACAAAGGACCACAAACTATGTGATTCCATTTACATGAAATGTCCAGAATAGGTAAATGAACAAAAACAGAAATCAGATTAGTGGCTCCCAAGGGACAGAGGGTGAAGGGATAGGGAATGATTGCTGAATGGATACAAGGCGTTCTTTGGGATGATGAAAATGTTCTGAAAATAGAGACAGGTGGTGGTAACACAACACTGTGAATGCACTAAATGTCAGTGAATTCCATACTTTAAAATGATTGTACATGTGTGATTTTTCACCTTAATTTTTTTAAAGCACGTATATCAGAGAAAAATTACTAAATAAAATTAATTCAGCCTTTGAACAAATGTTTGGAAAAGCTATTTGAAAAGTTTACATTCTAAAATTCAGTCTGTTTCTTACAATTTAATCAAATGGACAAGAGGAGACCAGATGATACAGCTACTTGAAGGACACATGGGTGAACACAGGCCTGGCTGGGTTGGGAAAGTCAGCCACAAGAACACAGTCATGTAATGGTTTTATTTCAAATGCCAATTTATTTTATTTAATATACTAAGTTCACATATTAAAGTGCTATTCTTAATTTATAATGTCCCATGACCCATGTGAAATGCTTTTTAAATCAATGGCTTACTGTGTGCAAGTTCTCCTCCCTCCTTCCATACTGCCAGCCCATGGGCCTAGAGTGGAGGCATCCTACACTTTCTTTCATTACAGAGGACTCAACAACAATCCAGTGAGCAAAGATATTTAACTGGAAAACAATTTTATAAGGGCTTTTTAGGAAAAAGGCTTTATTCCTACAAGTGATTTTGTTCTTCTCCCTCTACCATGGGGTAGCTGCTCCATGAAACACCGGTATATGAAATCCTCTCAACCAACATACAATTTTAAGTATGTATTAGTGACACATCAGTTACTCTAGGTTACATGTAAGTCACTCTACTGACTCTCAAGGCTGCCCCTTTGTACCCCTCAGGTTGTGCCAGTTTTGTAAAGTGTCCCCTTTAACACATACAAATAACTGACCTGTCAGCTGAATAAAATTCTGTTAATCAATTTCTGAGTTCCTCAAATAAGAGGCAGTAAACACCTACAAAGTTGTTTGCCAGTACTGTAAATATTCACCAGTACTATATATATTCACCAATACTGTAAACACTAGACTTGAAGATTGACAAGTGATTGTCAATCTGGGTCTGAGGTAAACACTAGAACGTATTCCCCAAACCTGGATGGCTTTGGTCAAGAAATATGATTGAGGTTAGGTATGGTAGCTCATGCCTGTAATCCCAGCACTTTGGGAGGCTAAGCTGGGTAGGTAGATTACTTGAGCCTCAGTAGTTCAAGACTGGCCTAACAACATGGCAAAACTCTGTTTCTACCATTAAAAATAAAAATAAGGCCAGGCGTTGTAGCTCACACCTGTCATCCCAGCACTTTGGGAGGCCAAGGTGGGTGGATCACCTGAGGTCAGCAGTTCGAAACTAGCCTGACCAACAAGGTGAAACCCCATCTCTACTAAACAGCAGGGTGTGGTGGTGCACACCTGTAATCTCAGCTACTTAGGGGGCTGAGGCAGGAGAATCGCTTGAACCCAGGATGTGGAGGTTGCAGTGAGCCAACACTGTGCCACTGCACTATAGCCTGGGCAACAGGAGCGAAACTCCATCTCAAAAAAAAATAAATAAAATTTAAAAAAATAATAAAATACAAAGAAATAAAAGAAAATATAAGTAGAAGATAACTTAAAAAATATGTCTGGCAATCATAGATTAGGATTAGAAAAAAAAGAGAGAGGAAATTAGAATATTTACTCAACAAATGGAGTTGATAAAATGATCTTAAAAATACCCATCCATAGAAGAAAAATAAAACGTATCACTGGGAACCACTGAAGTTCAATTTAGAATGCCTGGAATTCATCAGGGACACAATACTTAGAAGTAGATCCAAAAAGAGATTGTGAGATTCCCACCTACCTCTTTGCCGAGGCTGGAGACTTGGCCACAATTACTGCATTCCTGTAATCTGGGGATCTGTGACGGACAGGAAGTCAGACATTACTGCCTGTCTCTAAGAGGCTATTTCAACAATCAACGAATCGGTAAATTCCAACAGACCCAAAAATGCTTGGTTAGTTGAATGTTTTCCAAAAAAAGAAAAAGTTCAAAGTAAAATTCTCCTTTGGAAAATGAAGAAGGAACCTACCTATGAAAAAATATTACTAAGGTGTGAGCCATGAAGATTTCTTTTAAGAAAAAAGTAGGAATAATTGGTGATTAGCTCATATCTCTCCCAGCAAATACTAATAATGCAGTGTAAAGATGTTTCTATATATCTAGTCAACAAGAATCCTAATTACATGTAATTTCAAAGTACAAGGATATCCAATTCAACCTGAATATAAGCTGACTGTCAAGTCCAAATTAGTGCAGTCCAAACAAACGGTTATTTAACATATCGCAGTCATAACATGTTGAAGAAATCAATTTGTTAAAGGATAATCAGCCCATCTATTTTTAAAAAATATTAACTATATTCTTATTACTTTTTTCTCACAATTACACCAGTGAATTTTACTATAAGCAGTTAATAACATCCAGCACCATGTGTAATACAATGCCTCCCCACATAACAAGCACTAAATAATAAGTGCTTAGCAAATGAACAAAAACAATGATTAATGTGAAGAATCTACTACAGTTGCACCCAGCATAATCACATGGTTCAGCTGTATCTACAGGAAGGCCTAATTTATCCAACACTCTCAGGAAGTGAGGCAGTAAAATATATTTCCATTTGGGCACTTGCATTATTTTTGCTGGCAGTCTTTCTGAACTGTTTCATGTACTTCCCTGTCTCATCAAACATCATAAACATTACCAAACCCAGACAAGAAAAGACAGAACCAAGAAAACAGTTAATAAAACAATTAAAGGGCCTAAAAGAAAGGACTCTAACAAAAGCAGATCTATTGTCTCTACAGAGGTTAAAATGGGAAGTTATATACATCAAGAAAGAACAAGTTATCATGAAAAAGAACCAAAAAGAAATTTAAGAGGAGGAAGTGACTATGGTCTAAAGAAACTCAGTAGCTGGCTGGCTGAACAGCAGAATGAACACAACTTTAAGAACAAACCTGAGAAGATCAAGCCAAGGAAGTTCCCCCACAAAGCTATATATAAATATACAAAAAAGTAAAGTAAGTTTATAAAAGTTATAGAGACTAGACCCAAAATTTTAGAACATAATAGTCCCAAAGGAAAAGAATAAAAGAAATAGAAGGGATGAAATACTTAACAGATAAAAACAATTCCCAAAGATGGCTGGGCACAGCATCTCATGCCTGTTGTAATCCCAGCACTTCGGGAGGCCAAGGCGGGCAGAACACCTGAGCCAAGACCAGCCTGGCCAGCATGGCGAAATCCCTTCTCTACTAAAAATGCAAAAGAAATTAGCAAGGCATAGTGGCGCACACCTATAATCCAGCTACTCCACAGGCTGAGGCAGGAGAATTGCTTGAACCCAAGCAGTGGAGGCTGCAGTGAGCCCAGATCCTGTCACTGCACTCCAGCCTGGGCGACAGAGTGAGACTCCATCTAAAAAAAAAAAAAAAAAAAAAAATTCCCAAAGAATGAATGGGACCTACTGAGTATCTAATGAGATAAATGGAAAAAAGATCCATCCAGACACATCATGGTGAACTTCAAAATCATGGCAAAAAGATAGAACTCTATTTTAGATGGGGAAATCTTGCCCCTGCCCCCCAAAGAAATACATAAGATACTCAATCTTACTAGAAATCAGAGAAATCACTAGAAATCAATAGCCTGTGGTCCCAGCTACTAGGGAGGCAGAGGAGGGAGAATCACTTGCGCCTGGGAGGTCAAGCCGGCAATAAGTTGATCAAGCAACTGCACTCTACTATGGGTGACAGAGCAAGACCCTATCTCAAAAACAAAGAAAAAAAAAAAGAAAAATCCTGCCGGGCGCGGTGGCTCACGCCTGTAATCCCAGCACTTTGGGAGGCCGAGGCGGGCGGATCACAAGGTCAAGAGATCGAGACCGTCCTGGTCAACATGGTGAAACCCCGTCTCTACTAAAAATACTAAAAAATTAGCTGGGCGTGGTGGCGCGCACCTGTAGTCCCAGCTACTCGGGAGGCTGAGGCAGGAGAATGCTTGAACCCGGGCGGCGGAGGTTGCAGTGAGCCAAGGTCGCGCCACTGCACTCCAGCCTGGCGCCTGGTGACTGAGTGAGACTCTGTCTCAAAAAAAAAAAAAAAAAAAAAAAAGAAAAATCCTGGTGCACACCAATGATTACTAGGCTATCACCACAATACTTAGTTATGTTTTAAAACATGCACTATATCCAAGCTGAAGAGCCAGTCATTTGATAGCAAAAACGAAAAAAATAAATGTAAAAAGTAAAAAACATGCACTGTATTTAATCAATATGAAACCACTTTTTGTCCTACATTAATATCCCCAAAACTGAGATGTCTCACATCGGGCAGTGTCCCACAGCAGCTGGGATGTGCTTTTTCTTTCCTTCACATGCACAGAGGCCACAGCACTCCTATGGGCCTCACTTCAAGTGAGGCACAGGCACCACTTGTTCTATTCAGGCTGAGTTTAACTGCCATTTAAAATGTCTCCAGAAGACAACAGATGCTGGAGAAGATGTAAAGAAAAAGGAACACTTTTACACTGTTGGTGGGAGTGTAAATTAGCTCAACCATTATGGAAGACAGTGTGGCAATTCCTCAAGGACCTAGAAATAGAAATTCCATTTGACCCAGCAATCCCATTACTGGGTATATACCCAAAGGATTATAAATTGTTCTATTATAAAGACACATGTACACGTATGTTCGCTGTAGCACTGTTTATGATAGCAAAAACCTGAAATCAACCCAAATGCCCATCAAGGATAGACTGGACAAAGAAAATGTGACACATATACACCATGGAATACTATGCAACCATAAAAAATGACGAGTTTGTGTCCTTTGTAGAGACATGGATGAATCTAGAAACGATCATTCTCAGCAAACTGACATAAGAACAGAAAACCAAACACCTCATGTTTTTACTCATAGGCAGGTGATGAACAATGAGAACACTTGGGCACAGGGAAGGGAACAACACTCACTGGGTTAGGTGGGGAGGTAGAGGGGAGGGAGGGAGAGCGGTGGGTGGGGCAAATGGGGAGGGATAACACCGGGAGAAATGCCTGATATAGGCGACGGGGTTGGTGGGGGAGTGGGGGGATGTGGCATGTATGTACTTATGCAACAATCCTGCAGGATGCAGAATGTGCACAAGCATGTACCCCAGAGCCCAAAGTACAATAAAAACAGTAATAACAATAATAAAAATGTCTCCAGAAAGAATCACTATGATTCTTTTCATTAAATGAAAAACCGGCTGGGCACGATGCCTCGTGCCTGTAATCCCAGCACTTTGGGAGGCCAAGGCAGATGGATCACCTGAGGTTGGGAGTTCGAGATCAGCCTGACCAACATGGGGAAACTCCATCTCTACTAAAAAAAAATACAAAAAATTAGCCAGGTATGGTGGCGCATGCCCATAATCCCAGCTACTTGGGAGGCTGAGGCAGAAGAATCACTTGACTCTGAGAGGCACAGGTTGCAGTAAGCTGAGATTGCACCATTGCACTACAGCCTGGGCAACAAGAGCAAAATTCCGTGTCAAAAAAAAAAAAAAAGAAAAATTATCGTGTATGCAGAAAGACAGAGGAAGAGACCATCAGGGTGTAATTTGATATTCACAAATCAAATATTCATCACTGGAAAAATGATACAATTCTACATTTTCTTGCAAGGCAACAATCAAATGCTGCATGAAACTTAAGAAAGGAAGATCCCTACCAGTAGGTGAAACTGTGAAAAGGACTGAAGCGGAAGAGGACTGCCTGACACATGCCCAGTAATGCAGTGGAAGGCAACAGACACTGCCAGATGCTCTCAGAATAGATGGCAAAAGTTTCAAGGCAACAAGCATCCTAATACTAGAATTTTCCTTCTGAGTCTGGCAGAAGGTGCTTAAATTCCAGTGACAAACACAAGAGATACAGAAAGTAAGAGTTATCAGAGAGGAAAGTGTCAGCATCAAAACCTGCAGAATAAGATCATTAAGTGACAAGAAGGCACAGTGCCACAGTATAATTAGCAGTGTTTTCCTCTTCTTGGTGACATAAAATAATGTAAGGCTGGACTGACAGCACCTTAGATTGAGTGAAACATGAGTATCTACCCCACTGCTTTAAGAAGCTCTAACACAAGAAAATAAAAGAGACAAGATACGCATTCTATAAAAAGGCAATACAGGCCAGGAGTGGTAGCTCACGCCTGAAATCCCAGCACTTTGAGAGGCCGAGGCAGGCAGATCAATGGAGTTCAGAAGTTCAAGACTAGCCTGGCCAACAAGGTGAAACCCCACCTCTACTAAAAATACAAAAATTAGCCAGACATGCTTGCTTGAACTCAGGAGGCCGAGGTTGTAGTAAGCCAAAATCACACCACTGCACTCCAGCCTGGGCGACAGAGCGAGACTCTGTCTCCAAAAAAAAGGGGCAATACAACAAAAATTCCTTTTTAACACTAAGTTCCCATAGAGTATTTATTTTATTTTATTTTTTGAGATGGAGTCTCACCATGTTGCCCAGGCTGGAGTGCAATGGCTCACTCTCAGCTCACTGCAACCTCCACCTTCCAAATATAAGTGATTCTCCTACCTCAGCCTCCCGAGTAGCTGGCATTACATGCACAGACCACCATGCTCAGCTAATTTTGTATTTTTAGTAGAGTCTGGGTTTCGCCATGTTGGCCATGCTGATCTCAAACTCCTGATGTTGTGATCTGCCTGCCTCAGCCTCCCAAAGTACTGGGATTACAGGCGTGAGCCACTGTGCTCAGTCTACTATTTAATTTTTACAGTTTAAATAAATTTTTTCTGAATGAAGGACAGAAAATTTTAAAACTAAAATGTTATCATTAAAATGTCATCACTGTTAGCTCAACATCAAAAATAAAACCATTTCCCTAGTTTGCTGATTCATAAATGTTGACAGAGAGGCCAATCCTGACTTTTTTTTTTTTTTTTGAGATAAGGTCTCACTCTGTCGCTCAGATCACAGCTCACTGCAGCCTCGACCTCCTGGGAAGCCTCAATCTCCCAGGCTCAAGCAATCCTCCAACTTCTCAGCCTCCCGAGTAGCTGGGACTACAGGCATGCACCACTACATCTGGCCAATTTTTGAATTCTTTATATAAACAGTGTTTTACCATCTTGCCGAGGATGGTCTTGAACTCCTGGGCTCAACTAATCCAACCTCCTCAGTCTCTCAAAGTGCTGGGATTATAGGTGTGGGTCACCACATCCAGCCTTGACTTCTTCTCAACAATGAACCTGAAATGAGTATTTTTTTTCAGGTAGAAGGCAGTGTCATGCTGAGGTAGAAGCCAGCACTATAGGCAATGACTAGGGTTAGGCTTCCAGCCTGCCCTTACAACCAGCATGAGGGTGCCCCAACCTTCGTTCTTTAGGATCACCCACAGGGCATCCCTCAAGAGGTGCTATTGCCATTTGTGCCTTGAGACACTGGCACACAACATGCCTGTATCTTGAGTGGAAACATCCCCTAAAACCACAGGATGTAGACAGCAACCCATACAAGTCTATAGTGACTGCTCCATTTCTTCTAAAATGACAGGTTTCCCCATGTTGCTAGTTGCTAACTGAACAACATTCAATGCTCACCTTCTCACCCTCTCTGCCTAAACCTCTTCATCCTTCCTTATCAAGACAGTTGCCGATTTCTCTCACCTTCTCTCTTAACTGAGATTAATATTCAGGTAAAATTAGGCCAGGCACAGTGGCTCACACCTGTAATCACACTGCTTTGGGAGGCCAAAGCGGGAGGAACACTTGAGGTCAGGAGTTTGAGACCAGCTTGGGCAATATAGCAAGACTGTAACTCTAGAAATATTTTTTAAAAATTAGCTAGGTGTGGTGGCACACCTCTAGTTTCAGCTACTCAGGAGGCTAAGGTGGGAGAAATCTCTTGAGCCCAGGAGTTCAAGGTTTCAGTGAGTTATGATGGCACCACAGCACTCCAGCCTGGGTGACAGAGAAAGACCCTGTCTCAAAACAACGAAAAATTTTCCAGGTAAAATTAAAGTCTGTATTATTTTCTGAACTTATTAGACTATTTTGTGTTTTCTTTTTTGTTTTTTTTGAGACAGAGTCTCGCTCTGTCACCCAGGCAGGAATGCAGTGGCACAATCCTGGCTCACTGCAACCTCCACCTCCTGGGTTCAAGCAATTCTCCTGCCTCAGCCTCCAAAGTAGCTGGGATTACAGGTGCATGCCACCACGCCTGGCTAAGTTTGTATTTGTAGTAGAGACAGGGTTTCACCACGTTGGTCAGGCTGGTCTGAACGCCTGACCTCAAGTGATCCACCCGCCTCAGCCTCCCAAAGTGCTGGGATTAGAGGTGTCACCACTGCTCCCAGCCTAGAGTTTTTATGTTTCCTGTGTATAACTTTAAAGAAAAAAAAAGCAGAATATTTTACATTTTTCTCTTTCAAAACTACTTAAATTCATTTTCTCTTAAAAGGGCTTATTTCAATTGCTGGAGAATGAGGAAGCCCTGTACTCTTACCAGAAAGAAGTTCCTCAGAAATCTATAAACTGCCATCTTTTAAATATAGTACTGCAAAAAGTTCTCTAGAAAAGTTATTAAAGAGAAATAATTTATATAAGAAAAACAGCTAACAGCAAAATAGCTAGTACAATATAAATTAAAATTTTAAAAGCCTTCTTAAATAGTAAGTCACAAAAGTGCTAACTCATATCAAAGAAAAACAAATGTAACTATATTAGAATTAAATGTCTGATTTATCCCAGGATGCAAAGGTGGTTCAATATGAGAAAAATCAATGTAATAAACCACATTAATAGAATGAAGGAAAAAAAACATGATCATCTCCACTGATACAGAAAAAGCATTTGACAAATTCAACGTTGCTTGAGGGCAGTGGTTCCCTAGGGTGGAAGGAGGCAGGGGATAGGACACAGAAGGAGCCCATGAGCAGCTCTAAGTCATTATGATGATTCTAGTTTTCTTGGTGGGAGGTGGGATCATGGATGCTGACTATCATAACTGGATGGACAGAGAGACAGGATGGATAGATGGATATGTAAAACAGGACCAGGACCAAGCATAGACTAGTAATGAGGGTAAATTACTCATTACAATCATATAGGCCAATTCTAGGTACTGGAGGTCCAAAAGAAAAAGCAATTTTAAGAGCTTAACTAAAGAAACAAATTGCAGTTTCAAAATTCTTAAATACATAGGACTATATCTATAAAGTATAATGGTACTTAAAGTAGAATACATCAAGTTTTAATCCTTTAAGGATATCCTAAGGAAATGGAAATACATCTTTCAACCTTAATCAGAATATTGAAATAAAAAAGTTTGAGCTAGCTCACCTCTTCTTGAATATACTGTAATAAGAAGGGAGATGCTCTTAAATTATCAACAGGAATGTTGAAGAAGCCCTGAATTTCCTTCTGGTGTAAATCCATAGTAATAAGATGAGTTAGACCTTTAAAAATAAAGCAGACACAAGCACATAAATAGTTTTCTTTGTTTTTGTTTTTTTTTTGAGATGAGATCTTACTCTGTCATCCAGGTTGGAGTGCAGTGGCATGACCATAGCTAACTGCAGCCTTGAACTCCCAAGCTCAAGCGATCCTCTCACCTCAGCCTCAAAAGTAGCTGGGAATATATGTGCACGCCACCATGCTGGACTAATTCTGCATTTTTAGTAGAGACAAGTTCTCATCATGTTGGCCAGGCTGGTCTCAAACTCCCGACCTCAAGTAATCCTCCTGCCTCAGCCTCCCAAAGTGCTGGGATTACAGGCATGAGCCACTGCACCCAGCCTATAAACAGTTTAAAATAAGTTGCACTATATGAAATAAGTACTACACATAACACTATATTTAATAAGTTACTATTTAAAAATTGCTTTCATGGCCTGGCATGGTGGCTCACAGCTGTAATCCCGGCACTTTGGGAAGCTACGGCTGACAGATTGCTTGGCGCTCAGGAGTTTGAGACTAGCCTGAGCAACATGGCAAAACCCCATCTCTACAAAAGCTACAAAAATTAGCCAGGCATGGTGGCACATGCCTGCAGTCCCAGCTACTCTCCCAGGCTGAGGTGGGAGAATCGCTTCAGCCCAGAAGGTCAAGGCTGCAAATGAGCTGAGATCAAGCCACTGCATTCCAGTGTGGATGATAGAGTGAAACCCTGTCTCAAAAAAAAAAAAATAATAAGGCCGGGTGCAGTGGCTCACGCCAATAATACCAGCACTTTGGCAGGCCAAGGTGGATGGATCACCTGAGGTCAGGAGTTCGAGACAAGCCTGGCCAACATGGCGAAACCCCATCTCTACTAAAAATACAAAGAATTAGGTGTGGTGGCAGGCACCTGTAATCTCAACTACTCGGGAGGCTGAAGCAGGAGAATTGCTTGAGCCTGGGAGGTGGAGGTTGTAGTAAGCCAAGATCATGCCATTGCACTCCAGCCTGGCCAACAAGAGTGAAATGCCATCTCAATAAATAAATAAATAAACAAATAAAAATAAAAATAAAAAATTGCTGGTTGGGCACAGTGGCTCACGCCTGTAATTCTAGCACTTTGGGAGGTTGAGGCAGGTGGATCACCTGAGGTCAGGAGTTTGAGACCAGCCTGGCCAACATGGCGAAACCCCATCTCTACCAAAAATACAAAAATTAGCCAGGCATGGTGGTGCATGCCTGTAATCCCAGCTACTCAGGAGGCTAAGGCAGGAGAATCACTTGAACTTGGAGGACAGAGGTTGCAATGAGCCAAGACTGTACCACTTCACTCCATCAGCCTGGGCAAAAGGGTAAGACTTGGTCTCAAAAAAAAAAAAAAAAATTGTTGTACCATCATAAAAACTCAGCACTTGTATTTTTCAGATTTTTTTTTTCAGTACTGTGAAATGCATGATTTTCACATCAATTTAAAGTCTTGGCCAGGTGCGATGACTCATGCCTGTAATGTCAGCACTTTGGGATACCAAGGCAGGCGGATCACCTGAGGTCAGGAATTCGAGATCAGCCTGGCCCAACACGGTAAAACCCCATCTCTACTAAAAATACAAAAATTAGCCAGGAGTGGTAGCATGTGCCTGTAATCTCAGCTACTAGAGAGGCTGAGGCAGGAGAATCACTTGAAACCGAGAGGCAGAGGTTGCAGTGAGCCAAGATCATGCCACTGCACTCCAGCCTGGATAACAGAGCGAGACTCTGTCTCAAAAAAAAAAAATGAAAAATAGTCTTGACATAGCAAAGATATAGTAATATAGAAAAGTCTTTAAAAATTCAATTAGAGCAGATCATATCTTCTTGAAGTTTCTTTAACAGGCATAGCAAAGCCCAATCTTAAGATAACAAGTCGGCTAGGTGTGGTGGCTCATGCCTGTAATCCCAATACTTTGGAAGGCCAAGGCAGGAGTATCACTTGAGCACATGTGTTTGAAAACAGCCTGAGTAACATGGTGAGACCCCATTTCTACTAAAAATACAAAAAATTGGCCGCATATGGTGGTGCATGCCTGTATTCCCCAGTTACTTTGGAGGCTGAGGTGGGAGGACTGCTTGAACCCAGGAGGTCAAGGCTACTGTGAGCAGTGATCACACCACTGCACTCCAGTCTGGGCAACAGGACTGATACCTGTGGAAAAACAAAACAAAACAAGATATTAAGACAAACTGCATCAGCCTGGAAATTGGAAATTGGAGAAAACAGAAAACCTCATCCCCATTGTAACGATCACCAGAAAAGTGTAAGGAAAATTCAACATTAAAAAATTGTTTAAAGCATTACTTGCCAAAAAGAACATGAAAGTAAGCCTGGTGGCACACCAAGCAAGGCTGGAAAACAAGACGGGCCCTTTCCTGAAGATTCAACACACAAGCCTGCTCCCCTCACCAGCTGCCTGTTATGGTGTTTGCAATGGGGTAGGCTCCTGAGGTTGCTGCAGTTTGAATTTTTAAAATTTTTTTTTCCAAGACAGAGTTTCACTCTTGTTGTCCAGGCTGGCATGCAATGGTGCAATCTCGGCTCACCACAACCTCCACCTCCCGGATTCAAGCAATTCTCCTGCCTCAGCCTCCTGAGTAGCTGGGATTACAGGCATGTGCCACCATGCCCGGCTATTTTGTATTTTTAGTAGAGACGAGGTTTCTTCATGTTGGTCAGGCTGGTCTCGAACTCCTGAACTCAGGTGATCCATCCAACTCAGCATCCCAAAGTAATGGGATTACAGGTATGAACAACTGCGCCCGGCCTAGTTTTTAAATTTTTGTTTTACGTTTGCCTTTCTTGAAAAACTATCTTAGAAAGTGTATTCCGGGCTGGGCACAGTGGCTCACACCTGTAATTCCAGCACTTTGGGAGGCCCAAGCAGGTGGGATCACCTGAGGTCAGGAGTTTGAGACCAGCCTGGCCAACATGGTGAAATTACATCTCTACTAAAAATACAAAAACTAGCCAGATGTGGTGGCGGGTGCCTATAATCCCAGCTACTCGGGAGGCTGAGGCAGAAGAATCGCTTGAACCCAGGAAGCGGAGGTTGCAGTGAGCCAAGATCGTGCCACTGCATTCCAGCTCGGGCATCAGAGTGAGACTCTGTCTCAAAAAAAAAAAATTATTTGGGTGTGGTGGCATGTGCCTGTAATCCCAGCTACTCAGGAGGCTGAGGCAGGAGAATTGCTTGAACCTGGGTGGTGGAGGTTGCGGTGAGGTGAGATTGTGCCACTGCACTCCAGCCCAGACTGCACCACTGTACTCCAGCCTAGGCAACAGAGCAAGGCTCTGTCTCAAAAAAAAAAAAGGAAAAGTTTATTCTACAATAAGTACCTGTGTTAAAATGTAGTGATATGGGGACTTTTATTCTATTCTCTCTGTGTAAATGCTCTGTAATACATACCTTCTAAAATCATATATATTCAGGCTGGGCACAGTGGCTCCCATCTATAATCCCAGCACTTTAGGAGGCCAAAGCAGATGGATCACTTGAAGTCAGGAGTTTGAGACCAGCCTGGCCAACATGGCAAAACCCCATCTCTACTAAAAATACAAAAATTAGCTGGATGTGGTTGCAGGTGCCTATAAGTCCCAGCTACTTGAGAAGCTGAGGCACAAGAATCACTTGAACCCAGGAGGCAGAGGTTGCGGTGGGCTGAGATGACACCATTGCACTCCAGACTGGACAACAGAGCAAGACTGTCTCAAATAAATAAATAAATAAATAAAATTTAAATTAAAAAAATCATATACACTTACACAAGCACACACACTCGTATCGACACATATACACAATAACAACTACAAAGGTTATTTAGAAACACGGGAAAAATGCTTAGGATGTTATCTGAAAATGCCTAACACAGAATAATATATATATTTTATAAAATATGCCTATCTAGGCAGGCACAGTAGTATATGCCCGTAGTTTCCAACTATTCAGGAAGATCACTTGAGCCCAGCAGTTCAAAGATCATCCCACATAGCTTCTCAAAGCACTGGGATTACAGACGTGAGTCATAGTGCCCAGCCATTACTTTGACATTTCTAAGGTAAAAATAAAACTCCAGCAGGGTATGGTGATTCATGACTATAATCTCAGCACTTTGGGAGGCTGGAGCAGAAGGATGCCTTAAGGCCAGCAGTTCAAAACCAGCCTGGACAACATAGTGAGACCTCATCTGTACAAAAAAAATTAAAAATTAGCAGGCAGGGTGGTGCGCACCTACAGTCCTAGCTACTTGGGAGACTGAGGTGGACTGCTTGACCCCAGGAGTTCAAGCTGCAGTGAGCTATGATCACGCCACTGCACTCCAGCCTGGGTGACAGAGCAAGACCCTGTCTTAAAAAAAGAGAGAATAAATAAAACTCCCAGGCCCCCAATTAATTGTGAAACATCTGCCATTCTTACCAGCTTTGCACATCATGGAAGCCAGCAATTTAGAGACAATGGAGCCTCTTTTTCTCATCTTGCACTGCTTGCTGTAAGGAAAGTAGGGTATCACGCCGATGATGCTCTTGGCACAAGAGGTCTTACATGCATACACCATGATCAGGAGCTCCATGATGGTGGTGTTCACATCCCTGTAACCAAGACACAGCAAATCCCATCAAGGGATCTACGACACAGTATTTTTCTGTTCCAGAAAGTGTCAGCAGTGTGTTACTCATGCCTTTACACAACCTAAGTTGCAAGGCAGAAAAAAACAACCAACAAATTTCTCTTTTCTCAGGCCTCCATAAGGTCCCCCATCATCCACTCTCAACTGACAACCCTACGTAAGTACTCCATCAGAGGAGCGTGTCCACAAGCTCCCACTATGTGCATCTGTGCCCCAGGAGTCGGCCTGCCCTCAGTCATTAGAGAAAATTTCCACGCCAGTCACTCTAAAATTAATCCCTCCAAATGGCACACCTATGTCAGCAATTCTCTCTCCTTTCCTGCCTCCAGCACTGATTACCCATTGGCCACAAACATTCTGTTACTTCCATTAACGTGATTCATAACCACTCTCCCCCTCTGCTCCCCTTTGTTGTCCATCTCAAGAAAGTTGTCTACACTATCTCCAATTTATCTACTCTCATTCCCTCCCAAATAGTCCAGTGAAACTTTGTTTTCATAAAGGTCATCAGTGGCCTCCACACAGCCACATCTATGTCCACGGTCACTTGGCTTCCAGAATGCCCCTCTCTCTTCTCCTCCTTTCACCCTTGATTTCTTTTGCTGATTCCTCTTCTCCCCCAACCTCATATCCCAGGGCTTGCTCATGTCTACTCTCCTTCTGTTTCCTCTCTTCCTTTGGGCTTCTCATCTAATTTCGCAGCTTCACGGATGGTGGCAACTCTCAAATTTACAACTCCAGTCCAAACTTGAGGATCCGCCCCCCGTCCTGTCCAGCCAAACCTGACCCTGGTCAGTCCTCCCACAGGCAGCTCACACCACTGAGGGCCTTGCTCTAGGTTGTTCCCACTGCCTGCAAGGCTTTCCTTCCCACCTAGTCACCTGGCTCTCTCCCTCATCTTCTCTGTGGCCTACCCTGTCGGCCTCTCTCTGCCCTCTTTGCCACCGTCATCTCACCATGTTGTCTTATTTTTTTTCCAAAGTACTCATCACCTTCTAGATAATTTATTTATTTATTATGCTCACTGTATGTTCTCCTTCACTGGAATATAAACTCTACCAGGACAAGGCTCTTTCTCTGTTTTAATCATGAAGGTATCTCGCATATGTGTAACTAACTGTAACTCCCATATTGTAGACATTCAAAATAAATATTTGTTAATGAATGAAGAAGTGAACGGGAACACAGAACATCTGAGTAAATAGGTTCTCCGTCTCTATCCAACAAGTCTGACATCTGATGAGTTAAAAGACTTTCATCCTGTGTTAATTCACTTAGAAAAAAAAAGAATTTCAGAAAAGTATTCTATGGGAAGGATAAGAGTAGAGGAACTGACATAGAAATGAAGTCACCCCAACACTCCCAAACCACACTCCCAGGGGCACCATTGTTCTGTGAGCTGGAACAAGGCATTTCATGACTGAACTCAAATAAGGAAAGCCTTGTTTGAATTATAGGAAAACTTCAGTTAACGGATGGAATTTTCTTAATTCTAAATTTCTCTTTTATTTTTGGCACTACCACTAATCTGGAGTAAAATGAAGTGTAAGATGTATCTGACAACCCTAAATCTTTTTTTTTTTTGAGATGGAGTCTTACTCTGTCACCCAGGCTGGAGTGCAGTAACGCGACCTCAGCTCACCGCAACCTCTGCCTCGTGGGTTCAAGTGATTCTCATACCTCAGCCCCCCAAGTAGCTAGGATTACAGGCGCGCACCACCATGCCTGGCTAATTTTTGTATCTTCAGTAGAGACAGGGTTTCGCCATGTTGGCCAGGCTGGTCTCCAACTCCTGACCTTGTGATCTGCTCACCTCGGCCTCCCAAAGTGCTGGGATTACAGGCATGAGCCACCGCGCCTGGCCATTTTTTTGTATTTTTAGTAGAGACAGGGTTTCACCATGTTGCCCTAGCTAGTGTCAAACTCCTGGCCTCAAGTGATCTGCCCACTTCAACCTCCCAAAGTGCTAGGATTACAGGCATGAGCCACCACCTCTGACCCTCAACACTAAATGGTATTTCATGGTATTTCACAAAGAAGACCATGACATCCAGACTCTGCAACATGGACAAGACCGAGAACCTGAGTTAACACAAGCTTACCTCAGGTATGCAACAATGCAAAATGAGACACAGAGAGAAAATGAAGGGGGTGCTGAGTGGTTCTGATTAGAGGAATACAAAACTGACAAAGGGCAAGGGCACAGGGTAAGTGTTGAAAGGTACAAAAATAAAGAACTAAAAGGACTTAAAAATGAGATGGATCAGCAGTCACCCTTCTGAAGTCCTAGCTTTTAAGTCCAGGAGAGCTCTCAATGCCTACTCATCCCCTTGGATAATCCATACAACCTCTGTGCATTTATCCAGTGGAATCACACTTGTCTCCAAGGAGATAAAAGTACCATAGACAGCCAGGCGCGGTGGCTCAGACCTGTAATCCCAGCACTTTGGGATGCCAAGGCAGGCAGACCACCTGAGGTTGTGAGTTCGAGACCAGCCTGATCAACATGAAGAAATCCCATCTCTACTACAAATACAAAATTAGCTGGGCGTGCTGGCACAAGCCTGTAATCCCAGCTACTCAGGAGACTGAGGCAGGAGAATCACCTGAACCAGGAGGCAGAGGCTGCAGTGAGCCAAGATCGTACCATTGCACTCCAGCCTGGGCAACGAGAGCGAAACTCCGTCTCAAAGAAAAAAAAAGTACCACAGACACCAAGGAGCCAGAAGCAGTGTAAGTTGCTCTGTGCCCGAACCTTCCCTACCTCGATGCTGGAGGTGAAGGGTAAGATGTGGGCACAGGTGAGTCCTCTACTAGCACCCTGGCTTGGTGGCAGGCCTGGGAAAGAGGAGAGCATCAGCAGCAGGGGCAGTTAGCACTCAGCGTCCCCACCTCTAGCTCTGCTGAGAATCCCAGGTGTCACAGCAGAAGGTGAAGCCAGGGTGCCATGGCAAAGGTACCACATCCTCCCTCCTTCAGAGCATACCTGTTTACCAACAAGGACAGGTCTCCTTGCCACTCCTCTTCCAAGGAGAGATGGAGGTTTTATGACTTAATCCCAATAAACCAAAGACCAGGACAGAAAATCCTCAAAATTTAGGTGAAAAAAATGTGTGTTCCAAGCCGAAATTTCCCTCTTCTTCCCTTTCGTTGGTATTTATTATATATACATATACACAAATTAAGCATGCAGCAACTTTCAGACTCTCTAAGCTAAAAAATAATGCACTGAACAAACTGATTTCTAGATATTAAAAATTGTTCTGAGCAAAGAACTTCATACACGGAAGCTTTTGGGGTCATCTGTGGACAAACGCACAACGGAAAGTGGGACTTTAAGGCCAGGTGCAATAGGCTCACCTCCTATATTGCTATTCCAGCAATATAGGAGGTCCAGGCAGGAGGATCACTTGAGGCCAAAAGTTTGAGACCAGCTGGGCAACATAGTGAGACCTCCACCTCTACAAAAAATGAAAAAATTAGGTGAGCATGGTGGTGCATCCCTGCAGCTCCAGCTACTTGGGAGGCTGAAGCAGGAGGATATTTGAGTCCAGGAGTTTGAGGCTGCAGTGAGCTATGATCTTACCACTGCACTCCAGGCTGGGCAACACAGCAAGATCCTACTTCTAAGAAAAAATAAAAAGAAAAAAAAAAATCACTCTCCCGTCCAGAGTGCCAGAGACAGCTTCACTGCACTGAATCTTACACACCAGCTTACACATACGTGACTAAACAATTTCCAGAACATAGGCATGTCAAAGGTCACACTAGACAGGAATACACATTCTTTCAGTACAGTCTTTTATCCTTTCAGCTAATTTAATTTATGCAACAAAACAGTAAGTAATGCTCATTTTTATATGCAATAAAAGCTTAAAAACCCCAAGTAAGAAAACTCTCCTCCCTAGCCTCTGTTTCTTCTGGGGAGAGGAGGGAACCAGAAATGCTTCCCTTCAAGTTTTACAAAATTCTGGCTATTAATTGTTAGGAAACTTAGTAGAAATTATTATCATTAAGAGCCTCTACTCCAATACTTGGTTATTTCCACCCATTAAGAACACTGGGACTGGTGCGGTGGCTCATGCCTGTAATCCCACCACTTTGGAAGGTCAAGGCAGGTGGATTGCCTGAGCTCAGGAGTTCGAGACCAGCCTGGGCAAGACAGTGAAACCCTGTCTCTGCTAAAATTCAAAAAAATTAACCAGGCATGGCCGTGTGCACCTGTAGTCCCAGCTACTCGGGAGGCTGAGACAGGAGAATTGCTTGAACCCAGGAGATGGAGGTTGCAGTAAACAGAGATCGTGCCACTGCACTCCATCCTGGGTGACAGAGCGAGACTCCATCTCAATAACAAACAAACAAAAAAAACAAAATCATAATACTGAAAGAAATGTAAAAATCAGCAGTTACGTCAGAAAACTTAGTTTTCTAAATTCTAAATTGGTAAGATATACTAATTTTAAGACTATCATAACTCTTCCTGGCTAGCCATCTATCATTATTTTAAATACTCATGCCTAAACAGATACCCAGAAAGCAACATTTCTGCTGGATACTCACTTTGAAACAGTTTGGATAATGAAAACATCTTTTCCTCTCACGGACTCTTGAATTTGTACTCTCGTTTCTGGCAGGAAAAGGAAAAAGAAGGGAGGGAAAGGCATATAGTTCAAATTTTTCAAAAGACACAAAAAATCTGCATCATTCCCTAATGTAATAAAATATGGAAACTGGAGCTGTTATAAAACTCAGAGGGCTTTAGATGTTACAAGGGATAATAAACATACTGCCATTAATCACACTTTTTAAAACACGACAGCTTTAAGAGGGAATTATATTTCTGACTTGAGATAAGTAAACTTACAATTCTCACTCCTTATACATACAAACAGTGAGAGCTGTACCACTCTGAGCATAGTATCTTTATAGAAAAATATATACTCATTCAATCAGCATCAATTGAGAATGTATTAGGTACAAAACATTGTATGTTGTGAGAGCAAAGATAAATAAGACCCAATATCCCCCACTCTCAAAATATGTGTGATTAGCCACAAGGAAACAATTAGACAAATTCATAGTGGGACATTCTACAAGACAACCTCTTCAACAAGTCACTGTCATAGGAAGAAAAAGAGGTGAGGGGACTGTTCTAAAATAGAAGAGACTGAAGAGAAAAAAAATTTTTTTTTGAGACAGAGTTTCACTCTTGTTGCCCAGGCTGGAGTGCAAAGGAGCGATCCCGGCTCACTGCAATCTCCGCCTCCCTGGTTCAAGCAATTCTCCTGCCTCAGCCTCTCAAGCAGGTGGGATTATAGGTACGCATGACCATACCTGGCTAATTTTCTATTTTTAGTAGAGATAGGGTTTCTCCATGTTTGTCAGGCTGGTCTCGAACTCCCGACCCCAGGTGATCTGCCCACCTTGGCCTCCCAAAGTGCTGTGATTACAGGTGTGAGCCACTGCACCCGGCCCCCTAAGCGAAATTTTTTTAAAACATCCGTTGAACTAAGAATCCTAGTTTGAGGTTTGGTGGGGAGGATGGAAACAACTATAAAAGACCCTTTAGGCTGGTCGCAGTGGCTCACACCTGTAATGCCAGCACTTTGGGAGGCCCAGGCAGGTGGATCATCTGAGGTTAGGAGTTCAAGACTAGTCTGGCCAACATGGTGAAACCTCGTCTCTACTAAAACAAACACTAGCTGGGCATGGTGGTGCACACCTGTAATCCCAGCTACTCAGGAGGCTGAGGCAGCAGAATTGCTTGAACCTGGGCGGCAGAGGTTGCAGTAAGCCAAGATCACGCCACTGCACTCCAGCCTGGGCAACAAAGCCAGACTCCATCTCAAAAAATAAAAAATAGAAGACCCTTTAGGACAAATAGGAAAATGTGAATATTGGCCAGATATTAGATGATTAAAGAATTGTTGGCCAGGTGCAGTGGCTCAAGCCTGTAATCCCAGTACTTTGGGAGGCCAAGGTGGGCAGATCACCTGAGGTCAGGATTTTAAGACTAGCCTGACCAACATGGAGAAACTCCATCTCTACTAAAAATACAAAATTAGCCAGGTGTGGTGGCACATGCCTGTAATCCCAACTACTCGGGAAGCTGAGGCAGGAGAATCACTTGAACCCGGGAGGTGGAGGTTGTGGTGAACCAAGATCGCACCATTGCACTCCAGCCTGGGCAACAAGAACAAAACTCCATCTCAAAAAAAAAAAAAAAAAAAGAAATCCACAAATGTTACTTCCTTCCCAATAAACACCAAGTATTCTCCCTTCCTTTATTCAGAAACCTGGAGAGTAGACCTCCTGGAGTCTTATGCCACTGCTTCTCCCTTTCACCTTCCCTCTCAGACTCCAGACAAGGAACATCATTCAATTCCCTCTAGGGAAAGAATCTTCTCCAAACTATCCTTGAAGAGTTTTTTTAATTTTACTTTTTCCCTACTGATGCCACATGAGGGATCTTGGGAGACAGGAAGAGGCAGTAATGGAGATAAACATGGGAAAAGCAAAACTTTTCTCTTTTGTCAAAGCCTCCTGTCAGCTTTATAAGACTTAAATATTTGATAAAATCCTGTAGGGAGGGCCAGGCCTGGTGGCTCACACCTGTAATCTCAGTACTTTGGGTGGCTGAAATGAAAGAATTGCTTGTCTCCAAGAGTTTGAGACCAGTCTGGGCAACATAATACCCTGGCTCTACAAAAAAAAAAAAAAAAAAAAAAAAAAAAAAATTAAAAAAAAAATTAATCTTCTAGTGGAAAAGGAGCAGGAATAAGTATTTATTAAGCACCTACTGTGTGCCAAAAACTGTGTAAGGCACACAAATTATCCCACTTAATCCTCAAAAGGCCCTAATTGATAGTTTATTTATAGCTAAGGAAGGTTAAATAACTTGTCAAGGATAAGGTGTATAACTCTCAAGCCCATGCAAGCTGTAAATTGCTCCTGCTGAAATAATTTCAAATATCCACCACTGCCAAAGAAATTACAAAGATTACTATTTATTTATTTATTTATTTAGAGACAGGGTCTCCCTCTGTCGCCCAGACTGGAGTGCAGTGGTGTGATCACAGCTCACTGCAGCCTCCACCTCCTGGGCTCAATCAATCCTCCTACCTCAGCCTCCCCAGTAGCTGGGACTACAACTACACACCACCACTCCTGGCTAATTTTTGTATTTTTTGTAGAGACAGGGTTTTGCCATGTTGCCCAGGCTGGTCTCAAACTCCTGAGCTCAAGCAATCTGCCTGCCTCAGCCTCACTAAGTACTGGGATTAGAGGCATGAGCCACCGAACCTGACCCTAAAAAAGAGTAAATGACAAGCCGGGCATGGTGGCTCATGCCTGTAATCCAAGCACTTTGGAGGCCAAGGTGGGTGGATCACCTGAGGTCGGGAGTTCAAGACCAGCCTGACCAATATGGTGAAACCTCGTCTTTAAAAAAATAAAAATAAAAATAAAAAAAAGATTAAATGACACACTTTTTTTTTTTTTTTACAACTTGGGATGATTATGTAATGACATGTATCAATTAGCAAAAAGTATTTCTTAACAATATTTTATGAAGTCTAACCCAAGGCAGCTTAGGTGCAGGTAAAGAATAACTAAAACTGTGGTCACACAGGATTTACTCATCCTGTCTAAGGTGACAGGATTTAATCATTCTGGCTAAGGTGACATAAATTCAAGCAACGGTTGAGCTCATGTTCATTCAGCTGACCGGCTGGTTCAAATATGATGCAGTTTTCACTGAATGGAGTCTCAGAACTGGAGTTCAAGCCCCAGAAATGACTTGCACCAGGGTTATATATCTAGCTGGTATTAGTGAGAGCTAAAAAAACCACTCTATTCTACCTTGCCTGCCTGACTTCTTGCTAATAGAACTGTACAACTGAATCAAATCGTTTCAATAGTAAAGGATCAAGGACTGAGCCAATACCCACATTCCATGAAAAGGTCAATGTTCCACATGCCCAAGGTAGCTCACCTCTGTTAGGTTCCTGGTAAACCTGCACTTTGCCCATCTCCACCCCCAGCCGCCTAGAGAAGAGAAAGGGGGAAAAAGCTGAAAAGGTAATAGGAGAAACCCAGTTTCTTTACTATTTAAGGAGACTTGTAAATGGATAAAAGTAAAATAAAATAAAAGTTATTCTTTTCTCTCTTTTTTTACATTAAACATGTACACTATTTACCAACTGAAAATAAAGTTATTCTTCTTATAAATTTAAAGTCAATATTAAATTGTTATGTCAATCCATTACCTAGCCCCCCTCACCCTAACCCCATGTCTCCCCCGGGAAGGACTATGCAGTCCCACAGTGCCTGCCTCACTGGTCATCTTCTTTGGACACTCTGTACTCCAGCCCACATTCCTGAGACACACCAAGGACTCCTCCTGCATGTTGCAGGGCCTTGGAATCTGCTGTCCCCTCTGCTTGGAGGGCTCTGCCTCCAGACCTTCACTTGGTGGCTCATTCAGGTTTCTCAACTCACATACCATCCCCTCATTTTAAAGGCACTTCAGCACACAGGCTAAAGCTGCTAAAACAACCTGCCCCATCATTACTTTCACACCGTTTTCTTCATAGCATTGATCATCATTCAAAATCACCTTGTTTGTTTTGTTGACTTGATTTCTGTTTGGCTCCCACATTTAAATGTAAATTTCATAAAAAGCATGGATCTTGACTCACTGTTAATCCCCAACATCTAGATCAAAGTCTAGTACACAGTAGGGGCATAATATTTGTTTAATAAATATCTAAAATTATACTAAACTATAAGCTATAAGTTATTTCCTATAGTATACAAGTCAGTGTTCTTTATACTCAAATAATTTTATACATATATAACACATAACAAAATTCCTGGCACTTATGAGGCACTCAATAAATGTCTGCTGAAAGAATATGTAGAGAGAGGGGGATAGTTTATAAAAAGAATAGCCCTTAATATATGCAGATGAGACATACTGCATGATGAAAAAACAAGACACACACAAAACTATAAAATAATCTGCTTTCAAGTTTAACAATCACTGCTCATCTGATCATCAATTTTAAAGCATCACATAATGAATACAGATTTTAATGGTATAATTATAACTCACTCTGCAATTTTCTTTGAGAGCTCCATACATGATGAATTCGAGTTTGCTGAAAACAACACCAGACCACCTTTAGTTATGTTCATCTTGGTTTCTAATTCAGGTGGCGTCACACAAAACATCAAAACCTTCTTGGTTTTCCAATTCTCAGAGCCTAGAAGGATATAATACATATAAAAAACTGTCATATGATATGAAATATACCTGAATGGATTTTTTTTTAAAGGAAATGACTTCAGCTGAAGGAAATTAGTTTCCATCCTTACAGTGTTTTTAAAATATTAGAAATAAATATATATGGACAAACAGAAAGTTCACTTGAATTTCAGGGTTCCAAATTTATGGAAATACGTTATCACATGATGTTCACAACCACTGAGAAGAAACGATAAACTTACAAGAAAGGTGGAGCTGAAGAGCTCAATGTTTTACTGATTGCTGCTTAAAGTCAATTATGGACAACCTCCTTTTATTCTCTGACAACAAAATTCCTCCTGGATTAACACACAGAAAAATGGCAGAGCCATTAGCAAGAACAAGGACTGATTAATCCTTAAACAAAGAATAAATAACCCATCTACACCCAGCTTTTCCTGCAATCCTTGTTTACCATAAATCCTTTCCCGGCCTTTCAGCTGCCCTGTGTCATGTCTAAAATTGACCTAGTCATCTTCATTTTCCTCAAGTACAACACGGGCTGATAGATAATCACCTTGAAGGAAACATAAGTGACCACCCCAAATGACAGGCAGTGGGCCACAAATAAAAAGGACCCTGCCTTAGAAGTCATCAGTGCTGAGTGTCCTCATCACATAATGGGGGGTGCTAGATGGGAGGAACAGCAACAATCCAGCAGGCTGTGGGCAGGGGGACCCTTTCTCAGCAAGCCCACTGCATTGCCACGGTTGTATATTCACTTGGGACCTCTGGAAAGGCTGGTAGAGATCATCAGTGGGCTGAAACTAACCTAATCTTTTTCATTACTCTCAAATTTTAATTATACAAGTAAAACACAAACACATCCTCCCTATAAAAACCTAAAACATGATAGTTAAGGCTAAAGTAACCAACCTCGATCCCAGGTCCTCCCCAGAAGTGAGGGTTCTTATCAGTTTGGTAGGGACAACATCAGACCTTTTCTATGCATTTATATATGTGACCTCCATAAAAAATATATATGGCCAGCCACAGTGGCTCATGCCTGTAATTCTAACACTTCGGGAGGCTGAGGCAGGGGGGATCACTTGAGGTCAGGAGTTCAAGACCAGCCTGACCAACATGGCAAAATCCCATCTCTGCTAAAAATATTAAAAAATTAGCCAGGCATGATGGCACATTCCTGTAATCCCAGCTACTCAGGAGGCTGAGGCAGGAGAATCACTTGAACCTGGGAGGCAGAGGTTGCAGTGAGCCAAGATGGCACCACTGCACTCCAGTCTGGGTGACAAGAGCAAAACTCTATCTCCAAAAAAAAAAAAAAAATGGCCAGGTGCAGTGGTTCACACCTGCAATCCCAGCACTTTGGGAGGTCAAGGTGGTTAGATCACTTGAGGTCAGGAGTTCGAGACCAGCCTGGCCAACATGGTGAAACCCTGTCTCTACCAAAAATACAAAAAATTAGCCAGGTGTGGTGGCACATGCCTGTAATCCCAGCTATTTGGGAGGCTGAGACAGGAGAATCGCTTAAACCCAGGAATCGGAGGTTGCACTGAGCCAAGATCACGCCATTGCACTCCAGCCTGGGTGACAGAGTGAGACTGTCTCAGAAAAAAAAAAATTAATTTGCCGGTGCGGTGGCGTGTGCCTGTAGTCCTGTAGTCCCAGCTACTCGGGAGGCTGAGGTAGGAGGATCACTTGAGCCCAGGAGTTCTGGGCTGTACTGCGCTATGCCGATCGGGGTGTCCGCACTATGTTCGGTATCAATATGGTGACCACCCGGGAGCGGGGGACCACCAAGTTGCCTAAGGAGGGGGTGAACCAGCCCTAGGTCAGAAACGGAGTAGGTCAAAACTCCCGTGCTGATCAGTAGTGGGATCGCACCTGTGAATAGCCACTGCACTCCAGCCTGGGCAACACAGCGAGACCCTGTCTCTTAAAAAATAATAACAATAATAATTTTAAAATTAAATTAAAAATATATGTATATAAAAATATATACATACATATGTATATATAATATTTCAAACACAAAAAGATGTCATTGTGTAAATGTATCTATAATTTGCTTTTCACTAGGCAGTCTCTTTGGCAATCTGGGTTAGAAGATAGAGACTTGGCCAGGCACAGTGGCGCATGCCTGTAATCCCAGCACTTTGGGAGGCCACAGGACCGCTTGAGCCCAGGAGTTTGCGACCAGCTTGGATAATGTGGTGAGATGTTACCACGTCTATAAAATATTTTAAAATTAGCTAAGCATGGTAGTGTATGCCTATAATCTCACCTACTTGGGAGGCTGAAGTAGGGGGTATCACTTGAGCCCAGGAGGCCAAAGCTGCAGAGAGCTGTGTTCACACCACTGCACTCCAGCCTAGGGGACAGACTGAGACCCAGTATCCAAAAAAAAAAAAACAAACAACAAAAACACAAGAAGATATTATAATAGAGATCTATTTTGCTCTAACTGCTGCCTAGTCTTCCATAGCATAGATATGCCACTTTCAGTCAAGTCTGAAGGGGCCTCCCTGTGCACGTGTGCAGTGAGACTGCCAGGTCACAGGTGGTACAATTTTACAGTCCCACTAGCACTTCCCGCAGAGGCATTCCAGCTGGCACAATCCAGGAATCTGCAATGGAAAATATGGCAGACTACAATGCAATTTACCTTAAATTTGCCTATGAGTTACAAACAGAAATGTATACACAACTAACCAAAGCCCTAAAGTGACCAAGGTGGACCACTGGCATCTACCATGGAAGTGGCTTTGGGGCAGGGATCAGCCAATTACAGCCTACAGGCCAAATTAGGTCCCTTGAAAGCCTATTTCTGTAACACAGGCTGGAACACAGCCACACTCATTTGTTTACAAATTGTTTCTAGATAACAACAGCAGCACTGAGTATCAGCCACAAAGCTTGAAATATTTATTATCTGGTCCTTTACAGAAAAAGTTTGCTAACACCTTTTACAGGACAACGTAGCATCTGCAAAGGCTACAAGAAGAGTGGCTGGTATAAATGAAAGAAATAATACATTTAATCGTCAATATTCTGGAAGGGATCTTAAATGATTTCTAAAGCCATCTCTCAGCCGTCACTCAACCAAAAACATCTGTGTTTAAGAACACAAGGTATGGCCAGACACAGCGCCTCACACCACTAATCCCAGCACTTTGCGAGGCCAAGGTGGGCTGATTGCTCGAGTCCAGGAGTTTGAGACCATCCTTGGCTACACAGTAAGACCCAGTCTCTATAAAAAAATCAAAAAATGAAGCGGTAGGATTATTGAATCCAGTGGACAGGACTGCAATGAGCCACGATCGCACCATTGCACTGCACTGCTACCTAGATGATGGGAGTGAAACCTTGTCTGAAAAATAAATAAACAAACAAATAGGGTGTTACAGGTCCAGGAAAGGAAACAAAAACAAACTAATTTTCTTGTAGTTGTAAATACAGGATTTAGAGTCAAATTCATGTTTGCAACTTGAACTACTTCCCCTAAACTCACAGTGAGGACTTACATAAATTATCTAATACTTAAAATCTCATAGCCTCAGTTCTATCATCCACACAACTGTAAAAACTGACCCCACAGGTGGTCAATTTCTGCAAGGCATTTAACAGAGTGCCCTGCATATCGGACGTGCTACCTATGAATCAGCTTCTAATATCTTGATTATCTACCATACAGAATAGGCATGGGGGAGGGGCATGTTTTTTACAACCCCTAACCTTCAAATAAGAAGCTCCTTAAAGTACAGCAGCATTCTTGAGAGGAGTTGGAACACTTAAAATGAAAGTATTTTAGAGGTAGGAAGAGATCTTAGAGATAATTCAGCCCATCCCTCCTTAATCTTTTGTTCAAAGCCCATCTGCAGGAATCCTGCCAAGGAACTACTCAACAGAAATTTGAACACCTCCAGGGTCTGATGCCCACATCTGCTGAGGACTCATCTTTCCAAATTCTTTCTTAGAACATGCTGTGGCCGGGCGCAGTGGTTCACGTCTGTAATCTCACCACTTTGGGAGGGCAAGGTTGGTGGATCACCTGAGGTCAGAAGTTCGAGACCAGCCTGGCCAACATGGTGAAACCCCATTTCTACTAAAAATGCAAAAATTAGCCAGGCCTGGTGGCTCACGCCTGTAGTCTCAGCTACTTGGGAGACTGAGGCAGGAGAATCGCTTGAACCTGGGAGGTGGAGGTTGCAGTGAGTGGAGATAGCACCACTGCATTCCACCCTGGGTGACAGAGCAAGACTCTGTCTCAAAGAAAAAAAAAAAACATGGTGAGATTCCTGTCCCTGCAGCCTCTGCCCACTGGTTCTTGTCCTCTCCTTAAAGATTTGTGGGAAACATCAAATTCCATTTCCATAGGACAGCCTCCAAACTATTTCAAGATAGCTCTCCTGCCTTTGTGTATTTTTTCCAGGATATTTCCTGAAGTCTTTCCTTATTTCTCATGGTTTAAATGTCCTGCATCACCCTGAATATGAACTCTGACGTTCCAGGCTTCAGATCAGACTTCTATACAGAATCCTAACCTAAGACCACCCTCAACATAACACCGGTGGGGTGGATTGAGGAGCATCCACTTGGAAATGACTATCAATACAGTCATGTTTTGTGACTATTCATTTCACAAGTTGTTCAAACATAAGGGCGGTTTCTAGTTTTAGTTATCCTTTCTCCTATTGGTAATCAAGGCTGTGTTCTTTACCAAGCTTCAAGAAAAGAGTTGTAAAGATTATCCTCAAAAACATGATAATCATCAAGATGGGACTGGCAGGAGGCTTGTTAGCACAAGGTTTTAGTGTGAAATGTGAACACTCCCTTATTTTCCCCATGAGCTATAATTGCTTTATGTTTATTCTAAATTTACTCTAGAATGTGTCAGAATTATTTTAACATGTATGAAAACACACCGTTTTCAGAGAATCTTAGCACCTTGTAAAGAGCAAATCACACTCCTCTTTTGAATTAGATTTGAGAATCTGTTAATTCTCATGAATGAAGAAACCACAATGAGAGACCATTTCCTTTGGACAGACTAGCAGTCATTTCAAAACCACTCACCCACATTTCAGATGAGGAAGGCTCACATTGAAGTGTGTTGTCTTCCCTCTAAAGTGTCTACTGGGTAAAACACCTTCTCCTTAAAGATGGCTGAAGTAGGAGTGTGAAGAGTCGAGTTTGCCTTCCAGTTACTAGGCTTTGTGAACATCACTTGTCCTTGCTGGGCCTCAGCCATTACCCTCCAGGTAGCAGAGATATAAGCTTGGTAAAAAGCTTTCCCTACCAGAATTTAAGGTCCAGGCAGCAGAGTTTTTTTTTTACCATGATATCCTCTGCTGTATACCCTGTGTCCCCAATAGCAGCTGGCACATGATAGGGGCTAAACAAATGATTGCTGAATATGCCTGACCCCAATGAGTCACAGTGATTAACAAATGAAATTGAAAGATAAACTAAAAGGCATCATAAAGTATAAAAACTGGCTGGGTGTGGTGGCTCACGCCTGTAATCCCAGCACTTTGGGAGGCCAAGGCAGGCAGATCAGCTGAGGTCAGGAGTTCGAGACCAGCCTGGTCAACATGGCGAAACCCCGTCTCTACTAAAAAATACAAAAATTAGCCGGGTGTGGCGGCATGCACCTATAACCCCAGCTACTCAGGAGACTGAGGCAGGAGAATCACTTGAACCTGGGAGGCAGAGGTTGCGGTGAGCCAAGATCGCGCCAGTACACTCCAGCCTGGGCAACAGAGCAAGACTCCATCTCAAAAAAAAAAAAAAGGATAAAAACTTATTATGTTTATTAGTGATATGCCTCACTCCAAGAAAATTTGTTTTAATATTAATATTGATGAGAATTTGAAAGGCAAATTTTTTTTTTTTATTAAAAAAATTTTTTAAAATATGGAACGCTTCACGAATTTGCGTGTCATCCTTGCGCACGGGCCATGCTAATCTTCTCTGTATCGTTCCAATTTTAGTATATGTGCTGCCGAAGCGAGCACTTGAAAGGCAAATTCTAAATCGAATTACTCTTCTGCTCCTCTGTGATCCCAGGCTCTGCTTATTTCTCCAACAGAATGTTAACTCATGCCTAACATTATCTGAAGTATTCACAATGCTTATGACAACCCAGTGAAGTCGGTACTAGAATGACACCCATTTTAGAAAGGGGAAGCTAGGTTTCCAGATGAAGAAACTTACTCAAGGCTGCAAAACCTCTAAACAGCATAAATAGCTCTGTCTCAGCATGATTTGTAGTAGTTAGTGGTATACAACAGTAGGCTGCACAGCCTGCCTCTCACCCACACAGAAAATGACTTGGCATCCCGCTGAATTCTGCATACAGAGAGCAGAATTGGACAAATACCCAGATTTTGAAAAATGTCTATTGTAAACATGACTTGTTTGGAAAATTATATAAAGCGCCAAAGAAAGAACACAGAAGTTTGATTCGATATTTCCACGTCTGGTAATTATCCCAAGGAAATAAGGAAAAAGCTACATGCTCAATGATAATGGTCAACACAAGACTTTTTAAAAAGCAAGTACACCAGACCGGTGTAAAGGTTCCATAATAAAGTAACTAAGTAAAACACAGGATAGAAATTCAATGAATATTCAACACTATGCAAGTACCTACGAATGACTTTAAGTGTAACGAGCTCAAATCACAACTAATAAAGGTACACACCAGGGCAACAGGAAAGGAATATGGACAAGAAGGGTTCGCTTTTGTGGGGTTCAATAATGTGAATTATTTCTATTTGTGCAATTAAATTTTTTAAACACTGAGAGATCACACTTCCTCATGCCCCAAAGCCCCAGTCCGCATTTTCATAACCCTTTCAAAAGCTAAACACCCAAATGGGGCCAATATTAACATAAGAAAAAAATTATTATCATCAAGCAGAATACTTAAAAATTTCATCACGGTTCCCCCTCAACCTCTGCTGGGGTTAGTTCGGAGTTGGATAAAATCATCCTTTAGGGGGTGACAGAAATATTCATGACTAACAAAGCCAAGTAAATCAGATCGGGGCTCCGTGTCAGGTTAGGGATGGAGAATGGCTGGGTGGGCTTGCTTTCAGAGCTGCCACCACAGGTCCCATCATCAGGGCTCGACTCCCCAGCGGCGCCTCAGGGAGCCCAGGTGCCGGACGCCCGACCCCAGTCCCCGCCGACCCCTGACGGGAGAGAAGGGAGGGACGGATGGAAGGGCCGCGAGAGCGAGGTCGACCCCGTGAGCCCTCAGAGAGCCACCACCCCGGGACCCGACCCGTCCGCCGGCCAGCGCCGCGGGCTCCCGCCCCGTGCACCTGCGCCCCGCAATGCTGGAGCCAACCAGCCCTCGCCGCCACTCGCCACTGGCTCCCGCCCGCCTACCTGGCCCCGACCCCAGCCCCGGCCCCGCCGCAGCCTCGGCTGCAGAAGGAAGAAAGTGCCGGGTCTCCTGGCGGCGTCTCTAGGAGCAAAATGGCGACTCCATGCACAAGATCTGCGACCGCGGCGAGTGCGAGGCCGGTGGGCGGGGCGGGGGCGGGGCGGGGCGGGGCGGGGCCAGAGCCCGGACGGCGGAGGCACCCGGCTCCGGGCTGTGGGCGCGGCCCACCCGAGGGGAAGGCGCGGGACAGTGGGCGTAGCCACAAGGGTAGAGTCGGGCTGGCGCGATTGGCGGGGTGGTGGGCGGGGATAGCCTGTTCTGGCCCACCGGGAGCTGCTAGCCCGAGACCAGCTGTGACAGCCGAGGCACGTTACAAACAATAAGTATGGACAGAGTACGACATTTGGAATTACAAATACCTGGGTTCAAACCTCCACTGGCCTGTAACCTTGGACAAGTCATTTCACCATTCTGAGCTTGTTTTCTCATCTGGAAAACAAAGATGACAGCAGCACCCACTCCATAAGACTGTTGTGAGGATTAAATGAGATAACACAACTGGGCACAGTGGCTGACGGCCTGTAATCCCACTACTGTGGGAGGCCGTAAGCGGGTGGATCACGAGGTCAGGAATTGGAGACCACCCTGACCAACATGGTGAAACCCGGCCTCTACTAAAAATACAAAAAAAAAAAAAAAAAATAGCCAGTTGTGGTGGAGGCGCCTGTAATCCCAGTTACTCAGGTGGCTGAAGCAGGAGAATCGCTTGCACCCAGGAGGTGGAGGTTGCGGTGAGCCGCGATCGCGCCACTGCACTCCAGCCTGGGCGACAGAGCTGGAGTTTCAAAAAAAAAGAAAGAAAGAAAGAGACAACACAGCGCTCTTAGCACAGTTCCAGGTGTATAATAAATGGCTAATTTTTGTATTCTTTGTAGAGACGGGGTTTCACCATGTTGGTCAGGCGGGTCTCGGACTCTTCGTGATCCACCCGCCTCGGGCTCCCAAAGTGCTGGGATTATAGGCATGAGCCACCGCGCCTGGCTTCCATTGCCTAAGTTCTTTATAACTTGGATAATGTTTACTCTTGATTGTATGGATCACATAATAGCAAACACATGGGTCCTCTTTTAAGTCCTTTACATATGTTAACGGTAACTTATTTAATCCTTTTAAGAGCATAAAGTAGGTATGATCCTCTCCATTTTAATAGTTGTGGGAACTCAGACGCCGACGTTAAATAACTTTTCCAATGACAAAGAAATGGCCAGAATTTCGACCCAGTAGGCTTTGCACCAGTCGTCGCTTATCTAATCCCTATACCACATCGTCTCTCCAATTCTACTTTGGATTTTTCACAATAGTGAAGCATGAAATCATTCATCAGAGGTTGCACAGCTAGCCACAGCCTTTATAGTTCAACCTCTTATTTCAGAAACGAAGAATACTTGAAGCCCTTGATGGTGGGGAAAAAAAGTAAAAAGTGGAAATGAAGAATACAAGCATCTCAACCAACGAATTATAAATTAGGTGATACTTCGTTAAATTGAGTAGTTTGAGACATTTCCTTTGCCTGACAACTTTACAGGGACACATCGCTTTGCAAGGAGCAAGGCCCATGACCCCAGTGACTATCCGCATAACAAAATCTGATTCCTCTTCTGCGGAACGTCGGCTGGGGTCACTTCTCTTCTACGCCGGGCTCAACTCCGGACACACCTCCCGCCCCTTTGCTGTGGCTGGCTTAGACTTCACGCGTCACATATCGGCATGTGACTGGATCTGGCCAATCAGGGCAGTTAATCCCTATTCGCTCGCTGATTCGCTCCGAAGATAGGCCACTGAGCCAATCGGAGCCCACGAAACACTGCTGCCCTGCGCCGGGACTGAAGCTGGAGGCTCGCTCTCTTAGCTGACGCAGCAGCTGTTGGGATGTGAGGAGGGGAATTGACTGAGGAAGGTCCTGAGAGAAGAAACAGGTTGGGATACAGACTGGGCCCAGATGAGTTTACGCTGAATCTGAAGTCAGTAGGTCTCTGGACTTTTCTGTTATGGAAGCCAACAAGAACCTCCCCTGCACCCTCTGAAGCCAGTGTGGATCGAGTTTCTAGCACTTGCAGGGTCTACACAGTCTCCTCTGCTTCCTTCTCCATTGCTCTTTCTTACCAGCCTGGGGCCTCCACCCTGAACTACTGGGAAACATGCTGTTCCTGCCTCCAAGCGTGCACTTCTTCCTGCAGCCTCCTCCCCCACTAACTCCTCCTTGAACTTGATATCTCAGCTCCATTGTCACTTTAGAGCCTTCCCCTAAACCAGCCCCTTCCCAAATAAAGCTGTTTCGTGTACTTTTCTTTCACTGGTCTTATCACGATTTCTAATTAAGGGTTTGGGTGATTATTTGACAAATATCACCACTCCAGCCTTTGTACACTGTAAGCCCTATGAGGGCAGGCTCTTTGTCCTTCCTGCTGATCACTGTTTCCCAGTGCTTGGCACAAGTATGGTACTAAAGAAATGTCTGGAAAATTGAGTGCCTTTTCCTTGCTGGAAAATGGGCAGTAGCACAGTATTATATAGTGTTTGCACCATACAAGGATAATATTACTGAAAAAAAATTTTTGTAACAATCTTGCCCAAGCTGGAGTGCAGTGGTGCAATCATAGCTCACTGCAGCCTCAAACTGGGCTTCAGTGATCTTCCCACCTCAACCTCAAAGCTCTGGGATCACAGTCATCAGCCACCACTCTCAATTTTTTTTTTTTAATCCACTCTCATAAGCCAGAATGAGCTAGCTCCAGTGTATCACTGCGTCCAGGGTTCTGCAGTGAGATGGCTTGTTCCTCAATAGTTTCCCAAGCTGCAGGCACTTAGTTTGAAGTTTCCTTTGTTCTGTTCTAGCAATACCACTCCTCCATCCGCCTTCCATTCTCCAAGGGCTATTGAAATGCCTCACAGGCTGATGTCAAATCTCATTCTCTTTATCCTTGGGGTTTAGGCCATATGTTTGTGCTACAGTAGGTGTTCAGCCAAGATGACCCACCAGGTGACTGCAGCCCCGGCCACCACCTGACTGCAACTGTATGGAAGACTCCAAGCAAGAGTCACCTAGCTAAGCCCAATCAAGCCACAAAAAATTGAGAGCTAAGAAATTTTTTATTAAAGCCCAAATTTGGGCATATTTTGTTACACAATGGATAATGAGAAGAAAGGAGGAAACGCAGAATGTAAAGCCTGTGGTCAGTTCCACACTAATGAAGTTTTTGCTTAGTCCATTGCTAAACTTGATAATTCCTTGCCCACTTGGAGGTTGCAGTCAGAGTCTTTGCATGTAATAGAAGTGCTCAGCTTGCCTGCAACACGTTATTGGCCATATTCAAGGGCTACACTGCATATTGTGGGTGGACCCAGGCGGTGGTGTCCCTGCCTGGAACGGCATATGCTGTATGGCAGGCTTGGAGCAAGAGCCTCTCCTCCTGAAAAAGGAGTTGTAGTACCTTGTATCCAGTTCCTGTGGAAAGTAGGCCTCAGGCCTGATATCCTACAAATAACCAAGGGAGAAGAACCCCTCTGGTGTGACCAGGTCAAGGCGGCTGTACACCCTGTCAGTCTTTTCTCACTTCTGTGCTAGCTCAAATCATCCTCCCATCTTAGAGAAGAGCACAAGTCTGTCAGCTCCCACTGCATTGGCTTACAGTATCCTTCTATTACAAATCCTTTGACGTCTCCAGCCCCAGATAAGAAGTGTTGCGCACGACACCTATTGCACACAGCCCACCTCTTTGCCTCAGTGACCTAATGGGGGTGGACCCCTTTTCTGTACACGACCCTCTACTACTGCACCAGAAAGGCCCCCTACTGCGCACAGCCCACCTCTCTGCCCAGGTGACATAATGGGGTGGCCCCCTCGCTTGTTACTCAAGTGATTATGTATGCCCTATCACTAAGCCTATAGATGATAACCTCACTCACGACCCTGACCCCTGCTTGTTCCTAATAAATACAGATGCTTCTGGATGTTTGGGGCCTCGCCTGTCTCTCCTCATAGGTGGTGTGGCCCCCCAAGTCCAGCTGCTCTTCTCTAGTTCTTCAGGGTCCTGTCTCTTTACTTCTCTGATCCTGCACCTCATCACAGCATAAGGGACACCCCACGACCTTGTGGGGCCAAAGGCCCTAGGCATATAGCCTATAAATCAAGACGCTCTGGGAGGCTGAGGCAGGAGAATCGCTTGAACCAGGGAGTTGGAGGTTGCAGTGAGCTGAGATCACGCTACTGCCCTCTAGCCTGGTGACAGAGTGAGACTCTGTCAAAGAAAAAAAAAAAAGATGCTCATGTCCAAGACATTTCCCTTCAACATTTTTTAAAGGAAGGAAAGGAATCTTTGCTATAGTTTGATAGAAAATTTTCAGCAGTATGACATAACAGAAAATACAGGATTCTCCTTCAAATGGTTGTTCAAATGAAAAACAGGGGACTCGGCCGGGCGTGGTGGCTCATGCCTGTAATCCTGGCACTTTGGGAGGCCGAGGCATGTGGATCACCTGAGGTCAGGAGTTCCAGACGAGCCTGACCAACATGGAGATACACACTCTCTACTTAAAAAAATGCAAAATTAGCCAGGCGTGGTGGCACATGCCTGTAATCCCAGCTACTCGGGAGGCTGAGGCAGGAGAATCACTTGAAACTGGGAAGCGGAGGTTGTGGTGAGCCGAGATAGTGCCATTGCACCCTAGCCTGGGCAACAAGAGTGAAACTCCATCTCAAAAAAAAAAAAAAAAAAAGTATAAAAAAACAAAAGAAAAATAAAAAACAGGGACTCAGCTGTCTGTCACTAGGATGGAGCCTACATCCTACCTCTTCTCCTCATTGCAGAAATGACCTTGGATAGATCCTTCCACCTCTCTAAGTTTCTGTTTCCTCACTGGAAAAATGAGCACTAATATTAGCACCCATATGACGGTTGGGGGTGAGGAGTGATCTTTAGATGGAGTCATTGAATAAGAGGCACCAAGGAAGCTTTTGCAGCCACCTCTCTGTCCTCGCCTGTGTGGCCATCAGGAAAGGAAAAAAAGGCTCCCCTTTTATGCAGTGGAGGAGGATGGCAGCTGGCCCGACTGTAGGAGGCAGCAGAGACCAAGGCCAGGTCACCAGAAAGGAGGCCTTGGAAGTTTCAATCATTGAGTCCTTCCCCACATCCTCTAGCTTTTCTCCTTTTCTTTTCTTTCTTCCTTCCTTCCTTCCTTCCTTTCTTTCATCTTGCTCTGTTGCCCAGACTACACTAGAATGCAGTGGCATGATCTCAGCTCACTACAACCTCTGTCTTCCAGGTTCAAGCTATTCTCCTGCCTTAGCCTCCCAAGTAACTGGGACTATAGGTGCGCACCACCACGCCCGACTAATTTTTGTAATTTTAGTAGAGACGGTTTCACCATGTTGGCCAGGCTGGTCTCGAACTCCTGACCTCAAGTGATCCACCCGCCTAGGCCTCCCAAAGTGCTGATATTAGAGATGTGAGCCACTGTGCCCAGCTTCTTTCTCCTTTTTCTATTTTGCTCCAAAATGAAAAGAACTTTATTGTCTTTTCTTTTTTCCCGAGACAGAGTCTCACGCTATCATCCAGGCTTGAGTGCTGTGACGCGAACTCAGATCACTGCAACCTCTGCCTCCTGGGTTCAATCAATTCTCCTGCCTCAGCCTCCCCAGCTAAGAACTTCATTGCCTTTTGTGAGCACAATAATATTTACACATTGTAAAAAAAATTCAAATGAGAAGAAGAAAAAAATAAAAAGATATTTGCCATTATCCCATGTGGAGAGGTAGCCACTCTAGGAATTTTCCAATCTGCCTTTTCCCCCGTAACAATTTATTGCAGGCATGATTCCATGTTGATGAATTTAGGTCGACATCATCATTATATGAGCCATGAATGAAAGACTGCAGACTCGGGAACCAGCACCTAGATGGAAATTCCTTCTCTGCTCACCAGCTGTGTGAGCACGACGAATTTCTTAACCTCTCTATACCTGTTTCCCACATCTACCAAATAGGAATAATAACAGCATCTACCTCATAGGGGTGTCCTGATGACCAAGTGAGTGATCTGGTGCACAGCTGACAACCACCTCCTATTAGCCACAGGGATTATGAGCTATTGTGATACAAATGAACCATTATTTTCTCTTAACTAATCCCTCATTCTGGATAATCTTTACTATTAATACATAACCTGTCTTTCTACCTTTGCCCAAACATTTCCTCATGTTAAATTTCTAGAAGTAAGCTTGTTTGGTCAAAGGATATGCCCTCTTAAAATTTTGTTCCCTGATATTTTGTACCAATTTACAGTCTCACCAGCAAGGTGGAAGAGCGTCCATATCTCTTCATCCTCACCAACACCAGGCACCATCCATTATGTTTAGCTTATTCAAGTGAGTGGTCAATGTTTCCTGGGCTTTTAAAATTACTCGTCCATGGGCCAAGTGCGGTGGCTCATATCTCTAATCCCAGCACTTTGGGAGGCCGAGGTTGGTGGATCACCTGAGGTCAGGAGTTTGAGATCAGCCTGGCCAACATGGGGAAAATGCATCTCTACTAAAAATATAAAAAAATTAGCCAGGCATGGTGGCAGGCACCTGTGACCCCAGCTACTTGGGAGGCTGAGGGAGGAGAATTGCTTGAACCCGAGAGGCGGAGGTTGCAGTGAGCCGAGATCGCACCCCTGCACTCCAACCTGGGCAACAAGAATGAAACGCCATCTCAAAAAAGAAAGAAAGAAAGAGAAAAATAAAAATAAAATGACTTGTCCAAATCAGGCTGCCTGCAGCTGCCCTGACTGCCTTGCTAGTTGACCTTCACTTCCATTCATTCATTCAACAAATATCAATAAAGCACTTAAGTCATGCCAGGCCCAGTGCTGAGGGCTGGGGCTACAGCTGGGAATGGCAAAGCACCCACCTCATATGGCGACCACAGTAGATGATCTACTGTATGCTAAGAGTTTAACAAAGTCCTGCTTTAGTATCCAATAAGAGATACTATACTATGTAGGTTAAATATTTATAATACATATGTTCTCTAAATATATAAGAAGGAGTATTGTAAGCCAGGCACAGAGGCTGACACCTATAATCGTAGCACTTTGGGAGGCTGGGGCAGGCGGATCACCTGAGGTCAGGAGTTCAAGACCAGCCTGGCTAACATGGTGAAATCCCATCTCTACTAAAAATACAAAAATTAGCTGGGTGTGATGGCGCATGGCTGTAATCCCAGCTACCCGGGAGGCTGAGGCAAGAGAATCACTGGAACCGGGGGAATCAGAGGCTGCAGTGAGCCTGGGCAACAGAGCAAGGCTCCGTCTCAAAAAAAAAAAAAGAGTATTGTCATAGGTGATGATATCATATATTAGCATTATCATTTTTAGCTATAAGACCTTGGAAGTTATTTCTCTCTGTCAGTTTCCTCATCTGTACATGGGCTAAGGCCACCTACCTCATGTCACTGTTGAGGTGGATGGAGTAGAATCACATCTTTATGGTAATGTGAATAAACGGAAGCCACAGCAAGGCTGGCACAGCCCACACACACAGGCCCCTGTGGCAGCCTCCTCCTCCTGGTGGCAGCACTGAGCCAAGATCCGGGCTTTGAGCCCTCTGTCGACACCTCGCTCTCAACAGCCTTCTCCTGGGCACTACTGGTGACACTGTGCTGACTCACAGCAACACCCCACCCACCAGGACATTTTTTTCATTTCCATAATTGGAAAGTACAGAATCAGGGTCTGATAATCCCCAGTAAAATACCCCCAACTCAACTTCATCAGGTCTCTCCCTAACAAAGGCAGGCATCGCCCAGGCCTCTAGCCAGAATCAGGTCGACATTATCATTATACGAGATGTGAATGAAACACTGCAAATGAAACACTCTCCAAATCTTTTATCTCTGGCTCGACCTCTCTCAAATTCCTCCCTTAAACTGGAGGGAGGGGGCACCTTGAGCCAAACTTCCGGCTCACTCACCTCCCCGCTGCCTGCACTGCACTGCCCCAGCTGGAGAGTGCCTATGCCATCATTCTGCAAGCAGCTTTTTTCTTCCCCCTTCTCTGGAAGCCCCTCCTAGTGAGGCCTAAGGACTGGGGCCTGGTGATGCTAAGGCCTGCCTTGGTGGCTTTGCTTCCTGGGGCCTCCAGGGGTAAGGCTGGTGCACCTCCTTCTGGTGCATTCATATCTTGTATTTGCTTGAAATAGTAAACAGAAGGATTTCCCCATTCACATTCTATCAAAAGTGTTTATATTAGTCAGGACTTTTGCAGTGAAACCCAGCTCTAACCAGCTAAATGTAAAGGGAAAGGGGCTAACTGATGAGTGGACTTCCACAGCTAAAAAGCCCAGTGGACAGCTTCAGGTATGGCTAGATTCAGTGCTCAACTATCTCCAGGGTTTTGTCTGTCTTTGGTGATTTTATTCTCAGGCACACCTTACCCAGTAATGGCAACAGGGTCACCAGCACTTGGAGGCCCCTATGGCACTTCATGTTGTGAACTCAGTAGGAAAGAGGCCTTACCCCACCAGGGTCCTTTGCAATGTCCAATGAATGACTCTGATGTCCCACAGACACACAGGCATCTCACACATAGATGCAGACATCACTCGCATGCAAATGTTCTCCATGTGGATGGCACACACATTCATGAATTACACACACTCATACATCATACACACACCCAGCTGTGTCTCACACAGGTGTGACTCAATATTCACACATGGCTGGGTGTGGTGGCTCATGCCTGTAATCCCAGCACTTTGGGATGCTGAGGCAGGCAGATCTCTTGAGCTCCTGAGTTCGAGACTAGCCCTGGCAACGTGGTGAAACCCTATCTCTACAAAAAATACAAAAAATTAGCCAGGCGTGGTGGCACATGCCTGTAGTCCCAGCTACTTATCTGCCCCTGATTCTGTACTTTCCAATTATGGAAATGAAAAACAAGTCCTGGTGGGTGAGGTGCTGCTGTGACTCAGCACAGTGTCACCAGTAGTGACCAAGAGGATGGCTGGGGGGAGGATGACTTGAGCCTGGGAAGCAGAGCTTGCAGTGACCTGAGATTGCAGCACTTCACTCCAGCCTGGGCAGCAGAGCCAGACCTTGTCTCAAAAAAAAAAAAAAAAAAAAAAAAATTCACATAGATGACCCACACACCCGGCTCTCTCCCACTTAGATGTTACAGTCCTGCAAACGGCCACCCTCAGAGGACTCACTCACGCAGATTTAGTCAATATGCCACTTTTTTCAGAAACACACCTACCTACCTCTTACCTAACACATTGCTACTCTTTTTTTTCTTTTGAGACAGAGTCTTGCTCTGTCGCCCAAGCTGGAGTGCAGTGGCGCGATCTCAGCTCACTGCAACCTCTGCCTCCCAGGTCCAAGCAGTTCTCCCTGCCTCAGCCTCCCAAGTAGCTGGGATTAGAGGCGCCTACCACCACACCTGGCTAATTTTTGCATTTTTTAGTAGAGACGGGATTTTGCCATGTTGGCCAGGCTGGTCTTGAACTCCTGCCTCAGGTGATACGCCCAGCTCGGCCTCCCAAAGTGCTGGGATTACAGGCATGAGCCACCACGCCCAGCATCACATATCTGGTTTTTTTCTTTATCTTTTTTTTTTTTTGAGATGGAGTTTTGCTCTTGTTGCCCAGGCTGGAGTGCAATGGTACGATCTCAGCTCACCGCAACCTCCACCTCCAGGCCAGAGCTCAAGTGATTCTCCTGCCTCAGTCTCCCGAGTAGCTGGGATTATAGGCATGCCTCACCACCCCCAGTTAATTTTGTATTTTTTTGTAGAGACAGGGTTTCTCCATGTTGGTCAGGCTGGTCTCGAACTCCTGACCTCAGGTGATCCGCCCTCCTCGGCCTCCCAAAGTGCTGGGATTACAGGCCTGAGCCACAGAGCCCAGCATCACATTGCTTCTTACCTAGATGTAATTCTGTTACATGTCACTCTAAGTCTGTGTGTAACAGATTGAAGCCCTCTCATTCTCCCAAAATAGTGTAGAGACTTTGGAAGGATTAAATGCATTCAGTTTTTTTTTAACTGCCTATATCAAAAGACACAGATTGGGAGAAAATATTCCCACTACCTATATATGATAAAGGACATATATCCAGAAGATATAAATAACTCTTTTTTAAACTTATTTTTTAGAGTCAGGATCTCACTCTGTCACCCAGGCTGGAGCGCAGTGGTGTGATCACAGCTTGCTGCAGCCCCAACCTCCTGGACTCGAGTGATCCCGCTGCCTCAGCATCCCCAGTACATTACAGGCGTGTGCCCTTGCACCTAGCTTAAAGTTTATTCATTTTTTATTTTTTTAAGTTTATTTTTTAAAACCTACCTGCCTGAAGGACAGGTCGCCTCCCCTGCTCGAAGTCCCTGTGGATGGTCTGTCCTGACTTCCCTCCCACTCCCTCCGTGCAGCTGCCCTCCGGCCCCTCTGCTGCCCCTGCAGCTCTGCCTGTGCTGCTGTGGTTCCCTTCTCTGCTTGCAGAAGTCCTGTCTCCACTGAGGCCCCGCTCTGGGAAGCTTCCGCCTCCCACAGGCTTTCCCAGTGTGTCATTTCACTCCTTTGCTGGCATTTAGAGGTAGAATCTGAGAGGCCTGGGGGAAACCAACTCCAACAGTTGGTGTCAGCGGAGAAGAGGCTGGAAGGTGAGGGACTCAGAGCTGGGGACAGGGATGGACAATGCCGTAACTGCTCTCACAGCCCACCAATCAGGAGGAGGCCGAGGAGACAGGTCTGGACCCAGGCTCCAGGGCTCAGAACAGTTAGATCAGGGGCCTGTTGATTCCACCTTTGAATTCAAGAGGGGGACCCAGACCGTGTATCAGGAGATGGCCACATATAACAGAAAACAAAATAACACTTACTTACAAGCAGGGCCTAGTAGCTCATGCCTGTAATCCCAGCATGAGCTACTTTGGAAGGCCAAGGCAGGTGGATCACTTGAGGTCAGGAGTTCGAGACCCACCCAGCCAAATGGCAAAACCCTGACACTACTGAAAACACAAAAATTCAGAGCGGGCACGGTGGCTCATGCCTGTAATCCCAACACTTTGGGAGGCTGATGTGGGTGGATCACCAGAGTTCAGGACTTGAAGACCAGCCTGGCCAACATGGTGAAACCCCGTGTCTACTAAATATACGAAAAACTGGCCAGGCGCAGTGGCCCACACCTGTAATCCCAGCACTTTGGGAGGCCAAGGCAGGCAGATCATGAGGTCAGGAGTTCAAGACCAGTCTGGCCAACATAATGAAACCCCATCTCTACTGAAAATACAAAAAATTAGCCAGACAGGGTGGTGTGCACCTGTAATCCCAGCTACTTGGGAGGCAGAGGCAGGAGAATAGCATGAACCCAGGAGGAGGAAGTTGCAGTGAGCTGAGATTGTGTCACTGCACTCCAGCCTGGGCACCTCACAAGAGTAAAACACTGTCTCCAAAAATAAAAATAAAAAAATTTGTCAGGCATGGTGGTGGGTGCCTGTAAGCCCAGCTACTCAGGAGTCCGAGGTGGGAGAATCGCTTGAACCAGGGAGATGGAGGTGGCAGTGAACCGAGATTGTGCCACTGCACTCCAGCCTGGGCGACAGAGCGAGACTCCATCTCAAAAAAAATGAATAAATAAAAATAAAAATACAAAAATTTGTCAGGCATGGTGGTGGGTGCCTGTAAGCCCAGCTACTCAGGAGTCCGAGGTGGGAGAATCGCTTGAACCAGGGAGATGGAGGTGGCAGTGAGCCAACATCGCGCCACTGCACTCCAGAGTGAGACTCTGTCTTAAAAAAAAAAAAAAAAAGTTATTGCTTTCTCATTTATGGCAATGCCACGAAGTCTCAGGAACTTGGGATCTTACTAGTTTTCCAGTCCATCAACCCTCAAGATTAGGCTTCCTCCTCGTGATTCAAAACAGCTGCCTAAGCTCCAGTCAATACATATTTGTATTCCAGCCCAGCAGCTGGAGGACAAGGCCAAAGGAGGGCTTATCTTATTTTAATTCATATTTTTTATTATTTATTTATTTATTTTTGAGATGGAATCTTGCTCTGTCACCAGGCTGAAGTGCAGTGACACAATCTCGGCTCACTGAAACTTCCATCTCCTGGGTTCAAGCAATTCTCCTGCCTCAGCCTCCTGAGTAGCTGGGATTCCAGACGCACGCCACCATGCCCAGCTAATTTTTATAATTTTACTAGAGATGGAGTTTCACCATGTTGCCCAGAATGGTCTCAATCTCTTGACCGAGGATCCGCCCACCTCAGCCTCCCAAAGTGCTGGGATTATAGGCATGAGTCACCGCGCCAGGCCTATTTTTAGTTTTGAGACAGGGTCTGGCTCTGTCACCCAGGCTGGAATGCAGTGGCACTGTCTCAGTTCACTGCAACTTCCATCTCCCGGGCTCAAGCCATCCTCCCACCTCAGCCTCCCAAGTAGCTGAGACTACAGGCACATACCACCACACCCAGCTAATTTTCATATTTTTTGGTAGACACAGGGTTTCACCATGTTGCCCAGGCTGGTCTCAAACTCATAGAACAAAGGATCCTCCCACCTGGGCCTCAGCATGGACTCTCAAAACACTGGGATTACCAGATTACAGGCGCGGGGGAACCACAACAGGAGCAAACACTGCCCACTTTAAAAATTCAGGTTGTGATTGGCTGTCATTCAGCACTATGCTAATTAAGCATGCTTGGTTTTCAACTTTTTAAATTGAAACAATTTGTTAAAATTCTGTTTTCACTTTAAACGTTAAAATGTGTTGTTAAGTGATTGATAGTATTCAAAAACATGTTATTGGCAATCAATTTTCCTGTTGATTTCCTAATGGAATCAGTAGTGAAACTATCTCGCCATCAATGTAAAGGGTGCGGCAGATGTAAACCCAGAAGAGGCTGTGAACAAAAGAATTAAGGTTATATTTTCAAGAGTCATTTCTGTAGTTTATTATTGGAGAAATTGCTCTGAATGTGTAGAATGCCAGAACCTATGAAGAACAAGTGTAGTGATCTTTCATGAGTGTGTAACTGACTGTAGGTGTTGCTTCAGTAACACTGCCATTTGTGGTTGATGATGGTTCTTGTTTTTGCAGAGTAAGAGGACACGGTTTTGAGTGGTTTATCTTCTTTGATGGTTTGAACGAGAGAAAATTAGTTAGCTGCTGTGCTAGGTTTTATGTCCTGACATATAAGATTTTGTAACATGTCTTAAATTTTTTAACATTTTTTTTATCTGACCTTTTTGCTTCAGCTTTTTGTATGTTAGCATTTGATGGTGATAGGTGCCTATTTATCTGTTCCTTGCTGTCCCTAGATTTTTAAGCAATGGGACTCAGCTAAGAGTATAGAGGCTCCCTTTAAAGAAAGTAACAAAGTTGGCCGGGCGCGGTGGCTCACGCCTGTAATCCCAGCACTTTGGGAGGCCGAGGCGGGCGGATCACGAGGTCAAGAGATCGAGACCGTCCTGGTCAACATGGTGAAACCCCGTCTCTACTAAAAATACAAAAAAATTAGCTGGGCGTGGTGGCACGCGCCTGTAGTCCCAGCTACTCGGGAGGCTGAGGCAGGAGAATGGCTTGAACCCGGGCGGCGGAGGTTGCAGTGAGCCAAGGTCGCGCCACTGCACTCCAGCCTGGCGCCTGGTGACTGAGTGAGACTCTGTCTCAAAAAAAAAAAAAAAAAAAAAAAAAGAAAGTAACAAAGTTACAATTTGGTGTTCTAATCACTCTTGGATGCTATGCTTATTTCTTTTGTTTCTTTAGTAAAACAAAATCTTAAATCAGCTTTTCACTTTTTTGTTTTTGAGAGGGAGCCTCCCTGGGTCACCCAAGCTAGAGTGCATTGCCACAATCTCAGCTCACTGTAATCTCTGCCTCCCAGGTTCAAATAATTATTGTGCGTTAGCCTCTCGAGTAATTGGCATTACAGGTACCCACCACCACGCCCAGCTAATTTTTCTGGATTTTTAGTATAGATGGAGTTTCACCATATTGGCCAGGCTGGCCTCAAACTCCTGACCTCAGGTGATACACCTGCCGCAGCCTCCCAAAGTGCTGGGATTACAGGCATGATTCCTGGGCTAAATCAGCTTTTTTATGGTGGGCTAAGTTTTGTTTTTGTTGTTTTTTCATTTCATCTGTTATATTAAGCATTTTTCCTTGTGTTTCTGAGCCTCACTTTTAAAATATTCCAGAGTAGATGTTTTTAATATCTGTTCTAGGCAGCCACCCAGGTTTGCACTGGGGCGATGCTCCTATTGTCTCACAATGGAGTAGAACAATCTGCAAAATCTCATGTAATTCTACTATTATGTGACAGACTTCACCTTTGCTGTAAGCAACCCTCATTTCCTGTTGGAACTGGCAGTGCCTTTGGAAACTACAAGTAAAGCCGTTGTCTTTTCTTTGCAGTTTCACTTGCTGTCACTAGCCTAGTCCCAATCATCAGGTTCTTTCCATTCGCATTTATCCATCTAGGTTCGTGGTGGCTAAGAAACCTCCAGAAACTCCTTTCTTCTCAAGAAATGTCTAGATCACTCTTCCATGGGTGGCCCTTAAACATTTTTTTAAAAATGTTTTTATTACTATAGTTGTATGAGGTTGTTTTAACTAGTGGAACCAAAAAAATATCCTCCTTCCTTCCTTCCTCCTTTCTCTCCCTCCCTCCCTCCCTCCTTCCCTCTCTCCCTCCCCAATTCCTTCCTTCCTTCCTTCCTCTGTCTCTCTCTCTCTCTCAATCTCTCTTTCTTGAGACAGAGTCTTGCTGTGTCTCCCAGGCCGGAGTGCAGTGATGTGGTGGTCTCAGCTCACCACCTCCCGGGTTCCAGCGATTCTCCTGCCTTAGCCTGACTAGCTGGAATTGCAGGCGCCCGCCACCAGCCTGGCTAATTTTTGTATTTTTTAGTAGAGATGGGGTTTCACCATGTTGGCCAGGCTGGCCTCAAACTCCTGACCTCAGGTGATCCACCTACCTCAGCCTCCCAAAGTGCTGGGATTACAGGCATGAGCCACTTCGTCCAGCCTGAAAGTGACTTTGAAACAACCAATTCGCTCCCCCATCCCTGTTTCTACTTCATCTGCTTTTTTCTGCCTCTAAAGCCCACCTCCTCTGCTCAGCCCACGGGAGCACATTTCCTGTTGCATACATGAGCAGCTACCTGATTCATGAATCACTAACAGATTAGGTCTTTAAATTAAATTTGTTGAGATTTTGCTTTTTTTTTTTTTTTTTTTTTTGAGACACAGTCTCACTCTGTCACCCAGGCTGAAGTGCAGTGGTGCAATCTCGGCTGAGTGCATCATCTGCCTCCTGGGTTCAAGCAATTCTTGTGCCTCATCCTCCCGAGTAGCTGGGACTACAGGCGTGCACCACAACACCCACCTAATTTTTGTATTTTTAGTACAGACAGGATTTCACTGTGTTGGCTATGCTGGTCTTGAACTGCTGACCGCAGGGGATCTACCTGTCCCAGCTTCCCAAAGTTCTGGGATTACAGGCATGAGCCATCGTGCCCAGCCTACAGATACTTTAAAAAATATTTTGTTTGTGGCTGGGCATGGTGACTCAGGCTCACACTTGTAATCCTAGAAATTTGCGAGGCCAAGGTAGGAGGATTGCTTGAGGCCAGGAGTTCAAGACTAGCCTGGGCAACATAGCAAGATCCCATCTCTACCAAAAGTTACATTTTTAAAAATTACGACATTTTGCACCACATGATGAAAAAAAGTAAAAATAAAGAAAATTGGCCAGGTATGGTAGTACAGATCTGTAGTCCCAACTAGTCAGGATGCTGAGGCAGGAGGATTGCCTGAGCCCAGGAGTTCAAGGCTACAGTGCGCTGTGATTGCGCCACTGCTCTCCAGCCTAAGATACGGGAAAAACCGAAGTGTTTTCTTGTTTTCTGCTGTCATTGTATGAAATAGTCATTGGGTTTCACCGGGTGCAATGGCTCATGCCTGTAATCCCAGCACTTTGGGAGGCCGAGGTGGGCGGATCACCTGGAGTTTGAGACCAGCCTGACCAACGTGGAGAAACCCTGTCTCTACTAAAAATACAAAATTAGCCGAGTGTGGTGGTGCATGCCTATAATCTCAGCTACTCAGGAGGCTGAGGCAGAAGAATCACTTGAACCCACGAGGCGGAGGTTGCAGTGAGCCAAGATCTTGCCACTGTAGTCCAGCCTGGGTGACAGGAGACTCCATCTGGAAAAAAAAAAACAAAGCAAAACTCATTATGTAAAGATATATTATAATTTTTTTTTGTTTCTGGTTTTGGTTTTTTGAGGAGTTTTGCTCTTCCTGTCCAGGCTGGAGGGTGGAGTATTAATGGCATGATCTGGGCTCCGCAACCTCTGCCTCCCAGGTTCAAGCAATTCTCCAGCCTCAGCCTCCGGAGTAGCTGGGATTACAGGCATGTGCCACCATGCCAAGTTAATTTTGTATTTTTAGTAGACACAGGGTTTCTCCATGTTGATCAGGCTGGTCTCAAACTCCCGACTGCAGGTGATCCATCCGCCTCACCCTCCTAAAGCGTTGAGGTTACAGGTGTGAGCCACCGCACCCAGCCACAAGGTATTTTATCAAAGCATTATTTCTAGTGGTAAAAACTGTAAAGTAATAATAAATATCCATCTGTACAGGTACAGATGAATAAATCATGGTTACACACAAATTACAAGGTGTTAAGCACCTATTCAAATGAATAACTTGGCTCTCTATCAGTTGGTCTAGAGATAGACACGTACCTTTTTGTTCCTTTTGAGATGCAGTTTTGCTCTTGTTGCCCAGGCTGGAGTGCAGTCGTGCAATCTGAGCTCACTACCTCTGCCTCCCAGGTTCTAGCTGGGATTACAGACATAGGCCACCATGCCAGCTAATTTTGTATTTTTAGTAGAGGTTGGATTTCACCTTGTTGGCCAGGCTGGTCTTGAATTCCCGATGTAGCGATCTGCCGGCCTGGGCCTCCCAAAGTGCTGGGATACCCTTTTGTAAACGCAGATGAACAACGTTTAAAAATATATATATTTTGGGGTCGTGAGCCATGTAATTTCAGCACTTTGGGAGACTGAGGGGGGGGGGGTGGATCAGCTAAGGTCAGGAGTTCGAGACAAGCCTGGCCAACATGGTGACCCCTCATCTCTACTAAAAATACAAATTAGCTGGGCATGGTATGGTGGTGGGCATCTATAATCCCAGCTACTCGGGAGGCTAAGGCAGAATTGCTTGAACCCCAGAGGCGGAAACTGTAGTAAGCCGAAATTGCACCATCGCACTCTATGAAACAAGTCTGGGAAACAAAAGCAAAACTCCGTCTCAAAAAAAAAAAAAAAAAAAAAATTAAGCTAGTACCCAAGGATGATTAAGACAACTCTAAACTCCTTCCTTTTGTCTTTAAAAAGGGCAACGTACGTACACTTCCAGCCAGTTTTCACATAGTGGAGGTAGGATATGCCACAAAACCCCGCCTGTTAACACGAAGACTGATAAAGCCTCCCCACAAAAAAAAAAACTCGAAAACGAAAACGTTAAGAGAAAGCTTCCTCTGTGAAACTAAAACAACTCATTAAAGAAACAAAATATTTCAACCACTTAACTTACATTCAACCTTAAAACAAGGAATCCACTCAGACAGCGTTCTCTCTCTCTACTCTCCAAAACGGAAAGAAGAACGATCATCAATGACAAATGGCGACTGCAGCTAAGCAATACCAAAAGTCAGCTTCACGCTCAAGAGAGAACACTACGTCTCTTCCTCGTGGGTTCCGGTGCTCTACACGTTCAGAGAAACTTCTCTAGTAACAAACTATAGAAATGATCCCTGAAAGTATAGTCTTGCCTTTTGACCCGTAGCCTCCACCGGGACTACATCCGCCGCACACTTCGCACTGATGGCGAGATACTTTCGCTATTTCTAATTCCACTAGGAAATAAATAGAAAAACAGATTGGCAATATCATATTTTCAAATACTGTCAATCACGTAACAACACATTTTAACGTTTAAGTGGAAATGTAATTTTTAAAAATTGTTTCGATTTAAAAAGTTGAAAAAAACTAGGCGTGCTGATTAGCATAATGCTGATTGACAGCCAATCACAACCTGAATTGTTAAAGCGGGCCGTGTTTGCTCCTGGTGTGATGAGCCCTCCTGTAATCCGGTAATCCTTGAGTTTTCAGAGCCCACAATGAGGCCCAGGCGGGAGGATCCTTTGTTCTATGAGTTTGAGACCAGCCTAGGCAATATAGCGCCATCTCGTCTCTACCGGGCGGTGGGGCGGGAATGAAAACTGAGCTGGGCGTGGTGGCACTGCCTGTAGTCCCAGCTACTCAGGAGGCTGAAGAGGGATGATCGCTTGAGCCAGGGAAACTGGCTGAGTTCGAAGCTGCAGTGAGCTTTGATTGCCACACTGCACCCCAGCCTGGGAGAAAGAGTGAGATCTTGTAACTTAATAACAATTTTTCTAGGGGGGATGGTATAAAATAGACATAAAATGTACCATTTTAACCATTTTTCACATATACAATTATGTGAATGCATTAAGTGCATTCATACAACCAATGGTATGTAACCATCACCATTATTTATCTCCAGAACTTTTTCAACATCCCAAACTAAAACTCTGTACCCATAAAACAAACTTCCATTTCCTCCCTCTGCCCAGACCCTATTAACCACTATTCTACTTTCTGTCTCTATGAATTTGATTCTTGTAGGTACCTCTATTAGTGGAAACATGCAATATCATTTTTTTTTTTTTTTTTTTTGTATCTGGCTCATTTCACTTAGAATTATCTTTTTAAGGTTCATTCATGTTGTAACATGTTACAGAATTTTACTTCCTTTTTAGGCTAGAGTGCAACGATGCATGACAACTCCCTGCAGCCTTGACCCCCCAGGGCTCAGGTGATCCTCCCACGTCAGCCTCCTGAGTAGCTGGGACTACAGGCACATGCCATCACACCTGGCTAATTTTTTGTATTTTTTGTAGAGAGGAGGTTTCACCACATTGTCTAGGCCGGTCTTGAACTCCTGGGCTCAAGGGATCCACCCACCTAGGCATCTCAAAGTGGTGAGACTACAGGCGTGAGCCAACACACCCAGCTGTTTTCTTAATTACATTTTTGAATTGTTCCTTGCTAGTGTATAAAAACACAACTGAACCGGGCGCAGTGGCTCACACCTGTAATCCCAGCACTTTGGGAGGCCTAGGCGGGCAGACACCCGAGGTCAGGAGTTTGAGACCAGCCTGGCCAACATAGTGAAAGCCTGTCTCTACTAAAAATACAAAAATTAGCCGGCATGGTGGTGGGCACCTGTAATCCCAGCTACTTGGGAGGCTGAGGCAGGATAATCACTTGAACCCGGGAGGTGGAGGTTGCAGTGTGCCAAGATTGAGTCATTGCACTCCAGCCTGGGCAACAAGAACAAAACTCCTCAAAATACAACAACAAAACACAACTGGTTTTTGTGAGTTGATCTGGTGTCATGAAACTTTGCTGAATTTGCTGATTAGTTCTAGTAATTTTTGTGAGTGTATTCTTTTGGATTTTCTATATTTATAGAAATAGTTTTATTTCTTCTTTCCCGGTTTGGTGCCTCTTATTGCTTTTCTTACCTAAATGGTCTGGCTACAACTTTTTTTTTTTTTTTTTTTTTAGACGGCGTTTCACCATGTTGGTCAGGCTGGTCTTGAACTCCCCCACCTCAGGTGATCCGCCCGCCTTAGCCTCCAAAGTGCTTGGATTACAGGCGTGAGCCACCACGCCTGGCCTGGTCTGGCTACAACTTCTAGTAAAACGTTGAGTAGCAATGGTAAAAGTGAACTTCTGTGTCTTATTCCTGATCTTTGGGGGGAAAGCTTTTAGCCTTTCACCATTAAGTTTGATGACAATTGTGGGTTTTTCACAAATACCTTTTATAATGTTGAGGCAATTTCCCCGCTTTTCATAGTTTTAATATATGTTTAATCATGAAATGTTAGAATTTCTTTTCTTTTTCTCTTTTTTTTGAGACAGAGTCTTGCTCTGTCACCAGGCTGGAGTACAATGGCACAATCTTGGCTCACCGAAACCTCCGCCTCCCAGGTTCAAGCAATTCTCCTGCCTCAGCCTCTCAAGTAACTGGGACTACAGGCACATGCCACCATGCCCAGCTAATTTTTTGTATTTCTAGTAGAGACGAGGTTTCACCGTGTTATCCATGATGGTCTCAATCTCCTGACTTCATGATCCTCCTGGCTTGGCCTCCCAAAGTGCCAAGTCCTGGGATTATATGCGTGAGCCACCGTGCCGGGCCAAAATGTTAGAATTTCTTAGATGCTCTTCCTGTGTCAGCTGTTTCCTTTTTTTTTTTTGAGATGGAGTAGACAGGTACAGTGGCTCACGCCTGTAATCCCAGCTACTTGGGAGGCTGAGGCAGGAGAATCGCTTGAACCCAGGAGGCAGAGGTTGCTGTAACTGAGATCGCACCACTGCACTCTAGCCTGGGCAAAAGAGACTGAGTCTCGCTCCATCGCCAGACTGGAGTGCAGTGACTCGATCTCAGCTCACTGCAACCTCCGTCTCTCATGTTGGAGTCGATTCCCTTGCCTCAGCCTCAGTAGCTGGGACTATAGGTGCACACCACCTCTAGCTAATTTTTTGTACTTTTTGTAGAGATGGGGTTTCATAATGTTAGCCAGGATGGTTGCAATCTCCTGACCTCATGATTTGCCCAGCTCAGCCTCCCAAAGTGTTGGGATTACAGGCTTGACCTACCACTACCAGCCATTAATTGATTTTCTTATGTTGAGCCACCTCCCCCGCATTCCTGTGATAAATCCCTCCCTTCCTCTCAGCGGCAGCACCTGAGTAAAGCCTTCTTCCTTGGCAATAACCATTGTCTCAGTGTTTGGCTTTCTGTGAGGTGAGCAGCAGGCCATAGACCAAACCCCTGGTGTTTTTGTAACACCAGGACGGCCAGTAGCCTCCAGACACTGGAGGAGTCAAGGAAGGAATCCTCCATTCGAGGCTTCAAATGATCCTGTCAACAGATCGATTCCTGACTTTGAGCCTCCAGAACTGTGACAGAATAATTTCCGTTTTTTGTTTTTGTTTTTGTTTTTTGACAGAGTCTCACTTCATCACCCAGGCTGGAGTGCAGTGGCATGATCTGGCCTCACTACAACCTCGGCCTCCTGGGTTCAAGTGATTCTTCTGCCTCAGCCTCCTGAGGAGCTGGGATTACAGCCATGCGCCACCACGCCTGGCTAATTTTTATATTTTTAGTAGAGATGGGGTTTTGCCATATTGGCCAAGCTGGTCTTCAACTCCTGACCTCAAGTTATCTGCCTGCCTTGGCCTCCCAAAGTGCTGGGATTATAGGTGTGAGCCACCATGCCTGGCCAAAGCCACCACACATGGCCTTTAATTTCAAAATAATTTTACATTTACAGGAAACTGCATTCAGCACAGAGAAGTCCTATGTGCTCTTCACTCAGTTACCCCCCATGGCTACATCTTCCATAGCTATGAGTACAATATCAAGTCATTAAATTTACATTGATGAAATATGTGTATATGGCTCTGTGCCATTTTATCACATGTAGATTCATGTATTGACCATTGCGATCAAGATACAAAACTGTTCCCTAAATATCTCTTTTGGTTTTTATTTATTTATTTATTATTTTTATTTTTATTTTTTTGAGACAGAGTCTTGCTCTGTCGCCAGGCTGGAGTGCAGTGGCACAATCGCAGCTCACTGCAACCTCCGCCTCCTGGGTTCAAGTGATTCTTCTGCCTCACCCTCCCAAGTAGCTGGGACCACAGGTGCGTGCCACCATGCCCAGCTATTTTTTGTATTTTTAGTAGAGACGGGGTTTCACCATGTTGGCCAGAATGGTCTCGATCTCTTGATCTCGTGATCCGCCTGCCTCGACCTCCCAAAGTGCTGGGATTGCAAGCATGAGCCACCGCGCCAGGCCTGGCTTTTATTTATTCTCTTATTAATTTTGAGAGACAGGGTCTCACTCTGCTGCCCAGGCTGGAGTGCAGTGGCACAATGATAGCTCACTACAGCCTTGAACTCCTGGAGTTCAAGTGAGCCTCCCACCTCAGTCTCCAGAATAGCTGGGACTACAGGCATGCATGCACCACCATGCCTGGATAATTTTTCAATTGTTTTTGTAGACACAAGGTCTTGCCATGTTGCCCAGGCTAGTCTCAAAGTCCTGGCCTCAAGCAATCTTCACATCTCAGCCTCCCAAAGCACTGGGATTATAGGCATGAGTCACCACTCTAGGCCCTCACCTCTTTATAGACATAACCCTGCTCCACACCATCCCTAATTCCTGACATGAGGAATTTGTTCTCCATTTCTATAATTATGTCATTTTGAGAATGTCATATAAATGGAATCAAATCATACAGTCTGTAACCTTTTGAGACTGCCTTTTTTTTTTAGCTGGAGTCTTACTCTGTTGCCCAGGCTGGAATGTACTGAGGGAATCTCAGCTCACTGCAATGTCCACCTCCTGGGTTCCAGAGATTCTCCTGTCTCAGCCTCCTGAGTAGCTGGGATTACAGGCATATGCCACCACACCCGGTTAATTTTTGTATTTTTAACAGAGATGGGGTTTCAGCATGTTGGCCGGGCTAGTCTCAAACTTCTGACCTCAAGTGATCCATCTGCCTCAGCCTCCCAAAGTGCTGGGATTACAGGCGTGAGACACTGCACCCGGCCTGACATTGTCTTTTTTTCATGTAGCATAATTTCCCTAAGATCCATCCAATTAGGAGATACCAAGAAACCACACACTCCACAGCACAAGCTGGAGTGCAGTGGCACAATCTTGGCTTACTGCAACCTCCGCCTCCCAGGTTCAAGTGATTCTCCTGACTCAGTCTCCAAGTAGCTGGGATTATAGGCAAGTGCCATCACACCCAGCTAATTTTTCCTTTTTTTTTTTTTTTTTTTGAGACACAGCTCGACCTCCCAAAGTACTGAGATTACAGGCGTGAGCCACCATGCCCAGCCTTAATTTTTGTATTTTTAGTAGAGACGGGATTTCATCATGTTGGTCAGGCTAGTCTCGAACTCCTGACTTCAGGTCATCTGCCCACTTCAGCCTCCCAAAATGCAGGGATTACAGGCGTGAACCATCTCACTCGACCTCTTCTCCAACTTCTAATCCCTACATTCTTTCTATCTCTCCCTGCACTTTTTTGAATCTGTTTTGAATCCATGCATTTACTGTCACACTAACGCGCATTTGTTACAACATTTTGGAAATCGATGGATAATGAGAGGGGAACAAAGTACTGAGGACTAAAAATGAGGAGTCCATCCTCTAGATGGGGAAGATGAGACTTAGAGAAGGCAATTTACCAAAGATCATGCGCTGGGCTCTTTCACCAAGTGCAGCCCCTTGGTTTTTGATCACTTTTTAAAAATATTGTTTTTTTCTATTTGTATTTTTTGTTTGTTTGTTTGTTTTTGAGATGCGGGTCTCACTCTGTTGCCCAGGCTGGAGTGCAACTTACTGTAACCTCTGCCTCCCAGGCTTAAGTGGTCCTGCCACTTCATTCAGCCTCCCAAGTAGCTGGGACTACAGGTGCCTGCCACCACACCCAACTAATTTCTAAATTATTTGTAGAGACAAGGTTTTACCATGTTGCCCAGGCTGGTCTTGAAGTCCTAGGCTCAAGCAATCTACGTTGGCCTCCCAAAGTGCTGGGATTACAGGCATGACCCACTGTGCCTAGTTTTTATCATTCTTATAATCATTTTTATTTGACAAATAAATAATCATAAAATTTATGACACAGCCTCAGGAGCTCCTGACATGTGCCCTCGGTTTTTATCATTCTTAACAATAGTTAATATTCACTGAGTCCTTATTGTGTGCCAATAAGCGTTTTATTTTATTTTTTGAGATGTAGTCTTGCTCTGTTCCCCAGACTGGAGTGCAGTGGCAATCTCCACTGACCACAAGCTCCACCTCGTGGGTGCCAGTGATTCTCATGCCTCAGCCTCAGGAGAAGCTGGGACTGTAGGCACGCGCCACCACGACTGCTAATTTTTGTATTTATAGTAGAACGGGGTTTCACCATGTTGGCCAGGTTGGTCTTGAATTCCTGACCTCAATTGGTCCACCCACTTTGGCCTCCGAAAGTGCTGGGATTACAGGCGTGGGCCACCCCGCCGGCCCCCTCAGTGTTTTAGATATGTATGTCTATTAATCCTCCTGACAGCTGTGCCAGACAGATATAGTTGTCTCCAACCTAGTGATGCGAAGAATCACTTGAGGCCAGGAATTGGAGGCCAAGTCTGGGCAACATGGTTAGACCCCCATCTCTACTCCAACCTGGGCACAGAGTGAGACCCTGTCTCAAAAAATAAATATATAAAAACAGTAATAATAAAGTGACTGCTCTTGGATTCCACACCTAAGATAATAATGTTGCAGTTTGGTCCCCACATTTGTCCTAATTTAAATGACCACCCTGTTAACTAAAAGTAGTAGCATGAACAAAATTCACTCATAATCCCACGGCCCAAGCGGCAGGCTTAAGTGAGGAAGGCCCTGTGCAGTCTTCCCGGAAATCCCCGTCCACACAGCAGGCTTGCAGCCAAAGCGTGTCAGTCTTACAGGTTCCTGCCCCCTAGGTGCGCAGCGGCACCACGCGACCCCTGGCCGGCCCCAGAGGAGCCAGCCCTGCCCGCCGCTCCGCCGCAGCCAATAGCGCGGGCGCGTTTGGAGGCGGCCCCTGCTTGGCTGCGCACTCTAATTGGGTGTCTCTGGGGGCGGGGCCAGGCCGAAGCCCGGCGCGGGCGCGCGGGGTGCACCTAGCAGAGCGCAAGCGGTCCAGCGCCAAGTTCAGGGTTTGGGGTTGGCGCGGCCGGTCACGTGGCTGGAACGCGGCGGTGCGCGGGGCGTTGGGTCAGCGGGTCTGGGACTCTGGTGGCACCGGCGGCGGCGTGGGACCGAGGCGTCGCTAGGCACGGGCGCGTGGCCGTGTTCCGGTAGGTGGGCGGCTTCGGCTCCGAGGGCCGCGACGTCCTGGATCCCGGGGGTGGGGGTGCTCGGGCGTCCTCGCTGTCCCATGCCGTACCTCGCCCTCTGCAGTCGGAACGACGGGGAGGGGGAGCGCTTGGGTCGCGCCTGTGCTGGGGGGTCGGTCGGCCGCCAGCCGCAGCTCCCCCGGTTCCAGGCACATTGGGCGCGATGGGGTGGCGCTCGGTGGCCTTTGGCAGGATTGCGAAGGCTTACCGCGCATGTGAGTAGCACTTTTCTCATTGAGCATTTTCGATTTAAACACAACTCCTCGCCTCGCTCCTTCACGACAAAGCTGCAAGTCTAGTGTTTTGTGTTTCTCCCATTTTACAGGTGAGCAAGGTGATGGGGCTTGGAGAAAGGACACAACTTAAATGGCAGAGCTCGGAACCGAACCCGGGTCCTCAAAGCCTGCGCCCCTAACCGCTACGCGCAGGGTCCCTCCACTTATGGCCTGTCGCACCAGATCCCTGTGGGGAATGAGCTCTTACTGTTGCCAGCAGTCTGCCACCCCACTGTTTTAGGAGACAAATGTTGCACTGTAAAGTTATTGGCCCGGTGCCTCTGCTTTGAGATTCCGGGAGTTAAGTGACCCTTGGTCCAGCTGAGGTCAGCACAGATGCGGGCCTTCAAAATCGGGCAGTTATCCCAGAAAATAGACTGGAAACACCAGTTGAGGTTCTTACAGAAATAACATTGTAGGCCGGGCGCGCTGGCTCATGCCTGTAATCCTTAGCACTTTGGGAGATGGAGATGGGCAGATCACTTAAGGTCAGGAGTTCGAGATCAGCCTGGCCAACACAGTGAAACCCCGCCTCTACTAAAAATACAAAAAAATTAGCCGTCCATGGTGGCACACCCCTGTAATCCCAGCTACTCGGGAGGCTGAGGCAGGAGAATTGCTTGAACCCAGGAGGTGGAGGTTGCAGTGAGCAGAGATGGCGCCTGTGCACTCCAGCCTGAGGGACAGAGTGAGACTCTATCTCAAAAAAAAAAAAAGGGAAGAAAGAAATAACGTAAATTTATTACCTGGGAGAACTTGGAACGGATATTGGTAATTGTGTTTTTATTTAGTGCAGTGTTGCAATGTCCTGGGACAAGGCTTTGGAAGTGAAGAGAAACCAGAGTTCAGATTCTGGCTCTTATTATATGACTTTAGACAAGTGAGCTCTCTGGGCCTCAATTTCCTCCCCTATAAACAGGAGAACACAAAAATCTGTGTGTGAGATAGAAGATGTTCAACAAGGTAGTTCCCTTTAGCAGACCCCTGGCTGGATCCACTTGTGTGATAGAGGCCCAGGTAAGATTTGGAGGCATGGAGAGGCTGGTGACTTTGCCAGTGACCTCACTTACTGGGTCTCTTTCCCCTGGCGTTGAGGATCTGGCCGCACTGAGCAACCGTGCCTCTACAGAAATATCTAATGCTGTAATGACTGATGCTGCAGTGAGCTGTGTTGGCTGGGGTGCTTACCAGGTGTTAGTGAATGTTAATGAAGATGTCCCTAAGATTCCTAAGTTTCCTTTTCTTTCTTTCTTTTTATTTTGGGACGGAGTCTTGCTCTGTCGTCCAGGCTAGAGTGCAGTGGCATGATCTCGGCTAACTGAAACCTCCACCTCACTGGTTCAAGCTATTCTCCTGCCTCAGTTTCCTGAGTAGCTGGGATTACAGGCGTATGCTACATGACTGGCTAATTTTTGTATTTTTGGTAGAGATGAGTTTTCACCATGTTGACCAGGCTGGTCTCAAACTCCTTATCTCAAATGATCTGCCCACCTTGGCCTCCCAAAGTGCTGGGATTACATGCGTGAGCCATTGCACCCAGCCCTTTTTATTTCTTTTTAGAAAGACAGGGGTGTCACTATGTTACCCAGGCTGGTCTTGACTCCTGTGGTCCTGTGACTCCCCCCAGACTTTAGGTGTGCAAGTCTGATTTCTGACCCTTGGCAAGTCTCTTCCTCCTTTCTCTAAGCTTTGAACTTGGGGTGCTCTGTACTTGTTTACTCTGCGTAGATTGCGCTCATCCCAGATCTCATGCTTGGCTCCTTTCTACAGCTCAGATTTCAGCTCAGGGATGTTCCCTGGCACAGTCTGAAGTAGCTCTTCCTTTCTTTCTTTCTTTCCTTCTTTCTCTTTTGAGACAGGGTCTTGCTCTGTTGCCCAGGCTGGAGTGCAGTGGCACAATCTCAGGGTTACTGCAGCCTCAGCCTCTGGGACTCAAGCGATTCTCCTGCTTCAGCCACCCAGAGTAGCTGAGAATATAGGCGTGTGCCCTCAGGTAATTTTTTTTTTTTAATTAAAAAAATTTTTTTTTGTAGAGACAGGGTTTTGCCATGTTGCCTAGTCTGGTCTTGAACTCCTGGGTTCAAGTGATCTTCTCGCCTCAGTCTTTCATAGTTTGGGGATTACAGGCATGAGCCACCATGCCTGAGCTTGTGTATTTCTTTTCTTTTTTTTTTGAGATGCACCTGCTCTGTCCACCCAGGCGGGAGTGCAATGGCATGATCTCCCCGCCTCACTCCAACCTCCGCTTCCCTGGTTCAAGCAATTCTCCTGCCTCAGCCTCCCAAGTAGCTGGGATTACAGGCACCCACCACCACACCTGGGTAATTTTTGCATTTTTAGTAGAGACGGGGTTTCACCAGGTTGGCCAGGCTGGTCTCGAACTACTGACCTCAAGTAATCCACCCGCCTCGGCCTCCTGCAGTACTGAGATTGAAGTTGTGATCCACCATGCCCAACCTAATTTTTCTGAGACAGAGTCTTGCTCTGCTGTCTCCCAGGCTGGAGTGCAGTGGCATAATCTCAGCTCACTACAACATCTGCCTCCCAGGTTCAATCGATTCTCCTACCTCAGCCTCCCAAGTAGCTGGGACTATGGGTACCCGCCACCATGCCTGGCTAATTTTTGTATTTTTAGTAGAGTCAGGGTGTCACCATATTGACCAGGTTGGTCTTGAACTCCTGACCTTGTGATCCGCCTGCTTCAGCCTCCCAAAGTGCTGGGATTACAGGCATGAGCCACCATGCCCAGCTATATTTCTTTTTCTTTTTTTTTTTTTTTTTTTTTTTTAAGATGGGGTTTCACCATGATGGCCAGGCTGGTCTTAAACTCCTGACCTCAGGTGATCCACCCACCTCAGCCTCCCAAAGTGCTAGGATTACAGGTGTGAGCCACCTCGCCCAGCCCCAGCTGTATTTCTTAATTGTTTATAATTTGTTTCTCATAAGAGCAGGACCTCTATCTTAGTAACTTCTGTATTCATAGTGCCTAGCTCTGTGCCTGGGATGTAAGAGTTGTTCAATAAATGCTGATTGAATGAATTCAATGCCTGTAGCCCAGGCCTCGCTGTCTTGTGTTTTGTGGCACCACTGCTTGATGGTTCCTGATGGTGTCCCCCGTCTTGGCCTCCCAAAGTGCTGGGATTACCGGTGTGAGCCACCATGTCTGACAACCAGTCAGCTGTATTTTAATGGGATGTAGTTTTGTGATAGAAATAAAACCATGAGCTGGGTGCAGTGGCTCATGTGTGTAATCCCAGCATTTTGGGAGGCTGAGGCAGGAGGATTGCTTGAGCCCAGGAGTTTAGAGATCAGCCTGGATAACATAATGAGACCGTATCTCTACAAAAAACAAAAAAATTGGTGGGCGTGGTGGCTCCTGCCTATAATCCCAACAGTTTGAGAGGCCAAGGCGAGTGGATCACCTGAGGTCAGGAGTTCAAGACCAACCTGGCCAACATGGTGAAACCCCATCTCTACTAAAAATAAAAATAAAAATTAGCCAGGCGTCATGGTGTGTGCCTGTTATCCCAGCCATTCAGGAGGCTGAGGCAGGAGAATCGCTTGAACCTGGAAGGCGATTCTCCTGCCTCAGCCTCCTGCAGTGAGCCAAGATTTCGCCATTACACTCTAGCCTGGGCAACAGAGCGAGACTGCTTGTGAGCTGAGGTGAGAGATGACTTGAACCCGGGAAGTTGAGGCCCTAGTGAGCCAGGACTGCACCACTGCACTTTAACCTGTGTTGTAGAGCATGACTCCATAAAAATATGCAGGCAAATATGACCTGTAATTTTTTTTTTTTTTTTTTTTTTTGAGAAGGAACCTTGCTCTGTCACCCAGGCTGGAGTATAGTGGCACGATCTTGACTTACTGCGATTCTCCTGCCTTAGCCTCCCCAAGTAGTTGAGATTGCAGGCATGTGCCACCATGCCCAGCTAATTTTTGTATTTTTAGTAGAGACAGGGTTTCACCATGTTGGCCAGGCTGGTCTCCTGATCTGGTGATCTGCCCGCCTGCCTTGGCCTCCCAAAATGCTGGGATTACAGGCGTGAGCCGTGCCCAGCCCTACCTGTAATTCTTTAGGAAGATTTATATTCAAGCAAGTGCCTTTTTTTTTTTTTTTTTTTTTTTTTTTTTAACACAGGGTCTTACTCTGTCACCCAGGCTGGAGTACAGTGCCACAATTACGGCTCACTGCAATCTCTAGCTTTCAGGCTCAGGTAATCCTCCCACCTCAGCCTCCTGAATAACTGGGACTACAGATGCATGCCACCACGCCCAGCTCATAATTTGATTTGTGTTTGTTTGTTTTTGAGATGGAGTCTCATTCCGTCATCCAGGCTGGAGTGCAACAGGCTCGATCTCGGCTCACTGCAACCTCCACCTCCCTGGTTCAACCTGTGTCAGCCTCCCGAATAGCTGGGACTACAGGTGCCTGCCACCACATCTGGCTAATTTTTGTATTTTTAGTAGAGACGGAGTTTCACCTTGTTGGTCGGGGTAGTCTCGAACTCCTGACCTCAGGTGATCCACTGGCCTCAGCCTCCCAAAGTGCTGGCAAAACAGGAGTGAGCTACAGTGCCCAGCCCCAATTTGTATTTTTTGTGGAGATGGGGCTTCACCATGTTGCCCAGGCTGGTCTTGCACTCCTGTGCTCAAGTGATCCTCCCTCCTCAGCCTCTCAAAGTGCTGGAATTACAGGCATGAGCCACCACATAGGGCCCACGTGCTTTTTTTTTTTTTTTTTAAGATGGAATTTTGCTCTTGTTGCCCAGGCTGGAGTGTAACGGCACGATCTTGGCTCACTGTAACCTCCACCTCCCAGGTTCAAGCGATTCTCCTGCCTCAGCCTCCCGAGTAGCTGGGATAACAGGCATGCACCGCCACGCCCGGCTAATTTTGTATTTTTAGTAAAGATAGGGTTTCTCTATGTTGGTTAGTCTGGTCTCGAACTCCCAACCTCAGGTGGTCTGCCCATCTTAGCCTCCCAAAGTGCTAGGATTACAGGCGTGAGCCACCGCGCCCAGCCCTCCAAGTGCTGTTTTAACTAACAGCTTCACAGGAACTCTGTGGAGTACCTAGAGCATGTGATTTGGAGTTTGGAGTCCTACGTCTGTGGCTAACTTGCTGTGCAACCCTGGGCTAAGATATTTTACTTTTCTAACTTTGTTTATTTTTCTTTTGTTCTTTTGTTTTTTTGTTTTGTTTTGTTTTTAAGAATCCTAGCCTCAGCAGGGCGTGGTGGCTCACGCCTGTAATCCAAGCACTTTGGAGGCCAAGGTGGGCAGATCACCTGAGGTCGGGAGTTCAAGACCAGCCTGACCAACATGGTGATACCCCGTCTTATTAAAAAAAAAAGAAAAAAAATCCTAGCCTCAGTAGCTAGAACTATAGGCCCATCCCACCATGCCCAGCTTTTTTTTTTTTTTTTTGTAGCGATGTGGTCTTGCTTTCATGCCCAGGCTGGTCTTGGCTTCCGGCCATCCTCCCACATTGCCTCCCAAAGTGCTGGGATTACAGGTATGAGTTGCCACACTTGGCCCTGAGCCTCATTTTCATTACTTGAAATATGAAAGAAATTAACACATTAAAGTGTTGCTAGGATTAAAATGAGGTCACTTCTTTTTTTTTTTTTTTTTAATTAATTTATTTTTTTAAAGACGGGATTTCACCATGTTGGTCAGGCTGGTCTTGAACTCCGGACCTCAGGTGATCTGCCTGCCTTGGCCCCCAAAGTGCTTGGATTACAGGCATGAGCCACCACGCCTGGCCAAAAATGAGGTCACTTCTATATTCCATGCCTAGTAGAGGCCCTTCTTATAGCAAAACTTCCATTTACATTTTCCAGGAGCCTGGAGAAATGTGTCCAGACAGAATGAATAGGTGCTGTTTGCTGTACTTACATTATCATTTATAAAATACATTATCATTTATAAAATATATCAATTATAAAATACTCCTGCTGGTCATCCTGGAAAGATGATCCCAGCTGCCAGTATCCTGTTCATCATTAACTTGTGTGTCCCAATAAATCTTTTGAAAAGTTGCTAAATAGTGAATATTTACTGTTTTAGGAGAGCCTGCCAAGTCCCTGCCAGTGGAATTGTTTCACGTCAAGGATTCATCTGTTCAGTCATTTGGAAAATATTCTTCATGTATAGCAGTGTTGGGTACTGCAGGAGATTTTTTAAAAAGTAACACTCAGTCCTTACCTTCAAGGAATTTAGTTTAGTTGTGGGAGATAAGTTGTACCCATGAGAATGGCTAAGAGGAGGCGAAGTTGGGCTCCCTGCAGGTGGGGGGGGGAGGATCAGTTCTCATTTCTGAGGGAGAGGAGCTGACGTCAGCAGTTCTGAAAGGAACAAGAAGTTCCACCCAGTGGTTTTGCAATAGTGTATGCTTGTGTTTACCAAGCAATGTTGAGGGAAAGGCTAAAAAAATGTTAGTTTAGCAACTCCATAGAACTAACAGGTTGTGTTGAGCTTTGAGTAAATTTAATGCTGGTCCGGGTGTGGTGGCTCACACCTGTAATCCCAGCATTTTGGGAGGCTGAGGCAGGCAGATCACTTGAGATCAGGAGTTTGAGGCCAGCCTGACCAACATGGTGAAACTCCGTCTCTGTCTCTATGAAAAATACAAAAATTAGCTGGGCGTAGTGGCGTGCGCCTGTGTACAGCTAGCTACTCAGAGGCTGAGTGAGGCAGGAGAATTGCTTGAACTCAGGAGGCAGAGGTTGCAGTGAGACAAGATCACGCCATTGCACTCCAATGTGGGTGACAGAGTGAGACTCTGTCTCAAAAAAGTAAAAATAAATACATAAATAAATTTAATGCTGGAAGCTACAAATGTTTTTCCCATTTTTTAGGCAGCTTCGAACCAGTGCAATGGCGATGCCAGTCAATGGGGCCCACAGGGATGCTGACCTGTGGTCCTCACATGACAAGATGCTGGCGCAGCCCCTCAAAGACAGTGATGTTGAGGTGAGATTTGTGGGGTCTTTACAGATGGTTTTATGTTGGAGGCCTTCATTTAAATCTCTAGTTCTAAGTACAAGTTAATTAGGGACAGCCTTGGAATGAGTATGATCCTGCTGGATTTAGAGGTGGTGGCAGACAAAATGGCTACAAATCCTTTGAGGGTAAATTTAAAGATTGCTGGGTTTCTACCAAGTGTGGAGCACTGTGCAGGGTGCTGTGGAGGAAAGAGAAGAAGAGAGATCACAAACAGTTGACCCTTTCCTTACAGTTCACAGGGAATATAGATCCATCTAGACATCTGGAAGCACCTTTTTATGTTTTTTGTATTTTTCTTGAGACAGAGTTTCACTCTGTTTGCCCAGGCTGAGGTGCAATGGCACGATCTTGGCTGACTGCAACCTCCGCCTCCCGGGTTCAAGATATTCTCCAGCCTCAGCCTTCCGAGTAGCTGGGATTACAGGCACCCGCCACCATGTCTGGATAATTTTTTGTATTTTTAGTAGAGATGGGGTTTGGCCATGTTGGCCAGGCTGGTCTCGAACTCCTGACCTCAGGTGATATACCCGCCTTGGCCTCCCAAAATGCTGGGATTACAGGCGTGAGCCACCGCACCCAGCCTTATTTGTTTTTAATTTTAATTTTATTTATTTATTTATTTATTTTTTCTTTTTGAGGTAGAGTCTCGCCTGTCGCCCAGGCTGGAGTGCAGTGGTGTGATCTCAGCTCACTGCAACGTCCGCCTCCAGGGTTCAAGAGACTCTCCTGCCTAAGCCTCCCAAGTAGCTGGGATTACAGACATGTGCCATCACACCCAGCTAATTTTTGTATTTTTAGTAGAGACAGGGTTTCACCATGTTTTCCAGGCTGGTCTTGAACCCTTGACCTCAGGTGATCCGCCTGCCTCAGCCTCCCAAAGTGCTAGGATTACAGGCATGAGCTACCGTGCCTGTCCTATTTGTTTTTATAAAAGCTTTATTGAGATATCATTGATTTACCATACAATTTAGTGAGTTTTAGAATATTCATAGTAAATTTTAAAACATTTTTATCCCCACCAAAAAGAAACCTTGAACCCATTAGCAGTCACCCCAAGTTCCCCAACCCTGGTCAACCACTTACCTGCTTTCTGTCTCCATGAATTTGCTGAAACATCTTTTCTTTTCTTTTTTTTGAGACAGGATCTCACTCTGTCCCTCAGGCTAGAGTGCAGTGGCATGATCTTGCCTCAGCTCACTGTTGCCTCCGTCCCCTGGGCTCAAGTGATCCTTCCACCTCGGCCTCCTGAGTTGCTGGAACTACAAGCGTGTGCCACCACGCCTGGCTAATTTTTTGTGGTTTTGGTGGAGACGGGGTTTCACCATGTTGCCCAGGCTGGTCTTGAACTCCTGGGCTCAGGCAATTAACCTGCCTTAGTGTCCTGAAGTGCTGGGATTACAGGTGCGAGCCACCACACCTGTCCTGAAACATCTTTTAAGGAAGAGGAACGAGGAATAAGGTTTAGGGAGGGGAGAAACTTGGTGAAATTTAGGGATAAAAATAACAAGATTGTGATGTTAAAAATTAGGTGGGACCCTGAAACACAATTTTCTCTTAAATCATTTTGTTTTTCTTGACTCATTGTTTAGTGATTTCCCAGATACTAAAACGTTTGAGGAGGGTTGGTTCTATTCCTTAATTGTTATGAGAGTCCTCGATGTGGTTATTTGTGTCACGGTCAGCTTCTGAGGGTACAGTATTAATGTGAAAGTGTGTCTTTTCCATTTAGGAGGTTGTAATTTGGATCAGAGCAAAATTTTAAACTAAAATTTCCAAATATCAAGCATCTGTTTTCTTCTCATAAGGTTTACAACATCATTAAGAAGGAGAGTAACCGGCAGAGGGTTGGATTGGAGCTGATTGCCTCAGAGAATTTTGCCAGCCGTGCAGTTTTGGAGGCCCTAGGCTCTTGCTTAAATAACAAATACTCTGAGGGGTACCCAGGCCAGAGGTATGTGAATCTTTTCAGGGGCCTGATTCTGACACAGTGTTGGGAGTACTGAATCCACCTAGGATCTAAACAATTTGAAAATTTCAGACAACAGCAACTTTCCCAACTGTGGCATTTCTGTTCCACGCCGGCTCTCTGACGTAACTGTTTTATTCCTAGCATGTGGTAACACTGAAGAGCTCAGTGCAAGTGTACCCAGGGGCACATTTCACAGTCCTTTGGGGGCTTTCTAGACTAATAGTCCGGTGTGTAAGGAGGACTGAGCCACTGGAGGGCGTGTGGCCTCTCTAGAAAAGGTCAGTGTGATCCGAGGGGTGTTGCAGACGGTGGCTGTTGCCATTGAGTCATCGAGTCTGTATTGGAAATGGCGTGGAGGTGGAGGCTGGATCTGGAATACTGGAAGCTGTTTCTGCGTTATAAATGCTGGATTTACACATGCACTGGCTTTCAGTTGACTCTTTCACCCTCAAAATTACAGTGTTATATTCATTTTTGTTCTTTACAGTCGTCCTCAGACAAAGAAAATAAATTACAGAATTAGACATGGTATTTGCAAATCTGTGCATTTTTGTCCCAAAGGAAACAGAAAGGTCACCCTTGGAGAATGAATTGCCATTCTGTCCTGAGATGCCCCTGAAGCTCTATAGAGAAAACAGAATCAAGTCGAAGGCATTGTCTTTCTCCCGCTGTGAATAACTTTTGCACTGTGCCTTGAAGAATTCACCAGGTGTTTTCTTTCTTTCACTGTCTCCTTTCTTTTTCTTTTTCTTCTTTCAAATCCAGGCTAAGGTATTTTGTTAACATTAGGTGTTTTATTTCTTTCTTTTTTTTGTTTTTTTGTTTTGAGACATGGTTTGCGTAGGCTGAAGTGCAGTGGTATGATCGAGGTTCACTGTAGCCTTGGCCTCCTGGACTCAAGCCATCCTCCCACCTCAGCCTCCTGAGTAGCTGCGACTACAGGCATACACCACCACACTCAGCCAATTTTTTGTAGAGACAGAATTTCACCATGTTGCCCAGGCTTATCTCCAACTCCTGAGCTCAAGTGATCCACCCGCCTCAGCCTCCTGGAGTACTGGGATTAGAGCTGTGAGCCACTGTACCCGGCTCACACCAGGTTTTTTCATAACTAACATTTCACTGGATTCTCACAGCAATGTATTGGGCAAGGGGTGATGTTTTCTTCGTTTTTAAGATGGGAACTGGGCATGGTGGCTCGCTCTGTCACCAGGCTGGAGCTGCAATCTCGGCTCACAGCAACCTCTGCCTCCTGGGTTCAAGCAATTCTCCTGCCTCAGCCTCCCGAGTAGCTGGGACTACAGGCATGTGCCACCATGCCTGGCTAATTTTTTGTATTTTTAGTAAAGACAGGGTTTCATCATGTTGGCCAGGATGGTCTTGACTCTTGACCTTGTGATCTGCCCGCCTCAGCCTCCCAAAGTGCTGGGATTATAGCCATGAGCTACCGCAGCCAGGCTTATTGATTGATTTATTGAGATGGAGTTTCGCTCTTGTTGCCCAGGCTAGGGTGCTGTGGCACGATCTCGGCCCACTGCAACCTCCGCCTCCCTGGTTCAAGCAATTCTCCTAATTAGCCTCCAAAGTAGTTGGGACTACAGGCGTTCATCACCACGCCCGGCTAATGTTGTATTTTTAGTAGAGATGGGGTTTCTACATGTTGGTCAGGCTGGTCTCAAATTCTCAACCTAAGGTGATCCGCCCACCTCAGCCTCCCAAAGTGCTGGGATTACAGTCATGAGCCACTGCGCCCGGCTCGGCCTATTTATTTTTTTTTAGAGACAGCGGCTCACTCTGTTGCCCCCGGCTGAAGTGCAGTGGTATGATCAAAGCTCACTGCAATATCAAACTCCTGGGCTCAAGTAATTCTCCCGCCTCAGCCACCAGAGTAGCTAGGACTAGAGATGCCAGCCACCACACTTACAGAGCTGAGATCTCACTATGTTGCCCAGCTGGTCTTGAACTCCTGGCCTCAAGCAATTCTCCCACCTCAGCCTTCCAAATCTCTGGGATTACAGACAGGAGCCATTGCACGTAGTTATTTAAAAAAATTTTTTTAGGCCAGGCGCAGTGGCTCACACCTGTAATCCCAGCACTTTGGGAGGCCAAGGCGGATGGATCACAAGGTCAGGAGATGGAGACCATCCTGACCAACATGGTGAAACCCTGTCTCTACTAAAAAAAAAGTTTTTTGTTTTTTTTTTTTTTGAGTCTCACTGCGACACCCAGACTGGAGTGCAATGACACAATCTTGGCTCACTGCAACCTCTACCTCCCAGGTTCAAGTAATTCTCCTGCCTCAGCGTCCTGAGCAGCTCGGACTACAGAAGTGTGCCACCATGCCAGCTCATTTTTTTATACGGAGTCTTGCTCTGTTGTCCAGACTGAAGTGCAGTGGTGCGATCTTGACTCACTGCAACTTCCACCTCCCAGGCTCAAGCCATCCTCCCACTGTCTCTGAAGTAGCTGGGACTACAGACATGTGCCACCATGCCCGCTCATTTTTTTATATTTTTAGTAGAGATGGAGTTTCACCATGTTGTCCAGGCTGGTCTTGAACTCCTGACGTCAAGTGATCTGCCTGCCTTGGCCTCCCAAAGTGATGAGATGACAGGCGTGAGCCACCATTCCTGGCCTAAAAATTTTTTTTTCTTTTTTTTTTTTTTTTTTAATAGAGACGGGGTTTCACCATGTTGGCCAGGATGGTCTTGACTCTTGACCTCGTGATCCGCCCGCCTTGGCCTCCCAAAGTGCTGGGATTACAGGTGTGAGCCACTGTGCCAGGCCCCCCAAAATTTTTTTAACAGTTTTGAAATGTATCATGGGCTGTACAGTTCACCCATTTAAAATGTACAATTTAATAAACTCCCTCCAATTGTGGTGAAATAAAAATATACATAAAAATATAGGGTGCAGTTTCTTTCTCTATCTTTTTTTTTTGAGACGGAGTTTTGCTCTTGTTGCCTAGGCTGGAATGCAATGGCAAGATCTTGGCTCACTGCAGCCTCTGCCTCCCAGATTCAAGCAATTCTCGTGCCTCCCGAGTAGCTGGGATTATAGGTGTGTCCCATGTCTGGCTAATTTTTATATTTTTAGGGGAGATGGGGTTTCACTGTGTTGGCCAGGCTGGCAATTTCAACCTATTTTTTCTTGAGACTGGGTCTTGCTCTGTTGCCCAAGCTAGAGTGCAGTAGGACAGTCATAGCTCGCTGCAGCCTGGAACTGTTGGGTTCGAGTGATCTTCCCACCTTTGCTCCCTGAAGTGCTGGTATTACAGACCTGAACCACTATGCCCAGCCCATTTTAACTATTTTGGAGTGTACAGGTCAGTGACGTCGTGTGTATTCACATTCTTGTGTAACCATCACCACCACCCATCTCCAGAACTTTTTTATCTTGCAGAAATGAAACTGTACCTATTAAATAATAACTTCTGCTAATCAGCATGTGAAAACTGCATGGCTGGATGCAGTGGCTCGTGCCTATAATCCTAGCACTTTGGCCAACACAGTGAAATCCCGTCTCTACTAAAAATACAAAAATTAGCCAGGCGTGCGGGCATGCTTGTAGTCCCAGCTACTCAGGAGGCTGAGGCGGGAGAATCTCTCTCCCAGCCCGGGAGGCGGAGGCTACAGTGAGTTGAGATCGTGCCATTGCACTCCAGCCTGGGCGACAGAGCAAGACTGTCTCAAAAAAAAAAAAGCTCAACATCTCTAATCATTGGAGAAATGTACATCAAAATGAGGTATCACCTCTCCTCTGTAGGATGGCCAGTATTAAAAAAAATGCAGGAAATTCTCAGGAGTTGACTCCAAAAGTAAAAATAGACAAGTGGGATTACATCAAACTAAAAAGCTTCTTCATAGCAAAGAAACTCCAGAGTGAAGAGATAACCTACAGAATAGGAAGAAAATATTTGTAAATCATACATCTGGTACTGGGTTAATATCCAAAATATATAGGGAACTCAAAAAACTATAGCAAGATGGCCAGATGCAGTAGCTCATGCCTGTAATCCCAGCACTTTGGGAGGCTGAGGCAGGTGGATCACCTGAGGTCAGGAGTTCAAGACCAGGCTGGCCAACATGGTGAAACCCCATCTCTACTGAAAACACAAAAATTAGCTGGGTGTGGTGGCAGGTGCCTATAATCCCAGCTATTCGCGAGGCTGAGGCAGGAGAATCACTTGAGCCCAGGAGGCAGAGGCTGCAGTGAGCTGAGATCGCACCATTGCACTTGAGCCTGGGCGACAGAGCAAGACTCCATCTCAAAAAAACAAAAACTAAACAAAAAAAACTATAGCAAGAAATCAAATAACTGGCTTATAAAATGGGCAAAGGACCTGCATAGACCTTTCTCAGAGGGCATTCATAGACATGCAACAGGTATATGAATAATGCTCGACATCAGTAGTCATCAGGGGAAATGCAAATTAAAAGTGCAATGAGATATCACATCACACTTGTGTTGGTGATAATGTAGAGAAAAGGGGAACTCTTGTACACCATTGGTGGGAATGCAATTAATTAGTACAGCCATTATGAGAAACAGTATGAAAGTTCCTCAGAAAATTAATTGAATTGCCATATCATGCTGCAATCCCACTTCTGGGTATCTATCCAAAGGAAATGAAGCCAGTATTTCAAAGAGATATCTGCATTGCCGTGTTCAATGCAGCCTTATTCACAGTAGCCAAGATATGGAATCAAACTAAGTGTCCACAGATGGATAAATGGATAAAGTCAGCATGGGGCATATATGTACAATGGAATACTATTCAGCCTTTAAAAATAAGGAAATTTTGTCATTTTGTGACAACATAGATGAACCTGGAGGACATTGTGCTAAGTGAAACAAGCCAGACACAAAAAGACAAATAGTGTGTGATCTCGCTTATGTGGAATTTTAAAAGTTGAACTCAGAAGCAGAGAATAGAATGGTGGTTACCAGGGACTGGGACAGGAGTCGCTGGCAGGGAATTGGGAGATGTTGGTCGAGGGTACAAAGTTTCAGTTAGACAAGATGAGCAAGTCCTGGAGATCTGTTGTGTACATCATGGTGACTATGATGTATACTTGAAATTTTCTGAGAATAGATTTTTTTTTTTTTAATTTTTTTAATTTTTATAAAGACAGGGTTTCACCATGTTGGTCAGGCTGATCTTGAACTCCCGACCTCAGGTGATCCGCCTGCCTTGGCCTCCAAAGTGCTTGGATTACAGGTGTGAGCCACCACACCCAGCCGAGAATAGATTTTTAAATGTTCTCGTATTTAAAAAATACGTTTATGAGGGCCGGGCACAGTGGCTTACGCCTGTAATCCCAGCACTTTGGGAGGCCGAGTGGGCAGACCACTTGAGACCAGGAATTTGAGACTGGTCTGGTCAACATGGTGAAACACTGTCTCTACTAAAAATACAAAAATTAACCGGGCATCGTGGTGCACACCTGTAATCCCAGCTACTTGGGAGGCTGAGGTGGGAAGATTGCTTAAACTCAAGAGGCGGAGATTGCAGTGAGCTGAGATTGCACCACTTCAGCCTGGGCAACAGAGGGAAACTCTATTTCAGAAAGAAATTATATGAGATGATGGATATGTTAATTACCTTGATTTAATCGTCTCACAGTGTATACATATGTTAAAATATCACATTAGGGCCGGGCGTGGTGGCTCATGCTTGTAATCCTAGCACGTTGGGAGGCTGAGGTGTGTATATTGTCTTAGCTCAGGAGTTTAAGACCAGCCCAGGTAACATGGTGAAGCCCCATCTCTACTAAAAATATAAAAAATTAGCCAGGCATTGTGGCATGCACCTATAGTCTCAGCTGCTTGGGAGGCTGAGACAAGAGAATCACTTGAACCCGGGAGGTGGAGGTTGCAGTGAGCTGAGATTGCACCCAGCCTAGGCGATGTCAGCTCACTGCAACCTCCACCTCCCGGGTTCAAGTGATTCTCCTGCCTCAGCCTCCTGTGTAGTTAGGATAACAGGTGTGTACCACCACACGTGGCTAATTTTTGTGTTTTTAATAGAGACAGGGTATCTCCATGTTGGTCAGGCTGGTCTCGAACTCCCGACCTCAGGTGATCTGCCCGTCTCGGCCTCCCAAAGTGCTGGGATTACAGGCATGAGCCACCACACCTGGCTAGAGTTTCAGAATGAAAAATTGCTGGAGATCTGTTGTAAAACAATCTGCATATACAAATGATCCCCCAATTTATGATACTTACATGTATGATTTTTTTTTCAGTTTTATAGTGGTTCAAAAGCAATATATATTCAGTAGAAAACATACAACCGTTCTTCTTTTTACTTTCGTTTATTTACTTTTTTTTTTTTTTGTGACAGAATCTCACTCTGTTACCCAAGCTGGAGTGTAGTGACACAATCTTGGCTCACTGCAGCCTCTACCTGCTGGGTTCAAGCAATTCTCCCACCTGAGCCTCCTGAGTTGTTGGGATTACAGGCAGTCACCACCACACCCGGCTAATTTTTGTACTTTTAGTAGAGACAGGGTTTTGCCATGTTGGCCAGTCTGGTCTTAAACTCCTGACCTCAGGTGATCTGCCCACCTCGGTCTCCCAAAGTGCTGAGATTGCAGCCATGAGACACCACACCTGGCCCTATTTTTTTACTTTCAATACAGTATTCGTTACATAAGATATTTAACACTTTGTTATAAAATAGGCTTTGTGTTAGATGATTTTCCCAACTGTAGATGAATGTTAAGTGTTCTGAGCACATTTAAGGTAGGCCGGGAGGGTGTTCAGTAGGTTAGGTGTGTTAAATGCGTTTCCATCTTAGGATATTTTCAACTTAGGATGAGTATGAGTTTATTGGGACATAATTCCATTGTAAGTAAGTAAAGTAATATTTACCATTATTGAATTTTGCGTGTAAAAATCGTTAAGGTGGGAAACTTTATGTAACCTTTTTTTAACCACAATTAAAAAATACATTTACATTTTAATTTTTAAGCTTTTTGTGACAGCCTACAATGGCTCACATCTGTAATCCTAACACTTTGGGAGACTGAGGTAAGGAGTTCGAGACCAGCCTGGGCAACACAGGGAGACCCTGTCTCTGCAAAAAAGTAAAATACAGTTGGGTATGGGCTGGGCGAGGTGGCTCACACCTGTAATCCCAGCACTTTGGGAGGCTGGGGCCGGCAGATCATGAGGTCAGGAGATCAAGACCATCCTGGCTAACACAGTGAAACCCCATCTCTACCAAAAATACAAAAAATTAGCCAGGCATGGTGACATGCACCTATAATTCCAGCTACTTGGGAGGCTGAGGCAGAAGAATCACTTCAACCTAGGAGGCGGAGGTTGCAGTGAGCTGAGAGCACGCCACTGCATTCCAGCCTGGGAGACAGTGAGACTCCATCTCAAAAAAAAAAAAAAATTGGGTGTGGTACACACAGGTCTGTAGTCCCAACTCCTCAGGAGCCTGAGGCAGGAAGTGATCACAGGATCTAAGAGTTTAAAATTACTGGCTTGAACCCAGTAATTTGTAGTACTTGAGATATTATCAATATAAGAAATAATAATAGATAATAAAAAGCATAAATATATGATAAATTTTGATACACAATTATTAAATGGAAAATAAAATTTCATTAGAAATGCAAAAAGTCAAAAACAAACAAACTTTCTAGTCCTTGGTCCCCCATCCCCTGGCGGCCACCATTCTACTTTCTGCCTCTATGAGCTTGACTACTTTAGGGACCTCATAAAAGTTGAATCATACAGGGTTTGTCTTTTGGTGACTGGTTTGTTTCACTTAGCATAATGTCCTCAGGCTCATCCCTGTTGTATTAATAGCATATGATAGGATTTCTTTCCTTTTTTTTTTCTCTTTGAGACAGGATCTCACTCTGGACTGTCACCCAGGCTGGAGTGCGGTGGTGTGATCACAGCTCACTGCAGCCTTTACCTCCTGGGCCCAAGTGAATCCTCCCTCCTCAGCCTCTTTAGTAGCTGGGACTATGGGCACACACCACCATACCTGGTGAATTTTTCAAATTTTTTGTAGAGGTGGGGGTATTGCTGTGTTGCACAGGCTGGTCTCGAACTCCTGGGCTCAAGCCATGCTCCTGCCTTAGCTCCCCAAAGTGCTGGGATTATAGGCATGAGCCACCTTGCCCGGCCAAAACCCCCTCTTTTTATAGATGAGATACTGCTCCAAGTTGCACAGCTGGTTTGGTCTCCTGAGTCTAGATTCCAGAGGCACTGGTGGAACACTTGATCATGCTGGCTTCAGCATCTGCATGTTAACAAGCGCTTTTCATTACTTCCTTCCACTTTAGTTTCCCTGTCCCACCCCTAAGCTGCTTTGGCCTCTGTGAAGCACAGAGTTTCTGGGTCTGAGTGGATCTAAGTCTCCTGCTCTCCTTCCACAGATACTATGGCGGGACTGAGTTTATCGATGAGCTGGAGACTCTCTGTCAGAAGCGAGCCCTCCAGGCCTATAAGCTGGACCCACAATGCTGGGGGGTCAACGTCCAGCCCTACTCAGGTGATTGTCTCATCCAGATGGGTTGGTGCAGCCCCTTCATGTGCATGCCCCAGGGCTCACGTGCGCCAAGAGGAGTCCCAAGAAAAACTACCATAAATTAAAGATAAGCCAAGCCCTCCTGGGTACATGCATCCCTCTGCATTGCCCTCCCACTCCCAGCTCTGCACCCCCTCCTAGGCAGTGTCCTGTCTCTGAACTTCCCCGTCAAGGCTGGTGGTGCAGGGGCACCTCCCCGGAGCTCAGGGAAGGCACGAAGCCTGTTCCCGCCACTCCTGGGTGAAGGCTTAGTGGCCAAGATCCTGGATGCCGCTTGGTACCTAGGTTAGAAATAATCATGTCTCCTCTGGTCCGCTCATTTCAGGCTCCCCTGCAAACTTTGCTGTGTACACTGCCCTGGTGGAACCCCATGGGCGCATCATGGGCCTGGACCTGCCAGATGGGGGCCACCTGACCCACGGGTTCATGACAGACAAGAAGAAAATCTCCGCCACGTCCATCTTCTTTGAATCTATGCCCTATAAGGTAAGCTCCATAGCTTTTCCTTTTCCTTGGGAAACCTCTGATGCTTGGCTGTGCCTGTAGGGATAAGTTTTGTTTATGTGGCACTACAGGAAGTCCCCCACCTTGCAGTATTTTTCATTTCCCTGCCGTGGGGGACTCCTCAGGCTTTCAGGACCTGCTGGGGCAGCTGGGATGGAGAAACGAGGCTCTGAGCTGAGGCTGCAAGGAAACCAGTGAGGGAGGCAACTACTGAGGAGAGTTCAGATGCAGCAGGGCAGTGGCAACTGCTGGGAACTGCTGGGGCTGTGGGAACAACCCCGGGGGAACAGCAGCCAGGTCAGCTATAGCTGGACCCAGCAACAGCCACCACATCCACAGCTCTGCCCTCGCCTGGTGACATCTCTGCTCAGAGCCCCCATGGGCCAGCAGCAGCACAAGGATGCAATAGTTACAGGCGTGGCAATGTCTTCAACTCCAGCCAACACCAGCAGCCCCGTGCCATCCACAGCCACAGTCCTCCTTGGCCACGTTAGGACCAGCCCCTGCCTGTGTGTAGTGGCTACAGAGGAGCAGACAGTGGTTTGATTCAGGACTTTCAACTTGGTGATAGTCAAAAGTGGTGTGAGTTCAGCAGCTGAGCTTCAAGCCCCCATACAACCATTCTGCTTTTCACGTTCAGTACAGTATTAAGTAGATTACATGAGATAGTCAACACTGTATTATAAAATGAGCTTTGTGTTTGACTATTTTGCCCAGTGTAGGGTACTGCAAGTGTTCTGAGGCACGTTTAAGGTAGGCCAGGCTAGGTTGTGATGTTCCATAGGTGAGGTGTATTACATGCATTTTTGACTTTACGATGTTTTCAGCTTAGTGATGAGTTTATCGGGACATAAGCCCATGATGTAAATTGAGGAACATCTGTACAACTCAGGTGTACACCCCATTGCCACACTGCCACCCCACTGTACGTACCTGACACACAGCCAGCGCAGCACCAGAACCAGCACCATCACAACCAGTGCCAAGGGCTGCCTCTAGGGTGTGCAGGGCCCCAGGCAAATATTTGTTTTGCAGGGGACCCTGTCTATATAAACAGTTGGGTCAAAAAATACATGTAAGATGCACAGGGTCATTCAGGCATGGTGATTTATCTATAAAGATGAAGGATGATGGCAGAGGTGATTTGCTTATTCTTTTAGTGTCCAATGTTGGGGGATTCTTTCTAGTGTCCAGGAACCATCTTTTCATGTTTTTATTATTAAATGTGCCAATCCTGCTTAGTTTTATGTTTGTTACCATGAAAAAAGGTAGCAGCACATCTTTCTGCTTGACTGGCATCGCATGGTCTTAGGTGCATGCTGTCCGGAGTTCTGTGTATACTCAGCCTTTGTCTCAGTGCTGGTGATTGCACAAGTGCTCTTTTTTGCAGTCATTTCTTTCACAGAACGCCTAGGTGTTTGCAGTCACAGGTCTCCTCATTGGCCAAGGCTGGCCTTGAAGCTAGATTTTGAAACATGTCACAATAGTAACAAAATACCTTGTCTTGGCTGGGAAGGGTGGCTCATGCCTATAATCCCAGCACTTTGGGAGGCTGAGGCAGATGGATCACCTGAGGTCAGGAGTTCGAGACCAGCCTGGCCAACATGGCAAAACTCTGTCTGCTAAAAATTAGCTGGACATAGTGGCACATACCTGTAGTTCCAGCTACTTGGGAGGCTGAGGCAGGAGATTGCTTGAACCTGGGAGGCGAGGTTGCAGTGAGCCAAGATAGCACCACTGCACTCCAGTCTGGGTGACAGAGACTGTCTCAAAAAAAGCTTAGCATTTCTTTTGTTTTTTTGTTTTGTTTTGGGATGGAGTTTCACTCTGTGACCCAGGCTGGAGTGCAGTGGTGCGATCTCGGCTCGCTGCGTCCTCCCACTCCTGGGTTAGGGTGGTTCTCCTGCCCCAGCCTCCCGGGTGACTGGGATTGCAGATGCCCACCACCACACCCAGCTAGTTTTTGTATGTTTGGTAGAGATGGGGTTTCACCGTGTTGACCAGGCTGGTCTTGAACTCCTGACCTTGGATGATCTGCCCGTCCCGGCCTCCCGGAGTGGAGTGCTGGGATTATGGGCGTGAGCCACCGAGCCCGGCCCAAAGCTCAGAATTTCTAAAGTTACAGGTGTTTGTGTGTGTGTTTTTCTATTTAAAAAAAAAAAAAAACTAGGTTGAAAAAACACTGAAACTAATTTTAATGAAAAGAATCGACCCTCAGAAAGCACACAAAAGGTTTCTTGAACTGTTTTAGAAGCAGTGGAGAGAAAGAAAGTATACTTAGGGAGTTTTCAATGTGAATACAGTGTTTAAAAACCGATTAAAGTGGTGTTACTAGTGCCAAAAAAAAAAACTGTCTCAAAAAAAAAAACACTTTGCCTTTGGACTTAGAACATAAAAGTGGGTTTCTCTGCTTTCATTATTGAGACCGTGGCAGAGAGAATTTCCTGACTTTTTTCTAGGCCCTTAGCGGACGGCTTGGGCAGCCTCATGCTTAGTGGCCAGTGTCCTCTATTCCTGAAGAGTCTATTCTGAGTATTCATAAGCTGGGTCCCAGTCGGCGCAGTGGCTCACTCCTGTAATACCAGCACTTTGGGAGGCCCAGCACTTGGGCAGATCATTCAAGGTCAAGAGTTCGAGACCAGCATGGCCAACATGGTGAAACCCTGTCTCTACTAAAAATGCAAAAATTAGCTGGGCGTGGTGGCACATGTCTGTAGTCCCAGCTACTCGGGAGGCTGAGGCAGGAGAAGCACTTGTGAGAATCACTTGAACCTGAGAGGTGGAGGTTGCATGAGCCGAGATTGCACCAGTGCACTCCAGCCTGGGTGATAGAGTGAGACTTTGTCTCCAGAAAAAAAAAGAATCTGGGTCCCGTGCCCACTTCCCCTCCAGCCACCACCTGTCTTTGATGTGCATTGTGCAGGCTGTGGTCCTGTTGGTGCGGTGAGGGGACCCACCTCAGGATGGCCATGGAGGGGGTGGGGCCTGGGACCCTGGCTAACTTGGGCAGCAGGAGGTCACCCGCCGGGGGATGCTTTGAGTCCTGCCCTCAGTGGACAGGAGGAAGAGACAGACCTCAACAGCATCTACCAGCAGCCAGAAGCAACTCACCTCCACCTCACCAGGCTGCAGGGTTGGAGGTCAAGGGGTGTACCAGGGCCACTGCCCTGTTCCGCCTTCCCCAGACCATCTGCCCCTGCACCCCTCCATGGCAAGAGCCTTACGAAGGGTCAGGCTAGAGCAGCAGCAACACTAACCTTCTATTTGGTGTTTTGGGCCCATCCCACGGTGACTAGAGAATTCCTGCCTGTCCCTGGTCCTAAGTGACTGCTGGGGCCTCCTTCATGTGCATCCCATCTGCAGTTTATTATAAATGCCTGTGAATTCTTCTAGGAGTTGTTCTGTTGTCTCATTTTCAAGATTAAAAAATGAAAATAATGGCTGGGCGGGGTGGCTCAGGCCTGTAATCCCAGCACTTTGGGAGGCCAAGAGGGTGGATCACAAGGTCAGGAGTTTGAGACTAGCCTGGCCAACATGACGAAACCCCATCTCTACGTAAAATAAAAAAAATTAGCCAGGCGTGGTGGTGGGTGCCTATAATCCCAGCTACTCCAGAGGCTGAGGCAGGAGAATTGCTTGAACCCGGAAGGCAGAGGTTGCAGTGCACTGAGATTGTGCCATTGCACTCCATCCTGGGCAATAAGATCAAGACTCCGTCCCGAAAAAAAAAAAAAGAAAGAAAGGAAAAAAAAAAAAAGAGAAAACATTTGAAAACTCATTAAATTAAAAAAGGGAGAAAGCAGCACAGATTTCTTTTTTTTTTTTTTTTTTTTTTTGGTAATTGTGGCTACACAAAAGTTTTTAGAATTATGTCCATTTTTTTGAAATCTCTTTTTCCTTTTTGTGGAGAACAGGGTCTTGCTGTATTGCCCAAGTGGGTCTTGAACTCCTAGACTCAAGCTCTCCTCCTGCCTCTGCCTCCCTAAGAGCTAGGATTATAGGCATGAGCCACCATGCCCAGTGAATTATGTCCATTTTTTACTGGAGGTCAGCTGTTGATATTTCTTGTTTTTTTTTTTTTTTCTTTGTTTTTTTTCCCAAGTTGGCCACTCCTGGAAGCTGTTGATATGTCATCAGGATAACAGTTTCTTTGCCAAGTTCAGGTGGCTGAGAAAGAACCACACTCTTAAAGCAAAACACAGAAAGCAAAACCACAAGTCATCTTTCAGCTTGACTTTCTAGATGAGGTCTTGGTTCCCGAAACCTTGCGGGAAGCTTCTGTAGTTGGGTTGGATTGTAAGTGCTTTTTTTTTTTTTGAGACAGATTCTCACTCTGTCACCTAGGCTGGAGTGCAGTGGCATGATCTCAGTTCACTGCACCCTCCACCTCCTGGGTTCAAGTGATTCTCCTGCCTCAGCCTCCCGAGTAGCTGGAATTACAAGTGCATGCCACCAAGCGTGGCTAATTTTTTGTATTTTTAGTAGAGACAAGGTTTCACCGTGTCAGCCAGGATGGTCTCGATCTCCCGACCTCGTGAACTGCCTGCCTCGGCCTTGCAAGTGCTGGGATTATGTGAGCCATTGTGCCCAGCCTAATTTTGTGTTTTTAGTAGAGGTGGGGTTTCACCATGTTGGCCAGGCTGGTCTCCATCTGTTGACCTCAGGTGATCCACCCCCGTAGGCCTCCCAAAGTGCTGGGATTACAGACATGAGCCACCATGCCCGGCTAACTCATATGTTTTAATAGAAGTTTAATAAAATGAACTTCCTAAGATATATGTTTCCAAAAAAGAAAAAAAGTATTTTACATTTTATGTTGAGATCTGCAGTCTATCTGGAATTGATTTTTTTTCTGAGATGGAGTCTTGCTCTGTCGCCTTTCTTTTTTTTTCTGAGACGGAGTCTCGCTCTGGCACCCCAGGCTGGAATGCGGTGGCACAATCTCAGCTCACTGCAACCTCTGCCCTCCAGGTTCAAGCAATTCTCCTGCCTCAGCCTCCTGAGTAGCTGGAGTACAGGCGCATGCCACCATGACCAACTAATTTTTTGTATTTTTAGTAGAGACGGGGTTTCACTATGTTGGCCAGGCTGGTCTCAAACTCTTGACCTCAGGAGATCCGCCCACCTTGGCCTCCCAAAGTGTTGGGATTATAGGCGTGAGCCACCGCGCCTGACCTCTTTTTTTTTTTTAACAAATTATATATCGTTATTAGATGCACAGTGATATTATGATATATATACACAGTGTGGAATTATTGAATCAATTAATATCCCACTACTTAAATATTTATTATTTTTCTTCCTAACTGCAACTTTGTACCCTTTGCTCAGTATATTTCCATTGTCCACCATCCATCAGTGACTGGTAACCACATTCTACTCTGCTTCTGGGAGTTTGATTGTTTTATTTATTTATTTAATTATTATTATTATTATTATTTGAGATGGAGTCTCACTCTGTCACCCAGGCTGGAGTGCAGTGGTGCAATCTCAGCTCACTGTAACCTCTGTCTCCTGGGTTCAAGCAATTCTTCTGCCTCAGCCTCTTGAGTAGCTGGGATTACAAGTGCCCGGCTAATTTTTTGTGTTTTTTTTCTAGTAGAAATGGGGTTTCACCATGTTGGCCAGGCTGGTCTTGAACTCCTGGACTCAAGTGATCCTCCCACCTTGGTTTCCCAAAGTGCTGAGATTACAGGCATGAGCCACCGCGCCCCACAATGTGATCTCACTTCTATGTGAAATCTAAAACAATTGAACTGCTGGGCGCGGTGGCTCACACCTGTAATTCTAGCACTTTGGGAGGCCGAGGTGGATGAATCACCTGAGGTCAGGAGTTTGAGACCAACCTGGCCAACATGGTAAAACCCCGTCTCTATAAAAAATACAAAAATTATCTGGGTGTGGTGGCACTGTCTGTGGTCCCAGCTATCCCTGAGTGGGAGAATCACTTCAGCCCAGCAGGTGGAGGTTGCAGTGAGCCGAGATTGCGCCAGTGCACTCCAGCCTGGGCAACAGAGTGAGACTCTGTCTTAAAAAAGAAGTGAGATCAGGCCGGGCATGGTGGCTCAAGCCTGTAATCCTAGCACTTTGGGAGGCCAAGGTGGGTGGATCACCTGAGTTCAAGACCAGCCTGGCCATCATGATGAAACCCCATCTTTAAAAAAAAAAAAAAGAAGTGAGATCATGCAGTATTTGTCTTTCTGAGCCTGGCCTATTTCACTTAGCATAAGGTCCTCCAAGTTCATCTGTGTTGTTGCAAATGACAGAGTTTCTTTTTTCAGGCTGATTAGTATTACATTGTATGTGTGTGGGTATTAGTATATATATGTGTGTGTATATATATATACGTGTGTGTGTGTGTGTGTGTGTGTGTGTGTGTGTGGTGAGACATTTCCTTTATCCATTCTTCTGTTGATGGACGTGGGTTCATTCCATAACTTGGCTATTGTGCATAGTGCTGCAGTGAACATGGGTGTGCACATGTCTCTTTAACGTAGCTGATTTCAGGTTCTTAGGATATATATTCAGAAGTGGGATTACTGAATCTGGAATTGATTTCTTTGTGTGGGTGAAGTGGGCATCCAGATAACATTTTTGGCGAAATGGATGCCCAGTTGACCTAGTGCCATTGATTGAAAAAGACATCCTCTCCCCCACTGTGCTGCGGCATCACCATTGGCATGGATCCGATGACCTATGTCATGTGTGCTTCTGCTTCTAGGCTCTCTTCTGTTAAGCCAGATGCTCTGCCCTTCCATGAATGCATGCTGCCTTAATTATTATAATTTGTCAGGCATTTTATGACACAAAATACACAAAGCAGCTGGGCTCGGTGGCTCACACCTGTAATCCCAGCACTTTGGGAGGCCAAGGTGGGCGGATCACAAGGTCAGGAGTTCAAGACCAGCCTGGCCAACATAGTGAAACCCCGTCTGTACTAAAAATACAAAAATTAGCCAGGTGTGGTGGCAAGCGCCTGCAGTCCCAGCTACTCGGGAGGCTGAGGCAGGAGAACCGCGGAGGTAGAGGTTCTAATGAGCCGAGATTACGCTTCTGCACTCCAGCCTAGGCGACACGAGCAAGACTCCATCTCAAAAAAAAAAAAAAAATACACAAAACAATGATGTTTTGTGTAGAGGTCTGGTATGTCTTTCCTTTTATGGTTTTTGGTGCTAATATAATGTTATTTAAATTTCATTTTCTATCTTCCTTGCTTTTATATACTTATTGTTTTTTCAGTGCTGTATCCAGTGACCTTTCTAAATTTGCTTATTTTAACAGTTCACCCCTAGCATCTTAATTTTCTAGAGTACACTGTGTTGTCTGTGTGTCATGTCAGGTTTAAAATTTCTTCTTTCCTAATTGTCACGCCTTTTGTTTCCTTTTCTTGCCTCATTATACTTGGAACAGAAGTGGTATTAGCAGGCATTTTGGCCTTGTTCCTGAAGGTAACTGTTTCGGTCTGCGTTGTATGGTCCTCTTCCTTCTGTTTCATTCTGCAAGTGCTTTTTGGTTCCTTCGCAGGGGGTAGTGCCCCTGCAACAGGGCTCACTAAAACCCTGGGAATCCTCGGGGCCTCCTGGGTCTGCGAGCTGTACTTGGTTGAGCAGGCTGAACACATCGGTGTCCTGTCTCACCCTCAAGTCCTCATCCAGGACATCGTGCCTCTTGTCATGGCGGATGGAGCAAGTTCAAGCGGGAGGAAGGAGGCAGGTGCGGCTGGAGGAAGCAGCCTGAACCTGCCTCGCTGACATTCCGCAGGTGAACCCAGACACTGGCTACATCAACTATGACCAGCTGGAGGAGAACGCCCGCCTCTTCCACCCGAAGCTGATCATCGCAGGTGACGCGTGACGTGGAAAGTGACCTTGTTCACCAGTAGCCTGGTGCCTCTTACAGAATGAGGATGTTAAGATGTTCCCCACCCTGTTGAGCCCACTGCTAGTTTCTGTCCTGAATAACTGAGTTTCTGGGGTCCACATAGATTAGTTTCTTTCAGGATACAGATGTGTGTTTGCTGCTTTTTGTGCTATGTGGATTAAGATCTGAGACTGTTCTCAGAGAAGCGTCTAGAAATGTTCGGCCCTGACTGGGCTGGCAGTGGTAGTCGGAGCCATCTCAACCACCAGGACGTTGAAGAGTCAGACAGTGGTTGCTTAACAGAGATGCTTTTTGAAGGCGTTCTCCATTTTTGCTCTGAGATTTTAGGGGAAGAAATCTGGGCTTTCAGATCCGTGTATCTAGGGGCCACTCTGTGAAGCCGACTCAGCTGGCCCATGGATATCTCTCATGCAGCTGTGTCACCTTTCCTGTCTCAGGAACCAGCTGCTACTCCCGAAACCTGGACTATGCCCGCCTGCGCAAGATTGCAGATGAGAATGGGGCGTATCTCATGGCGGACATGGCACACATCAGCGGGCTGGTGGTGGCTGGCGTGGTGCCCTCCCCATTTGAACACTGCCACGTGGTGACCACCACCACTCACAAGACCCTGCGAGGCTGCCGAGCTGGCATGATCTTCTACAGGAAAGGTGTGCTCCCACGTGTTGGGTACAGATGAGTGTCATGGTTTGCATTTCTCCTGTGGGGGTTCAGATTCAGTTGAGGGAGCTGGGAAAAACTCTGACCCAGGATCCTTTGAAGATTTTAAGGTCTCAGTCCCTTAAAGAGCTGCTTAGGAGGGAGGAGTGACAGGCTTTGCAGAAAGGATCCAGAAGGAAGCCCTCAGCCACAGCTCCTGCTTCACCTTTATGCATCCAGGTCCTAGGAGCATGGGAAGGGGATCAGCAACCACCATGTGTTAGGATGGTGCCAGTTGCCAGCGTCCTTTTGCTTAACTAATCTTCCCCTCAAGAGGCAGGCGTTTGAATGAAAGGAAGACACATGGCTGACTGGGGGCTACACAGAGGCCTCACAAGGCTGCATTATTCTGGTGAACTTACAGTGGTCTATCCTGCCTCTCAAAGAGAAAGACTCACAGTAGTCAAACAAGAAGACATGGATGTATAAACATGAATATCATTTTAGTGAAGGTTTTTCTTTCCATTAACTTATAATTTGCCCCTAGGCATTCCCCTTATTTTCGAATTCCCATACCTGGGAAAGCATGTTAGTGGTCAGGTCATCATTTAGCCTGTGGTGAGAACTGAAGTACCAACCTTGGCATCAGCAGACACCAGCCCTCTGGTGACTACATTACTCTTATCCAATGCAAGGTTTCCTTGCCCAGCCCCTGGCTGGAACTAGACACAGCCACATGACCCCACAGCTTCTCAACACCCTGTTACCTCTCTGCTCCTCTGAGGACCGTTTTTAGCTGTGCTGATGTTTCTGAGGCAGGTAGCCATTCCCACCTGCCCAGGAGACATCTGTTTCATTTGTTTTTTCCCCTATCGTGTGTTGATGTGATTCATTTCACCCAGTGCTGAGGGACTCTGGAGCCAACCTATCAGAGCAAATACTGGCTCTGCTGAACACTCACTGTGTGACCTTGGGCTAATTGTGCAGCCTCTCTGCGCCTCATTTCCTCACCAGAGTGGGGACTGTAATAATAGTACCTGTCCCTTTGGACTGCTGTTTTAAGGATTAAATAAATTTATGTAAAGTGATCAAAGCAGTTCTTGGCTCACTAAAACTCTAAATTGATGTTAATTGTTACTGATTATTACTGAATAGTAGCTATGATTGATGGTTAACTTCTTCTCAGAAAGGAACCTTATTCTCCATATGTAGCCAGATGAGCATTGTCTCCTTCAACGAAGTCATCTTGGGGGACGCTTTAAATTTCATTTTTGGGGACAGGGTCTCACTCTGTCACTCAGGCTACAGTGCAGTGGTACAATAAAGCCCACTGCAGCTTCAGCTTCCTGAGCCCAAGCAATCCTTCCACCTCACCCTCCCATGTAGCTGGGACCACAGGTGCGTGCCACCATGCCTTGCTAATTTTTAAATTTTTTTTTGGACTTGGGGTCTCCCCTTGTTGCTCAGGCTGGTCTCAAACTCCTGGGTTCAAGTGATCCTCTCACCTCTGCTTCTCAAAGTGCTGGGATTACATGGACATTTCTTTTTTCTCTTTTTCCTTTTTTTTTTCTGAAGACAGAGTTTCACTCTTGTCGCCCAGGCTGGAGTGCAATGGTGCAATCTCGGCTCACTGCAACCTCCGCCTCCCAGGTTCAAGCAATTCTCCTGCCTCAGCCTCCCAAATAGCTGGAATTACAGGTGCCCACCACCATGCCCAGTTAATATTTGTATTATTAGTAGAGATGAGGTTTCACCATGTTGCCAGGCTGGTCTTGAACTCCTGACCTCAGCTGATCCACCTGCCTCAGCTTCCCAAAGTGCTGGGATTACAGGCGTGAGCTGCTGCACCTGGCCACATGGACATTTCTTTTTTATTTGAGATGGAGTCTCACTCTGTCGCCCAGGCTAGAGTGCAGTGGTGCAGTCCCGGCTCACTGCAACCTCCGCCTCCCAGATTCAAGCAATTCTCCTGCCTCAGCCTCCCAAGTAGCTGGGACTACAGATGTGTGCCATCATGCCCAGCTAATTTTTTGTATTTTTAGTAGAGACAGGGTTTCACTGTATTAGCCAGGATGGTCTCGGTCTCCTGACCTTGTGATCTGCCCGCCTCGGCCTCCCAAAGTGCTGGGATTACAGGCGTGAGCCACCGTGCCCAGCGGGTCAAGCGATTCTTTTTGCCTCAGCCTCCCAAGTAGCTGGGACTACAGGCATGTGCCACCACGCCCAGCTAATTTTTGTATTTTTAGTAGAGACGGGGTTTCACCACGTTGGCCAGGATGGTCTTGTTCTCTTGACCTCGTGATCCACCCACCTCTGCCTCTCAAAGAGCTGGGGTTATAGGCATGAGCCACCACGCCTGGCCTCACATGAACATTTCTTTAAGGAAGTATGTCTAGGGCAAATTCTTGGTTACAACATTAGTGGAGGGAAATTTCTGTCCTTTCATTTTTAAGGCCTTGTTGTAGTCGTGTTGCTAAGAAGAGACGCCATCAGAGGAGGCAGGTGGACAGCTGAGGTGCTGAAACCAGCATTCCAGCCAGAGTCATCCATGATGTCTTCATTTCCAAAGAATAAGGATGCTGGTCTGCCCTCAGGTGGCAAGGGTCCCCTTTGCTCCACTGTGTTACAAACCAGTTCTCCATGCCAGGAGTAAAGGCCAGGCCTGTGCTCGATACTTCCCTGGGCAGTCTGGGTTTGAGCCTAAAACAAACAAACAAACAGAGGGACAGCCCATACGATCCCATTCTGATGTTTTTCTTCCTCCAGGAGTGCAAAGTGTGGATCCCAAGACTGGCAAAGAAATTCTGTACAACCTGGAGTCTCTCATCAACTCTGCTGTGTTCCCTGGCCTGCAGGGAGGTCCCCCACAACCACGCCATTGCTGGTAAAACATCATCTGCTTCTGCTCATCCTGGGGCCCCTAATTCTCATCTCACCTGTCCTCCAAAATCATTTTCCAGGACTTCCATGCTAGGGAAGGAGCTGGAGGACTGTCTCTGTCCAGGAGATACTAACACACAAGAATAGGGCATGGTTGAGATTAGCCTATGGTAGGGACAGGAGGGAATGGCGTCCACTCCAAGGGTACAGGCACCCCGGAGGCAAAACTGTGAGTCAGGCCAGGTTTTGTAAAGTATGCAGAGCCCTCTTAGGGAAGAAATCTGACAGTTAGAAGAGGGCAAAGCACAGGTGAGAGAGATTGGGGTCCAAACCTTACAGGATGAGCCCCTTTGCCCTTGATGGACCTGACCTGTGGGGGCGGACGCCCCTGTGTCTGACCCTCACACCCTGCACCAGTGCCACGTCAGTGACTCCTGAGTCAGATTCCATGACTGCCCAGCAGGTTCTCATTGACTTGTTCTTTTTTTGTTTGGACAAGTAGCTTAGGACATTTGTGATGACTCAGAGTTGTCCCACTGCATTCGTGAGACAAGGACATTGGTAGAGCTCATTCCTGCTAAGGGGCTCAGGACGAAGATATAGCTTCTCGGTCAGGAGATGCACGAGTGCTCGAGAGGAACCTGGGGACAGCACGGTCGGGAGATATTAGGCATAAGGGGGTGGGAGGAATTGGAGTCCCAGGTGTGTTTTCATGTTTGCCCATCACACCTATACACTCAGCACCCACGGCTGCTTCAACTCTGGGATGCAGAGATCACCCCATCCCTAGCTGCTCTGGATGCCCTTTCCGGTTGTTTTGTTTTTGTTTTTGTTTTTTTTTGAGACACAATCTCCTTCTGTCGCCAGGCGCCAGGCTGGAGTGCAGTGACGCGATCTCGGCTCACTGCAACCTCTGCCTCCTGGGTTCAAGCAATTCTCCCGCCTCAGCCTCCCGAGTAGCTGGGACTACAGGCGCGTGCCACCACGCCCAGCTAATTTTTGTATTTTTTTTTAGTAGAGACGGGGTTTCACCATGTTGGCCAGGATGGTCTCGATCTCTTGACCTCATGATCCACCTGCCTAAGCCTCCCGAAGTGCTGGGATTACAGGCATGAGCCACCGCGCTCAGCCGCCCTTTCCGGTTGTTTTCACAAGTACTGATTGGAGGCTCTGTGCGGGATGCAGGCCCAGGGGTTCTCCTTGTCCTCCATTCTCTGTGTCCCTTGAAGCAGCCCTCAGGACTGAACATGAGGTACCAGATGAGTCTGAATGGTGCGGGTAGGACGAAGGCTGCCCTCCTACCTGTGCTCTGATCTGAGAGAGCTGTATAATCTGACATCAGAGCATCAACTCTTAGGGCTGCCAAGTAATCATTTTCACACATCAAGATTAAAAAGGATGTCAAATCTATCTTGATTAACAGCTTTGCTATGGTAATACTAGCACAGAACTTCCGTGCTCAGGGGAAAGGTTACCTCAACAGCAGTTCCTCAGAGAGAAGCATATTGGCCGGGCGTGGTGGCTCATGCCTATAATCCCAGCACTTTGGGAGGCTGAGGCAGGTGGGTCACTTGAGCCCAGGAGTTTGAGACCAGCCCGACCAACATGGAGAAACCTGATCTCTACTAAAAATATAAAAAATTAGCCAGGCATAGCTGGGCACAGTGGCTCATGCCTGTAATTCCAGCACTTTGGGAGCCCAAGGCAGGCAGATCACATAAGGTCAGTTCAAGACCAGCCTGGTCAACATAGAGTGAAACCCTGTCTCTACTAAAAAATCCAAAAATTAGCTGGATGTGGTGGTGCAAGCCTGTAGTCCCAACTACTTGGGAAGCTGAGAGGCAGAAGAATCACTTGAACCTGGGAGGTGGAGGTTGCAGTGAGCCGCGATCGCACCACTGCACTCCAGCCTGGGCAACAGAGCGAGACTCCATCTCTCAAAAAAAAAAAAAAAAAAATTGGCCAAGTGTGGTGGCTCACGCCTGTAATCCCAGCACTTTGGGAGGCTATGGTGGACAAATCACCTGAGGTCGGGAGTTCGAGACCATCCTGGCCAACATGGCAAACCCCGTCTACTAAAAAATACAAAAATTAGCTGGGTGCGATGGCAGGCACCTGTAATCCCAGCTACTTGGGAGGCTGAGGCAGGAGAATTGCCTGAACTCCGGGAGGTGGAGGTTGCAGTGAGCTGAGATTGTGCTACTGTACTCCAGCCTGGGAGACAGGGCAAGACTCTGTCTCAAAAAAAAAAAAAAAAATTTAGCCACATGTAGTAGAACGTATCTGTAGTCCCAGCTACTCCAGAGACTGAGATGGGAGGATCATCTGAGCCCAGGAAGTCAAGGCTGCAGTGAACTGTGATCATGCCACTGCACTCCAGCCTGGGCAATGAGAGTAAGACCCTGTCTCAAAAATAAAAAAATAAAAAAATTTTTTGGCTGGGCATGGTGGCTCATGCCTATAATCCCAGCACTTTGGGAGGCTGAGGTGGGCAGATCACTTGCAGTCAGGAGTTCAAGACCAGCCTTGCCAATACAGTGAAACCCTGTCTCTAGTACTAAAAATACCAAAAAAATTAGCTGGGTGTGGTGGCACGTGCCTGTAGTCCCACCTATTTGGGAGGCTGAGGCAGAAGAATCACTTGAACCTGGGAGGTGGAGGTTGCAGTGAGGCAAGATCATGCCAGCTTGGGGAACAAGAGTGAAACTCCATCTCAAAAAACCAAAATAAATGTTTAAAAAATTGTTTAAATATGTCATTTTGGAAGAAAATGTAATCTACCCCAAAAGCAAGGGGGGCCATTGAAAAGCAAGGAAGCTGAGGGTAAACAGGAATGTTGTTGGATTCATCGTCTATGATTCTATCCTAGCCTCCTGACCCATTGTCTCTTCCTGTCCAGGGGTTGCCGTGGCCCTGAAGCAAGCTATGACTCTGGAATTTAAAGTTTATCAGCACCAGGTGGTGGCCAACTGCAGGGCTCTGTCCGAGGCACTGACGGAGCTAGGCTACAAAATAGTCACAGGTACAGACACCCTGTTCATGTGGTTGCATTGAGGCTTACTCTCAGTTTGTCCACCTGGGATGTGGCCCAGGCACTGCTGCTGGAGCTGCAATGACTGGGGACCACCTTGGGAGGAGGTCAGCCTCACCTCCAGCTGGAAAGCCTACCCCCTGCCTCAGGCCAGCCAGCTGCCCCTTTGGGTGAGCCACAGATGATGGGAATAGTGGCTGCCATTGGTCACCAGCATGAGGACGGCATGTCCTCAGAACAGCTTTGCAGGACTACCTGAGGCTCACCTGAGAGAGGCTGGGCTGTACTGGTCACACACCTGGTAGGTGGCAGAGCCAGGACTCTGTGGTCTGTGGTGATGCTTTGCACTATGTTCACTACGTGGGGGGTGCAGCTCTCCCCACTCGGAGTGGGGCCTCCCGGTTTGCCACATGTTCCTGGGGGAGTTGGCTTGCTATATATAGCCATGTTTGCTTGGATCTGTACATTCTGGAGCTGATGGGCTGTGAATGAGATGGACTTCCCAGGTCAGGGCCCCACGCTGGGGTGCCATCAACCTCACAGTCTCTGCAGGCTTCCATGGGGAGAAGGCATTTTTTTGGCAGGCAGTATACTCGATCCTCCTGAGGAAGGGCAACTTTATTCCTGGGCCCACGAGGCTGCCGATTGTGCTAACAGTGGTGTGGTCCAGGAATATGGGTCCTGCTGTGTGTCTACCCAAGTGCCCACTCCCTGCACCATGCCCTTTGCCCTTTATGGGGATTACAGGCCCTCTGGTCTAAGGAGTGGGGCTCCAACCCAACTCTGTGTGTGCAGCAGTCCTGGGAACGCCAAGCCGGCACTGTCTCCTCAGCAGTCCTGGGCTGGTCTCCAACACCTGACTTTGTGATTTGCCCGTCTCGGCCTCCCAAAGTTCTGGGCTTACAGGTGTGAGCCACCCCACCTGGCCACGTCCCTGTTCTCAAACTTGGATGTGCATACCACCCCTGGGGCTGCTGGTGTGATGCAGATTCTGACCAGATCTTGGGTGATGCTGGTCTGGGAGCCACCCTTGGAGTTGTGAGGGTTTAGGCCATAGTCCCTGACACCATGGGCATCTCATGGCATGGGCCTGCCCTCTCCCTGGTGACTTTATCATTGTCACTCTGCCCTCTGAGGACCTGATGCACACGGCTGAGGCAGATAATACTTGTGAATGCCCCTTTGTGCCTGACAAAGTGAGAAACACTGTATCCAGTATCTGACTTAAACCTCATGACAGCCCTGTGAATGATTGGTCTTTTTGTTACAAATGAGCATCTGAGATCTGAGGTTCCACAGTGTTGAGCTGCCTGCCTAAAGCCACACTGCAAGTGGGTGGGCACAGCTGTGGGGCTGCAGAGCCACGCTGGAGCCCTAGCTCACCCTCATACAGCTAGGCATCCTGCATACAGCTCAGAGGCAGAGGCCTGAGCACTGTTGGCACCCAAGGCAATACCCCGGCTTAGTGAAGCTTCAGAGTGGTAGAATCCTCCTGTGTGACCTTGGGCCGGGTCCAGAAAACTGTTAGCCTTGCTGTTGTCACCTTACCATTTTGATAGTACCATCAGCCTCACAGGATCCTGGTAAAACCCACCACAGCCTAGTACAGTGTCTGGCACCTAATGTGCTCTGTGAGCATGCGCCTTACCCCGCCAATACAGTAAATTGAACCACTGCCCAATACTCATGCTGCCTTCGGGGAGCCTTCAATGTTAGGGAATTGCCCAAGCAACTTGTCAGAGAAAACAAGCCAGGAGCAGCCTGAGGAAGCTGTCTCCTCCCCAGGGGAGTGTCAGGCCCTCTTCTGTATGATCAGTTGCGCCTTTCAAAAGTGCTCTGGCCTTCGTTTCACACTCTCAGGCCCGGGCCTCTCTCGTGGGTGATTAGAATCCTAGGCCATGTGGTGAGTGTGCTCACCTTCCTGACCTCATCTGCTTTGGCCTCCTTCACCCTCACCTCCATTTCTCAGAGAGATTCCTTCACAGCATAGAATTAGCCTGCATTTCTATGTGTCCAACTTTGTTTCCAGGTGGGTCTGACAACCATTTGATCCTCGTGGATCTCCGTTCCAAAGGCACAGATGGTGGAAGGGCTGAGAAGGTACTGGAAGCCTGTTCTATTGCCTGCAACAAGAACACCTGCCCAGGTGAGAATCATCCTTGCCCTTCTCCTTCATTCCACTCCCATGTGCATTTCTTCTGGCCAAAGTTGTAGCTGATGAAGATATTGGCACTGGGGACAGAACTCTGATAAAAACTGGAGCGGGGGCTGGGCAAGGTGCTCACGCCTGTGATCCCAGCACTTTGGGAGGCCAAGGTAGGTGATCACTTGAGGTCAGGAGTCTGAGACCAGTCTGGCCAAAATGGTGAAACCCTCTACTAAAAATACAAAAATTGTCTGGCCGCGATGGCTCACACCTGTAATCCCCACACTTTGGGAGGCTGAGACAGGCAGATCACAAGGTGAAGAGATCAAGACCATCCTGGCAAAATGGTGAAGCCCCATCTCTACTATTTTTTAATTTATTTTTATTTTTAAAATCTCATCTTGAATTGTACCGTCTCTACTAAAAATACAAAAATTAGCCGGGTGTGGTGGTGTGTCCCAGCTACTTGGGAGGCTGGGGCAGGAGAATCACTTGAACCCAGGAGGCAGAGGTTGCAACGAGCCGAGATCGCGCCACTGCACTCCAGACTGGTGACAGAGCAAAACTCTGTCTCAAAAAAAAGAAAAAAAAAGAAAAAAATTAACAGAGCAAGGTGGTGCACGCCCATCATCCCAGCCACTCAGGAGGCTGAAGCAGGAGAATCGTGTGAAGACGGGAGGCAGAGGTTGCAGTGAGTAGAGATTGCACCACTGCACTCCAGCCTGCGCAACAGAATGAGACTCAGTCTAAAAAAAGCAACTGGAGTCGGGGTCGGGACCATACCTTGGCTGTCTCTTGGCTGTGCCTTTGGGCTTGGCCCTGATCCTGCTAGGGAGCAAAAAGACTGATGTGGAGCCTTTGGAGATGGTACATTAATTAGATGAGGGAGGTGAGGGCCTCTGGAATCCAGAGGCTGCATTTCTCTGTGGGTTGTTAACAAAATATTGATGACACATTTCAGACCCAGACAGATGTTAACCTCATGTTTAGGAGCAAGAGATACATCAGACTACTTTGTGTACTAGTAAATAAGTAAAAGTGGCCAAAATGTGGTTGTACACACTTGTGCCTTGGGTTCTACCTTTAGTTTCTGAATCAGTTGTAGTGTCCTTGCTAGAGACAACCAGTATCCTCAGGCCAGTTCTCTTTTGCCCACATGTCCCTTTAAAATGCACCATTGTCACAGTGGTGAGTGTGGCTTAGGGACAGAGCCCCGTTTATCTTGTAGGTGACAGAAGTGCTCTACGGCCCAGTGGACTACGGCTGGGGACCCCAGCACTGACGTCCCGTGGACTTTTGGAAAAAGACTTCCAAAAAGTAGCCCACTTTATTCACAGAGGTAAGGATAAAATTTTGAAAGTTCCCACATCTTATTGTGTGTAATTAGTTTCTGATTGTGATGAGTAGCTGAGACTCTGCCACCCAAAGACAATTCTGCACCAAGGCTGAGTGCTGGGGCGGGAGACAGCAAAAACCACTTAGGTAAATCACCTTGTCTGAGAGGTTTATAAATTTGGGCTGCCCACGGTATCTGTCCAAGGGTGGGTGCATCCAAGAGTAATTTCTGAGGTGAACATTGAGACCTCGTGCCTTTCCACACTCCCCAGCTGGGAGACATTCTGACAGCTGTGCCTCGGCCCCCAGCCGTTGGGCCCCACTCTGGTGTGTAGTGTGGGGTGACCCTGGGGTGACTCACTTGTGTCTTGCGGCACAGGGATAGAGCTGACCCTGCAGATCCAGAGCGACATTGGCGTCAGAGCCACCCTGAAGGAGTTCAAGGAGAGATTGGCAGGGGATAAGTACAAGGGGGCCGTGCAGGCTCTCCGGGAGGAGGTCGAGAGCTTCGCTTCTCTCTTCCCCTCTGCCTGGCGTGCCCGACTTCTAAAGCCGCTGGCCCACTCTGAACCTGCCTGCGCCACAGGATGCTGTCTGCTGGAGGACCCCTGCCCCTTGAGAGATGGATGAGCTGCTCCACAGGGAACCCACTGACTTGACTACTTGTGCCCTTTGAGGGGGTTTCCTTAGACTTTTTTCGAGTTTTCTTCACAAATCAAAATTTGTTTAAGTCTCATTGTTAGTAATTCTGGGACAGGTTATTAAAGGATTTAAATTTGAACCTGGCCTTCTCACAGCTGGATGTAATTATTCTCTAAAACTAAAATACTGTATAGCCTCTTGGCCATAATCATTTAGACCATGGTGTAGGGCAAAGCTATTAGAAAGAGTCTAGTGTTTTACTCTCCCTGGGCTCTCCTCTTCCTTGCTGCAACAGAGAAGAAATGCCCATGTCTGCAGCTTGGAAACACTGCCACTCTTACTATCTTGTTATCCAGTGGCATGCCAAAGGAGAACTGAATAGCCTCTGAAGCTTCTGCTATGTACTGTAAATCAGAAGTGTATGTTAGCCAAGGGTACACAAGGTGCACCCTGTATAGTGGGAAGGTTTTGCTGTCAGTAGCTAAAAAATATGGTGTAGATTGTTCTCTAGTGGATTAAAAAAAAATGGTGTAGAAATGGTCTTCTCCTCCCTCCATCCTGGTGTGAGAATCAACCAGGCTTTCCTGCTACCAACTCCTCCCATAATCAGGAAGCCAAATATCACCTTCCCAAAGAAACTTTATTTTCACATAGCTGAAGTGCAAAACATAGATGACCATTTTTAATAAGCACAATCAGAATTTTAACCACAGAATGTCTACAAGAATTATAGCTTTAAAAAATACAACCAATTTTTATATTTCAAAAATATTTGAACTCAAATAAATTAATTTCTTAAAAAGTACACTTCTCATACTATGTGTTTGGCATTGACTCTGGTTAACTCTTGTGCAACACCTACAAGATGCTATCACACACGTGTCAGTCGCACTCCTGCACCAGCCACTGCAACGACTGCCGCTCACGTGGTGGTGGGGACTCACATTCACAAGACGGACAGGAACATGCAGTAATAAAATAGCTTTTTAAAAAATAACACATGAATTCATCACATAGGACTATGCTTTTCACTGCAACCTGGAAGGTGGCATTTATCTCAATCCAATCTGTGACTCCAGCTATTTAGTGACGGACAATCCAAGTGAGGCACCCTGTGGTCCCACCTTGTAGGTGGCAGCCCCTGCACTCTGGGGTCTAGCCTGTTGGCGTTTGCTTTATTGTAGGTGGAGCAGCTGCTGCAGAATCTGTGAGTTGTGGGTGAAACAACAGTCCCTACATTTCTGCTGCCAAAGTGGTCTTCAATTTAGGGGTCTGACCCCTCCCCAGCTGGAGACAAGCTATCTCCAGGGCTGTATGCAGCTTCCACTCCAGGGCGGGGCGGAATAAGCACTCCCAGGAAGCTGGGCCCCTGCCAACAGATTAATCAGCTGCAGAGTGCTCATCCTCCTCCCCCACACTCCCGTCCCCTCCTGCCTCCTCCTTTTCACAGCTTTAACCAAACCTTAATTACATAAGGCCAGACTAGGTCAGGGCTCGAAGGAAAATGGGCTCAGGAAAACTTAGTTTGCCCAGCCTTGTCAGCTGAAATTGGTTTTGTTTTGCTTTCCAGCCAGAAGTAGAACCTTGACGCTTTTTCCTTTTTGCAGAGTTAAAACCGTATCTCCAGTTTTATTATGTTCCATCACAGTATTGGGGCAAAACCAGAAAGCTGGCTGGTTTGATTCAAAGCACAAACCCAGGCACTGTCTTCTGCGCTTTACCGGGAGGTGGGAAGGTAAAGGAGACTGCCCACCATAGGGGCTCAGCTCCTCCAAAGGCCTTGCACACCTTCTGATAAACCCCCTGGCTGAGACAGTGCTACCGGCTGTGCAGACAAAGACGGGACAGCAGCACTAGACGCTGACTCAACGTGCAGCACCGGGTCTGGGCCACGGGGCATGTTTGGCACTGCGGGCAGCAGTCAGTGCACGCAAGACATTCAGTGAGCAGAGGGCTGCTCTCGGCCTCCAACTGCAGCCGCCCTAGCATGTGAGATGAAATCAGTGGGCCTTCCTAGGATTGTGAAATAGACTTGTCATTTGTGTGAGGTTGAAATCTACCATACTTCGAATATAGCAACTGTTTTCAACCACTGAAGCAAAAGAAGGTAAAGGCCAGATGGGGAATGAAAGGTAAGGTACTGTGGTCCATTTCCACATTCGGGAGCAATGTGTGTGACTTCAGCTGTTGGAGAAAATGATATATGGAAAAGCCACAATTTCTAAAATCCCAAAGGAGTGACGTTCCTGGAGAAACAGGCATGAGGCCACCGCTCAGGCTGATGTGTTCTGTGTGACAGAAAAAGCTGTGGCCTGATCTCTAAAGTGGGGCTTCTGAAAATCACCAGTCCACAACTACCTGCCTGGCTAGTTTCTTAACCTAGACTGCTTCAGAAATGGGGAGTGGGATAACGGACTGGAGGAAAAGCTGACACAACTCAGACAACCAGTTTCAGTACCTGGGGCCTCAAAGCAATAGAGAGGACTGAGGAAGTAGCAGGGACACTGATGTCATCTATTTTCTGGGAAGTGTTATTTTTAATTGTTTCATTAAAAACTTATTAACCTTCTACTGGAAAATACCTCAAATGAAAAAAATTTTTTTTTGAGATGTAGTTTTTGCTCTTGTTGCCCAGGCTGGAGTGCAGTGGCGCGATCTCAGCTCACTGCAACCTCTGCCTCCCAGGTTCAAGCGATTCTCCGGCCTCAGCCTCCCAAGTAACTGGATTACAGGCGCGCACCACCAGGCCTGGCTAACTCTTTTTGTATTTTTAGTAGAGACGGGGTTTCACCATGTTCGTCAGGCTGGTCTTGAACTCCTGACCTCAGGTGATCCACCTGCCTTAGCCTCCCAAAGTGTTGAGATTACAGGCGTGAGACACTGTGCCCAGCTTCAAATGAAATTGTTGATAAGACTGGTCCCACTGTATAGGTCTCACCACTGAGGTTTAGAGATGTGAGACTCAGAGTAGGTTTCAGTTCCCCGGAATGGAGTGGGCATAGGGAGGGGCAGGGCTTCCCAGTGTTAACTAACTGCCTCTGCCCAAGCTATGACTCAGTCCTAGAACCACTTCAAGATCCCTTTGAAAGGAAACATACTTAGCATCAAGTAATCCTTTGAAATGGCCACATTGAAAAGTTAGTTTTAACTCAAATATAAATCAGGGAGCTCACACACTAGTCACGAAGCCATCTTTACTTAATGAAGAACCATCTTGAGGGAGATCGCCCTGCTTGCTGCTTCTATGGCTGTCCCTGAGACAGTCTGTTCTGTTCACACCCCAGCAGCCTCTTGCCTTAGGTTTCAGGACCTTCTGAACCCCCCTTGAGGGTGTGTGCCAGCAAATACACCAAGTGGACTTCACTTAGCACCACCAGAGTGCAAAGCTTCAGCTTCTAGAAGTCCAAGTGTGGCTGCAATTCAGGATCTGCCCCAAACTCATCAGCCTTTCCCAAGTTGCCTAGGTGAGAAGAGTATGAGCTGTGAATTTCTGTGATGGTGTGATAGGAATGCCACAGTGGTGGTACCAACGATCACTTACTGACCTTCCTGCTCAGAAAAAATGTTGCACAGTTACGGCCTTGGAGGCATAAGTACACAGCAGTTAGCCAGCCAGTGAGAAAACAAATCAGCATCTGGAACTGGAGGGGGAGGGAGCCGTAACAGATAAGGGAGCCCACGATGAGAAACAGGCTCCCCGTGCAGCCTGCCAAGGTATCGCTGGTGACTCTCCTGTCTGTGAACATGCACAATGCGCATAGGTTCAGAGAACCGATGAGATGTAGGCAGTGCCGTCTGCCACAAAAGGTTCTCCATGGCAGCAGGGACCTTGAACAGAAGCCAATGGCTGGAGCCAATGGGCCATCCCCTTACATGGAGGACTTGGACTAGAAGGGAACCACTGGAGTGACGTGATGCAAGCCTTCTTTGGTCACTGTCAGCTTCCACCAGGGGTCTCTGCCTCCTTGATGAGAAGAGAAGCTGGCTGGCTCTGTGATGACCTCGAGGGTGTACTACAGGCGCCAACAGATGCACACCCAGGGCTGATTCAGGTCCATTTCAGCACAATTTTTGTGGAACAAATTAAAGAAGCAGTAATACCCAGAACTATCCCCCACTCAGGAAATAAAATTTTCAAGGCTGCAAGAAACCCTCTGTCTACAAACCAGTGGCCATTGCCTAAGGAGGCTCAGGGAGGGCAGGGGATCACTATCAGTGGGACAGATGCTGGAGGAACCAGGGGGTGTCTCCTTTCTAGTCTCAATTGTCTTCAGAAGGAGGACTCAACTGGGGATGGCCGTGAGCTGTGGTGACTGAGGTGCACACAGTCTCCCAGAGGCAGAACCTGAAGAGCGCCATGTGGGAGCTCGTCTAGGAAATCCGTGCCATTCTCATCAGCCAGGCCAACCACCTGCACCAGCTGACTGAACAGAACCGTGCTGTCCCATGCCCACGAGACCCAGTGAGAGGTAGTGAAGTGGTTGCAAGGTTTGCGTGGGTGGGAGCTGGAGTATGGCCTCTGCCATGTTCACGTGGGTCTGCAGACCTTCCCGATGAGAATACTCAGTGCTGGGCCGCTTCACACTGGGACTACTGAACGCTCTGCTCATTCCTGGCGAATAAGCATGGGGAGTGAGTCCCAAGGCCCGCTCATAGGCATTTCTCTCCCTGGTAAGGTGGCAAGGACAGGGGACAGGGTGCTGCTCATGCTCTGTGGCCCTGAGGCCCAGAAGGTTGCATTGTTTCCCACAACCCAGACAGTGGCAGCCGTTCTCCCTCCCACTGGCTGGTTCAGGGCCTCCCCTGGGACAGTGGGCTCCAGGAGGCCAAATAAAGGGCTGCACATGGGTCTGAAGGTGGCGATGGGTGTTCTGCCCTCCTGTTTTCCACCGAACTACGACAGTTACCCGGCTGCCACCCTCGCTCGTTTTGCCACTCAAGTGTCCAGTAATGCTGAATAACGGCCCGTGTGCTCCTCCCCATCAGGCTTTGGCCTTCCTGCCCTCACCCTACCCCCACCAAGGGACTGGTGGCTTCGCTTCTGCTCTGGCTGCCAGTCCTCAGAAAACCAAGGCCCCCTCCACATCCAGGGGCCGCTCTTTACCAGGGGAGCTGAATGTAGCTGTCACCGTCCCTCCAGACGCCTTTAGAGGGAGCCAGGCTCCACTTCTGCCCATGTCCAACTTGAAAGCTACCAGGAACCATGTGGGAACCATGCTGCCAGACACCAGAAACCTAAACAGTCCAGCTCAGGTAACTGTTTGGTCATGCCAACCCCTCCCCTCCCCCACACCCTGAGTCACAGGTCTTGGTCACAGTGGCTGGGACCGACCTCAGATTTTATACAAAAAGCTGGGGACATAGTCAAACCTGAGCACGGGGTGGCTGGTCCCTGGAGATTCCTGCATGTAGTGCAGCTTCAGCAGCTCAGCCAGGTACTGGACCACCCTGACATCTTCATTCACCAGACCCAGGGTCAGCTTTAAGAAGCTCGCCTGGCGGCTGGCTACCAGCTCCTCTGTCTCCTTGTCATGGGTAGGCAAGTGCAGGTGGTGGCAGAAGGTGTAGAGGAAAGCCTTGGAGCAAAGCTGGGTGAGCATGCTCTGGACATGCAGGTAGTAGGTGCTGCCTCGTTTGATCTGTGTGCGGTGGTCTGCCAGGCGGGGGCACCAGGGTGCCTCTGTAGAGGGGGCAGCGCAGGGTTTTGTTATCAAGGTCCAGGATGCTCGTGTAGCGGCTATAGCGGCTCAGGGCGTGGAGGGTACCGGCACCGGCAGGTGAGGCCACTCTGAAACAGACAAGCCAAGGTCAGGAGGAGAGGCAAGGGCCGGGAAAGTGGAGGCAGAAGTTTGGAAGGTGAGGCGTCCTGTCCCCAGGCCAGTACCCACCCAGCCAGCACGCACCAGCTCTTCCTGGAAGGCAAATCTGATCATCATGGTCTTCAAAGGGCTCACCACTCTTAGGACCAAAGTGACCCACAAGGCCCTTTGTGGTCCAATTCCCGCTGAATGGACTCTCTTTTGGAGCCATGGCAAGCTTTCAGTGGACCCTCAAAATTACAAACCTCTTTGTTCTGCCTGAAATACCCTCTCTCCCTCTTGTACTTAGCTCAATTTAAACAATATTCAGCCTTCCCTGATCTTCTCTGATTTCCTGCTGTGACCTTGGCCAAGTTCCTTAACCATTCTGAGCCTCACCTATGAGATGGAGATAACAGTTCCTATTTTTATTTATTTATTTATTTAGAGATAGGGTCTTGCTCTGTTGCCCAGGCTAGAGTGCAGTGGCATGATCATGACTCACTGCAGCCTTCACCTCCTGGGCTCAAGCAATCCTCCCACCTTGGCCTCCCAAGTAGTTGGGACTACAGGCGTATGCCACCACACCCAGATAATTTTTTGTAGAGATAGAAGCTTGCTGTGTTGCTCAGGCTGGTCTTGAACTTCTGGACTCAAGTGATCCTCCTGCCTTGGCCTCCCCAAGATTTGGGATTTCAGGCATGAGTCACTGTATGGGCCAGTTACTACTATTACATCCCTCATGGGGTCGCTGTGGAGACAAAATGAGTTGTTTTTACGACAGTGCTGGCTCTCAGTGGGCACTGTCATCACCATCACTACTTTCAGCCTAGCACTGACCAGTGGGATGCCTGCTGTTTGTTCACTGGCTTCTCCCACTGGACAAAGAAGCTCCTGGATTCTAGAGTCCCAGGACTGCATCATCTCATGCCTCCAATGCCTGGCACACCAGAGCCAGAAAAAGCCAGTGTTCACTCAGTGAGGGAAGCGGTTCCTTAAATACCCTCCTGGAGCAGCTTCTCCCAGAGCAGCAGGGACTGCCCTGTTAGGACCTGGATATTTGGGGCATATGTCAGACAGGTATTGTGTAAAAGGACTGACGGTGACTTGGGACCAAGGTAATCTAGTACTTTTTCCTTCCTGGGTTTTATCTTCTTGTGTGTTTAACAATCATTTACTGAGCACCTATAACATCCCAGCCTTGCCCTGGGAGCTAACCCTGTAATGAAGAATGACCTGGAACTCCTGTCCTTCACGAGCTCAGTCTGACTGGGAAGAAAAGAAATGTGCACAAGTACAGCAAAGTGAAGGGAGACGTGGTCTTGTTCTCCCTGAGAGAGGCCGTAGTTGGGAAGACCTGGGGGGTTTGTGGGGTTGCCTCAGAGCGGGCCCTTAGAAGCAGCGTGGGCTCTAGGGACTGAGGAGGGTGTAGGAGACCATGGCAAAAGCCAGGTCACAGAAATGGGACAGCTGAGACACAAAGGCCACGCATCCTGACCATAGTGGCAGCACTGGGCTATGGACTGCTTGCATCCCACAGGCGTGGAAGAATTGGGGCCTACAGGTGGCTGACAGCTAAGAAAGCTCAGGAGGGCAGTGAGACGCTCTCCTCAACCCATGCTGTGCAGTCCCCTGTGTTCTGGGGCCTTCTCAGCTCTCTCTACTGCCTTCACTCTTACCTCCCCAAAGCAGGGCTGGCCAGAGTCAAACACCTTCCAAGCTCCGCATATCCAGCTCCACAGGTGCTGCCACCACAGGGCACCCAGGCCTCACCTCCCACTTTTTGCCTCTCTTATCTCTGCTGGGACACCTGCTCTTAGGCCCAGCATCCCTTGATGCAGCTCTGACACCTGCCTTAATGGTGACAACACTTCTTTTGGAGGAAGCTGACTATTCTAACTATTCCTCCACTTCTGTTTCCATAAAACTCCTCCTCAGGAGGTCAGATGACACGGGAAAAGACAAGCCCCAGGCTTCCAGCCCCCAAGTACACAGCACCCCAACTGCAGCCTCACACTGCACTTCCCACGCCTGCCACGGGTGGACACCTCTTCACTGATGAGGACACAGAGGACTGGATGAGGCGGCAGCTTTTGCAAGGTCACCTAACTAGCAAGTGGCCACACCAGGACTCAACCCAGGGCCTCTGACACACGCTAGGCTAGCGTTTTCTCCTGCCAGAAGCAAGCTCTGCTTTTCAGTCTGGGCTTGTGACTGCTGCTTAGTAAGCAATATGATGACCCCTGGTGTTCACTTAAAATGACAGTGGGGCCAGGTGTGATGGCTCACGCCTGTAATCCCAGCACTTTGGGAGGCTGAGGTGGGCGGATCATTTGAGACCTGCCTGGCCAACATGGTGAAACCCTGTTTCTACTAAAAATACAAAAATTAGCCTGCCATGGTGGCACATACCTATAATGCCAGCTACTGGAGAGGCTCAGGCACAAAAATCACCTGAATCTAGGAGGCAAGAGGCTGTAGTGGGCCAAGATGGCATCACTGCACTCCAACCTGGGCAACAGAGCAAGACTCTTTCTCAAAAAAAAAAAAAAAAACCCACAAAACAAAAAACTCCACAAATGACAGGGGACTAGCTTGGCTGTTTAGCCATCTCTTGTCCCCACAGACGGCTGAGCTGACTACAAGCATTTCCAGGCAGAGTGAAAACAATCAAGGGCCAGCAAGCCTGGTGGTCTGAAGTGAGGGTCCTGAGAGCTAGTCCATCATCTGAGGAGGGGCCTGGGTGAGGAGAGACACTTCTGGGCTGTGGTGCTCAGAGTGCAGAGCCTCTGCAGCACAACAGCTGAGGACAGGAAGGTCACAACCAGCCAAGACATCGCTCTGATTTTTAAAGCCAGGCCTCAGGTGGGCCCCAGTCTGTCTGCCTGTGTCGGTGCCGGTTCCGCCCTCCGAGTGCTTCTCAGGGCCCAGCACTGCACTGGGCTGTGCTCTTTGCACATGCACTAAATGTGGACCCTTCCAATGGCTCTCAGGTGGGCCCCGCGAGCCCTTCAGAGGCGTTCAACACGATTTGGTGACTGAATGAATGAGAGAAGATGGTTGGTCCGAATGCACACAGCGAGTGGTGGCAGCACCAGGACCTGACCCAGACCACCCACTGCTCCCACTAACTGCCACGGCCCACAACAGTTTCATCTTATGATACCTGCAGGTGGCATCTACTGCTCACCTCCCCCAGGAATTCTTTGGGTGCGCTGTAGCCCATCCCATTCCACTTCTGGCCCCTCAGTGGACCCTCCAGGGTACAGGGCTCCCCACCCCTGCCCGCCTCACCTCACACCTGTGCAGGACACCAGAGGCAGATGCTCCCAGTGCCCAACATCTGCACGTGCTCTGAAGGGTGAAGGAGCACTTAATGGGAGAGCAGCCTAACGCTTTCCCCCAGAGTCATCTGTCCCTTCTGATGGGCCTTCTGCTTTTACAGATGGATGCCTCCTGCAGTCTGGCTGGCGAGGGCCACAGATAAATTCCATGTCCTAACTCACAGCAACCGAATCAGAACCTTGAGGGGTGTGACTCAGGAATCCATGATTTTAAAAACTTTCCCTAATAATTCTGACACAGCCGCGAGACAGACAGGGATTGGCAACCACCTAGGAACTCCAACCCCCTCACAGGACAGAAAAGGAAATGGAAACCAGAGAGGGGGAATGATTTCCCAAAAGTAACACAGTGGTAAGGACTGGGCCCCATCTAGAAACCAGGCCTCCTGATTCTGGCTCCACCACACCAATATACCCCATCTGTATTGGCCAAGGCCCTTCCCCCACCACCTGGAACCAGTTACCTCTGCAAACCAATAAGCTTCCACTTCTGAAAATCCATAATGTGCAAAGGGGAAGAGGCCCAGTGTTTCACCGGCTTAGCGTAATAGCCATAGCTGGGGACAAAGATGGCCAGTGCAGTCACCAGCTTCCTGACTATGGCCTCATCTTCCCCCAGGACCACGAGTGTCCTCCCGCTGAGCAGGGAGTAGATGGCTGGGTGGGCAAAGGGGTACTGGCGGATGAATTTTAAGGCGTTCTGGCCAGCCCTCTTTTTATGCCTATCGGAAGACAGGCCGGCAGGATGAGCAGAGGGGATCCTGTCCGAGCTGGTGGAGGCGACACTGCTGACGTAGCTGGTAGTGTCTGAGTAGTTGTCCAGGCTGGTCTTACTGATGTCCCGGCTAGCCAGCAGATGGCTGGGGCCCAGCTCGTAAGCAGGAAACCCTTCACAACTATTGTCTTGGGAAGAAAGGTTGGCATTTTCCACTGAAAAGTCAACACGGAACCCCTGGTCCTTCTGCCTATGGCGCTGTGGGGGGGGGATGCTCACCACTCCATCCTCGTCAGAGTATGAATGGGCTGGAGTGGAGGGCAACACCAGCTGACCATCACTCTCCTTCCCAATACAGCAGGAGGAGTCTATTTGTGATGGGGTGTTTTCCACACTGCCCTCCTCTGTCTCACCCAGCTCCAGAGGGCTCATGCTTGCCTCAAAGTGGATGGCTCCCTCATTGTCTTCTGCATATGATTCTTCTTCATTAATGGCACTTGGGTAGCTGGCCTTAAAGTCATCAGGGATGAGGGCCTCAGAGGGGCAGGTACTGAGGACTTCAATACTGTCCTCACTGATGGTCCTGTGGCTGACTGCTTTGCTCCGAACCACCTGGGGGCTCAATGGTACTGTGAGGCTGGCCTGGCTGTCAGACTTAGAAAGCACACAGGTGGATTTCTCCGTGCCCAGGACTTCAATGCTTTCACCACTGCTGATACTCCCTTTCATATCCATATCCAGGTAGTCCAGGTTTTCCTGGGGGTCAAAACTGCTCAGCTCCGTCACCTCCACTTCCTTGTATTCCTCATCTCCAAGTTCCTGCTCCATCTTGATCAGTACAGACTCCACACTGGACTTGTAAGAACCAACACTAATTAACACTTTAGGAATTGGGCATTCTTCTAGAGACCTGGAAGGCGGCCTGTCTTGACTGGGCTTAGAGGGTAGGCTCTCTTGTTTCTCCACCATCCTGTCATCAACCTCCACAAAGTCTTCAAAGAGAAAGTTTGTTATGTGCTGTTGTTTTAGAAGTGCTCTATCAATCTGACTGGTCAGGAGGTAACACAGGTCTCCTCTGAACATGTGCTCAATGTGGCTGAGCTGAGCCAGGGTCTGGGTGAAATATTCAGTGTCACAGAGCTCCTCCAAGGTCTTCAACTTCTTGTCAAAACACTTGGTGGACTTTGCTTTGATAAGTTTTGGGGTGTAGGCTGGTCTGCAGGTGTAAAGGTCTGTATCAGCAGATTCATCAGGGTTAGAGGTAGTGGATGCCTGGCTGGCCTGATCCTGGGTGTGCGCCATCTCACCAGGACACAAATCAGACCCCTTCAACTTCCGATGAGGGTATGAGCGGATCTGCTTCAGCAGGTCCTGATGTTCAATGATGGACTTCTCCACACTAGCCAGTTCATTGGCTTTCTCAATTGCCTGAGATGAGTAAAAGCCTTTGTCATTGGCTTTCTTCTGGATCTCTGTCTCTGTGTGCAGCACTGTCCTGGTGTAATCCAAGTCTTTCAGCTTTTTTTCAAGTTCCCCAGCAAATGCCTTCCTGTTCCCAGTCTTCAAGCACTCAGAAGCTCTGGAAAATTCGGCGGAAAGCTCCTGGAACTGCTGCATGATTTTATGCTGGTCTGCAGAGATATAAGCCATGCAAAAGGGCCTCACGAAGCCACGGGCCTCCAGGTCATATAGGGTAAGGTGGTGCACATATGCAAAGGCTCCCTCCTTGGAGTCTCCCAGCACCACCTTGGAGTCCTCCACGAAGTTCAGCTTGGGGTAGGCAGATCCAGGAGGATGGCCCACGAAGGAAGCCTGGTAATCCACAGACATGATACGCAGAGAGAAGTAATTGAGATCAAAAGTGCCAAAAACTTTGGTGTCATTGGGGATGGTCAGTAAGGGTTGGGGTCCCACCTGCTCAGAGAACTCGGAAATAAGAATGAAGTCCCTCGAGAACTTGGCCCCGGACAGTTTTGACCAGGGGTTGGCACCCTGGCTGGCAAAGGGGAAGAGAGGCACAGAGTACTCCTCAGGCAGGGTCGGCTCATTGTAAGGCTCTTCCTCATATTCTTCCTCTTTGGTGAAGGCCACTACGTCAGGGGCGCTGATCATATTTCCAGATATATGAAGAAAACATTGAGAGGAAGTGGGAAAGAATGCGGTGTTAATCGACGCGCAGAAGGCGGACCTCCGGAGAAGGAAACAAAGCCCTTGCGGCCTTCTTTGCGACTCCCCCCCAACCCGGGGTCCTAGGCTGCTTCTCACACACCCAAGGACTCCAACTCTAGCCGCCCCCTCAGAGTTGTAGCTCCTCCGGAGCTCTCGGAGGCCTCATGAACGCCAAAGCCGCAGACCCAACTGCCCTTCTCTTCTTCCTCCGGCGAGCGCGGCCAGCACAAGAAACCTGCGGCGAGGTCACCTGCACTCCCTGAAACCCACCGCGACAGCAACACACCGGGCTTTGAACCAGGCTTAAAGCGAGGCTACGGGCCGCCGCAGGGGTCAGCCAAGCGCTGCCGTCCCCCCACTGCCCGAGGGCAGAAACCGTCGCGGCTCGTAGGACGCCACAACCCGGATCCAGCTACTGCGGCGCCGCCATCTTGGTATCACATGACTCCTGGACTCGGCGCCGCGTGACCCGGAAGCGTCCTCGTAGATTTCCGAGCAAGAGAAAAAAAAAGTCGTGAGAAAGAGAAGGCCTTAGATGGGCGTGTCCGGCGGCTCCTCCCAAGAAAGAGTCCGATTAATCAACAACTGCCCGGAAGGAGGGGAAAGCGGGGGCGGAGTCACGTTGGGGAGTGCTAGGGGGAAACGTGCTTGGACTAGGGGCCAGGAGCGCGGGCCAGTCTAGGAGTTGTAGTTCCAGGTCGTTGTGAGGCGCGCGCCTGGAGGAAGTGGCTGGAGAAGGCGGGCGGAAGCTCCAGCCAAGGTCCTGGGTTCGGTGCTGAGGTGGCGGCGGCGGCGGCGGCGGCGGCGAAGATGGAAAAGGCTCAGTGACTGAAGCTCCAAAGGCCAGCAGGCTGGTGGGACGTGACCGAAAGGAGGCTCTAGTTCCCTTACTGTGGGTGCCAGGTGGGCCTCGCCTCTGGCTTCCCCAGGATGCGCCGGCACCCGGGAAGCGGCTGCGGGCGCGAGGCCTAAGGATGATCTTCCCTGTCGCTCGCTACGCGCTCTGGTGGCTGAGACGCCCCGGAAGCCGTGCCTTTTCCCGCGCCGCCATGGAGGTGGCCTTCCGAGGGGGCGCGGAAAGTCCTCTGTGTGGCCGAGAAACGACGCGGCCAAGGGGATTGCCGACCTGCTGTCCAACGGTCGCATGAGGCGGGTAAGAAAGCGCGTTCGGGTCAGCTGCGTGCCTTAATGGAGGCCCACGGAGCGGGACAGCGTGGTGGGCGCCGGGAATCGAGATGAAGGCAATTATCTCCCGTTTCTCAGGCCTTACCGTCCCTCGTCTGGACTATTGCAGTGGCCTCCTGTCTGCTCTGGGACTGGAGTGCATTTTAAAACGTAGTTGAGGTATTTCACTCACTTGCTTGGAAACTTTTTCTTTGCCCACAGCACGTTCCCAAACTTGTCTGATTCTCGGAACAGCCGCCGGCACTGGTTGCCCTTTGGATTTTGGGTGAGGCTGGGGGAGTCTGTATTTTAATATTCTTCCCTCGAGATTCAGAAATTCTGTTGGGAACTACTGACCAGACTCCCTTAACTTGGCGTTCAAGCCCTGCCCGATCGTTCCCCAGCCAACCTAGCCCTCCCCATCCTGTGCCACATCCGCTGCATCCTACAGCCCTTGTGACTTTCCAACCTCGCAGTGCATACTGACAGCAACACGCTAAGGTTTGGGGATTAGAGATGAAATCAGCCCTGTTCCTACTCGAATGCACTGATTCTGAGTAAGTGATAAGAATGTGTTCTACCCACACGGGAGGCACAAACACAAAGAAGGATAAGAAAAAGTTTCATAAAGGAGGTGACACGGAGACATAAAGAGCTGTCCAGGAAAATATCTCAGATGACAAAAGTAGACCCTGAAATGGTTTTCTGGAGAACTTTTCTAAGCGCGTGGGTGGAAGTTCCGTGCTCATTCTTCTTTACAGTTCCTAGGGTCTTAAGACTTGTTTCCAGTTCAAGGATAGTGGGAGTGGAGCCAGGGTTGTGTGAATGCTGACTGAGAGCTTTGTCTCTTTCCGGTACTAGAAGTCCTGCTGACCAGCCCCAAGGTTTTTCTACTTCTAGGGCTCTGGGCCTCTTGAAAAATGGTCCTTCTACACCTAACTAACTTCTTATCCTTAAAGGCTCTGCTGAATTCATTCTCCATCTCTTTTGTGTGTGTGTGTGTGTGTGACAGAGTCTTGCTCTATCAATAAGCTGAAGTGCAGTGGTGCGATCTCGGCTCACTGCAACCTCCCCCCTCCTGGGTTCAAGCAATCCTCCTGCCTCAGCCTCCCAACTAAGTAGCTGGCACTACAGGTGCACACCGCCATGCCCACCTAATTTTCGTATGTTTAGTAGAGATGAGGTTTCATCATGTTGGCCAGGATGGTCTCCATCTCTTGACCTCATGATCTACCCATCTTGGCCTCCCAAAGTGCTGGGATTGCAAGCATGAGCCAGCTTGCCAATTCATTCTCTCTCTCTCGCCGCCCCCGCCACCACTTTTTTTTTTTTTTTTTTTTTTTTGAGACTGTCTTGCTCTGTTGCTAGGCTGGAGTACAATGGCACGATCTCAGCTCACTGCAACTTCCGCCTCCCAGGTGCAAGTGATTCTCCTGCCTTAGCCTCCCAGGTAGCTGGGACTGCAGGCACCCGCCACCAGCCCAGCTAATTTTTTGTATTTTTAGTAGAGAGGGACTTTCACCATGTTGGCCAGGATGGTCTTGATCTCTTGACCTCATGATCTGCCCACCACGGCCTCCTAAAGTGTTGGGATTACAGGTGCAAGCCACTGCGCCTGGCCTTTTTTTTTAATCCAGAGGTCTTGTATTTATTTATTTATTTGTTTATTTATTTATTTTTAACCTATCATGTCATGAATCCACAGGGAATAGATTCCAGTGGCTCAGCCTCGTTTCCATTGGTTCTCCCAAAGTATGCTTCTCTCAATGGAACAGGCTGGCACTTCAGTTGAGCCCTTTCTCTTCGACTTGCTCCTTTTTTTTTTCTTTTTTCTTTTTCTTCCTGGAAGATATCACACTAGTCCATGACTTGCTTCTTTTTTGATCATTTTCCTTCACACATTTCAGGAAGGATCTTGGCAATTAGAGTGCTTAATATGCTCAATAGGAACATTAATTCTCTTGACAAGAATCTATCCCTTGTTTGTTCACAGCAGTGCCAACAGCATGCTGGGTAACATAGAATTTTCTTGTTCTGCCATGTAACTTTTGTGGGGCATTCCTTTTTGAACAGTATCCATTCTCATGAAGTCCTCAATATCACCTTCACTGTAGATTCTGGAGTGTGTGGCCAGAGGAACTCCATTTTTTATTTTTTGAGACGGAGTTTTGCTCTTGTTGCCTAGGCTGGAGAGCAATGGCGCGATCTTGGCTCACTGCAGTCTCCACCTCCTGGGTTCAAGCAATTCTGCCTCAGCTGCCCTAGTAGCTGGGATTACAGGGGCCCGCCACCACGCCCAGCTAATGTTTTATATTTTTACTAAAGACAGGGTTTCACTATGTTGGCCAGGCTGGTCTCAAACTCCTGACCTCAGGCGATCCACCTGCCTCAGCCTTCCCAAAGTGCTAGGATTACAGGCGTGAACCACTGCGCGCAGCTCGAACTCCGTGTTTTCTATAAGGCCAGGAAAACATATGAGATGCCTTATCTTCTTTTCCTTTGAGTTTGTCATTTTGGCAAATTACTGTAAGATGGCTGTTCCAGCCAAAAGAAAACCCTTTTCTGGGAAGGAGAATTTTTATTTTTATGTAGAGAAAATGCAATAGTGTGTACTTCACCCAGTTTAGTGGCAAATTCTTTAGCCTTTGCCTTTTCTAGATTGGCAATGTAAGCTACAGATTTTGGACCCAGGGCATTGCCTCCCCCAGTGACAGCAGATCTCATATGTTGTAATTGGTCCTGATAGTTTTTACCAGCTTAGCTAGTTCTCCTTTGTCTTCCAGAAAGTTAACCTGCGTGAAGGTGACAGTGGTGCAGGTCCTCCTGTGGAACTAGATGCCCAGGTCTTGACAGTGCGGTAAAGAATCCCCATCTTAGGACACAGGGCAGGCAGGAAGACAACCAGCTCAATAGGATCCACCACCAGCTGACCCTTCATGTTCTCTACCAAGTTGATGACAGTGTCAAACCCTGCTCAAAGTGTAGGTGGTCTCTTAGTGAGGACATCACCTTTGCGGGCAGCTTTCTTCTCAGCCTGGGCCAACAGTTTCTGCCTCTTCCCTTGTTTTGTCTCTTACCTGTACTGAGGGCCAGCTGAAGCAATTGAATAGCTGGTCTGTACTGTGGACCAGCTTAAACAGTTGAGTAGCTTAAGTTTGGTAGTCTGAGGCCTGGGTGAACTGGTCAATCCCAGGTGGCACATCACCTGCTTCTACAGGACAGCAGCTCTGCCACTGCAGCCAAGTTATAGCGGGACCATTTGACAAAGTGGGTGAGGTCCCTTTTAGGCTGGATATCCAATACCAGAATTCTTAGGGCTTTTCTCAAATAGGATTTACCACCTTATTGACCTACTGCTGCTTCATGACAACGGGCCAGGGCCACCTTGTTCCCCTTGGCCTTCTTTCCTTTCAGCATCTTGGGCAGCTAGAGGAGAGAGGCTGCTTAAATGTCTCATCTTCAAGGAATCCTTCCCTCACTACCTCTTCCCCCACACTAGGTCAGAGACCCTTTTTGACATGCTGTCATAGTACTCTATTCTACTTGAAAGGCACCTACTAGTTACAGTTAAATAATGTGATGTACAATCATTATTTGATTTCTGTCACTGCCTCTCCTTGGACCCTACGCTCTAAAGGGCAATGATTATGTTTTGTTAATTGCTATGTCCTAATGCCTAATATGGTGTCTGGAATGCAGGAAACTTTCTCTTTTTTTTTGTTTTTTTGGGATGGAGTCTTGCCATGTCACCTAGGCTGGAGTGCAGTGGCGCGGTCTCGGCTCACCACAGCCTCTGCCTCCCAGGTTCAAGCGATTCTCCTGCCTCATCCTCCCAAGTAGCTGGGATTATAGGCACATGCCACCACGCCTGGCTAATTTTTTGTATCTTTAGTAGAGATGAGGTTTCACCATGTTGGCCAGGCTGGTGTCCAACTCCTGACATCGTGATCTGCCCGCCTCAGCCTCCCAAAGTGCTGGGATTACAGGTTGAGCCACCGTGCACAGCCAGGAAACTTTTTTATTTTTATTTTTTAAGGCAGAGTCTTGCTCTGTCACCCAGGCTAGAGTGCAGTGGTGCAATCTCGGCTCACTGCAACCTCTGCCTCCCAGGTTCAAGTGACTCTCCTGCCACAGCCTCCCAAGTAGCTGGGATTATAGGTGCCCGCCACTGTGCCCAGCTAATTTTGGTATTTTTAGTAGAGACGAGGTTTCACCATCTTGGCCAGGTTGGTCTCGAACTCCTGACCTCATGATCCACCTGCCTTGGCCTCTCAGAGTGCTGGGATTACAGATGCGAGCTGCCGTGCCCAACCGAAACTTTGAATAAATATTAATACTTGTTGGGCTGGGCACAGCGGTTCATGCCTGTAATCCCAGCACTTTGGGAGGCCCAGGCACACAGATCACCTGAGGTAAGGAGTTCGAGACCAGACTGGCCAACATGACGAAACCCCATCTCTACTAAAAATAAAAAATTAGCTGGATGTGGTGGCAGGCGCCCCTAATCCCAGGTTATTGGGAGGCTGAGGCAGGAGAATTGCTTGAATCGGGGAGGCGGAGGTTGCATTGAGCCGAGATTGCGCCACTGCACTTCAGCCCGGGCAACAGAGTGATACTCCATCTCAAAAAAAATTAATACTTGTTGAACACATGTTTGAGCTGAGCCTGAAAGTTTTTTGGTTTTGGGCTTTGGGGGTTTTTTTGTTTTTTGTTTTTGAGATGAAGTTTCACTTTTGTTGCCCAGGCTGGAGCCATGAATCTGCCTGTTCTGGGCATTCCCTATAAGTGGACCCGTAGCATACATGCTCTTTTGTGTCAGGTTTCTTTCACTTAACATAATCTTGAAGTCCATCCATGTTGTAGCGTGTATTAATATTAATTTTTCATTCCTTTTTCTTTTTGAGATGGAGTCTCACTGTCGCCTGAGCTGGAGTGCAGTGCCATGATCTTGGCTCACTGCAACCTCCGCCTCCCAGAGTCAGACAATTCTCCTGCCTTAGTCTCCTGGGTAGCTGGGATTACAGGCACCCACCACCACGCCCGGCGAATTTTTTGAATTTTTCGTAGAGACGGGGTTTCACCATGTTGGCCAGGCTGGTCTCGAACTCCTGACCTCGTGATCTGCCCACTTCAGCTTCCCAAAGTTCTGAGATCACAGTTGTGAGCCACTGTACTCAGCCTCTTCATTCTTTTTTATGGCTGAATAATATTCTATCGTATAAATAGATCCCATTTCATTTTACTGTCCGTTAGTTGATAGACATTTGGGTTGTTTTCATGTTTTGGCTATTGTGAATAGAACTTCTGTAGACATTCATGTACAAGTTTTTGTTTGAATGTGGGTCGTTTTTGTTATTGTGGGGTTGTTTTGTTTTTGTTTTTGTTTTTTGATGGAGTCTGGCTCTGTCACCCAGGCTAGAATGCAGTGGTGCAGTTTCTACTCAGTGCCATGTCCACCTCCTGAGCTCAAGCGATTCTCCTGCCTCAGCCTCCCAAGTAGCTGGAATCACAGGCAAGCACCACCACTCCCAGCTAATTGTATTTTTACTAGAGACTGGGTTTCATTATGTTAGGCCGGTCTCGACGCCTGACCTCAAATGATCCACCTGCCGCAGCCTTCCAAAATGTGTTTGAATGTGTTTTGAATTCTTTTGGGTAAATTTCTAGGAGAATTGGTGTAACAATGATAACTCTATGTTTAACTTTTTGGGGAACCACCAAACTTTTCCAGAGTGGCCAAAGCATTTTGCATTTCCACTGATGATGTCTAATTTCTTCATATCCTCAGCAACACTTGTTATTTTACTTGTTTTTTTTTTTAAATTCTATTTAATTATCATCCTAATGGGTGTGGAGTGGTATCCCATCATGGTTTTGATTTGCATTTTTTTAATGATTAATAACGTTGAGTATCTTTTCATATGCTTGTTGGCCATTTCTTATTTTCTTTGGAGCAATGTTGGTTATACTTTCGGTATCATAACCAAGAAATGATTGCCAAATTCAAGATCAGAAAGATTTTCCTATATGTTTTTATCTAAGAGTTTTGGTTTTAGCTCTTACATGCAGGGCTTTGATACATTGAGTTAATTTTTCTATTTGGTGTAAGGTAAGGGTCCAACTTCATTATTTTGCATGTGGATATCCAGTTGTCCCAGCACCATTTGTTGAAGAGACTATCCTTTGGATGCTCATTGAATGGACTTGGCATTTTCAAAAATCAGTTGACCATAGCTGGGCACAGTGGCACATGCCTGTAGTTTCAGCTACTTGGGAGGCTGAGGCAAGAGGATTGCTTGAGCCCCGGAGTTCAAGGCTGTAGTACTCTGTGGTTGTACCTGTGAATAGCCACTGCACTCCAGCCTTGGCAACAGAACAAGACCCTCTCTCAAAGAAAAAAAAAATCAATGGACCACAGATGTTTGGATTTATTTTTAGAGTTAGTTTTATTCTGTCATCTATATGTCTGTTCTTATGCCAATACCACATTGTTTTGATTACTGTAGAGCTACAGTAAGATTTGAAATTGGGACGTGGGAGTCTTCCAATTTTGTTCTGTTGTTGTTGTTGTTGTTGTTATGGTCTCACTCTGTCACCCAGGCTGGATGCAGTGGTGTGATCATGGCCCACTCAGCCTTGACCTTCCACTTCAGGCTTCCAAGTAGCTGGAACCAAAGACATGTGCCACCATGCCCAGCTAATTCTTACATGTTTTGTAGAGATGGGGTTTCATCATGTTGCCCAGGCTGGTCTCAAATTCCTGGGCTCAAGTGATCTCCTCGCCTCAACCTCCCAAAATACTGGGATTATAGGCATCAGCCACGTCTCCTGGACTCAACTTTGTTCTTTTAGAAATCATTTTGGCCATTTGGTGCTCCTTTCAATCTCATGTGAATTTTAGGATCAGCTTTTCCATTTTTGCAAAAAAGGCCTTTGAGATTTTGATAAGGATCGCATTGAACCTGCAGATTGTTTGGGGGTAGTATTGCCATTTTAGGAATATTACGTCTTTTTTTTTTTTTTTTTAATAATAGATACTGCTCCTTGTGAAGTAGGGCTACCGTATAGTCAGTGGGCCCAGAGTAGCAACAAAACTGTTTTTTTTTTTTTTTTTTTTTGAGATGGAGTCTCACTCTGTTGCCCAGGCTGGAGTGCAGTGGCACAATCCTGACTCACTGCAACCTCTGATTCCTGGGTTCAAACAATTGTCCTGCCTCGGCCTCCTGAGTAGCTGGGACTACAGGCACCTGCCACCAGGTCTGACTAATTTTTGTATTTTTAGTAAAGACAGGGTTTCACCATGTTGGCCAGGATGGTCTTGAACTCCTGACCTCAGGTGATCCAACCACCTCAGCCTCCCAAAGTGCTGGGATTACAAGTGTGAGCTGCTGTGCCCAGCCAGCAATATTAAGTCTTCTAATTTATGAACATGGGTTGTCTTTCCATTTAATTAGTTCTGTAATTTCTTTCGGCAACATGTCATAGTTTTTGGTGTACAAGTCTTACAAACTTGGTAAAATGTATTTCTAAATATTTTATTCTTTTGGGTGTTATTGTAATTTAATTTCCTTTTTCAGATTGTTCATTGCTAGTATGTAGAAATATTACTGATTTTTTGCTTTGCTAGGCAAAAAAAATTTGTTTATTAGCACTAACAGTTTTTTGTAAGATTATGTTTCCGGCCAGGCACTGTGGTTCATGCCTTTAATCTCAGTACTTTGGGAGGCCGAGGTGGGTGGATCACTTGAGGACAGGAGTTCAAGACCAGCCTGGCCAACATAGTGAAGCCCTGTCTCTACTAAAATACAAAAATTAGCCAGACATGATGGCTTATGCCTGTAATCCTAGCTGCTCCAGAGACTGAGACCCAGGAGGCAGAGGTTGCGGTGAGCCGAGATTGCACCACTGCACTCCAGCCTGGGTAACAGAGCAAGGCTTTGTCTCAAAAAAAAAAACACAAAAAACTGGCGGAATATGGTGGCTCATGCCTGTAATCCCAGCACTTTGGGAGGCCGAGGTGGGCGGGATCACTTTAGGTTAGGAGTTTGAGATCACCTGGCCAACATGGTGAAACCCCTTCTCTACTAAAAATACAAAAATTAGCTGGGTATGGTGGCACATGCCTGTATTCCCTACTAGTCAGAAGGCTGAGGCAGGAGAATCACCTGAAGCTGGGAGGCGGAGATTGTGCCACTTCACTCCAGCCTGGGTGACAGAGCGAGACCTCAAAAAAAAGAAAAAATATCATGTTTCTATGAATAGAGATAGTTTTACTTCTTTCTTTCCAACTTGAACATTTTTTATTTCTTTTTCTTGACTAATTGTTTTGGCCAGAACGTCTACTACAGTTTGAATAGCAAGGGCAAAAACAGGTATTCCTGTGTTGTTTCTGATCTTAAAGAAAAAGCTTTCAGTCTTTCACCCTAAGGTGTGATGTTAGGTATGGGTTTTTAGTAAATGTTCTTTATCACATCAAAGAAGTTCCTTTTTATTCCTAGTTTGTTGTGTTTTTATCATGAAGAGTTTTTAATTTTGGTCAAATGCTTTTTCTGCATCAATTGAGATGAGCTGTGTAGGTTTTTTAAGTTAGGGCATAATGGGGTCATTTGTGTGTGTGTGTGTGTGTGTGTGTGTGTGTTTGGCTTTTGTTTTTGTTGTTGTTTTTTTTCGACATGGAGTCTTGCCCTGTCACCCAGGCTGAAGTGCAATGGCACGATCTTGGCTCCTGCAACCTCTGCCTCCCAGGTTCAAGCAATTCTCCTGGCTCAGCCTCCTGAGTAGCTGGGATTACAGGCATGCACCACCATGCCTGGCTAATTTTTTGTATTTTTAATAGAGATGGGGTTTCACCATGTTGACCAGGCTGGTCTCAAACCCCTGACCTCAACTGATTAGCCTGCCTCAGTCTCCTTGTAATCCTGAGATTACAGGTGTGAGCCATACCTGGCTCATATTTGTATTTCATAGTCAGTCTGGCAGTAGAGGATTTGAAGAGTGAAAGGCTAGAGATGTAGCTCTCCATGTGAGAGGTCAGGACCTTAAACTCTAAGTAGGTTTGAGTAGGAGTAGAGGGATTGGAGAGGAAGGCAATGATAGAAGCAATCAGAGTTTAAAAGGTACAAGCTCGTTATGGTTTTGCAATTTGGGTTCTTATTCCTGGAATACTGTGGGTTTTTTGGAGATAGAGTTTTAGTTTTTCACCCAGGCTGGAGTGCAATGATGCAATCTCAGCTCACTGCAGCCTCTGTCTCCCAGACTCAAGCCATTCTCGTGCCTCAACTTCGTGAGTAGCTGGAGTTATAAGCACATGCCACCACACTCAGCTAATTTTTGTATTTTTAGTAAAGATGGGGTTTCACCAAGTTGGTCAGGCTGGTCTCGATCTCCTGACCTCAGGTGATCCTTCTGCCTTGGCCTTCCAAAGTGCTGGGATTACAGGCGTGAACCACCACTCCCAGCCTATTTTATTTTTGAGGCAAGGTCTTGCTCTGTCACCCAGGCTGGAGTGCAGTGGCATGATTTCAGCTCACTGTAACCTCCATCTCCCAGGGCTCAAGCGGTCCTCCTATCTCAGCCTCCTGAGTAGCTGGGACTACAGGCGCATGTCACCACACCAGGCTTTTTTTTTTTTTTTGTAGAAACAGGGTTTCACCCTTGTCCAGATTGGTCTGGAACTCCTAGTCTCAAGTGAACCACCCCAGGCATTTATTTATCATTTATTTATTTATCCCTGAAACAGTCTACTCTATAGAAATCACATGGTAAATATGCGTTGAATGACACAATCCTGCCTTTTTTTTTTTTTCTATGGAGTTTTGTTCTTATCTCCTAGGCTGGAGTGCAGTGGTGCAATCTCAGCTCACTGCAACCTCCGTATCCTGGGTTCAGGTGATTCTTCTGCCTCAGCCTCCCAAGTAGCTGGGATTACAGGCACCCGCCACCACACCCAGCTAATTTTTTTACATTTTTAGTTGAGACAAGGTTTCACCATGTTGGCCAGGCTGGTCTTGAACTCCTGACTTCAGATGATCCACCTGCCTGGGCCTTCCAAAGTGTTGGGATTACAGGCGTGAGCCACCATGCCCTGCCTTTAAGGGACTTAAGTTCTGATAGAGGAGTTAAGACGTAGAGACGCACACAAATCAGAATCAAGTGATGGTCCTTCCACTTTTTGAAAGTGAAATATTGGAAATAGCAAGTATCTAGTAATGGAATGGTAAAGTAAATTATACTTCCTTATGATAAATTGTTAGACATCTAATATATAGAGAGGCTGGGCACAGGGGCTTATTCCTGTAGTCCCAGCACTTTTGGAGGCTGAAGCAGGAGGATCATTTAAGCCCACAAATTTGAGACCAACCTGGGCAATGTAGTGAGACTCCTTCTCTAGAAAAAAATATAAAAGTCAGCCAGGCGGCCGGGTGCCGTGCGTGGCTCATGCCTATAATCCTAGTACTTTGGGAGGCCGAGGCGGGTGGATCTCTTGAGGTCAGGAGTTTGAAACCAGCCTGACCAACATGGTGAAACCCTGTCTCTACCAAAAACATACAGAATAGCCAGGCGTGGTGAGGGGCACCTGTAATCCCAGCTACTTGGGAGGCTGAGGCAGGAGAATCACTTGAACCCCGTGGGCAGAGGTTGTAGTGAGCCAGGATCACACCACTAAACTTTAGCCTGGGCAACAAGAGCAAAACTCTGTCTCAAAAGAGAAAGAAAGAAAGAGAGAGAGAGAGAGAGAGAGAAAGATCAAGATAAACATTTTATTTTATTTATTTATGTTTGTTGTTGTTGTTGTTGTTTTTGAGACGAAGTCTCACTCTGTTGCCCAGGCTGGAGTGCAGTGGCTTAATCTTGACTCACTGCAGCCTCCACCTCCTGGGCTCAAGTGATTCTCCTGCCTCAGACTCCTGAGTAACTGGGACTACAGGCATACACCATCATACCTGGCTAATTTTTGTATTTTTAGTAGAGACGGGGTTTCACTCTGTTGGCCAGGCTGGTCTTGAACTCCTGACCTCGTGATCTGCCCACCTTAGCCTCCCAAAGTGCTGGGATTACAGGTGTGAGCCACTGCACCCGGCCTATTTATTTTTTTTGAGACAACGTCTCGCTCTGTTGCCCAGGCAGGAGTGCAGTGGAGCGATCTTGGCTCACTGCAACCTCTGCCTCCTGGATTCAAGCGATTCTCCTGCCTCAGCGTCCCGAGTAGCTGTGATGTGCCACCACACCTGGCTAATTTTTTGTATTTGTAGTAGAGACGGGGTTTCACTGTGTTAGCCAGGATGGTCTAGATCTCTGGACCTCATGATCCACCAACCTCGGCCTCTCGAAGTGCTGGGATTACAGGCGTGAGCCGCTGCACCCAGCCTTATGTATGTTTGTATGTATGTATTTTATATATATATTTATTGCATTTTAGGTTTTGGGATACATGTGAAGAACATGCAAGATTGTTGCATAGGTACATACATGGCCATGTGGTTTGCTCTCTTCCTCCCCATCACCTATATCTGACATTTCTCCCCATGTTATCCCTCCCTAACTCCCCCACCCCCTGCTGTCACTCCCTTCATTCCCCCTGCCCCACAGACCCCAGTGTGTGATGCTCCCCTCCCTGTGTCCGTGTGTTCTCATTGTTCAACACCCACCTATGAGTGAAAACATGTGGTGTTTGATTTTCTGTTCTTGTGTCAGTTTGCTGAGAATGATGGTTTCCAGCTTCATCCGTGTCCCTACAAAGGACACGAACTCATCGTTTTTTATGGCTGCATAGTATTCCATGGTGTATATGTGCCACATTTTCCCTGTCTAGTCTATCATCGATGGGCATTTGGGTTGGTTCCAAGTCTTTGCTATTGTAAACAGTGCTGCAGTGAACATTCTTGTGCATGTGTCCTTATAACAGAATGATTAATAATCTTTTGGATATATACCCAGTAATGGGATTGCTGGGTCAAATGGAATTTCTATTTCTAGGTCCTTGAGGAATCGCCACACTGTCTTCCACAATGGTTGAACTAATTTACACTCCCACCAACAGTGTAAAAGTGCTCCTATTTCTCTACATCCTCTCCTGCATGTGTTGTCTCCAGATTTTTTAATGATCGCCATTCTAACTGGCATGAGATGGTGTCTCAATGTAGTTTTGATTTGCATTTCTCTAATGACTCATGATGATGAGCATTTTTTCATGTTTGTTGGACTCATATATGTCTTCTTTTGTAAAGTGTCTGTTCATATCCTTCGCCCAGTTTTGAATGGGCTTGTTTGTTTTTTTCTTGTAAATCTGTTTTAGTTCTTTGTAGATTCTGGATATTAGCCTTTTGTCAGATAGGTAGATTGCAAAAATTTTTTCCCATTCTGTGCTGTACACGTTCAGAGAAACTTCTCTAGTAACAAACTATAGAAATTATCCCTGAAAGTATAGTCTTTATTTATTTTTAATTTATTTTTTTTGTCTCCCCCATGGGGCCCAGTGCAGGGACAGGGAATGGTAGGGACAGAGGTGGCCATTTCAGGCAAAGCACTTATTAGACATGAGAAACCCAAATGGCAGGTGAAATACCCATTTACCCAGAACCCTCCAGGGGGAATCCATTTTACATCAGAGAATTTTTCAGTTTTCAGTGAATTTTTTTTTTTGAGACTGAGTCTTGCTCTATCGACCAGACTGGAGTGCAGTGGCACAATCTTGGCTCACTGCAGCTTCCGCCTCCCAGGTTCAAGCAATTCTCATGCCTCAGCCTCCCAAGTAGCTGGGATTACAGGCGCCCACAACCATTCCTGGCTGGTTTTTGTATTTTTAGTAGAGAGAGGGTTTCACCGTGTTGGCCAGGCTGTTCCCAAACTTCTGACCTCAGGTGCCTCAGCCTCCCAAAGTGCTGGGGTTTATTTTATTTTTTGAGACAGAGTCTCACCCAGGCTACTGTGCAGTGGCACCATTATGGCTCACTGCAGCCTCAACTTCCACAGTTTCTTGCCTCCTTAGTAGCTGGGATCACAGGCACGTGCCACCACACCCAGGTTTTTTTTTTTTTTTTGAGATAGGTTTTGCCATATTACCCCGGCTGGTTTTGAACTCCTGGACTCAAGTGATCCACTCGACTTGGTCTCCCAAATTGTTCAGATTACAGGTGTGAGCCACTGCGCCTGGCCAGGAAAAGCATTTTAAGTTGTCAAGACTGTCTGTTAGTAGAACAGGCTGTCTTGGGAGAGCCCTGGACCTACGGTCTCAGACAAGTTATTAGACAAGTATCCGGAGAGGGTTGGACCATTGGGAACATACTGTGTTCTCAAGAGTCACTTGGGGCTGGACTGCTAATCCAAGAGGTTAGATTAGCAGGAATCAGCCTTGTGGCAGCCACAGTACTTCCATCTTGTTTCTTATCAGAGTCTTTATCAGAATTTGAGAAGGCTACAGTGCTTTCTTAAAAAGAATTCAGAAACCATTAGATTAGATGATTTTTCTATTCTCTATTACTGAAAAAGCTTAACTAGCAAATGGAATTTGTAGAGGGGATTTTCTTTTGTTGGAACAAGGTGAACTCTTATTGACAGATAACAAAAATGATTTCTTTCTTAAGAATTGCCATTATGGCCGAGTGTGGTGGCTCACGCCTGTAATCCCAGCACTTTGGGAGGTCAAGGTGGGCACATCACAAGGTGATGTGCTTGGACCGGCCTGGCTAACATAATGAAACCCCATCTCTACTAAAAATATTTTAAAAATTAGCCAGGCATGGTGGCGGATGCCTGTAATCCTAACTACTTGAGAGGCCGAGGCAGGAGAATTGCTTGAACTTCAGGAGCATGAGGTTGCAGTGAGCCAAGATCATGCCACTGCACTCTAGCCTGGGCAACAGTGTGAGACTCCATCTCAAAAAAAAAAAAATTTTCGTATGACTGCCTGGGCGTGGTGGCTCACGCCTGTAGTCCCAGCACTTTGGGAGGCCTGGGCAGGTGGGTCACTTGAGGTCAGAAGTTTGAGACCAGCCTGGCCAACATGGCAAAACCACGTCTCTACTAAAAATACAAAAATTAGGGCCAGGCATGGTGGCTCACGCCTGTAATCCCAGTACTTTGGGAGGCTGAGGTGGGCGGATCACAAGGTCGGGAGATTGAGGCCATCCTGGCCAACATGGTGAAATCCCATCTCTACTAAAAAATGTAAAAACTTAGTCAGGTGTGGTGGTGCGTGCCTGTAGTTCCAGCTACTCAGGAGGTGGCTGAGGCAGGAGAATCACTTGAACCCGGGAGGCGGAGGTTGCAGTGAGCCAAGATTGTGCCACTGCACTCCAGCCTGGTTGACAGAGCGAGACTCTGTCTCAGAAAAAACATTAGCTGGGCACGGTGACAGACACCTGTGATTCCAGCTACTCGGGAGGCTGAGGCAGGAGAATCACTTGAACCCCGGAGATGGAAGTTGTGGTGCACCAAGATCGCATCATTACACTCCAGCCTGGGAGACAGAGTGAGACTCTGTCTCAAAAAAAAAAAAAAGGGAAATTGCCATTATGTCTCAACAAAGACCTCATTCAGTGTTACACATATGAAAATTGTTTTTTTGCGGCTAAGGGAGAATCTTCCAGTACTCATCCCTCTTGGCTCTTCAATGTTTCCCCAGTTCCTACTCAGCTCTTCTCTTGTCTTCCATTTAGTGTTGATATAAAACTCACAGGCATTACTGCTTTTAATGCCTTGGTGAGAAAAGGTGGGATCTACTCAGAGAGGGTCTTGTTCGTCCATAATCATAGCTGAAAAAGTGCTTTGTAGACTAGATTCCAGTTCTTTTGTTTTTATTTTTGCAGAAATGGGGTCTCACTATGTTGCCCAGGGTGGTCTCAAACTTTTAGCCTCAAAGGATCCTCGCCTCAGTCTCCCAAAGTGCTGAGATTACAGGCGTGAGCTACCTTGTCAAGCTGCCTAGTTTTTATCTGTAGGAAGGAGTATCACAGTTTTAATATCCCCACTTGCTGGAGTTTTGCTTGATCTTTATGCTGAGAAATCCATTGTTTTAAATATGTAATTTATATTTTTTACTTATTTTTGTTTTATAGAGAGAAGGACTTTCAAAATTCAACAAGATCTATGAATTTGATTATCACCTATACGGCCAGGTAGGTGCTAAAATATTTCTATCATAAGCAAGAGAAAGTAGCAGAGTCATATATAATATGTCACTGTCTTAAGAATAACAATTGTTAACTTAAAGGTAACTGGTTATAGGTGATCACTTTATAATTTATGAGGAAGTCTCTTTAATAAAATATGGTCTCAGCTCTTTATTACCAAAAAAAAGCTAATATACAATAGTTTGAGGAAAATTTAAGTGATATAAAAGGCATCATGGTACTAAAATTAGAATGATGATTGTATTCCTATGGCTTTTGGCTTTGAAGAGCTATATTTATGTTTGTTCCTTCCCAATGTTTGTTTGTTGTTTTTAAATGTCTTTAATAGAAGTTCCTCTCTCTCATTTGAATGACTTGGCAAAATATAACTGCAAAAAGACTAACTGAATTTTGAATTTTGTCATTATTCAGAATGTTACCATGGTAATGACTTCAGTTTCTGGACATTTACTGGCTCATGATTTCCAGATGCAGTTTCGAAAATGGTCAGTACAATTCTCAAGGGAAGGACTTTCAGATTATAGTAAGTTGTGAAACTGCACAGGAATTTTGAGGCATGTTGATCTTACTGGGTAATTTGTTTTGGGGGGTCAGAGTGTTGCTCTGTTGCCCAGGCTACAGGCTAGAGTGCAGTGGCCCAATCTCGTCTCACTGCAACCTCTGCCTCCTGGGTAAAAGTGAGTCTTGTGCCTCAGTTTCCCAAGTAACTGGCACCACAGCCATGTGCCACCACACCCACCTAATTTTTTCTATTGTAGTAGAGATGGAGTTTCACTATGTTGCCCAGGCTGGTCTCAAACCCTGCCTTGGCCTCCCAAAGTGCTAGGATTATAGGCGTGAGCTACTGTGCCTTGGTAATTTATAATACTAAGATGACCTAGGATTATCTGATCCATTGTGAATTTTTATTAAATCTTTAAGCAGTTACTTTTGGTGTTTCCTCAAAATTACCAGACCTTTTTCATGCAGCCATTGGATTGCATTTACCTGTGAAAGGGCTCTAGAATGCCATCTTCTCAGGCCTGTTCACACTCATGGAGAAGTGGACAGTGTGTCATGCAGAGGGTCATAGCCTTATTTCAATTCCCCGGGACCTTTTTTACTGGGGATCCACGATGAGCCCGTTGGAACAGTTTGCTGTCGTTAGATTTGAGGGCTGTCCATCATGTACTGAGTTGGGACTCTGTTTTCATTTCTAGGCAGAGCTGCAACCCTCTTGTCCTTTTTGAAGCAGAAATTGAAAAGTACTGCCCAGAGAATTTTGTTGACATCAAGGTAAGGTCTTTTGGAAGATATATGGCGCTGAACAACTACAAAGAGTCAAACAGAGTGATTTCTGTATTTTTAATAAATTGGCATTTGGAGATGAGGTTTTCCACCAAACTCACTACCATTATTTAAAAAGCTAGTTTCCACTCATTGTATAAATATGGCTAAGTGGCCAAGGAACTGAAGTAAGCATTTTTTTATGAATAGTAGTTGTTTAAATCCTAGGCATAAGGGCTGGACATGGTGGTTCACGCCTGTAATCCCAGCACTTTGTGGGGCCAAGCCAGGATCACATGAACCCCAGGAGTTTGAGACCAGCCTGGGCAACATAGTGAGACCCTGTCTCTCCAAAAAAAAAAAAAAAAAGAATTAACCAAGCATGGTGATGTACGCCTGTAGTCCCAGCTACTAGTAAGGCTGATGAAGGAGGATTACATGAGCCCAGGAGGCAGGAGGTCAAGGCTGCAGTGGGCTGTGATCGCACCACCACACTCCAGCCTGATGAGAAAGTGAGACCCTATCTCAAAAAATGATCCTAGGAATAAGTATTGTAAATTATTAGTGTAGCCCCCATCTCCCCCCTCATTAGATGGAAGAGGCTACAAAGTATAAATACCTGTTTGACAGTAAATTACCAGTTGTCAAGCAGTCAGGGCATGCATAGTTAATTTATTGAGAACTGAGAAACTATTGGATGAAACTCAATTGAGATTCATTTTCTTTAGGTCATAATCAGAACTTCTCAAGGGAGTATGTGTGTGTGTGTGTGTGTGTCAGAGCTGAATTTTAGGTTTTGTCATACTGGGGAAATTATATTAAATCCTCTATTCTAGAAGTTCATTTATGGTTCTGAGGAGTTGTGTCATCATTAGCACCAATGAGAGCGGTTTTCTCTGATCTCTTTCCCTCGCCAAGTTGGCACACTCCAAGAACAGCACTAACCTTCAGTCAGATCCCCTTAGCATAGAGGTGTCAAGTCACTGTTCTGCACTTCTGTTCTCACCACTCTTATTCCACTATGAACTTCAGAAAACTCTGGAGCGAGAGACTCGCCAGTGCCAGGCTTTGGTGATCTGGACTGACTGTGATAGAGAAGGTGAAAACATTGGCTTTGAGATTATCCACGTATGTAAGGCTGGTAAGTGCTGCTGCTGCTGACTTTCTCTACTTTAGAATTCCATAAATAGAGTGTTCTCCTTTGTATGTGCAAGTGGGCCATGGATGCGTTCCTCTGCAGATACTCTCCCTCCCGGTCTGTGAGTCCATCACTATTTCTGACAACACACTCAGTTTAAAGGTTATGGTGTTATTTCCTCCTTATCACTGTACACTATTGATTTAACCTAATAGGTAAATTGGGCACCTTACAGCTACTTGAACTGGTTTACCTTTATTTCAAGGTAGTTTAAGAAAAGTGAGCTCTGTATGATGGAGGGCAGTGTGATTTGACTTTGACCTTGTGGTAACGCCTTGTGTTCTGCAGTAAAGCCCAGTCTGCAGGTGTTGCGAGCCCGATTCTCTGAGATTACACCCCATGCTGTCAGGACAGCCTGTGAAAACCTGACCGAGCCTGATCAGAGGGTGAGCGATGCTGTGGATGTGAGGCAGGAGCTGGACCTGAGGATCGGTGAGGAGCTGGGTGGACCCCTCTTATGACCATGTTAATGTTCTGTTATGGGACTAAAAATGGGCTCAATGTAGATGTGTTCAGCCAGCCCTGGCCTCTCATCATCCATCATTGTCTCCTTTCTTCTCTCTCCCTGACTCTCCAGGAGCTGCCTTTACTAGGTTCCAGACCCTGCGGCTTCAGAAGATTTTTCCTGAGGTGCTGGCAGAGCAGCTTATCAGTTATGGCAGCTGCCAGTTCCCCACACTTGGCTTTGTGGTGGAGCGGTTCAAAGCCATTCAGGCTTTTGTACCAGAAATCTTCCACAGAATTAAAGGTAGGGCCTGGAGTAAGGGTTATGGCCTGGGACCTATGGGCCCAATATTAAGGTGGGGGACTGCGAGCATTAATAGCAATACTAGGCCAGGCGCAGTGACTCACACCTGTAATCCCAGCACTTTGGGAGGCTGAGGTGGGTGGATCACTTGAGGTCAGGAGTTCAAAACCAGCCTGGACAACGTGGTGAAGCCCCATCTCTACTAAAAATACTAAAATTAGCTGGGCGTGGTGGCACGAGACTATAATCTCAGCTACTCAGGAGGCTGAGGCAGGAGATTTGCTTGAACCTGGGAGGCGGAGGTTGCAGTGAGCCGAGATCACACCATTGCACTCCAGCCTGGGTGACAGAGCGAAACTCCGTCTCAAAAAAAAAAAATAGCAATAATAAAGATGTGATTTATTTTAGTCTTGCTGTCATCCTCCGTGGCCCATTGCAATCCACTTAAAGTTCCCTTCTTATCCAGAAACTCTTCCCTATTCAATATTTCTTTGACTTTCACTATAATATACCTTTTATCTGTCATATCATGTGGCTTCTCTGAGACACAGCCTTTCTGTTTGTCTCTCCTTAATATAGTAACTCATGACCATAAAGATGGTATTGTAGAATTCAACTGGAAAAGACATCGACTCTTTAACCACACGGCGTGTCTAGTTCTCTATCAGTTGTGTATGGAGGTAAGACGTCCTTCAGACCCTGATGATCTAGGAAACATTCATTCTGCACACTTCCCAAGCCACTCCCCCATCTGTTGGCAGAGGTGATCCTGTCTCATTCTCCCATTGGAATTTAGCTTTAAGTTTGCATCTCAGGGGGATCACTTTTTGGGGACCAGTAAGACTAGAACCCCATGAAAACAGCACTAAAAGAAGGGAAGGATCTGCATTATTTTTAGATAAAATAAGAAATTTTGAGAAATGTATAATTGAAATCCCACCTTGCGGCATATACTGTCACCAGAAATTATCAAGGATCAGCTAGACCAGTCCAGATCATGGACTTCAAGAGCTAGGAGAGAGTGGACAGTATTTGGCTCAGCCCCCTCTTTATTGGTTGCATGAGGAAATCTAGAGAGGTGAAAGTCACAAATTAGTGGGTTAATTTTATATATTGATAAAAGCTAGGAAGAAAATAAAGCAAGGTAAAGGGATAGAGAAAGGCTGAAGGTACAGGGAGGGGGAGGAGTGACATTTGAGCAGAGGTTGGAGTGACTCAGGAGAGGGTTGGGGGAGTAGGTGGGACACCCATGTGCCATAGAAGGGAGCAAGACTGGCCCAGGCCATAGGCTGGTCGTTGGCAGAGTTGGGACTCACCCTAATGTTTCCTGGCCCTTGGGCTGGTTGTGTACTTTCTAATGTCACTTCCTACTAGTCAGCACATAACAGCTTGGTTTAACCCAGAGGCAGGCCGCACAGAGTCATGCTTAAGTAAAATTCTGAGCTCTCTATGCTTAATTCATGTGTGCTTCTTGGCTGTAGCCCACTGGTGGATTTGTTACTAATTAGGCAAGGGGAGTGATAACTGTGCAGCACCTGCTATGGATCAGGCACACTTTATTATGTGTTGTTTTGTTTAATCCTGATAATGCCTGTGAAGGCAGTAATAGCATCCCCCATTTTCCAGATGAGAAAGCTAAAGAAAGAGTGACTTACCCACAGACACGTGAGAGCTGTACATGGCAGGGCACAACTGGATTCCAGTGTGTCCCTGACCCTTCTGCAGACCATGCTGCCTTCCCCATCTCTCTCACTCCACCTTTTGACCCTGAACCACTGGGAGTCTCTGTGACACTGCACAATTGTTTGTTAAATAAAAAGACCACCACCGGACACAGCGGCGCATGCCTGTAATCCCAGCAGTTTGGGAGGATGAGGTGGGTGTATCACCTGAGATTGGGAGTTTGAGACCAGCCTGACCAATGTGGAGAAACCCCATCTCTACTAGAAATACAAAATTAACCGGGTATGGTGGCAGGCAGGCGCCTGTAATCCCAGCTGTTTGGGAGGCTGAGGCAGGAGAAGCACTTGAAGCTGGGGGGCGGAGGTTGCGGTGAGCCGAGATGGCACCATTGCACTCCAGCCCGGGCAACAGGAGCAAAACTCCATCTCAAAAAATAAAAAGATTACCAGCCTGGGTTACACAGTGAAACCCCATCTCTACAAAAAAGAAAAAAAAATAGCTGGACATGGTGTCACTTGCATATAATTCCATCTACTTGGGAGGCTGAGATGAGAGAATTGCTTGAGCCCGGCAGGTTGAGGCTGCAGTGAGCCATGATTGTGCTGCTGTACTTCAGTCTGGGTGACAGAATGAGACACTGCCTCAAAAAAAAAAAAAAAAAGATCAACTTAATAATAAAATATAAAATGAAGTAAGTAAATAATAAAAAGACCTGCCCTGTTTCTCCTTCACTTGGATGTGGTGCAGGAACACATGATGGGTGATACAAATTATGAAGCTGCTTTTAAGATTAAAGGTCTCCAGCTTGTGTTGTCTAATTTCTCCTATTTCTAACTCTGTATTTTTTTTTTAAGTAGCACTGGGCCAAGCATGGTGACTCATGCTTGTAATCCCAGCACTTCTGGAGGCTGAGACAGGAATATTGCTTGAGCCCAGGACTTCTGGGCCAGCCTGGGCAACATAGCAAGACACCATCTCTATATTTTAAACAAAACAACAAAAAGAGCACTGTGCATGTGTACATAGAAAACTGTATTTAGAAAATGCATAGGCTGTTGGATTTCATAGGCTCTGGAGGAAGCACCTTAAGGCTTGTGAAATTGCCCTTCACAATCTTGGTTTGATTTGGACAGTAGTGATGGTGTCCACCATACTGTCAGCTACAAGCAACATTAAATGGTCACTCCCTTGGGCTGTCACTGTGGGTTCAGCTGGTGGTCAGTGATCTGGAAGGATGGGCATGTGCTGTCCGCAGGAAGTTTGGAGATGATGCACTAACAATTAACATGGTCTTTGCTTTCCTGGCTTTCTAGGATCCCATGGCAACTGTGGTAGAGGTCAGATCTAAGCCCAAGAGCAAGTGGCGGCCTCAAGCTTTGGACACTGTGGTATGTTTCGGACAGGCTGTTTCAGGCACTGAGGGATCAATTATTTACTGTTTTGGGGCCATGGTTATACTGCCTAGACTGTGGCCTAGTGGAAGGAAATATCACCCATCACCAGGCCACACAAGAAAACACTTGAGAAAGACACAGGCCTGCTTAGCCTCACTGTTTTTGTTTGTTTGTTTGTTTTGTAGACTCAAACTCCTGGGCTCAAGTGATCCTCCCACCTCAGCCTCCCAAGTAACTGGGACTGTAGGCATGTGCCACCATGACTAGCTAAATATTTTTAAAATTTTTTGTAGAGACGGAATCTCACTATGTTGCCCAGGCTGTTCTCAAACTCCTGGCCTCAAGTAATTCGCCAGCCTCTGCCTCCCAGAGTACTGAGATTACAGGCATGAGCCACCACACCCAACCACTGCTTAGCTTTTTTATTTTTAAAGTTAACAAATGCAATATAACTGCCTTGTATGAGGTTTGGGAAACAAAAAAGGGAAAGACAACTTACGACTTCACTATCCTTACATAATTACTGGTATCTCTTCCTGTTTTTTAATATGCATATTTTTACAGCATTGTAATTAGATAGAGAGCTTGTGTTTTCCACCCAACCATTTTTTTCATGTTGCTACATAATCTGTGTAAATATTACTTTAAATAATCTGCTATATGAACCTACTTTAGAACAGGGCTTCTCAAATTGTTTGACCCTAGGAAGAGCCACCCCAACAGAACACAAGTCTGAGTAAATCGCATTAGGTGTGTGCCTTCCCAGTCACCACTTAGCAGGAAAATTTGGAATGGAATTACTATCAGAATTCACTCTGAAGGCTGGACATACAGAATATTCAGGCTAGCAAGCATGGAGGCTAACAAGCACACAGGGACTGGTGGGCAGTGCATTCTTTGTCTTGGGTAAGCCACAGTAAATATGTATGTGTGTGAAGGGACTGCATGGGAGAAGTTATGCATTGATTTTATATAGTAGGCATATATGTTTTAGTCCTCACTGGTTAAGTGTGTTTTAGTGTGACATATAGTCATTGGCATTGTCAGCTTGTCACCTAGGGAAAAGGACAGCTGGTTATCCCCCAGGAGGCTTCCTGGGGTTTTCACCCTCCAGGAGAATTTACTGTCTTCAGACTATCTGTGTTAGAACAGTGTATTAGACTCCTTGTTAAAAAATGTAGATTTCTGGGCCAGATGCGGTGGCTCACGCCTGTAATCCCAGCACTTTGGGAGGCCAAGGTGGGCAGATCACCTGAGGTCAGGAATTCGAGACCTGCCTGGCCAACATGGCGAAACCCTGTCTCCACTCAAAACACAAAATTAGCCAGCCATGATGGATGCCTGTAATCCCAGCTACTTGGGAGACTGAGGCAGGAGAATCGCTTGAACCCAGGAGGCAAAGGTTGCATTGAGCCGAGATCATGCCACTGTACTCCAGCCTGGGCGACAGAGTGAGACTCCCTCTCAAAAAAAAATGTAGATTTCTGGCCAGGGGTGGTGGCTCATGCCTGTAATCTCAGCACTTGGAGACCGAGGTGGGCAGATTACCTGAGGTCAGGAATTCGAGACCAGCCAGGCCAACATGGTGAAACCGCATCGCTACTAAAAATACAAAAATTAGCCAGGCATGGGTGTGGGCACCTGCAATCACAGCTACTCGGGAGGCTAAGGCAAGAAAATTACTTGAACCCAGGAGGCGGAAGTTACGGTGGATCGAGATCATGCCACTGCACTCTAGCCTGGGCCACAGGGTGAGACTCCGTCTCAAAAAAAAAATGTGGATTTTTGGGCTAGGTATGGTAGCTCACGCTTGTGATCCTAGCACTTTGGGAGGCCAAGGCGTGAGGATTGCTTGAGGCCAGGAGTTCAAAATCAGCCTGAAGATAGCAAGGCCCTAAGACCCTAGCATGCAGCCTCACACGCATGCACACACACACACGCGCGCACACACACTCACTCTGCAGATTTCAGCTTATGTCCCAGCCCTGCTCTGTCAGCTTCCCCAGTGGTCAGGGACCTGAATCTGTCTGCTTCCTAGGTGAATCTTGCACACATTAAAGTCTGAGAACCAGACTAAGATCTGAGTCTGCCTGGCAGGCCCAGGAATTGTTCTCAGGCAGTCTTTTCCCCTCTGTTTGACAGAAGCATCTAGAGTGACAGGGGCCAGACTTGACTGAAGATGAGTTGTGCATTTGAGTTGTGCTGCCTGACCCATGCAGTGCACCTAACATGGCTGTTGACCCATTTTACAGGAGCTTGAGAAACTGGCTTCTCGAAAGTTGAGAATAACTGCTAAAGAAACCATGAGGATTGCTGAGAAGCTCTACACTCAAGGGTAAATATTCTGGATTTGAGAGGAGAATTTGAACCATCTTTATCAGGATGAAATATTTTAGAAATAGAGTTTATGGGAAAAAACAAATTGCGTAGATAGCACCTGAGCTCTGAGGCAGGACTTTGACTTTGACTTCTCTTTTCTGATATGGAAAAGTTGTTTCTATGTAAGAACCCAGAGAGTGGATTCAGATCTTACTTTTGACTCCCCAGCCATCTCCCTGTGGCCCTGGTGAGCAGCAGACAGTGGGTGGCACCTTTGAGAGTTGTTTGCCTGTGAAACTCCTCCCCGCCCCAGTCATGCACACCCCAGCACTGAGGTCCTCCAACTGTGCTGTCCAGCCTGCAGGTACTGAACAGTTGAAATTCAAGTTGTCCAAACTGGGCTGTGCTGTAGATATAAAATATACACTGGGTTTTGAAGACTTTTATGAAAATAGAATCTAAACTATCTCAGTAACTTAAGTGACTAATTGAAAATTTAAAATTACAAATAGAGGCTGGGTATGCTGGCTCACACCTGAAATCCGAGCACTTTGGGAGGCTTAGGTGGGAGGATTGCTTGAGCTCAGGATTTCGAGACCAACGTGGGCAACATGGCAAAACCCTATCTCTACAAAAAATTCAAAAAATAAAAATTAGCCAGACATGGTGCCACACACCTGTAGTCCCAGCTCTTCAGGAGCCTGAGGTTGGAGGATCACTTGAGCTTGGGAGGTGGAGGCCGCAGTACGCCAAGATCACGCCGCTATACTCCAGCCTGGGCACCAGAGCAAGACTGTCTCAAAAGAAAAAGGAAAAACAAATGGAGTTCACAGTATAGTTTTATTGGACAGCGTTATTCTTTGTGTCCTCTAAGAAAAGTCTCAAAGCACACGCTGGTGGAACTTGTCAGGAGCAGTGAAGCTCATGTGCTACATCCAGGTTGGTCTGTCAGACTGACCCTCACAGCGGCCGGTGATGACAAGCCCTAGGCTATGAGGCGGCTGGCCTTTGTCCTGTGCTGTGCTGCCCCTTTTGTTTCTCCTTTGGCTTCTTTGAGTGTCCAAGGAGGAGAGCCAGCTGCTTTTCACCCCATGAAGGGGTGCGTCTCATCTCAACTTTTCTGAATCAGGTAACCTAGCTTTCAGTAGAGTTGGCTACGTCAGATGAGTGTTTGCAGGTGTTAGTGGGTGCTTTCAGTTGTTTATAGACCAATCAGTGAGCCTAGCAATTTATTTTTCTGTTTGTTTGCCTTGGTTTTAGGTACATCAGCTATCCCCGAACAGAAACAAACATTTTTCCCAGAGACTTAAACCTGACGGTGTTGGTGGAACAGCAGACCCCCGATCCACGGTGGGGGGCCTTTGCCCAGAGCATTCTAGAGCGGGGTGGTCCCACCCCACGCAATGGGAACAAGTCTGACCAAGCTCACCCTCCCATTCACCCAACCAAATACACCAACAGCTTACAGGTTGGTTTCCCTGAATGTGCTGCCTGCTGGAACCCAGATGGAAGTGCTGGGGTTCAGTAGTAGGACTTGAATTTACTCTGTGAGCTGTGATTGTAGAAACAAGTGATTTTGAATCTCTCTCATTTCACTATCCTCTGCCTGGCTTTCATGAACGACCGCTTCACCCCTCCCCATGGTGGGCCCCCCATTTTAATCCAGCCCCACGTCCCCACTCTCCATCAGCTCCTGCTGATTCCCTGCTGGTCCTTAATAGGCAACCTAGGTGCCTGACCTCTGCATACGCCTGTGCAGACCCCCAGCCCCACCGTGAGCCTTGTGGCCTTTCCAGTCCCTGGAACTAGAGAATTTTATCCATCTTCCCAAGACTGACTCAGTTTTGATTGCCTCCTGAAACTTTGCTGCCACCCCAGTTGTGCCACCCCTATCACTGCAGAGTGTCCCACTCAGCTCTGCTTATCAGTCTCAGTCATTTCCTCAGCCGGGGGCAGGCTCTGCTGGCACAGGAGCCATTAGGCTTGTTTACATCTGTAGGCTTCTCACAAAGCTGGGGAAATCTTAGTCTTTTATTCTTGTCCTTCTTTTATTGTTTGCCTGACATTCCATGTTAGTGCAGAGCTTGAGGAGCAGTGTGGCTTGTTCTCTGCAGAACATTAGGCTAAGGCTACCAGCGATGTTCCTGTCCTTGAGATGTGATATTCTAGGGATAGTTTCAGTCTCCTCTTTCTTCCTAGGGAGATGAACAGCGACTGTATGAGTTTATTGTGCGCCATTTCCTGGCTTGCTGCTCCCAGGACGCTCAGGGGCAGGAGACCACAGTGGAGATCGACATCGCTCAGGAACGCTTTGTGGCCCACGGACTCATGATTCTGGCCCGAAACTATCTGGACGTGTATCCATATGATCACTGGAGTGACAAGGTGATAAAGAGGTCGGCCCAGGGAGAGGGAGGACAGTTGTGCTGCCAGCCCAAGCTCTCTAGTGGAGCGGGACCATCTTCCTTGAAATGAGGTTTTTTTTTGCCTGAGTGTGATGATGGAATCACCTGACTGCTGCACCTGCCGCTCCCTGTAGATCCTCCCTGTCTACGAGCAAGGCTTCCGCTTTCAGCCCAGCACTGTAGAGATGGTGGATGGGGAGACCAGCCCGCCCAAGCTGCTCACCGAGGCCGACCTCATTGCCCTCATGGAGAAGCACGGCATTGGTCAGTGGCTCCTCTGGGTAACTCGTATTACTTGAGCACTTACTATGTACTAGGCACAGATTTCCTCGTGTCTTCAAACAATTCTGTAATGCAGGTGCTTTATCCTAATCCCCATATTATAGTTGAAATAAGGCTCAGAAGTTAAAAACTTAACTAAGGTCACAAACTGTGTGTTATTAAAACCTGGTCTATATAACTCCACAGTCAGTGCTCTTAAACCATGCACTGTGCTGTCCACATAGCAACAGAGGCTTCTACCCTGACTCTGCAGGCCCAGCTGGGAGAACACTTTGGCCACATGGAGATTTATTGTTCTTTTTTAAGAATAGAATGTAAGGTACCAACTGTTAAAACTTGGGACACTAATCATAAAATCTGTCTTCATTTTAAAGTGTCATATCTGGCAACCCTGAGCCTCCTTCCCATGTGGAGCAGTGGGTGAGGGTGGCAGCTGTCTCTGCAGGCCTGCACCAACACTGCTCAGGCTGCTCACAGTGGCCTCATGTATGTGGCAGGACACTGCTGTTAGCTATGGGTGGCTGGATTCTTAGCTTTTTGTTGAAGCATTTCCCATAATTGCTTAGGAATCAGAAACTAAAACACTGGGCCAAAATTGTGGTATTCGCATTAAGTCCCATGGCTCAACCTTTACAGGTAGGTCCTTGTGACTAATCTTTTGTCCCCTCCATTCATTTTTGTCAAGGCTCTCAAGGGCTTTCTCTGGCAAACCTAGTCCAGAAACACCCACAGCAAAGTGGAGGGGAAGCAGAGCTCCCTGGGCATGTGTTACATAAGCAGCTGCCTCATCCACAAAGGGAGTTTCTTAGTCCTCTGACTTAGGAAGCAGTGTTCCACCATGAAGTCCTTGACCATCACTAGGACATCTAGAAAGCCTGCAGGTTTAGGTGAAATTAGTGGAGGTTCACCCGTCATGATTTATTTTATAAATATGTGTGAGGCCAGGTGCGGTGGCTCAGACCTATAATTCCAGCACTTTAGGAAGCCAACATGTATGAGTCACTTGAGCCCAGGAGTTCAAGACCAGCCTGGGCAATATGGCAAAACCCCATCTTGGTGGGTGTGGTGGCTGACACCTATAATCCCTCAAGTGGGTGTATCACTTGAGGTAGGGAGTTTGAGACCACCAGCCTGGTCAACATGGTAAAACCCTGTCTCTACTAAAACTACAAAAATTAGCCAGGCATGGTGATGGGCACCTGTAATCCTGGCTACTCAGGAGGCTGAGGCAGGAGAGTCACAAGAACCCTGAAGGTGGAGGGTGCAGTGAGCCAAGATCACGCCACTGCACTCCAGCCTGGGCAACAGAGTGAGACTCCATCTCAAAAAAAAAACCATCTCTTCAAAAAATTAGGTACATGCCTGTAGGGAGGCTGAGGTAGGAGGGTCACTTGAGCCCAGGAGGCAGAGGCTGAGGTAAACTGAGATTGTGCCACTGCACTCCAACCTGGGCAACAGAGCAAGACCCTGTCTCAAAAAAAAGAAGGAAAAAGGAAAAGGCCCACGAGAGTGGGAGCATAGACTAGGCACCAGGGACACAAATGAATAAGACCTCATTTTTTGAGTTCTCAGTCTAACAGAAGAACCAAACCAAACCAGCACATTGAATACAATGCAATGGGTTCTGCAGGGAGTAGGCAGGGAAGAAAATGTCGTGGGTGGGCTGGCATTTCAGCTGCACCAAAACCGCATAGTAAGACTTCTGGATCAGTGAAGGGCAGCCCAGTGCAGGGCAGGCCTGAGGAAGGGCACAGGAGCAGGAAAGCAAAAGCCTGCTATAGCTGGAGTGGGGGTGGTGGCCATAGAAAGGGAACCTGGAAAAGTGATTCAAGCCTGACTTTGCAGGGCCTTGGCTTGCCCAGGTGAGGGGCTTAGAGGCTGGTACATGGCCAGCAGGGAGACTTCTAGGATTTATTTTTTATTTTTATTTTTTTTTGAGACAGAGTCTTGCTCTGTCACCCAGGCTGGAGTGCAGTGGCGAGATCTTGGCTCACTGCAACCTCCGCCTCCCAGGTTCTTGCAGTTCACCTGCCTCAGCCTCCTGAGTAGCTGGGACTACAGGCTCATGCTGCCACGCCTGGCTAATTTTTTGTATTTTAGTAGAGACGGGGTTTCACCGTGTTGCCCAGGCTGGTCTCGAACTCCTGAGCTCAGACAGTCCGCCCACCTCAGCCTCCCAAAGTGCTGGGATTACAGGCATGAGCTAGACTTCTAGGATTTCTAAGTAAAGGAACCATATAGAGGTACACTTAAAAGAAAACAAACCAAAATAATATTTTTAAAAGATTATTAACAGGATGGATGTGGTGTCTCACACCTATAATCCCAGCACTTTCGAAGGCCGAGGTGGGTGGATTACTTGAGGTCAGTAGTTCAAAACCAGCCTGGACAACATGGTGAAACCCCATCTCTACTAAAAATACTAAAATTACCTGGGTGTGATGGCTCACGCCTATAATCCCAGCTACTCAGGAGGCTGAGGCAGGAGAATCACTTGAACCCAGGAGGTGGAGGCTGCAGTGAGCCAAGATCGTACCACTACACTCCCAGGTTGGGCGACAGAGTAGGACTCTGTCTCAAAAAAAAAGAAAGATTGTTAACAGCTTTATTCACATACCATCCAGTTTACCTGCTTCAAATGAATAATTCACATTTTTTAGCATATTCACAAAGTTGTGCAGCTATCACCACAGTCAGTTTTAGAACATTTTCACCACCTCAGAAAGAAATCCCATACCCTTTAGCAGTCACTCCCCATTTCCCCCTCCCTCTAATCCTCCCAGCCCTAGGCAGCCACTCATTTTTCTGACTTAATAGATTTGCCTTTTTTTTAAACTAAAAAAAATTTTGCATGCAATGGCACAATCTTGGTTCACCACAACCTCTGCCTCCCGCGTCAAGTGATCCTCCTGCCTCAGCCTCCTGAGTAGCTGGGATTACAGGCATGCGCCACCAAGGCCAGCTAATTTTATATTTTTAGTAGAGACGGCGTTTCTCCACGTTGGTCAGACTGGTCTCAAATTCCGAACCTCAGGTGATCTGCCCACCTCGGCCTCCCAAAGTGCAAGAATTACAGGCATGAGCCACCATGCCCAGCCAAGCATCTGTATTTTATGTAGGGACAAGGTCTTCCTAGGTTGCCTAGTCTAGGATTGCAGGCGTAAGCCACCGCACCTGGCCCCTAAATTTTTTTTAGAGAGACAGGATCTTACTCTGTCACCCAGGCTAGGTCACAGCTGTGAACTCCTGGTTTCGAGGGATCCTTCCACCTCAGCCTCCCCAGTAGCTGGGACTACAGGCATGTGTTGCCATGCCCAGCTAATTTTTTTGCTGGCTTTTATTTTTAGACAGTCTCACTCTGTCACCCAGGCTGGAATGCAGTGGCACGATCTCGGTTCACTGCAACCTCCACCTCCCAGGTTCAAGCGACTCTCCTTCCCCAGTCTCCTGAGTAGCTGGGACTACAGGTGCATGTCACCGGCTAATATTTGTATTTTTAGTAGAGATGGGGTTTCACTATGTTAGCTAAGCTGATCTCGAACTCCTGACCTCAAATGATCCACCCACCTCGGCCTCCCAAAGTGCAAGAATTACAGGCATGAGCCACCATGCCCAGCCAAGCATCTGTGTTTTATGTAGGGACAAGGTCTTCCTAGGTTGCCTAGTCTGGTCTTGAACTTGCAGCCTCAAGCCGCCCTCCTACCTCAACCTCTCAAAGTGTTGGATTACAGGAGTGAGCCAGTGCACCCGGCCAGATTTGCCTACTTTAGATATTTCCTATAAAGAGCCAGGAATAGTGGCTCACGCCTGTAATCCTAGCACTTTGGAAGGCCAAGGTGGGCGGATCACTTGAGGTCAGGAGTTCCAGACCAGCTTCACCGACATGATGAAACACTATCTCTCTACTAAAACTATAAAAATTAGCCTAGCTTGGTGGCAGGCACCTGTAATCCCAGCTACTCAGGAGGCTCAGGCAGGAGAACGCGGAAGGTGAAGGTTGCAGTGAGCTGAGATTATACCATTGCACTCTAGCCTGAGCAGCAGAGCAAGACTCTGTCTCAAAAATAAATAAGAAAAGAGAATCATATAATGTTTGGCCTTTCGTAACTAACTTTTGCTTAGGATGATGTCTTCAAGCTTCATCTATGTTGTAGCACATGTCAGAACTTCATTCCTTTGTATTACCAAATAATATTCCATTGTATGTATAGACTGTGTCTTTTTCTACTTTCTAGTTGATGGACACTTGAGTTGTTTCTACTCTTTGGCTATAAATAATGCTGCTCTGAACAGTTTTGTACAAGTTTTGTGTGGATATGTGTTTTCATTTCTCTTGGGTAGACTTAGCAGTGGGATTGCTGGTTTACATGGTATGTCTCTACATTTAACATTTGTAGGAACCACCAAACTTATCTGCAGCAGCTGCACCACTTTTCATTCCCACCAGCAAGGCACTAGGATTCCAGTTTATCCACAGCATTACTAACACTTAGTGTCATCTCTTTTTTTTTATTTTGCTGGTACGTATGTACTGCTATTTCACTGTGTGTGGTTTTTGTTTTTTTTTTAAAGATGGAGTCTCATTTGATCACTCAGGCTGGAGTGCGGTGGCGCAATCTCAGCTCACTGCAGCCTCTGCCTCCCAGGTTCAAGCAGTCCTCCTGCCTCAGCCTCCTGAGTAGCTGGGACTACAGGCACACGCCACCATACTCGGCTAATTTTTGTATTTTTGATAGAGACAGGGTTTTGCCTTGTTGACCATGCTGGTCTTGAACTCTGACCTCAGGTGATCTGCCTGCCTTGGCCTCTCAAAGTGTTGGGATTACAGGCGTGAGCCACTGCGCCCAGCCTTCACTGCGATTTTAATTTGCATTTCCTTCATGGCAGAGCTATATTTTGAAAGGTCCCTCTGGCCACAGCTTAAAGAATGGTTTGGGTCGAGGAAGAGACTAGAAATAGGGATACAAGCTGCAACTATGGCTTGGACACATGGGGAGGAAGATTTTAAAAGGAGCTTTCAAGCTAGAATCGACAGCTTTCATGAGTAATGGGATATGAGGGAGCAAGAGAGTTGAGGTTGCCATTGTGATTTCTTGAATGAGCCATATGGGCTGTCCAGGCGAAGGAGGGGTTCTGGGGTGAGCCAGGTGTCCATGGGCCACCCGGGTGCAGCTGTTGTCTGTATTACCTCAGAATAACCAGAAAATGGCTTCCAGGTACGGATGCCACTCACGCGGAGCACATCGAGACCATCAAAGCCCGGATGTATGTGGGGCTCACCCCAGACAAGCGGTTCCTCCCTGGGCACCTGGGCATGGGACTTGTGGAAGGTAAGGGAGGAGGGAGCTTGCAGTGGGTAATGGGTGGTGTCACCCAAGTCCCTGAGGGTCTTAGGTGAGCACGACTCTTCCCCTGCAGGTTATGATTCCATGGGCTATGAGATGTCTAAGCCTGACCTCCGGGCTGAACTGGAAGCTGATCTGAAGCTGATCTGTGAGGGCAAGAAGGACAAATTTGTGGTGCTAAGGCAGCAAGTGCAGAAATACAAGCAGGTTTTCATTGAAGCGGTGGCTAAAGCAAAGAAGTGAGTGCTTAAATGGAAATGGGTAGCCGGGTGTGGTGGCTCACACTTGTAATCCTAGCATTTTGGGAGGCTGATGTGGGCAGATCACAAGGTCAGGAGATCGAGACCATACTGACTAACACGGTGAAACCTCGTCTCTACTAAAAATACAAAAAATTAGCTGGGTGTGGTGGCATGTGCCTGTAGTCCTCGCTACTCAGGAGGCTGAGGCAGGAGAATCACTTGAACCCGGGAGGCGGAGGTTGCAGTGAGCCAAGATGGTGCCACTGTATTCCAGCCTGGGTGACAGAGCGAGACTCCATCTGTGAAAAAAAAAAAAAAAAAAGAAAGAGAAAGAAATAGAGATGGGGTCTCACTTACTATGTTGCCCAGACTAGTCTTGAACTCCTTGCCTCAAGAGATCTTACCACCTCGACCTCCCAAAGTGCTGGGATTACAGGTGTGAGCTACTACGCCTGGCAAGCTAGTTTAAACTTATGAGACAGATACACCTGGGGTTTGTACATGGACCCTGTGCAGTTTTAGTTTTTCTTTTTTCTTTTTTTTTTTTTGAGATGGAGTTTCGCTCTTGTTGCCCAGGCTGGAGTGCAATGGCACGATCCTGGCTCATCTCAACCTCTGCCTCCCAGGTTCAAGCAATTCTGCCGCAGCCTCCCAAGTAGCTGGGACAGGCGTTCTCCACCATGCCCGGCTAAATTTTGTATTTTTAGTAGAGATGGGGTTTCTCCATTTTGGTCAGGCTGGTCTCCAACTCCCGACTTCAGGTGATCTGCCGGCCTCAGCCTCCGAAAGTGCTGGGAGTACAGGCATGAGCCACCACACCCAGCCTAGCTTTACTTTTTAATGTGGGGCTGGTGACAAGGCAGAAGCATCTGCCTGTATCTGGACTCTCCTCCTCGGAGTTGGTTAAGCACCAGGGCCCGTGATGAGCTCAGTCTTCTCTGCCTGCCGTCTGTTCTCTGCAGGAGGCCTGCAGCTCACTGACCAGCTGGTTCCCACAGTCACACCTGTTGTGTGCACATAACAGTTTTGTAGGTGCCTTTGCAGCAATTGCTGGCTGATGGGTGTCTGCCTTTGCCTTTTCTTCAGATTGGATGAGGCCTTGGCCCAGTACTTTGGGAATGGGACAGAGGTGGCCCAGCAAGAAGAGATCTACCCAGCCATGCCAGAGCCTATCAGGAAGTGCCCACAGTGCAACAAGGACATGGTCCTCAAAACCAAGAAGAACGGCGGGTCAGTGCTCTGCCTCTTGCCTTCACCTCTGCTCTCCAGCACCTGCGGTATCAGCCGCAGCTCTAAAAGGCCCTGCACTTACATGGAATCTTTCAAGGCAGGCCTGTGGTTGCCAACCTGCAGGCAAGGTGTTGGCCTAGAAGGATACCTGGGTGGGATCAGGCCTTTGAGGTGTAAAGCATTGTGGGAATTCAGAGCAGGTGGGGAACTGAGTGATTATGGGGTTTTTTGTCCCCTGTGGATAAGACATCATATACCCAATGTGTAACACATGGAGGAGCATGGGCTTCAGATATAGGTGGGTCTGGGTTCAAATGCCACTTCTGCCACATATAAGTGGTGTGGCCTGAAGCAAGTTACTAACCTGCTCTGAGCCCCAATTTCTTTTTTTATAAAATAAGGTCAGTACTCACAAGGCTGTGTTAAGGATGAGGATTTGGTGAAAATGGTCAGGACTGTATACTGCATTGCCTAATGTATTGTAGATACTCAGTAGATTCTACTTTTCTTCTCTAAGAAAAGTTCTGAATTGGGCCTGAAAATCTTAACTCCCTTTTGCTTTAAGTATAGTAGACCCGAATGGGCAATTTAGCCTCAGATCAGGTTGTTCAAGCCGGTGGCTGGCCACTGAGGAAGTTCACGGGGCAAGATGTGCTGGAGGGGTGGCAGCCATCATTCGTCAGGTGCCGTCCCTCACTGGCATGATGCGTGGTGGTGCTCTGTAAGCATTACTTCATCCCATTCTCATAACCACCCTGCAAGGCAGGGATTTCTATGCAGCTTAGAGGGCATAGATGCCTGCTTGAAGTCAAGCAGCCCTGGTAGGCAGCAAAGGCAGAGTTTGAAACCAGGCTTTCACTGCCATTCTCCATCCTGCCTGGCCCACCTGGGGCTGCTGTGCTCCTTGCTGCTAAATGAGAAAGGTTTCTCCACTCCTCCTAACCTCCAGCTATAAGTAACCCAGCTGGCCCCAGTGAAGAGAAAGCCACCAGCTCCAGAAACAAGAGCTCTATGGACCAGACCTGGAAGCAGGTGTCAGGGCTCTGTCACTTACAGACAGAAGCCAGAGCCACTCTAGGCCTAGCCCAATACCTGGGCATATATTTAAGCACTTAATAAATGCTGTTGATGGGTTTCCCTTGCCACCGGCAGGTTTTTGGATTAATACTCATTGGAATATAAGGAGAGAGAATGCTCAATTTTGTTTTAGCACTGTATTGGAGAATTACTATTATTCCTTTGTTATTCTTTTGTTATTCTGTTATTCTCTTGTAATGCTTCTCTGAGTTACTCCAGAAGGTCAGGAGATTATTTTGTGGGATTTACCACTCCAGGGTTTATCTGATAATTTCCATTTCTGAGATTGTAAATTTCTTATTTAAATGATTGGAGTTTGGGGCTTTTTTTTCTTTGTAATGTACCCAGGCACACTCAAAGGAATTGGTAAATCACATGCATATTGGCTAGTCAAACCCTAATGTTTCATGGCTGCAAGGTGTTGAGAAACACTGGCCAGGAGAGACGGGGATGGGGTGGATGGGCAGTGGGTGGGGTGTAGATGTTGCAGGTGAGGCTCTGTCACAAACAGATGAGTTTCCATTTCTAGCTCCCATCCCCCCCATGCATGCGCATCTCTGGGCAGGTTTCCGCCCAAACCAAGCCATCGTTTACTCACATGCAAACTGAGGGGCCCCCTGACACTGCCCAGACTTGGCACGAGGCAGAAAGGCGAGAATGTGTGAGTGCACAGCACAGGGCCCCTGGCGTCACCTTGGTTGGTTGTTGGTTTTCTAAGTAGAAAACAGGGTCAGCAATAGCTGCTTTGTGCTTTTGGCATGTGAGAAGCCTCATTTTTCTCAATCAATTCAATATCAGTGCTTGTGTCTCCAGTTAACTGTCCTCCAGAAAAGGGAATGTTGTCCTCGGTCATCTGAGGAAAGGTTGCCTCGGCCAATGGCCAACAGCTGAGAGCCTGAGAGTGCCTCCTGCATTCCTACAACCTGACATGGCACCTTATCCCCCAGGTTCTACCTCAGCTGCATGGGTTTCCCAGAGTGTCGCTCAGCCATGTGGTTTCCTGACTCGGTGCTGGAGGCCAGCAGGGACGGCAGTGTGTGTCCAGTTTGTCAGCCACACCCTGTGTACAGGTGAGCTGGGCGCCTGAGTCAGGCACCTCCTCTGGAGTGTGCACACCACGGTGCCCATTTTTCCCTTGCTCCTGCCAGAACCCAGAGGGGAGTGTACAGGAATTCCACTCAGGCTCTGCAGCAGTGTAGCTGTGTTCTGCAGTAGTCAGGTCAGCAGGCCTGGTCCGGTTCTGTTGTGTTCCATGCTGTCACTGCTTTGGCGGGTATGACCCAGTTTGGAGTGGGCCATGGGCAAAGAAATATATTATTTAAGTTCTTCCAGAAGGCCCACAGCCCTAGTGCAGTACAGTGGTTCTCAAACCTCTTGGTCACCAGACCCCTAACACTCTGAAGGATCATTGAGGAGCCAAGAGAGCTTTTGTTGTGGGTGGTTTATCAGTATATACCACATGTGAAATTAAAGTAAAAACATCTTTTAAAATATTAATCTATTTCTAGTAAATGCATTGCATACTACTGTAAATAACATGTTTCTTAGGGTGATAAAATACCTGTTTTCCAAAGCAAAATAATAATAATGACATGAATGACATTGTTTTTTACATTTTGCAATTCGCATGTCTGGCTTAATAGAGGAGAGCTGGATTCCCATATCTGCTTCTGCAGTCAGTCTGCTGAGTCATTGTGTGTTCTAGAAGCTCTGGAAAGCTCCATTGTGTACACACGGAAAAATAAGAGCAAATAGATATAACCTCTTAGAATTACTATAAAATAGTTTTGCCCTCTTCTTGAAAGGGCTCAGGCACCCCAGAACCACACTTGGAGAACTGCTGGTATAGAGACACGGAACTTTCCAGAAGTGTTTTTATTTTGGTGAATTACTGGGATCTTAGATTTCATCTGCACTGCTTCTCACTGTCCACTCCTGTGATGACTGGTGGGGCCTTGTGGCGGACTGATGGAGGGCCTCACAGGGCCCTGCATGTGCTTCCTGATACATAAGGAGTGGTGGAGAGATGCCTAGGGCTAAAGCAGCCCTCAGTGGACTAAGGAGAAGCTGGCACCTGGTTGTTAATGTTTTTTCTCATCTTCTGACCTCACTAGGTTGAAGTTAAAGTTTAAGCGTGGTAGCCTTCCCCCGACCATGCCTCTGGAGTTCGTTTGCTGCATCGGCGGATGCGATGAGACCCTGAGGGAGATCCTGGACCTGAGATTTTCACGGGGCCCCCCCAAGGGCTAGCCAGCCCTCTGGCCGCCTGCAGGCCAGCCAGTCCCTGAACAGGATGGACAGCAGCCACCACCCCCAGCCTGCTGATGGCAGACAGACTGGGCCCTCAAAGGCTCTGACCTGGACCCTCCCACCACCCACAGCTGCTGGTGAAGCTGCTGGTGAAAGCAACTCGGTGACCTGCAACTGTGGCCAGGAGGCTGTGCTGCTCACTGTCCGTAAGGAGGGCCCCAACCAGGGCCGGCAATTCTTTAAATGCAACACGGGTAGCTGCAACTTCTTCCTGTGGGCAGACAGCCCCAATCTGGGAGCAGGAGGGCCACCTACTTCAGCATATAGACCCCTAGGTGGCTCCCTGGGACGCCCACCAGGCCCAGGGACCCACCTGGGTGGGTTTGGCAACTCTGGTGATGGCAGTGGTAATGGCACATCCTGCCTGTGTAGCCAGCCCACCGTCACACGGACTGTGCAGAAGGATGGGCCCAATAAGGGGGCGCCAGTTCCACACGTGTGCGAAGCCGAGAGAGCAGCAGTGTGGCTTCTTCCAGTGGGTCGATGAGAACATGGCTCCAGGTGAGGCAGGGAGGGGCATGTGCATCACTTCCTTGGGTTTTCAGTGTCTCTACCTTAGACTGGGGAGAGCAGAAATAAGGCAAGGCAGGGTCATGGTGGAATTGGGAGGGGCACCTGGGCTGCCTTACACCTCCATTTCCTCATGTGATCACTTTCAGCAAGGTGGTAATTGCACAGTCCTCCTCCAAATTGAAGGATAGTTACCGGTAACGCTGTCACTTGCCCTGTGCCTGATACTAGGCTAAGTATACTTCCTATGCATCTTCCATCCTCATCAGGAAAGCATTGTGATCACAGTTTTACTTAGAAGTGAGAAAGGTGAGACCCAGACACATGAAGTGGGCATTGCTCAGGATCACATAGCAACAGACCCCAGGATGAGGACATAGGCCTTCCCAGTCCCACAGCTGTGTGCCCCTTGCAGCCGTCATGCCCCTTGCAGCCATCATGACCCTTGCCAGACCGTGAGCATCAGCCTCATTTCTTCAGCTGAAGATGCCAACCCTGATAATATTTAGGAATCTGCCCAGGGTGACACAGCTTGGCCCAGTGTCCAGGACTGAGTGTCATTAGAAGTGGCACCTGGACATTGCATCAAGGTGGATGGTGTACGTGGAGGCACTTTGATGGTTCCTGCTGCTTCAGTGTACAGCAGAGCTTAATTAAATAGCTGAGAATGACCCAGAGGCCTAGTGGGAGCTTCGGAGTTGTGTGAATCTGGTTCCAAAGCTCAGCTACCTCTCTGCCTCAGTTTGCTCAACAAGATGGTCCCTGCCTACATTCTTAGGGTTCCTGTTTTAGAAAGGAGTGTAGTCTCAGACTGTGGTCTTACATACATGTCACTAGCCTGGCATGCACAGAAAGAACCCAGCAGCTTGGTAAAAACTGGGACTTGGAGTTGGCTATGAGTGCCAATGGGGCCCAGAGATGGCCACTGGAGTGACAGACCCACACTTGAAGTGAGATGCAGTCTGGCCTCTTGTCTCCCCACTTGGAAGGACATGGTGTCTGACCCCCAGGCTGGCTGACGGACTGGCCTGGGTGAATGGGCACCTGGTCTGGAAAGGCCTGTTGAGGGACAGGAGGGATCCAAAGCTGGACTTTGCTGCATGGAGGTGGGTCACAGGTTGCTGGTCACTGGTTACACGTTGCTTGTCTTTCCCGCCCTACCACAGGCCAGCTTGCTTGGGTTTCTGCCTCTATAAAAAGGGCTGGCACAAAGTGATGCCAGTGTCCACTTAACCAAGTGAGTGTGGGACGATGACTCCGAGAGCTTAGCATTCTTGAGGGAGAGGTGTCAGGTAACATAAGGCGGCAGGCACATCACACCTCGACCTTACAGAGTTGGACATAGTATGAAGGGAGGCTGGCCGGTGGGGTATACATGGCTGTGTAAAAGTCGATTTAGCCATATTATCTGCTGCTACTTTTCTTTTTTCTTTTTCTTTTTTTTTTTTTTAAAGACAGCGTTTCACCATGTTGGTCAGGTTGGTCTTGAACTCCCGACCTCAGGTGATCTGCCTGCCTTGGCCTCCAAAGTGCTTGGATTACAGGTGTGAGCCACCAGGCCCGGCCTCTTTTTTTTTTTTTTTTTTGAGACTAAATCTTGCTCTGTTGCTCAGGCTGGTGTGATCACAGTTCACTGCAGCCTCGCAGGTTCAGGCATCCTCAGTCTCCCGAGTAGCTGTGACCACAGGCATGCACCACCACACCTGGCTAATTTTAGTCTTGCTCTGTCACCCAGGCTAGAGTGCAGTGGCACTATCTCTGCTCACTGCAACATCCACCTCCAGGTTCAAGTGATTCTTCTGCCTCAGCCTCCTGCGTAGCTGCTTATAGGCATGTGCCACTACACCTAGCTAACTTTTATATTTTTAGTAGAGACAGGGTTTCACCATATTGGTCAGGCTAATCTCAAACTCCTGACCTTGTGATCCACCCACCTCCGCCTCGGCCTCCCAAAGTGCTGAGATTACAGGCATGAGCCACCATGCCCAGCCACCTGGCTGATTTTTGTATTTTTTAAAGATGGGGTTTTGCCATGTTGCCCAAGCTGGTTTTGAACTCTCGGCTCAAGCAGTCCTCCTGCCTCGGCTTCCTAAAGTGCTGGGATTATAGGCGCGAGTCACCACGTTTGGGACTTGCTACTTCTGCATGTCAGTTCTAACCTCAGCCCTCCCCTGACTCTCCCCACAGGGACTTCTGGAGCCCTGCCCTGGACAAGAGGCAGAGGAGGAACCCTAGGGTTGGAGGCCAGAAGCAAAAGGCCCCGGGCCAGTTCCTCAGACATGGAAGCCACAGCAAAGAAACCCCGGAAATGCAGCCTTTGCCACCAGCCTGGACACACCCGTCCCTTTGTCCTCAGAACAGATGAGGGCAGGGTAGGGTAAAGCGCACCACTTTCTCAGACCTGTCCCTTTTGTGTTGGGAAATGAGTTAACCAGGACCAAGTGGCCATTCAGTGTCCTGGGAACTTGGAGAACACTGTTGGCCTTTGGAGTTGGGCCTTCCTGTGTTAAGGAGCACAAGGTCCAGACCACTCTGGAGCAGGTCAGCTCTGCTGGACAGTGGCTCTCTGCCCAGGCCTTAGGAGTGACCATAGCCACTGCTGAAAAGTCACAAAGCTGCTCCCTCAAACCCCCCAAGGATGGTCGCTGTTAGCAGAGGACTGGTGCAGTCCCAGCTGAAGCCCACTGAGTGGCCAAGTAAGAAGCTCCCCAGGGCTGCTTCCTTCACCTCCAGAAAGCCCCAAGTGAGCAGCCAGCACTCATGGAGCAGGCCCTATCCAGGCTGCCCAGGGCTTCTCTCCATAGATGTTCTGAGGAGCATGGTGTAATGCAGGGAAGTGGCTGTGGTAACATTGATCCTGCAGAAGAAGCTTCATTGTCTATCTAGTTAAGCCAGTACACCCAGAATTCACTGCCTTATAAAGAATCCAGGCTGGGTGCGGTGGCTCATCCCAGCACTTTGGGAGGCCAAGGTGGTCAGATTGCCTCAGTTCAGGAGTTCAAGACCAGCCTGGGCAAACACAGTGAAACCCTGTCTCTACTAAAATACAAAAAATTAGCCGGGCATGATGGTGTGCACCTGTAGTCCCAGCTACTCGGGAGGCTGAGGCAGGAGAATTGCTTGAACCTGGGAGGTGGAGGTTGCAGTGTGCCAAGATCACGCCATTGCACTCCAGCCTGGGCAACAGAGCAAGACTCCATCTCCAAAAAAAAAAATGGAATCTTAACCTTACATGACCTCCTGTCTGGTTTGACTTGGCTCATCCACATTGTAGCATGTGTCAGTCCTCAACATTTATGGCTGATAGTCTGCTGTATGAATATACCACACATTTATCCATTTGTCAGTTGATGGACATTTGGGTGGTTTCCACCTTTTGACTATTGTGAATAGCACTGTGTGAACATTGGTGTATGGGTGTCTGACCTGTTTTCAGTTATTTGGGGCATATGTCTAGCAATGGAATTGTAGGTTCATACCATGTTTTAACTTCTTGAGGAGCTGCCAAACTTTTCCACAGTGGATGCACCATTTTACACCCACCAAACAGCGCACCAAGAGTTCCTGCTTCTCCTCACCTTTGTGAACACTTTTTTTTTTTTTTTGGTATTATAGCCATCCTAGTGTATTGTCATCCTAGTGGGTATGAAGTGGCATCTCATTGTGGTTTTGATTTGCATTTTCCTAGTCACTAATGACATTGACCATCTTTCCACAGGCTTACTTACTGGCTGTTGGTATACATTGTTTGGAGAATGTCTAAGTTCTTCACCCATTTTTTTTTTTTTTTGAGGTGGAGTTTTGCTCTTGTTGCAGGCTGGAGCGCAGTGGTGCGATCTCAGCTCACTGCAACTTCTGCCTCCTGGGTTCAAGAGTTCTCTTGCATCAGCCTCTCAAGTAGTTGGGATTACAGGCATCCACCACCACATCGAGCTAATTTGTTTTGTATTTTTAGTAGAGACGGAGTTTCACCATGTTGGCCAGGTTGGTCTAGAACTCCTGATCTCAGGTGATCCACCTGCCTTGGCCTCCCAGAGTGCTGGGATTACAGGCGTGAGCCACTGCGCCTAGTTTCTTCACCCATTTTTAAATGGGTTGTCTTTGTTGAGTTGTAGGAGTCCTTCATAGTTTCTGGACACCAGATGCCTTCGTGGTTTCTGCGTCTGTCTGCAGGCAACTCCTGTGTTTCTCAAAACCAAACTGCAGGATTGGGCTGCACCATGAACTGGGTTAGGCATCTGAGATCAGACCCAGGCTCAGCTCCTGCTTCCTGGCTTGCTCTGCCACCCTTGGTGTGTGCCCTCCTCCCTGGAGCCCCAGTTGCCTCATCCATAATGGAGTGTCCTTGTTCATATTGAGGTTCTCTGGTGAAGACTTGCAGTCAGGTACGACTGCAAATTAAAGTTTCACAAATCAAACCTGTTGGAATTTCCAAGTCTCTTGATGGCCCACTCAGGTTAGCAGCATGCAGCACATCCCACCCCATCGACGTTGACTGGAAGGGTTTGTCCCTGTCCACATCGGCAGCTTGTGCAATACAAAACCAAGGAGAAGAAAATGACCCTCTCCCCCCCACCTTGCTGGATCTGGCGGAGACTAGGCACTGGCCAAGATGTCACACCGTGGTTTCAACCTCCTGGCTGCCAGCAGGACAGTATCCATCTACTGTCTGTCTGTGCAGGAACCATGGCTTTGCTGGGTTAAGTGTCTTCCCCTACCAAGCAGCTATCCTGGCCTTGAAACCTAGTCTCTGATGCCATGTCCCGTCCAGCCCCATCAGAGTCTAAAACTGATGGGCATGGCTGAAGGGCCGTGAACAGCCCACCAATTCCAGAAAATATGGTGCAGGGCTTGGCAGTTCAGCCTTTCGGGAAGAAACAGCCCAAACTGGCTGGTTCCCCATTACTAAAGCAACATCAAGCTTTTCAAATTTTCCTTCCACGTAACCTACTTGTCATGGACAGAAAGTTTGTGTCCCCCAGCTGGACACAGTGGCTCACACCTGTAATCCCAGCACTTTGGGAGGCTGAGGCGGGCGGATCATGAGGTCAGGAGTTTGAGACCAGCCTGGCCGACATGGTGAAACCATGTCTCCACTAAAAATACAAAAATTAGCCGGTCGTGGTGGCGGACACCTGTAATCCCAGCTACTTGGGAAGCTGAGACAGGAGAATCAATCGCTTGAACCTAGGTGGCAGAGGTTGCAGTGAGCCAAGACCAAACCATTGTGCTCCAGCCTGCGCAACAGAGCGAAACTCCATCTTAAAAAAAAAAAAAAAAAAGTAAGTTTGTGTCCCCCTGAAAACTTGTATGCTGAAATCCTAACCCCCAAGGTGCTAACAGGAGATGGGGCCTGTGGGAAGTGATTGGATCGTGAGTGTGGACCCCCACCATGGGTAGGCTCAGTGCCCTTACAAGAGACCCTAGGAGAGGATGTCCCCGCTTCCTCCACATGAGGACAGCTAGATGGGGACACCTATGAACCAGGATGTGGGCCCTCACCAGACGTGGGGATCTGTTTGTGTCTCACTCTTGGATTTCCAGCCTCCAAAATAGACATAAATTTCTGCTGTTTATGGTGCCATCCTACCTATGACATTTTGTTATCCCAGCCCAAACAAACTAAGATGCTACTTTTTTTTTTTTTTTTTGAGACAGAGTCTCCATCTGTCACCCAGGCTGGAGTGCAGTGGCACAATCTCAGCTCACTGCAACCTCCACCTCCTGGGTTCCAGCAATTCTCCTGCCTCAGCCTCCCAAGTAGCTGGGATTACAGGTGCACACCACTACGCCCAGCTAATTTTTGTATTTTTAGTAGAGACGGGGTTTCACCATGTTGGTAAGACTGGTCTCGAACTCCTGACTTTAGGTGATCCTCCTGCCTTGGCCTCCCACAGTGCTGGGATTACAGGCGTGAGCCACCATGCCTGGCCTGCGATGCTACTTTTTAAAGTAAACTCTACCACCACCAATTGACATCAAGAGCTCTTGCTAAGGTGCCAGGACAAGCCACAGGACTTACAGAAAACCCCAAACAGCTGCGTATGAAAACACCAAGACCCCCTTATCCAGCCTGAGTTACACATACATTAGAATGTTTTCCTTTTATTGTTCACATCTTCGAAGCAGAGCTTCGTTTCAGCAGGAAGGATACCAGAGGCAGGAGGAGGGTCACTTGGGAGGGGAGATAGAATCTCCCTCCTGTAGCACCCCCTGCTACCTCTAACAGGCTTCAAAGTCAGAATACAGACATCAGCTGAGAGCAGTTCATTTTGGCACGCTGGGAGGCCAGCTCTGTGTGCCAGACCTCTCTGGTGGGGAAGCAGGTCCCCTGCTCTCCAGTGGGGCCTGGAACAGCTCCAGTGGGATGCCCCAGCTGTGGGCTAGGGGGCGCAGCTCAGAGCCTCAGCTCCCCCAGGAAGGAGGGGGCTCCCCCAGGGCCCTTGGCTGCCTGAAGAAAACACTCACCTGGTCGGAGGGAAAAGGGCCCTTGCCCTAAGTTATCAGGTGGGTGGCAAGTGACACTGAGCTCCTGCTCCAGGGCTAGAGAACACAGCAAGAAAACTAAACACACAGAAGACAGCAGGAAAACACCATCCTTTAACAGCCAAAAAACTGTCCTTTAGGGGCACCAGGTGACCAGCCCCTGGGGGGACAGAACACACCATACCTACCACCAGGCACTGGACGCCTCAAAACACCTGGAGCTGGGGCTGGAGAAAGCGTGAAGTCACCTTCTCTCAGTAGAAGTGGGAAGCTGGCCTTCATCCCTGCCCAGGATGGCAGAACCACATTTTATCGGTGGATTCGTTGCTGGTGATGGACAGAACCAAGGTCCTGCGGTTGGTGCCCAGGGCTGAAAGGGTGCTTGCGTGAATGGCTGGCACTCCAAGCTGCCTGAGGCAGCCCAGCCACACTCAGGTGACAGTGACCCAAGCTCTCTGGGCTCAGGGTTTACAGTCACCATAGCCCAAGCACATGACAGTACCCTGGGTTTAAGTAAGGTACCCTCTTCGTTCTGGCTGAAAGCTAGAAAAAAACTTCAAATCCCTGCAAGGGAGGTGGGCGCAGCTCCCCAGCATCAGAAAACATGCCAGTCACCTGTTCCCACCCACCTAGAGCAGCCCCTCGGGCTCCTGTAGGCCACTGTACAGCGCATAGCCAAGGTCATCAATCTCTTCCTCCCGCAAGCTGCTCAGGAGGTTCACGCTGGGGTTGAAGTGGCAGGGCAGGCTGGCCTGTTCCAGGCTGCTGATGAGCAGCTCCAGGGCCTGCAGGAAGCGCTCACCCAAGGCCTCCTCCGTCCAGTCCACATTGTCCTCCCCCCAGACGCAGGACCACCTGGGTCAGGTGGCCCCGGCCAAGCTGCCCCAGGGCCGGGCAGCCACGGCAGACAGCACACAGAAGCAGCAGCAGCCGCCGGCGAGTCCCAGCATCACGGTCGTCCAGGGCTCGCAGCCTGGCAGCCTCCACTGGATACAGGTCCTGGAGCCAGAGGTTCCCCGCCAGCCCCTCCAGGGGCCAGGCGAGGAGGAGGTGGTCATCAGCCTCGGCCCCAGGGACTGCCACAAGCACGGCCACAGTGAGCTCCAGGCGCTCGTGCTGCACCTCCAGCAGCAGCTCCTCTGAGGCCACATTGGGCAGGATCAGGCACCCAAGCAGGCTGCCAATGGCCGGCCAGTTGACAGAGGCAGCCAGCGCCTTGTGCAGCAGCTCCAGCAGGACTCGGGAGGAGAGGTAGCCTCCCACCAGAAAGCGGTCCCAGGGGCTGCTCCCTCTGGGGCAGAACTCCAGCTGAGTCCTGCGCACGGCCCAGCAGCGAGGGTCCCTCGCCACAGTGTCCACGCCCGGCACCAGGCTCCACAGGCCCGGCTCCAGCACCAGCGGCACCAGGAGACGCACATGGTCAGCAGCCCCCGCCTGCAGCCCATCATAGAGTGGCCCCCCAGGCACGAGCGCCCCAAAGGGCAGTTCTGGAAACTTGCTCCGAAAGTAGGCCTGCAGCTCCAGGGCAATATCGCCAGCCAGCTGTCTGGCCAAAGCCACCTGGGCTGCTGGGATGATCACATGGTCCCGCTCGAAGGCCAGCAGTCTTTCCTGCAGCGTCAGACACAGCGGTGCTGGGGGAGCTGAGCTGTGGTGTCACCTGAAGATCAGTTTCTGCAGGCTCCTCTGCAGAGTGAAGGGGCGGGTAACATGCTGGAACAGCTTGTGATTAGTTAAGAAAACGCTACCCAACAACTAGCTGTGTGATGTCCTGGGGCCTCACTGTCCTCACCTGGGAAGGCACTCAGTCCAGGTCCTCACATATAGTGAGCGCTTGGTGATGAGTTCTCATTGCCCCAGAGCCCAACACCCTGGCCCTATGGCTAAAACAGCTTCATGCAGAGGAGGTAGGCAGATCATGCCCCTCTGGGCCTCAGTTTCCCCATCTAAAGCTTTCCACCATCACAATGCTGCCGCCTTGCTGCAAGAGCAGGGCAAAGAAACACCACCCCCATTAAATGTCTGAGGAGCCCGCAACCCAGAGAGAAGCAGGGACTTGCACAGGGTCATAGAGTCAGGGCAGAGCCTGGGCTTCGTCTCTCAAATGTGACAACAAAAGGGTACCCACCAACGTGAGAGGGGGAAGGAGTGCCACTTACCTGGGGCAGAAGGCGAGGGGATCAAGGGCAACACGGGCTGGCTGAGGGCAGCCGGTGGAGGCCGGGGCTGCAGGTGTGGCGTGGCCTTGAGCAGGCTCAGTTCCTTCCAGCTGTCTCCCTTGGTGTCATCCTCGTCCCGCGGGCTAGTGGCCCTGTCAATGAACTGCAGGCAGAGTCACACAGAGTAGATGAAGTCTGGGGCAGCCAGAGCAAAGCCCAGGGTCAAAGCAGACCAGGGTGCTGGGGTGGAGAAGCAGGTGCCCTGGGCTCCCATGAAGGCCTTGGGCAGTCCCCACCCCTCCCTAGGGCCCCTCTGCAAGGCCCAACCCTGTCCCTCTCTAGGAGCTTCAGGCATGACCCAACCAGCCTGGCCTTACCCGCTTCACGGCCAGGGTGGCAATGCCCAGCACAGCAGCCCCGCCCACGCCCAGCACCAGACGGGCATTGGCCAGGAGGAAGTCCACCACGCTGCCCAGCCCCTCATCGCCACGCCGCTTCCCCCGTTTCTGGGAGAACTCTGCCATGGTCTGCCTGTAGAGAGCCAGGGTGAAGGGACAGCTCAGGGTGCAGGTGGCCAGGCTGGTAGAGGGGGATGCTGTGGACAGGTGCTCTGGCTGTCCTTATGCTGGGTAACAGAGCTGAGCCCATAAGGGGGGCTTTCTGAGAATTTCTCATGAGAAAGGGACCCATCCACAGGGGAGGACACCAAGGTCCTGGGAACCATGTAAATTACCTGAGAAAGGGCAGGGCTGGGATATGAACATGGGTTTTAGGGCCCCAAGTCCCCAACTCTCACGAGATGAGGGAGCTGCTAAGCCCTTTCTCTCAAAGCTGCAAACAGCCCACCCCCTGGAAAGCAGCTCACAAAGGCCCTGAGGCTTGTGCCAAGGAAGGGGCCTATCCTCCTGGACCTCTGACATCGCCAGAGACCCGCAAGGTGGGTCTTATCATCACCACCCGTATTTTACAGAGCTCCAGGCTGCCAGATCGCACAGTGAGTGGTAAGGTCTCCAACCCACAACTACAAGGCCTCCAGACTCTCATCCCCCCCCCCCAGAGTCTGACAGATCCTCCCTGTGCCAGGTGGCCAGGTCCTCAGCAGCCTCATCTGAAGGTTCCTAACCAGAGGACACAGCAGCCCTCTATGATAACCTCTTGAGAAGACCCCAAAGTCCAGAGAAGACCAACAATTTGGGGCCCCCACCAGTCTGGGGGACCTCTGGGACCAGTTACCCCCCAAATCTTGACGGGGTAGCCCCAAGAGGCAGAGCTACCAAGTCAGAGCACAGGCAGAGTGAGATGGCCCACGCTGCCCAGGCAGGCCAATGAAGACGTGCAAGTCAGGGCTGAGGCCCCTCCGGCAGGGCAGCAAGCAAGGTGACCTACAAGATCAAGACCCAGAAAAAGGGCTGCCCAGGACCTCGTACAGTGGGCTCTCTGGGCCTCTCAGTCTTGGTGGTGGTGGGTGATGCTTCTCAGCTGCTAGGAGGCCAAGCAACAGAGAAGGTAAGGTGAGGGCCTGGGTCCTAGCCTGTTTGTTCACCCGTAAGATGGCATAGGCAGCGGTGTGTGGCTGAGTGGGGCCCTGCACTTGGGAGGTGGAGGCAAAGATCTCCTACGGCCCAGTCCACCAACCCCCAGCCTCACGTTCTGCGAGCGGGACACTGCCCTCAGGTCCTGGGAGCTGAGCGGGGCTGTGACCTTAAGACATCAGTTAGATGCCAGGCAGAACTCTCCCAGAGAGGCCTGAGCAGATGATCATGAGGTCACAGCCTGCCTGGGCACCAAGGACTTCAACCTGCCCTGCCAGAGTGTGGGTGCCAGGGGCTCAGTTGCCAAGTGACCAGATGCCTGGAGTAGCTGAAACCTGAAGTGCTGTGTGACTCAGCCCCGGACACCCGCCCATTCACCCCAGATAAAAATAAGACGGTCTCTGGGGCGATCTCAGGCCAACCGGGTGACCCGCTACGGCCCCAGGGCCGGTTTTAGCCTCCTCATCCGTGACACGGGGATCAATATTGCCACCCGACCCCAGAGAGACCAGGAATCTACTTTGCAAACTGTAAAGCCCTTTAAATATTCCCATCCTGTCTAAATTGGGACTCAGACCCACCACTGGCGGGGTCGCGCAGGCCTCAGCCCACAGCCTTCCAGCTCCAAGAAGCGGGAGGGGGCACCGGTGGCTGAAAATAACCCAAGTTTGCGCAGCCGGGCCCTGGAGGCCCTCTGGCCTTCCCTCCTCCTCCGCCAAACCCGCCTGCCCTGGGCCTGGGCTGAGCAGGCCGCGCAGCAGCCCTAGGTGAGCGGGTGACGCCCTGTTCGCAGGGAAACCGAGACACCGAGAGGGGAAGGGGGCCGGGCTGGGATTCGAACACGGGTCTTGGTCCCCAAACCCTCCCAGCCTTCACCAGCCGCGACCACGGGCCACGCCCCCGAGCACACCAAGCCCCGGCCCGTTGACTCTGGGGCCGCCCCGCTGCCCTCCAGCCGTACCTGCGTCGCAGCGTCCGCACAACGACCAGAGGAGGCAGCAGGACCACGGCCCCTGAGCTCGGACCCTCCTGGGAATGGAACGAGAAGGACCCTGGAACCCAACGTCGAGGGCCACGGGGGCGGACGCGGATGCCGCAGGTCGCAGACAAGCAGACCCTGTCTCCAATCGGAGCGCTGGAATCCAGCACACGGGTTCCAAAATACTGCGCGGCTCCGCCAATGAAGGGTAGGCCCCGGCCCCCAGCCGACTGACGCGCTCCCCTCGGGGCGGGACTCCCTGACGCAGTCTGGATTTAAAGGTGCAGGGCTGCATTCCGAGCCCGCGACCGGGTGCTGTGACAGGCGGCCTTCTCGGACGCCTGTGCGTTGTACTGTGAGCATCGGGTGTGGAGGAAGCTGTCTGGGCCCCCGTTACTTCCGGGGGCCGAGTAGAGAGGCTGCACATGGCTAGAGGCCCGGCACATCCAACCTCTTAGGTCACCTCTGCGAGAGTGTCTTGGTGGCTTCATTCTTAACCTGTGGGCCTGCGGGGCACACAGTGTGGCGAAGCGCCTACCCCTGCCACCTGCTCCGTGCGACCTTGTGTGGGCCATTCTCCACATGGGCCTCAGTTTTTCTCCTGTAAAATGGGGACACCAGACCCCCCTCCTCCCCTGCGAAGGGTGGCTAGTCATATAACAGCTGTGGCTCATGTTTTGGGGGCCTGCTATGTGTCAGCCAGGGCGAGCCCCTGTGAACAGCAGGGACCAAGACGGATGCTTCTCTTCTAGAGCCTCCCTTTGGGGGACACGAGCGTAGGGGTGCTGACACTAAGTGGGAATAATAACCTGGCACACAGAATACAACAAAACAAAACGGAGTAATAACCTGTCACTCACTGAGCACCTGCCGTATGCTGCGAGCTACACTTGCATTCTTTGTTCATTTGCTTATGGCGACAAACTTAGGAAGCATTTTACAAATGAGGAAACTGGGCCGGGCACAGTGGCTCACACCTGTCATCCCAGCAGTCTGAGAGGCTGAGACCGGAGGGTCACTTGAGGCCAGGCGTTCAAGACCAGCCTGGGCAACATAGCGAGACTCCCATGTCTACCAAAAATAAAAATAAATTTAGCCAGGTGTGGTGGTGTTCTCCCAGCTAGTCGAGAGGCTGAGCCCAGGAGTTCGAGGCTGTAGTGAGCTATGATCCCGCCACTGCACTCCAGCCTGGGCGGCAGGGGAAAGACCTTGTGTCAACAAAATAAAAACAACACATGAGGAAACTACGTCCAGAGCAGGAGAGCTAGGACCTGAGGACCCAGGTGTGTCACTACCACCGGTCAGCCAAGTGCAGGCCCGGAAAAGACGGGGAAACTGAGGCCCTAAGAGGCCTAAAGCCTACACTTCCCGGCGGCATGCGGCGGGCGCGGGCGGGTTAAAGGGGCGGGGCCGGCGCTGGCCCATCCCGCGGCTCCTCTCACCTCCCCGCTCGGGCGTCCCCCTAGCCCGGCCCGGCCCGGCAGCGAGAGCGGCGCCATGGAGGCCACCGGGGTGCTGCCGTTCGTGCGCGGTGTGGACCTCAGCGGCAACGACTTCAAGGTAAGCCGGGCCGGGCGCGGGCCGGGCCTCCCTGCAGGCCTTCTCTTCCGTCCGGCGAGCCTGGCCCTCGCTTCCTGTCCCGCCCGGCTCCGGGCCCTGCGCGTCCCCGGGACTGCGGCCGGGGCGGGGTGGGTCTCTTCCCCTGGTCACGAATGGACCTCCGAGGACTCTGCCTGGTGCCTGTACCGGGAGACCGAGGCCCGGCAGCCCCAGGACGGACGCTTGGGCTCGGAGTCCCGCCGGGGACCTGACCGGGAGCCCCAACTCTGCGTCCGTGTTCTCCGCCTGGGCTGGATGGTGGCCTAGGGGTCCGCGAGGCTCCCCGCCCTTCTGAGGTCACACGCCCAAGCCAGGCCCTGACTCAGGGATGGCGGCCCGGCTGCCCAGGGGCGGGTGTGGAACCGACTCATCACTGCCCTCTCCCCGCCACCGCCGCCCGCCATCCTGTGTGATCCTGGGCCTCTCAGATCACTTCCCCCTCTCAGAGCCCTGGGCTTTCTCAGCCGGTGAAGGGGCTTCAGAGTCGCCTCCTTGGACGCAGGAGTTGTAATGAGATTTGTTGGTGTGGAGAGTGTGTCAGGCCGGCGTGCCAGGTGCTGGGTGGCAGTTCTCTGAGCAGCTGCTGGACTGAGAGAGACAAGGGGACGGCAGCCCAGCCCTCCGCAGCCAGTGGGTGGGGGAGGGAGGTGGTTCCAGGGCTCCGAATGAAGCGGGCATTGCCCAGCCGAAGGGGAAGCAGAGAAAGAGGGGAGGGGGAGAGCTGGCTGGAGGGTCAGCCTCACCTTCAGGTGGGGTGACCGGCAGGGTCTGGCTGGGCTGTCGGTCTGGGGCTGGGGCCACGGAGGCAGCTTTTTCCTAGTTTACCTGCTTGTGTACACACCTTTGACCTCAAGTACAGGTGGCCACGCCACTTTTCCCTGTCCCCCATCCCCCACCACCCTTACCTGGGGTCTCCGTTCCTCTTCACTGAGCTGGGAGAGTCAGAGTCACCAGCTGGGAATGTGGCCCTGGGGGGAAAGGAACACCAGACTTGGTGCCACAGGGCTGGAGATGCCGAGGTGGGCGTCCACAAGGGTGGGGGGGAGTGCAGTGATGTGGGGTGGGGAGCCATGGTCTCCCCAAGTGAGGGTTTCCCCCCTGACCATGAATCGCCTGTGTGCTGATGGCAGGGTGAGGGCACAGGTGGGGCCTTCGCAAAGGCTTGAAGCGGGGAGCATCCACCCCAGGCAGCCAGTCAGAGCGTGGAATGCTGGGTGGAGGAATTTGAGCCCAGCGGGCCCACAAAACCAGGTGCTGGGCTCTCCACCTGAAACAAGCCAGTTTTGTCCTGGCCCTCCCCGGGGCCCAGAGTCCAGTAGCAGAAACAGATCTTAGGCCAACGTTTGTGTCACGGTGAAAGGGAGGCTTTTATTAGTCCCATTCTATGGGTGAAGAAATTGAGGCACAGTGATGAAATGACCTGTTTGTGTTCTCTCAGCTGGTGGGAGTTGGTTCTGTTACTCCCCAGAGGCTCCTGTGGGCAGTGGGAACCATAGAAGGTGGTGAGCAGGGGCTCCATATCCCAGGCCAGCTTCACCATCACATCCTTCCCCCAGGGCGGCTACTTCCCTGAGAATGTCAAGGCCATGACCAGCCTGCGATGGCTGAAGCTGAACCGCACTGGCCTCTGCTACCTGCCCGGAGGAGCTGGCCGCCCTGCAGAAGCTGGTAAGGGGCTTTGGGCAGGCAGGGAGGGTCCCTGTGGATGAGCCAGATGTGCAGAGCTTGTGGAAAAGGCAGACAAATTCTCCAGAGAGAGGAAGAACACTGACAGCTATGAGCAAAGCTGGCAGAAAGGGAGTGGGTACCCTGTCCAGGGAGGTATGCAAAAAAGAGGCCTGGTCAGTGAGGGAGGGAGGCTGCAGGGGGAATTGGTCCTGTGTGGCTGAGGCCTTCCTGGATGGTGCAGAGTTGTGGAGGTAGGCAGGGACTCTGGATACCCCACGCACCCTGCTGAGCCTGTGCTTCCCATCCCCGCCCAGGAACACTTGTCTGTGAGCCACAACAACCTGACCACGCTTCATGGGGAGCTGTCCAGCCTGCCGTCACTGCGTGTGAGTGCTGGCCGGGAGGCCACTGGGCTTGGGGTGGGGGCAAGTGTCCAGCCAGGGATGTGAAACCTGGGCCAGACACCAGGCTGGGCCAGCATCTCTGCCCACCTCCATGTCAGGCTTAGAGGCTCAGGTGTTACAAGAGGTGTCACTTGTTAGAGGTTACAGCAGTGCCCTGTGTAAAGTAACCCATGTGAATCAGAGAATTCCACTGGGAATAAGGTAAAGAAATCCAAAATCTTGACGGCTGGGCTCGGTAGCTCACGCCTGTAATTCCAGCACTTTGAGAGACTGAGGCAGGTGGATCACTTGAGGCCAGGAGTTTGAGACCAGCCTGGCCAACATAGTAAAACCCCGTCTCTACTAAAATACAAAAATTAGCCTGGCATGGTGGTATGTACCTGTAATCCCAGCTACTCGAGAGGCTGAGGCAGGAGAATCACTTGAACCTGGGAGGTGGGGGTTGCAGTGAGCCAAGATTGTGCCACTGCACTCCAACCTGGGCAAAGAGCGAGACTCCATCTCAAAAAAAAAAAAAAAAAAAAAAAAAGAAAATCCAAAATCTTACCACCCGTTATGAATAGTAACTACAATAATAATAGCCAATACAGGCTGAGCCATGTTCCCACTATTCTGTTAGGATTTTTTCATGTACTCTGGCCCTCCACTAATGTTGCAGAAGAGAAACTTGTCCACCAAGGCAGATTACTTGCCCCAGGTCAGAGCCAGGCAGTGGTAGAGCTGGGGTTGAGTGGGGTTTGGCCGGGAGCACTGTGTACCTTCTACCCAGAACAGCCCAGAACATCAGGCCCTTGGCCAAATCCTGCAGGCCTCAACGAGGGCCATGCCATCTGAAGTCAGAGCCCTGGAGATGTTTAGGGCACAGCCTCTGACTTGGACTCTGAGTTCAAAGCTGGGCTTTACCACTTCTTGGCGATGTGACCTTGGACAAGTCTCTTCTACTTTCTGGGCCTCATCTGCAAGTGCAGTGGTTGGGAGGGGCAGTAGTGGCCCCGTGAAGCAGCAAGTGGGCTCCGCGCAGGCATTTGGGCTGGAGAAGTGTCGGGCAGTCACAGCACCGTTCTCTGGCCCTGTGCTGGGCCCTGGGGCACAGTTGAGCTGGGTTTTAGGATGTGAATAGGAGCTAACTGGGAGGATAGGAAGAGCCCTCCAGGCTATTTGATCAAAGGCCAGAGGTGAGAGAGTACGAAGCCTGGCCTCTGGTGAGCTTCCTGAGGAGGTGTCCCTCTCTGGACTCACTGTTCCTTGCTGGGAGTGGAAGCCAGGAATCATAGACTCATGATTTATTCCCAGGCTATCGTGGCCCGGGCCAACAGTCTGAAGAATTCTGGAGTCCCCCGATGACATCTTCAAGCTGGATGATCTCTCAGTCCTGGTCAGTGGCTACCCACTCACCTAGCCCCTATGCTAACTGGACCATTCATTCTCCCACTCACTGTAAAACTCCCTGGGGCCATTGTTATCCCATTTTGCAGATGAGGAAACTTGAGTCTTGGAGTGGATAGTACCTTGTCTGAGGTCACTTGTGGAGTCAGATCCCTAACCCAGGCACTCTTCCTCCCAAGTTCCTGGCTGTTTCCTTTTGGCCCTGGAACCCCCTCATCTACCCCCACACCCAACTCAGTGCCCTGCCTGATCCCCCAAATTTGGCAGAGGCCTGGCGGGGTGGAGACTTCCCTGACCTGGGCCTTGCCCCTTCTACCCAGGACTTGAGCTACAACCAGCTGACCGAGTGCCCGCGGGAGCTGGAGAACGCCAAGAACATGCTGGTGCTGAACCTCAGTCACAACAGGTGCCAGGCCAGCCAAGGGCAGGGGCGGCTGGGCCCTGGAGGGTGTCTGGTGCTGACTCAGGTGGCTCCTGCTCCCCACCCATAGCATCGACACGATCCCCAACCAGCTCTTCATCAACCTCACCGACCTGCTGTACTTGGACCTCAGCGAGAACCGCCTGGAGAGCCTGCCCCCGCAGATGCGCCGCCTGGTGCACCTACAGACGCTCGTGCTCAATGGGAACCCCCTGCTGCATGCACAGCTCCGGTGGGCACCCCCTCGGGCCACACTCCTGCAGAAGCCACCCTGAGGAGTCTGGCCTGGCCCCTTAACTTCCCAGGGCCCCAGCCCTTCTACCTTAGGCCCAGCCATCCCTCCGTGCAGGCTGCACCCCTCAGTGTCCAACCTCCTAAGTATCACGTCTACTTGTCAGTCCTGTCTTCCCGCTTACACACCCTGCAGCCACCCTTGGGCTTGTCCCTTCAGGCAAACGTGACCGCACACCTACCCTCTGGGCCCTGTGCTCTTGGTCCTGCCCTGCCAAGCCCCACCCTTGACACCCCCTGGGTGGGCCCCTGCCCTGACCACTCACATCACCCTGGCAGGCAGCTTCCAGCGATGACGGCCCTGCAGACCCTGCACCTGCGGAGCACCCAGCGCACCCAAAGCAACCTCCCCCACCAGCCTGGAGGGCCTGAGCAACCTCGCAGGTCAGGCAGCCCTGGGAGCCCCCCTGAGCTCTGGCCCCCTCTTGGCCCTCTTGCTTCCTTATGGATAAAGGGATTTGAACCCTAGTCCTTGGACCACTGCCCAGAGGTAAAAGGCTGCCATTATGTTACAGTGACTTCTGCCATTAAGATAACGCCTTAACACTGACTTTATGCCTCGATACCCCACAATCCCCATGTGAGGGAGTTTGCCAAGTGGAGAAACTTTGGCTCACAGAGGTCGTCACTTGCCTAAGGCCATGCAGCTCAGGGGTGGCAGAGCTGGGGTTCACACTAGGGCTGGCTGCCCTGGCACCTGCTGTATGGGCCCCGGCTGATGCACCCCATTCTGTACCCCAGACGTGGACCTGTCCTGCAACGACCTCGACGCGGGTGCCCGAGTGCCTGTACACCCTCCCCAGCCTGTGCCGCCTCAACCTCAGCAGCAACCAGATCACAGAGCTGTCCCTGTGCATAGACCAGTGGGTGCATGTGGAGACTCTGAACCTGTCCCGAAATCAGCTCACCTCACTGCCCGTGCGTTGAGGCCGTCGGTGGGGGGGATGGGAGGGGAGGCTGTGAGCCTGGCCCTGACCGCCCACCCCTGCCCCGTTCCCCCCTCCAGTCAGCCATTTGCAAGTTGAGCAAGCTGAAGAAGCTGTACCTGAACTCCAACAAGCTGGACTTTGACGGGCTGCCCTCGGGCATTGGCAAGCTCACCAACCTGGAGGAGTTCATGGCCGCCAATAACAACTTGGAACTGATCCCTGAAAGTCTCTGCAGGTGCCGGGCAGGGCTGGGGCTAGCAGGGCCACTCCCAGCACAGAGAACCCCAGGATCGCAGCCAGAGCCCACCCGGTGGTCTTTGTGCATCATATGAAGTGGAGATGGGTTCATTCACCTTTTTTTTTTTTGAGACGGAGTCTCTCACTCAATTGCCCAGCCTCCGTCTCCCAGTTCAAGTGATTCTCCTGCCTCAGCCTCCTGAGTAGCTGGGATTACAGGCGCATGCCAACACACCTGGCTAATTTTTGTGTTTTTAGTAGAGATGGGGTCTCACCATGTTGGCCAGGCTGGTCTTGAACTCCTGTCCTCAAGTAATCTGCCCGCCTCAGCCTCCCAAAGTGCTGGGATTACAGGCGTGAGCCACTGTGCCTGGCCCAGTTAATTCGCCTTTGCGGATGAAGCCCACAGTCCCATGCCAGCCATTCTCAAGTTGAGTTCCTCAAAGCACCCTTGGGAGGGCACTGTTAGGGACAAGACCACACACGGTTGGAAGGCATTGTTGCCTCCCTCTTCTGGGGGTCACAGGGTCCATAACATGGTCTCTTGCCTCTGAGAAGTCCTTCAGGCAGAGGATAAGACCCCCACCAGTTCCTCCGACCCTGCCTGCCTCCCCTCCCCTGAGACTTGGGGTTTTCCTTACCCCTTCCCCTTGTCTGTCACCTCCCTGAGGCCCTGGCTGGCCCTGTCTTCCAGGTGCCCAAAGCTAAGGAAACTCGTCCTGAACAAGAACCGCCTGGTGACTCTCCCCAGAAGCCATCCATTTCCTGACGGAGATCCAGGTCAGGCATGCTGGGCCGGTGCAGAGGGTTTGGGAGGGCTCAGCAGAGACGAGGAAGGGGTGTGCCCTAGAGCAAGGGGGGACCCAGCAGAGGCCTCCTGCGGGGGCGGCCAGTGCCAGGCCACCCATGGGGAGAAGGTGGGCTGCCTCCCTGTATCCAGAGCACACTCCACAATCTCATTTAAACCCCCAACCAGCCCCAGAGGTGGGGGGGGACAGAACCCGGTCCCTGGCCTCTCAGCCCTGGTGGCTGCAGACAAGAGCAAGAAACTGGATTGGTGTGTCTGGGAGGTGGGGCGCAGGCTCAGTGCCAGCTCTGTTTATCCTACGGAGCAGGTCCTGGACGTGCGGGAGAACCCCAACCTGGTCATGCCGCCCAAGCCCGCAGACCGTGCCACTGAGTGGTACAACATCGACTTCTCCGCTGCAGAACCAGCTGCGGCTGGCAGGTGCCTCTCCTGCTACAGTGGCTGCGGCTGCAGCTGGTGAGTGAGGAAAGGTCTCACCTGGGAGCAGGGGTTCCTCTAGACCTCAAATTACGTATCTGTAAATTGGGTGGGATACAACTTTCTGGACCCTGGGGGATGGAGTTGGCACCTGGCTGGTTGCAGGGAAAGGGGACTGCAGGCCCAGTGAGGGCTCAGCTGTTTGCCCCTCCCCTAAGCAGGGAGTGGGCCCAAGGACCCTCTGGCTCGCAAGATGCGGCTGCGGAGGCGCAAGGACTCCGCCCAGGATGACCAGGCCAAGCAGGTGCTGAAGGGCATGTCAGATGTTGCCCAGGAGAAGAACAAAAAGCAGGAGGTGAGCCAGGCCAGGGCTGGACAAGGCAGGGAGCCTTGGCTTCTACTCAAGGCTGACCCTGGCCTTGATCCTGGCCAAGAGGGACGGGGTGCGCTGGCAGCGAGATGAGCTGGGCAAAGGCTCTGCAAAGGCCCCGCGGGCAGCAAGTAAAGACTGGCCTGAGTGGCTTCACAGAGTCAAGCCATGCTCTGTGACTCTGCCCCCAGGAGAGCACAGATGCTCAGGCCCCCCGGTGGGAAGGTGCGGCGCTGGGACCAGGGCCTGGAGAAGCCACGCCTTGACTACTCCGAGTTCTTCACGGAGGACGTGGGCCAGCTGCCCGGCTTGACCATCTGGCAGATCGAGAATTTCGTGCCTGTGCTGGTGGAGGAAGCCTTCCACGGCAAGTTCTACGAGGCCGACTGCTACATCGTGCTCAAGGTGAGGGCTGGCCATGTTGTTAGGGACCTCCTCTAAGATGGCTGAGTCCCCAACTCCAGAGTTTTGTTCAGGGAGGCCAGGTGGGAGGTGGGCAGGCTGGTGGAGGTGGTCCAGGCACGGGCAGTACAACACCGCTGGGGCTGGGAAGCCCGTGCTGTTCAGAGTGGCCTCTCTGGGGTGGCCGGAAAGCTAGGGTGAAGGCTGACATGGCTGATGCATTGGCTCCCAGACCTTTCTGGATGACAGCGGCTCCCTCAACTGGGAGATCTACTACTGGATTGGTGGGGGAGGCCACACTCGACAAGAAAGCTTGCTCTGCCATCCACGCCGTCAACTTGCGCAACTACCTGGGTGCCGAGTGCCGCACTGTCCGGGAGGAGATGGGCGACGAGAGCGAGGAGTTCCTGCAGGTGCCAGCCCCTTTTAGAATTGGGGGTGGGCAGAGTGGGGACCCAGGGAACTCTAGTGCAGGGGCAGTGGGCCCAAGGCAGGTAGGAGGCACAGGTAGGCAGGCAGGGAGCTGGGGTTAAGGGGGCTGGATCAGCGCTACTGTGATCCAGATCCTGATCTGTGATACGGACCTAAGGCAGACAGCAGGGTAAGGGCTAGGGTGGCCAAAGCCTGGGTCAGTGGAGAAGAGTTCAGGAACACAGGGCAGAATTCAGTCGGGCAAGGATGAGGGTGCAGGCTGGGCCCGGGAGCTAGACCAAATGACAAGGGAGCTAAGAGCAGGGGGAGCTGAGAGCAGGGTGGAAGGGGTGTTACCAAGAGCAGTGAGGAGGTGGGGCCAAAACCTGTTATTAGGGGGTGGGGACACACCTGGGTAACAAGGAGGCGGGGCCAAGGGCAGGACTAGAGTCCAGTCTTGAATAAATTACTGAGCCCTGTTAGCCGCCAGCTGGTTACACCTAGACATGTTCGCATGTACACACGCATGGAGTTCATGTGCACACACCCCCACCCTGAGTCTTTACCCATATTCACCCAGATTTCCACTCTTCCACGAACCCACTTGCTTGTGTACCTTGATATGCGTGCATCTAAACATGCTGCAGGCATCTTTACACGTGAGTGAACACATCCATATTTTCATACATCCCAACACCCCAATGCGTGTATGTTTATAGGCACAGATCTGTTTTTTTGTTTTGTTTTGTTAGATTGACTCTCACTCTGTCGCCCTGGCTGGAGTGCAGTGACACAATCTTGGCTCACTGCAACCTCCGCCTCCAGGGTTCAAGCGATTCTCCTGCCTCAGCCTCCTGAGTAGCTGGGATTACAGGCATGTGCCACCAGGCCTAGCTAATTTTTGTATTGTTTTTTAGTGGAGATGGGGTTTTGCCATGTTGGCCAGGCTGGTCTCGAACTCCTGATCTTAGGTGATCTGCTCCGCCTTGGCCTCACAAAGTGCTGGGATTACAGGCGTGAGCCACCACGCCCAGTGCCCAGCCAGATGTGTTTTTTGTTTTTGTGTTTTTTTAATGGAGTTTTGCTCTTGTTGCCCAGGCTAGAATGCAATGGCACAATCTCGGCTCACACAACCTCCACCTCTCGGGTTCAAGAGATTCTCCTGCCTCAGACTCCCGAGTAGCTGGTATTACAGGCATGTGCCACCATGCCCGGCTAATTTTGTATTTGTAGTAGAGACGGGGTTTCTCTGTGTTGGTCAGGCTGGTCTCAAACTCCTGACCTCAGGTGATCTGAGCAGCACCACCAAGGCCAGGTACGAGGACACCATGGGGTCTTTTGTGTGAAGGAAAGGGGTGTGAGCCTCACTGATGACTCTGCGTCCTGCTCTCAGGCTCTTTGCAGAGAAGATTAACAAGAATGAGCAGAAAGGGAAGGCTGAGATCACACTGCTGGTGCAGGGCCAGGAGCTCCTGGAGTTCTGGGAGGCACTGGGTAGGGAGCCCTCTGAGCTCCGCCTTGGCCTCCCAAAGTGCTGAGATTACAGGCGTGAGCCACGGCGCCTGGCCAGATCTGCTTTTTTAAAACATCATAGATTTGTAGCACTCAATTCACCTGTACGCAACTCTGTACCACACCTGATGGGCAGTGGTTGGTGGGGGAGGGGCATCTCAGTGATGAAGAACCACACCCTCACACACAGGTGTTTGACAATGACATCTCCTACATTGAGGGTGGAACAGCCAGTGGCTTCTACACTGTGGAAGACACACACTACATCACAAGGTGAGGACGTGTGGGCAGTGGGGGGCATGGACCTGGAGTTGGTTTGAAAGGGGTGGAGGGAGGGTATTGGGGCTAAGTTGGGCCATTGGTGCCCACACTGAGCCACTCTTGCCCTGTGCCCAGGATGTATCGTGTGTATGGGAAAAGAACATCAAGTTGGAGCCTGTGCCCCTCAAGGGGGCCTCTCTGGACCCAAGGTAAGCCCCGACAATGTGAGGTGGGGTGCTTCACCCTCAGCCTCCTCCCCCCACCAGTGGGGGAAGGTGTGGGCCTCTTAGAAGAGGAGACCCTCTAACAGCCCCTTTAACTCCTGCCCATGACCTTGGTGGGAGGTCCCTGAGGCTCACCCCAGAAACCCCATAATGGGGATTTGTTTGGTGGGGTCAGGAGTGTGGGGCAGTCATTGCTCCATGCCCCATCACAGCTCCTTCTTGCCCCTTCCTGTCCAGGTTTGTTTTCCTGCTGGACCGAGGGCTGGACATCTACGTATGGCGGGGGGCCCAGGCCACGCTGAGCAGCACCACCAAGGCCAGGTACGAGGACACCATGGGGTCTTTTGTGTGAAGGAAAGGGTTGCGAGCCTCACTGATGACTCTGCATCCTGCTCTCAGGCTCTTTGCAGAGAAAATTAACAAGAATGAACGGAAAGGGAAGGCCGAGATCACACTGCTGGTGCAGGGCCAGGAGCTCCCGGAGTTCTGGGAGGCACTGGGTGGGGAGCCCTCTGAGATCAAGAAGCACGTGCCTGATGACTTCTGGCCGCCCCAGCCCAAGCTGTACAAGGTGAGCCCTGCTGCTGGGGTGCAGGGCTGGCCTGACCCACAGCCACCTGCAGCGGCGTGTAGCCCCATTCCCCCAGCCAGGACTACTGATTGGGGGAATGGGCTACACACTGCTGCAGGTGGCTGTGGGTTCCATCTTGACCTTGGTGGGGATAGGGTGCCACCTTCTGGACAAGGAACAGTCTGAGCAAAGGTCCAGAAGCTGGTTTTGAGAAGTGCATGAGGGAGTGTTTCCAGGATGGTGGGGCTGTAGGGGAGACAGAAGCACCCAGTGCCAGGTCTGGAACCTTGATTCAATTATCCGGGTGCCAGGAAGCCACCAGATTCTTGTGAATAGGAATGGAACAAGTTAGAGAATTAGAAATGGCATGAAGGCCGGGCGCGGTGGCTCACGCCTGTAATCCCAGCACTTTGGGAGGCCAAGGCAGGCAGATCACGAGGTCAAGAGATCAAGACCATCTTGGCCAACATGGTGAAACCCCATCTCTACTAAAAATATATTTTTAAAAAAAATTAGCTGGGCATGGTGGCCTGTACCTGTAGTTCCAGCTACTTGGGAGGCTGAGGCAGGAGAATCGCTTGAACCCAGGAGGTGGAGGTTGCGGTGAGCCGAGATCATGCCACTGCACTCCAACCTGGCGACAGAGCAAAACTCTGTCTCAAAAAAAAAAAAAAAAGGGGGTGGGGTGGGGAATGGCATGAAGGGCCTGGAGAGGGCAGGCAGGGAAAGTACCATTTAAAAAACCCTTCTCAAAGGATATCCCCTAAAAAGACCTTGATTGATGGCGAGGGGAAACAGGAGCAGGCAGTGAGCCATGCTGCAGGGCAGGGCTGGTCCCAGAGCAGGGAGCTGTGGGTGAGGTTCCTGTCTCCAGAACCCCTCCCTGCCATGCCCATCCTTCGTGCCAGGTGGGCCTGGGCTTGGGCTACCTGGAGCTGCCACAGATCAACTATAAGCTCTCCGTGGAACATAAGCAGCGTCCCAAGGTGGAGCTGATGCCAAGAATGCGGCTGGTAAGAGACGCAGGAGGAGGGCGCGGGCCTGGATCGCTCCCCATTGGCTGGGCTTTGACCTCCAGGCTCCTGATCTGTAGCTGCAGAGTCTGCTGGACACGCGCTGCGTGTACATCCTGGACTGTTGGTCCGACGTGTTCATCTGGCTCGGCCGTAAGTCCCCGCGCCTGGTGCGCGCTGCCGCCCTCAAGCTGGGTCAGGAGCTGTGCGGGATGCTGCACCGGCCACGCCATGCCACAGTCAGCCGCAGCCTCGAGGGCACCGAGGCGCAGGTGCGCTTGCCGCTCCGGAGGCCCCTCCTCAGGATCCTTCGCACCCTTACGTGCTCTGATCCCTGTGATTCCACTACGTCCCTACAGAGCCGGGCCCAAACCCACCTCCTCTTTGCTGACCCTGCCCAGGCCCCGCCCCCTCTGCAAGCTGCTCCTCCTACTACCTCTGTGTCCGAGGCCCCGCCTCCCAAGCCCCGCCCTAGATCTCCCTTGAGTCCCGCCTCTCAAGCTTCGGGCTGCTTCCTCCAACCCCAACCTTGATCATGCCGCATCCCTCGTAGTTAGTTGATGGCCTCCCTGTCAGGTGTTCAAGGCCAAGTTCAAGAATTGGGACGACGTGTTGATGGTGGACTACACGCGCAACGCAGAGGCTGTGCTGCAGAGCCCGGGCTCTCTGGGAAGGTGAAACGCGACGCCGAGAAGAAAGACCAGATGAAGGCTGACCTCACTGCGCTCTTCTTGCCGCGGCAGCCGCCCATGTCGCTGGCGGAGGTGGGACGGGCCCTGGGACGGGCGGGGGCGGGTCCAATGCACACAGCTTGCTCAGACCTGCCGCGGGCGGGGCTCTGCCACCCGCAGGCAGAGCAGCTGATGGAGGAGTGGAATGAAGACCTAGACGGCATGGAGGGTTTCGTGTTGGAGGGCAAGAAGTTCGCGCGGCTGCCGGAGGAGGAGTTCGGCCACTTCTACACGCAGGACTGCTACGTCTTCCTCTGCAGGTGCCACCTCAGCACTCTCTTCCCCGAGTCCCTCCCCTGGTGCTGGGGACTCGAACCCTTGCTGACAACCCTCCCATCCGGCAGGTACTGGGTACCCGTGGAGTACGAGGAGGAGGAAAAGAAGGAAGGCAAGGAGGAGGAGAAGGCCGAGGGCAAAGAAGGTGAGGAGTCAACAGGCGAGGCAGAGGAGAAGCAGCCAGAGGAGGACTTCCAGTGCATCGTGTACTTCTGGCAGGGTCCGCGAAGCCTCCAACATGGGTTGGCTCACCTTTACCTTCAGCCTGCAGAAGAAGTTCGAGAGCCTCTTCCCCTGGCAAGCTGGAGGTGTGCCCAGCAGCTCGAGGCCAGGCGGAGGAGTGTGGTGGGGCCCAGACCCAGTGGAGGTTTGGGTCCCGAGGGGCAGGTGGGGGTCCAGGGAGCTGCCCCTAACACTTCCGTATCCCCAGGTGGTACGCATGACGCAGCAGCAGGAGAACCCCAAGTTCCTGTCCCATTTCAAGAGGAAGTTCATTATCCATCGGGGCAAGAGAAGGCAGCTCAGGGTGCCTGCAGCCCAGTCTGTACCAGATCCGCACCAATGGCAGCGCCCTCTGCACCCGGTGCCTGGCTGGGGGAGGACACAGTGGTGAGCAGGGGTCAGGGAGCCAGGCCTGACTCCTTGCTGACACCCCATCCCTTCTGCAGGTGCATCCAGATCAACACCGATTCCAGCCTCCTCAACTCCGAGTTCTGCTTCATCCTCAAGGTGGGGTTGTGGGTCTGAGGCAGGACTCCATGGACCAACGTGTGGGGCCTTTGGTGGCTGAGCCAGCCTGGAACACTCCCCCACTCCCACCCCTGCACACTCCCCAGGTTCCCTTTGAGAGTGAGGACAACCAGGGCATCGTGTATGCCTGGGTGGGCCGGGCATCAGACCCTGACGAAGCCAAGTTGGCAGAAGACATCCTGAACACTATGTTTGATGCCTCCTACAGCAAGCAGGTCAGGAGATGGGCAGGCAGGCGGGCACACACGGCGGGGGTGGGGGGGTAGGGCAGGCAGGGGCCCTGGTCTGGACCGGCCTTTCCCACAGGTGATCAACGAAGGTGAGGAGCCTGAGAACTTCTTCTGGGTGGGCATTGGGGCCCAAAAGCCCTATGATGATGACGCCGAGTACATGAAGCACACGCGGCTCTTCCGGTGAGGCCAGGGCCCTGACCCCTCCGCTCAGTCTTGCCACTGCTGCTTATGACCTCTGGCCTCACCTTGACCCTTGACTCCCAGGTGCTCCAACGAGAAGGGCTACTTCGCAGTGACTGAGAAATGTTCTGACTTTTGCCAAGATGACCTGGCAGATGACGACATCATGTTACTAGACAACGGTCAAGAGGTGAGTTGCTGCCACCAGCCTCGCCCATCTGAGGAGACGCCCATAGGCTTGTAAATGGGAATTCTGAAGCCAGGAGCAGGGTAGGGGGTAGTTCCCAGGCACCCATGCGACCATCTCCCTTGCTGCCCCCACAGGTCTACATGTGGGTGGGGACCCAGACTAGCCAGGTGGAGATCAAGCTGAGCCTGAAGGCCTGCCAGGTGAGCTGTGGAGGGAGGGCTGAGGCGGGGCCTGCGGGGCAGGGCAGGGTCATCACTCAAGGCTGGCTTTCCCTTGCCAGGTGTATATCCAGCACATGCGGTCCAAGGAACATGAGCGGCCTCGCCGCCTGCGCCTGGTCCGAAGGGCAATGAGCAGCACGCCTTCACCCGGTGCTTCCATGCCTGGAGCGCCTTCCGCAAGACCCTGGCCTAGGACAGATTGGCACAGCCCCAGGCTTAGTGAGGAAGAGGAAGGGGCCTTGTCCACTTTCTGCTAGCAGAGAATGTACTCAGGTGACGCCTGCCCCAGCCACACCCAGTGCCACAGTCCCCCAGCAGCCTCAAGCAGCACCAATGGGGGTGTGCTCTCAGGCATCTGGGAAATCCAACTCCCTCCAGTGTGAGAACATGTGTGAAGCCCCCTCACTCCCCTGCCAGGGATAAAGCAGATGCGGCAGCCCTTTTAAGAGATATTAAATGCTTTTATTTTCAATATTAAAAATCAGTATTTTTAATATTAAAATGGCACTAATTTTAACAAAATGACAGAAAAAACCCCAAGGTACAATCTACAGGGAAACTCATCTTGGCCCCCACCCCCCTACACGCACATCTGACTGGGGTGCCCAGCAGAGCTCCCAGTCACATCCGCACGCACACGCACAGGCACAGACACAGACGACACACACACACTCACTCACTCACTCTCTCTCTCTCCTCTCTCTAGTCTCTCTCTCTCATGACAGGCTGGGGACTGGCCCAGCAGCAAGTACCAAAATAGTTTTAGAAACAACTGTCCAGCCCAGGTGCTAGAAAAATACTCTTTGCAAAGTGAGGGGGAAGGACGGTGTGTGGAGTGGGAGGTGGCATGAGGTGCTAGGCCCCCACCTGTTCTCTTCCCTAGGCAGCAGCCCCCCCCAGGGCAGCCAGATGCCTGCACGAGGGACTCACTTCTGGCCCCAGAGGCTCTGGGCCAAGTCACAGGCCCACACCCTGGGGCTGGTGCTGCTCCAGGGCCCCGGGTCACGAGGGACAGGACAGGCAGTCCAGTGGAGCCTACAGGTTAGCAGGTGTGGGTCTATGTTAAGGGGCCAGGAAGGTGCCAGGGATCCAGCACTCCAACTTCGAGCAGGGCAGGTGGGAGGTCGGGATAGTTCTGGCCTTCCTAGGAGAGGGAGACAAGAGGTATCAGCAGAAGGTGAGGGAGGGCCAAAGAGGACAGGTGGACTGCCACAGCACCCGGGCCACACAGGTGCCACCACTCAGTCTCCTCTGCAGGGCAGGCATGGCCCTTCAGTGACTGCCTGAGGACGGGCTTGCCGAGTCTCTAGGTGGGTATCCAAGTGCCAGGCCACATATGCCCCACTGAGGCCAGGGAGGGGCACCAAAGAGCTGGAAGATGTCCATGTGCTGTGCAGGGTGGGGCCATGGCATACAGTCAGGTGGCTGGGAGCACGAGGCAGCAAATAATATGTTAAGATTCCCAGATCCAGGGGAGGATCCACACTGAGACTCAGGCGGGGGCGTAGCCACTTGCTGGGCCCAACCGGCAGCCTAACCTTGTGCACCTCAGTAATCTCATCTATGAAATGGGCTGGCCAACCAGCTCCCAGGCCCCAAACTGCTGCCACCTCTAAGTGGTTTAATCTGGTCTTGTCCTAGCCACCACCTGTCACATGCAAGGGCTGAGGGGCTGGCCTTGCTTTTCTAATACCCAACCATGACATTTGTGTCTATGTGAGCCCCAGAAGTCCCAAATTGAGACACACTTTGGAAGGGAGCCAGGCTTCAGAGACTGCCACCATCACAGGGGCCTGCCAGGGTCCCAGGTGGGAGACCAGGGCCAAGTCGGGCTCAGACAGGGGCTGGAGGGGGTGGATGCTGCCAATGGTGAGGACCAGGGCCCCACCCCTGCAGCACCTCATTTGATCAGGATGGCACAGGCACAGGCCTCATCTTCTGCCAGGTTCCTCAGGTTCTTCTCAGACTCCTCGGAGGAGCTGCGGAGATGGGGGTTGTATTCAGGGGGTGGGGGGCGGGGGGAGCCCCTGGCAGCCCTGGGGTGGGGAGGCCGAGGGGACAGGGTAACCCTTCCTGTGGACCTGCCCACCAGCCTCACCCCAGGAAATCCTTCACATCTTCCACTGTGACATCCCCTGTCGTGTCCAGCGTGGTGTCAGCACTGGTGGCTGAGTCGATGGATATGGGCGAGAGTGCAGACTCAGGTGGCTCTGGGGTGTCTGCAGGGAACAAGTGATCAGCCCCTACCAGGACCCTTAGCACCCTCTGCACCTAGGGGCCTGGGAACACAGGCCCAAAGGCAGTCAATGGTGAGAGGTAACACCCATGGGCACATGACTACCCCTCTCCTACAGATCCTGCCTGATTCCTGAGCTATGTGACTCCTGACTCCCTCCCTCAGGGCACTGTGGGGCCAGGGCCTGGACCCATTTCATGCCCCTCCTCACCAGATCCCTTGCTGTGGGCTAGATCAGGGCTTCCATCAAGGCTCTGTGGGGCCAGCAGGATGCTTGGGGTCCCGTTAGCCTGGCTCAGCTTGGGTGACTCTTGGAGCCTGTAAGTGCAGAGATAGGCATGTGGGGACCATATGTGGGTGCCTTGAGGCTGGCACATTAGATCTCTGCCCTTTCACTCCCAAGCCCAGGGAAGGCAGATCTTGGGGGGTGGGATGAGACCTGGCCCTGGTCACAGGTCCCCAGACTAGGGGCTGCTTCCATCTACACACCTGGCCTGGGTGGCATCACGGGGCCAGTTAATGTCCAGAGAGCAGAGCGGCTCTGTGATGTTCCGGGCACTTAGGGAGAAGCGTTAAATTCTGATGGGGATATCAGGTAAAAGCCTGAGTGGACAGAAGAATGAGGACTGCAGTGAGGAGATGCCACCAACCACAGCTCCTCCGTGGGCGGGGCCTGTGCCCAACCAGAGTGCCCTTCCCAAGCAGCACTGGCCCTGCTCAGCTTGCTCGCCTAAAGCCTCCTTGGCCTCAGCCCCACCTCACCCTGGCCGTGGCGCGTGAAGATGCACGAGGCGATGCCGCTGATGTCCTCCTTCCGGATGCAGGAGTAGTGCACCTGGGGCCGCAGGCCAGGCACCGAGAAGACGTGGACATCGCCCAGGTTGGTGAGGCAGGCCAGGCAGGTCTCAGCGTAGTCCTCGCAGGCCACACTGGCAAACGTGGCCAATGCCACCTTGCGCACACGACAGCCCTCATGGGCCGTCAGCTTGAACTTGGTCTTGGCGCTCACCTTGGGCAGTGTGAAGACCTGACAGCAGGTGGCCGGTGAGCACAGAGCCTGGCCCTGTCCTCATCCCCAGGGCCCCTCACCCTCATGGCTGCTGACCCACCAGCCCCCACCACAAAGCCCAGTCTCACTGCCACGTGGCCTCTCCTGCCTGTACACCTGGCTAGCTCTGCTGGCACTGCCCCACTAAACTCCAGACTTCACACTGTACTCCAGAAACCTCCCAGGCCTTCTCTCCATCTGTGACAAAATCAATCACAGAGTGCCTAGAGTTCTTTCGAGGCAGCGCCCCCTAGGGATTGGGCTCAGGGGTCTTGGCAGAGTAAAGGAGCCTTGCAGGGGACAGTGAGATAGGACAGTCTTAGGGGAATTCAGCAGGCTGAGGGGGCATCAGGATCTTGGGGAGAAGTTTTCTGCTAGCTAGGGGTGTTTTGCTGGGGTGCAAGGGTCTTAGGGTCCCAACAGTGGGGGATACAGGCAGGCAGGGGCTCTAGAGGATCCAATGGTGGGGGCCTGGAGGGGGAGTCCCCCCACAGCCCACAGTGGCTCACCTTGAACTGCTCCTCAGACGCAATGAGCACAGCATGACCACCCTGCATGTCAGGTGCCTGCGCCAGGTCCCGTGAGGCCTCGTAGGGCTCGGGCAGCGGGCGGCCACGCCCGTCCAACACAGCAATGGCCACCACAGGCGCCCGGTGCATCAGCTGCACTTCCTTGCCCAGCACAGCCTCCACTGCTTGCTCAGGCCGCTTCTCACCACCCACTGCTGCTGCCGGCACCTCTAGCGCATAGGCGAACACAGAGCCCGAGTTGGTGCCAGCCCACATGGTAGGCCCATGGTGGGCCCCTGCAGAAACGAGCTCATGAGGAGGGCGCTCCCTGCAGGCCAGGCATCTCCCCTGCAGTCTCCCCCACAGACTGCAGGCACTTCCCGGCCTCTCTTGTACCCCCTCCTTCCTAACTGTGACACCCTGGGACTCAGAGCTGGTCCCCTCCTGTCCCATGCCTCCCTGGTGACCTCCAGCCTTGAGGCCTGAGACCCCAGCTCTATGCTGCTGACTGCAGTCAGAGCCCAGGATGCAGCCCTCCTACAGAGGCCCCAACAGCTGGAGCACATCTGCACAGGATGCCAATGGGCACCCAAACCAGACCCTGAGGCTCCAGCTCCATCCTACTGCACCTTCAACCCCCGTATCAGTAAATGCAGCTCCATCCTGGCATCACTCACCCCCAAGCCCTACAAGCCCATCCTCTCTCCAGCCCCCGAATTCCCTTGCTAGTCCTGTCAACAGACTGGAACCAGGCCCTCACGCACCCCACACGTGCGTCGTCTCGGCCCCCTGCTTCACCCCGCCTTCAGTGTGTTCCCCACGTGGCAGCCAGAGAAAGCCACCGAGCCTGGGGGACACCTAGCTAGGACGCCCATCCACCGACCCTGCTCTGCCTGTGTGAACTGAACCTCTGGGGGATGAGCTTTAGTAGAAAATCAGAGCCAAGCCCCAAAGAAGCCAGGGCAGACTCGGAAGCTCACCCACCTGCACCCTGGTGACCTGATGGACCCTGGGGCAGTAAGTATCTGCACAACTCAAAACATGCCCAACAGGAGCCCCAGGCGGCCATGAACATGACCCTCCTTGGGATGGTAGAACAAGTTAAAAACCCCAGGCTGTCCTCTTCTGGGTCTTTGTGGTCAGAAACAACAAAAAGCCAAAGAACCCCCACCTCCAGCTCCATCCGCCACATCCAGACAGTGGGAAAATCCACTGCACAAAGACCCTCGACAAATAAATGACATCAGAAAGCAGAGCTCGACCAAGCAGATGACACTCAGGAATTCACATCGGTTCTACAGGGCATGATGTGAACAGTGGCTGTCAGTGACATCTGTCAGGCCCATGCTGAAGTACTCCTGTCTGGGTTTTCGTTTAAAATACCCCGGCAAGATAAACAGTAAAGAGTATGGGGCAGGGGGACAGCCTCTGCAGGGGCACACAACCAGTGGCAGGCAGGCAAGGTATGTGGGACAACTTTGCACCTCTCTATTTTTGTGTATGTTTGAAATTCTCCCGTTGTACAAAGTCAATGACTCAACACACCCAGGACCTAGTCAAGAGTTCCCAGGCCGCCAAGAGTCCAAGCCAGGTCCTCAGCCTCTAGCCAGTACCAGCCCCTCCCTGAGCCACACTCCTCGACCTCCTCGAGGCACATGCCCGCCTCAGGGCCTGGGCAAGGGCCAGTGCCCCTCACTGTTGTCCTCCAGGCCTCAACCTCCCTTCTCCTGGCTCAGATCTGAGAGGCTCACCCAGCTCACTCAACAACCCCTTACCATCCATCTCCCCCAGGGGGTCTGTGGGTGACCAGGCAACAAGTGGAACAAGTTAAAAGCTCCAGGCTGTCCTCTTCTGGGTCTTTGTGGTCAGAAAAAAACAAAAAGCCAAAGAACCCCCACCTCTAGCTCCATCCGCCACATCCAGACAGGGGGAAAATCCACTGCACTCCCCCTGGGGGAGCTGGATGGTAAGGAGTTTTTTTCTGAGATGACCTCGCTCTGTCATCCAGGTTGGAGTGCAATGGAGCGATCTCGGCTCACTGCAACCTCCACCTCCCAGTTCAAGCGATTCTCCTGCCTTAACCTTCCAAGTAGCTGGGATTACAGGCACCCACCACCATACCTGGCTAATTTTTCTATTTTTAGTAGAGACAGCGTTTCAACATGTTGGCCTGGTGGGTCTCAAACTCCTGACATCAGGTGATCTGCCCACCTCGACCTTCCAAAGTGCTGGGATTACAGGTGTAAAACTTTCAGTAAAACTTTCAAACCTCTTGCAAGGTGCAGTCCCATCACCTCCCCTGTCATCAACCATCTCCCAGGTGGCCAGCTGAGGCCAACCTCCCCAACCCTTGCCCTGTCCCTGCCCCTGCCCCTGCCTTACCATCTCGAAGGAACGTGTCGGCAAAGTATAGGCAACGCACGACACCTGACAGGGAGTCATCGGCAGAGCGGGGCTCAATGCGGCGCTGCACAGGCGTCATCTCCACATCATGGGGGCAGGCCTGCTCGGCCAGCTGTGCGTTGGCCTCCTGCAACTGCAGGGCGGGAGCTCCTGAACACCATCTCCCTGGCACTCCAGTGGCCTTGCATCCTGGCTTGCACCCTACATTCTGTTACCATTCCTCCACCACCCTGCCTAGCTCATCCATCCCTCTGGAGGGCCCAGGGACTGCAGACAGAGGAGCACTGTGAGATAAGCAGGCTCCAAGGGTCCCAGGCCAGGGCCAGGGCCAGGCACAGCTCCCAAGCAGCCTACCCCAGCTCACCTTGCTGCTGGCATTAGCAGCCCGCTTCTTGCCCGAGACACGGCTCTTGCGAATGCGCCGGAAAGACTGGCGCAGCGACTTCTTCAGAGACTTCACCCGGGGAGAGCGGCCCCTCCATGGCCAGGGAGTCGTTGGGGTGAAGAGTGCACCTGGGGGCAGACAGGGTCCAGTCGTGCTACACAGCAGTCTCCTGGAGCGGCCACCACACTCCTGCTGGCCTGATGAGGCACCTAGGTCAGGGAGTCACAGCCCTTCTGGTGCGGTGCCGTCAACCCAGCTGCTGGTGGCACTGAGAACGTCATTCTTGGAGCTGCCAGGTTATTTCTTATGGGGCAATGGAGATTAGTGGGACCTTTGCCACACCAAACACTAGAGGTAGAAACAGAAGCCCAGACCCCATCTTGCTGGGGGCTCCAGCTGCCCAGCCGCCCCCACCCCACACACCTGGCCAGCACAGGGCTCTTGCGCTGGTAATCAAAGAGGCCAAAGCCATGACTGGTGCCAAAGGCCACGAGGCTCCACTCGGTGTGGAGTGTGACAGCGGTGACAGCAGCTGGCGGCAGGCACTGCACCAGGACACGGGGCTGGAAGCCAGCAGGCCAGGGCAGCAGCCCCGTGCGTGGGCTCAGCCGCTCATGGCCCTTCCACGTGAAGCCCTCACGGTCCTGGAGGAGGTCCACAATGGCCACGTTGACCGCCTGCTCCGCCGGCACATCACTGAGCTCCAGTACCAGCACCTGAGTCCACAGCCAGGCAGGTGGAATGTCAGCACAGGGGAGGGGGTGCCCTGGGCCCCACTCGGTCTGTAGTCTCTGAAGCAGCCCCAGGTACCACCAAGGTGGTTCTAGGACTGTCTTCAGTTCATCAGCCAAATATGCACTCAGTGAAGGCCTACTGTATACCAAGGCCCTCGATGAGCACCAAGGAACACAGTGGTGACCAAGACACACTAGTCCCTGCCCTCCGAGGGCAAAGTGCCCATCCTCACCCTGAGCCTCTGTCTCCCAGTTAGCAATAAGGACATAGTGAGCACCTCCTGTATGCCATGAGAGCACCTGAGCACAGAACGGGCACGAGTCCCGCCCCCCTCCTCAACACTCTGTTCCCGCCCCGCCGCCAGAACCTGATTCAAGGCCCCCAGCAACAGGCCACTTCCCATCTGTCCTCACCCCAGCCAGCCCCACCAGCCCCACCAGGAGCCCTACTCTCACCAGGAGCCCTACTCTCACCTTGGCTTTTGCCTGTGCCAGTCCATCTCCTCCTCCACCAGACCCTCCAGTTCAGACCCACCTTCTCCAGAAAGCCCTCCCTGACATCTCCAACCCAGGGCACACCCAGCCCTACCTGGCCTGCAGTGCCAGCCACCACCATCTGGGCTGTGTACTTGCAGAGAGCAACCTTCTGCACACCAAGCCGGGGGATCATCACTGTAGGGATCGAAGCAGCCCACCTAGAGGGATGGGAAGGAGTGATGAGTCCAGGCAGAGTAGGGACCAGCTCCTCGGGGCCAGGGGGAGGGGCCCACCTTGCGGAAGGGTGGCCAGTCGTCCTCGGCAGCCTGGGCCAGGCTGTCAGCATGCTCACAGTCTGTCTGGAAGAGGCCGGCTGTGCTCAGCTTATAGAGTGGCCGCAGCGCCACACCCGAGGCATCCCAGAACCTCACAGTGCCGTCCTCATGGCTGCAGGGAGGGCAGATGTCAGGGCCACCCCTGGGTTCCTGGGAGGCCCGTACAACCCCTCCGTTCACTTATCCTATGACCACTCACTAAGCACCTACCGCACGTGCCAAACACTGACTGGAATCCTATTGTTACGACAAACAATAGGCACCTACTGTATACAGCACAGGCACACTGTGCACCTGCTATACGCCGGACCACATGAAACACATACACCTGGGCCCTTTAAACCAAACAGGGTGGAACTGACCACCCTGATTAAAAGGAAGTGGCAGAGGGGGGACATGCAGAGGAGAGCAGAGGACTAAAGGGGTTCTGTCCGCACTGGAGCACCTATCAAAGGTGATCAAGAGCAAGGCAGTCACAGAACAGAGTGTGGGGCATCCCAGGGGGAGGAGCTGCCTGGGGCCCAAAACAGCCACGTAGGTGGAGGAGCAGGAAGACTGCAGAGGCCGGGAGGAAGCAGGGAGGGGCAGGGGAAGTAGACAAATCTAGGGCGCAGCCTTAGGACACAGCTGCAGAGCCCAAGCAGGGCCCCAGGCAGTGGTGAGAGCCCAGAGCCACGGCATTAAAGGTGTGTGACTGGCTGAGACTCACTCCAGCAACCCTGAAAGCCACAGCAAGCTCTTCAGCAGACAAGGGCACACCAGAGCCAGAGGCCTGAGGGTCCCAGCACAGGTGGGAGTGGGGGCAGGGCAGGAAGTTGGGGTCTGAGTCACCGGGCACGTCAGTGCCCGCCAGGCCCAGGTTGGGCTCTCTGGCACCTTCCCTGGGCTGCTCAGCGTGGGCCAGCCCAGATTTTCCAGTCCCAGGGCAGGCAGGCTGGGGTGGGTGGAGCCCTCGGGTTTGGTAGAGCTTAGTTCCAGGCCAAAAGGCAGAGCAGGGCAGCCAGCACCTTGAACCAAGGTCCAGGGAGGTTTCATCCCAATCCACCCTAGGCAATGAGGAACTACCTGGTCCCACCAGGGGCCAGGCCTGAGTCTCCTGGCACCTCTGCACCCACCAGGCCCAGGATGGGCTCTCCCCTAACAGCAAGGGGCCCCTCACCCACATAAGCATGCACACCTACCCGGTCAGCAGCAGCCCTCGCTGCAACGGCTCCTGGGCCAGGTTCCGGCCCCCAGTGATGGGCCAGCTCTGGGAGGGGGTGGCAGAGATGTGCACACAAGGTTAGGACAAACATCTTTCCCTCTCATCCCAAGCATGGCACATTCTGACCTCCAGGCCTAGAACTGGAACACTCCCCGCTCCTCAAGACTCCACCCTGCAAGACTCCCGACCCCCGAACACACCAAGGCACTGGAGACAGGCTGGGGGCTCTGCTGTTCGCCAGCGCTCACTATGCGGGCCCACAGTTTGGTGGGGACATTGGCCACATGGGCCGAGCAGGTGATTGCAGATGAGTGCAGTGGGGCCAGGTATGGGGCAGGCACAGCTGGCCAGCCAGGAGTCTGCAGGTCCAACACCACCAGCTCCTCTTCCAGCAGCACAGCCAGGGCCTGGGGATCATCAAATTCTGTGGGAGGGAGGGGCCGTGGGGTGAGTGCAGCCACAGGTGGCAGAGGGTGCCAGGTGGGGCTGGGAAAGGGTAGGGTAGGGCAGGGCAGAGCACCCACCATCCTCGGGCCGCATGCTATGCACAGTGAAGAAGTCGATGATGCGGGAGGTGAAGTCCAGTGTCACCAGTGTCTCAGCGCGAAGCACACTCACACAGTGTCGGTCACCATAGCTGGCACGGGGCATGCCACCGCTGAAGATGATAAAGTGGCCCCTGTGTATGGAGGGAGGTGTGAGAGCCATGAGCCACCTGGGTCTGGAGCACATACTGCACGTCCCAAGCAGAGCCCACCCTTCCAGCCCCCTAGCCAGACCCGACTCACATTGGACACCCACTCCCTTGACCTACCCAGATTCACAGTTCCGCCACAGAATCTTGTTGATGGCCTTGCAGGGAAAGGGGCCTGGGGGGTGGGACAGCATCAGACCAGACTCGCTGGTGGTTCTTAGCACTTCTGCCGTTCCTGCTCTGTCCTCCACCGCTCTCTACCTTGCAGCTGCCTCCTGCCTCCCCGGAAAGTCGTAGAGGGGGAAGGCACGCTACCCCCAGACCAGGCCCTCGGGGGGAGTCACTCCTCAGCCAGTTTGGCTTGGCTCAGTGGTGCCCCCTCCTGTCACCACCCTCTGGCTGAGGCCTCCCCAGCACTCACCATAAGGTGCGGTGGCCACTTTGGGCTGCAGCGTTGGGGGAGCTGCCGGTATCCACAGACCAGACAGCGTAGCTGCCATCGCTATGCGAGCTGACGACAGTGCTGCTGTCACGCCCCCAGCACAGGCTCTCCAGCTGCTGTGGGCAGGCAGGGGCAAACAGGCAGGCATGAGCCATGGTGGGCGTGCACAAGGGTCCCAGGCTGAGGGGACATTGGCCTCACCCACATACCTGGTTCCCCAGGAAGACGTGGTCCGCACACTGTGAGGCCTGGTTCCACATGACCAGCAGGCCCCGGCTGTAGCCAATGAGAATCTTCGTGGGGTCCCGCAGGTGTCCCTGGAGCGACTCCACAGGGCCCAGCGCCTTTCCGCAGCGGTAGTCATCTGGCACGCTGTGAAGAAAGGTGGGTGAGCCTGCAGAACCTCCCGGGCACAGAGTGTGTGCTAGGAAGCCCCACCGGCCTCTTACCTGCGCAGAACCTCGCCTGGGGCAACCGTCTGCCCCTCGAGCAGGGTCAGGGTGGTAACATCCAGGAAGAAGACACTGCTGCCCTCAGTGCCGAGGGCTGCTATGTCGCCGGCAGCCACCAGCAGAACCACTGTGACTCGGGTAAGGCTGGGCGGTGCACTGCAGGGAACAACGAGAAGGGAGTGAGGGTGCGAGCCCATCCACCTGCTGAGGTGGGGTGTGAGGGGCTGGGCCACTGCTGATAACTCATCGCTGGCTCCACAGCACACACTAGGGCCTACTTACAGAGCCACCCCAGGAAGACGTGTCATAATCAGCCCGCTCAATTATTCATCAGGATGTCAGCAGGGAGACAGATAAAAATAGGCTCCCTAGGTCTTGCAGACTGAGCTCCCAGCTCCTCCCACTCACCAGGAGAGGACAGCAGGAACCAGGGCATTGCCCAAGCCAGGATCAGGAGCTCCTCCCCAAGCCCCACCTAGGAAACCCACTGCCAACCCTCAGATATCTCCTCACTTCACAGGAGGGCCCCAGATACCCCCATCTGCAGAAGCTGGGAGGCACCAGGAATCTATCCCTCGGTTACGACTCCCTTGTTCCAGCTATTTCAGGCAGGGCTGGGGGAGAGAGATGACCCCTACTCTCACTCAGCTGGGGCACGCTGCCAGCACCTCACCAAGCACAGCCCATGGGACCCGTCCTCTCACCTATGCACAGAAAGGCCTGTCTCCCACCCACAACTGGGGGGGCCGGGGACCCTTGCTGTTACTAACTGGCTTAGGCCCTGCCCCAAACCCCTAGACACCCCCATCAATGTAGTAAGTGTAGTGCCAGGCCTCAGGTCCTAGGATTTTGACATATAATGCATGTACCTCCTGCTGTTCACAACGTTAATTACCTGCTTACCTCAACTCAGCCCAAACTTCCCGTTTAACCTGAAAAGTTCGCAGAGTACACCTCAGTAAAGCAGGGTCCAACAGCTGCAGACTAGGACCCAGGCCCAGCTCAAGGCACTGCTCCCTGAACCCAGCCCCCCGCTAGCAGCTGCCCATCTCCATGCTGCCTTTACACAGCAGGCTCCTAGAGCCTCCCCCTGGATCCTCCCCGCCCGGTGGCTGGCCCCAGCCAAGTTCTCCAGTACCTGGCACCATCAAAGCCGGGGTCGGCTGGGCAGCTGGAAGCTCAGTGCCTCTTCCAGGTGGGCACAGCCATTATGGTGGACAATCTCCCACAGATGCAGGCTGCTGTCATCAAGCAGGGTCAGGAGGCGGCCCTGGTATATGAGCAGAGATGAAAACTGGGCTGGCCTAGGGGGGTGAGTGGATATGGGGGCCACAGGGAACTGGCCAGTGGGATGCAGAGGCTCACCTGGCCAGGCAAGAAGTGCATCTGTGTGACGGTGGCTGCATCCCGGTGCAGGCCTGCGAACTCCACACCAGGTGCACCATAGCTGAGGGTGGCAGGTCAAGGTGGAAACAGGCATGGACCAGGAAACCACAGCAAGAGATACCCAAGGCTCCTCCTTCACCCAGACTATTCCAGTGGGCCCCGCCATGGGCTGACCATCCAGGAGTCATCCCTGAAGAACGGAGGCCCCCTCCCTAAAGCTCCCACCCTGCACCTCCACAGTATCCCCAAGCTCGGTGTGCAGGCTCCACTCACTCCTGCAAGTCAGGTGCTGCTATGGGACCTTCACTTCCTGTAAACTGAGTCCCACCTCCAAAGTGACTCCCACCTTGGAGGGCTGTTGCAGATCAAGTGAGAATAAACACGCCCAGCAGGCTTGGCCTCAGCCTGGTGAGAGGCTGGGGCTCCGCTTCACTTCCACCCCGGGTGTATCTGTGGGCTCTGGGAGCTGTGCCTCGCCAGATGGGACCAGGCAGTCCAGAGACGCAAGGCTAGGCCTGGACAAGAGAGCCAGAGGGGAGGAGAGTCCAGCCTGCCTTTTCCCAAAGCTTCAGGCCAAACTTCAGCCATGGGTAAGAAAACCCACCTCCCTCCGAGGCAGAACCGCCACCATGAGGGAGGAGAGACCCCAGCCTGCCCATTCAACAGATGAGCACAGAAACTTGGAGGGGTTGGGTGACCTGCTTGAAGTGCCCAGTGTCAGTGCCTGAGTCCCAGCAACTCCAGGGCTGATGGTGGACTGCAGGTCAGGCCTGAGGGCCCCCAGGACAGAGGATGCAGGGAGGAGTCAGCAACGTTGCCCCAGTGACAACACAGGAGCCGTTGCCTAGAGCTTGAGCTGGGATTCCCTACAGGAGCCTGGCAAGGAACTCTGAAGAAGGGACAAAGAGGGGACAGGAGCAGCTGGGCGGGAACCAGGGTCGTCAAGGAGATGGGGCTGGCCTGGCAGGGGGAGGGGCAGCTTCTAGTGACCACGGCTGGCCCTCTCCAGCCTCAGTTTCCCAACCTGAGGGGCTCCAGGCAGTGGTGGTCAGGGGGAAGCAAGGAAGGGAAGGGGACCCCGGGCTCCAGCCTCCTTTCTGAGGCTCAGACTCCTCATCTGCACTTCAGGTTCTTTATGAGCCCGAGGAACAAGCAAGTGCACAGGAGACCCCAACACAGGAGGAACATCTGAAGGCTGCAGGGACACATGTGTGGATGCAGCGCAGCACTCGCAGGGGTGGGAGCAGTAGGCAGGCAGCAGGGCAAGTGGGCCCAGAGCACTGCCCCACTCACCCTACGGGTGCTGCTGGGGCCATGGGAGAGGAGAGGACATCTCAGCCCATCTGCACTCCCCCAGAGTAGGCAAGAAGTCCCGCCCCTTCCTGGCCAGTGCCCCAGCCCTGGGGTGAGAAGACCCCCCTCCCACGCCCTCCCCTTTCCCGGCATTGACACATTTTCTGGGAAGTGATGTCCGAAACCAGGGTACTGAAACCCAGAGAGCCACACAGGAGGGGGTGGGGGTCGGCACCCTTCACCAAGTCGCCATCAGCCAGACCCTGCACCTTGGCTTCCCCAAGAGCAGTTGGGGTGGGATTCTCCAGGGCCGGCAAGGAGGCACTGAGCTGCCGGTCTGCCCCCACCCCCACCCGGCGCCTGCAGGGAAAATGCCCGCTTTGTGCAGCTCACACAGCCCATTGTGCAGCAGCCAGGATCCAGGTGGGGGGCCGTGCTGCGCTCACCATGCTGAGCCTGGCACTGCCCCCAGCCCCCTTGGCTGCACACATGTGTCTTCACATTCATACATGTGTGTGTACCAGCTCACCAGGGCCCCTAGCCCACCACGGGTATCACAGCCCAGCCCCCTGGCCTGGCCTCCCCAGTCACAGTTGCTGGGATGATGGCAGGATCGCCTAGGTAACTGGCTGGCTGACATGTAGCAAGGGACAGCTGTGGCTACTGAAAACTAAGCTCCCATCACCCATCTCTCAGCAAAAGGACTCCTGAGACGACTCATCTCTGTACAGTCGTCCCAGGTACAGAAGCCATGCCAGCCTCCACCAAGATCCCAGCACTTACTGTAGTGCCCACAGAAGCCCCCACTACTGCCCATCAGAGCACCTCTGTCCTCCTCTTGACACTGCCGAGACTGGGACCCCAGAACACAGGGAACTACGGGCAGGTGGTACTGAACAGACCCTGAACACCTATCCTGCAAAGGATACATCTTGACAGCCCCAGACCTGGTGCCAATGGCCATGATGCGAAGTTCGGGGTCGAAGGCCAGGGCGCTGGGCTGGTTGGGGAAGCCATGCTCCACAGTCTGTGAGGAGGGGGAGGGCTGCTGGGGGTAGGCACTCCCAGGTACCTGTGCCTTGGCCCACCCCGAGGCCCACCCCAAGGCAGCCTCCAGGGTCTGCAGCTGACACACTGGGGATAAGAGCCAGGTCTACTCACTCTGTGCCTCAGCATCCTCAACTGTGAAATGGGTAATCATGCCTCCAGTTGGTGGGGGAGATGGCTAAGCCCCTGGACTCCACCATGACTCTACCGTGTGCATGGCCCACAGAGGCCCTCCCCTTGCCAAGGCCCTCCCCTTGCCAAACCCCTGTGTCCCTCAATGTACAGGGGCTCATGTGGACCCCACTGCATGCAGGCTCTAGCAACCAACAGGTGAAACAAGGCTCACAGAGGTGCAGGCACCGACGAGGCCCACACCCCATTCTTCAAGGCACAGACTAAAGCTTGGGGAGGAGTCCCACATGATGTCCATGACGCTCCCCAAACACAGGCCTGAGTGGAGGTCAGAGGTCAAGGGAGAACACCCAGGGTCAGCCAGGCCGAGGCTTTTCACTCCTCCCAGACACAGGGAGACAGAGGCCCAGAAAGAGGTAGCTTTCTGCCTGGACCCTGAAGGCATCATCCCACCTCCCCACCTGGCAACAGCTGGGCAACATGATTCCCATGCCCATCAGCGGCGGAGACGCTGTTAAGGGGGTCTGTGCACCTAGAGTGTCCATGGACAGGTCCCCACCCACTCCCCTGCCCCTTTCACAGCGCAGTCCCTTCTCCATCAGTCTCCTGTCTTTAGTCGGCTGTGCCCTCCCTGGGAAGCCTACACAGCTGAGCTCCAGCCCCATCCTGAACACCAGTGCAGGACACCCCACGTGGGCCACTAGTAACTCCTTTTTCATTTCTTTTCTTTTCTTTTCTTTTTTTTTTTTTTTTTTACTTCTACCACTGGTAACTCCTGACCCACTGACTTGGGCAGATGCACATTTGTAAGAAATCCCAGTTCCCAGCCTGTAACCCCAACCGTCCTCCCTGCCTGCCTCTGCCCATCCAGGTGGGGACTGAGACCTCTGGGCAGCTGGTTTGGTCACGGCCTAGCTGTTTGGCCTTGGGCAATTCACAGTACTCTCCAAGCCTCAGTCTCCCATCTGGGCCCTGAGGACAGTAAGCCCACCTAAAGACAGAGTTGGCTATTTGGCTGGGGCTTCTCTCTCCCACCGATAATGCCACGCCCTTGCTGCACCTGACCTTGTCTAGCCAGTCCCTCACTACAACCAGGGTCCAGAGACAGGACACTGCATCACAAACCCCCACAGCTTTTCCACTTTCCAGCATCTGCTTCCCTCATACCCCACATCCAGCCCATTTCTGAGCCCCATGAACTCAGTTTCAAAACACACAGAAGTCACCCCCCACCCTGCTCCAGGCCCCACCATCAGTCGCCTGGATTGGTGCTCACTACAGTCTCTTCCCCCACAGAGGCCAAGAGAGATCCTATGGAAACCACAGCCAGATCGTCGTCCCTCCCCCTGCTCAGGATCCTCCTGGGGGATCCCAGCTAAGGGAGGCTTGTGCCTCCGGGCCTTTGCACATACTGCCCCTCTGCCTGCAACGCACATTCCCCCGCATTTCCTGTCGCTCTCGGGAGTCACCTCCTCAGAGAGGCCTCCCTAAGCCACCCTGGCTGCAACAGCAGCCCTGGCCACACCTCCCACCTCCTTGCCCTGCTTTATTTGATCCACAGCACTGGCTACCATCCCAACTACTGCCTATTTTACCTTTTTTGCTTTGGCTTTTCACTGTCTCCTGCAGAAGTACATCAGCCCTCTGAGTTAAGAGAATTTGTCCTTTTTGGTAACTACTGTTGTCCTGAGCACCTTGGAGACCTCAGACACAGTGGGGCTCAGTATTAGTTAACAGAGAAGGCAGATTCCACAGGCAATGTGTGGGCTGGGCTGGGATTTGAACGCAAGACTCGGAGTCCAAAGTCCCTGCTCACTCCTGACCTGTATTCTACCCCCCCCAAACTCAGGAACCAGGAGCCTGTTCCCTAGCAATCACCTATTGCCCCCTTTTGGTGACTAAGTCCCTTCCCCAAGACCACCCCACTTCCTGCCACTGCGGCCCACACGTCTCCTCAGTGAAGGGCCCTTACCTTCTGCCACCCTAAGGCTAGCCAGAGTGGGCTGAGCTTCGCCCCCAGCTGTCTCCAGTCCCAACTGCACACCCCAATTCACTGGCTGAAGATATGGCATTTAGGCCAGGCACGGTAGCTCATGCCTGTAATCCTAGCACTCTGGGAAGCCAACATGGATGGATCTCTTGAGCCCAGGAGTTCAAGACCAGCCTGGGCAACATGGCTCTACAAAAAATACAAAAACTAGCCAGACATGGTGACATGAGCCTATAGTCCCAGCTACTTGGGAGGCTGAGGTGGATCACCTAAGCCAGGGAGGTTGAGGTTGCAGTGGGCCGTGATTGTGCCACTGTACTCCAGCTGGGGCAAGAGACCTTGTCTAAAAAAAAAAAAGTGACATTTAGCCCTGTGCCCGTTCCCGCCTTCCCCTGAAGGGCCATTCTCCTTTCATCTCACCCTCACAGCCTCCCTGGCACAGAAAACAGGCACCATCTGGGGACCGCGGAGCACCAGCTCCCCCTCTGAGCCCCTCTCAGGTTCCCGGCAGGTTCTCAGCCACCATATGAGGGTCCTGGCAGCTCTCACCAGCAACCACTGCAGACCTCGGCAGGGAAACCCTGAGCCCTCCCAGGGCCTCTGCTACTCCAGGTCCAGCCGTCCCAGAGCCTCCTCCAAGACAAGAGGCAGCCCAGTGCACCTGGCACGACACTGGCCCAGGATCACAGCAGCCCCTTGGAAAAAATCCCTGCCCCCAAAGGTTAAAATCCAACCCCACCAACACAGGAACTCAAGAAAGATACTGGCTGAGCTCACTCTGTGACTCTGGGCAAGTCGTCAACCCTCTCAGAACCTCAATTTTCTTACCTGTATTTTGAAGATAACTCTAATTTCGAAGAGCAGTGAGAGGCTCTGGGGTAAGACTGAGGACAAAACCAACGCCCCCAGAGGAGCAAGCCAGGAGCAGGCTGAGGCCCTGCTCTAACAACAGTGCAGAGGGAGGCGGGGGCTGAGGCGGCCCCTTTCCCCTGGTCCCTTGTGTCCCACTAGGGGAAAGGAAAGAAAAGCCTTCACCTCACTCCACCTTGGTGCACAGCAGCAGGACAGCTGGCCCATGTGGCACAGGGAGCCAGGGCCCACAGTATGGAGAAAAGTAGCCTCATTTCACCGCTAGGGAAACTGAGGCCCCACGATTTGAAGTGCGGTGTAGTATACAGCCAGGCATGTCCCCTGGACTGGGGGCCCCGGGTAGGGCAGGGCAGAGCAGAGCAGAGCTGGGCAAGGCAGAGCCTGGAGCAGTGGGGGAAGGAAGGAGAGGCTCCTTGAAGGGATTTCCCAGCCGCACCCCCTACAGCTGCCTTGCCCCCACTAACCCGCTTGCCCTCCAGGGTGCCAAAGCAAAACTGGGCGGCCCAGGGCTGTCCCAAGGGCCGAGCAGGAACGCAAAGAAAAAGGATAAAGAGACATAGAGTGAGCGACAGAGTAAGAGGCCGAGAGACTCCAGAGAGACAGAGAGACACGCAGAGAGACAGGCAAAGAAAACTCAGAGACGAAGAGGCAGAAAGAGACATGAGAGGTAAGGAGATAAAGGGAGACAGGCAGAGATACGCAGGGTCAGAAATAGACACCCCCACACATACAGGCACAACTGGGGCGAGGGAGCGGGTCAGCGACGGAGAGAGGAGGACAGAGACCCAGAGACAGGCAAAGAATCTCAGAGACAGAGAGACCCAGACACACAGAGACAGGCAGAGCCAGGGCCAGGGCGGCCCGCAGAGACTCGGGGAGCAGACACGGAAAGTCGGCCGGAGACCCAGACCCACCCAGAGTCGGAACGAGAGCAGGGCCCGCCGAGGGGTCGCGCGGCCCGGCCCCCGCCCCGCGCCGCGATGCACGCCAGCTCCCGCCCCCCGGGCCCGACGTGGCTTCGACCCCGGGCCCCCAGCCCGGGCCCCCGGCCCGCCCCCTCCCGCCCCAGCCCGGGCCGCTGCCGCACCTTGTTGAAGGCGAAGAGCTCCTGTTTGAGCTTCTCGCGCTGCGGGTCGGCGCCCTGCCGCCGGAACCGAAACTTCATCATCTTGCGCCCGGCTGCCGGCGCCGCGCCCGCCGCCGCCGCCGCCGCCGCCGCCCGCAGGATGCGCCGCGCGGCCCCGCCGGTCCTGAGGCGCGGGCGGGGGCGCCAGGCGGGCCTGCACGGGGGTGGGCGCGGGGCGCGACGGACGGGCCGGCCGACCAATGAGCGTGCCCGCCGTGCCGCCTGCCCCGCCCCTGTTGGTCAGACAATGGAGAACTGGGCCCCCGGGCTCGGCCGGGCTCGCTAAGGGACGCCCGCCGGGCATGCGCCGCGGCGCGGGGCCTGCCGGGACTTGTAGTCCTTGAGCCGGGGATCCAGCGCGGGCGGCTGGGGAAGCGCTTTGGAAGGGACCGGTGCATGTTCCCGGGCTTGAAGGAGACTTTTTCCTTCTCCTAGAGAACGAGCGACCTGCCCACTCATGTAATGGGGCAGCCCTGTTCCGAAAGCCAAGAGAACTCTGACTGGAACAACTCCCTGGCCCCGCTGCACCTAAGTTTTCTCATCTACACCATTGGTCAAGTGATTGCCAAGTTTATATTTTACCAATTTCACAGAACTCCATTTTGTCTGTTCCCCCGCTGTGTCAGAGCACCTCCCCCTCGCCGTGCTTTTGCCTTGGCTCTGTAGTCAGTCAGAAATTCTTTCCTCACTGCCAGCCCCTGGGGGAACTCCTACACATCTTTCAGGACCCAACGCAAAAGGCTCTTTAGCCAAAGAAGAGACGGGATCCCCAGGAGGTGGCATTTCCAACTGTTCTGGGGTTGAATTGGGGCTTCACTGAGAAGGGGGAAGGGCCTCCCCCCGACAGGGAACAGCCTATGAACAAAGCTTAGCCCTGCCCCTCCCCCCCCCCCCCCCCCCCCCACCTCCCGGGCCTTCTTTTCTCATCTGGACAATGGCCTCGAGGCTGAACCTTTCCTTCCAGGCTGAGGATAGGCCGCCAGGCTAAGGGATGGGGCTGCGGGAGGTCCCAGAAGCTTAGGTGGGGCAGGTAGGACAGGACTTAACCGTACCAACTGTGTCAAGGGAGGAGGGGCTGCCCTCTGACCCCGAGGCAGCTGCCAAGCCTTGGGGCCTGGCTGTCCCCCTCCACCCACTCCTGGCCGGCTGTGTTCAGCCTTTCCCCCGGAGTTGGGGCTGGATCCAGAAGAGGGGCCAGGAGTGGGTGGGGAGGGAAGAGGAGGGGAAGATGACAACAATAAAGCCCCTAAGTGCCTACCGCAGGGCAGGCGCTGTTCAAAGATCTTCATGGTTTCAGCTGATTTAGTGTTCTCAGTAGCTCTAGGAGGGAGCCAACAATATTACCCATCCCAAATGAGGAAGCTGAGACCATCAGCCAAAGGCGAGAGGTGTTAGTTGTTGGCAGAGCGGCTGGAGTGAGGAGGATGAGACCGTTTTGGCCACTGGCTATGCCACATCCAGCACAGGCAGCAGGGACAGCTCAGAGGTCTGGGTTCTGGTCCCTTCCCTGCCTCACACAGGAAGTAAGAAGTTCCTGGCTAGCTGGCCAAGCGAGTTGGCTCATGCCTGTAATCTCAACACTTTGGGAGGCCGAGGCAGGCGGATCACTAAGTCAGGAGTTCCAGACCAACCTGATCAACATGGTGAAACCCCATCTCTACTAAAAATACAAAAATTAACTGGACACAGTGGCACGCACCTGTAATCCCAGCTACTCAGGGGGCTGAGGCAGGAGAATCGCTTGAACCTGGGAGGCAGAGGTTGCAGGGAGCTGAGATCGTGTCATTGCACTCCAACCTGGGCGACAGAGCAAGACCCAGCATATCTTTTTAATTAGCCAGGCATGGTGGCCCAGCTGTAATTCCAGCTACTCAAGAGGCTGAGGCAGGAGGATGGCTTGAGCCCAGGAGGTTGAGGCTGCCTTGAGCCGTGATAGTGCCACTGCTCTCCAGCCTGGGCACAGAGCAGGGTGAAACTCTGTCTCTACTAAAAATACAAAAAATATCCAGGCATGGTGGTGGGCGCCTGTAATCCCAGCTACTCAGGAGGCTGAGGCAGGAGAATCCCTTGAATCTGGGAGGCAGAGCTTGCAGTTAGCCGAGATCATTGCACTCTAGCCTGGGCAACAAGAGCAAAACTCTGTCTCAAAAAAAAAAAAAAAGAAAGAAAGAAAGAAAAAGGAAAACATTGATTCACGTTCACTCTTTATCATTTGGAAGCTGTGTGACCTGGAACAAATTACCTGAAAGTCTCTGTGCCTCAGTTTCCTCATCAGTAAAAATGGTGATAAAAGGGTTGTTGTGGAGATTAAGAGTGTCAGAGGCATGTGAATCAGAGCAACTCCATCTTAAATAGAAGGTGGGTAAAATGAGGCTGAGACCTACTGGGCTGCATTCCCAGACAGTTAAGGCATTCTTTTTTTTTTTTTTTTGAGATGGAATCACGCTCTGTCGCCCAGCCTGGACTGCAGTGGTGTGATCTCGGCTCACTGCAACCTCCACCTCCTGGGTTCAAGCGATTCTCCTGCCTTAGCCTCCTGAGTAGCTAGGACTATAGGCACATGCCACCACGCCCAGCTACTTTTTTGTATTTTTAGTACAGACGAGGTTTCACCGTGTTAGCCAGGATGGTCTTGATCTCCTGACCTCAGCCTCCCAAAGTGCTGGGATTACAGGCGTGAACCACTGCCCCAGCCTTGGTTAAGGCATTCTACGTCTCAGGATGAGATAGGAGGAGGTTGGCGCAAAATACAGGTCATAAAGACCTTGCTGGTAAAACAGATTGCAGTAAAGAGGCCAGCGAAAACCCACCAAAACCAAGATGGTCACAAGAGTGACCTCAGGTCATCCTCACCGCTACACTCCCATTAGCACCATGACAGTTTACAAATGCCATGGCAATGTCAGGAAGTTATTCTATATGGTCTAAAAAGGGGAGGTATGAATAATCCATGCCTTGTTTAGCATATCATCAAGAAATAACCATAAAAATGAGCAACCTGGCTGGACATGGTGGCTCATGCCTGTAATCCCAGCACTTTGGGAAGCCGAGGCGGGCGGATCACCTGAGGTCAGGAGTTCGAGACCAACCTGACCAACATGGAGAAACCCCATCTCTACTAAAAATACAAAACTAGCCAAGCATGATGGCACATGCCTGAAATCCCAGCTACTCAGGAGGCTGAGGCAGGAGAATCACTTGAACTTGGGAGGTGGAGGTTTTGGTGAGCCAAGATTGCACCACTGCATACTTCAGCCAAGGCAACAAGAGTTAAACTCCGCCTCACAAAACGGTGGGCCTGGCACGGTGGCTCCCACCTATAATCCCAGCACTTTGAGAGGCCAAGGCAAGAGATCAAGACCATCCTGGTCAACATGGTAAAATGCCATCTCTACTAAAAATACAATAATTAGCTGGGCGTGATGGTGCGTGCCGGTAGTCCTCGATACTTGAGAGGCTGAGGCCGGAGAATTGCTTGAACTCGGGAGGCGGAGGTTGCGGTGAGCCGAGATTTCGCCATTGCACTCCAGCCTGGGCAACAAGAGTGAAACTCTGTCTCAAAAAAAAAAGAAAGAGCAACTCTGCCTATGGAGTAGCCCTTTTTTTTTTGAGACAGAGTCTTGCTCTGTTACCCAGACTGGAGCGCAGATCTCCACTCTGCAACCTCTGCCTCCCAGGTTCAAGCGGTTCTCCTGCCTCAGCCTCCCGAGTAGTTGGGATTACATGCCTGTGCCAGCACACCTGGATAATTTTTGTATTTTTAGTAGAGACAGGGTTGGTCAGGCTGGTCTCGAACTCCTGACCTCAGGTGATCCGCCCGCCTCGGCCTCCCAAAGTGCTGAGATTATAGACGTGAGCCACCACACTTAGACAATAAATTTGCTTTTAGTTTGCACTGTGGACTTGCTGTAAATTCTTTTTTGCTCAAGATACAAGAACTCTCTCTTGGGGTCTGGATCTGGATCCATTTCCTATAACAAATGAAATTAATCCTTAGCACATGCTAAGCAACTAGGAAGAGCCAGGTGAGTGTTAGCTGCTGTTATCGTGGTTCCCATGAATTTCCATTAATTGCTGTTTGAGTTCTTTGCCTCTATCACCCTGGGTAAGTCCCTGTCCTACCCCAGTCTCTATTTTTTTTTTTTTTTTTTTTTTGAAACAAAGTCTCGCTCTGTCCCCCAGGCTGGAGTGCAGTGGGGCAATCTCAGCTCACTGCAACCTCTGCATCCTAAATTCAAGCGATTCTCCTGCCTCAGTCTGCCGAGTAGCTGGGATTACAGGCGCCCGCCACCACACCTGGCTAATTTTTGTATTTTTTCTATAGACAAGGTTTCACCATGTTGGTCAGGCTAATGTCAGACTCCTGACCCTAGGTGACCCACCTGCCTCAGCCTCCCAAAGTGCTGGGATTACAGGCATGAGCTACCGAGCCTGGTCTTTTTTTTTTTCCTGAGACAGAGTCTCACTCTATTGCTCAGGCTGGAGTGTAGTGGCACAATCTTGGCTCACTGTAACCTCCGGCTCCCAGGTTGAAGTGACTCTCCTGCCTCAGCCTCCTGAGTAGCTGGGACTACAGGCGTGCACCACCACACACAGTTAATTTTTGTATTTTTAGTACAGATGGGGTTTCACCATTTTGACCAGGCTGGTCCTGAACTCCTGACCTCGGGTGATCTGCCTGCCTTGGCCTCCCAAAGTGCTGGGATTACAGGTGTGAGCCACCGTGCCCAGCCCCCAGTCTCCATTTTTTTGTTTTTTGAGATAGAGTCTTGCTCTGTTGCCCAGGCTGGAGTACAATGGTGCAATCTCGGCTCACTATAACCTCTGCCTCCCAGATTCAAGCAGTTCTCCTGACTCTGCCTCCCAAGTAGCTGGGATTACAGACGCCTGCCACCATACCCGGCTAATTTTTGTATTTTTAGTAAAGATAGAGTTTCACCATGTTGGCCAGGCTGGTTTCAAACTCCTGACCTCAGTTGATCTGCCTGTCTTGGCCTCCCAAAGTGCTGGGATTATAGGTGTGATCTACCACACCTGACCCACCTCCCGGGTTCCAAGCAATTCTCCTGCCTTAGCCACCCAAGTAGCTGGGATTACAGGTGCACACCACCACGCCTGGCTAATTTTGTATTTTTAGTAGAGATGGGGTTTCTCCATGTTGGCCAGGTTGGTCTCGAACTCCTGACCTCAGGTGATCCACCCCCTCGGCCTCCCAAAGTGCTGGGATTACCAGCGTGAGCCACTGTGCCTGGTCCAGTCTCCATTTTGAGATGGAGTCTCCTTCTGTTGCCCAGGCTGGAGTGCAGTGGCGAGATCTTGGCTCACTGCAACCTCTGCCTCGTGGGTTCAAGCGATTTTCCTGCCTCAGCCTCCCTGAGTACAAGGGACTACAAGCATATGGCACCACGCCCAGCTAATTTTTTTTTTTTTTGTATTTTTAATATAGATGAGGTTTCACCATGTTGGCCAGGTTGGCCTTGAACTCTTGACCTCAGGGGATCCACCCACTTCGGCCTTCCAAAGTGCTGGGATTACAGGTGTGAGCCACCTCGCCCAGCCCAGTCTCCATTTTTTTTTTTTTTTTTTTTTTTTGAGACGGAGTCTTGCTCTCTCACCCAGGCTGGAATGCATTGGTACGATCTCGGCTCACTACAACCTCTGCCTCCTGCGTTCAAGCAGTTCTCCTGCCTTAGCATCCCGAGTAGCTGGGACTGCAGGCACATGCCACCACACCCAGCTAATTTTTTGTATTTTTAGTAGAGACGGGGTTTCACCGTGTTAGCTAGGATGGTCTCAATTGCCTGACCCCGTGATCCACCAGCCTTGGCCTCCCAAAGTGCTGGGATTACAGGCGTGAGCCACCGCGCCTGGCTGCAGTCTCCATTTTTAAATGGGTCTTGGTTATTAGGCAGTAAGCAGCCATGCCTTTCCCAACCCCTAGCTCACAGTTTTTTGGGGCACAGGGCAACAGAACTGAGTGGAGACCACAGCTACCCATAGCTCACCATCCTATGATGGGGGATGCACTGGGGCTCTGGGAGCCCAGAAGCAGCATCTGGCCCAGGGTCAGTGTCCTCCCGGGAGAGGACAGTGCACATGGGCTGTAATGGGTAAGGAGTGTACCTAGTGGAAGTAGGCAGGGGATAGGCAAGGAAGAGTCTCATGGCAAACAGCAAACAGGGATTCGCAAAGTGTTGGTATCCCCCACCCCACAACACACACACACACACAGACACACACACACACGAAGATTCCAGGTCATCCAAATGTGAATAACAGGGGAGTGGTACCCCAGAATCTGGATTTTATTATTTTTATTTATTTATTTTTTTAAATAGAGACAGGGTTTCACCATGTTGGCCAGGCTGATCTCAAACTCCTGACCTCAAGTGATTCACCCGCCTTGGCCTCCCAAAGTCCTGAGATTACAGGCATGAACCACCATGCCTGGCCAGAATCTGGATTTTAAAGCAGTCCCTTTCCCAAATGACACTGAGGCCTAGCTTGGCCCCATCTGATCAGGTTAAGAGGGGTCAAATGAGTACACAGATACAAATGGGTAAACTGAGGCCTGGGCAGGTAGGCCAAGCCTACCCAAACTGTCAGGCAGGATTCAGGAATGGCACTGGAAAGGGCACCATCTCCCAGGCTGGGAGGGTCTGGTGCACTAATGACTGTTTGTCTGTCCCCTCCCCCTGCAAGTCAGGGCAGCCCAGGCCTATGATTACCACAGCAGCCTCAGGGGGCAAGACTGGCACAGGCAGCCATGCCAAGTCAGCTCATTGCTTCAAGCAAGAAACTGAGGGTCAGTGGAGCCCAAACAACTGAACACAGGGTCCCTGGTCATCTCAGCTGCCTGCCCATCCTTGGAGCTGGGGGAGGCAGGAGGGTTCCTGAGTCAGCGGCACTGGCAGGGGAAGCTGGTCTTTCCTTTCAGCCTCCCAGCCTCAGGTCAATCTCAGGCCAGGGAGGGGCTGCTGCCTTCTTGGCATTTCCTGGGTGGGGCGTTCCCCTCCCTCCCACCTCCTTCTAGGCTCCCCCAGGGCTCTCACCCAGCTCTGGAGTCTGCCTTCAAATCCCAAGTCATCCCCTTGCTCATTGGGTGACCTTAGCTAAGCCAAAAGCCCGCCCCTGGGCCTCAGTTTCCTCATCTGTAAAATGTAATCAGGACTAAATGAGATGATTCAAAACAAGAGTTGAGCCCAGGGCCCGGCAGGGTCTGTTCCTAGTGAGCCAGCTGTTTTTAAGACTTTCAGTCCAGGACATGCTGGCCTCCTGGTTCTCAAACATACCAAGTAAGTTCCTCCTCAGGGCCTTGGCACTTGCTGTGTCTTTGCCTAGGACATTCTTACCTCCAGGTCTCCACTTAGTCAAACTCCTCATCCCCTTAATTTAAATGACACTTGCTTAAGAAAACCTTCTTGATCTCTGTTTAAAATTGCAGGCCTCTCCCCCATTCCTAATGCTCACCCTGCCTGGTTGCACTCTCTACCACTTCTCACACTATTTATTTGGCTTCTTTATGTGTATTTTGCTTGTCTCCTAAGCTTGAGAATGAGCTTTTTGAAGGCTGGGTTTTTAATGCTGTTGTTCATTGCTGTGTCCCCAGTGAGTAGAACAGTGCCTGGCACATAGTCCATGCTCAAGACATTTAAAAAAATAGACTAAAGATCTGAAGCAGCATGGGTGCAGTGGCTCACACCTGTAATCCCAGCACTTTGGAAGACCGAAGGGCAGGGGGCAGATCACAAGGTCAGGAGTTCGAGACCAGACTGGCTGACATGGTAAAACCCTGTCTCTATGAAAACACAAAAATAGCTGGCCATGGTGGCACGTGCCTGTAATCCCAGCTACTTGGGAGGTTGAGGCAGGATAATCACTTGAACCCGGGAGGCAGAGATTGCAGTGAGCCGAGATTGTGCCACTGTACTCCAGCCTGGGCAATAGAGACTCTGTCTCAAAAAACAAAATCAAACAAAAACAGTAACAGATAATCCACACTGTTCAGGAGCTGAGTCCACAGGAAGCGCTGGTTTGGTAGTTGATGGGATGTGGGTAGACAGATACCCACAGGAGTGAACAGGAGAGTCCCTGAGCCTGGCTGGCATGCCTTGAAGGTGGCTTCAGACATAGATGCCCCAGTAAATGCTATATCTGTGCTTTATCTCATTAGGTCCAAGGACAACCCTGTAGTTTTGGGTTTTTTGAGACGGAGTCTCACTTTGTCACCAGGCTGGAGTACAGTGGCATGATCTCGCCTCACGGCAGCCTCTGCCTCCTGGGTTCAAGCGATTCTCCTGCCTGAGCCTCCCAAGTAGCTGGGATTACAGGCGCACACCACCATGCCCAGCAATTTTTTTTTTTTTTTTTGAGACAGAGTCTTGCTCTGTTGCCCAGGCTAGAGCGCAGTGGCGCAATCTTGGCTCACTGCAACCTCCACCTCCCAGGTTCAAGCAACTCTCCTGCCTCAGCCTCCCGAGTAGCTGGGACTACAGGTGCGTGCCACCACGCCCAGCTAATTTTTGTATTTTTAGTAGAGATGGGGTTTCACCGTGTTGGCCAGGATGATCTTGATCTCTAACCTTGTCATCCACCCGCCTTGGCCTCCCAAAGTGCTAGGATTACAGGCGTGAGCTACTGCGCCCAGCCTAATTTTTGTATTTTTAGTGGAGATGGCATTTCACTATGTTGGCCAGGATGGACCTCGTGATTCACCGGCCTCAGCCTCCCAAAGTGCTGGAATTACAGGCATGAGCCACCTTGCCCAGCCTGACAACCCCGTTTTATAGACAGTAAATGGAAGGGAAGTGTAGAGAAATGACTTGGTCACTCCTTTGCAGAGGGAAAGAGAAAGGGTGATCTCAGGCAGTGACAAGTGGGGAAGCTCCAAGGGAGGTAGATTAGGGGCAGTAAGGAAGTAGGAAGAGAACCAGGAGTCTGGCTGAAGAAAGCAGGCCCTGGTTTTCAGGAGCTGGCCCACATTCCAGCTGAGGCCATGACCCTGTCAAGCTGCCCAAACCACACACTCAGCTTCTTCCTGGTAGCTCCTGGGGGGCCAGATCTGGCAGGCTGAAAAATTCCTGGAGTGGTCTAGGCTGGGGCAGGGCTAGGCAGGGCCTAGGATGGAAGGAAAGAGATGGAATGGGAGAAAGGGGGTGCTTACTGAGACTCCAGGACAGGGGTCAGCAGGCCAGCCCAAGCCAGGGGTAAGGAGTGAATACCTCATCCCATGTGGTGTGCAAAATGAAGCTGGAGATAAGGGCGTGTGTTCTTTAGGAGCGGACAGAAGGAAGCAGTGGATTTAGGGTCTCCTCAGTTTACAGAGAGTGAATAGTATTGTGTGCGTCTGTGAAAGAAAGGCCAGACAAGGTAGGGGGAGTGACCCAGTCTGTCATTGTATACAAGGGAGGAAGCTGAGGTTCAGAGAAGTGACCTGCCCAAGGTGACAGGTGAATAATCTATGGGTCCCTGGACCTCTGAGTGCGCCTTCTCTGGAGGTAGGACTCTCATCCCTGACACTTGCTGAGCCTGAAGGCTGAGTGTGCTTTACTTGGCTCATGCTAGGCCACAGGACTGGGGACCTGGGTGGAGCTGCTCCCTGCAAGGACTGCCAGGATTGAGGTCTGAGGGGCTGGGTATGTGAACATTGCCACAGACCTATTGGAAGGTGGGGCCTTGTGTTTCATTCCACTCTGGTGCTCCAAGTGCTAATCCTGCCTCTGCCACTTTACCTCTCTGGGCCTGTTTTCTCATCTGTGAAATGTGGGCTAATATTAATTGCTACCATTTATTGACACTGAGCACTTAGTCTGTGCCAGGCACCAGTTATTCCTTTAATCTTATGCCCATTTTACAAAGGAAGAAACTGAGGCCAGAGAGGTTAAGTAATTTGCCCAAAGTTGCACAGCTAGTACACTGCAGAATCAGGATGTAAACCTAGTCCCCACATGAGGTCTCAGAGGCTGCAGTGAGAATTGAGACAGTAAGTAAACGGCCTCACTCAGTCAGAGTCCAGGAGAGGGTGGGAGTCCTGTTTCTCAGCCTGGAGTGGAAGCACTGGGACCACACAGTGCACTCTGGGCAGTGCCAAAGGAGGCCATGGTCTGGGTGGGGGGAACCCAAAGGCACCCCTGAAGAGCCTGTGAGGGGGCCAGAGAAGGTAGCATGAGGAGAGTTGCCTGAGGCAGAGTACTGGCACTTGCAAAGATGTCTAGAGCTCTCCAGGGAGCTGGGCCAAGAGTGGTAGCGTGGGGCCCAGGCTGGGAGTGCTGTTCTTTGTGGCCTGGGGGTAGACCTGATGGTATCTGCTTGACCCACAGGTCCCAGTGCCCCTCCACACCTATTGGCCCTGAGAGCCCTGGCTGAGCAGGGAAGAAGCAGTGGGGAACCTAATTGGCTCTGAGTAACCTCTGGCAGGTTTGGGAGCCACTGGGGACCTCAGTTCCCCCACCCACACCAAGGGACAGCTGCTGGCCCTTGCCCCCCCACCACCACTCTGAAGCACCATCACTCAGGCTTTGCTGCCACACTGTGGACACAGAGGGAACTGCAGCAGCAAGCACCTCACACCTAACTAGAGGCCCTGATACCACCCCAGCCCCTAGCTTTCAGTCTTTCACCAAGACAGTGGTTTTCTTTTCTTTTTTTTTTGAGACAGTTTCGCTCTTGTCATCTAGGCTGGAGTGCAGTGGGATGATCTCAGCTCACTGCAACCTCTGCCTCCCAGGTTCAAGGGATTCTCCTGCCTCAGCCTCCCAAGTAGCTGGGATTACAGGCGCCTGCCACCACATTCAGCTAATTCTTGTATTTTAGTAGAGATGGGGTTTCGCCATGTTGGCCAGGCTGACCTCAGGTGATCTGCCCTCCTCGGCCTCCCAAAGTGTTGGGATTACAGGCGTGAGCCACCGCACCCGGCCAAGACAGTGGATTTGTTATTGACTTGACTGTCCTCCGCACAGCGGCCCCAGTTATCCTACATCTGATCACATCCCTCCTGTGCTCAAAATTCTCTGTGGGAATCTAGTGGTGTGCTGGAGCCCCTTGCAAGAGCCAAATGGCAAATTTTCAAGAATTTTTGCGAGTCACTTGTTAGAGTCATTAAAAATTAGATTATATGGCCAGGTGCAGTGCCTCATGCTTGTAATCCCAGCACTTTGGGATTCCAAGGTGGGCGGATCACCTGAGGTCAGGAGTTCGAGACCAGCCCCGCCAACATGGCGAAACCCCGTCTTTACTAAAAATACAAAAATTAGCTGGGTGTGGTGGCACATGCCTGTAATCCCAGCTACTTGGGAGGCCGAGGCAGGAGAATCACTTGAACCCAGGGGGCGGAGGTTGCAGTGTCCAAGATCGTGCCACTTCACTCCAGCCTGGGCAAAACAGAAAAAAATTCCTCAAAACAAAAAAATTAGATTATATAAAATTAAAATTATACCAAAAACTAAAGTTAATATTAAAAACTAAGCATTTCCTACTTATTTTGCTACATTTTCCTGTTATCTGTGCTCTTTGATTTCATCTATTGTAGCTGTATGGTGGAAACACTATATATTACGGTGTTACTGCACATTTCTTCACAGCTCCACGTTCAGTGACCTTACCTTGATCAGTTGAAATCAGTCATGATAAGAGTACTTACACCATAAAAATTGGCAAACATCACGAATTGGGTTTAAATAAGCCTTGATTTTCCTTATTATTTTTATGAAATGTGGGGTCTCACAATGTTGCCCAAGCTAGTCTTTTTTTTTTTTTTTTTAAAGACAGGGTTTCACCATGTTGGCCAGGCTGGTCTCGAACTCCTGACCTCAGGTGATCCTCCTGCTTCAGCCTCCCAAAGTGCTGGGATTACAGCTGTGAGCCACTGTGTCTGGCCCGCTAGTCTCTTTCTTAAGACAGAGTCTTGTTCTGTCACCCAGGCTGGAGGGCAGTGGTGTGATCTTGGCTCAGTATAAACTCCGCCTCCCGGGTTCAAGCGATTCTCCTGCCTCAGCCTCCCAAGTAGCTGGGATTATAGGCATGCACCACCATGCCTGGCTAATTTTGCATTTTTAGTAGAGATGGGGTTTCTCCATGTTGGTCAGGCTGGTCTCGAACTCCCAACCTCAGGTGATCCACCCGCCTCGGCCTCCCAAAGTGCTGGGATTACAGGTGTGAGCCACAGCACTCGGCCAGCCCAAGCTAGTCTCAAACCCCTAGACTCAAGCAATCCTCCTGCTCAGCCTCCTGAGTGGTTGGGAATACAGGGTGTAGTGCTGTGCCCAGCTCTATTGTTTTCTAGACCAGTACCATTTAATAGAAATATAATGCAAGCAACATATGTAATTTTCATTCTATTTATTTATTTATTTATTTATTTTTAAAGATGGGGTTTCACCATGATGGCCAGGCTGGTCTTGAACTCCTGACCTCAGGTGATCCACCCACCTTGGCCTCCCAAAGTGCTAGGATTACAGGCGTGAGCCACCGCGCCCAGCCTGTAATTTTCATTCTTGAGTATCCAGATTTAACAGCACAGAAAACAGGTGAAATTAATAACTTTTTTTTTTTTGAGACAGAGTCTCGCTCTGTCACCCAGGCTGGAGTGATATGGCGCGATCTCAGCTCACTGCAACCTGCACCTCCCAGGTTCAAGAGATTCTCCTGCCCCATCCTATTTGATTTAACCTACTATGTCCCAACTTAACATATGTCCAAAATAGTATCTTCTTTTGTTGTTTTGAGATAAAGTCTCATTCTGTCACCCAGGCTGGAGTGCAGTAGTGTGATCTTGGCTTACTCCAATCTCTGCCTCCTGGGTGCAAGCCTCCTGAGTAACTGGGTTTATGGGCGAGCACCACCACACCTGGCTGATTTTTGCACTTTTAGCAGAGACGAGGTTTCACCATGTTGACCAGGCTGGTCTCGAACTCCTGACCTTAAGTAATCTGCCTGCCTTGTCCTCCCAATGTATTGGGATTACAGGTGTGAGCCACTCCGCCCTGCCCGATATAAAGTTCTCAATGATTTACATTGTTTTTTCATACTAACTCTTCAAATGCTGGCATTTTACACTAAAAGCACATTTCAATTCAAACCAGCCACATTTCAAGTGCTCAATAGCCAAGTATCAGTGGCTCCTGTATTGAAGAGCACAGGTCTAGATTTAAGAAAGTGATGAAGAAAAATATTAATGAGATTAAATTTAAAAGTACTGCTGAGGCTGAGAAATTTTAATCCAACTAACATTTGAGGATGAGAAAGCAGTAGGTGATGTATCGATATATCAGATTTTTTTTTTTGAGACAGAGTCTCGCTCTGTTGCCAGGCCGGAGTGCAGTGGCGTGATCTCGGCTCACTGTAACCTCCGCCTTCCGGGTTCAAGTGATTCTCCTGCCTCAGCCTCCAGAGAAGCTGTGATTATAGGGACATGAGACACCGAACAAATTTTTGTATTTTTAGTAGAGACGGGGTTCCATCATGTTGGCCAAGATGGTCTCGATCTCTTGACCTCGATATCTGGCCATCTGGGCCTCCCAAAGTGCTGGGATTACAAGCGTGAGCCACTGTGCCTGGCCGATATATCAGATTTAACGGCAATAACTTTATTGGGAGAGGGCAATAGGGGCTGATCGATGGCCTTCACAAATATCAGGTCTTTATCCCTGGGACCTGTGATTGTCACCTCATAAGGAAAACGGGGCTGTCTTTTCTTTATTTTCCGCTCACTCCCACCCTGGAAAATGAGTCTTTCAGATGTAATTAAAGATCATTACATAGGGACCAGGTACAGTGGCTCACACCTGTAATCTCAGTGCTTTGGGAGACCAAGGCAGTAAAATCATTTGATGCTGGGAGTTTGAGACTAGCCTGGGCAACACAGTGCGGCCCATCTTCTACCAAAAAAAAAGTTTAGCCCAGGCGCAGTGGCTCATGCCTGTAATCCCAGCGCTTTGGGAGGCTGAGGCGGGTGGATCATCTGAAGTTGGTAGCTTGAGACCAGCCTGATCAACATGGAGAAACCTGGTCTCTACTAAAAATAGAAAATTAGCCGGGCGTGGTGGCACATGCCTGTAATCCCAGCTACTTGGGAGGCTGAGGCAGGAGAATCGCTTGAATCCAGAGTTTGCAGTGAGTCAAGATCGCGCCACTGCACTCCAGCCTGGGCAACAAGAGCGAAACTCTGTCTCAAAAAAAAAAAAAAAATGGCCAGGTGCAGTGGCCCACACCTGTAATCCCAGCACTTTGGGAGGCTGAGGTGGGTGGATCACGAGGTCAGGAGTTTGAGATCCACCTGGCCAGTATGGTGAAACCCCATCTCTACTAAAAATACAAAAGAATTAGCCAAGCATGGTGGCACATGCCTGTAATCCCAGCTACTCAGGAGGTTGAGGCAGGAGAATTGTTTGAACCCGGAGGCAGAGGTTGCAGTGAGCCAAGATTGGGGAGTTAGGCAACAGAGTCCTGCTCTGTCCCCAAGCACCAGGCTGGAGTGCAGTGGCATGATCTCAGCTCACTGCAATCTCCACCTCCCGGGTTCAAGTAATTCTCCTGCCTCAGCCTCCCGAGTAGCTGGGACTACAGGCGCACGCCACCACACCCATTTAACTTTTGTATTTTTAGTAGAGACAGGGTTTCACCATGTTGGCCAGGATGGTCTCGATCTGTTGACCTTGTGATCCACCTGCCTCGGCCTCCCAAAGGGCTGGGATTACAGGCGTGAGCCACCAAGCCCGGTCTTTTTTTTTTTTTTTTTTAAATTAGGGTGTAGTGTTATACGTACATCTGTAGTATCAGCTACTTGGGAGGCTGAGTGGGGAGGGTTGCCCATGCTGATCTTGATCTTGCCCATACTGATCAAGTTGCCCATGCTGATCTTGAACTCCTGAGCTCAGGAGTTCAAGACTGCAGTGAGTCGAGATTGTGCCACTGCACTCCACCCTGGGAGACAGAGGGGCCCTAAATCCAATCATGAATGTCCTATTAGGAGAGAGACAGAGGCCAAGCACTGTGGTTCACAACTGTAATTCAGCAGTTTGAGAGGCTAAGGCAGGAGGATGGTTTGAAACTGGCAGGTCAAGGCTGCAGTGATCTGTGATGCTGACATTGCACTCCAGCCTGGGTGACAGTGAGACTCTGTCTTTAAAAAAAAAAAAAAAGGCAACAACAAAAAAATAAATACAAAAAAAAAAGAAAAAAAGAAAAGGCAGAATGAGACATGGTACATAGAGGCCATGTGACCATGGAGGCAGAGACTGGAATCGGCCTGTTCCCAAGTCAAGGAATGTTAACAGTCACCAGAAGCTGTCAGAGGAAAAGAACAGGTTTTCTACTAGACAGCCAAGTCTTGATTTCAGCTCAGTGATAGTGATTTTGAATTTCCCAGAATTTGAGAGAAATTTGTTTAAGCCACCAGGGTTGTGGTAATTTGTGGCAGCCACAGGAAACTAATACAAGCAGGTACAATGCAAGTCCCTTTGTCACATCATGGTTGAATCACAACCACAGGCAGACTGCAAATACAGTAATTCAGCAAAAAAAAACTAAAACAGCTTTCTGTGAGAAAAGATTGGTTATATGGAATTTATGAGTATATGTTTTAATAATTTATATGTTATACTTCACATCAGTAGTTTATAACTTTATGCATTTATGACATCATATACCAGGTCTGTCTTCTATCTCCAGCACTGTGCAATCTCGGCTCATGCAACTATACCTCCCAGGTTCAAATGATTCTCCCACCTCAGCCTCCTGAGTTACCTGGGACTACAGGCATGCACCACTACATCCAGCTAATTTTTGTATTATTAGTAGAGATGGGGTTTCACCACGTTGGCCAGGCTGCTCTCAAACTCCTGACCTCAAGTGATCTGCCCGCCTTGGCCTCCCAAAGTGCTGGGAATACAGGCATGAGCCACACTGCACCTAGCAGGATACTATTTTTGAATGCATGAATGTGACCTTGGACCAGTCAACTTCTCTGGGCTCAGTTTCCCCTTCCACACAAAAGGGTTGGAGGAATGGGATGGGCTCCTAGTGGGGTGAGGGATGGTACAAGCTATTAGAGCACCTACTGTGAACAAGACTGGGCTGGGGACAGAGGTTGACAGGACTCAGCACCTGGCCTGGGGCCCTAGGAGATGGCTGGGAACAGACAGATTCAGAGTCAGATGTGGGGTTCTAGAGACTACTCAGAAGATTACATTACAGAGAAAGGGTGCCACTGCACAGGTACAGAGACGGCGGGAACTGCTAGGGCCAAAGCCTCCTTCCCTAGCCCTCCTAACTCTCCATACTACAAGGGCCTTTTTCACCCAGGGGTTGGGAAGAGGATGAATCTTTTTTGAGACAGGGTCACCCAGGCTGGAGTGCAGTGGCACAATCTTGGCTCACTACAGCCTTGACCTCCTGGGCTCAAGTGACCCTCCCACCTCAGCTTCCGAAGTAGTGAAATAGCTGAGACTACAGGTGCATACAACCACAGCTGGCTAATTTCTGTATTTTTTTTTGTAGAGACAGGGTTTTCCATGTTGCCCATGCTGGAACCACAGGTGTGAACCGAGTCCGACTTTTTAACAGCAACGAAAAAAGAGGACACACACACACACACACAGTTGGATGACATTCTGCAAATCACTTTCCCTCAGATCCAGTGTTTCCTTCTCCAGGGATCCAAGGTCCACTCTGCCTAGCCCAGGGTCTACCCCTCCAGGACCAACTAGCCACAAGACCACACTGAGACTCTGGTCCCTCTCTCTTCATACCCTCGCACTAGTTTTCAGACTAAGCCTGGGCCAGTTACTTGCCCCACACTGGAGTCTCTCTTTCTGGTAAACGAAGAGGTAAGTAGCTTATCCAAGTTTCCACAGAAAGAATTTGGTCAAACAGACTGGCTCTGAGGACCAGAACAGAGTAAGAGAGATTCTAGGTGGAAGCCCTTTACCAGGCATAGGGAGCCAGATCTGAGGTCTGGAGGAACTAAAGCTCTCTGGGCCCCAGGCCTTACCCACTGAAAAACATCTGCTTCATGCCAGTACCTGTATTCCACACTCTATCATGAGCATCTATCATGAGGGACCAGAGTTTTGCTCACTATTGGGGTCCCAGTGTGCCCTGGTATACATTAGGAACTCAAGTATTTTTTTTTTTTTTTTTGAGACAGTCTGGCTCTGTCGCCAGGCACCAGGCTGGAGTGCAGTGGTGTGATCTCAGCTCACTGCAACCTCCGCCTCCCAGGTTCAAGCAATTCTCCTGCCTCAGCCTCCTGAGTAGCTGGGACTACAGGCGCATGCCACCACACTCAGCTAATTTTTGTATTTTAGTAGAGACAGGGTTTCACTGTGTTGGCCAGGATGGTCTTGATCTCTTGACCTCATGATCCACCCACCTCTGCCTCCCAAAGTGCTGAGATTACAGGCGTGAGCCACTGTGCCTAGCAGAACTCAAGTATTTTTTTTTTTGAGACAAGGTCTTGCTCTGTCACCCAGGCTGGAGTGCAATGGCGCAATCTCGGCTCACTGCAACCTCTGCCTCCCAGGCTCAAGCAATTCTCATCTCAGCCTCACGAGTAGCTGGGACCACAGGCACACACCACTGCACCTGGCTAAATTTTCGTATTTTTAGCAGAGATGGGGTTTTGCCAAATTGCCCATGTTGATCTTGAACTCTTGAGCTCAGGTGATTCACCTGCCTCGGCCTCCCAAAGTGCTGGGATTATATGTGTGAGCCGCTGTGCATGCCCAAGTATCTGTTTAACGAGCAAAATCACTTGCATTTTTATACAAAAGCCAGGTTCTCCCTTGCCTTTATGCCTGCCATTTCCAACTTCACCAGCACCAGCCTTTCAGTGATCACCTCTGAAAAAGGGGCTTCCAGAATTCTGGAGGGTGTGGTCCCTGGGCACTTCTATGAAGTTCATCCTCCTTGGAGTGGGAAAAAGAGCAGTGGGCAGAGGGCAAATCCACCTTCAGCCATAAGCCCAAGGATGGACATACAGGAGGCCCAGTGTCCATGACCAATCAACTCCTCTGGGACAATGGTGGGCAACCGGTGTCTGCCTCCCCAACCCCTGTTCCAAGTTAAGAAAGTAAAGGAATTAAGGAAGCACCAAAGGCAAGTCCTCTCTTATAACAACATCAGACAACTGTTTCAAAATATATTAGATTTGGTTTTTATTGTAGAGCACACATATCAGGGCAAAGTGCTGCACACACAACTACAAATCATTTTTGGGAAAAAAGCTGTAAAAAAAATAAAACTGCAACTGCTTTTAATTATGCAGTCCCGACTTGAGAAATCCACGCTGGCAAAGGAGTTCTGGCCCCTGAGAGGGGCTTCTTGATGGTGGCTGCCCCAGATTTCTGCAGCCTATGAGGTCTCAGGCCCGGATCTCTCTACACAAAGCCCCAAAGTGGTGGTAGCCTGGTTGCTGGGAGGGCCTCTGCTCTTGGCAAGCCCGGGTCCTGGCCTGGCTGACAAGAAGACATTCCTAATGAATCTAGATCCACAAAACCTTACTGCCTTCCAGGATCTGAGTGGGTAGAAACTACCAAAGACTTTACGTTTTTTCTGATTATTATTTTTTGAAAGCCCCTTCACCAACTCCCACGCCCTGAGGCGGAAGAGGCACCAGCTCAGTCTGCAGGCCTGAGCTCTGGCCTTAAATGCATGCTGCTGGCGGACAGAGCAGGCAGGCGCCTTCCTAGAAGGATGACATGAGGAGGAGGCCCAAGCTGGCCAATGGAGAAAGAAAGGGAAAGGAAGAAGCCAGGAGACCAAAGGGTGGAGGGGGAACTCAAAACAAAACAAAAACCCTACCACACACCACAACAATTTTCCATACCCCAAATGCTAGACTTGGAAGGACACCAGTCCCTCTAGCTAGAAACAATTCCTAAAACTGACCCAACGTGGCAAGTCTAACTGTTCCAAATAATCACACACATATGCTCAAAAGGAGCAACCAGTAAAGAAATGTGCTCTTGACAAGAGAGGTCAGGACCACTGCATTAGCCCCTCAGCAGCCCAAGGAAATGTGGACAGAGCAGGCTAGTGGGTGTGGGTGGAGGAAGCCTGGGGGACTTAACAATAGCTTTGGGATGTCAGGGGCTGGCACTGTTTAAGCCCCTGCCCAGGCAACCTGAACAACTCTGCCGCAGGAGGAAGAAGGGTGTTTGCATGAGCTTGCAGGGCGTGGACGGCAGGTGAGAAGTGGAGAACAGCAGGCGCAATGTAGAGCCCGGGAGGCTCCAGACCTCAACCAAGTGCAGACATCAGTGGAGGAAAGGGGCGGGCAGAAGACAACTTTGTTTAGAACACTGCGAAGATTTACACTGAAAGCAAAAGAATTTTCTTAACCAAAACATTTTCTTGCTTTTAAATAAACCCAGCCTGATACAGCCTCACTTAAAGATGGCTGCTCTGCTCCACCACCTCTACCGGCCACTCTAGCATCAGCCTCTGTCCCCTACAGATGCCAACAGCCTTTCCATCCAGGAGGAATACCAAGAATATGAGAACCCAGGTCCTGGCCAATTCTATTCTTCAGCCTTAACAGGCAACAAAACCAAGGAAAAATATATAGAATCAAAAAACAAAACAAAACCCCCCCCGAAAACAAAAACAAAACCCTCAAAACAAAAGGAGGGGCAACTACATAGGATTAGCCAGAGTTCCCAGGAGGGCGGCCGGTAGACCTCAGTGCCGCCGCATCTTCACCTTTCGGGCAGGGCTGCCTGCCACCTCGGAGCAGTCCTCTGAGGACTCGTAGGACTTGCGCCAGTAGTTCTCAGAGCTGAAGCTACCCCCTCCGCCGGTGTGTGGGCAGCAGCACTGAGCGCCGGTTCTCTTCCTTATCCATCTCCAGGATCCGTGGCCTGCAAGGAAAGGGAGGTAGGGCATTATCTGAGGCTAGCAGAAGGGGCCTGGCTTTATACCACTGTACTTGGTCTCATCCTTGGGATGGGTCATTCCAGCTCAGTGGTCCTCAAAATGAAGGGTAGTCCTGGCAGAGGCCCTGGTATTGGAGGTTCTTGCCCACTAAGTGCCAGTGACCACCCCAGTCTTTGGGACATTTCCCAATTACCCTGTGGGGTCTGCCTGGCTCGGAGTCTGGTGCCCCAGGACACTGCAAGGGCTGCTGGACAGATTTCTTCCCCTACAACAGCCTCAAGACCCTGCATGGTTCTGTCACCTACTACCTTTACTTCCCAACGCTACCCACTTCCTTTCTCATGGGCCTCTCCAACACCCCCTTTTCTACTCACCAACCCCATGAAACCACAAAGCTCTTTTCTGTCTCAGGGTTTAGCCCATACAGTATTTCCTCCCTAGAATGCTCTTCCATGTCTTCCTTATCCTTCTGAAATCTACTTAAAGATTACCTCTTCAGAAACCTTCCCTAACACTTAAAAAAATTTTTTTTAAAATTATCTCCTCAAATTCCTTTTCTCCAACTCTTTTTGCAGTAAGTCCCTAGTTCACTATCATGCAAGTCCCAAGATTCCCCTCCTGACATCTAAGTATAATTCTACAAGGGCATCTGTCTGGGTGAGACTGAACAAGGAAAATCATGGGAAAGCCATGATATTCCCATTTCTAACAGTCTCTGCCTGACCCCTTCTCTCTGGGAGTACAGGCAGTTGGCCAGGGTTAGGTGGGGATGTCACCAATGCCACCAACCCAGAGGAACCAGACATAAGCTTTTGAAAGGGTGAGCAAGCCAAGGCTCCTAAACAGCCTGCCCCAGGCTTCTCCACACATCTCACCCTGCAGCCAGGTCATGGGGCTGCTTTGCTGGCCTTTGCTGAGGGTCCTAAGCTGAGTACCTGTGGGCAGCATCAGGGTCTGCCTTACGGTGGGACCGCTTGGGTTTCAGAGCAGGGTCCCTGTTGTTTCCTGACAGGCGATCTGAAGCATAGCTGGGTGGTAACACGGAGCTGCTCAGGGACTTTGTTTCCAACCGGGGTGCATCTAATCTCGTCCTGCAAAGGAAATATGCATGGGGTCACCAAAGGGCCTCTCTGGTGAAGGTGTGGGGAAGGAACCATCAAACCAATTCTCTGGCTAGGCCACGTGGGAGCCAGCTGGACCTGGAAGCCAGTTAGTCTCTGCTCTGTACCTCAGTTTCCTTGAAGTTCAACTAGAGATTGTCTAATCGACTTTCAAAGACCCTCCTCAAGTCCACATTTAGGAGTAAGGAATGGGAACATTTCTGTTTAGAGACTCCCAATGATAGGCTGTGCTACCTAGGGGGAAAGATCCCAGGGCTCGGTCTCAGCTAACGAAGCAGCCTCACCTTACTCCACTTGGACCCAAAGGTTCTCTGGGGCCATCTACTTCACTTGCCAGAGGACCATGGGCCCCACTGGTAGGTCCCAACACAGGAAGGATTCCCCGGTCCAGGCCTGTCAGAGGGGCTGGAGAGAAAGAGAACTGAAGCTACCCTATCTTCTCACTGTACAGACAGGGATGCTGACACTGAGTGGCAGAGTCAGGATGGGGAACCTAGGTCCACCACACAATCATAAACAGCCACCTGGCAGTTTCTGCTCATTCCAAGATGCTGACAAGGTAGAGGCTAGAGGGCTTTTGAAGGCACAGTCCCCACCCAGCACCAGGTACAAGGCTTCAAGGAATGCACTGCCTAGTGAAGGGAAGGCATACAAATACGGATGAGGAAGAGGATGATGGAGAAGCTGGGTAGAGATAACTCAGGGCAGTGATCCAAGTCCTTCATTAAGCCAGACCAAAAGGGAGCTGGCCTGGAAAACCTCAAAGAAGCCCTTAGGCTCCTTGTGTGGTACAGAGAAGTCTGGCAAGTCAGGCAGGTGGGAGCGAAGGGCAGGAGAAGGACCCATGTAATAGACTGGGTGGGAAGTGATGGGCCACAACTAGCAGAGGCCCTGAAGGTATCTTTTTCAGGGTCTGCTAGACACAAAGTAGTAACTTAGTTCTGAAGTAGGGGCTGTGGTCAGGGCAGGACTCTAAGGATACTACTCACAAGGATCCTGAGGGGAAAGTAAGCAGGAGGGAAATCCAAGAATTGTCTTGGGCTAAGCTGCTTGACATTCTTGGTAACAACTACATCTGGTCCTCACAGTTCCCCCCCCATTCCTCATGGCTGCCTCCCCCACCTTCCACTGGCTGGCCTGCCGGACACAGATGGGAATGATCAGAAAGGCAGTAAGTCATAAGGATCAGAAAGGCAGTAAGGCACTTGCATCCTGCAAGTCTAGGGAAAAGTTTAAAGCCAAAGTGAGACTTAAAGCCTGACAGGCAAGTTACTCCGAACCTGGGCAGAATGTCTCTCTCCTAAAGGAAGCAGGGGCATCTCCTCCTTCCAGCTGGGAACCAGTGTTCTGATGCCTCAGGCCCAAACTGGTGGGTAGGCAGGTAGGACAGGCATCCCTATCCCTTTGCTTTGGCCTTGTAGAGGGGGATGCCAGAAGGCCCAGCTGCTACAAGTGGCCCTCTAGTCTCAGGCTCCACTCTGGACTGCTCCAGACTCATGGATGCAGAACCTAGCACCAAGAGGAGGAAGATCTAGTCTTGGCACTACTACTCAGAGACCAGGGTAGTCACAATCCTTCCTCAGGACTCAGTTTCCCCACATGAGCAAAGGACAGAAATGGGATTGGCTCTCAGTCTTCTTTCAGCTGAGAGTCTAAGGAATTGAAGGAAAGTTGCCTCCTTCAAGGCTGGAATTCTCTGGGTAGAGGTGGTACTGGGCAACAACCAAAGATGAGGATGTGAATAGAATTGCTCTTTCAAAAAAAAAAAAAAAAAGAGCGTGTTGCTCTGTCACCCAGTCTGGAGGACAGTGGTATGATCACAACCACAATTCACTGCAGCCTTGAACTCCTAGGCTCAAGGGATCCTCCTGCCCAAGCCTCCCAAGAAGCTGGGACTACAGACATGGGCCACCATGCCAGGCTAATGGTTTTTATTTTTTGGAGAGACAGGGTACCATTATTTTGCCTAGGCTGGTCTCTAACTCCTCTAAGCGATCCTCCCACCTCAGCCTCCCAAAGTGTTGAGATTACAGGTATGAACCACGAAGCCCAGCTCCTGATTAGCTTTTTATTTTCATTTTTTTTTGAGACAGGAGCTCATTCTGCCACCTAGGCTGGAGTGCAGCGGCATGATCTTGGCTCACTGCAACTTCAAGCGATCCTGCCATCTCAGTCTCCTGAGTAGCTGAGATTACAGGTACATGCTGCCACACTCAGCTAATTTTTATATTTTTAGTAGAGACGGCATTTCACCATGTTGGCCAGGCTGGTCTCTAACATTTGGGCTCAAGCGATCTGCCCACTCCAGCCTCTCGAAGTGCTAGGTTTATAGGCATGAGCCATCATGCCTGGCCCAATGACCTTTACTTTACCAGGCCTTGTGCCACAAAGTTGAGAGGTCCAGGTGGCAGAGATAAGACTAAATAAAATGTTAGCCGTGTTTGACTTAAAGGACTCTAAGCACCTCACTGAAGAAAGTCTCTCCTCTGGTACCCATAAAGCTAAGACCCTACAGGTGCAAGGCACCCCATGTTGAGGGCGGGAAGGCCCCTGTGTGCCCCAAAAGCCCCAGTGAAGCCTTGGTGGGGGCACTCTGGAGTTGTTTCTTCGGGTAAATAATGGATGGTAAGAAAAAAGCAGAGCCACCAAGATGAGAGCTCTTGACACATCCCCTGGGACGTTACAAGTACATCTCATAACAGCTGGAGAAGCTCCTGCCCTCCCTACACTTGCAAAAACTCACTAAGCTGCAGGATGCCAGGCTAGAGCTTAACTCCAAGCCCAGTGACCACCAGTAGCTTAACTTCAGAACATACCCCATTAAAAGGCAATCAACTCCCATGGCGCAGGCCAGGTCCTCAGGGTTTAGCAGAGAGCCACAAATTTGGATTCAGGAGGCCCAGTTCTAGTAGCAAGGTCTGGACCCAGGTCTCCTAAGGTGGCAACAGGAATGAAGACCTGCCTTACAGATCAGTCAGTATTCAAAGGTCAGAGCAAGGCACCTCAGACATGTGAGGTGAGGGCTGACCATGATACCCAGAGAGGTCACCCACAGTGTCAGAACAAAGTAGGGACAAGGGAGGTCACAACAAAGGATGGCTGTAGCACTAATATGTGAACCAAAGGGAAGGGAGGGAGTTGATCGTATCCTACGTCCTTGAAAAAAGCTGCTGGGGTGAATTACTGCCCCTGTAGGGGTTGGACAGCAAAGCCAAATCCTAGAGCAAGTCACTAGCTTGAGTCATAAAGCTACTACCTACTGATAGTTTCTGGGGCCAGGCACAGTGGCTCACACCTGTAATCCCAGCACTTTGGGAGGCCAAGGTAGAAGGATTACTTGAAGCCAGGAGTTTCAGACCCGCCTGGGAAACAAAGCAAGACCTTGTGTCTACTTAAAAAAATAAATAAATAAATACATTTTTAATTAAAAAATAAAGCACAGGTGGGCCCTCCTCAGTGCAGGAGAGCACTGTGCAGGTGGTAGCATCACTTTCTGGGAAGATGGAAAACCAGCCTGCACTCAGGCCACAATGACCCTGGAGCGAGGGCAGTCCCCAGTTCGCTACCAACTACTCTCCGACTTCTGGCTCCACCTTCACCAAGCACCCTTGTGCTAAATGCCTGGTTTTCCAATAAAGCGAGGAGGCAGACAGAGACCAATGTTGTGGGCCTATCCAAGCACCCTCTGGCCAAATTAGTAACCTGGGCCCCTAGGGCTAACATGTAAGCTTCAGCACCTTCGAGTATCAGACTCCCACAAAGCTCAGGCCGGTACCTCGCTGGCTCTCCTAAAATAGTACACATTCTCCTCATGGGACTCTCCCCCATCCATCTTCCACCAGCCTCCTGCCAACATCAGGTTTCTCTTTCACCCCTACCCTGCTCTCTCCACAGAGCAGTTCTGAAAGGTGTTAACAGCTTGCTATGACCAGAAGAGCCTAAAAGTACATGAAGTATATCACCTAAAGAGGAGGAGCCCCATGTACACGCTCCTGGGCTCCCAGAAGATCTCACCCATACACAGGCCAGCAAGATCTGTGTATGGTGTCCAGGCCCCAAGGGGGAGCATTTCTAAATCGTTCAGACTAGTTACCACAATGTCATAACTTCAGTGCATACCCGCCGAGGTCCAGGAGCCAGGGCTCCATGCCAGTTCAACAAGAGGACCAATATCACATCTCCCCAGCTTAGGCCTGGTAAGGTATCAATGTCATCCTCCCGTCTTGGAGGCCAGACACAAGTTTGCTTTCCCCTACCTGGGTCACTGAACGCCACACCTCTGGGTTTCCCTTCCCTCCTACTCCATGTGCTTCTGCTCACACTATACCTCCACTGAGCACAGCCTTCCTCATCCTCTACCATCAAGATCAGAGAAGAGGTATGGTGAGGAAGAAGGAAGGTATGGGGGAGAAAGAGAGAAGGTATGATGAGGAAGAGGCTAGGAGAAGCCCATCCAGTATTCACAAGTTTAACCACAACTTATTTATTTTAAAAATTTTTTTAAATGCCTCAATTTATTTATTTATTTGCTTTTTGAAACACTTGGTTAATTTTTTTAATTTAAAAAAAAATTTTTTTTTTTTTTTTGAGACGGAGTCTCACTCTGTAGCCCAAGCTGGAGTACAGTCGCATGATCTTGGCTCACTGCAACCTCCGCCTCCTGGGCTCAAGCGATTCTCATGCTTCAGCCTCCCGAGTAGCTGGGACTACAGGCACGTGCTACCATGCCTAGCTAATTTTTTGTATTTTAGTAGAGATGGGTTTTCACCGTGTTGCCCAGGGTGGGCTCAAACTCCTTAGCTCAGGCGATCCGACGGCCTTGGCCTCCCAAAGTGCTGGGATTACAGGCGTGAGCCACCCTACCTGATCTAATTTTGTAAAGACAGGGCTTCACTTTTTTGCCTGGCCTCAAGTGATACTCCTGCCTCAGCCTCCCCAAGTGCTGAGATTACTACAGGTGCGACCACCGCACCCAGCCAGGAAGAATTTAGAAGACAACCCAGTATTCACAAGTTTAACCACAAGTGCCCCAATTTACAGGTGCTCAGGTAAGATTGGATTCAGAGAAGAGTGGCAGAGCCAGGGCAGAAGCCCAAGCCTGTCACCTCCCTGGCGATCCCATTGCCCCCATATTCCTTGGGCAGGCAACAGACACATCAGAACAGTCAGGCTGCCAAATGGACAAGATGTATGCATGCGGACACAGACTTACTGAACCAGGGAACAATGTGAGCTAAACCTAACCACAGGAGACACAAATCATGATGAAAAGAGAAACACCAAGCCCTGGTCAGAGAATCCAAGAGCCAGCCACCCCTTACCCCATTGCCAAGGAACAAGGTCCAGAGTGAGCCCTCCATTTCCTTCCACTGTGCATCTATCCACTGAGCCTCACATTCAGGTTAGGTCCAGCTCTTCCACCAGGGTTACCAACGATTACAGAGAAAAGACTTGCATGTTGGGCAGCTTGTTCTCAGTCAGCTGGGAGATAGCAACATTCAGGGAAGTTTTAGGGGTGCTGAGGCACCTAAAGAATCCCACCAGCCTGTAGCTGCTGCCTCACCCCCCTCTCTGTAGAGTGCTCCCTAGATACTCAAAACACTTTCCCCAATCAGCACAGCTCTCTACTTGCACAGAAGAGGCAAGAAAGTCCTTCTATATGGAACTCCAGTTTACTAACTCAAAGTATACATCCCAATGACATACTGGGGGAAAGGGTGCGATATGGGGTACTCCACTGTGCAAACCACCAAGGGACCACAAGACCCAGGTTACAGATCTCATTCAGCCATTTACTGGCTAAGTTGTGAACCCAAACATTGTAACACTAGGGACAGTCTGAGAATTCCACTGCCAGGGAGGCTCTTAAAAGGTCACTTGGCCAGGTGCAGTGGCTCACACCTGTAATCCCAGCACTTTGGGAGGCCGAGGCGGGCAGACCATGAGGTCAGGAGTTTGGGACCAGCCTGGCCAACATGGTGAAACCCAGTCTTTACTAAAACTACAAAAATTAGCTGGGCATTGTGGTGAACGCCTGTAATCCCAGCTACTTGGGAGGCTGAGGCAAGAGAATCGCTTCAACCCATGAGGCGGAGGTTGCAGTTAGCTAAGATCATGCCACTGCACTCCGGCCTGGGTGACAGAGAAAGACTTTGTCTCAAAAAAAAAAAAAAAAAAAAAAAAGTCATTTCTGGCAGGCACGATGGCTCACGCCTGTAATCCCATAATCCCAGCACATTGGGAGGCTGAAGCGCATGGATCATGAGGTCAGGAGTTCAAGACCAGCCTGGCCAACATGGTGAAACCCAGTCTCTACTAAAAATACAACAAATTAGCTGGGTGTGGTGGTGGGCACCTGTAATCCCCAGCTACTCGGGAGGGTGAGGCAGAGAATTGCTTGAACCCAGGAGGTAGAGGTTGCAGTGAGCCAAGATCATGTCACTGTACTCCCGCATGGGTGACAGAGCGAGAGACTCCGTCTCAAAAAAAAAAAGTCACTTCCAGCCTCCCTGTGAGAAATAAGGGCACACACATGTGCATGAAGACTTGGCACCACCCATGTTCACAGGAGAGGCATTTTGTCCAACCAGAAAGCACTTGGCAGCTGCCTACCCATTTCGTTCCACGAGGCCCTCAGAAAGACCTTGCTGGCTCTGACTGACCTGAGCAGGTTACAGAGCCCCCAGGGTCTCCCCCAGCAGCCTGTGCAATCTTTATCTGAACTTATAAGAAGGCAGGACTGGCTCTAACTTCTCTACCATAAGCAGGGCCAGGCTCAATGCCCAGATTCTACCCACTGTAACACAACCTCACCAGAAGACATCAAATCAGCCATGTACCTTCCAAGGCTACATCCTACTTACCTCTGGGCAATGCCTGGGCCAAGATGTTCCCCCAGCCCTTTTTTTTTTTGAGGCAGAGTCTTGCTCTGTCGCCAGGCTGGAGTGCAGTGGTGTGATCACAGTGAGTGATCACGACTCACTGTAACCTCCGCCTCCTGGGTTCAAGCGATTCTCCTGCCTCAGCGTCCCGAGTAGCTGGGACTATAGGCGCATGCCACCACACCCAGCTAATTTTTGTATTTTTAGTAAAGACGGAGTTTCCATGTTGGCCAAGATGGTCTCAATCTCTTGACCTCGTGATCCACTTGCCTCGGCCTCTCAAAGTGCTGGAATTACAGGTGTGAGCCACCAGGCCTGGCCAATGCTCCCCCTTTTTAACTTGTCACAACCTGTGCTTTCCCAAGACAAGCCCATGTAGGTGCTACTCTGGAGCTGCTCCTCACTGGCCTGAATTGTTCTCCATACTAGCTGATGCCTCCTCTGGGCTGCACCTAATGCTAAGCCCCAGATGAACTGTGTTCTCCTTACTCCTACAGAATGCAGATTTAAAAATTCACAATGGCAAGCAAGTGTATGAGCTATGACAGTCCAAACAGGGGTGTGTGTGGGTGTGTGCTAAAGGGCTTTAGGTGTGCATATGATGCTTTCTGCATGTCAAAATGGTCAACCTAAGCCATGAAGAATGATTAGGTTATTTGAGGAGCTGGTTATCATGTAGGTTATTTGGGAAGTTGAAGTATGAATCCGAAAATGAACTTGTTAGATGAGAAGGTACTCCCAACGGAGGACACACTGCCACAAGAGTCCAGGACAAAAGTCCATGAACCATAACAGAAGGTGTAAATACTTTAGAGCTCCCCCACAGCTGTGCACTTCCCCAGCTCAGCTGCCTGGGCAAGCTGGGACATCCTCCCACTCCTCTCCAGTTCCCTTACACCAAAGCTCTGTGCTTCTGCCTTCCAGCCCAGTCTGTGAATGGCTCCTGGGCCCACTCAAGTCAGAAGGTAGAAGAGCCTCAGTCACCCAACAACAGCCATTCCCAAGGTCAGGCCACTGCCAGGGGCCCAGCTGGTCAAAAAGCTTCCTAGGGAGCTGATTAATGGTGCAGACTCCTAGCTGTGCTGAGGAACATCTGACTCAGCTGGACTGGGCAGCCAGGTATGGGAGTCACAATTCAAGAAAAAAGTAGGTTGAGTGCAGTGGCTCACACCTGTAATCCCAGCACTTTGGGAGGTTGAGGTGGGCAGATTACCTGAGTTCGAGACCAGTGTGGCCAACCTGGAGAGACCCCATCTCTATTAAAAATACAAAAAAAAATTAGCCAGATGTTGTGGTGGTTGCCTGTAATACCAGCTACTTGGGAGGCTGAGGCAAGAGAATCACTTGAACCTGGGAGTCAGAGGTTGCAGTGAGCCAAGATCGTGCCATCGCACTCCAGTTTGGGCGACAGTGAAACTCCATCTCAAAAAAAAAAAAAGTAGCAGCTGGAAGATTGACACTCCAGTTATGGCCACTCCCATCTGCACATCCAGCTAAGATTTCCCCAAAATAAGCTATAGTGAGAGGCTGAGAGGAACACTTGGGAAGTTACTGCTCTGGTTCTATATAACATTAGAATTTCCTCTCCAGGTTCCTGGCCTGGGCAGGCCCACCCATCCCTGGCTGCAGTTGGAGGCACCAGGTACAGCCTGAGAAGAAATGACCAGGCAGGAGAGGCTGGAAGAGTGCTACAGTCTGGACTCCATTATTTCTGGGTTCTGGCCTATGCTGGGAATCACAGAAAAATAAAGTATAAGGCAGATAAAAACCATTCCCTTCCTCTAATCAATTATGGGAATATTCTTAGGCTAGAAAGAGGCTGCCAACGACAAAGGTGACCCAAGTTTCTGGAGCTCCCATATGTGTCCAGTGCTCTGCCTGTACCATAGGACTGTCCTACAGGTCTGGATCATACCCATCTACTACAGTTAAAACACCGACTAAAAGTTTTGACCTGACAAAGTGGCAAAGCCACACCAAAGGGACTTCGTCACTACATTATTTTGGAGTTATGGGCCCAAAGGCCAGGATGCCAAAGTTATTGTTTACTAAAGTTGATGAGCCAGAAAAAACTTAAAGAGCTCCCAATGACCAAAGCTGGAACAACTTGGGCATAAAATAAGCCCCGGGAGTCCGTATTTATATATAAATTATTGAATAAATGAAGGAGAGCGGACCAATCCCCCTCTGCAGAAGAATTCCAAATAATTCACGTGGATGTTCCCCTTCAAGGAGATGGTGCCAACTCCCCCACTCTTTTAACTGTGGGCATGAATGATGACTTCCTTCCTAAGAGTACAGTATGGACAGGGAAAAACAGTAATTTTACAGTGGAAAATCTGACAAACACTGCATCAGCCAGGTGATCAGTATCAACAGTAAGTTATATTGATAGTATGTATCCTTGGTATATAGTAAAAATGGCACGAACTTTACCATAAAAACATCAGACAAATCCTGAGAGATGTTCGATACAACATCTAACCAGTCAATATCATCAAGAATAAGGCAGGCCAGGCGCGGTGGCTCCTACCTGTAATCCCAGCACTCTGGGAAGCCAAGACAGGCAGATCACTTGAGGTTAGAAGTTAGAGACCAACATGGGGAAACCCCATCTCTACAAAAAAATACAAAAAATATGAGCTGGGTGTTGTGGCACATACACATAATCCCAGCTACTCACGAGTCTGAGGCACGAGAATCACTTAAACCTGGGAGGTGATGGTTGCAGTGAGCTGAGATGGAGCCACTGCACTCCAGCCTGGGCAACAGAGTGAGATCCTGTCTCAAAAAAAAAAGGCAAAGTCTGGGAAACTATCACAGCCAAGAGGGGCCTAAGATGATATGTCAATTAAATGTAATGTGCGATCTTGGGACAGAAAAAGGATATTAGGAAAAACAAGGAAAACTAAAGTATGGACTTTAGTTCATTACATATCAATATTAGATTCTTGATTGTAATAAACATCAAACCAATGAAAAATTAACAAATAGAGGAAATGGGATGCAGAATACATGAGAACACTGTACTATCACAATTATCTATAAGTCTAACACTATTCTACAACAATAATGTTTAATAAAAAGAAGGGAAGAGGAAGAAGAGACAGCAAGTTATACTGGTCAAGCCTAAGTCTACATGCTTGTTTTGGTCTGCTCACTGACTTCTATGACTCTGGGTAATCACCTTTCCTTTCTGGGACTCTATTTAAAAGGGAGGCTTGAGCCAGATATGGTGGCGCACGCCTGTAGTCACAACTATTCGGGAGGCTGAAGTGGGAAGACAGCTTGAGTCCAGGATTTTAAGGATGCAGTGAGCCAAGATGGCACCAATGCATTCCAGCCTGAGCAAAAGTAAGACCTTTAAAAAAAAAAAAAAAAAAAAAAAAAAAAAGCGGGGTTTGGGGGCAGACGTGTCTTGATCCAATGTCTGTGGGGCTATGGCCTCTTCCACTCACCCCGTGAAAGAAAGAAATGCTGGTGAAGCCACGTTTGTTGATGTTAATTAGTGCATCCCTGATTCGCTCCCCAGAAGAGCCACAAGCCATGACTCTGCTGAATACTGCATCCTAACCTCTCACCCTTGTCTCTTCTCTTTACTCCCTGTTCCTCTCAGCAGTGAAAACCCAGGCATTTTTAAAGCAGGCTGCTAAAAGCACAGTCTAAAAATAATCACCAAGAGTACGTGTGACAAGAACCAAGGAGGTAAGGAATAGAGGTTAAAGGGTGGGGTGGGGTTTGGAAGAATGCTGTCCAAATCTTGTCACACATAGTGGGATCATATGCTTTTGCTCAGTCCTAAACTCCCTAAATAGCCAGACAACTTAATTTTCTGATAAAAAGACAAAACAACTTAATCCTCATAGGATTCAAATAAAAAGTAAGAGAACTTAACAGTTCTGCTCTCCACTCTGCCATGCCACTGATATATAGGAGCTGAGTTCTAAGTGGACCCAGAGCTACATCTCCGGACAGGCCTGCAGGTGAGGCAGAAAGTCAAGACATCAAGGCACTTACTTCCTGAGGATGATGACCGCTCGGCGCTCCTTGATGTCCTGAGGCCGTATGCAGTGAGTGATTTCATCAGCAGCATATCCACTGAAAAGAAACACACAACATGTGACCATGAAGAGTAGACAGACAACCGGAGTTCCTGGGGTATAGATATAACAGGACAAGAATGTAACCTAGGTCTTATGGCTGCTCTCTACCCATTACTTGAGAGGTTCAAGGATCTACATGGAAGAGAATATCATATTAAGCTCCAGGATGCTTTTGCCCAGAAACTGTAATACTCAATGAAAAACCTGGTATGAAGCAAAGGAGACCCCTTTGGCCACATAAGGCAGAGGCCTGAAGTAAGACTCTCCCTGAACAGGCCAGGAGCCCTTTTTAAAAGGGTACTCTAGAGAGTACGATGCATCTCCTCTCCTCATTCTCCCTTCCTTTAGAAGGTAGAGAAAGCCAAGGCGGCCACTGACAGCACTGAGTCACCAGGGAGAACCAGGACTGCCTAATTCCAAAAGAGACTGTCTACTTGAAGCCTCCATTTAGGGGGATCCAAAATGTTGAAGACAGCTGTGTTTTAATATTTTAAGAATTCCTGGCTGGGCGTGGTGGTTCATGCCTGTAACCCCAGCACTTTGGCACGCTTAGGTGGACGGTCACCTGAAGTCAGGAGTTTGAGACTAGTCTGGCCAACATGGTGAAACCCCATCTCTACTAAAAATACAAAAATTAGCCAGGTGTGGTGGCGGGCCCATTATCCCAGCTACTCAGGAGGCTGAGACAGGAGAATCACTTGAACCCAGGAGGCAGAGGCTGCAGTGAGCTGAGATCATGCCACTGCACTCCAGCAGCCTGGGCAACAGAGTGAGACTCTGTCTCAATTTAAAAAAAAAAAAAGAATTTCCATCATACTCAGATATCCATTTATTTTCAACAAGTTATATGACTTTTAAAACTCCTTGAAGACCAACTAATGTGGGTATATGACTGTCCTCTTCTCAGCTAGCATCATTCCAATTTGAAACTCTGGAAGCAAGCTCTGAGCTTCCTAAGCCCCTCACATGCTCATTGGGGAGCATGGCAACCATAAGCCACACCCACTTCAAGTTTCTCTACTGAGCTGCAGCAGTTCTACATACTCAGAAACTGGCTCAGCCACAGGCCCAATGGGACGAGTATGGCTTAGTTTCCCTACCTGCCCCGGGACCACAAACCCTTCCCTCATGGCTGCTGATCAGCTCCCTTTTCAAGGGCTAGTTGTACAGACACAAACTTAGGAGGGACCCCTCAAGATGACCAGGCTGGCCAAACCTCGGATCTAATAACTGGATGCAAGAGCCAGTAAGAGATAAAAACCCAGACTGCTTCAGGCTCAGCCTTAAGGAGGCACCTCTGATTTGGAAATCTGACTTTTTTGAGACGGAGTCTCACTCTGTCACCCAGGTTGGAGTGCAGTGGCATGATCTCAGCTTACTGCAACCTCCACCACCCAGGTTCAAGCAATTCTTCTACCTCAGCCTCCCGAGTAGGTGGGACTACAGGCGCACACCACCACATCCATCTGATTTTTGTATTTTTAGTAGACAGGGTTTCACTATGTTGGCCAGACTGGTCTTGAACTCCTGATCTTGTGATTTGCCTGCCTCGGCCTTCCAAAAAGTGTGAGCCACCTTGTCCAGTCCAAATCTTTTCATAGATTCCACCCTCTCCCTCAAGTTGCTCCTAGACAAGAATTTTTCAAAATTTTCTCCGTGAACATCAGTCCCCTAAGAGACAGTGGACAGAGTGTCTCAAAGTGCTGGGATTACAGTGGTGGCTCACGCCTGTAATCCCAGCACTCTGGGAGGCCAAGGTGGGCAGGTCACCTGAGGTTAGGAGTTTGTGACCAGTCTGGTCAACACAGTGAAACCGCGTCTCTACAAGAATACAAAAATTAGCCGGGCATGATGGCAGGTGCCTGTAATCCCAGCTACTGGGGAGGCTGAGGCAGGAGAATCGCTGAACCCAGAAAATGGAAGTTGCAGTGAGCTGAGATCGCACCACTGCACTCCAGTGTGGGTGACAGAATGAGACTCTGTCTCAAATAAAAAAGAAAAAAAAAAAAAAAGAAAAAAGAGACAGTAGACAAACGTCTACAGTCAAATCAATTTGTAAAACACTGAATTAGTTTCAAAAAGCATTAACATATGTAAAGCACATGAGAATTACTACAGCAAAAGAACCCACAGACTTTGTTTAACTGAGCACTAAACAAAGAACCTTCTCTCAAATAATACCTATTAATATCCGTCAGCCCACAACGAAAAGTATCACAAAGGAGTTAGGGAGTTGAAGAGACTTGGGTTCAAAGGTGAGCTTTGTCTCCTACTAGCTTTGTGACCTCTGTTAAATCACACGCTGAACCTAAAAACCTGTTTTACAAGTTTCTTCATCTATAATAAGGAGAACAATAGGTTCTTGGGTATTTTGTTCTACTTGGTAACTTAACTATTCTTTTACTGCTACTAAAGATTATGAGATTTTAAAAAGGGGGGACAGGGCCTTCTTACCTTCCAGGCAGAATTACAATAGTACAGGACTACATGGTTGATGGTGATGAGAGGTGTACCTGCAGGGCTATTGTGGGAATTAAGTCAGATAATGCAGGGTACATGACACCCTACAATGTTTACTAAGCACTCTAACAAAAGTCAGAGGGCCCTGGACTATCCTGGGGCAAGCTAGAACCCTGGATTCAGCATCTGCCAAAGAGACATGGTCCAGGCCCCCCTGCCAGTAGTGGGGAGCCTCCTAGGCCCCAGTTCCAGAGCTAGAAACTCTAGTTCTCATCGCATGCTTTTGTCATTCTGCACTGGGGGGAATGGGGGTTTAGACTGCAAGACAGTCCCATAAATACACACAGGACTTTCCCAAAGAACTGTCAAATGTCCCAAAGGCACATTTTCTTTTGGGGGGGACACGGGGTCTTGCTCTGTCGCCCAGGCTGGAGTGCAGTGGCACGATCTTGGCTCACTGTAACCTCTACTTCCCAGGTTCCAGCAATTATCCTACCTCAGGTGTACCCATCACACCTAGCTAATTTTTGTATGTTTAGTGAAGAGGGTTTCCCCATGTTGGCCAGTCTGGTCTCAAACTCCTGACCTCATGTGATCCACCCACCTCGGCCTCCCAAAGTGCTGAGATTATACGTGCTTGGCCCCAAAGGCACATTTCTAAGTCCTGAATCTGCAGTACTGGCTACAGGGCAACCTTCCCTGCCATTAACAAGTGTTATCAATCTGTTTTGACTTGGCTAAATGCATAACCAAGGGCCCTGACTTCCCATCTCCAACAAGGAACCACCTTTTTTTGTTGTTGTTGTTTTGTTTTTGTTTAAGAGACGAGGTTTCACCATATTGGTCAGGCTGGTCTCGAACTCCTGACCTCAGGTGATCCACCCACCTTGGCCTCCCAAAGTGCTGGGATTACAGGCGTAAGCCACCGCACCCAGCCTGAACCACTGTCTTAATGCAGTTCTGGAGAAAATCCAGATGTTTGTCAAAGCTTGACTGCCTACACGCTCCCTGCCCCCATCCCCCCCAAAGGGCTCTAGAACAAACAATAAGCCATGTCAGGTTCCTGTCATGGAGCCCAGGCCTTGGAAGAACTGGTGTATAAGTAAGGCTGCACAGGCCCACAAAAATGTCTTTGGCACTGACCCAACCTGGAAGGTTCATTAGTACTGGCCTTCTAGAACTTCCTAGTAGCTGTGACACAGCCCATTGACCCTTCCTCAAGTATTGGGCAGCTCTGGCAACATGAGCTCAAAGTCCTGATTAAGGGAAGCTCTTCTGGCCAACCTCAAGTGTAGCAAAGACCACAGGGCATTATTAAGGAACCTACCTGCTACAAGAGAAACTGTCTGAAAGTCTTAGTCTGCCAGCTTGAAATTTAATATGCCCTGGGTCCAGCCCTACTGCTGGCATGAAGAAAAGTTCCAGGACCTCCTGCTCTTTTGTTTTCACAGTGAAAGGAGAGGAGGAAATACCTTATGCTGTCCAGCTTACCTGCTCCCTGCCTGGGATGAGCCCCAGCCCCCACAACACTGACTAGTATATTGCAAATGTCAAGAGCAACAGAGTCCAGCTCTGTCACCCGCAGCGACTCTCAAAGGAGCTGAGATGTCTGTCTCCTCTTCTGGGAGTCTTGCCCTGATTTCCCAGGCTGAGTTTCCCCTACACTGCTCAACCACACCCTCTCATGCTTCTTTGCTACTCCATCTGGCCTTGTGGAGACTGTGTCTTCCCTTCAAGACAAAGCTCTTCAAAGGCCTTGCTCATCCCTGCACAGAGGACATTAAATGATATGTGTGTTGAGCTGAAGTTATATACTACCACTTAGAACCTGTTTCTGCCTCTGCAGAACAAAGATCACAGTAAGCCCCCTCCTCAGAAGATTAGGTGCAGATTAAATGAGGTGTCTGAAAAACTCTTTATGAGGGACTATGCAGGACTGTACATCTCTCCTTTAGGGACAGTCTTGGAAACTGAGTTGTTATGACACATTTCCAAGATGGCCACCATTTCCCATCTACTCCATGCCATGCCTAGGCCAGGATGAACCAGAGATGGAGGGATTGGCCAAGATCCCAGCCTGGTGACTGCCTCTCTCCGGCTAGGGCTGCTTGCCTTACTGACAGGCCCATAGGACCAAGAAGGTCAGCTTTTGGGGGCAGCAGGCCAACCACCTGGACACAGGGGCAGAATTGTGAGCTCCAGCTCAATTATTTATCATATCCAAGCCTCCAAGATGACACATGGCCTTACTTTATGAGAAATCTTGGGGCTTTCTGAAGCCAGAGGGAAGAAGGTCAACCCGCTGAGTCCCAATTCTGTTTACACCAAGGTACAGATAGTACTAAACACAGAAGACAGCCCCTCTCCTGACACTTTTAGCTAAATTTCAAGCATTCAGTAGCATGACAAAGATTCAACTTTCTATAACAACTCTATGGCATCAGAAGACCAGTTCTGCAGATAAGGAAACTGAGGCCCCAAAAAGATTGAGTAATTTGCCCAAGGTCAAACAGTTAAAATGGTGGTGCTGTAACTCCAACCAAGTGTGCCATCAAACTTTCTGGACTCTGTCGTGGGAAGCTGATCTGTCTTTCCTGGTAACAACCCTGCCCTGGGGGCCTTGCTGGCCTCACCAAAGGGCACATGCATACCTACTGGCCCCATGGAAAAGATTTGCAAAGATGAGCCTATATCCCCAAAGAGCTAGCACTGTATCAACTATGGCTACCCACCAAATGGCCAGCCAACTCTGAATCCCTTTTTTTTTTTTTTTTGAGATGGAGTCTCACTCTAGTGCCCAGGCTGGAGTGCAATGGCTTGATCTCGGCTCACTGCAACCTTTGCCTCCTAGGTTCCAGTGATTCTCCTGCCTCAGCCTCCCCAGTAGCTGTGATTACAGGTGTGCACCACCACGCCTGGCTAATTTCTGTATTTTTAATATAGACGGGGTTTCACCATGTGGGCCAGGCTGGTCTAAACTCCTGACCTCGTGATCTGCCTGCCTTGGCCTCCCAAAGTGCTGGGATTACAGGCGTGAGCCTCCGTGCCAGCCAGCTCTGAAATTTTTATGGCCTATTTATTCTCTGCTTGCTCTGAGCTTCACGATTGAGACCATGGTTCACTGCTAGCTTCCTTTCTTTTGCTGCCCTCTGCCTTCTTGTCAGGCCTCAGCAGCAGCAAGGGCAGCCAACCACCAGGCCCAGAGCTCCTCCTGACGGTGCACAGCCCTGACTTCATCCTGTGGTTCCTCCCCCTCCAGTAGAATCAGAAGGAGTCCACACAAGAGATGTGGCCTAGGACCTATCTGCCCTACTTTCCCAACTATTTTAAGCCAGAAAGCTAAATTTTGCTTTCAACCAGCTGAACAAGATCAGCCTTTATCCCAGAACTGACAGGGGTGCCCACTCCACCCAATACCAACTGTTAACTGGAAAAGTCACAGGCTGAGCTCACCAGTGCGTGCCCCGTGGCTGGGTGATACACAGTCATTTCCAGACAGCTGGCCTAGGCCTGGGTCTCTGGGCATGTGGCCACCACACCACAGACCATGTAGCAATGATTAAAGAAACCAGCAAGCAAGCAATTAGCCTTGAGGTAATTATTCTAATTAATCCAATCAGAGTCTGTTTTAATCTGCCCCATTCAGCCAACAGAGAGCAGGAGAAGGACTGACAGATGAAGTGATATGAAGGTAAAAAATATTTCCGTAGAGAACAGCATTAAGAGGGGGACCCACCCAGACCTAACATGGGAAGATTACAAAAAACAACTGCTAACTAGGTTTGGAAAGGAATTTGAAACACTTCCAGAAGATTCCATGACGCCTTGCTCTAAATGCCCAGGTTTAGACACTGCTGAGTCAATGTCTGCGATGCACCAACATCCATGCTGATTACTATTAAATATAAAATTGTATTCCTGCCATGTTGTCTTGGATGGATACAGACACCATTGCCACCACCACCAACTGAAGTCTGACTAAGATGCTTACTACTAGAATCCCTCCCTATCTGCACGGCACCGCTGTTTTCACCGGCCCTCCCTTCCAATCTGCAGCTTTACTGCTCATCACCTCTGAGCTAGAATCTGTACCAGGAAACGAGAGAAAGCATCACTTCTTACCAGTTTACATGCAGGATTTGATGAGGGGCACTACTAATAGGCAGGTGTTCATCCACCTGCAAACCAGGTAAGGTAGGTAAGCAGCTGTGAGAAGATTTAATCAGTGGAAGGGTCCAGATTCTAGAGCAGTGACTCTCAACTAAGGATGATTCTGCACTTCCCCTGCCCCAGCATTTGGCAGTGTCTGGAGACTTTCTGGTTGCCATAAAAACACTATTGGCACCTAGAAGATAGAGGCCAGGAATGCGGCTACAGTCTACAATGCCTGAACAGCCCCACACAATGAAGAATTATCGAGCCCCAAATAACAATAGCACTGTTGAGAAGCCCTGATCTAGAGTTCACCAGAGCATCCTCAACCACAGTCTCTACTAATGAACTCCATCTGCCTCCCATCAACATCCAGCCACTCTTACCTATGGCTACTCCTGCTACTGCAGCCAAAGACACTGCTGTTGTATACTTTCTCCACCTTTCTCTGCTTGGCTCATTCCTAGCCACTTTTCAAATTCCAGTTCACTTCCTCCCCAAAACTTCCATCACTCCAAAGTGGGAAAGATGTCCCCCCTCTTCAGTGTGCTCCGTAGTTACCTTCCTGGGCCATAACTTACCCACCTGCCTGAAGCCTCCACGGGGCTTGAACTCCATGAAGGGAAACAACCATGTTTCAGGCTCCACCAAATCCCTAGTTCCTTCCCCAATGAGAGAGCGGGGGGATCACTGAGTGGTTGTACATGAAAGCAATCACCCATTTAAGTACCTACCCTGTGCCAGACCCTATCTTAAGACAACAAATAACCACATTTCATTCTAATAGGCTTCGGAAGTTGGCATCATCCCCCACTTACAGATGGGAAAGCCAGCTCAGAAAACGCCTACAAGATCCCAAAGCAAATGAGAGAAAAGCTGGATTCAAAGCCTGGGGCAGCACTTTTCAGGACATGGCTGAGCCTCCCACACTAACTCCACAGCCAAGTCTGAATCCAGAAGGGGCTGACGGGGACTGAGAAAGCTTTAGGACTATTCTGAGAAAGATTCTTTTCCTGATGATGCAATCCTGTTGCTGATCACTAACAGACCTGCATACTAAGAACTCAAAATTTCTGTTCTTCAATCCAGGGTCTGCATGTGTTAAGGAGAGGAGGAGTCCCAAAACCAAAAATGCCTTGTGATCTCATTAAGCACCAGACCACTACTAGACCTCCTGACAACCACCCTGAGGGCCAATGACTACACAGAAAATTAATATCCCACGAAGAGACCAAATGGTCCTTGTGTCAGGTCATTTTAGCACCGACAACCCTTCAATGGAGTCAGACCCCAACTTGCCTTACACACTGAGCACTCTGGGAGAGTGTGTCTTGGAAATCCCTTAAAATCTTAAAGCATTCTGCCAAGACATCCATCTGGGAATGCCATGCAGATGAGAAGCTCAGAAGCCCATGATAAGAAGGCATCTGACAGGTAGGTTGTCCCCCAGGTTTCAGATGCCTAAGGAGCCAAAGCATCGCTTCTGCTACTACTGACAGGAGGTCTTAGCACAAGGCTCTGCTGCCATCCCCAACACAGAAGCAGCCTCAGCTGCTAGACTCAAATGAGATCGATGGCCTGCCCTTATGACATGAAGAGTGTTCCAGGGATTCTGCTGCTCCTCCTGACTTTGGCCCTACTGACTCACTTCAGAACCTGAGCTGTTCACGACAAAAGCCCAGTGTGCCCTCATTCTGTATTTGGTGGTGGTCAACCAAGCTGCTCTGAAAACAGCTGCAGTCTAGACCTAAGAGGTTTTGGGGATTACTGAATTACATTACTAGGTTTACCTTTCTCAGGACTGGAGGAGGCAGATTCCAAGTAGTTTTCACTTCACAGAAACAGCTGAGGTGTTCCCACTGGCAACCTCCTCTGGGGGCCAGGGCACTGAGCTAATTCTCACTAGGATCTGGGACCAAATATAGGCCAAAAGCCTAAGTTCTGCTCCTCATGCAACTATAAGCCCAAACAGACGGTCAAGAGACCAGCTGTATTCTGTTGTATTCAGTCCTGACTACAGGTAACACGTTCTTGCAAAAAACTGATGGGTTCTTTTGCAGCCAAGAGGGAAGAATTCTAAGAGTGTGCTGCTCTCTATTCCTAGCCCAACCACTAATTTCTCCAACTCCAGGGAAGTCACTCCCGCTCCTGGGAATGGAGAATGTGCTTCAATTAAATAATCTCTGGGGCCTTTGCCTGCGACTATTTTCTCTGTTAAGGAATCCATGAACATTTTCTGTTAAGGAAACCAAAAATGACAAAACAGGAAAGACTTTTAGATAGTAAATTCAAAAAACATTTTTTTAAAGTATAGATTTGGAAATGGAAGGCCAGAACGGAAAACTGAAAAATCAAAGGGAAACGTCTTAGCCTTTTGAAAAGATGGCGTTCAATGAATTCTCAGCCAAGTCAGTGATCCCGTCAAACCTGCCTTCGGGCACAGGATTTCCACATCAGTTCCCTGAGCCCTATTTTCTTGCTATAGGTATTTAAACACAGAACCCTTCTCTTGCTCCTACTGGGCTGCTGCTTTCTGGGCTAGGGTGGGTAGTTAAGGCAACAGGCGCTGGGCCGCCCCCTCCACCCAGGTGGGTTACCTGAGCACAGTCACGCTCCCTCTGCGCACCGGCAGGGAAAGCACTGGTTCCGACACCCGAATAGGCTTGAACTGGAACTTGCAGCCGAAGCATAGCGCAGAATCGCTAAAGAAGGACACGGACACGATGGGGCGCTCGAAGATGTGGATGGGGTCCACGTGAGACACGATGCAGCCGCCGGGCTGGTAGTCGTTGATGACGGCGCTGTTGACGAAGCCCTCGGGGGATGACGCGGTGCTCCACCAGCTTTTGGATCACCAGCTGGTGCACCCACTCGGGGATCTCGTCCACGTCGCCCGGCGGGTAGAGGCGCTCCTGGCCGGGCCCGCGCTTCTGCAACTGGGCGCCGTAAGTGTAGCCTTCGCCAAAGAAGTACTTGTTGCGCAGTGGGGCCCGGTCCACCGTGTGCTCGTTGTACAGGCCCTTCTCAGCGCGGGACACCACCTCGTCGATGCGGGCCTCGATCTTGGCGCACTCGTCCTGGCTGAAGAGGCGCATCTGGCGGATGCCGCTCTTCACCTTGCGCGCCTCCTCCTCCTTCTGCAGCTGCTGCTCCTCGTAGTCGCTGCGCTCGGGGTCCGAGTCCTCCTGATACTTGCGCTTGGCCCCGGACACCGGGTAATGTTCGGCAGCGGCGGCGGCCGCGGCTGCGGCGGCTACGGCGGCCGCAGCTGCAGCGGCGGCCTCCCGGCTGCCGGCCTTGTAGTTGTCCCGGGACGTCATGGACTTGAGCTTCTCACGCAGGTCCGTGTAGCCGCTGGCGGCCGCCATGGCCCCCGCGACGCTGCTCTAGGGTCCTCCGGGGCGGGCGGGGCAGCCGGGCATGGCTCTAGGGGGACGCTCCCCGGGAACCCCGGAGGGAAGGGGGTCCTTAGCGCCGAACTCCCATGCGTGGGCTGGGGACCCGGCGGGGGGAGTCGAGGGTCCGGGAGTGGGGTCGGGCCTCAGGGGCGACGGGTCATGCAACGACAACGGGGCTTCTTCCTCCTCCACCTTCTCCACGTCCCGGGGGGCAGGGGCGCCGGCAGCGCCTCATGCCGCGGAGGGCTGCTGTGGAGACGCGGCCCGACTCCCGACCAGACCCTCGGACGTCTGGCCCGGCCCGCACTTTAAAGCTCTCCTCACGACGTCACGGGCCGCCAGCCCGACGTCCGCCAGCGCCGCTCCTTAGCGGGTTCCTCACCGCGCAAGCGCAGTGCTGCCGGCCACCGCAGCTCCGCGCGCTACAGGCATGCGCGTGCGTGCAGGCCGGGTCGGCAGAGGCGCCGGCGCAAGCGCAGACCGGGACCGCTCGCCGTCCGCTGCCCCTCCCCCACTCGCTGAGGGGCTTCGAGGGAGCGCTCTCAAACAGCAACCTGTCTCCACGCCGCGCCGCCTCCAGGACCGAAGGGCTCCCTCTACAGGGTGCGCTCACACAGCCAACAGTATTGCCATGCTGCGTCACGGCATCGTCCAAATGTCGGCAGACGCCTCAACCCCAGCTTGCAACCGGGGAACCGCCACAACCCAGACCGCCCCGTTACCGCCCCCTTTGGCACTTCCACTTCTTTAATTGGGCCGTCGGCCACGCGCGGGGCAAGCCCTGACTGGAGTTTCCGGAAGTCGGTTGGTAATTCTGCCCGTCAATCAGGCAGTCTCCTAGGCTACTGCATCCGTCACTTAATTAGCAGCTGGGAGAGCAGCGAGGACCCCTAAAGGGGAAATGGGTGGCTGAATAAGTGCCTGAATGGAGACTCCGCTGAGGAAAGCCCTCAGGACGCTTAAGGAAACTTTGAAACCCGCGAAAACTTCTCAGATTGCGGGACCGAGAGCACCCGGCCCGAGCTGGGAACCCAGATGGGAATGTCAGGCAGAAGCCGGACGCGCGTTGTAGGAATACAAGCCAGCTTACTGCCGCTGCCGCCGCCGCCCGGAGCAGACGTTCCGCTAGTCACGTCCCGGTGACGGCTGGCGCGGGGGCGCGCTGGGGTGGCGTCGAGCCTCCTGGGTGTTGGAGATGGGTGTGGAGGCACCTCCTCCGGGAACGGCGGAAGAAAACTCCAGGAAGCGAACGGGAGCAAGGATAAAGTTAAGCTATAATGACTGAAGTCAATTCGAAGAAGTTTTGAAGCAGTCAGCAAAGGCGTGGTCGGGCGCGGGGTCTCACGCCTGTAATCCCAGCACTTTGCAAGGCCGAGGCGGACGGATCACTTGAGCCCAGGAGTTCGAGACCAACCTGGCCAACATGGCGACCCCATCTCTACAATAAAATTTTTAAAATGAGCTGGGCGTCGTGGCGCGCGCCTGTGGTCCCAGCTACTCAGGAGGCAGAGATGGGAGGGTCACTTGAACCCATGAGCTCGAGGCTGCAGAGAGCCGAGATCCGTCCACTGCACTCCCGCCTGGGCGGCAGAGCTCCAAAACAAAACAGAAAGCCGTGGCTGTGCAGGATGCACTGGAGGGCTCCAACAAGTGGGGGATTCTGCTGAAAAATCTCGCATGTCTCCCCAGGATAAAGTCCAGCTGCTTTATTTGGCGCTCAAAGCCTTTCTTCAAGACTCTTAGGGCCTTGCCTCCTCCTCTCCCCTCTTTCCCCCAGCCCTGTCCTCATCCTGTAAGCCAGGTCTACAAACATACTGTGTCTCACCTCCTGGTCTTTGCCCAGGCTGTTTCCACCACCTGGAATACCAGTTCCTTATCACCGTCTCTTTTTTCTTTTAATTTTTATTTTTTGGGCAAAGTCTCTGTTGCCCAGGCTGGAATGAAGTGGTGCAGTCTTCGCCGACTGCAATCTCGACCTCCCGCGTTCAGGCGATCCTCCCACACCTCAGCCTCCTGAGTAGCTGGGACTACAGGCGTGCACCACCACGCCCCGCTAATTTTTCTGTTTTTAGTAGAGATGAGGTTTCACCATGTTGCCCAAATTGGTGTCAGAAATCCTGGGTACAAGGATCCTCCCGCCTAGGCCTCCCAAAGTGCTGCGATTACAGGCGTGAGCAACCGTGCCCAACCTGGAATGGACGTTTTTTAAAAAGCTTATCAAGTTTTTACTATGTGCCAGGGCCTGTATGTATATACTAACCCAATTAATCCTCCAAACACCTCAACGTGGGGGGCATTATTATCATCACCACCGTATATATAGGGAAACAGACCCAGATAAGTGAAATGACCTGCCCAAGGCCGTGCAGCCAGTATGTGGCCTAGTGACGATTCAAACCCAGGCAGCCTGGTTCCAGAATCTGTGCTGTCCTTCACCGGGGCTCAGAGAGGGGAGGGTGCTAGCTCAAGAGCAGTCAGGGAGGAACACAGGGAAGCTTCCAATGCAGTGTCTGCGATGGGAGAGGCTGTCTCAACCTAGAGAAGAGGTGATTCATATTTTTGCTCAACCTGGAGGATCCACTTCCAAGAGGCTGCTTGTGGTCTATGTGGTAGGCCCCAGTTGTATTCTGAAAGCCAAGAGGGCCCCCCTGGTTTTCACTCTTTGCCACATTATCCCTTCCTGAGCCCCATAGTTTAGCTTGACTAGGGAAAGGGTTTAGGGCAAAAGTAATTAGTGAGCCTGACACCCCCTTCCCCCCGACACACCATGTATGATCTCACAACACTAAGAAATGAGGGGCAGAGGGCAGGCCTCAGGGCTGCCTCATGTTGTAGGCGCTGTGCTCTGTTTTGGGGGTCCCCACACTGAGGGAGCACCAGCGCTGCTGGCAGAACCCCAGGGGCAATGTAGGTGAGCTGCTGCCAGCCATGGCCCCTGCGCATTGTGTAACTTGATTGACACCACACTCTTTCTGGTGAGTTCCTTACTTTTCTCACCTCAGCGTTTGCTTCTGGGGAAAGTCAACCCAAAGCAATGGTGAAAAATGGGACAACCCTGTGGCGTTTGTATCAGGGACTCTTTCTTGATCCTCTCCATCCTAGGATGGTCTAATTGCTCCCCCGGTCCTGCCAGCTGGACCTTCTAATCTCTCCTAAGTTACCAACTTCTACCCACCCCTGTCACCATCACTAGAATCCATGCCACAGTTTTCCAGCTAACACTGCAGCAGCCCCTCTGGTCTCCCCAACTCCTACATTCACTCACTGCTCGGTGGTCAGCGTGGCTTTTACAAAGTACAATCTGTGCAGGTTTCACCACCCCTTCCCCCTCTGGCAAACCTTTGAAGGCTCCTCGTGGCTCTTGGGATGAAATAATCCTAAATTCTTTTTTTTTTTTTTTGAGACCAAGTCTCGCTCTGTCGCCCAAGCTGGAGTACAGCGGTGCGATCTCGGCTCACTACAACCTCCACCTCCTGGGTGCAAATGACTCTTGTACCTCAACCTCCCTGGTATCTGGGATTACAGGCGCTTGCCACCATCCCTGGGTAATTTTTGTATTTTTAGCAGAAACAGGATTTCACCTTGTTGGCCACGCTGGTCTCAGACTCCTGAGCTCAAGTGATCCACCTGCCTCAGCCTCCCAAAGTGCTGGGACTACAAGCATGAGTCACCACACCCAGCCCAGAAATCCTAAATTATTATTATTATTTTTAGGAGATGGAGTCTCGCTTTGTTACCCAGGCTGGATTGCAGTGGCATGATCTTGGCTCACTGTAGCCTCTGCCTCCCGGGTTCAAGCAATTTTCTTGCCTCAGCCTCCTGAGTAGCTGGGACTATGGGTGCATGCTGCCACACCCAGCTAATTATTTGTATTTTAGTAGACGGGGTTTCACCATGTTGCCCAGGCTAGTCTCAAACTCTGAGCTCAGGCAGTCCTCCCGCCTAGGCTTCCCAAAGTGCTAGGATTACAGGCGTGAGCCATCACACCCAGCCTAGAAATCCTAAATTCTTAATGTAGCCCAGAATCCCTACTCAAACCATCTTTGGAGTCCTCTTCAGTCTCAGATCCTGCCACAAGTAATGTGCACCTCAGGGACCCTGCATATATTGTTCTCTCTCCTCATTACCCGGCTAACTCCCCACTCACAGGTCTCGTCCTAGTTTGTGGTGATTTGAGTGTGTTTAACTGCTAGTGCCTGGTATTTGCCTAGGTATTTGGATAGCTCGAATGGCTGAATGAGTAGGTAACTCTTTTCTCTGCTGCCATGGATCTTGCAGTTATGCCCCCATCTACCTATCTAGTCTCCCATTCCCAAGCCAAGTGCTCCCTGCCCCACAGAAACTCCCCAAAGAACCAGCACTTTCCAACAACATTCATTCATTTATTCTTTCATTCATATGACAAATATTTTTAAAGTGCCTACTCTGTGTTAGGTGTCCTCTGGTTTCTGGGGGATACAGCAGGAAACAAACATGATTTTCTCTGGAATTTTTATCCCACTCTCTTCTATCTATTCTTAGCAACTCCTACTTATCTTTAAAACTCAACGCTAATGTCCCATTTTCCAAGAAGCCTTTTCCCAGTCTTCTCCCTTATACCACTGTCAAACTTGTGTGGTCCATCAAGTGACAGGGGTCTGGGGTTGGGGGATACCCAAGGAGTGGCGGAGTATCTGTTCGTAGGCAGTGAGTCAGGGGCCTAAGGTACCTCCAACTCCTGCCTCCTCCCTCAGGCTTGTTTTCCAGCCACTTAGCAACTCCATGGAGAAATGGCTGCCAGGCACACCTTTTGTTTGCACAGAAATAACCAGGCTAACTGAAATCCAGGCTAACTGGCAGTACAAGGAGAGGCCCCTTAGGAGGACAAGTAGGGCTGGGATGTGGAGTTGGAGCAGATGCCAGTGTCAGACCCTGAGTAAACCGAAGGCAGAATCCAGTTCATCTAGGCGACTGGTGGGCTTCTGTGCCATAGCAGGAGTTAGGGGCAGGGTCTGCAATAGGTATAAGGCAGGAGACCTCAGGGTCCTGCCTTCTGCTCCACTCCACCATGGGCCAGACATTGAAAGTTCCTCCTGCTATCTGACCCGAGTCTGCATGCTGCCATTCCATCCCAATTCAGGATGGGTCTTCTTGGGTTCTTGAGGATTTGAGTTGCTCCTCCTGCCTCCTTTTGGTGTCCTCCAAGGTTCTGGCCCCTTACAGGGGTCATTGATCCTGAGAGGGCCACTGACTACTCTGAGGCCACACAGTAAGTCTTCTGGCAGAAGGTACTGGAGGGCTGGGGGCTGGGTCAGAGCAGGGTGATCTCGCTGGGGGGCAGCGTGAGCCGCTTCTCACGGGCACTGAGCAGGTTCTCCACGTGCACGGCCACCACGCGACAGAGTTCCAGTCCCTGCAGGTGACAGTGACAGTCTACACCCATCCAACCCTTCCCCAGCTCTTACCTTGGGGTGGGACGTGCAGAAGGGAGAGGTGGTTGGGAGATAGGTGGAGACCACCATTCATGCGGGAACCCTTGTTCCCACCTCCCCCCAGGGCTTGAGAGGAGCATGAGGAGCTGGAAGAATGGTGGACTGTGGGCTGCAAGGGGTAAGCAAGCAGGAGATCAAGTGCCTCTGCCAGCTTTGCTCCGTGTGAGCTGTGTGACCCGGGGTCTATTGCTTTGCCCCTCTGAACCTCAGTGGCCTCATCTGTAAGATCTCAATTGACGGTGGGCTTGCCTCACAGGGCTGTGGTGTGGATTCAGTGAGACTTTATTGCATGTAAATTCTTTAGATTTAAAAAATATGAATCCAATCAATAAATAGTAACAGTTTCTGTCTGTTGCCATGGTTACTGCCTGGCTCCCATAGCACACAATGGGCAGTGACCCAGGCTCAGTGCTCCCCAATTGGAGTGCGTGTAGGGGAAGGCATCAATGAATTGCAGAAAATCGATCTGTGAATGTGGTTCTCAGACCAAAGCCATTGTTGGAATCCCCCCCCAGGGAAGCTGCTCTGAGAAAGGATAAAATCATGTTAGTAGCACTCTCTGAGTGTTGTGTGCCAGGCCTTGTCCTAAAGGCCTGATGTGTCCTACCTGTTTTAATCCCCACAGTATCTTTAAGAGACAGGAGCTATTATATCCCATTCCACAGGTGGGGAAACTGAGGTGCAGGGCCTTGAAGATCCAGACTGCACAACTTGTAGGTGGTGGGATTTGAACCTGGATGGTAAGAGGCCTGAGGGCCACACTGTGAAGTGCTCTCTGCTGAGGTTAGCTGTGCTGGCCCTGCCTTGTGGGCCACCTTAGCTAATTAAATCAGTATGTGCAAATGGAGTCTTCCCCCTCCAGCCAATCCTCTACCTACCCACTTGCTGCCATGTTCTAGGCCTTGCGGGATTGTTGCTGCATTTGACAGTATGGAAGCTGAGGCTCAGTGAGAAGCAGGGATGCCTCAAGATCCCCTCAGACAGTCCGTCAGAGGTAGGCAGGATGGGGGCCCAGGTCTGTTGCAATACTGCTGCACTTAGACATCACCTCCTCCTGGAAGCTCTCTCTGATTACCTCCCAGATAGCTCAGGTCCCCTATATACCCTCCCAGCACTGATCAAGGGATATTGGAGAGATTCTTTACATCTGAGACTCGAGGCTCTGTGAGGGCCAGGGCTGAGGGGGTCTCAATCATTTCAGTATCTTTGCTACACAGAGATGCTCAATGGACCTAATTCGTGGATGAATGCAGCCCCTGACACATATAGGCCAGAGGCAGAGGTGGCAGCATAAAGAGATCAGGTGGTGCTGCATGGAAGTGGGAAAACCAGAGAGGCCTTTATCCATCCATCCATCCATCCATCTACGAACCCACCCATGCAATCAACAAATATGTATTGAGCATCTGCTACGTGCCACGCACTGAGCTACGGACACGGCATGAACAAGATGGACACATTCCTGCTTCTTGGAGCTGGCATTCTGATGGGAGAATGATACAGTTTGGATATTTGTCCCTTCCAAATCTCATGTTGAAATGTGATCCCCAGCCAGGTGTGGTGGCTCATGCCTGTAATTCCAGCACTTTGGGAGGCCAAGATGGGTGGATCACTTGAGGCCAGGAGTTTCAGACCAGCCTGGCCAACATGGTGAAACCTCGTCTCTACTAAAATACAAAAAAAAAAATAGCCAGGTGTGGTGGCACATATCTGTAATCCCAGTATTTGGGAGACTGAGGCAGGAGAATCGCTTGAACTGGGGAGGCAGAGGTTGTAGTGAGCCGAGATTACTCTGCCTGGGCGACAGAGTGAGACCTTGTCTCAAAAAAAAAAAAAAAAAAAAAAAAAGGAAAAGAAATGTGATCCCCAATGTTGGAGACAGGACCTGGTGGGGAGGCAAATCCCTCATGAATGACTTGGTAACCCAGAGGTAATGAGTGAGTCCTCACTCTAATAGTTCACACAAGAGCTGCTTGTTTGGACTCTCTGTCTTTTTCCTCTTGTCACGTGATGTGCCTGCTTCCCCTTTGCCTCCCACCTTGAGTAAAAGCTTCCTGAGGCCTCCCCAGAAGCCAAGCAGATACTGGCAAGATGCTTCTTGCAGAGCCTGTATAACCATGAGCCAGATAAACCTCTTTTCTTTGTAAATTACACAGTCTCTGGTATTCCTTTATAGCAATGTAAAGTGGACTAATATAGGGAGACAACACATAAACAAATAACTAAATGATTTCCAAGCCATAATAAGGGCTATGGAGGCATGGATCATGAGTTCTTAGGAAGGAGGGTTATGGAAGGCTTCTGGAAAAAGGTGATATTTGTACTGAAACCCAAATAAAGGGAGAGAGTGGGCCCTGTGATGAATCAGGGAAGAGTGTTCCAAGTGGAGAGAACAGTGAGGGCAGAGGGCCCAGGGCAGGAAGAACAAGCTCAGCACGAGGGAGCCAGGGTGGCTGGAGGAATGAGCAGAGGGGAGGGAGGTGGGAGAGGAGGCCACCAAGGTCATGAGAGGAGGGGACAGGGATGGGATGGACTCCCAGGTTTGGGGCCTGAGTGCCTGGGAGGATAGGGAGGAAAGCTGGAGAGGACTGTTAGTTTCCAAGGGAGATGCTGAAGGAGCCTGGAGCTCGGGGGGTCTGGGCAGAAGGTAGAAATATGGATGCTGGGCCAGGCACGGTGGCTAACGCTATAATCCCAGCACTTTGGGAGCCCTAGGTGGGTGGATCATGAGGTCAGGAGTTTGAGACCAGCCTGGCCAACATGGTAAAACCCTGTCTGTAGTAAAAATACAAAAAATTAGCCGGGCATGGTGATGTGCGTCTATAATCCCATCTACTCACAAGGCTAAGGCAGGAGAATCTCCTGAATCCAGGAGGTGAAGATTGCAGTGAACTGAGATCACGCCATTGCACTCCAGCCTGGGTGACAGCGAGACTCTGTCCCCTCAACAAAAAAAAAAGAAATATGAGTGCTGTGATGGTAGACATGGTTTTGAAAGCCTCAGGATCAGACAGGGTTCCGTGGGGAGAGGCCCAGAGTCAGCAACGTTTAGAATTGTCTAGGGGGCCAGGTGTGGTGGCATACACCTGTAATCTCTACACTTTAAGAAGCTGAGGTGGTGGATCACTTGAGGTGTCAGGAGTTTGAGACCAACCTCGCCAACATGGTGAAACCCCATCTCTACTGAAAATACAAAAATTAGGCATGGTGGCATGCACCTGCAGTCCCAGTTACTTGGGAGGGTGAGGTGGGATTATTGCTTGAACACAAGAGGTGGAGGTTGCAGTAAGCCAAGATCACACCACTGCACTCCAGCCTAGGCAACAGAGCAAGACTCTGTCTCGAAAAAACAAAAACAAAAACAAACAGATTTTCTATGGGAGGAAGGACCAGAAAAGAACCAAAGAAGGAATGACCAGGCTCATACAAGGAGGTTGGAGAAGGAGTGGGTGCTGTGGCTCACACTTGTAATCCCAGCACTTCGGGAAACTGAGGTGGGAGGATCATTTGAGGCCAGGAGTTTAAGACTAGTCTGGGCAACATAGCAAGACCCTGTCTCTACTGAAAAAAAAAAAAAAGAAGGTAGGAGAACACCACAGCACCATTGCAGGGGCTCAGGTAGGCGGTCTCAGGGAAGGAGGGGGGGCAGGCCTGGGGCCCAAGGCTACCAGTGGGTAAGGCAAGGATCTGTGTGACCCCAGGCAGGAGCAGATTGGGGTGTGGTGGGGGAGTGCACTAGGACCCTAGGCCCAAGTAACAGGTTTTCCAAGGGACACAGGGGGCCAAGGAGACTTTGTTCTGGTCCTGTCCCCTCAGAGGCAGGGCTAGGGCAGTGGAAGACCCTCTCTCTTGCCCTGGGAAATCATGGGAGTCGTGCTGGGCCTAGACCTGGAGAGGGTATGTCACAGGCTGAACAGGGCAGACATGTGGGTGTCAACCTCGATTCTATACCTTCTCTGGGCCTGAAGACTATCTCTTCAGTGGGGTGAAAATGTGACTCTTGCCCTGACCCCAGGGGACTGTGAGACTTGGACGGAGCCTTGAGGTCATCCATGCTTTTTAAATTTTATTTTAGAATCGGGGTCTCACTTTGCCAACCAGGCTGGAGTGCAGTGGCATCATCACAGCTCACTGCAGCCCCGAACTCCAACTCCTGGGCTCAAGCAATCCTCCTGCCTCAGCCTCCTAAATAGCTGGGCCTCCTAAATAGCTGGGACGATAGGCACATGGGACTAAAGGACTATAGGGCTAAGGGCAGCTGGGACTATAGGACTATCGGACTAAAATCACCCAGACTAGTTATTTTTTAATTTCGCTCTTGTTGCCCAGGCTGGAGTGCGATGGTGTGATCTCAGCTAACTGCAACCTCCATCTCCCAGGGTCAAGCGATTCTCCTGCCTCAGCCTGCCAAGTAGCTGGGATTTCAGGCATGCACCACCACACCTGGGTAATTTTGTATTTTTAGTAGAGATGGGGTTTCTCCATGTTGGTCAGGCTGGTTTCTGACTCCCAACCTCAGGTGATTTGCCCACCTCAGCCTCCCAAAGTGCTGGGATTACATGACATGAGCCACCGCTCCCAGCCCACCCCTGCCTTTTGAGTAACAGCCACAGTTGCTGCAAACATGGGAAGGCACTGTCACACAGGAAGCTCACTTTCCTCACCCTCCATCCCAGGGCCTACAAGCAAGCCTCCACATCTCAGCCCAGGTGAACCTTCTCAAACCTCTGGTGTCCTTGCCCTCTCATCAACCTTCTATGGCTCCGTACTGCCCTTTCCTGTGTTCCCACTGCCAAGTTGCTTCCCTGGATGACCACGTAATGACCTGCAGTTCTGTGCTGTGCTGTGGTTGGTCTGTCCCATGCACTGGCCTGGATATTCCCTGGGGCATGGCAGGGACCTGACCTATCTTGGAACCAGGTCCAGAGAAGAGCCCAGTGAGTGGAATGCTGGGGTGAGGGCTGGGCCCACCTGCTCCAGCTGCAGCTGCAAGGTTCGCTGGGCCACCACATCCCCCAGTGAAATCTCCACATAGGGGTAGCTGGAGTTGGCTGTGGGCCGCTGGGTCTGCGTTGACTGGATCTCCTTCAGGGGGAACTTCACCATCAATTCCTGGGAGTAGAGGGAGAGGGGCCAGACAGGCCTGTGGGTGAGGATAGTCTCAACCACTCTTATCCCCTCCCCCTGCAAATCAGATCAGTAGGAGGCAGGAGACTCCAGTTCAAGTACCTGTTCCCCAGTGACTTGTGTGACCTTGAGCAAGTCACTTTACCTTTCTGGACCTCAGTTTCCTCACCTGTGAAACTGATTCAACAAATACTGATGATGCATCTACAATGTGCCAGGTACTGCTCTAAGTGCTTGGGACACACTTAGTAGATGCTATTGGTGCCCTAAACTTCACATCAAAGTTGCTTCTTGTGAACACCTGCACCTCTTTTTAAAACTTCCTTTTTGTGGAGAACAGGGCCTCCTGTTTTGCCCAGGCAGGTCTCAAACTCCTGGGCTCAAGTAATCCCTCCTGCCTCTGCTTCCCTAAGTGCTAGGGTTACAGATGTGAGTCAATGTGTCTAGCCTGGCTAGGGGCTTTTTCTGACCCAGGAAGCAAACTTGGACCACATACAGAAAAAGTCAGAGTGATGGAGAGTTAATGCCTCAGAAAGAAGCTCTTGCTAATGACAGATGGGAAGCTGAATAGACACCCTGGCTCCCCTCGCCCCCAGGAGAGAAGGAAAGCTCTAGGCTGTCTCTCAGGGCCCCCCGCTGGACTGAACTGCAGGTGCTCACATCAGCAACTTGCTTGCTAACATGCCCTTTACTGGCTCCATCCCTTCCCTGACTGACTTCCTCACTCCAGTGTTTCCTGGAATCAACTCTAAATCAACCACTTGCCCTTGAATCCCGGTCTCATGGTCTAGTTCTGGGCGCAAAAACTAAGGGGGTAACAGATCCTACTTATGGGCTGAATTGTGTCCCCCACCAAATCCCCATGTTGAAGCCCTAACTCCCAATGCCTCAGACTGTATTTAGAAGTAAGGCCTTTAAAGGAGTGATTAAGTTAAAATGGAGTCATCTAATATGATAGATGTCCTTATAAGAGGAAATTTGGATACACAAAGAGATACCAGTGTTGTGCACACACAGAAGAAAGGCCATGTGAGGATGCAGTGAGAAGACACTGTCTGCAAACCATCAAAGAAACCAAACCTGCTGACACCTTAACCTGGGACCTCCAGCCTCCAGAACTGTGAGAAATAAACTTCTGTTGTTGAAGCTACTGAGTCTGTGGTCTTTTGTTATGGCAGCCCAAGCACATGGATGCACTATTTGAGTGCTTAGGGTATGTTTTACCTCATCTCACCTTCACAACAGCCCTATGGGTAGGGCTCAATTCTTATCCTCATTTTCCAGATGAGGAAAGCAAGGCTTAGAGAGGGGAAGAGACTTGCCCAAGATCATGCAGGTGGTAAGCAGTGGAACCAGGCTTCAGCAGCTGGAGGTCTGGCCCCTTGGAGGGGTTAGGGGACCAAGGAACAGAGGGTGGTGATGGCAGGGCCAGGCTGAGGCCACTCACATGAGTCTCTGTGCTGAGAAAGTTGAGGCCATTGTGGTTGACGGCAAGGATGCAAGGGGCTGGCACAGCAATGTTGCTGCAGCTCTGGATGAAGAAGAAGGAGGAGCCGAACATAGGTAGGGCGCTGAGGAGACCTGGGCAGGGAGAGGGGCCAGCAGTTACATGCTGGGTTGGACTCACTGACAACAGCCCTGGCTCTGAACTGCACAGCTGGCCTGCAGCTTGCGTCTTCTCTGGGATGTATCCAGCCAGTGCAGGAGCCCTCGGTCTGGGTCTCCACCCATCTCTGGCCTCCCTTCTCACGGTTTCTTCCTCTATCCCTGTGTGCAGCACTTCTTCCTCTGCCCAGGGCCATTCTGAGCCTAGGTGAAATCTCCATAAAAATTGTAAAACATGTTTTCTCCAGGGAGGTGCTCAGTTTAGCCGGCACTGAAAAATGCCTTTGTGCAAAGAAGAGGTGCCTCCATACCCATCCTCCATGACCACCCTCCTCAGCAAAGCCCCCTATGATCACCTCCCCTGCCCTGCAGCTCTTACCCAGAAACTGGGCACGGGCCTGGTGGGGGCTGAGTGCCTGTGTCTGCTGCCGGTGCTGGCTGACCAGGTTGAGCCAGGTTGAGCCTGCTGTTGTATGGTAGAGCCGGGCTGGGATGTAATCCTGGACTTCTCGCCTGTGTACGGAGGGAGGGGAAAGGTCCTGAGTGAGCTCACAGGCTCATGCAATCCTCACTGTGCAGCATGCATGCAGAGCAAACCCCATCTCTGCAACTCCCTGCTGGGAAGTGTAAATGGGCTGAAGGTGGGGGTAGAGGCACCCACAGTGGCTTGGTACTGCTTAATCACTGCCTGGGCCAGTACCACTAGGATCCCTGTTTGCAGGTAAGGTAACTGAGGCTCTGAGAAGTTCACTGACTACATAAGGTCACACAGTGACTGAGTAAGTTAGCGTCACGGGTTGGCAGGAGCAAGACTTGAACCTAAGGCAATTTCTTTTTTTTTTTTTCTTTTGAAATGGAGTTTCGCTCTTATTGCCCAGGCTGGAGTGTACTGGTGCGATCTCAGCTCACTGCAACCTCTGCCTCCTGGGTTCAAGTGATTCTCCTGCCTTAGCCTCCTGAGTAGCTGGGATTACAGGCATGTGCCACCATGCCCGGCTAATTTTTTGTATTTTTGGTAGAGACAGGGTTTCTCCATGTTGGTCAGGCTGGTCTCGAACTCCTGACCTCAGGTGATCTGCCCTCCCCAGCCTCCCAAAGTGCTGGGATTACAGGGGTGAGCCACCGTGCCCGGCCTAACCCAGGGCTATTTCATCCTTCATACCTCCTGCCCCCAAGGAGAAGCAAAAGCCAGAGGAGTGAGATGAAACATCATGGCGGGCAAAGCCTTGAGCAGGCCTGGGCAGAGACTTGAGCAGAGGAGTGCTGGGCCTCCAGGCTGGGGCCCCTGGGCATCAACTCACCCCAGCCCTCTTCCCTCTGACATATGCTGGCTACCTCAGGCAGTCCCTTTACCTCTTGGGACATCTGGAAAATATCAATAGCAGTCCTAGCCCATCCTGATCAGCTGGAGCTGCAGATGAAGGAAGGGTTGGGAGAAAGCCAGGGGGAACCCTCTCCTCCCAAGAGATCCCCTGGGCAACATCTGTCCTTTTTTGCACTGCTGGGGTAAGGGCCTGGCATCTGAACCCACCATCCCCAGTTTTGGATCCTGGTTCCCCCATGATTAGCAGGCTAGACTTCAGCAAGTCATATAACCTCTCTGGGCCTTATCTGTAAATGGAGAAAATAAAGTGCAGTTGGGAAGAATAGCTGAGATAATGCATATGCAGAGTCCCTTGCAAAAAGTAAGAACTCAATGATTTTCATCCAGGATTGGGACCATTATCTTTATGTGCTTCCTGCTCTTTTCACTTAAAATTATACATTAAAAAAAAAAAAAGAAGAAGCTTTTGGCTAGGCGAAGTGGCTTACGTCTATAATCTCAAGACTCTGGGAAGCTAAAGAGGGAGGATAATTTGAGCCCAAGAGTTCGAGACCAGCCTGGGGAACATGGTGAGACCCCTGTCTCTACAAAAAATTTAAAAATTAACTGGGTGTTGTGGCATGTGCTTGTGGGTTCCAGCTACTTGGGAGGCTGAGGTGGGAGGATCACTTGAGCCCAAGAGGTCAAGGCTGCAGTGAGCCATGATTGGGCCACTGAACTCCAGCTTGGGTGACAGAGAGAGACCCTGTCTCAAAAGAAATTTAAAAAATAAATAAAAATAAGGAGCTTTACATATTGAGCCCTTATTATGTTATAGGTACTGGGATATACATGGTACAGACATCATTTTACTATTCTTTTTCCCAGGGGTTCTCAAAGTGTGGTCTAGGGGGTTAAAAACCATTTTCACTGGGCGTGGTGGCTCACGCTTGTAATCCCAGCACTTTGGGAGGCCGAGGTGGGCAGCTCACAAGATCAAGAGATCGAGACCATCCTGAGCAACACGGTGAAACCCTATCTCTACTTAAAAAATACAAAAAATTAGCTGGGCATGGTGGTGTGCGCTTGTAGTATTTTTGTATTTTATAATTTTAAAATTTTTGTATTTTTAGTAGAGATAGGGTTTCACCATGTTGGCCAGGCTGGTCTCAAACTCTTGACCCAGGTGATCCACCCGGCTTGGCCTCCCAAAGTGCTGGGATTATAGGTGTGAGCCACTGTGCTCGGCCATGAGGTCCTACTATTATTATTGTTATTATTTTGAGATAGAGTTTCACTTTTGTCACATAGGCTGGAGTGCAGTGGCACAATCTCGGCTCACTGCAACCTCCACCTCCCAGGTTAAAGCCAGTCTCCTGCTTCAGACTCCCAAGTAGCTGGGATTACAGGCGTCCACCACTACACCTGGCTAATTGTTTTTTTTAATATATATTTTTATAAAGACAGGGTTTCACCATGTTGGCCAGGCTAGTCTCAAACTCCTGACCTCAGGTGATCCGCCCACCTCAGCCTCCCAAAGTACTGGGATTACAGGCGTGAGCCATTGTGCCCACCCCAGGTCCTCTTTTCAAGACTGTAAAAAGATCCTGAGATCAAAAATTTGAGAATGATTGATTTACACTGTGAGCATTAATTGTATCTTTGAGAACCTCAGTTTAAATGCCGTCTAGGCTGGGCAGGGTGGCTCATTCTTGTAATCCCACTGCTCTGGGAGGCTGAGGCAGGAGGGTTGCTTGAGCCCAGGAGTTCAAGACCAGCCTGGGCAAAGTAACCATAAAAGAAAGTTCAGCCTGGGCAACAGAGCAACACCCTGGCTCTATAAAAAGTGGTACATCTTTTTTTTTTTTAAAGAAAGAAATCAAAAATTAAATACATAAGCAAATAAAGGCTAACACCCACAATTTACTTGATGACTCCTTGTTGTTGGATATTGAGGTTACTTCTGATATTCTGCTGTTGGAGCAGCATTGCAGTGAATGCTTTTGTGGCTCAATCTTTCTGTATAGCCACATGTGTTTCCTGAACCACAGGGAACGTGTGTCCTGGAAGCTTTTTTTTTTTCTTTTTTTTTTTGAGACGGAGTCTCGCTCTTATTGCCCAGGCTGGAGTGCAATGGCGCAATCTCGGCTCATCGCAACCTCTGCCTCCTGGGCTCAAGTGATTCTCCTGCCTCAGCCTCCCAGAGCAGTGGGATTACAGGCACCCACTACCATGCCCAGTTAATTTTTTGTATTTTTAGTAGAGACAGGGTTTCACTATGTTGCTCAGGCTAGTCTCGAACTCCTAACCTCAGGCGATCCACCCACCTCTGCCTCCCAAAGTGCTGGGATTATAGGCGTGAGCCACCGAGCCCGGCCCTGGAAACTTTTTTTTTTTTTTTTTTTTTTTTTAATCATTCTCTTTGGTCTGAGTTAATAATACCAACCAGAAGCAACTTGTGAGAGAGAGGTGGGGTCCCAGCTCCTATGGCTAGGTGGAGACTTCAACCCTCAGGCAAGGATAGCCTCTTCCCAGACAACCCCACTGGTACAAGAGGGGGAGCCTGGGGGCCTGGGGAGAGCCAGCTCTGAGGAGGGTGGAGGTGGGCTGAGAGGGCAGGGTTGCCTGTCCACCCCAGCTGAGACAGGCGGGCAGGTGCTCACACACTCGGCAGGTAGAAGTGGTCCTTGGCGCGGTGCTGCAGTGAAGCCAGCTTGGACACCTGCTGCAGCAGCTGCTCGCTGGGCCGGTTGGCTGGCATGCTGCTGAAGAGGCCCTTCAGGTAGTCAGGTAGGACCTGCAGGGAGCACCTGGGTGAGGGGCTGCCAGGCAGGCATGTGTGCAGGCACTCAGCTGCAGGGGGCCTGGGGACATGCAAGTTTAATGACTGCAGCCCCATCCTCTTCTGGGGTAGGATAGCCTATTACTTTTCTGGGTTTTGGAGAATGATGGCAGAAACAGATAATGGTGATATGGGAGGACTGTGGCCTTGATGCCCATGAGGGAGTCCCCACAGCAACCTTGCCAGGATGTGTGGGCTGGCTGGTGAGATCACAGAATCAACACTGCAGTGTGCACACGTATCTATCAGGCCTGCTGTTTCTCAAAACTGAGTGTGCCTGAGTCACAGGAGGGCTTGCCAAAACAGATGTCCAGGCTGTGCCCCACAGGCTCTGAGCCAGGAGGTCTGAGGCAGGACTTGAGGATTTGCATCCCTTTTTTGCCAGTCCACAGGCTTCACATTGAGTAGCGTGGTGCTAGACTGCATAGGGCTATGCTTCAACAGTGACACCACGTGGCCGCAAAAGCTACATGACCATATTGTGTACAATTCCTGAAGTTTTGGTACCAGTTCCACAAAAATACACACTTTCTGTCCAAGCACTTCCAAACATATTGGCACAGTAGGGGAGAACCCAGACTTTGTAAACTCCGTGATCCTGACTTAGAGGACTTCCAAGTCTCAGAGTAGAATAACACACAGACAAAAGTGACAATATCAGCAAAGCCTGGCTTAGCACATAAAGCAAAGGACAGGCCCATGTTCAGAAGAAGAAGAAATCAGAAGGAAAGCGCACCTCAAAGAGGGCCTAATGGAAGAGGTGCTGTTTGGAGGCAGCTTGCTGGAGAGGAATTAGATAAGCTGGGAAGTCCAGATGGAGGCATGGCATACGCAAAGGCCCTCAAAGGTAATGAGGGCTGTTTCGGCTTCTTCCAAGAGACCACATAGGGGAGCAGAGGCCTCAGGGTTAGAGAGGTCCACAGGGCCTGAATCATGAACACTTCAAATACCAGGGGTGTGGAGTCTGACTCACAGGTCCGGGGGAGACTAGAGGGTCCCAGAGTCCAGAGAAGCCCATGTGTGCTGACCTGGTTGTAGTGCATGGTCACATATAGCTCATTCTCGAACTTGAGTGGCTGATCCCAGAGCACACGCCGGAACCAGAGCATGTAGCCGCCATCCACTTGCTCCATCTTGGAGGCCACGTCCAGGATGTAAGCACGGCGACTGAGTGGGCACACATGCTGGCCTGCAGAGAGCAGGGAGGCAGGACTGGGTAGGGGCATGTGTGCACACACATGCGTGCACCTGTACAGAGCATGTGTGCAGACCCCAACCTGCTATCCAGGTGAGGCATCACCTCAGGCAAATTATCTACCTGCTCTGGGACACAGCTTCATCATTAAAGGAGAACATGTTTGTTGAATGGGGTGCCCTATGTTTTATTGAAATGTTGATGACCACAGATGGGAATAACTCCAATTCAAAGCTATAAGTAATGCTCCATTACTCCTGGGGAAGAGGAGCTGCTGAAGAGTGCCCCGAGGGTGGCCTGCCTGGATGGGAAAGTGCCCTGAATTATGGCCAGAGAAGGCCCGGTCCCTTTCCAGAGGAGGCTTGGAACAAACACAAACACAAGAGGCTTCACACCATGAGACCCAGTGGGTGCCTTTCTGCAGACCTCCTTCAGGAGAGACCCCTTGCCAGGCAGCTGGCATAGGTGGGGGTGGGGAGGATTGGGGTCTGAGCCTGTGAGAGGCTCAAGTTTTTCTCTCTTTCACTGACATTTCTGCCACCCATCTCACACCTGCAATAAAATCTTACTAAAGAAAGGGAGTTTGCTATGATTACATGATTACCACTATGTGACTGTGGGTAAGTCACAACTTCTGTGGCAGGCTGAATAATGACCCCTCCAAAGATGTCTAGGTCCTAACCCCCAGAACTTGTGAATATGTCACCTTCTTGGCAAAAGGCACTCTGCAGATGTGATTAAGTTAAGGATCTGGAGATGAAGATGATCCTGGATTATGCAAGCAGGCCCAACGTCAGCACAGGGGTCCTCGTAAGAGGAAAGCAGAAGGGTCAGAGTCAGAGGAGGAGATGTGAGACCAGAAGCAGAGGCTGGCGGGGGAGAGAGATTTAAGGATTCTATGCTGCTGGCTTTGGAGATGGAGGAAGGGGCCATGAGCCAAGGAATGCAGGTGGCCTCTAGAAGCTGGAAAAGGAAAGGAAACAGATTCTGCCCTAGAACCTCCAGAAGGAACCTGGCCCTGATGCTATTTTCATTTTAGAACTTCTGACTTTCACAATTATAAGGTAATATATTTGTGTTTTTTTAAGCCACTAAATTTGTGATACTCTGTTATAGCAGCAATAGGAAACTAATACAGCCTCCCTGGGCCTCAGTTTCCCCATCTGTAAATGGGAAGGCTAACAGCCTCCACTTCATAAGGTTGTTGTGGGGATTAAAAGAGTTCACAGAATGAAATGCTCTTTTTTGAGACAGAATCCCACTCCATCACCCAGGCTGGAGTGGAGTGGCATGATGATGGCTCATTGCAACCTCCGCCTCCCGGGTTCAAGTGATTATCATGCCTCAGTCTCCCGAGTAGCTGGAATTACAAGTGCGCACTGCCATGCTTGGCTCATTTTTAGTAGAGATGGGTTTCACCATGTTGGCCAGGCTACTTTTGATCTCCTGGCCTCAAGTGATCCACCCACCTCAGCCTCCCAAAGTGCTGGGATTACAGGCATGAGCCACCATACCTGGCCTGAAATGCTTCAAATTGTGCCTGGGGCACAGCATCTGTTCAATAAATGTCAGTTATTAGGGCCGTTTTGTTACCTGCCATTCTCCCCTAATGTCTTAGCTGGACTTGGGTGGGCAGGCAGGGCTGACAGCACACGGCTGAGGGCTGAGGCAGTGGTAGGGAGGGCTGGCTGGGGATTGCTGGAGCTGACCAGCTGGTGACAGGAGGCAAGACCATGATCTAGACCCTAGGGCAGGCAGCAGATGGAAGGGGCTTTGGGATACATGACAAGGGGCCCAGGAGCTCTTGAGAGGGGCTCAGTGACACCTCAGGAGGGGCTCCTCTGGCCATTATAAGGCATGAGAGGCAGGAAGAAGGCTTGCACCTTTAGGTTCCAGGAGTGTGGGGCCACTAATGGAAACCTTCCCAGGATGTAATCTCCTTGAGGGCACAGCCTATGTCCTCCCATTGAGCATGCCCTGAGGGGCAAAGGGAGAGATGAGAGAGGGCCCTCACCACAAGAGGAGGCAAAATAAGCAAAGCAGAGAGGGACAGATGAAGGGCTGGGGGTGCTTGGTACACACAGCGATCCTTCCCCACAGGGGTCAAGGAGCTTCCTGGAAGAAGTGGCACCTGACTTGGGCCCTAAAGTCTGGGTGGAGGCCCCACATGGCCCAAGGCCAGGGGATGGGAATGAGCTCAGCATGCTCAGTCTTTCTGGTACTCACCAAGGTTGGTGACAACGAAGATAACATATTCATTGAAGGCCTCGGGGCGTGTCAGAGCCATCTCAGCACAGATCTCTTCTATCACATCCAGGGCCACCTGGGGGTGGGGCGGAAGGGATGAGGCCATGTCAGTTAGGATTCACCTCTGTCCTTCTGGCCCCACTCAGGCCCCCAGAGGCCATGTGTGGAGTTCCTCAGCCCTCTTCACAGAGGTGCACAATCCTCTGAGGTCTCTGAAAATCAGCCTCAGACAGGGAAAGAACACAGCTTGTGGTCTGACACTTAGGTTCAAAATCCACTTCTGTCCCTTTTCTGCAGGATGACCTGAGCCAGAGGCCTAACCTCTCCAAGGTGCAGTTTGCTCTTCTGAGAAATAAGTCCTGCCTTGTGGGACTGTTTGAGAGCCTGGGAGGGCTCAGCATCCTTGGGGGCTTACTCCACCCCCATCCTGGGGCCTGGGCTGTTCCTTTTCCTGCCCCTCCAGTACCTGGCTGCAGGAGACATTCCTTCACTTACAGTGCATGTTTTGATTTTGAGATGGCGTTCAAGGCCTCCAGGAAGAAGAAAGAGTTGCCTCTTGGAACTGCGGCCTGCCTAGGGATGGGTAGGTGGGAGAGGGGTGACAGGTTGAGTCCTGGGATCTGAGTGGCCCTTGTCCCCCCGGGAGTTCCCAAGCCAAAGGGTCTTGGGCTTGCATGTGTAGGAACAGTTGAGCACCTGGGCCTTGCAGGGCCTGTCTGCATGCCCCTGAGGGCAATGCACCCGACACAGAGGTCTCTGGGCAGGGCTGTGTCTCCCATTCATTCATTTGTTTTTGTTTTTTGACATGGAGTCTTGATCTGTCACCGAGGCTGGAATGCAGTGGCGTGATCTTGGCTCACGGCAACCTCCGCCTCCTGTGTTCAAGCAATTCTCCTGTCTTAGGCTCCCGAGTAGCTGGGATTACAGGTGCTTGCCACCATGCCCGGCTAATTTTTGTATTTTTAGTAGAGACAGAGTTTTGCCAGGTTGGCCAGGCTGCTCTTGCACTCCTGACCTCAGGTGATTTGCCTGCCTCGGCCTCCCAAAGTGCTGGAATTACAGGTATGAGCCACTGTGCTCAGCTTCCCATTCAATTTGAACCTACTTCTACCCCATGCTTACCAACATAGCCCGAAGCTCTATGCTGCTGGGAAGCTCTAGACGACCCCCCGAAGCGCAAGGTTTTCTGCAGGTTCTGCTCACAGGCCTTGGCAATCCCTGCAGAAGCATGGAGTCCAGGCCTTGCCGAAGGTGGGCAGTGGGAGAAAGGGGCTCCTCTTGCCAGCAACCATGAGCCCACTGTATTCTCTCCATAAGCTATGGGGCAGACATTTACTCCCCCATTTGACAGTTGAGCAAACAGTTCAGACAGGGACAGGGACTTGCCGAAGGTCAAGAGCTAGAGGTTGAAAGCTAGATTTGAACCCACATCCCACATGGTCTAGCCCACAGTCCCTTTGGCAACCTATGAACCTGTAAACTGCTGTCATCCTGAGCTGCTGACTGAGAAGCTCATAGCCAATAGGCTCTGTGGCTAGAGTGATGTAGCTCTGCCCCTGCCAGCTGGGATGCCCTGCCAACTGCTCTCCCTCACCCAGGACTCCCAGTGCAGGAGATCCCAGCATCAATGCTCCATTTCTCTGAGTCAAGAGTTCTAGGGCACATTCTGCTGCCTTCATGCATCTGGGAGCCCTTCCATGGAGAGCTGGGTCTATTCATGTGTGGGTCTAGGCATGTTTGTTAAATGAATCAGAGAGAAGGATTCAGAGGCAGGAAGGGTAAGGTCTCCTATCTCCTCCATGGCTGCCATGGTGACTACAGAAGCCCCAGCCCTCTTCTTTGGGAGCCCCAGGGATTGCTATGGAAACAACGCTGAAGAGTGGCCCCCCACTTTCTACATATTCTTTTTTTATTTGAGATGGAGTCGCGCACTGTCACCCAGGCTGTAGTGCAGTGGTGCAATCTTGGCAACTTCTGCCTCCCAGGTTCAAGCAATTCTCCTGCCTCAACCTCCTGAGAGCTGGGATTATAGGCACCCGCCACCATGCCTAGCTAATTTTTTTTGTATTTTTAGTAGCAATGGGGTTTCACTATGTTGGTCAGGCTGGTCTCAAACTCCTGACCTCGTGATCCGCCTGCCTTGGCTTCCCAAAGTGCTGGGATTACAGGGGTGAGCCACTGCCCTGGGTCCCTTTCTCCACATTCTAAGACAGATGATACCAGCTTGGGCCCACCCCTGCCCAGATCCCTCAAGACCCTTGCCAAGTCCCAACAGTCAGCGAAGCAGGGCCGCACCCAAGTACTCTGGATTCTCCCACATTCCACACATTCCCATTCTGGTCTTTGCTCTTGTCACTCACTCCACCTGGAAATCCCTCCTACTCAGGGCAATACTTCTAAGGAGTCTTTCCTAACCACCCCCTCCATTAGATCAGACAAACCACTACACCAGACCCTGTGAAACCTTCCCAAATGTTTGGGGAGTAAATTAGTATTAGTAAACATTGCTCAGCACCTGTAAAGAGTGAGGCCCTCTGGGTTTCCCCCTCCCACCAGCTGCCCACCTGGTACCCATGCGAGAAGCATGCAGCCCTAGGTCCCCACTCATTGACCTCTAACCTTGAAAGGGCAGGCCGGGGTCCGGCCCACGTCTTGGAGGAAGCGATTGAGGTATGGGTGGAGGACCTCGGAGCAGCTGTGGTAGGCGGTCACAATGTACAGCAGCCTCCAGCCTCGCTGGCAGCTGTCCCTGCAAGGACACATGGGAGCCATGTCACAGGCAGCCACAGCACTAGAGTGTGCCAAGAGCCTCCTGGGATTGAGCTGAGGAAGATTCCAACTCTCAGGCAGCTCCTGTCTCCTGAAGATGCTCCTCCCTGCCCAGTGAGGAGGCCCAGGGCAGGTGGGCCTTGAAGCCATGCAGAAGGCATATGCTGCTTGGGAAGTCAAGATGGGGGAAAGGGAAGGAAGAGGATGGGGCCCCAGACATCTTCCCCAGGTAGGGGGGAGTACTGTGACTCTTTCCCCCTCCTATTCTTCTCTTTTCTGCCTCACAACAGGTGGGGGATCTCTCTGGGGGAGGCTTCTGGGAAAAGGTGAACCTGCTGAGACTGTGTAGAGGTCATGGCAGGCAAGGCCCAGGGCTGGGAGGAGCAGGAGGACAAGCTGAGTGGTTCTAACATTTCTGAGGAGATGGAGAGCAAGTGAGGAGGTAGTGCAGATGGAGACAGGAGCGGGCCTGATGGTAACAAGAGCACACACATTGGGCACCTACTGTGTGCTGGCCCTGCATGAGTGGAACACAGTAATTCATCTTCACATGGTCCTGGGTGTGAGGGTTTCATTTGTAGGGATATCTGGTGTCTGGGAACAACACTGGGCTTCATTTGGGAAACCACCCACCCCTCTCTGGATCCCTGTGGTTTGGAGATGGGCAAGGAAGTCAGGTTTGGTTAATGAGAACACTGCAGCCCCTGGCCACAGTGATTGGCCTAGGGATAGGTATATGACCCAAGACTGGTCAATAAGAGTTCAGCCTCCTTCTGGCTTTGGTGATTGGTTTTAGGACATACGTGTGACCTAGATCTAACCAATCACTACTCTGTATCCTCCAGCCTTTATGATTGGTTCAGGGTTGAGCTTGTGACCAACTCAGGCCTGTAAGCCTGGATTTGAGAATTTCTGCTGCAAATATTGGGTCAGTTTTGCTTTCTCTGGTATTGCTGAGCTGTTGCCCCAGACTTGCCACCTTGCTACTCTGTGGGAGAGGCTGTTTGGGAATGATCAACACAGAGGAAAGAAGAGCCAGAAGATGGAGAAAGCCTGCTTTCTAATGACCTGGATCCAGCTATGCCTGAAGCCACATACTCATTGACTTTTCACTTCTCTGAATCAGTAAGTTCCCTCTTGCTTAAACCAGCTTGACTTGGGTTTCTGTCACTTGCAACTAAAAATCTGGACTTACACATTATCACTGCCATTTTACAGATAAGGCACTAAAGTTCAGACAGCAGAAATGTGTGTTCCAGACCAAATAATTCCAAAAATGTGCTCTATTGAGTGAGGGGGAAGAGAATCCAGGAGGCGGTCAACCCTGGGGAGGTGGGAGGCTGAACTGGCCCCTCCTGGAGCATGGACACAGTGGGGGGGATGGTGGGGTAAAGCCCAGTTCACTCACTGCTTGGAGCTGGTATTGTCAGTGATCTGCTTCACAACTTGGCAGTAACACTCATCCCGCATGACTTCATGGTCCCCACACAGCTGAAGGAGGCCAGAGAGGTCACACATCAAAGACATATTAAGGGCTATGTCACATACCAGGTACATAAGAACAGGGTGGGCACCTGGAGACAGGCCTGGGGTCCCTTTCCCAGCCCCCTCCCTACCAGCATGATGCATTCCTCTTTGGACCATAGGAGGGCTTCCCACCCTAATGTCCTGTGACTCATTGACAGATGGGGAACTGAGCCACAGAGCAAGAAAGGAGGCATCTGGCAAAGTTGATTGAACTGACCTTTAGGAGGTTACAAAGCACGTCCAGGTCACTCTGGCCCTCAGTGGGGCATCCCCCATGAACCTCATCACAGCTGAAGGAAAGACCCATCCCATTCAGACTCACCAAACCCCCAGTTGCTCACCTACCCCAGGAAGCCCCAGGGCTGAGCCCTCCCCTGGGAGCCCTGGCCACAGGCAGCTGGGGCTTCTATTCTCTTAAATGTGTCCCATGTTTGAGTTGGGGGGGAGGGGAAAAGATCTGAAGACCAGGGAGGAGTGGTGACCAGTAGACATCACACAGTGCTGGATCCCACCTGGCCCAGAGCCCTGGCTGCAGTCCCACCCCCACACCTAGGAACATGTCGGTGGCCATCTTGTTGAGGCTGCTGTCGCTTAGTTCGATGAGGGATTCCTGGAGGGGGGTCTGTGGGGAAAGAAGGCTGTGTCATGATGAAGGAGGGACATGTCAGAACAGAGAGGGGACACACTGTATTTCAAGACCATATCATAACAAGAGGGTCTATGTCACAAAAGGGGGAGCCAGGTCCAACACTGGGGACAGATGCTGTCCTTGGGAGGGAATCAGGGTGTTGAGAGCTAGAGAGTCTCACTGAGAACAAGTTTATTCACCCCAGGGTCCTGGGAGGGGCCCTTGTATCACCATTTTACAGATGGGGAAACCGAGGTCCGAGACTGGACACCTTGGTGAAGCAAAGCATGTACTCCAAGGTTCTGGACTCCCGACCCTCCTTGGACTTCAGCCTGAGGCCGTCCCTGCGGTAGGAGGTGGGTGCTACTGACCTGTCCTGACCAAGCCTTGGCTACATGCTTTTCCACAAGGGAATGTTCTTGACCCACCATTCTGATCAGTCTATCAGACAGGGAGACCCCCAGAGGTAGGCACTGAAGTGGGCCTCACACCCGGGTAGTCTCTCATCTCTCCCACCAGAAGTGGGGCCTTCCAGACCGACAGCCTGCAGTTTGGACAGTTGAAAGAAGCCCAGAACCCTCCCAGTGTGGGAAGAGGGGTGGGGGCGCAACTCACTGGGGTCTTCTCTGAGGGTCTCGGAAATACTTCTGGGCAAACTCGAGCATTGTGTAGGGTGGGAGAGCCAGGGCTTCCTCCCCATGGTCAGCAGAGCGGGCCCTACTGGGGTACCCTGCAGAAGAGGCGGAGCTAGGAAGGCCCTGCCCGGCCACACCACGCGTAGCCCTTCGGTCAAAACACAACGCAACCCCTCGCGGACTGGGCCCAGATTCTCAAGCTGCCCGACCACCCACCCATCTGGATTCGCCCACCCATCTATCTGGAGCCTCCCGCATCCCGTTGGCCTCGCCCCCTTCAGCCCCGCCCACGTCTTTTACTTGCAGGGCTAACCCCGCTCCCCGCCCCACTTGGCCACGCCCTTGCCCGGGTTTGACTTCGCCAGCAGCCATGTCACAGCTGACCCCACCCCCTCGCTAGCTCCACAAGCCCGACCCCGCCCACTCACCTGGCCTCGCCCCATCCCAGACTTGACCTACTGGCGGGCCCAGGCTGGTCTGACCCTACTGCCCTGATTACAACCAGCTGATCTTCACCCTTCCCCCACCCCATTTGACCACACTTCCAGCCATCTCTGGACCCATCTCCTGGGTCTCACCTGCGGCTCACTCTATACCTGGTTCACCCTAGTCCAAGACCGGCCACGCCCCAAGAGCCTGGCCACGCCCTTGGCCGACCTTATTCCCACTCGCCTCACCCCTTCCGCTTACGCTACCCCGCCCCACCCCACCCACACTGGTCTCCACCTTTCTCCTGCGGCCCACCTCCTGTGCAGCGGCTGTAGAGGCCACAGCAGCGGCCACGGCGGCTGCTCGGCCGCTGCCCGGCTCTGCTGGCAGCTGCAGGAAGTCGGGGGCAGCAGCGGGCTGCACCAGCTCCGAAGGGAAGCGGCCCACGCGCCCATGGATGGTCCCGAACCTCCAGCCTAGGGGCGGGAAAAAGGTCTAAGGCAAACTGGAGGGTCTTGTCTTGCGACTAAAGTGGTCCTTTAGGGGGATTTGGGTACCTTCTTAACCCCTCTCTAGAACTCTGTGAGGCAGGCCAGGCCATCGAACCCATTTTACAGATGAGGAAACAGGCTCAGGGAAGGAAAGGGATTTTCTCAGGGCCGCAGGACCATAACGGGAAAGTGAAGCACAAAGGCAAAGCAGGGTTTGTGGACTCTCTGGTCACGTGGAGACACAGAGAGACCTGGATTACAAACACGGAAACGCCCACGGAGACCCCTCAGCCACATACACAGGCAGAGCAGAGAGCTCTGTCTGACCACCAACAGATACTGACAGGCCATGCCTGGATCTTGGAGACCTGGCCAGCCCAGACCACTTCTGGGCACCAAGAAACCCTCAATGTGCATCTCAGCATGAGTGTGTGAAACTAGGATGCACCCTGTATGGGATTTCCAGGTTCTGGATCCCAGGTTTGGGGCACCCACCAAAGTCGGGGCCTGTACGCTGCAGCTCCTCCAGGTACACCACCTTCTTGCGGACCACGCAGCCGGCACTGTAGCCTGTGGGCCAGGCTCAGGTCAGCATCTCCCAGGGAGGCCCCCTTGGCCAGCCTCTCCCCTCCCCACACCCAGCCCACCCCAATGGCACTGACCCACTCGAGGAGGCTCTAGAGGCTGCAGGTGGATGATGTCACCCTTGTGGAAAGCCAGCAGTGCCGGGTCCTCAGGCAGGAAGTTCCTCACAGCGACCACATAGTCAGAGTCCTGGGTCAGCCAGGGGCAGGGTGAGGGCAACAGCTCCATCACCCCACTCCCAGAGGCCTAGGGCAACCCCTGCTCCTTACATCCTTCCTGACTCATCAGGGAGCCCTCATTAGGTGAGAAGGGGTAAGGGTATTCTGGGTGTAAGAAAGGGCTGGAGGCTGAGTCTGAGGGACACACATGGACTTTAGGGCACATGCATAGGTCTTCCCCCACTCAATACCTCACCGACCTTCCTGCTAAAGCCTTCCTCGGGCCTGGGGCACAGAGATAACCTGCCCTAGGCCTGGGGGCTGCCAGTCAGGAGTGGGCAGAGTGGATGGAAAGACACTGAGATGCAGTGGGTGGGCCATGCAGCCAAGGCAGGAGGGTGAGGAGTACAGTTGCTGCAGAGCTCAGAGGAGGTGCTGTGCCCTCGGGAGGGGGCACTGGCTAGCAAGGGGCATTGGCAAAGGTTTTCTGAAGGAGCAGGCAAAAGGAGGAAAGGGTATTCCAAGCAGAAGGCACGGCCAGTGCAAAGGCCTGAAGGTAGACAGAAGTCTATGGACACAGTCATACTTCCCAGGCAGGTGGGGCTAGTATACATGTGGGGTGGGAGAGCCCTGTTGCTGGGCCCTCAGCCTGGGGTGGGGGGGAAGATCTGTGGGAAGGTCCTGACCTTCTTCAGCTCCAAGATGAAGTCATCCACCAGGGTCTTGACCTGGTGAGCTCGGGCTGAGAAGAGGATAACCTTCTCACTGGCCATGTTGAACTCCAGCATATTCTGGGAGGGCATTGTCACAAACAGGATATCTGCAAAGCTGGAAGATGGGCTGGTGGCGTGAGGGCAGGACTCCACTGCCAGAAAGATGCCCTCCTTCTACCTATTGTGCTGCTTCTGCTCCTGTCCTGCCCCATTTGAAGTCCAGTCCCACCTTGGCCCCATTGTGCCAGCTCCCACAGGAGTCTAGGAACTTCCCCGCTTCCCCTCTCTGACCCAGGCTGTGGCTTCAGCTCAGTTCCTACCACCCTTTGGGACAACACTCTGACCCCTCTCTACCCTTTGTCCCTTGGTCCAAGCTCTAAATCTAGATTTGTGCCTACCCAAATCTCTCTTCACCCATTGACCAAATTCTCTCCATCTTTCAAAGCAAGGAGGCTTTACCCAACCCGTGAGCAAGTTTCTATTCCCATCCTCATGTTATAAAGGACAAAAGGGACTTCTAGCAGGGGGAGGGAGTCTGAGGACTCAGTAAGGTGTCATGGCTGGCATTGGTTCCCTCCCCAGCTGCATCAGGGCTTGGTCGTTTCCAGCACAGTCGCCCCTCTGCACAGTGCTGCTGCTGTGGGGGCTGGAAGGAGGGCAGGGGAGTGGGTGCATAGCTAAACCCCTTCCTGGCTGTGTGACCTGAGACAAACAACTCTCTCTGAGATTCAATTTCCCCAGCTCTGAAATGGGTTTGCTTCAATGGCTTGGCACAGAGCCTGGTGCATCATGGGTACTTGCTAAGTGGCTGTGGAGAGGAAGGAAATTCTGATGCCAGTCTGTACCCCAGTCTCCAGCCAGCCCCACTTCCCCCCTGCCAGTCACCTGTATGCACGCAGGACCCGCAGCTGCCCGCTGGCCTCCTGGCCACCCTTGACCATCCTCAGGAGTTTGATGCCCATGTGGGACACAGCTAGGAGCTGCACGCCAGTGCCTACGCTGCCCTGGGGCAGGGATGAAGGGCATGTGAGGATCCTCTCGCCTCATCCCTGAATCCTCTGGGCAGGTAGGGGGCAGGCGGGGGATCGCACCGTGGCAGGGAAGAGGCGGGAGAAGTAGACCTCCCAGGTGTCTCGTGCAGCACTGACCACAGCCCGCTTCACACTCTCTGTTACCAGAGGCCTCTGTGTGTCCAGCTGGTTCTGGGCTATGGGAGGCCAGGTCTGGTCAGGACCCTCTCCCCCACTTCCCTGCCAGCCCCCATCTCAGGGATGTCAGGGAGGGAGTTGGCTGATACCCAGCAAGAAGGCATCTAACCATTGTCTATACTGGGAAACGGAAACTCAGAAATGGACGAGATGGCGAGGACACACAGTGTGTCAGGCATTGCCAACCCCAAACATGCAGCCCGGCCACGTGAGAGGCCAGAAGCAGAGCAACGAGGTGCATGTCTGGGAGATGGTGGGGCTGGGCTTGTCAGCCTCAGTCTCCCTCTGGGACAGGGCTGGCTGTGCCTCTGGCTGGTTGCTCCATCAATACCCCTCTCCTCCCCCGAGATACCAAACAGGGCCTTCATCTTGAGCCTCTCATCCTCCGAGATGCGCAGGCAGGCCTCGGACAGCGTATCGTGCAGGATCTGTGGGAACAGGCTGTGTGACGCAGGCGGTGCATGGGACTCACCTGGCTGGAACCCAGGCTGGACTCTACTAGGGTGAGTGACAATGTTGGGGGTCCCATTTTGCAGCAGTGGGGTCATTTATAAGCTGGGTCATCTGTGTAAATCAGATTCTACTTCAGGGACCCTCTCCTTTCTCTTCACCCCCCACAATCCAGGCCGCCCTTCCTAGGCCTCAGTTTCCTAATCTATACAGGGTTTTACATTTGACTTCTGGGCCATGTCTAGCTCAGACAAACTATGGCTCTGATTAGGTTGAACTGTGGGCTCACTGACCCTGCGCATGGGAGGGGGGAGATTCAATAAAACAGCTGCCTGTCCTCACCCCAGTCAAGGACCCCAAATCCTAGCATGCAGAGGCAGGCTTTGCAGCTAGCCTATCTTTGCATTCACACTGCCATGCTGAGTTCACTGAGGCAGAAAGGAGAGAGAGGACATCACCTGCCGGAACAGGAGGTCAAGCTGCACAGGATGGCTGTAGCTGTCCTTGGGGTAAAACACCTGTAGGGGCGGGGCTTCAGTGGGTACCTTCCGACTGCCCCCTCACCCGGCCCTGACTCCTAGGTGCAGCTCCGCCCCAGCTCTGACTCCATTCCTGGCTTCAGCCTGGCCCTTTTCGGTCCTCCTGGACCCTCCTCTGCCCGCCTTCAGCCCCTCCCCTGGCTCTGGCCGTGCTCCGCACCTCTTTGCGCAGGAAGATCCTCCAGGGGGCATCCTGATAGCCATAGAAGCTGGGGTTGATGAGGCGGTGCAGCTGTGTCTGCATGGGTTCCTCAGGGGGCTCCAGCAACCTTGAGGGCAGAGCTGGAGAGCACGGGGGTCAGGGAAGCAGGAGAAGGCACCTCTTAGGATGAAGTGGGAGAGGCAGGGCAGGTGGAGGAGGACACAGCCCCTTCATTCAACACATAAAAACACCTATTGTATATATGCCTGGGCTAAAGGCCGAGATGGCCCCACAAACAAGGTTGACAAGACTCCTGCCCTGGAGTTTAGTGCCCATGGCAGGTGTGAGTGATCATTCAGAAACAGAGCTCTCACTGCCCAAGGCTGGGGTGGAGGGTGGAGGGAAAGCGGGTGGTTTAGGACAGATCCTGGAGAGCTGGTCTATGAGGTCCTTCACTCCTAGCAGTCTAGGCAGACCTTGCTGAGGTGACAAAGGTGATTTGAGCTGTGACATGAATGGTGAGAAGGAGCCGAGCATGCAGTGGTCTTGGGGAAGAGCATTCTAGGCAGAGGGAACAGGAGAGCAAGGGCTCCAAGGCAGGAGTGGGCTTGGAGTGTTTGGGGAACAGAGAGGAACAGAATGTGCCAAGGGGAGGAAGGGAGGAAATGAGGCTGGGGAGGTGGGCACATCATGCAGCGTCTCATAGGCCACAGTGAGGAGTTTGGAGCCTATTGTAGGAGCCATCGGAGGGTTTTTGTCAGGGACAGGATGTGAGCTGCTTATATAGCTGTTAAAATCACTGTGGCTGCTGAGGGACAGAGGGTGTAGAGGTTAGGGCTCCAACTGTGATGCCAAGGGGCCTGAGCTGATATCCCTGGTCTGACACTTTTGAGCAGTGTGACCTTGGGCAAGCCACTTAACCTGTCTGTGCCTCCATTTCCCCATCTGCAACATGTAGGAATAATAGTGCTACCTTGAAGGGTTCTGGTAGGATTATATGAGGCCAGGATGGGAGTGGCCAGAGATCTGTGCTACTTAAGTGCTAATATTATAATTATACTAATATGCTCACAACATGTACCCAGGGGCTCAGGAACACAGACACATTCCACTGACACACAGACTGGGGACTCACCTGTGCCCACAGACTTCCTCATATACTTGGATACCCTCCCCACCTCCTGGCCCTCTCACCTGAAGTGGGTGTCATGGATGGCCTTGGTGCACTGGTCACTGGCTTCACCAGGGCCACAGCTTCTCTGGACACCTGTCCCACCCCAAAGAGACTGCTCAGGGGGCAACAGGCAGGCCCTGTGGAGGGGCAGTGGCAGGGCCACAGCCTATAGGGGTGGCTGGTTTCTGAGAATCCCTGAGGCCCCTCTTTGACTTCTGTTCCACCTGGGCCCAGCTCCACCCTGCCCCCTCACCTGCGTGCCAGGTGCAGCTGTCAGGTGAGTCATCTGCCCCTTCAGGATCATCAGGGCCTCCTCGTGGGGGTCTGGCCGCTTCATGAACACCTTCCCGCCACCCTTCCTGTGGGCATTGGAGAACCGTGGCGGGTTGACACTGAGTCTCCCTTTCCCCGTCACATATTTTGACAGCAGGGGACTTCCTCCTCCTCCACCACCACTCCCATCATTATAAACGAGAATCCAGAGAGAAGCAGAGACTGGCCTGAAGTCCTACAGCACAACCTAGACAACAGCAGGGGCTCATCTGGACTCATCAACATAAACTCCCTCCCTAACAGGAACTGGGCAGGGTGCTTCAACCCCTGCATCAGTAAGCTGGTGCACCATGATGGACACTCAGGCACAGTGAGGGGCTAGGGGCAGGGGCAATGCTGACCTGAGGGCCTCGGGCCGGCCTCCCCCGGAACGGCTGCTGGTACTGCCTGACAATGTGCTTGATCTGCTGTGTGGGCTGTGGGAAGTGCTCAGAGTTGAGCGTCGAGTACCGGACCAGCTCTGGGGAGGGTGAAACTGTGGGCAAGCAGGGTGGTGGGAACACGGTGAGGTCATAAGAGGCACAACCACACCCCCAGGCCTGTCCTGGGAAGCCTCAGAGCTGGGATAGGGCACTCACTGGTTTCTGGAGAAGCCTGATCATGAGCTAGAACAGGGGCAGCCACAGGCTTGGTGGGGGGCCTTGGAGCCTTGGCCAGAGGGGCTGGGGCCAAGGGTTTTGGAGTGGCACGCAGGAGCACAGGTTTGGCCGGGGGACCGGTACCTACAGACTTCGGCTGTGCGTCTGGTGCTAGGGGTTTCTGTGGAGAACAGGAAGTGAGGTGGGCTGCCTGGGATATACCAGGCTACTCTCTGGGACCCCAGATCTCTGTCAAAGATGGGCTGTGGAGTCCCTGGGCTCAGAGAGGCACAATAATGCCCAGGAGCAGCACAGCACCTGTCTTTACAGCTTGTGTCTGCAAGCAACCCCTGCACCCTGGGCGGGCCAGGCTCACCTCTGTGGGCAAGGATCTCGGGGCAGCACTTGGGGGCTGCTGCTGGAGTGCCATGGCCTGCAGGGTCATCTCCCCGGGCCTGGGGAGAGGTGGCAGTGGTGACCAGGAAGGTCCATTCTCCACCCCCCCCGCAGTCCCTCCCTCACTCACCAGCAGGACGGCCTGTTTGTGGATGAAGGCTTGCTGCAGAGCCAATGTGGAGGCGTCCAGGCCTGGGACTGAGGGGAGGGGGCAGAGGGCAGAGATGGCACTGGAGACACCCTCCTCCCTATCTCCTCTCACCCCCCCACTGTGCTGTGGCTACCTCCATTCTAGCACATGAAGGTGCCTGAGGACCAGCAAGTGGTTCTGGCCCTGCCCAACCCTGGAACCACCCTGGGGAGGCACTGACTTGGCTTTGGCTCTGGGGGCCTCCTGGGGGTGTCTTCAGTACCACTACTGCCGCCTCCACCAGGCTGGCCTCCCCCTTTCATTCGGTAGGCAATGGCTGTTGGCTTCTCCAGGTCCTGGGGGCAGTAGGTGGCTCCAGTGACCATCTCAATGCTGTACTCCTAAGGTTCCATAGCAACAAGCATCTCACACTGGCCACTTCCCCGCCCTCTGGTGGGAGGGGGCGGCCTTTCACTGGCTCAGTGTCTGCTCTATGCTCAGCCTTTACCCCTATGGCATCCCAATCAGTCTTCCCCATAACCACGTGAGCTCCCAATCCATTCCCTCTTCCTCAGAGGAGTAAACTGAGGCTCAAGGAGGGGCTGTGCCCTGCTCAGGGCTGCATATCATTCCAGGGTCAGTGGGGGGTGGGGTGGGTTCTGGAGAGTTTCCAGAGTGAACAAGGGTACCTGAGGGGTCTCGTGAGATCTGGGGCCAGATGACCCAGGGACCAAGGTCATTCAACTCCACCCAGATTTTAGTGGTCCTAGGGGGCTGGCTCCCACCAGAGGTGCCCTTCTTTCTTTCTTTCTTTCTTTTTTTTTTTTTTTGAGACGGGGTCTCGCTGTTGCCCAGTGCTGGAGCTGGAGCACAGTGGTGCGATCATGGCTCACTGCAGACTTCCTGGGCTCAAAAGATCCTTCTGCCTCAGACTCCTAAGTAGTTGGAACTACAGAGGCATGCCACCATGCCTGGCTAGAGGTGCACTTCTAACTGTGAGTCCTTCCAGGATCAGCTAAGAGCATCTCTAGCTGTGAAGAGACCCTCATCCTTTGCCCAGCCTCCAGTAGACACCCAGATGGGACACACCACCCCATGACCCTGGCTGTGAGAAGCTCTTAGGTCATCCTGTACAAATGTGTGACTTGGGTGTACATGCTGTGCCTGCAGTCTGCAGATGACCTGCCTCACTCCATCCCTACCGCATCCCCATAGGACAGCACGGGGTCGAAGAGGCTATCCAGGTAGCAGTCCAGCCCCTTGTGGGGCCCAGCAGGCTCTCCAAGACTGTCTGACTCTGGAGGGGAGGGCACAAAAATGTCAAGAAGTTATTTTTTCCTGATGATTTCCACCCCCTATAGCCTCCAAGGCTCCCTCCCCACCAGAGACAGGAGCCACTGTTGGTTGACCTTGGTGGGTTGCTGTCCCTTTCTGGGCCTCAGTCTCCCCATTTGTACCATCCTCATTGTGGCTGCTGTTCCCATCAGAGTCCGGTACTTTGTGCATGTCCTCCTGGGGCTGGGGTCCTGTGGGCGTGTCCTCATCCGAGTCCCAGCTGTTCCCAAACACCCTGTGAGGAAAAGGAAAGTGGAGCTGCTGATCCCCCAGAGAGATCCCACAATATTCTGAGATCCCAAAAATCCCAAATTTTCCTCTGCACCCTGGAATTGGATGGCTTTCTCCCTTTAAAAGCAGGATCCTCCCACACCCTCCATTGTAACTAAACTTGTGGTGATGTATACTCCTTGCCCCTACCCACCACCACTGTAACTGATCATACTCTGCAACACCCCGCCCCCCAATTAAAAAAAAAAAAAGCAGGATCCTTTGGTGAACTCTACCTCCTTAAGAACCTGAAGTCTAAGTTCAGGGCTCAGCCTGTCCCAGCAGCTGGGAGGGGCAGGCCTTCTGCCTGGGAGTGGCCATCTGTGAGGGAGTCCCCCATAGCTACCTACACTTTGGAGCCTCCCCTGCTGGGTACAGGCCCCTCTGCGCCCACAATGAAATAGGACTTCTGTCGAGGGAAGTCCTTGAGCAGCTCCAGGTCCGACACCAGGTCCAACACGTAGTCGTGGCCAGCCAGTTCTGCCCACTGGACACCATTCTTCATGGCCACAGTCCAGCCACGCCAACCATCTGCCAGCCCCCTGGTGATGGCATGCACAGGAAAAGAAATGAGGGACAGAGTCATCAGGCACTACCTGGGGAGATCCTGGGATATAAGGCAGACCCTAAACATGAATGGAGTGGACCCTATGGGACCCTCTGGGGGATATGACCTCCCCCAACCTACATTCCAGGTACATAAGAGTGTGCTGGGAGGGCATCCTAGGAGCCAACCTGTGCCTCAGAATGTCTCCAGCCACCTCTTCCCCCGTACTCCAGGAGTGCACCGGGCAGGAGAACTGGTCACCTGGGGCACAGCAGGTGCCGGGCTCAGGTTGGAGCATTTGAGTCCAGTCTGGCTGTGCCTCCCTGCTTGCTTCCTCCTCTCAGTCTTCCTGTATCTGTAGTCTCACTTCCCTGGCTTCCCCCTCTCCAGGCCAGGTCCCACCCCCACACACAGACTTTCATGCAGAGCCGTATCGGAGCAGGCCCATCCTCAGCTCCAGAATGTCCAGTGGCTTCTGCCATCCCTAGGGCTCACTGGGCCCTGCTGACTCCCCACTGCCCTCACTGAGGTGGGGGAAGGCAGCTTACCATTGAAGCAGCCCACATCCAGCGCCATGCTCGCCTTCTCATAGGTCGCTGTCCACTCGAGCTGGGTTGGGGGTAAGGTTCGGGCAGCCCCCGAGCCCTGCTGTGGGCCCGGCCCATGGCCTGCATGAGGCGGTGCTGACACACAGCCTGGAAGCCATTCCGCCCATAATCAGACACAAACCTGATGGGTAGGAGTTGGAACCAGGATCAAGAGAGATCTGAAGCTAGCTGGGGGCTGGCAGGTGGGGGTAGGTAATTCTGAGGCTAGTCTTAGAAAGGGCCAGGCTATTCCAGAGCTCCAAGGTGAAGCTGAAAAGGCCCCAGGCTAGTTCAGAAGGGTCCCAGGCTAGAGTCCAGTGCTCTGGGACTGTACTTAAGGGGTTCCAGGCTAGCCTACAAAAGATTGCAGGGTAGTTTAGAGTCCCATGGCTAAACTGAAAGGGTCCCAGGCTAGCCCAGAAGTATCTCAGGCCAGCACAGAGGTCCAAGGATAGATCAAAGAGATTCCATATTGTTGGAACAAAATGTCATTGACAGGATGGGCTCTGCAGCTGGGTGTGGGCAACAACCTGAACTCTGCCTTCATTCTCTCACAGGGTAACCTTGGGTGGTTATCTGCCCTCTTTGAGCCTCTCCTCCAAGTTTTCTATAAATGAGATGGCTGAGGGTTCAACGCAACCTAGGCCCAATGAGCCCAATCCCTACCAGTCATTCCTTATGCTTCCCTCACCTCCATATCCTACATCCCCTGCAGCTAAGCCTGGCTGCAGGCCCACAGTAGCCCACAGTAGCTAGAGAGGGAACCTAGCACCATGCCCTCAGGAAAGCCCCAGATAGGCAGGCCAGCAATGGCCCTACCCTGCTGTCAGCTGCCACAGTCACAAGACTGGTCAGGTGATGTTCATTTGCTGCATGCTGGCCTGAGCAAGATTCTGTAACTCTGTAGCTCACAGCCACCGTGTTAGGTGGGTTGTGTTGCCATCCCCAAATTACAGGGGAGAAACAGGTTCAGAGAGGGGCAGTGAATTGTCTCAGGCAGTGACTTGTCTCATACATGGCTGAGCTGGGATTTCAACACTGATTGAGTCCAGTATCCATACTCCTAACCACCCCACTAAACTCCCATGCTGTGAGAGGTCAATGCATCCCAGTAGAAACGCAGAGCAGCCCTGGCCAGCCTCCATGCCTGAGCTTTCCAGCGTAGAGATCTCACTCCTGGCCTGACCTTTAACACCCCACCTGGGCCCCACTGCTGGTGCCACCATCCCTCTTGTCCCAGCCCCTATCCAGTCCCACTCACTTGAGAAGGTACTTGTTGAAGCGCGGGGGAAGGTGCAAAGCCACCGAGGCAGGCGGCCAGCAGCAGCCAGCCCCGCTCGGCATTGTGGGCATTGTGATTGTGCCACACCTGGTTGGCCAGCTGTGCCAGGATCTCGTCCCGCAGCTCAGGCACTGCCAGTCCCTTCTGCACAATGTAGTTCCCGAAGATGTTCTCCCGGGCACCATGCAGGTGGGGGGTCGCCCATGAAGCGCAGGATCTGGGCCATGAACAGAGTGTCTGGGAAAGTTGTTCCTTCTGGTCTCCACCCCACAACATGCATCTCTTTCATGTCCCCTCCCATGTGTGCCCGTGCCCACATAAATGCCCCCTCATAGTACAATATAACTGCATATATATATATATATATATTTTTTTTTTTTTTTTTTTTTGAGATGAGGTCTCTGTCACCCAGGCTGGAGTGCAGTGGCGGAATCTCAGCTCACTGTGCCTCAACTTCCCTGGGCTCAAGCGATCCTCCTGTCTCAGCCCCTCAAGTAGCTAGGATTACAGGTGCATGCAGCCACACCCAGCTAATTTTTGTGTTTTTAGTAGAGACAGGGTTTCACCATGTTGCCCAGGCTGATCTCAAACTCTTGGACTCAGTGGATCTGCCCACTGTGGCCTCCCAAAGTGCTGGGATTATAAGCGTGCACTACTGCGTACAGCCTACAACTGCCATATTCTATGCCGAATGACTAGGCAGTTCATCTCAACTATGGGAAAACTCTAGATCCAAAGTATGTGTCATCTTCCCTGTTCATGAACCTTCTAGAGCTCCCCATACAGCCACAGCTCCCTTCCCGGACCCCTGGCCTCCAGCCAGCCCCTCACCTTCTGCTCTATCTAGACCACAGAAGGTTCTTTTTAACATTCAGATATGACCACATCCCTCCCACTGAAGCCCCTGCCTTGGCTCCCTAGGTCCCTTGGGATGAAATCTAAACTCTGGGTCTGTAATCAAGGCCTCACTGGCCACTTTCACCCTTGCCCTTCTGACTCCGTTCTGACCATACCAGTTTCCTCTTCTCTCTGTACTTTCTCCACTCTTCCTGCCTGGCAAATTCTCCTCCAGCTCAAATGCCTTCTCCTCCAGGAAGCCCTCTGTGGCCCTGCCCAGGACTGAGTTAGTGGCCCCATCAGACTCCCTAGCCTTGGTGCTTCCCTCTGTCCATGCTGGTTGGTCACTGGCCGTGTCAGCTCTGCCTCCCCGTCAGACTGAGAAGTCCTTTAGAAGAAGACCTGGGTATCTTCTTAGTGTCCCTGAGAAGCTCCAAGGCAGCCTTTTGTTTTGTTTTGTTTTGTTTTGGAGATGTAGTTTTGCTCTGTCGCCAGGCTAGAGTGCAGTGGAATGCTCTCGGGTCACTGCAACCTCTGACTCCCTGGTTCAAGCGATTCTCCTGCCTCAGCCTCCTGAGTAGCTGGGATTACAGGCATGTGCTACCATGCCCAGCTAATTTTTTTGCATTTTTAGTAGAGACAGGGTTTCACTATGTTGGCTAGGATAGTCTCAATCTCTTGACCTCGTTATCCATCCACCTCGGCCTCCCAAAGTGCTAAGATTACAGGCGTGAGACACTACGCCCAGCCCAAGGCAGTCTTTTTTTGCCCGGAAGATAGCGGGAGAAGAAAAGCCACCAATCCCCAGAGAGGAAACCAGATTCCCACACTGACATAAAAGTTTCTTCTGGCCGGGTGCAGCACTTCGAAGGAGGCTGAGGTGGGCGAATCACGAGATCAGGAGTTTGAGACCAGCCTGGCCAATATGGTGAAACCCTGTCTCTACTAGAAATACAAAAATAGCCATGTGCATTGGCATGAGCCTGTAGTCCTAGCTACTCGGGAGGCTGAGGCAAAAGAAACACTTCAACTCCGGAGGCAGAGGTTGCAGTGAGCCAAGATTGCACTAATGCACTCCAGCCTGGGTGACACAGTAAGACGCTGTCTCAACAACAACAAAAAGTTTCCCCCTTTGGGGAAGAGGTGTGGGACTCATGGATTGGGCTTGGGGAGGGCTGGGAAGACTGGGAGCCTCATGGCCCAGCTTCAGGGCCAGGGGCTGTGAATTAGAAGGTGGGCTCGGGAGGACCCATACCAGCTTGAAGATGCTCACGGCTTCCGCATGGTGCTCGGCTGGCAGCTGCATGAGGGGTGTCCTCTAGGGGCACTGTCAGCATCCCAAAGGCAGGTTCCTAGGGCACAGGGCAGGCATGTGAGCAGACAGCGCTGGGACTGATAGGCACATCTGGACCCACTGCCCTGTGCCACATGGGGCTCCAGGGCCTATGACACAGGGGCTCTGGTCCTCAGTGTATGGATAGGGAAACTGAGGGCTGATGTGGGGCCACAGTGGCCCTCAGCGAGTCGGTGGTAGGGACAGGATGAACCCTCATCTGGAGGGGAGGAAATCAGAGCTGGGCTGACGTGTTATGGCTCCACCAGTTGTTTCTGAAATATTTCCAGGCTGGTTGGTAGTAAATAGCCCTGCCCGAGCCCCTGAGGGCTCTCCACTGCTATCCAGACCCCAGGGATCTCCGAGAGTCCCTATGATCCAGCAACTAAAAGGCTCATACTCAACACCACTGGGCACAACCAGGACCCTGCCCCAGGGTAAGGGCAATGTTCCTTTTAATTGGTCAGCCCTATCAGCCAGGGCGCCTTGGACCTCAGCTAGCCCTTGCCTTGAAGTGGCACCGGACAAACTTGGCCATGGGATAGTTGTTGATATCCAGGGGCAGTGTGACACGGGGCTCAGCCTGGAGCCGAGGAGTCGGCACAGGGGCCACCCGAGGCACCCGGGCCAGCCTGAGGCCTGTGGAGAGAGGAGGGAATGCGGTACCTGCTCCAATCTGCCTGTGCCCTCCCTGCGCCCAGCGCCAACCCACCTGCCACTGCTTGCAGGAGCCCAGCCAGCTCAGCCGGTACCTCGAGGTGCCCCACAGCCACTACCTCCCGCTTGCTCAGCTCCTGGAGGAACAGTGCATGGGGCAGGGACAGGCCTGCCACATCCCCCACCTGTCAGTCTCCCTCCCTGGCCCTGCTGCCACCCAGACCTGTACCTACCTCCTGCTTCTGCAACTGTGCCCCCTCCACCCGGTGCCTCCACTCTGCCCTCAGCTTCAGGAGAGCAGACGTCAAGGTGGGGAGTGGTGGGCAGAGGCAACCGTGGACACCCAGGCAGGCCACGCCAGCTTATGCAAGGCAGCCACACTCAAGCAAGGAGGGGCAGCTTGCTACTGTCCCACTCTACAGGTGGGGTGGGAGGCCGAGGTTGGCCAGAAAAACAGGGAATGGAAAGGAGAGAGAGCAAGAGAAAGACAGAGGCAAAGAGTGGAGGGAGGAAAACTCTGGGGAAAGAGATGCACAGGAAGATTTTTGGGAGGTGGCTGAGCACTGTGTCATGGGAAGCCCTCCTTGGTAGCACCACAAAGCCTTCAGTAAAGGCTACGTACTGCTTCGTTGGTTTGGGAACTGCATTTGTCTTTCTGGTGGCTGGTTTACATGACAGTGGGCCAAGACATGAAGGTAAGAGCAAAATCATACCCAGTGACATTCAGGTCGCCAAATTCTAATGGCCCTCAATTCCTTAAGACCCCACTGTGAACCCAGCACTGGGCCAAATCTTTCAATGCAACATCTCATTTAACCCTCTCCACAATCCCAAGGGGTAGATTGGAAAATTGAGGATAGAGAATGGCCTAGGTTACACTGCTAGTGGGTGGCAGAGGCAGAATTTGAACCCCAAACTGCCTGAGGCCAATGGTCTCCTCTTGGGTGCTAAGTGCCTTTTTCCTTTCTCTGCTGTCCCCTTGGACCGAGATAGGGTAGGGCCTGTACCTTGAGGTAGCGTCGGCGGCTCATGTACGCGTGTACCAGGGACCGGAACTTTACCAGACTCCTCCTCATCTGCTGATAGCGTTGCCTGGATTGGGGAAGTGGGGAGGTCAGGGATTGTGGCTACAGGGTGACAGGGTGAACAAGGGGCAGAAAGGCCCCTGCCAGTCTGGCCTGGGAGCCAGTGTCCACACTTCACTCTTGGGGCCCTTTGGCACAAAGGGAAACTGGAGCTCAGAGAGGGGCAGTGACTTGGCCAAGGTCACACAGCAAATTAAGTAGCAGGGCCTGGATTAAACCTGCCTGAATCATTTATTTCCAAACAGCTTATAATCTCAGGGTCCCTGAGATGCAGGGTAAGGCCCCTCTTGGCTGAATGGATTCCCACCCACCAGTCTCAGGGGCCTGGCGGTGGCTGGGAAGGGCATCCAAAAGCAGTGACACAGAGAATCTGATTATCCTCCCTGCAGAGGCCTCCATCCTCAGCTTGCATGCTTCCAGGAATAGGGAGCTCACTACTCAAGGTCGGATGTGATCTCTCCTGAGCCTGACCATAGGTCTCCTAGGAATCCTGCCTTTTCTGGGCCGTACCTGGCAAGGTAGCCACGGGCCCGGCTTTGCAGCAGGATGATCTTGTGGCGCAGAGAGCGGAATCGCCGCTTGATGAAGAAGCCACGGAGGCAGCGCTGCAGAGTACGGGCTGCCAGATTCAGGACGTGCTCCCGCATACTCTCCAGCAGCTGGTGCAGGTGTTCCTTAAGGAACAGCTGAGGATAGGAGGCAGGCACTGAGGCAGGTAGGAGCCAGGAGGCTGGACTAAGGGCCCCTCCCTCGCTAGAATCCATGGAGACAGAACAAACAGGGATGCCTCCTGGAGCGGAGCTGGAGGGATGGGGTGGATTTGGAGAGGTGGAAGAAAGGGTGCTAGTGAATCAGGCAGTTAACATTCCATGTCCCAAGCTCATCTGCGTTGTTCCTGGGACAGTGGTCTCTAGCTTGGACATTTCTGACTCAGCGGTTCTGGAGCCCCCCGAATTGGGGTCTCTTAAGGGCTGACTGTGGGGTGGGACTCACCTTGCTGACCCCAACACGGTACATGTTTGGCATGACTGTGCACAGGCGACTCAGCACCGACACACACATGTCCCCATTGGCCGGCAGGTTGTGCTTGAGGGCCACTAGACAGCAGTACCTGGCAGGGGGCCCACACTCAGTCTGGGGCTATGAGATGTACCCGAGGTGCCTGCTAGATCATGAGGTTACCACCCCAGCCCCGTGTCCAAGAGGCCTGGTCTCAGTGGTGGCTCCACTAATAGTACATTCTAAAAAAGGCATTCCATCCTCAAGACTGTTTACTTCAGGGTGACAGAAAATTGTTACAGTAGATGATTTCAGTAGAACAAGACCCTTGACTGCCACCTGCTGGAAACTTTTCATTATAACTACTAAAACCATTCCAATCAACACGGAGGGTTGATTATACATATTATATGTTATACAGTATATAATAAAACTACAAAAAAAGGCAAAACAATAAATGTATCTACCACATAACAGCCAGCACGTGGCAGCCTTATGTAGTGTACAATCTGAGCAGCTGTGCACGGCAAGCCCTGTGCTGCCTGGGTTGTGTATTCCTGGGGCCATGGGGAGTTGGGCAGGGATTTATAGAGCTCAGGAACTACCCTAACCAAGGTACCTGTCGATGAACCCCTGGAAAGGCAGGCGCACTGGAAATCCCTCCTTGCGGATCCTCACGGTCTCCAGCACCCCTGAATAGCGTAACTGTGCCATTACCACATCTGGCTCGAAGAGACCTGGCTCCTGTAGGGGTGCGCAGAGAGGGAGTCTGCACATTGGCTCATCCATGTGCAAAGGGCACTATCATGGTGAATAGTCCCAGTGCTAGGCTGGGGAGATGCAGGTCCAGAGAGGCCAAGCCACTTGGTCAAGGTCACACAGCATGGGCAGGAGGATTTGGCTCTCTCAGAGGTCTCAGCTCTCACTCACCTTCTTGTGGTTGGGCTTTAGGCAACGCACAAACAAGGGGTTACACCTGGCAGTGGCAGGAAGAGGACAGTGTGAGGCCTCAGAAAAAGAAGGCTCTCACCCTCTGAAGGTCATGAGGTGGGTTAAGGGTGAGGCTGGGTGCTCCGCCCACCTGCCCCCCCCCACCCCACCTCTCCATCTTTTCCACCAGATCCAGGAGTGACTGCTGGAACTTGGCAGCCACGGTGTGTGCCTTGTAGAGCCGAGTGACGGAGCTGCTCTTGCCCAGGCGCTGAGGGGCAGCCTGTGGGGCATGGCTGGAGAAGAGGTGTGCCACCACCTGGACAGGGGTTGGGGGAGGGAAAACAGACAGGCAGGGGCCGGGAGACCGAAATGAGGAGGAACAGAGAGCAGGAGTCAAGTCTCCGGACCAGGGGATCTGAAGACTAACTGGATCCCCTGTTCCCTCTGCAAGACCTCTGTTGTTCTGGCTTGCATGCTTCTCAAAACAGGTGGGGCTCAGCACCTTCCAAGGGATCCATCCCGTAACTGGCTGACTGTGTGCCTGGCCCCAAGGTGGCCTGTTAGACACATGGTTGTGAACTCTGGCTATGACCTCATGAGGAGGGTGCCCAGTTGACAGGAAGAAGCAGAGGGCCAGATACGGGAGGTGATGTTACCAGGCCGGTGCTCTGTCCTAAGGCCATCTACTGGCCACAGTGTAGCTGGGATGCAGGGCTTCCCCAGCCTTCAAGGAACCCAAATTTGGTCCCCCCAAGCTCTCCCCCAGGGCCTTATGGGTGGAGTTGGGGGAACTGAGAACACCAGGAGGTGGGATTAGGGGAACAGGTCTGGCAGAAAGCCAGGAGAGAATGGGCCAGGGAATGGGGTGGGGCCAGGAATGGGGTAAGTACAGGGCAAGGCCACAGCTGGTGGGATACAGGGTTAGAACTGGGAGTGGGGCCAGGGTCTGACCACTGGGGCTGGGGGGGAGCCAGAGGGCAGGATCAGGACGAGGAGCTAGGTTTAGGGAAGTGCCAAGCTAGGCCGGAACAGGTCTGGCCAAAACTAAGCAGAACCAGGACTAGACAACATGGTCCAAGGCCTGAAGGCAGCTGGGTGTAGGGGCGGGGCTATGCCTGGGGCAGGGCCATAGCGGCAGAAGGGAGGCTCACCCGTGTCCGGCTCCTTACGAACAGGTCTAGCACATCCTGGCGCACTTGATCGTGGTTCTTGTCCAGGAACTTGTGCACCTGAAAAGGGAAACAACAGCCTGAGTAATCCCGGCCCTGCCCCTCCAGGCCTCTGTCTCTCTATCTATCCTAGGAGGGACTGGATCCTCCTCACTGCTATGGTTCCCACTCCTCCAGACCCACCATTCTCCCCCATTCCTGGGGGGAGGGGAGCATTCGTCATGGCTTCACATGACGGGTCTGGGTCTTGGCTTCACCCTCAGTGAAGTACATTGTCCTGCGCCCATTCTACAGATGAGAAAAGTAAGGCCCAGATGGGGACAGAGGCATGGAATCCTAGCCTGAGACACCTCCAGGGCAGGAATGTGCCTCAAATAATAGTGTTGAGGGTGCTCACAGTGATGTCACTACTGATAAGAGCTACTCTTTACCAAACCGACCCTACATTTCTCACACCCACCCCATGAGATGGGCACTATTATTATTCCCATTTTCCAAGTGAGAAAACTGAGGCTCAGACTGGCTAAACAGTTTGCTCAAGGTCACAGAGCTGGGGCACAGCAGAGCCAGAACTAGACCTGGGTGTGAATGTTGGGGCCAGTGTCGTGCTTCTGTGTGTCTAACAGCTAGCAGCACTGCAGCACCAGCGGCCAGGCCGGCCGTCTCGGAGCTCACCTGGTAGGTGACCTTGCCTGCATAGTGCTTGATGGTGAACTCAGGCAGCGGCATCTTGGGTTTGGAATAGAGCGGGTTGGCGCCATGATGGTAGTGGCACTTCTGTAGGAAGGTGTGGTCTGTAGCCTGGGGGCAATTAGGGATCAGTTGGTGGGCAGGGGGCCTGGACACCCTGTTCCTGGCCTGGTGGCAAACTCACTACCCCTGACTGCTCCCCCACTGGGCACCAGAGAGGAACAACTCACAGTTTCCCATGGCTGCCCATCTCCCTGGGTCAGAAGGCAAGCGCCTTAGCCAGGCACTGGAGGCCCAAGTGGTCCCTTGAAGATACATGTGGCTGGGTGAGTTCCTAACTGCCTCCCCCTCCAGGCCAGCTGTCTTTGCACTCTATTGATCTCGCTGCCATCCATGCTTGTGTTTTGCAATCAGGATCTGAGGCCCAATCCTAAGTTTACTTCCTTCAGGAAAACTTCTGTGGCTTTCCAGGCTGGTGCAGCCTCTCCTCTGAACAACCACAGCTGCCATATGGCCTCAATCACCCCAGGCTGTGAATAGTCAGTTGGGTGTCCCAACCTCCCACTGCCCGCCTCAGGCCAGAGCAGAGAGGAATGAAGGAGTCAGGCTGGGATGACGACACGAGGCTGAGAGATGTGTGACCTGACTAGGCTCACACAGTACCTGCGGCTCACCTGAGGAAAGCAACACTGGTCGTCGAGGATGCGCAGGATGCCATAAGGCTTCAGCGAGATGAGGTTGATGCAGGGCTGGTTGTCAGCAAAGGTGATCTCTTGCCAGTCGATCTGCTCACGGATGTACTCCTCCTGCAGGCAGGGGGCAGCAGGAGCTCAGCCTCCCATCCCTGTCCCACCATCCCATCCCAGGGTCCACCCACCATCCTCCTTCAAAAAGCTTGAGCTCAACCACAGACCCTGGATCTGCCTGAAGGAGCCTGGCCAGCAGCACCTCTGCTTGCATACCTCCCAGAACAGGGAGCTCACCCCCTAATAAGGCAGCATGAGCCAACTCAGAGTCCTGCTGCTCCCTCTGCCTGGGACAGCCCAGTAGAGGACAGAAGGACTCCCCCAAGGGGACCTCTCTCTGAGCACAGCACCTCAGCACCTTTCCCTCCAGAACAGAGGCCTTCCCATGAGCTGGTTCCCAGCTTAGAATGCCTTTCCCCTCCACTGGCTGTGACGTCAGAATTGCTCTTAAACAACTCGTATATCCTTGTTTGTCTCCAAGAAGGTTCACTGTCCAGTCAAGATAGGGACAGGAGTGTTAATGGGGCCCACACACCTGCTCCTCCTGGAAGACGATCTTGTTGAAAAGGTACTGAAGGTTCTCGTTTGCGTAGTTAATACACAGCTGCTCAAAGCTGTTGAAGCTCAGGTCCTGCCAGGTGGATAGGGAGGCTGGGAACAGTCCTTCCTGGGCCACCAGCCTATCTGCCCCTGAATTCTCTGGTGGCAACTTCAAAAAGCTTGAGCTCAAACACAGACCCTTAGCTCAGAACCCTCCATGGCTCCTGCTACACCCAGAACAGAACCTGACAGGCTCTGTCCTGATAGCACAGGCAATGGCTGAAGCCCAGGCTCCAGGGCCTTCTGCCTAGGTTCAAATTCTGGGTCTGCCACTTTCTAGCTATATGACCTTGAATAATAGTCCCATGCCTCAGTTTTCCCATCTATAAAATGAGGATACGGACAGTACCTGCCTCATAGGGTTGCTCTAAAGATGAAGTGAATTAACAAAGTGCTTTCAGCAGCACCTGGCACATAACAGGTGCCACGTGAGTGTCGGTGATGGTTGCATTGTGATCTTGCCCTGTCCCTCGTCACTTCCATTGCTGTGCACTCACACAGCAGTCACCCTACACACACGAAGTCCGGTCCCAGATCCCATGCCCCTCCACCCCTCCCCAGCCTTTGCATATTCTGTTCCCTGCACCTATAGTGCCTTTGCTGGGTGTCAGGAGTGTCTCATCCCCATCCAGGAAGCCTTCCCCCATTCCTGCCCAGGTGAACGATGCCCACTGGAGCATATGGGGTTGTCAGAGTCTGCCCCCACCCCCACCCAGCCTCACCTGGAAGCTCCCCCAAGTACAGGGCCCTGGCTGGTCCTTTCTGGGTAGCTGGTATTGCCCAGCACAGGGCCTGGCCCAGAGGCCATGGGGACTGCTTGTGGTGAGTAAAGAAAATGGAAGGTGACAAGGGAGATAGTGACAGGGAGGGGTCCCTGAAGGGAAGACGGCACCTGCTGCAGGCACAGAAAGGGATGGGAAGGGCAGCCTGAGACGCCTGAGGGAGGTGAGACCTCGCCTATGTCCCCTGCCCCTCAGCCTCCCACACGGCCCCACCTCAAAACCATAGATGTCCAGGATGGCGATGGACAGTGTGTCCTGCTGCGGGGACACCAGCGTGTTGACCCTGGCGATGAGCCAGCTGAACAGCAGCGCATACAAGACCTTGGCGATGGCGTCCCTAAAGCAGAGGTGGTACTGTTGTGGGCAGGACACTGTGGTGGGGTGCTGGGCCCTGGGGCTCAGGCAGGGTGGGGTGCGGCCTCACCTGGCATCCACAGCGCTCTCTACAGTTAGGGGTGTGAAGATCTTCTCTCGCATTGTCTCCTAGGGAGGGGCACAGCGCTGGAGTGACAGCAGGCTGGCCACTGCCTCCAGAAAGCCCCCAGGGGACTAGGAGTGGGAGCATGTGGAAGGAAGGCCAGAGGGATGTGACTGGGCTCAGGCACACAGAGGCTAGGCAGGACCATCCCCGCCCCTACCCGCCTCTGCCTGGCAATGCTGGTCATGGTGGGGACTGCAGGTCTAATGGGGGAGACAGAGGCATCAGCAGACATAATGAGATCGACCCTGGGCAGGGGGAATGATCCTAGGGCTGTGAAAGACCAGAGGAGGCACTGACTTGGCCAAGATCAGAGAAGGCTTCTTAGAGGAGAGAATAGCTGTATAGGGTTTTAAAGGATGAGTAGGTGAGAAAAGAGGAAGAGCATTCCAGGTAGAGGAAACAGCCTATGCAAGTCTAGATTGGAATCTGAAATGTCTTTGGGGTCTGAAATTACTCCCTTCCATGCCTGACCCAGGGACAGAGAGCAGGGGAGAGGGAGAGGCTGCCCACACAGGATGGGCACAAGGCAGCTCTGACCAGGCCCTAGTAGGAAGCTTTGTTCGAAGGCCAGATGCCCACAGACTCACGGTCACTTTGAAGGTGATGGCCTTCTGCAGGCCCTCAGGGAGATCTGTAGCAGCTCAGCCACGGCCTGGATTTCCCGGGCACTCACCACTGAGGCCACCTCCTGTGCATCCGTCTATGCAAAATACCAACAGGAATGTGTTTTGAACTAGATAAGCTGAATTTAAAGTTCATGTAAAAAACAGGGCCGGGCGCTGTGGCTCAAGCGTGTAATCCCAGAACTTTGGGAGGCCGAGGTGGGCAGATCACCTGAGGTCAGGAGTTCGAGACCAGCCTGGCCAACATGGTGAAACCCTGTCTCTACTAAAAATACAAAAATTCGCAAGGTGGTAGTGACACGTGCCTGTAATCCCAGCTACTCAGGAGACTGAGGCAGGGAAATTGCTTGAGCCTGGGAGGCAGAGGTTGTGGTGAGTGGAGATCGTGCCACTGCACTCCAGTTTAGGCGACAGAGTGAGACCCCCCCCCCCACCAAAAAAACCCCACCAAAAACCATTGTAAACGAAGTTAAAACATGAACGACAAACTGGAAGATATATGTCCAATTTATATCAGAGACAAAGGGCTCATTTCCTTAATTTCTGCAAGGAGGAGAAAGATGAACAAGCCCAAAGGAAAAAAGAAAACAACAGAACAAGTGATGTGTGCATAGTGTAATCTGAAAGGGAAACAGAGAAGGCCTTGGAAAAGATGGCCAAGTCCAGAGGGTGCAAGCCCATGGCAGGCTGTGGCGCCCCTCACCTCATACTTCTCAAAGTAGACGTTGCCCAGGTGCAGGATGGAGGCCAGGATGCGGAAGATGCTGTCCTGGTCCTCGCTGCTGAAGCCCAGCACCTCCATGGCAGCCAGGAGCCGGCGAAGTCATCTGCATCACTCTTTCCTGCAATCTCACAGTTCCCACCCTGGGTGAGGACAGAGGCTGACAGTCAGGGAGCTTGGGTGGGGCTGCAGAGCCCTCCGGGTCCCGCTCTGCCCTCACCAGCAGTGTGGCCTGAGCTGGTCACTCAAGCTCTCATTCCAGTCTCATGGGCACAGAGGCTCTGAGCAGGGCTGAGGATGGGATTCATGGATTCTAAGTGCAATGTGTGGCAGGGGTTGTCACTTGCTGACCTTTGCAGCTGCCCAGTGATAATAATGAAAAGGGTAGTCAGTGTTTACTGAGCATGTCCTGCACACCAGGCCCTGTGCTAAGCTCTTTACCTGCATTTCCTCATCTAAGCCTCACTACATCCCTGCAAAGTGGTACTATGTTGGCCCCATTTCACAGATGAGGAAACTAAGGCACAGCGAGGGGGAAGTGTAGTCACTCTAGGCTGGTTGGTTCTGATCCAGGTTCCAGAGAAATGAAATCAGGTAGGCCTTTCCTGCTTCCGCTTTGGGCCCAGAAGACTCCTGGTCCCCCTCACTGTGACGAGATGTCTTAAATCCAAACTCACCCTCCCCAAATCTCCATCACCTTCACATTCTGTCACTCACAACTGGGCTCCCTCGGCCCACCCAGGGGTGTCGAGGTGGGAGGACCAGGACTGGGGGCCTTCAGATGCCTACTGGCATTCACCTGGTTCAGATAGTAGTAGGTCTCGGCCTCTTGCAGGCTGAAGGCCTGCCGGAGCTGGGCAGGCAACCCGGCCAGCAACTCGTAGAAGATGTGGTAATTCCTCTCATTTTTGGCCTGTAGAGTGGGTAGTGGGCACAGAGAAGGGAGCCACCTACCTAGGTGACCCCCCAGGCACACATCCAGGTCCAAGCCTGCCCATGAATGCACATCACACAAGGGACTGCAGATGAGAACATGTGCCTCTGTGATGAGTGAGGCTCCCAGCCTGGCACCAGCTGGGGTGAAGGCAGAAGCAGAGGTGCCCTGGTATGATTGAAGGTTGAGAGGGTTCTGGTTTTTGGGATTTTACTTGGTTAGGAGAAAGAAGAGAAAAGAGGGCCGTCTTCTCTTGTGTGTACTGGCCATGCACACCTACATACATGTGTGTCCACAGCCTACATGCACACACACAGAGTTTCTTGATAGCTGAGCATTTCCTGTGCACCAGGCCCTGTCCAGGCCCTTGGGACATGGGGGACAAGGCAGAGAGAAGCCCCTGATCTCATGGAGTCCATCTGCTAGGTAGGGAGACAGATACTCAGCAAATCACTGGTTAAAACATAAAGTATATTAGATGGAGGAAAGTACACTGGAGAAAAATCAGGCAGTGGACAGGGTGGGGGTTTAGATGGGATGGAGAGGGGGCTGCGTTTTTAAATGGGGAGCTTCCTGAATGAGTGAAATTGTAGGGGAGGCTTGCAGGAGGTGAGGGGTTTGGCCAAACAAGCACCTGATGGATAAGTAGCTCCTGAGAGAAGGAACAGAAGGTGCAAAGGCCCTGGCAGGAGCGTGCCTGTGTGCTATGGGGCAGGGAGGAGCCACTGTGGCCAGAGGAGGGTTGGAGAGGGGAGGTCTCGGGGCTCACATGTACACGTGTATTCAGTCATTCATTTGACATCTACCCAGCCCCATCAGGGGCCAGGCTCTGACTATCTGTACCTCCCACCCCCACCCTGCCCAACACACAAGCCTGGGAGGGCCTGGCCCACCTGAAACACGATCCTGGATTTCTCAAGCAGGTACTGGGAGGTTATGGCACCCGAGATCACGCCCCTGGGGTGGTGAGCATAGTCAGCTCTCAGCAGGGGAAGGAGGGCTGGTGTTGGCTCTCAGGGGCTGTGGTGAGACATGGAAGACACTGCAAGGCCTTTGGGAGGCCCTCCACTGTCCCCCACTCACCCTTCCAGAAAGATCTCCACGAACTTCCCGAAGCGGCTGGAGTTGTCGTTCCTGACGGTTTTGGCATTACCGAAGGACTCCAAGAGGGGCGTTGCCTCCAGGATCTGGACTCCAGAAGGAGATGTGGGGATTGAGGGGCTAAGCACTGTTCTGGGGGCTTGGGTGGGGGGCATAGTTAGGGACACCCAGACATGAGCCTCCCCCAAGGACTGCCCTTTATGAGGGGTGACCAGAGGTGGGCTCCCTAGAGAATCCTGAGGTCTCTCCCAGTGCCCCCAAGTGGCCCCCACCCCATGCTGCCCAACTCCCACACAGCAAGCCCAGTGATTCCCCCTCTCCAAGCCTTCCAGCCTCCATGGCCCCCATGGCAGCCCCTGACCACAAGCCCCAGCCCCGCCCAGGACAGGCCTTGGATGTCCTTTCCTGCCTGTCCCTCCACCCACACAGGAGCAGGCAAATCCACATGCTTTTTCCTGGACACGCACACACACACACACACACACACACACACACACACACACATCTCTCTCTCTCTCTCTCTTCTCTCTCTCTCTCTCTCTGTGAGTACCTTTATCTTCAAGAGCGCCCAGGAGGGAGGAGAAGAGAGAGACAAGAAGAGAATGCATCACTAGCAGTACCTACCACCTCTTTCTCCAGGAGACCAGATGCCTCAGCCAGGGAGGGACTGGCAAAAACCTGTGAGGCTCAGAGATTCCAGGAGTCTGGGCTTGGGGACTGCCATGGGGTCTCCAAGGTATGAAAATACGCTGGTTCTGCCTTCCAAAAGGCTCTGGGGATGTCCTCTTCTCCCCCACTCCCATTGTCACCACCAGCAGGATCCCGGAACCTCCTCCCTGACCTTCCTCACTGTTCCCTGACACCCAGATCCACTCCTGCCTCTGAGCATTTACATCTCCTGTTCCCTCTGCTTGGAAGCCACAGCTCCCATGCACCTGCATGGCCCCCCGCCTCACCTCTCACAGGAAGACCACGGAATTCTCTCCCCAGCAGCCCTCAGCCCCGTTGGCAAACTCTGTTTCTTGGGTATTGTCTGTCTCTCCACTAGAACGTCAAATCCCACAGGCACGGATCTACTTGTTTGCACATCTGAGTCCCCCAGCAAATACACAGACCTGGTGCTTAGTAGGCCCTCAAAAAATATCTGCTAAAGGGATGGAAAAAGGAATAGCATCCCATGGGCAGAGGTGCCCCAGGGGTGACCATGGCTGATCGCAAGCTCCCACCTGTTTAAGCACCTGCTGTATGTGAGACACATTGCCCTGATGATGGCATTATTAACAATCCCATGAGGTAGGTACTAATATCACCCCTGTTTTGCAGATTAGGAAACTGAAGCTTAGAGAGGTGGAATGACATGCCCAGGGACTCCAGCGTCCACTCGAGTGATGAGCATGGGCCTAGTGTGTACATGGCTCTTTCTTCAGCTGAGTCACTGCCTCAGGATAATCTTTTAGGGAGGAAGAAAAGGAGGTCCAGCCACCGAAGAAATAATACCTGTAATTTTGGGGATGGAGCCAGTTCCTCTATCTGTTCACAAGCACCGTCCCATTTAGTACAAGAAATACTGCACCCATTGTATAAAGGGGCACACTGAGGCACAGAGAGGGATGGGGGTTGGCTGTGAGTGCTCAGTGAGTCAAGGTCCGCCTGGGCTTTACTGTGTAATATCCCTTAGACTGGGAAGTCCTGGAGGACAGGTTGGCTGCTTCTCTGTTCCTGATGCCCAGCATACAGCAGGGCATAAAGCCAGCAGATAGAGTGGGTGAACGTCAGAGGGGTGGAACCTGTGGCCCAGGCCTCAGCCAGTCAGGGCAGGGCATTCCCCATGCTCCGGGATTGGTTCCAGTGAGGACGTATGACCAAAACTTGCCCAGTGAGACGGAGCTCTGAGCCTTTTTCTGAAATGTTGGGAGGGTTGATCATCTTGCTGACCAATGGGAGACAGATGGAAGATGATTCCCATAAATGGGGGAGGGTGGAACCAAGACAAGAGACATTAAGATTATGGATCCAGCCATGCCGAAAACTGACCCTAGAACTGGACTGTTTGATTTTCTGAGCAAGGGAGGGCCATGCCTAGGAAAGGAGCCCCATGGTCATCACAGCTGGCAGGCATATCCTCACACCTTCTGTGTGCCTGGCACACAGAACTCCCAGACTCAGCCACATCCACAGCTCCATCCATCCTCCCTGACACTCTCTGCCATGGACTGCAAATCCCAGCTCCTGCACCACCTCACTCCTCCCTTCTTAGGCCTCAGTGCTCCATCTATAAATGGATGCACATGTACCTACCTCCCAGGGTTGCTGTAAAGCTCTGGTGTGACGATAACTGAAGGAACCCAGCACTGTGCCTGGCCACAGGAGGTGCACAGGGCACACTCATTTCTTTCTCTGCCTACCTAACCAGTCATTTCAAAAGTCTGACCTGAAAGGTTTTGAAAACTCTGCTTGGAGCAAGGGATGATGTGATTGGTCATCAGGAGGCCTGGGCTCGGATGGGAGAGGCTGGCAGGCCAAGGCAGGCATCAGAGGGGGCCAGGCCAGGCTGGAACCTGATCGCAAAGCCTGCACAGCCCCGACCAATGCCCCCAGGATAACCTTGCTGGGCTCGCCACTGGCTGGGATATCGTGGCCATGTGCAAACCTTTGTGGAACCCGGGGTCGGGGAAGTCTGAGTCTGTGCTTCTGGAGTCTGAGCTGGCAGGCCAGCCCCACCTTCTCCTGAGCTCCAGGCTGGTGGTGCATCCGTCACCTCCCTGCCATCTCTGTGCAGATGCCTAGCAGGCAACTCATCTTAACAAACCTGCTCCTCCTCTCCACTGCCCAGCCTGCCTCTGTGCTGCCTGTGGCTCAGGCTGAATGTCTGGGGTTGCCTCCGGCAGTTCTTCCCTCTCACACCCCAGTCTGTCTTCTGTAGGTTGCTGGCTGGCTTTGACCTGCTTGCACCTGCACCTGCACCTGGACCCAACCTGCTTGCACCTCAGGGCCTTTGCAGGTGCTCCTCCCTCTGCCTCTTCATTGTTCCCCTAGACATTCCCAGAGCCCACTCCCTTGCCTTCTCAGTACAGCCTACCCTGACCACCACACTTATGACTATGACCCCCAACACTCCCCACCCTTCTCTCCACTTTTTTCCTTCACAGCTCACCACCTACCCTTTCACGTACACATAATTTACTTATATAAGTGTATATGTATTTGTCGTCCTACTTCCATCACTAGAATGAAGTTCCCACTAGGGTATAAACATTTGCCTGAGTTGCTGCTGCCCCCTCCCGGATGCCTAGCCTGGGCTTGGCACACGGTAGGTCCTCAGTAAATCTTTACTGAGGGAATGGATGGGATTCTACCATTCTCAGGCTCAGAGGGCTTAACACTATCCTTTTCAGCAAAGCTCCAATCCTGCAGACTCTGGCCTGGCATCTACTGTCTCCCCCACCCCACCCCTAATCCACCTGCCTCTTTCACTCCTGGGGGCTGCAAAGCTTCTGAGTGTGAGAATATGGCGGCCCGAGAGCCATGACCAGGAAGGTGAGGCCAGGTGGGAGAGATGGGATGACCCCCCTTCCCTATGTCATCTCCCCCTCTGAAGTGGCCCCAGAGGGCTGGAACCAGAGCTGCCACCGAAACACAGGCAGGCAGAAACTCTCACCCCTCAGGCACACCCCTGGGATGCGTGGCAGAAAGAGCAGTCCTGGGCAAGGCCCCCTTCTGGAACTCAGCCTCCCCATCTTCCTAGTGGTCCAAGGAGCCTTGCCTCTTGGGGAGCACATGAAGTGTGCTTATCAAAGGGTGTTCAGCCTAGGGTCCTGGGGAGACAGGTGGACTCACCTGCTGCATGACATCCCGTTTCTGGTTCATGGCGGCCAGGTAGCGCAGAATCAGCTTGGTGGCCTCAGTTTTGCCAGAGCCGCTCTCTCCACTGACCAAGCAAAGGGGCGGAGTGAGCTTTAACCTTTCACTGCTTCTTCTGGGGCACTCCAACCCCCACCATGAAGCAAGAGGATGTGTGTGGTGGGCCAACCCAGAGGTGCCAGGCAATCTTCCAAGGTCCCACAGCAGTTCTGGCCAGATTCAGGCCTGTTACCTGAAGTCCCGCATTTATCACCCACGTAAAGACAGCCCACTCACCTGATGATTATGCACTGGTTCTGCTTGGCATCGAGCATTTTGGCGAAGGCGAGATTTGCAATCGCAAAGAGGTGCCTGGGAGACAGGTTATTAGAGCCAGCCCCTGCCTCTAAGCTCCCAAACCTCCCAGGGGTTGGGTGGGGAGCATCCGTATCCAGTCAAACAGCCAATTCTGCCCACCACTCACCCTGTTGGGGGGATGCTCCCACCCCCATCCAGGTCTGAACCACAGTGGCCTCCAACCCGTGGCTGTGGCCCCGCCTGGGGGAGAGACTATCAGGTTGAGTAGGTAGGCTGCCTTTCCCCATTACCTCTGACTCATGGCTGAGATGCAGCCAAGATCCAGGCTCCCAGAGCAGGGGAAAGAGGGGCCCAAGAGACCACAGGGCAGGTCCCCCCCGAGACACTCACGGGGGGATTCTCTCCCAGGGCCCGCCCATTGTACTGCTGCACCTGCTCCGGCCCGTAGATTCCGAACATTTGGTATGGGTTCACTGACACCAGGATGCTCCCGATGTATGTCTGCTGGGCAGACGGTGGCCTCAGCGCCATGGCTCCTCGCAGCCCTCTGTGTCCCTCCCTCCCCTACGCTGGGAGCCTGGCTCCCTGTTTCCATCTGGACAGATATCTGGCTACCTGGGCTTGGGATTCTCATCTAGAACCCTCTACCAGCTTGCTGGGCTATGTGCTCTAACAGTGGAATCTCAGGCACTGCACCAGTCTGAGCTGGGAGGAGTCTGGGGTGAGCAAAACCCTACAACCATGATCCTTGGTGGGCTCCTGCCTACTTCATTTGTTCATAGTTGGGTCCAGGCTCCAGGAACTTTTGCTTACTGTTGAGGGCAAACTTCCACTACCTGGAGTGGGGATTTGGGGGGCTCAGGGGATCTTTCTGTGGCCAGAGCCCTTCCAAATGTCCCTGTCTTCCACACTGTGGCTGTGGGCCTCTTGTTCTGTCATTCTCAGGTCAGAGGCTCCCTTCCACCCCTCTGGTTGTCCCCATTCTGGGGTCCAGGTCTATGGATTCCAGGACTCTGGAAGTTCTATCTGTCAGGTCCCAGGTGGTGGAGATGTCACATATTTCTGGATTCCCTGTTTCCAACTTTCTGCCTCTGGCATCCACCATTCTAAGACTGTGTTTTAAGACTTCAGATTTTAGTTCCAGGCTCTGGCATTCTATGCTAAATTGACAGAAACTCAGAGTTCAAACCAGAGACCACAGGGGCTAGGGCCCAAAGAGAAATCTGTGCATCCCACCCGGCCCCAGGAGGCAGCTGCCTTCCTGACCTAGGCCCAGGGCAGGGCCAGCCCCAGGCCTTACATAGATGAGGTTCTGTTCAAATCTAATCTTGAGGTTGGACAGCACAGTGGTTTCCTGGAGGTCTCTGGAAGGGCACAGAGAGAAACTGTCAGCGCCCCCAGGGCTGGCTCTGGCATGGTTGTCCCTCCCCCCACTCAGTGCAGTGCCTTGATCAGATAGGCCCGAGTTCAAGTCCTGTTTCTGACACCAACCAGCCAGAAGACCTTGGGCAAATTACTTCACCTCTCTGTGCCTGTTTCTTCATCTGTCCAACAGGTATCATAATCAATGGGCATGATACTCCACTAGGGGGTTGGGGGACACACATAGTCACCGTGATTGGATAATGATGCTGACCTACACTCTCTCATGTTTTGAGCAACTCCAATGTGCCAGCATCCTCGCAGCAGCCACCCCACTCACATCTTGTGGATGTGAAACTGAGGTGCAGAGAAGCAAAGTGATTTCTCCAAGGTTTGCCAGCTGGTGAGTGGTGGGGCTGGGATTTGAACCAAAGTCCATCTAACTCACAAAGCACACCACGTTTAGTCTTTGTGACACTTCATGACTGAGGCTCTGAAAATGTCCTGGGAGGTGAGAGGCAGGTGTAGGAGGAGCTGCTCTGGCTGGGAGGGTGGGGACCCCATGGTGACCTCTTGCTGACCCTGCCAGCCCTGCCCACTCACTCCAGCTGCGTCATGTCCTCCACACCATCCTCCCTGTGCTGCTCACGGAACCGCATGGATGGCAGGTTGCGGATGGAGTGCATCTGTGTGAGAGAGAGGCTGTGTCTGCAGGTTGAAGGGCAGCCCCCACCCCAACTGGCCCCTGGCTTGGTCATACCTGGGGCCCACTACCATTGTTTGGGAGGGAACCCCAAGGTCAGGTGAGTCCTGCAGGTGTCCTTGCTACAGAATGCTGTGGCCCCTGGAACCTGCATGCGACCCTCATACATGAAACACACGCATGCCCTCGGTTCCCAGGCAGGTGCTCCCATGAGCTCCCAAGCGTTCTGCCCTGGAGGGTGAGCAAAGGCATGTGCAGGTACATGGGTGCACCTGCCAGCTCCCTCCCAATCGCAGCTCTCCCAGCACCAGCAGACCCCACGTGTTGGTTTGTGTGACAACTCGATGGGTGCTTGTGTCCTGGTGCATGGGGCCTCCAGGAGGACAGAGATGGAGACTGTCTCAGCACCACACCCCCACGCTCATTCCGGGGAAAATGTGTGGACACCTGCATATGGACCCACACTCAATGGCGTTTCTAGCTCATACAACTCCCAGACACACAGGTGTTCTTGTAGGCCTGTGGGCATGCATGCAGGCCTGTGGGGCCCGTCCGGGGGCACACGGTGTGCAGGCACATGCTCTACCTGTCCACTTGGCACATACATCTGGGCGGACAGCTGGGTCCGCCCCTACCCTGGAGGTCTGGAGAATGGAAGTCCTGATGCCACCTTTGGGCTGCAGGGTCTCCTCTGTGAGCACACGTCTGTGCACATTGGCAGAGGGTGGGCAAACAGCCCTGACCCCCCAGGGATGCCACATCTGCTCAGATCTCATACACTTGCTTTCGTCATTTGGCTGTGGTACACACTCACACACACACTCGGGCACGCAGGCCTGTGCAGGATCCACATGACTGCAAGCACACACGTGTGCACCCTCAGCCTTTCCAATCCCAGTTGCCCCTGAGCAGGCGAGGAAAGAGGACACCAGGAGGGAGGCCCTGCGTGCCTATCGCTGGGCTGCTAAGTAGGGGCACAGCGAGTATCAGTCACCCTTTCGGCCCTGGCCTCCGGCCCACCCATCTGCCCATGTGCTCGCCAACAGCCACAGACCCTGAATAATTCAGCCACTCACGTATTCCAGGGTGAGGAGGGCCCAGGCATCCTTGCCCCTCACCCCTAGGCGCCCTGCGCCCCCGCTCCCGCAATGCTGCAGCCCACATGGCGCGGGGCACCCGCCGCCGGGGCCAGGGCCCCCCCAGCAGCCAGGATGCCCCAGTTGCCATTGTTGAGCCCTGCTGGCTGCCCCTTCCACTGGGCACCGTCTGCAGAGGCTGAGAAGTACCCGCTGCCCCTGCTTGCCCCGCCCACCCCTCTGCGTCCCAGGAGAGGCTCCAGTGACCATGCACCTCCGCCAAGGGCCACCTAGCATCAGGCTCGAGTTCCGCCTTAAGTGTGGCAGCCAGGTGTGGGCACCCCCTCAGAAGGGGCTGCCTGCCCTGCACCTGACATGGGGTTCCAGAAGGACTCCTGGCTCAGTTTTCTCTCTGGCAATGAGGAGACTGGAAGGTTGGATCCTGAGCCCCTCACCCTGATCTGTTCCAGAATCTTGCAGCCCAGGGGACTTTAAAGGGCAGCAAAAACCCTGAGGAAAGAGGAGGCTCTAATTTGGGGGAGGGTTAGTAGGAGGCAGGAGGAACAGCACAGACCTGGGTGTGCAGTGGGACAGGATGGATAGGTACGTCCTGCAGTTTCACATCTGGCTTGGCCAGAATCTCTGAGGGGGAAGTTAGGGGCCAGACTTGTCATCCAGATTGGATCAGGGCAGGGCTGCCCAGGGCCCAGGCTGAGATGAACAAAGATCCTCCCCCAGAGTGACTTGGAAGCAGTTTCCCATGTCTCTGTCCTGTGCCTGCCTGTGCTGGGCATCCCCTTGTTCAATCCTCCGGAGGTTTGGGAGGCCCAGGCTGTTCTCCCCAACTTCTAGACCCAGAGACTGAGGCCCCTGCAGGCAGCAGCTCTCCAAGGTTGCTGCACAGGGCTCCTCAGGCTGTTTCTCTTTCCCCTGTTTCCTAGACCAGAACCCACAAACCCTCCCTGTAATCTGTGCCCCCATACCTTGTTCTGCCAGCTTGGGGGGCCGACCTCCTCCCAGGACCTGCTAAGGGACAGGCAGGTGGCTCCAGGGCCCAGGTGGCAGGACTGGGGGTGGGCGTGTACTCGTGGCCAGGGTCCGTGGGCCTCTGCCCGCAGCCAGAGGCAGGACCAGCGAAGACTCCAGGCTCTCGGCTTGGGGTCCTGGGCTGCCTGGACTTGAGGTTTCAGGGTTGCAGGCCCAACTCGCTGGAAAGAGCTCAGCTTCTGCACACGAGGCATGACCACAGCAAAACGCCCAGGGCCTGCCTGGCGCTGCTCCCCCCCCTTGGGCAGGGGCTCTGGGGCCCTGGTGGGCACCAAAGTGCCTGGGGCTTGGGGCAGTGTCCCCCCAGCGGTGCCATGATGGCCATGTGGCCCTGGCCTGGTCACACCCAGCCAGTGGGTATGAGAGGCTGGGCCTTAGTGTCTTTTGCTTTGGGAGGACTTCCTTGGGAGGTGTGACATCCTTGGGAGGTGTTAGGCTTGGAGGCTTGGTCTCTGCTGGCAGCTGGGGGTCCCCCCAGGGTGGTCTCTTCTTCAGGCTTCTCAGGGCTTGGGCCAGCCGATTTGGTGAGCTGTCCAGGCCCTGGGTCATGGTGTCTGCCCAGGAAGACCCTGGTCATATGAGCAGCTGACTCCTTGGGCTGGAGAGTGGGGGATGGCACAGGGCCCACGTGCTGGAGAAAGGGGTTTTCCAGCACAGGGGGTGGTCTGGAAAAGCCTCGGCGGCTGCCTGCACCTCCTGGCCAGGGGGAGGGTGGGCGTTGGGTGGTAGGCATGTCCACTTCCCAGCTGGGGGCCAGCGGGGGCACGGTCCAGGGCGTCTCTGAGTCCTCGGGTTCTCCCGGGCTCTCCCGGTGCTCCAGGGGCGCCCGCCAGGCCCCGGCCCCGGGCGGTTGGTGGAAGGGCGGGCGCACTCGCGGCTTCACAGCTCGAGTGGGCGGCTCGCTCAGGCGCCGCCATGCGTGCGGGAGGCGCGAGGGCAGGTTGAGGGAGCGGCGCCGCTGGCTGTGGCCTAGCACCAGGGGCGGTGAGGGCGGCCTGGGCGAGCGGGGTGGGCCCAGGCGCCCGGAGGCTCGGCGTGGGGCTGGGGGCTCCCGCAGCGAGTGGGGCTGGCGGGCCGGGGGCGGGGAGGGCGGCTGGTAGGGACCCGCGCGCATGGACAGCTGAGGCGACGGAGGCGCCAAGGGCGAGCGGTAGCCGGGGCCCGGCAGGCTCCTCAGCGAGGGCTGGGGCGAGGCCAGCGGGGACCAGGCCCGCCTCCGCGACGCCCTTGTGGAGGCCACGGGGAAGCCGAAGGCCGCTCCTCGCCGGTGGGAGCCCCGGAACGAGGGTCGGGGCCCGGGGAAGGCCAGTAGGTCGGGGGGCACCTCTGGGCTCACGGCAGGGGGCTCCAGGAACGCCCACCAGCTGGCCTGCGGCGCCGGGGGCACAAGCGCTGGGGCGGCCCAGGGCGGCGGATGGCGGCGGAGGGAGCCGTAGGGCGAGGCCGGCCGGGGCAGGCCCGAGAGCGCCGGGGAGAGGGGGCGGCGCGAGTTTGGGGCCCGGGACTGGGGGGGCCGCGGGGGGCGCGCGCGGGGTGAGGAGCGCGCTCCAGTGGGAGAGGGTCCTGGACGAGGGCGCGGGCGCGGGCGGCGCGCGCGCGGCGGGCGGCGCGCGTCCTTGCCGCTGCGAGCGCGCGGCTGGGCTCTCCTCAGCACGATAGGTGTGCTGGGCCGCTCCGGGTCCATGCCAGCCAGCTTGTAGCCGAAGCGTTTGTAGGCCGCCTCCCTGACCGCGGGGCCGCCGGCCGGGGCCTTCCGGCTGCCCCTGAGCCGCGGGATGGGCTTCCTCTCCGACAGCGTCTTCTTGAGGAACCGTGCCAGCGAGGTGGCGGGCCGAGGCGCGGGGCGGCCAAACTCGGGGCCGAAGCCCAGGCCTCGGTGGGCGCCGAAGGCCGACAGCGCGCGCTGGAGGTTGCGCTGGCGCGGCGTGAGGAAGCCCCAGAAAGGGTGGCCATAGGGCACCGGCGGGCACTGGGGGCAGCTCTTCCTCATCCTCCTCTTCGTCTGCATCTCCCAAGGGCAGCGGAATGTCCAGAGAGGGTGGCAGGGGCACCTCCAGCTTCTCCTTCCCAAACAGCTTCACCTGGGGCCGCGGGAGAGGCGGAACTTGCGGATGAGGGACAGCTTGGACCTGGCGGGCTTGTCCATGCCTTGCTGCTCGAAGAAGGCGGCGCTGGGCAGGCGGAAGGAGGTGCCCTGACGCTCCCCGCCCGCGTCCTCGGACTCCTCCAGCTCGGCGATGTCATCCATGGAGTGGGCATACGGGTTGTGGGGGGACGGGATGGGCGGTGGTACCCAGGGGTACACAAGGGCCGAGGCCGACTCTTCCGGGTAAAAATAGGGCACCTCGGGGGGGGGTAGATGGCCTCGTCCCCCACCGCCGTAGACACCTTCGGCATAGGGGACGGTATAGGGTACCCCGTAGGGATCAAGTAGGGTACGTCGTAGCGAGTGTGGTACCGGAGGTCATAGGGCGGGTATGGCGCGTCGTAGGGCGCGTAGGGATCCAGGTAGTAGCCGTGTGGGTGCGCCTCGCCCTCGTACTCATCGTGGTAGATGTAAGGAGACGAGTACCCCGACGGAGGCGCATACGGGGGTTCGTAATCTTCGTAGCCGTAGCCGTAGCCGTAGGTGTACCCCGGATCAAAGGGGCCACCGTAATAGTCCGGGTGGTAGTAGTCGTAGGGGTCCTCGGGCGGGTACCCGTAGTAGTGGTCACCGTAGGGTGGCCAGGCCGGGCTGTAGGGGCCGAGGCCCGCCACGTAGGGCTCCTGCTCCTCGTAGTGGTGGAGCGACTGCCGGTCATAGTAGTCGTCGCCGTCGCGGTGGTAGTCATAATACTCGCCCAGGTCCTGGAAGCCCTCGAGCCCATACAGCGACTTGCGGGAGCCCGAGTGATGGAACGGGGCCTCGTCCTCGAGGGCAGGAAACCCAGGGGCTCGCCCGATGCGTAGATGCTGCGGCTGCGGGGGAACCTCCGGAGCCGGCCCCCGGGGCCGCAGGATCTCGGCACCCGACGGGAAGGGCAGCTTGCGGGAGCCCACGTGGGAGCCCGAGCGCTGCAGCCAGGCATCCACCGTGGCCTGCTCGCTGCCCGACTCCTCGGCCTTCTTGAGGAGGAACTTCTTGGTGAGCCAGTTGATGGCGGTGGACGCCTTGCTGAGTGACCGGGCGCGTGGCCGCAGGCGGCCGTAGCCACGGCGGCCGGGGGAAGCGGATCACCATGAAGGACGGCTTCTTGCCCTTCATCGCCCGCTTCTTCTTGCCCATGCGCATCTGCGTCATGAGCTTCGACGTGGACTTGAGCACGGTGCGGGCCTTCTTCTTGCGCTTGGTCTTCTGGGGGCCGGTGTGGAGGCCCCAGAAGAAGGCCGAGGCGCTGCGGAACTGGCCCTTCTTGGAGATCTTGGGTGTGCGGTCGCGGAAGCCCATGAACAGCCGTGACGTCCCCTTCAGGCTCCGTTTGGGCTTCTCCGGCTCCGGCGCCTTCTTCCCCTTTTTCCCTTTCTTGGCTTTCTTCTCCTCATCTTCCTCCTTTGCCATGGTAGCTGCCTGCTCCCCTGCCGGGCCTGGGGCCTGTGTCACGGGCTCAGGGACTTGGAGACACGGGGACCTGCTCAGTCTCCTGCCTGCGGCTGGACACGCGGCCTCCTCAGGCTGGAAGCAGACCGGACTGGCCCCAGGTGGCGTGGGGAAGGCCGGGTCGGGATTACAGGAGGGTGGATCCATAATTCATCTCCTCTAGAGCCGCCTTGGGTTTCACCCTAGAGCAGTGGCGGAAAGTGTGTGGGTGTTGTTTACCGGGATGGGGAAGCCTGCCTGTGAGGCCTGTGCTGGGCAGGACATTCTGGCCTTGGAGTCGTCATGGGAACGTCAGTGCTGGTCCTGGTCAGGCCCTCCCTGGACCACAGCTGGCTCAACCCCCTGAAGGGAGCCTTTGAGTCACTTCGGCTTCACAGAGGAAGACATTGAGCCACAGAGATGGGATGCCACCTGTCCTAAATCACCAGCACACCTGCCCTGGGCCACAAGTATGGGTTAGAGTGGGATGGTCAAAGCCCACCAAGTCATCTTGGAGAACCTTGGACCCCCTAGGTCCTGGGCAAGGGAGGAGGGGAATGGGCAGAGCAGGTGCTGGGCTTTGGTCAGTGTAACGGGAGCTGCCTGCTCTCAGGAACTGAATAATACATGAGCAAGGGAGCCAGGCTGCCGGCTCAGAAGGCACAGCAAGGTGGGGTGTTTCAGTATAACTCCACTTCCGTGTGTGTGTGTGGCGGGGGGGGTGTAGAGGGGCAGAAATGGAGCGTGAGTCAGGCCTGGCTCTGACTCTAGGCTCTGTCACTAACTGGCTGTGTGGGCCCAGCAAAGCTCTTCATCCTCTTTGGTGCTCAGTTCCCTCTGAAGAATGGGAGTGATAAGCTATACCCCGTCTCCTTCAGCAAAAAAAAAGCAAGACCTGATGGAGCTACTGCGTAACTGGAGATACCTCCTGCTGGCGCCTGTCTGGGATCCCTACCTACCCCTGTCCTCTCCCCTTACTTTCTGCCCTGGCTGAGTAGGCTGTGGCCATGTGGTTTCTGCCTTCTCTGGGCAGAGCTGATTGCTTCATATAGCCGGACCTAAGGCTGCATGTCTGAAGTCTGGTTGGTGGCCAGTCTAATTCACTTTTGAGAACCTGCACTAAAAGAGGTAGAGGGTGTGAGAAACTGAGCAGGCCAGCAGGGGTGGGGAGTGGCAGCTCTGAGATCTGAAGCCTCAGAACCATCTCTCCTCCTCCTCTTCTTTCTCCCTGTTCTCAAGATGGACCTCAAATGACATCAGGCTCACTACTCACTCAACTCCAGTTCAGTCTTTTGGTTCCAGAGCTAATTCTTTGGTTGTTTAAGGTTTAGCATAAGAGACCCCAGAGCAGCAAGGTTCTGGCCCTGGTTCTGCCACTTGCCAGCTCCACGCCCTCAGATCAGTGGCCTCAGAGCCTCAGCGTGCTCAGCTGTGAAACAGGGACAGGTGAGGCCTTTCCAGACAAGTGGCAGGAGTGGATAGCGGACTGGGCAGCAGGTGAGATCTCCCCCTTTCCCTCTGTCTCTTCCCCCCTGCTCACTTTCTCTGACTCTTTATTTTCCTCTTCTTCCTGTTCCTCCTCCCCCAAGATTCACCCAGAGACTGTCGGTGCCCAGCCACTCAGAGGAGTTGCGCCAGGGACTGGTGGTTCCTGCTGTAGGCAGTCTCACAGCGATGGGGAGTGGGGCTTTATGGAAACTGGAGAAAATGGATGGAGCGCTTTTGGGGCAAGTTAGGGAATGCCTGCAATAAGTGGGCCTCTTGCAGTGCAGGAGTTTGAGGGGCTGACCACTCTCCCTTCTGTTTCTGGGCAGTGGCTCTTGCCCTCTTGAGAAAAAAGGAAGGACAGGGGAGATGTTCTTTCTTCCCTCCCCCTCCCCTCCCCCTCCCACAGAGTCTCACTCTGTTGCCCAGGCTGGAGGGCAGTGGTGCAATCTCGGCTCACTGCAACCTCCACCTCTTGGGTTCAAGCAAGTCTTGTGCCTCAGTCTCCCAAGTAGCTTAGCTGGGATTACTGGCCTGTGCCACCGCTCCTGGCTAGTTTTTGTGTTTTTAGTAGAGACAGGTTTTGCCACGTTGGCCTGGCTGGTCTTGAACTCCTGACCTCAGGTGATTCACTGACCTTGGCCTCCCACCGTGCTGAGATTACAGGTGTGAGCCACTGCGCCCAGGCGAGACATTCTTTCTAAGCCCAGAGATATCAACACCTGCCCCAACTGCTCTTGGAGTCAGTTTCCAGAGTGAGGCCCCAGCCAGGTATGTGGTGCAGTGGTCTCAAGGGACTCTCACAGCAGGTCTGTGAGATATGAACTGTTAGTATCTCCATTCTCCAGATGACGAAACTCAGACTCAGAAAGGAGAAGGGACTTGCTCGAGGTCACCTGGCTTGGGAAGGTAGAACCCAGGCCTGGCCGGGTCTAGAGCTACCTTCCTTACTAGGGTCTCCTGCCAACTGAGCTCCTGGGTCGTCACTGGGCTCGGAGTGGCTTAGGACACTGGGCTGAGCCAGGGGCATAGTCCATCTAGCCCCAGATCCTGCTCCTGCCTGGAGAGGGAGGGCCCTGACCAAGCCACTGGACAAACTAGAGCTCAGCTGGGCCTCCAACAGGCACCAAGACCTCTCCAGTGCTTGCCTACCCCCACCCCAACCTGGATTCCTCAGTCAGCCTGGCCCCTTTCCCTAAGGGTCCTGTAGCCAGCATTTACTCACTCATTCATTCAAAAGCCTCTGTGGGAAGTGTGCTGCATACCAGGCACCGTCTAAGTGCTGGGGACACAGCTGTGAACAAAACAGAGAAAAACCCTGCCTTCATGGAGTTACCATATGTGGGCAGAGGGAGAGCCAATCAGCATGGATAATCAGTAACATAGATATCGGGGCATAAGTGCTGTGGAAGGGGCAGCAAGAAGTAGGAGTGTGACATTAAACAGGACGTCAGGGAAGGGCTAGTGGCCAAGGGGCCATGAAGAGAGCCTGTGGATAGTGCACAGTCCCAAGCAGGTAGAGAGGCAGTCAGGCCAGGTGGCTGGAGGGCAGTGAGGGTGCACTGGGTGGTGAGGTCAGAGTTCGGGGCACACGTGCAGGGCCTATGGACCACAATGAGGAGTTAGCTTCAACTGCCAGTGAGGCAGGAGCCATGGGAGGAGGGTTTTGGCAGAGAAGGGATGGAATTAGACCTCAGTCTTTTTTGTTTATTTGAGATGAAGTCTTGCTGTGTCACCCAGGCTGGAGTACAGTGGTGCAATCTTGGCTCACTGCAACCTCTGCCTCCAAGGTTTTTTTTTCTGTTGCCTGAAGGGTTTTTTTTTTTTTTTTTTTTTTTTTTGAGATAGAGTCTTGCTCTGTCAACCAAACCAGGCTGGAGTGCAGTGGTGTGATTTCAGCTCACTGCAACCTCTGCTTCTCAGGTTCAAGAGATTCTCCTGTCTCAGTCTCCTGAGTAGCTGGGACTACAGGTGTACACCACCATGCCCAGCTAATTTTTGTGTTTTCAGTAGAGATAGGGTTTCACCATGTTGGTTAGGCTGATTTCAAACTCCTGACCTCAGGTGATCCACCCGCCTCAGCCTCACTGAGCCACTGCGCCCAGCCTTTGACTCCCAGGTTTAAGCAATTCTCCTGCCTTAGGTTCCCGAGAAACTGGGATTACCAGCTCACACCACCATGACCGGCTAATTTTGTATTTTTAGTAGAGACGGGGTTTCGCCATGTTGGCCAGGCTGGTCTTGAACTCCTGACCTCAGGTAATTCGCCTTCCTTGACCTCCCAAAGTGCTGGGATTATCAGGCATGAGCCACTGTGCCTAGCAAAAGACCTCAGTCTTGACAGGAGCCTCTACTGCTGTGGGAGGAGCAGCTGCAGGAGTGAGGGTGAAGGCAGGGAGGCCAGCGTGGAAGCTTCCATGGAAGTCCTCCTGCATTAGGCTGCCAGCAGTGAAGGTGTGGAGAAGTGGTAGGACACTGGGGACATGTGGCAGGTAGGGCTGACAGGATTTGATGATGGGGGTGGGGGGAGGTTGCAGAATGGCTCCCGGGTTTCCTTACTGAACAGCAGGTAGAATGGAGAGGCTGTCAGGTCATCGGCCAGGATGAGGAAGTCTGCAGGTAGAGCAAGTTGAGGTGGTAGGGCCCAGAAGTCAGCTTTAGGCTCTGGGCACTGCCAAGGGGTCATCATAGCCGTCAGGGCTGGTGATATCAGTCATCGGCATCTAGATGGCGTTGAAGCTACAGCTCTGGAGGATGCCACCAGGGAATGCGTGTAGAGGGAAGAGAGGCCACGGGATAAGCCGCAGGGATGCAGTGCTTAGGAGCCAAGGAGGCAGTGAGTGAACACGAAGCCAGCCAGAGGAGGAGGTGGGGGGCCAGAAGGGCGTGGGGTCCAGGGGGCTGCACAGGAGGGTGGGGCTGCTGTGACAGATGGGCACATGGCTCGGGTTAGTCGAGAATGGAGAGCTGACGACTGAATTCAGCTCCTTAGAGCTCCAGGGGTGACCGTGACAAGGGTGGTCCCAGTACAGTGGTGGGGGGTAAGGGAAGTGACACCTGATGGAAAAGGGCTCAAGAAAGACAAGACCAGGGCCTGGCATGGTGGCTCATGCCTATAATCCCAGCACTTTGAGAGGCTGAGGTGGGTGGATCACATGAGGTCAAGAGTTCGAGACCAGCCTGACCAACATGGCGAAACCCCATCTCTACTAAAAATACAAAAGTTTGCTAGGCATGGTGGCGCATGCCTATAATCCTAGCTACTCAGGAGGCTGAGTCAGGAGAATCGCTTGAACTCGGGAGGCAGAGGTTGCAGTGAGCCAAGATGGAGCCATTGTACTCCAGCCTGGGCAACAGAGCAAAAAAACTCCATCTCAAAACAAAAAAGAAAGACAGGACTGTGTTGGTCACAAGGCGGGCCCACTTGTGAGCATACTAAAACCACAGCATTGTACACTTCGGTGGGTTAATTGTATGGAGTGCTGATTAAATACTGATTTATTTTTTTAAAGGAAAGAAGGAAGGGAGGGAAGGAAGGAAGCAAGTAATACACCCCCCGGGAATCTCTCCTGCATGTCCTTATGGGGAATGACACACAAACACAGCTGCTCGTTGCCACAGTACACCATGGTGCATTCCGGGATGGAGCATGGCACAACTATAACAAGGAATGTGGACGGTCTTTGTGTCCTGGTAGGGAGCAATCTCCAGGACCTGCTAGTGCAGGAAGCAGGCTGCTGTCTACAGTGTTTACTGAGGCCTTTCTGCAGGAAGTGTGTGTGTATGTGTGTGTGTGTGTGTGTGTATGTGTGTAGGTGGTAAGAATATAAGTTTGTGTTCTTGTATTTGCTTTTTTTTTTTTTTTTTTTTTAAGACAGTCTCACTCTGCCAACCAGGCTGGAGAGCAGTGGTACAATCTCAGCTCACTGCGACATCCACCTCCTGGGTTCAACAATTCTCCGGTCTCAGATTCCCGAGTAGCTGGAGTTACAGGCATGCACCACCATGCCTGGCTAATTCTTGTATTTTTAGTAGAGATGGGGTTTTGCCATGTTGACCAGGTTGGTCTTGAACTCCTGGCCTCAACTCATGTGCCTACCTCATCCTTCCAAAGTACTGGGATTACAGGTGTGTGCCACCATGCTCAGCTTGTATTTCTTTTTTCCATATTAGAAATACTGCAGCCGGGAGCAGTGGCTCATGCCTGTAATTCCAGCACTTTGAGAGGCTGAGGTGGGAGGAGCCCAGTTGTTTGAAACAAGCTTAGGCAATACAACGAGACCATGTCCCTAAAAAACAAACAAACTAAAAAATTAGCAGGGAGTGTTGGCAAGCGCCTGTAGGCCCAGATACTCAAGAGGCTGAAGTGGGAGAATTGCTTGAGCCAGGATTTGAGGCTGCAGTTAGCCATGATCATGCCACTGCACTCCGACCTCTGACACAGAGCAAAACCCTGTGTCAAAACAAACAAATAAAAGAAATACAGCGCTGGGTGCAGAGGCTCAAGCCTGTAATCCTAGCACTTTGGGAGGCTGAGGTGGGCAGATTGCCAGAGCTCAGGAGTTTGAGACCAGCCTGGGCAACACGGTAAAACCCCATCTCTACTAAAATACAAAAAATTAGCCAGGCGTGGCGGCGTGTGCCTGTAGTTCCAGCTACTCAGGAGGCTGAGCCAGAAGAATTGCTTGAACCCGGGAGGCAGAGGTTGTAGTGAGCTCCAGCCCAGGTGACAGAGTGAGACTCTGTCTCAAAAAGAAAAAAAAAAATACAGCAAAAACTACACAAGAAATTAATGAGAATGGTTATCTCCCTGTAAATCTTTTTTTTTTTTTTTTTTTTTTTTGAGTTGGAGTTTCGCTCTTGTTACCCAGGCTGGAGTGCAACAGTGTGACCTCGGCTCACTGCAACCTCCGACCCCTGGGTTCAAGCAATTCTCCTGCCTCAGCCTTGCAAGTAGCTGGGACTACAGGTGTGCGCCACCATGCCCAGCTAATTTTTTTGTATTTTTAGTGGAGACGGGGTTCCACCATGGCCAGGATGCTTTCGATCTCTTGACTTCGTGATACACCTGCCTCGGCCTCCCAAAGTGTTGGGATTACAGGCGTGGGCCACCGCGTCTGGTCTATATTAGTTTGATTTTTGATCCACATGAATGCATTTCTGAGTCAAAAACCAAACAAAAATGTAACATTTAAAAGTATAAATGTGGGCTGGGCATGGAGGCTCTCAAAAGTATAAATGTGGGCTGGGCATGGAGGCTCTCACCTGTAGTCCAAGCACTTTGGGAGGCCGAGGCAGGTGGATCACTTGAAGCTAGGAGCTCAAGACCAGCCTGGCCAACATGGCGAAACCCCATCTCTACTAAAAATACAAAAATCATCTGGGTGTGGTGGTGCACACCTGTAATCCCAGCTACAGGCGTGCACGGTGTGGTGGCTGAGGCAGGAGAATCACTTGAACCCGGGAGGTGGAGGTTGCAGGGAGCCAAGATTGCGCCACTGCACTCCAACCTGAGAGACAGAGTGAGACCCTGTCCCCATCCCTCAAAAAACTGTAAGTGTGAAAATGGAAAATAAGGAATTGGAAACAGTGAGTGGAAACACCACTTTAGACAGGCTCTCAGGAAGAATGTCAGGGCCTGAGATGTCACAGATCCAACCCCACCCCCACGCCCAGGTAACATTTGTTGAAAGTGAGGCAGAGGGAGGTCAGAAGACTTGCTGGGGAAAAGTGGGGCTGGGCTGGCCCTTCAGAACCAGGAGCACCTCCCAGAGCCATACTTTCTGTCTGCCCCAAGTAGGGAGCCTTGTCTGTCTGTCCAGAAGAAAGGCTGAGAGGCCACCATTGTCTAGGGGCTTGCCCAAGTCACGCCTCAAACCCTCAGGCAGGCATCTTTCCCCTGCAAAACCCCATTGTCCAGGTGAAGACCTGCCACTCAGAGAGGCAAGCCCAGCTCTAGCCCAGGGGACGAGGAGGCCCGTGACTCAGAGCTCTGGGTCAGGTCTCATTCCTCGCCTGGATCTGACCCATAGCAAGTCATGCAGCCTCAGCGTTGGAGTCTCCTCATCTATGAGTGTAGATACCTCCCCTACCAAGGCTGACCTGGGCATTACATGAAATAGTAGAGAGCCGGGCACAGTGGCTGGCCTGGGTAAGCAGCTGTTATGACTGCCAACATCGTTGCTGCAGGCTGCTGCCTGTCTGCTCTGAGTGAGGTGGTCTGGGTGACTGCTGGCAGCAAGTCCTGCCCACCTGACCCCTCCTGGTCTCTGGGGCCCAGGCTCCACCTCAGGCTAGAAGTCAGCTGAGGCTGCCCCTTCTCTGGTAGGTTCCAGGGACTAACCCAATCGGCCATGGAAGGGATGGGACTTTGGTCACTGTTCCACATTTCCAGATGTTTACTGTGTGCCAGGCTTGGTGCTAAATGCTTTTCTGGAGTATCACACTAGATTCTCACATAGGTAGGACAGGAACTGTTCTTCACATTTTATAGATGAAGGGCTTGATCTCAGGTTAGATCCCTCAGCCGAGAGGTGAGGAAGCAATGGGACCTGTGATGGCAAGGCCTGTGTTCAGAACTGCCAGGGCACACAGAACTCAACTCACTACAACCTCCTGAAGTGGGTGTGATTATTCTTCCCACTTTACAGAGGAGGACATGGGCCCAGAGAGCTTGTAGGTGGAGTTGAGCCTGGGCAGTCTGGCTCCAGAGTGTCCACAGTCTCAACCACTGGCTCACATGGCTTCTTAGGAAGTAGGAGAAAAGCAGCTCAGGCCGCCATGTGAAAAGAGTGGAGCGGAGAGAATGGCGTGGCTGGGACCATGCTGTGATGGAGTCCAGTGGACACATTCAGGATGAGGTGAAACAGGCTGGCCCTGGTGAGGAGCTAGATGGGGCTGGGATGAGGGGGCAGCCAGGTGAACTTGGGGTTGGGTTGGTGCAGCTGGAGAGTACAGGGAGTGTCTCTGAGGTGAGGCCGGGTAGGGTGGGAACACCATGTTTGGTCTGGGACACAGCGGGTTTGGATGGCTATGGGAGAGTGCAGTGGAGAGTCAAAAAGGCTGCTTGGACCCAGGTCTGGCGAGATGGAGGCTGGAGGTGGAGTGAGCTGTCTAGGAGAAGGACAGAGTGGGAAGGAGAAGCTCTCGACTTGGCCTTCTTGCCAACGGAGGGTTCTGAAATGAGAAACTGTGGAATCTAAGCTGGAGAGGAAGAAAGATGGAGCATGAGCGAATGCACAGGCATGGGACAGATGAATATTCATTTTTTTGGCTCCTTTGTACCTGCGTCTTCTAAAGCTGCGGCCAGATGACCCCCCGGAGGCTGCAGGGATGCCAGCTGGGAGCTGAGTGCAGCTCTGCTGCCTGGGCACGGCCTGGGTGAGGGTGCATACCCCTGCCTGTGATTGCCAGGGAGCGTGAGTGATGAGAACAAGGTGGCTGACAGGGAAAGGCCCAAGCCTGGAGCTCACCCAGGTTGGGGGGGCGGTCTGGGACCTTTGAGGGGGTCTGGGGGGAGCTTCCCCAGCCCTAAGGGCACCACGGGCTGCCACTTCACACTGACCTGGGCATACACAGCTGCATGATCTCTCGCTCACTCTCTCACATGCAAATATAGACCGTAAAACCGTCCTGCCCACAGATCCAGAAAGCCCAGGACACAACAGAGCTGCAGTGCCTGCCCTGACCCCGACACATGCAGACCTGCCCAGGAACAAGCCCATCCATGGTGAGGAACATGCGGCCCAGTGGCAGGAGCCTCTCACCTGAGCCCTTACTGCCTGAGGACCTCCCAGCCTCTGGCCTCATTTTCCACCCTGTCAGCCAGCCGGGGGGGGACAGAACAGGCCTGGATCTAATCCAAGGCCTGGACTCAGCCTGACACCCTATGAACTCAAGGCCTTCCCCCACCTCCCCCAGGGCCAGAGCCCTTGCCTGTAAAGTGGAAGTGGGAATGGCCACCACCCAGGTAGAAACCCTCACTTAGGGCCTCATGGCCAGGCATCAGGGCTGTTGGGAGAGGGGCCAAGGTAAGCCATGGAGCCCTTGCCCGTCTTGGTATCCCACCATCACCAGGAGGGGGCTGCGCGGGCATCACACCCCTCACAGATGAACAAAGTGAGGCAGCGAAGGGCCTCAAGGTGAGTTAGGGGCGAGGCCCCAGCTCTGCTGCTGCCCCTGCAGCCTGGGATGGGAGGGTAGCTAGTGGCCAGTCCCAAGGACTCCAGGCTAGGTTCCCCTTACCTGGGTCCCGTGGCCTGCTCCCAGCCTGCATGCCGCCTCATGGGGGTCCTCTGGTTGGCCCAGGAGCACGATCGGCCCAGCAGAGCAGCTCAGTGTTATGGGGAAGGGAGGCCCAGCCCACCACGCCAACCGCCTGGGGTTCCATGTATATTTAATGATGTCTATTATTCCTGTTTTGTCTCTGGAAAGGACTGAGCAGCTGACAGGGGGAGCCACAAACAGCCTTGAAGCTGGGCCTGGGACTGCTCCACACTCCAGCTGGGCCCGAGGCCCCCAGGAGCTCTCTACCTCTCCCGGCAGCTTCACAGAACCTGCTGCATCCCTCCAAAAAGGCACACCTCCTACAGGAAGCCTTCCCCGCTGCTCAGAGGTCTTACATCTAGGCTCTGCATTCGCAAACTGTGCAACCTGCACCAGCTTCCAAGGGACAGCAGAATACTCTGGGGGGCCTGGCACTGTCCCTGGCACACAGTAGGCACTCATCGAGCCCCTGCCAGCCCCTCTGCTCCTGGCTTCTGAGGCAACAGGAAATGATCAGCTACCTTGTTCTCACGGGGGAGCCTCCCTGCCACCCAGATGGTCACAAGGGCCTCCTGGTATGCTGCCCACCTTGGCAGCCAGGCCCCTCTGGAGGGGCCAGTCTGGGCCTGATCCCTGACCAACCCCCTGGGCAGAGCCTGCCCGTGCCTGCGTGAGGAACCCTGCATTCTCCTTGCCACCCATGGCCTGGGGCTGCCCTGGGGATCCAGGCTCCACCCTCTCCAACTCCCAGGCCCACTGCTACCTTCAATGCCTGACCTGTACCCACCTGACTCAACCTGACTACTGTTCAGCAAGTTTACAAAGTGTTCTCAGTCTGGACAGGAACTGTTTTCAATCCTTTATTTCAGAAAGGAGAGGCAGGAGAACTGGGGATGTAGAAAACAGATTCTAAACTAAAAAGTCCCTGGCCCAGGCGTGCAGAGCCAGGGTCCGGGGGGTTTTGTGCTGGGCAGGGGCTGCCCTGGGAGGGTCAGAGATGGGGAGGCACTTTAGGACACCCCTTAGGCTGTGGAGGGTGTCACCTGGGCCTTTGAAGCCATTAACCTCTGCTTCCAATCCTGGAGATCCCTGAGTGGAGGACCCAAGGGGGTTTCTTCCTGGAAGGGCCCCCACCCCGAGTGTCAGAGAAGCCGGCAGGAGCTGAGGGAGGGAGGTGCTGTAACAGCAGCCACAGCATCCAGGGACCCAGGCAGGCCCAGCTTCCCGCCCGGCACTGAGCATGCCATCTGCTTGAGGCCCCGGCTGGCAGGCAGGTGGGCAGCTTGCTCCCTCAGCGCAGGGGCCGGAGGCACAGATGCAGGCCCAGCACTCCAAACTCAAAACCCCCACGAGAGGCCTCAATCTTATGGGAAATGCCTCCAGCCGAACCGCTTTGCCCCAACACACTCTTCATCTGCCTACTGAAGAAACTTCTGGAAATAGCAGAGACTTGAGGGACCCCTTCCTGGAGTGTGTGTATTTACATTTTTCTGTTTGGGCGTTTGTGTGTCCCAGTAGGACCGACGCCCCAGGGAGATGAGGCAGGTGGGTGGGAGGCCTGGCAGGCGCCATTACTTCTTCACAATCTGGATGACGTCCTCATGCTCCATGGTGTGGGTCAGGCCCACCCGCTGCGGACTGTACTTGGTGCTGGTGCCCTGGGTGAGGAATGGGGGCAGAGGGGTCACCTCAGCCTGGACTGGCCAAGGCCAAGGCCAAGAAAGATATCCCCGGGGTGTGTGTCCTGAAGGTGAATGCTGGCGTAAGGTGGGGGCCCCAGGCAGTAGGACGTCCGCAGTGGTCTGACCATCCCTGATCTCAAAGGTGGGGGAGGGCCAGGCACAGTGGCTAATGCCTGTAATCCCAGCACTTTTGGAGGCCAAGAGGGGAGGATCATTTGAGCTCAAGGATCACTTGAGCTCAGGAGTTCCAGACCAGCCTGGGCCAGATAGTGAGATCCCGTCTCCATGAAAAATTAGCCAAGCATGTTGGTATGCACCTGTAGTCCCAGCTACTTGTGACACGGAGGTGGGAGGATCGCCGCTTGAGCACAGGATGTCAAGGCTGCAGTGAGCCGTGATTGTGCCACTGCACTCCAGCCTGGGAGACAGAGCCTGTCTAAAAAAAAAAAAAAGAAAGAAAGAAAGAAAAAAAAGAAGGGTGGGGAAGGCCCATGTCCAGCCTGGGTTGGCACGTACATTCTATGGAGGACAGACACACAGTCATGCCAATACCCACAGGAAGGACAGGAACACCATGCAGAGGAATGTGAATGCCTTGCTCCATGCCTAACCCGGGGGCTCTGCTGGGTCTAACCCCCTGCCTGCCTCCCCCCACCCAGAGACTTACCCACACCAGGGCGTACTTGAACTGGCTGGTGAGTGACCGGTGGTGCAGTGGCACCGGAGGACTGGAGAGAGACAAATAGAGAAGTGAGGTTCCATCTAACCCCATCCCAAGCTCAGCCGCACACACAAAGCTTAGGACACACGCCAAGAGGCATCAGTTCCTGCAGCAGGTGCCCAAACAGTCCAGGCCTGGTGTGGAGGACTGACACGTGCTCAATTCCCACATAGCCTGCCACTCACAGCGGCAAGTGCTCCTGCCATTCCCACTCCTGGTCTGCCAGCTGTGGTGCCTGGTTAGGAATGTTCCCACAGACACCAGGGGAAGGTTGGGGCCTGGCTGCTAGTGGCCCCTGCCTGCTTTGCCTGAAAGACGCTCCTTCAGAATAGGACAGGGCGACAGCTTGGAGTTCCCACTGCTTGGTCACCATCTCTCACTCCTCCTGGCCCCACCTGTGGCCTGAAGCCTCCCACACATCACATCACCCCAACTCCCAAGGCAGCATACACCCTCCAGTGCTCCTTGGTAGGGATGAAGGTCCCAGGGGTCCCAGATGTCACTTGAAACTGGAAGGAGACTCTGGAGGGGCAGCCAGTATTTGCGCTGAGAGTGTGGACCTCTGGTTGCCGCGCTGACGGTGGGACAGTGGAGGGCGGTGGGGAGGGGACTCTGCAGTTGTGCAATGTGATCCAGGCCCCAGTGGGAGACCAAATGCCTCAGCTCAGTGTCCCTGGGACGGAGGCTGGCATCAGGCCTGCAAGAACACTTCCTTGACACAGATGGGAAGGTGGCTGATTCTGGCCTGCAAATAGGTTTTACGTTTTACTCAGCTTGCCCAGCATTGCCACTTGTGAGTGACTCTGAAGGAATTCAGGAGGGTAATCGTGAGTCTCCTTGGGTCCTCCTGCTGTGATCTCAAGCCTAGGCCCTGAGGGAGATGGAACTTTGCGTGGCCTCATTTGTTCAACACCTCCAGGGTGGCACTGAGAAACTTGGGGCTAAACTTGCAGAATGAATGAATGCATGAGACCAGGTTGCAGGCCCAGCCACCACTGTCCTAAGGGGCTGGAGGGACTTAGAAAAATTTGTTAAGAAAGTGCAAAGCTCGAAAGACATTGACAGATGGAACACACCAGCCCCCAGATCACAAAGCCAACCATGCCCAGCACCTCCCAGCACCCCAATCCAGCAACCAGTGTTCTGACCCTTGATGACCCCATGAGCCTGTCTTTGTACTTTATACTCATGGAAGGATAACCACCTTCATGTTTTAAAATAAATGTTGACTTTTGAAATGATTCGAGATAGACAGAAAAATTAAAAAGTGACTACAGTGTACTCCTACTCCATCCAGCTGCCCTTAGTAATGACATTTGGCAGTACCATGGCACATAAGAAATTTAGGCTGGGTGTGGTGGCTGACACCTGTAATCCCAGCAATTTCAGAGACCGAGGCGGGAGGTTCAGGTTTACTTGAGTCTGGAAGTTTGAGACCAGCCTGGAAAACATAGGTAGACCCTGTCTCTAGAGAAAAGTGAAAGAAATTAGCCAAGCATGGTGGCATGTACCTATAGTCCCACCTAGTCAGGAGGCTGAGGCAGGAGGATTGCTGGAGCCCATGAGTTCCAGGAAGCAGTGAGCCATGGTTGCACCACTGCACTCCAGCCTGGGTGACAGAGTGAGGTTTTATCTCTTAAATTAGGAAATTTAGCGTGAGTACAATCCTATCAACTAAATAATATGAATTATTATCTAAGGTTATTAATGCTATAAGTATATTAATATGGTGAAACTTACTTGATTTCTCCCATTTTTGCCTAACTTCTTGTACCTGTCCCAAGATCCCACCTCAGACTCACCCTCTCCCTTCAGCTCCTGTCTCCTCAGCTTCCTCCAGATGGTCCAGCCAAACACACACCTGGGCTGAATGGTAGAGCTGATTGCTCATACACAAGGATAGACCTGTGTGCAGGGATTTTCAAACTTAAACACGAGTTTCCCATGGTGTTCTGGAGAGCACCCTTTGAGAAACACTTTGACAGTGAATCCAGGCCTCGGTCTACCTCAGCTGCTCTGGCTGAATTTTGTTCCAGCTCACTGAACACCTGCTCTGGAGGATGCATGTGAAAGGGGCAAGGGATGAGGGAGCTGCAGATAAAGAAGACAAGACACAGGGGGTCTGTCTAAGCTATATTCCCTGCCTTCAGCACTGACGGATAAAATCCGACTCTTAAGGAATCCTGGCTACATGCTGGGCCAGCCCAGGGCTCTGAGGATCTGACAGTGAGAGACGCAGAGCCAGGTCTTGCCCTCAGGGAGCTCTCCAGCATACACCTCACTCTGCCCTCCCAGCGCCCTGCAAAGCAGGCATCAATCAATGTCATTGTTAATGCACAGCGGAACCTGAGGGTTAGACAGGGTGATGGGTTTTCCAGGGTCACATGGTGTCTGGGAGACAAATGTGACCCTGAAGACAGGGCACAGACCAGTGTGATGCCGCGATGGGATGAGCTGTGATGTGTACTGCGTAGAGGCCTTGGTCAAGGCAACCAACTTCCATTGTGTGCCGGGAGCCACCTTCTGCCAGTTGTGGTCAGTTTTACACGAGAAGGAAGAAGCAGTGTTTTTTTTTTTTTTTCATCCTGGCCTGAGAACTCAGTTGTTCCCCTCTCTAGAAACTGAAGAAACATCCCATCACGCTGAAAGCGCTCACTGACAAATTCAGGTAAAGCTTTTTCCCCGCCTCCTACTCCTCCCAGCCCTGCCCCGTGGACCCCAAGTCTGGATTCAGGTGATGGAACTGGGTGTGCACAGGGGTCTTCTCAGAGCTGACCAGGCACAGAGGGACTCTGGGTCAGAGGTTTGTCCTGAGTGTGTTGAGGGTCAAGCCACAGAAACCAAAGTCCTCATGAGTCTGCAGGCCAAGTATGGGGTGGTCATGGGAGTTGGTGACAAGGCTGGGGGTTGGGAGGACCAGAAGGGGGTCCAGCTCCATGCTCGGTGCTCCAGCTGGAGGGCGAGGCTCTGAGGCTGGCCCTCCAGGCTGTTGGTGCTGGGTGCTGGGTGCCAGGTGCTGCTTGCATGGGACATGAGTCTGTGTGTATCCTCGGGCAGGTATGCCATGTTTGGCCTCGGCTCCAGCAAGTACCCTCAGTTCTGAGCCTTTGCTCATGACCTCAACCAGAAGCTGTTTCACCTGGGAGCCTCTCAGCTCACCCCAACGGGGGAAGAGGATGAGCTCAGTGGGCAGGAGGATGCCTTCTGCAGCTGGGCCATGCAAACCTTCAAGGTCAGTTCCCAGCCAGAGCTGCCCCACAGCAGCAACATGACAGGGTGCGTTCATGCCTAGGACATCTGTGCTGGGGGTCCCGGGTGGCATGACCTCTGCCCCTGGTCCTATAGATGCGGTCCCAGGCATGGGTCAGGGCCACGGCCCTGAGGGCTCAGGTTATTGCTGCTCTCCCTCAGCCCCCCAGAAGAATGCCATCCTGTGCACATGACTGGGGGGGGGGGGGGGGGGCGTGAAGGTGGCGCAGATAACCCCCTGCCCTTAGGGATCTTCTAGTTTAAGATCTTTTCCGCACTGACTATCTAGGTTGCCTCTAAACTACTGCATCTGTTTCAGTCTCTCAGCCATAGAGAGCGTGGGAACAGGCACCACACAGTGGTGGATCCACTTTGGATCCACTCAGTATCTCCGTAGTTCTTTTGTGATGCGGTTGGCCCCAGTCATTTAGGGAACTGTTAACCCCAGTCTGCTCCACCTTCTAGGCAGCCTGTGTGATGTTTGATGTCCGAGGCAAGCAGCACATTCAGATCCCCAAGCTCTACACCTCTGGTGTGACCAGGGACCTGTACCACTTCAGGCTCGTGGAGGACTCACAGCCTTTGGACCTCAGCAAAGGGATCTGCTTCTCTGCAGCACACAGGGATTGTTTGTGTTGGGGTCTGAGCCCTGAACCCACGGTCAGGGAGACCCCCAGGTCATTTTGACACTCTGTCAAGGAGGGGAATGTCAAAGGGCCTGGACACTCCTGGGAGAAAGGCACAGATGGAGAAACTGCAGTTCAGGGAGGTGAAGCAAGTTGCTAGCCTGTGGCCATGTTGGGATCTGAGCCCCAGCCTTCCAGCTGCTCATGCCAACCCAGCAAGATAGGTTTTGGTATCAGATCTGTTTCAGGAGGGAACCCAAGGCCCAGAGGCTTCAGTCACCTGGGAAGTGGGGAGCCAGGGTTTGAACCCGTGTCTGCTGGCCCCAGGGTCTGTGCTGTGACTGCCCTACATGCTGCCCCCTGGGACTTCCCTTTGGGCTCATCTTCTGCTCAGCCAGCACCTCTTGGTACAGCACCCAGGGGACTGCAGTCATGGGCTTTTCTCTAAGTGAACAACTTGCCTGTGAAGTGTACATTACTCTTTGGTAGATTTAGTCGTTGTGAGTCTGTAGATCACTGGTGGGTATCTTGCAAAAGTTCAGGTCTGGACCAGAGAAGGACATAGTTAGTTCATCAGGACCATGCAAGTTAGTGCCCCTTGAGGGGCTGGTGATCAACCTTCCCCAGCAGTCCTTTCTCCGTGCACCACCTTCTTCCTGCCTTTTGTTCTTGGAGCCAGAACTTTAGAGCCTCCTTTCCCCTGCAGCTGGAGAATAGAGGGTGTCTGCCCTGGGGGCCTCGTTACCTTCGGAGAAGCCCAAATGGGGCCTCTTTTCCATCCTGACACCTTCCTTCCCCATCCAGGCAGCTACTGGGTCAGAGACAAGAGGCTGCTCCCTGCTCACTCTGCCAGGCCCTCACCTACTTCCTAGACATCACCACCTGCCCCCCAACCTAGCTGCTGCTCCAAAAACTGGCCCAGGTGGCCGCAGAGACAGAGGTGGCTGAGAGACAGAGGCTAGAGGCCCTGTGCCAGGTGAAGATCAATGCTGGTGGGCATTGGGGGTGTGTTGAGGTGGGGGAATCCCAGCATGTGCGGGGCCGGAGCCCAGAGCTGGTCTTTAACTTCCAAGAGGGATCCACACCAGGTTCCCAGAGTGAGATTTGTCAAAGGCATCATCCGCTGTCCCATGTCTAGGATATAGTTGTGTTGAGTGAACTGAGTTTTTCCAAGTGTCTGCAGAATGCAACCAAAGTACACTGTCTCAGACATTAGCTGGAAAGGGAGCCATCCTTAGTACACTGCCTCAGACATTAGCTGGAAAGGGAGCCGTCCTTAGCTGTCTTTGCTTTCCCAAAAACTGGAGTAAACTTGTCACTTTAGATGTATTGGGGGATGGATGGTGTGGATGAATGGATAAATGGGCATAATGAAGAGAGTGACAAATGGATAGTTGAATTAATAAGTTAATGAGACAGTGTGTTAATGCACCTGTAATGTCTGGTTCCAAGTCTTTGCAAAAGGCACCGGTTGTCATCATCATCATTATAGCTAATAATCTTGATTCCAACTACCTCCATCACCATTATTTTGTGGCTCCAATGTGGCTCTAACTTGGCACATGCCTTCTCATTTCATTCCCATAACATCCCCATGAGGTAGGTGATACTATCCTTGTTTCACAAAGGTTAAGTAACTGGGATGAGATTCCACAACTAGTGAGAGCATCCAGCCAGGATTTGAACCCAGATCCGATTGGTTACAAAGCCTTGCCCCAAATTAAATTGCAACAAAGATTTGACCCCTGCCCTGGAGTTGCTGACAGTGGAGGTCACATAAGTTAGCTACATACTGACCTGAGTTCCTCCAGGACGGAAACTATTTCTTCTCAAGCTCTGTAGTCTCGGCACCATGGACAGTGCCTGGCACATGGTTTGTTGAGTGAGTGAATGAATGAATGAATACTGGGTTGTGACAGCTTTCTACCAAAGTGGGGCAGGCGCCCTGAGTCACTCACATCACCCTTGGGTTTCAGCCCTCAGAGTACAGCAAGTGGAAGTTCATTAACAGTTCCATGTTCCTGGAGGTGCTGGAGGCGTTCCCGTCCCTGCGGGTGTCTGCTGGCTTCCTGCTCTCCCAGCTCCCCATTCTGAAGCCCCAGTTCTACTCCATCAGCAACTCCAGTGATCACACGCCCATGGAGATTCACCTGACTATGGCCATGGTCACGTACCACACCCGAGGTGAGCCCAGGGCAGAGGCTCTGGAGCAGCCCCCGCTCCGCCCCTTATTGGGTATCTGTTCATCAACTCAGCTTCAGCTCCCTCATCAGTGCAAGGAGGAAGGGAACATCCACTGCCCAGAGTTGTTAACAGTAATAGGAGGCCTGTGGGTGAGATATCTATGAGCCAGGCACTAAACCAAGCTTTCCGTATGTATATGATCAGCTACCATGTGGGGTAGGTACTATGTGCATTTTACTGGTGGCACAGAAAGTCACACTGTTCATAAGTGGAGAGCTGAGATTTGGACCAAAGTAGTCTAACTGCTGAGTCCAAGTCGTCCACCACCCACTGTCCCACTACTTTTGGGACAATTTAATCAGATCAAACGTGGAGAGCATCCAACTCTTGGTGAGAGCCCAGTGGTTCTTAGTCTTCCTGATCGTGCAGTGGAGATTCTGCATTGACTGTTCACTCACTCACTGAGCTCATTCAGTGATGGTTTATTTCACACCTCCCCATGCTTGGCACTGGGGTGGGTGCGGAAATACAGCAGACATCAGCCCTGACCTCAGGGAGCATCTAGAGGCAGCAGTGGAGAGATGGGCGTAGAAATAGAAGATTCTCATTGTGCAGAAGCCAAGAAGGAAAGGTCAGGGTCACTGAGGGCAGCAAAGAAGGGGTGACACTGCCATACAGGGGGAGGCCAACATCTCACCCAGGTGGTCTCAGCTCCACCACGGGCATCTGCCCCCTGCCCCACCCTCTGTAACTGAGTGTTGCCTGGGTTGGCAAAGCTGGGAGCTGCCTACACTTCCAAACTCTCTCTGTCCTCTAGGAAGCACAAACACAGTTTCTAAAAACTGGCCAGAGACTCTATTTGCCCTGCTAGAGAACACCCACCAGACCAGGAGAGGAGAGGCAGGTATGTCTTTAGAGCATTCAATTCTGAGGAAAACCAGGGGTAACTCTGCAGTTGGTTGGAGGCCTCCTTCAAGTGCTGGGCCATTTTAAAGGAAATGCAACCCAGAGAAACCTCCTGGCTTTCTACAAGCCCAGGAGGGACCACTGAGGAGGAGAGCGAGGGTCAGCAGGCTGAAATGCACAGAGCTCATCCATCACCCAGGGTTGCAAGGGCCATACTCCTGAGCACACACAGCAGTAGCCACACTGATGGGTCACTTCCAGCTGCTGTCAGTGGAGCTAAGCGGTGAGCTGGGAGTGTTCCTGGAGAAACTCTTTGGAAGGAGCACTAGAGTAGGAGCCAGAGAACCTGAGCTGTCTGCCCGATTCCATTACTACCCGAGTGACCTTGTCCAAGTCACTTTTCTTCTCCAGGACTCAGTTTCTGCATTGACAGAAGGAGCAACTTGCAGCCTGTCTAAGTTCTTTTCAGCCTTCCTCAGCTCTGGGCTCACAGAGGGTGGATCTTAGAACCAGGAGGACAAATGGCTGCTCATTAAGTCCTGAGAGTGCCTGATTGGAGGCCCTCCAAGGAGGCCATGGTGTGGGCAGAGCAGCTGGTACAGTTTGCACATGGGCAGTGGGGGGGACATTGGTCACTTTGTGTTACCGTTGCAGATGGCCAGGGTCCCCTGCACCACAGTGTCTACAGCACATGGCTCAACAGCCTGAAGCCCGGAGACCCAGCGCCCTGCTTTGTATGAAAGTAAGCACTCCTTCCACTCTGTCCTCTGTGGGACTGCCGGCCCCTGGGAGTTCCGGGAAGAAAGGGAGGGATCTGGGGTTAGGTGCCCCTTGGCCCATAAGGAAGACACTGGGGTCACACTAGTGTGGCTGTCTCTAGCAAGGGACAGTGATGACAGCAGTGCTGGTGGGACCCAGAGTCCAGTGAGCTTGGCCCTTTTTCAGAAGGTCCTGGGGGAGGTGTTGGTGCCTGCACAGAAGTGCAGCGGCCTGAAGCACACGGGAAATCCAATCGGCTCGTCCTCCTCCTCTGCACCCCTGACGACCGCCTCCCACAGGCCCAGCTCCCCAGCCATCCTGTGTGTGTGTGGGCCCGGGGTGTCTGAGGCCTGGCCCTTTTTCTCCTGTGCCAGTGGCTTCCAGCTCCCCAAGGACCCCTCCCATCCTTGCATCCTCGTGGGGCCTGGCACAGGCATCACCCGCTTCCGCAGTTTCTGGCAGCAGCAGCTCCGAGACTCCCCCTCACAGGGGCACAGCAGGAGGCTTCCTAGGTGGGAGGGGCACCGGGGGCAGCACCCGGCTAGCAGCAGAACTGCAGCCCCACAAACGGTTCTTGGCCCTCTCTCGAGGGAAGGCCTCCCAGGTTTGCCTCCCTGTGCGGGCCTCTGTGGGTGAGAATGGCCACCTTCCCGTCTTCTGCATCGGAGTCGGGGCTCCCTCTCCTGGGAGTGGAGGTAACGGGAAAGTCCCTGCTTTTGACCTCCAATGGTCTGAGAGAATCCTGCATCCGCACTTTCAGTTGTATGAGTATGGATGAGTGATCTGACTGCCCTGGGCCTCAGTTTCCTCATCTGTAAAGTGGGGGATAATGCTATTAAATAGCTAGGATGCTTGTGGGAGTGCAGTGAGAATTCCAGTTGGGTTTGGAGCCGTGACGCCCTCTCGTGGCCAATATGGTAACAACAGCCCAGGACTCCTGCCTGACTGCCGGGAGGCCACATGATCCTGGTGTTCAGGTGCCGCCACATCTACTTGGAGGAGATGCTGGAGGTGGTCCGGAAGGGGTGCTGCATGCGGTGCACACGGCCTATTCCCGCCTGCCGGGCAAGCCCAAGCCTGACTGCAGCCTCAAAGCCGGTGAAACATGACACACACAGGCTTCACGGTGAGTCCTGGGTCCCCCACAGACCCCTCACTTCCTGAGCCTTCAGCTCCTGAGCTCTGAAATACGGGGCATTCACAACCATTAGAGTGACGCTGTGAAGAGCCTTACGCCCTCTTTTCCAGCAGAAGTGATAGGCCCGGAGAGGTTTAGGACTAACCTAGGTCACGCACAGGTTAAGCCTAGAGCCCAGCCTGCTGAAGGTCCCCAGCAGGTCCCCTGGGACATGCGACTGCCTGGGGAGAGGTGGTCCAGGCTGGCTACGCTCAAGCCCAGCAAGGCTGGAGGGTGGCGGATTCTTCCACCACAGCCCTCAGATGGGCTCTGCGGCCCCCAGGGGCCTGGGGTGCCAGAATAGACTCTCGGCCCTCACACATTTGTCCCATCAAGGCACCTCTCAGGCCCAGTGCTCTGTGCCCAGTGCTGGGGCCACTGGGCATCCTGTGTGGAGCAGGAGCAGAGAGTCCCCAACTGACTCCTGGACCTTCTAACTGGGGAGCCTGGGATCCGGCCCCTGCAGGGATCTGATAGACAGTCTGCATTGAAAGGCTCCCTTTTCCAGGGTGTAGGCAGAGCCCTGGGCAGAGGGACTGGCTTCACTGATGCCTCTTTGAAGCATGGCAAATTCAGAGACCATCTGGGAGCCCCACCGGATGGTCTGCCCCTCGAGGGCAGGATTGTGTCCGACATTCATCTCTCTAATCCCAGCCCAGCCCCTGGGGCATCTGTGCACCTTCTCATCCTGAGCCTGGCCCCGTGCAAGGTCCTGGCTGGGAGGAGACTCACTCCGCAGCCCTTAGTGCCCTCTCTCCACCTCCTTGAGGCCAGCAGGGCTGCCTGCAAGCCTTTCTCCAGCTGCCAGGGACTGGACCCACCATTTCCTCTGGTTTCAGGTCTATGTTCAGGACATCCTGTGGCAGCAGCTGGCCAGTGAGGTGCTCCGTGTGCTCCACGAGGAGCCGGGCCACCTCTGTGTTTGTGGGGGATGTGCGCATGCCCGGGACGTGGCCCCCACCCTGAAGCAGCTGGTGGCTGCCAAGCTGAACTTCAGTGAGTAGCAGGTTGAGGACTGTTTCTTTCAGCTCAAGCTATAGTAGTGGATGTGTGGGCTGAGGGTGCCAGCCAAGGGCACAGGCCACTGGAGCCAGGACTAGAGGTGGCAGGTAGAGCCAGGGGAATCAGGCCCAGAAATGTTCTAGACCCCAAGAGAATCCTAGCAGCAGCTGAGATCTGAGCTGGGTGAGCTGTCAGAGGCCAAACTGCACATCCTGGTCCTGTTGCCAGCCAGCTTTGAGAAGTCGGGTGAATGTGTTCCATTTTTCCATCTGTGGAATGGGGGTGGGAGAGTTTTCTTGGCCTCTCCCCAAATCTCCATTTCAGAAAGTATCTGTGTAGCCAAAGCAAGGCTGTGAACACTGGGAGAGCAAGGCTGCCCCTGTCAGCCTCGTGTGAAACTCACACTTCTTATTTCCACCCAGGCTGGCGTCTGCACACCCTCATCCCCCCAGCAGAAGGGCTGGGATTTTATTGATGAAGATAATAGCGATATTTATCAAGGGCTTACACTGGGCCTAGTGCTTGCCAAGGATTTTCTATGTGGCATTTTCATTCAGTCCTGCCGAGGACTTTATGAGGGGGGCACCCCATTTTACAGAGGGAAGGGGGCCTGCAGGGCCCACAGCAGTGAATGTGAGAGCCTAGAGTTCAGTCTGCCTCTCTCTGGTTCCAAAGCCTGTGACTGTCACTTCATACGCTCCCTAAGACGCATTCATACGTTCAGCTGAACATTTATTGAGCACCTACAGTGTGCCAGGGGTAGAGCAGCAAATGAAACAGGCAAAAATTCCTTACATTCTGTGGGGGCTGACAAACCTAAACAAGGAAGAGGCGTAGCGCCTCAGAGAAAATAAGCAGGGAAGCAGCCCCAGGGAACACTGGGGAGTGTCATTTTAAGTAGCGTGGCCAGGGAATGTGGAACTGGAAGATGACATTTGAGAATAAACCTGAGGCGGTGAGGAGCCCTGTGGATACTGAAGGAAACACGCCGGGCTGTTCTGGAGGGGCAGCAGGCACAAAGGCCTGGGGTGGGAGTTCACCTGGCGTGTTTGAAGAACTGTGAGGAAATAACAGGCATTTCCCCCAAATGTGTTGAATGGGTCGGTAGATATTCGGCACCCCAAAAGTCCCAAGGTCAGACAGCCTGGGACATGCTTAGTTCAGCCAAGGCAGACACGTCGCTTTACTCCAAGACTTCTTGGAGGCTTCAACGTGCTGCTGTGCTTCGGGACCCTTCAAGGTGGGGGAGGAAAGAAAGGACGTAGCATTTCCCAAACGTATTCATCGCAGAGTTCACACTTCCTGGAGCATCTTTGGTGGGGATGAGCTCTGGGCAGGAAATGGGAATGCTAAGTAAAGCTCTGGAGATGGTTACAGGGCCCGCACCAGAGCAGGTGCTGAGCGGGGCGGGGGGGGGGGGGGGGGTTTAGAGTCTAAACCAGAGTCAAGCAGAATCTAAGTATGACAGCTGGGGAGACAGATGGCTGGGGAAGCTCCACGTGACAGGGAAGCTGGGCAACCCCAGGGGCTCGTCCCAGCCTCAACTTGACACGTTGCTCTCTGCTTCCACTTAAGCGTCAGAAGCGCTATCATGAAGATGTCTTTGGTGCTGTATTTCCCTACGAGGTGAAGAAGGACAGGGCAGCGGTGCAGCCCAGCAGCCTGGAGATGTCAGCACTCTGATGGCCCACAGGAGGGGTTAAAGCTACCGGCACAGAACTTAACCACAGAGCCAGATCTGCATTATCACAGGTCGTGGGGCCTGGGGAGATGGAGGAAAGTGGTATCCCCAAGCCTCGTGTCTTATTTCCTCACCTCGTTCCCCATCAAGCCCTTTACTTGACTTCCTACCAAGTACCACCCTGGATTGATCGGAGCCTCCTCTCTTAAGCTGTGGCCTCCCTGGTCCCTTGGAGATGAAATCTTCAATGCCAGGCCTGTCAAGTGGGTAAGGATGGAACCTGCGGCTGAGTGCACCACTGCAAGTGACCACCAGGAGGTGCTGTCGCACCACTGTATTTAACTGCCCTGTGTACAGTTATTTACGCATCTGTATTTAAAAAACTAACACCCCAGTCTGTTCCCAGGAGCCACTTGGGCCTTCCCTGTATGATTCCTTGATGGAGATATTTATATGAATTGCATTTTATTTTAATCACTCTGTATGTGTGTGTCGGTGTTTTGTAGGGAAAGCTCCCCTCAGAGTGGAGGGCTGTGGCCTGGACAGATCCCCCCACAGAGGGACACCCCAGGCAGGCCATGGCTCCTCTGAAGTGGCTGCCATGTGGGAGGGCAGCAGATGGAGCTTCGTGCTGGTCCAAAGACCTGTGGTCAGGCGGGGGGCGCAGGCCTGCCTCCCACACACAGGATCTGATGCAGGGTGTGTCGAGGGTGGGATTCTAGCATTAGGCCAGCACTGCAGGGAAGGCCTGGAGCTTCTTGGACGGTGTCTTTTTTTTTTTTTTTTACACAGAGTCCGCTCTGTCTCCCAGGCTGGAGTGCAATGGTGTGATCTCGGCTCACTGCAACCTCTGCCTCCTGGCTTCAAGCAATTCTTCTACCTCAGCCTCCTGAGTAGCTGGGACTCCAGGCGTGCACCACCGTGCCCGGCTAATTTTTGTATTTTTAGTAGAGATGGGGTTTCACCATGTTAGTCAGGCTGATCTCGAACTCCTGACCTTGCGATGGACCTGCCTCAGCCTCCCAGAGTGCTGGGATTATAGGTGTGAGCCTGGCCAGACACTGTCTTAGAAAGCGTTTTGCTCTGGGGCCACCTGTCTCATGTGTTTGGCCAGTACGGGTGTGGCCTGGGGAAAGCGGCGTGTGCAGGTGAGTGTGGCCACAGCATCCTCACCCAAGGAACTGGGGTCCCTCCTGGGTTTGGAGCCGGCCAGGGAAGGTTTCTTAAGGGACTGAGCCCCCTTAACTTCTGTCTGAACCAAGGAAGAAGCTCAGAGGGGGCCGCTGGGGACCTGGCAACACGTGGCTCCCAGCTGGGGTTTGGCCTCTGCCTCCTGGGCACCCTGGCCAACTTTGCCCTATCCCTTCAGCAGCGCCTCAGGTGGCAGGAGAAGGTGCAGTGCCAGCCTCAGGTTCTGGAAAAGCCCGTGCCCTGCGCAACGGCTGTGCATCTCAGAACCACGGCCAGGAGTCCACTCCCAGACCAGGGTGTCCCAGCTTTAATGTGGGCACCTCACTGGGGGGTCTTGTGAAAACGGAGATTCTGATTGTGCAGGTCGGTGGTGGTGGTGGGGGATGTGTTTCCAGCAAGTTCCCGGGGGCTGCGGGTGCCCTGCTCTGAGGACAACATTGGGGCCTGAGGAACTGGATTCTTGCTGGGTCGAGCAGGGTGTGTTGGCATCACGTGGACACAGAGCTGGGCTGCCTGGCAGTGCTGCAGTGGCTGGTAGAACCCCACAGGGACACAGAGACACTTTTCCCATGCAAACCCTGACCTCTAATGGTGGGGGAGACCCACAGTGGAACACACACCCAGACGGTGCTTTGGGTCGGCTTCTCCTGAACCCCCACCCCCCAAGACACCTCCTCCCACTGAGACGCCAGGTCTGAGGAGCCAGCTCTGGCCCTGCTGCAGCCCTCACAGGCTCCGCCCCAGCCCCCGCTCACATCTCGGAGGCATGGGGCTGTTTCCTGGGGTCCCCCATTACTAACTCCCTGTGTCCGAGACTCCTGCCAAAAAGGCTCAAGCCCCAGCCTGCTTCTCCAACACCCTTGTGGGATTTGTGAGGGAGCCTCTGAGAGGAGGGGTGGAGGTCAGGACCCCCTGCCCGAAGGGAGCCCACGCTCTCCCCCTCCTACTCCTCTCGGCAGGCTCCCTGCCCGATTCCACAGGCTTGGAAATGTCTCCAAATGAATGAAAGAAGCCACAGGTCATCCCACAGGAATATGCCAATAAGCATTTTCATTTATTTAAGGACACTGGGAAAGGAGCCACTCCCCTAAAGAGAATATTCTGGTCAGTTGGTGGGGGCCAGTGGGTTGCCATCAGGCTAGCTTTCCTGGAAGGGGTGAAGGGTTGGTGCAAAATGCAAGGTGAGAGTGAAGTTAAAGGTCATAGAGGGCCGGGTGTGGTGGCTCATTCCTGTAATCCCAGCACGCTGGGAGACCGAGGCAGGTGAATTACCTGAGGTCAGGAGTTCAAGACCAGTCTCACCAACATAGCAAAACTGTCTCTACTAAGAAATACAAAAATTAGCTGGGCGTGATGGTGGGCACCTGTAATCCCAGCTGCTTGGGAGGCTGAGACAGGAGAATCACTTGAGCCCTGGAGGCAGAGGTTGCAGTGAGCCAAGATTGCACAATTGCACTCCAGCCTGGGTGACAGAGCAAGACGCTGTCTCAAAAAAAAAAAAAAAAAAAAAAAAAAAAAGTGGGGGCTGAGGAGGTCAGCTCCCACCAGGAGTGGACAGCTGGTGGCTTGGGATGGGACTGGGGTGGAGCTGCATGGGGGATGGGATGGGACTGCCCATGGGCTTCATCTTCACTGCCTACTCCCCCTGCTCTCCCCGGCTGTGCCCGCCTCCTGGGATGGTAGAATTCGGGCAGCTGGAGCCCCAGGTGCTGCCCTGGCTGAGGAAGGCAATCCCGGTCAGCTGCCTTCACCATTCCGGATGGCTGTAGCCAGAAACAGGACCAGACAAGGACATGGCCTCTGCATTAAAGCCCAGGTCCCAGGCAGGGTTGGAAAGGCTGGAGCTGGGCAGTGGGGATGATGAGAAGACCCAGACCCACACCCCAGCCCCTGTCCCCAGGGCCAGGGAGCCGCCTGTGTCTGCACGTGGGTCAGCTGGACGTCGTCTCCCACTTACAGTCTGTTGACGGCGTGCAGGTTCCTCAGGTGATGGTAGTATTCAAACAGGTGCGGACCATCCACAGCCACCTTGAGGCAGTGACCGTCACACAAGATCCACACCTGTGCAGCGATCATGCCATTTGCACTACACTTGGGAAGTCCTCCAACCTCACTGCCCCCTCCTGCCTCCCTCCCTCCTTCCCTCTTCAGACATTAATAAGCCCCTCACCTGCACTCTGTCCCCACTGAGCGAACAGCTCTTCACTAAACAGGCTGTGCGGGCTCCTTCCCCCTGCACTGTTCTCTGACCTAGAATGCTGTTCCCACCCCATCAAAGACGGGAGCGCTGGCTGTGCCGTCTGTATCCCTCGGACCCAGCGCACGGGAGGGCTCCGTGCCTGGGTTTCTAACTTGTCTTTTCCACCCCATTGCCTCCTCCACAAGGCAGCCAGGTACAAATATGAAAACCTCATCCCCTTCGCAACAGCTAACACTCCTGTCACACACACCATGTGCCAGGCACTGTCAGGCACAGTGGGCTTCAGCTGCCTGAATCCTACCACGCTACAGATACTGTCTCGCTCCATTCTTACAGCTCTAGGAGATTCATATTATTATTAGTTCTGTTTTGTAGACGAGGAAACTGAAGCACAGATAAGTTAAGTCACTTGCCCAAGGTCACACAGCTACCTACAAATCAAAGAATATTGCTTCCCTGCTTGAAACACTCCTATGGCTTTTCACTGTGTTAAGATCCAAGTTCCTTTCCATGGCAGCAAAGCCCTACGTCGGTCATATCCAACTCTGATTGCAGAGTATAATCACTTAAGGAATATTTTAAAACTACAAATGCCCAGGCTGACTGCCTCATTGGCCTGGGCCAGGGCCCCAGCGCTGATTTTTCCTTTGTAAGCCCTCTGGGTGATTTGAATGTGTAGTCAGGGCAGCGCCAGCCTGCTGTTCCTGGACAGGCCACACCTGTGCCTCTGCACGTTGGCCCTCGCTGCCCCTCCCAGCCTCGCTCTGTCCCATGGATCTGTTTCGCTTCCTGCATGGAACCATCGTTACCTGCGACAATCTCTTCATGCTTTAGTTTCCTTGTTCCTTCCCCCACCTGCAGGAAATTGTAAACTGCCTGCAGGCAGGACCCTGTCTGTCAGCTTCATGACTGTATCCCCAGCATGTGGGGTGCTTCCTGCACAAAGTGGGGCACAAAAAAGCATTGTTGAATGAATAAGTGAAGAAATGAGTAACACTACCTTCTTGGGTCTGATGAGACACTTACGGCTGTGTGACCACAAGCAAGTAACCTGCACTCGTCAGTTTGTTTCCTCACCTGTAAGAAGCAGGTCCCAACGCTCCCTTCATGCGGGACAGTAATAATCATGAGAATTTGTTGGCCATCTTCTCTTCTTCTGGGTTGTCATGCCGAGGCATCAGCTCCCATCCTGTTCAAGGTCCCTCAGACCTCCTGCACTCTGTGGCTGAGGTGGGAGGATCACTTGAGCCTGGGAGGCAGAGGTTGCAGTGAACTGAGATTGTGCCACTGCACTCTAGCCTGGGTGACAGAGTGAGACCTGGTCTGGAAAAAAACAAAAACAAGAAGGGATTTGTAAAGTCAAATTTGGCACAATGAACTTGGCAAAACGGTACTGCCAGTGGGACGTCATATAGAAATCTTCATTTAGAAACGGCTCCCGATGTGAAAATGGGATCCAGTGGGAAAACAGTCTTTACTATATGTGGTTACTGAGCTCCAGTTGGAATCTTACTAGTGCCACTCTTCTGCTGCAGCATAAAGACAACCACCCAGGGTGGGTACAGTGGCTCATGCCTGTAACCCCAGCACATTGGGAGGCCAAGGCAGGCGGATCATTTGAGGTCAGGAGTTCAAGACCAGCCTGGCCAACATGGTGAAACCCCATCTCTACTAAAAATACAAACATTAGCTGGGCACCTGTAATCGCAGCTACTAGGGAAGCTGAGGCAGGAGAATCGCTTGAAGCCAGGAAGAGGAGCTTGCAGTGAGCCGAAATCACGCCACTGCGCTCCAGCATGGGCGAAAGAGTGAGACTCTGTCTCAAAAAACAAATAAATAAAATTAAAAAAAAGAAAACTCTATTTTTAAATCAGCATTTTGTAACAAAATGTGAATCTCCTATGTTGTATTGAGTAAGTTGGTAAATACTCCTCTATGATTTGAATTTTCAGGTACTTTAGACCAAATTTCTAAATGTAAATTCTTCCTATTTCAACATCTATATAACAATGCTTCTTATGTAATACCTTCCACGAATATATTATACCAGAATAAACACTGAACACAAGATTAAGAACTGCAATCCAGTCCAAGTTCTGCCACTAACTTGTCCCGTGACTTTGAGAACATCATTACCTCTCTGGGCCTTATTTTCCTTACTTGCAAAATGGGAAAATCAGACTACATCCCTAATCTGGGATTTTTAGAAGACATACCAGATAATTCTGATAGGGATTATCAGATTCCTGATAATCCTATAAAATTCCTGATAAAATAAAGATTCCTGGTCACACATCAAACCTGCAGAATCAGAATTTCTGAGAGGGGAGAAGTGGAAATCTTTTTTTTTTTTTTTTTTTTTTGAGATGCTGTCTCACTCTGTCACCCAGCCTCAAGTGCAGTGGCACAACCTTGGCTCACTGCAACCTCTGCCTCCCAGGATCAAGCGATTCTCCTGCCTTAGCCTCCCTAGTAGCTGGGATGACAGGCGCCCGCCACAATGCCCAGCTAATTTTTGTAGTTTTTAGTAGAGACGAGTTTCACTGTGTTGCCCAGGCTGATCTTGAACCCCTGACCTCAAGTGATCTGCCCGCCTTGGCCTCCCCAAGTGCTGGGATTACAGGTGTGAACCACCATGCCCAGACTGAAAACCTATTTTTAACAAGCTCCCAGGTGATTCATATGCAGACAGCCCAGCAAGGGCCTGCAGACCAGTGTTCAAGAACCACTGGCCTAGATGCTATTGGCTGTCTTCAAACCCTAACATCTATGGACTTTTCTCTACCCGAAAGTTACCCCTTTAGCATTTGCTTAAGGATAAGAATAATAAATTAACTTTTTTTTTTTTTTTTTTTTGAGACAGGGTCACACTCTGTCACCCAGGCTGGAGTACAGTGGCGCGATCATGGCTCACTGCATACTTGACCTTCCAAGGCTCAGGTGATCCTCCTGCCTCAGGCCTCTAAGTAGCTTGTAAAATAGGAACACACCACCAGGCCTGGCTAATTTTTTTTATCTTTAGTAGAGGTGGGGTTTTGCCATGTTGCCCAGGCTGGTCTCAAATTCCTGGGCTAAAGTGATCCACCCACCTCTACCTCTCAGAGTGCTGGGATTACAGTCGTGAGCCACCGTGCCTGACCACAAATTCTTTTTTTTTTTTTTTAGATGGAATTTCACTCTTGTTGCCCAGGCTGGAGTGCAATGGCGCTATGTTGGCTCACCACAACCTCCACCTCCTGGTTTAAGTGATTCTCCTGCCTCAGCCTCCCAAGTAGCTGAGATTACAGCCATGCACCACCATGCCTGGCTAACCTTTTGTATTTTTCAGAGACAAGGTTTCTCCACGTTGGTCAGGCTGGTCTCGAACTCCTGACCTCAGGTGATCCGCACACCCCAGCCTCCCAAAGTACTGGGATTACAGGCAAGAGCCACCGCGCCCGGCCCCACAACTTACTTTTACAGAGTCAGAAAAGTTAAATGAAAAGACTATCATACATTACAGAACTGGTTACAAGATCATCACTTCCCTGACCAGGTATTTTCAATTTTGGTTTGTAAGATTTTTCTCATCCTCTCATTTTCAGTGAAAACTAATAAAAAACTAATTAATTTAATAACGTGGCTGAGCAAATTTGTACAGAAAGTGTAACATACCCATAAATAGGCATTCAAAGTCCTTTACAATCTATTCCAATTAGTATCATCATCCTCATGTTTATTCGCCAACTCTTGGATTATTCAAACTCAAGTTTCTTGAAAGTGCCACCTTCCCCTAAGTTTCCATGGCTTTTGTGTCAGTGCCTTTGCCTAGAATGTTGTTTCCTGCCTTCTCTGGGTAACAAAATTCAATTCATTCTTTAGGATCCAAACAAAACCTCTCTTCTGGGAAACACTCCCTGAACACCACCATTGCCAACCTGTTTACCCCACATACACCTTCCCTTTTCCAGCAGAAACTTTTGTTCTAAGAACCCCCAAAGCTTTACATACACCATAGAAAAGCAGCTTTTATGCTGCCTCCTGTGAGCTCCTGGACAGCAGAGACTGAGTTTATTCATCTTAATTTCCAGAGAACATATCAAATGCTCAGTAAGTATCTGCATGGATCTATCAATATAACTCACTTGTCATATAAAATCATGGCATCATTCTGTGCCTCCTGTCCATCATATTGGCCCTTTTTGGCAGCAAGCTGGGACTGGAAGTTATCTGCTGCCAACCAGAATTGTAAGATATTCACTGCATCCTCTTTTCCATATACTAGGAAGAAAAAATACAAAAGGGAAAATAAGACTATAACCAGATTTCTCTCACCATCTCTATTCCAGAAGCTCAAATAATAAAATACGGGTCATAAGCAAAAAACAAAAACATGAACTTCTTCAGTTAACACCCATCAGCAAGTTACAGTCATTTGAGATTGAAAAGCTTTAAAGGATTCTTTTAGAGACGAAAAAGATTAACAAGAAACAAACACTACACAGCTGGATGCAAACTTACAGTGAACTAGAGTAAAACTTATGCTAAATTGAATTTGTAGTTCCTCGCCAGCAAACACAGAAAGAGTAAACTAACCAAACCAAATGTTTTACACCTGATCATTTTCACCATTCCATGAGGGCATATTAACCTAAACAAATTGTTGATTTAACTTATGGCAAAGAAAGGGAGTGAGAAAACAAATCAACTGAGTACCTGTATTCTTGTAAAGAGGCAGAATCCAGTATCTAAATTACTGCCTCGTGAAATTGAGAACCCTCTTTCTACTTAATAATCATTTGCTTTCCAACAAAATAATTTCACTTGCTGAAGCCTAACAAATAGCATTATACGAAAGTGTATGCCTCAAAGAGATTAATATACTCATTGTCTGTTGCAAATGCTTCTTCACTGGGCAATCCTATCAAGAGGCTAAAGTAAAAATGATGAGAGTAAGAAAAAATGTACTACTTTCCTTTTTCTCTTCTGAAGTCTGGTCTGCAATTTACGCACTGGAGGCAAGTTTCAAATCTGTGGTTTGAAAATAGCTCCAAATAATTAAAAACATGCATTCTCTTATATGCAGTAGTTTAATTAGGTTTTTCAAAATTAGAGTTATTTAATACACTGAATTTTCATGTTCTCTCTAATATATTATTCAGTTACTCTTACCATTAGAAACAACTTGAAACAATGATAAATCTTTTTGAAAATGACTTGTCTCTTCTGCGTTATTTCCTATAGACAGGGCCCCAGCATGTATAGTTACAGGCTGGAATGCTCGAATAGAGTGTGAAAGGAAATGCAGACTTTACCTCAGAGAAATAAAAGAGGGCTGACTCACAGAAGAGAATGTCAGCCAGGTAAACAGTTCCACTGGTCAGCACTTCAATCTGGTATTTACAGAAATGGTGACTTCGCAGAAACTCACTAAAGTGCCTGCACATGGACAAAGGGAAAATTTGAGGGAACCACCAAGGAAAGAGCTTAAGTGGGAAAAATACTCTTTCCACACTGTCCCTATTGTATCTTAAAGGCCTAGGTCAACACTACCTCACTTCCCCATGGTGTCATTCCTGATTCCTTTACCTGTACGTAATCTCTGCCACCTTTTTATGACTTTGTAGTTCTACCCTGACATTTAACACATGCCACTTCATATTACAGTAACCAAAGAACATGCCCTATGTCTTTTAGTAGGCTGTAACTTCAAGGCAGGTACTATATCTAACCAAGTCTTACACAGAGCACACTTGATAAATGTTAAGTGAGAGAATGAATACACAGATTTTTTTTTTTAGGGCACACAGCAGTAATAAATCTAAAAAACCTCTGGAGGCATTTCAACAAATCTATGTGGATTTAGTTATATGGCATCCATTTAGCTTGAAGTCTGAACTAACAAATTAGGAGAGTCATCTGAAGACAGGTATTATTTAAATAAACCAATTCTAATAGACATAATCACTACAGGCTTAATCACTCCCCCAAATGATTTTAGAACTAAAAACAAATTCTTTTAACTTAGGAAATATTAACACTGAAAATGAAAATGAAGAGTTCACGTAACTTCTATTTAAAAGAAACTATTAACCAAGATAGAATGTGCTTGATACGATCTTGTAAATATTCGAAATACTTAAATCCTCAAAAATACTTTGTTTTTAAGTTGAGTGAAGCCCATTCCTAACAATGGACCCAAATTCCCTAGGATACATAATGTGAAAATACAAACTAACTTACTCTTGTTCCATTGCACTAAAGACTATGGACTGGGCCAAAACGAAACAGCTGGGATCTACCTGTCCATCTTCTCCACAAATCTTTGCTGTGAAAGAAGTAGTAAATAATTAAATTTCCACTAAATTCAAACTACACACATTTGCGAGTCAAACTGGAAGCTAACAACAAAGGCATATAAACTAGAAGGTTTTAAATAGAACTAAAAGAAAATACAGGCAACACTTGATCTTGAAGTAGAAAGTCTTTTGAAGTACATATGCAAAAGTAGAAATCAAAACATTTAACACAATTTAATTCCTATACATTAAAACACTCCAAATACAAAACATAAAGGTAAACAGAAAAAAAGATTTGTAGCATGCACGACAGCTAAAAGATTACTATCATTAAAATATCAAGAGCTCTTACAAACTAGTAAGAAATGTCCCAAAAGAAAAATGATCAAAGGACATGACAGACAATCCACAAAGGAACAAATATAAAACGACCAAGGTGAAAAGATATCACACTCACTAGTCATCAAATAAAACGATTAGAATGAGGAGGCACTACACCTTTTATCTAGTAAATTGACACAACATTGCTTTTAACAACATGCATACTTGAGCAAGGGCACAGGAAAACTGACACTAGTGTTAGTAGGGTTATAAACACCTTCTTCTGAAGGCAATTTGGCAGTTTCTAGCATAGGTTTAAAAATGAACATACTCAGGCTGGGTGTGGTGGCTCACGCCTGTAATCCCAGTGCTTTGGGAGGCTGGGGCAGGTGGTTCACCAGGTCAGGAGTTTGAGATCAGCCTGGCCAACACGGTGAAACCCTGTCTCTACTAAAAATACAAAAAATTAGCTGGGCGTGGTGGCAGGCACCCATAATCCCAGCTACTTGGGAGGCTAAGACAGGAGAATCACTTGAACCCAGGAGGTGGAGGTTGCAGTGAGCCGAGACTGCGCCACTGCATTCCAGTCTGGGAAACAGAGCGAGACTCCGTCTCAAAACAAGCAAGCAAACAACAAAAACAAAACAAACAAAAAAAATGAACATACTCTTTCAACAAGCAATTCTATTTCTAGAATTGTAACTTAAAAAGTTACAGATTTGTGAGGTTATCTGTAAAAAAGTTTATCAAAATGTTATTGGTGGAAATTTTAAAACGTGAAATGTGCTAAAATAAGGAACCGACTAAATAAACTGCAGCACATCAATAAGCTGTTTAGCTAGTGGTTAAACATGGCTGGAAAAACCACATAACATGATGCTTAGTCTCAGTCTGCGTTCATGACTCAGCGGGGCCTTCATGAAACCCAGGGATCATGCTAGTTTCCTGGTCTGTTTACACTCACTTTCCTAGACAATACAAAATCTGTGATATTGCGAAACATGTATTTGGTCTTTACGTATTTTTTTCCCTTTTTCTTTTCTTTTGAGACAGGGTCTCACTCTGTTGCCCAAGCTGGAGTCAGTGGCACGATCATGGCTCACTGCTACCTTGAACTCCCGGGCTCAGTGATCCTCAGCCTTCTGGGGTAGCTGGGACTTACAGACAAGTGCTACCACACCTGGCCAATTTTTAAATTATTTTGTAAAGGGGGTCTCACTATGTTGACCAGGCTGGTTTTGATCTCATGGCCTCAAATGATCCTCCTGCCTCAGCCTCCCAAAATCCTGGGATTACAGACCTGAGCCTTTAGCCAGTTTCTTAGCATACAGCTCCTAAAATTCATGGAATCTCCGGATTCTTTTGTATGCTAATGAGATGACTTGTGGCAGGTGGCCTCTAAAGAGCTTTAGGATGAGGGCTAATCACCACAAAGACCAAGGCAAATTACAGGGTTGGGACTTTCAGTCCAATTATCAATCATGCCTACATAATGAAGTCTCCACAGAAAACCCAAAAGACAGAATGGGGAGGGGTCTTCTGAATAGCTAAATCTGCAGAGGTTTCTGGAGGGTGTCATGACCTGGAGAGGGCATGGAAACTCTGTGCCCCCTTTCCCATACCTCGCCCATGCCTCTCTTCCATCTGCCTGTTCAATCTGTATCTTTTGTAATATCCTTTATAATAAAGGGGTAAATTTAAGTAAAGCATTTTCCTGAGTTCTGAGAGCTACTATAGCAAATTTATTGAACCCAAGGAAGGGATTGTGGGAAGCCCAATTTACAGAAGGTCAGTCAGAAGCACAGGCCACAACTTGTGCTTGAGACTGGCATCTGAAGTGGGAGCCGTGTGGGACAGAGTCCTCAATCTGTGGGATCTAATGCTATCTTCAGGTAGACAGTGTGAGAACTGAACTGACTTAGAGGACACCCAATTCCGTGTTCACTGAAGAATCATCGGCAGGATTGGTAGGTGATGGGGAAAAAACTCCACACAACTAGGGTCACAGAAGGGGTACGTTTTGTGAGAGCTCAGAAGGAGAAACTGAGGTGTTTTTTTTTCTACAGTACATCTCCTTTCTCAAATGTCCAACACCTCTTCTCCTATTCTATTTGCTGAGGACTTTGCTTCCTGCTTCAGTGAGAAAACAGAAGCATCAGAAAAGTATCTCCATCACCTCCCACATCTTCCAACTCACCTGCATCTCCACCCATGTACTGCATTCTTTCCTGTGCCTCTAGATAAACTGTCCTTGCCCCATCTAAGCAATCTTCTACCTGAGCACTTGAATTCATCCTCTTCTGCCTCAAGACTACTCTCCTGTAACAACTGTCCCCTATCTTACATCAGCTTCTCCTTCACTATTGCTTCATTCCTATCAGCTGTGTGGACTGCATGTTATACATGTATACCTGCCTGTCTGCTGTAACATACCTTATGTGCTTATCATACAACTCACCTTAAAAACAAAATTAAGAACCATTGTCCCTTTTTGTTTTGGAGACAGGGTCTGGCTCTGCCACACAGGCTGGAGTGCAGTGGCATGACCTTGGTTCACTGCAGCCTCGACCTCCTGGGACTCAAGCGATCCTGCTACCTCATCCTTCCTAATAGCTGAGACTACAGGTGTGCTCCACCATGCCTGGCAAATTTTTGTATTATTATTATTATTTTTGGTAGAGATGGGGTTTCACCACGTTGCTCAGGCTGGTCTCAGACTCCTGGGCTCAAGTGATCCACATGCCTGGCCTGCCAAAGTGCTGGGATTACAGGCGTGCACCACTGTGCCTGGGCCACTGTGATTAACATCGCCTTCCAGCTCACCTTTGGAGGAACATGCCTCATAAGAGTTGTCAATACTTGCTGGTTCCGCTCCTCCTATTCTTAATATTATCCTATTAAGACTCCTCCAATTAAGTTTTGTATATAATGGCCCACTGTAATTAAGATAACCAGTGCACAGTGGGTTGTCCAATCCATTCAATTCCTAGTGTTCCTCTTACCTCAGCGTCATTTCCTCCCAGAAACATTTTTCTTACCTGGTGTCCCGAAGAAAACTACTTCTTGATACACCATTGTCATAAGAGGGCCTAAGTCTCCTTTGCTTCTTCTTCCTCATGTGCCAAAACGTCAGGGCATGCCCCAGGACTCAGTCCTTAGACCTCATTCTCCCTCCTATACTCACTCCTATGGTAATGTTATCCAGCCTTGCAGCTCTAAATCCGTCTATATGCTAATGACTTCCAAATATGTGTCTCCAACCCGGACCTCCGGCATAAAATCCTAATGTAGGTGTCCAATTGCCTACTTGACATTCACCATTTGGATATGTAAATCAAACTCCTGATTTTCCTCATAAGCCATTACCCCCCACAGTCTTTCTCATCTTATAAATGACAACCTCATAATTCCAGGTATTCAGTGTTTTTAAAAATGGAGTCATACAGCCAGGCATCATGGCTCATTCCTGTAATCCCAACACTTTGGGAGGCTGAGGCAGGTGGATCACGAGGTCAGGAGATCAAGAGACCAGCCTGGCCAACATGGTAAAACCCTATCTCTACTAAAATACAAAAAAAAAAAAAAAAAAAATTAGCTGGGCATGGTGGTGCACGCCTGTAGTCCCAGCTACTTGGGAGGCTGAGGCAGGGGAATCGCTTGGACCTAGGAGGCGGAGGTTGCAGTGAGTCAAGATGGCACCAATGCACTCCAACCTGGGTGACGGAGAGAGACTCCGTCTCAAAAAGAAAAAAAAAAAAGGAGTCATGCTTTAGTCCCTTTTTTCCCCCCCTCATACCACTTAACTTCCAAACCATCAGCAAATTCTGTCAGCTGTACCTTCAAAGTGTTTTAAAATTCTACTACTTTAAAGATTTGTGAAAGATGAAGGAGGTAATTAAAGTATAGATTTTGGATCACTCTAAATCCTCACATAAAGACGGTAATTACATAGCAATGCCAAAAACCCAAGGGTAACTTTTTTTTTTTTGAGATAGACTCTGGTGGCCAGGTGTCAGGCTGGAGTGCAGTGGCTCGATCTTGGCTCACCGCAACCTCCGCCTCCCGGGTTCAAGCAGTTCTCCTGCCTCAGCCTCCTGAGTAGCTGGGACTACAGATGCTCGCCGTCACGCCCAGAATTTTTATATTTTAGTAGAGATGGGGTTTCCCTATGTTGGCCAGGATGGTCTCAATCTCTTCACCTCGTGATCCACCCGCCTCGGCCTCCCAAAATGCTGGGATTACAGGTGTGAGCCACCGTGCCCAGGCTAAGGATAACATTTAAAACAAGACTATGCAAGTTGGAACACAATAAGAGCTAAAGTGAAGGCTCCTTTGAACAAAACTCACTTGAAGTACAGCTATTTTTAAATAGTCCAACTGTAAGAGGCAAGAAATAATTTGGACAGGATTAAGAATGAGGCTCAAGGAGGAAAAATGACGTGCCTAAAGCCATATAGGTAATTGACATTCTAAAATATACACGGATAGACACTGGGATAGAGGTTTCCTCAAATCCCTTGATCAAAAATGTTGTCAATTTGATCCTTCAAAAGACTTTTCCTTTGATTCCTGAAATCCTTGCTCATGTAGGAAAAAAATGAAGAAAAAAAAGAGAGAAAAAAAGGAACAAAAGACTTTTCTTTCATGGGATTACATCACTTATTTGATTAAGTTTAATAAAGGAAAGAGTGCTGCAGTGTGGTTTCATTTTTAAGTGTTTTATTTGACTCGAAACTCCTTCCTTTTCATCCCCCACATCACTCAGGTTATTAACTGGTACAGACTCCCCCTCAAAAAAATCACTAGCCAACGAATTTCTGAAATAGTCACATTCTAACCAGTCAGAACACCCCCTGTTGTATTACTAGGAAAAGCTGCTCTAGGGAAGATGACAGCGGCAAATTCCCACATAAAAATCGACCAACAATAGAAAACCCCAATCTCATGATGATATCCGTCAGCAATACTCAGTGAAACAGTATCTCTAAAACACAAGCAGATAGGTGTAATTCACCAACAGCCACCGAACCTATGTTATAACTGTTATAGGTATCTGTCTGAAAGAAAGAAAAGGAAAATGGAGACAACATGAGACAGACCCCAGAAGAGCTAACTGGAGGGTATAATGGGCCAGTTTAAGAACCACAGCTGAGACTACCAGGGCTCTTGCTGTCTCCAGCAATGAGTGAGTGCAAAGCACCCACAGTAAGGACTGAAGAAGCCCCACATTGGGACAGATCTGCTACAGGTGCAAGAACATGTTTTATTTAATAAATCACAAGTACTAATTGTTTTGAAGAATAAAAATACAAAATCATAGGACTTATGAGAATGTAATATTTATTGAATAAATATTCAGTAAATGTATTTATTTATTGAGAATGTAATATTTATTCATTTTATCTGTGAATATAGGTTCACCTAAGGTCTTCCTCATAAAACACGGTAAAAGCTTTCAAACTATTTTACTATAACCTATACAGAAATGTATTTGTTGAATCAGCATACACATGCATACATGTATATAAAATGGAAACATTTTCCTGAAATATTTGTCCTTACTACTCTGAGACACTTTGATTTATTCTAATTTTTTTTTTGGCGGTGGGTGAGGGCATAAGAGAAGGCCGGTCCCTACCTACAGTATGAAAACACTGCCAACAGCACAGCAGTTAAGGTATGTGAGCGTCAAGTTTCAAATCCTGACTCTGCCATATCCGAGCTGTCACTTTGGACAAAGTACTTAACTTCTCTGTACTTATGTTTTTTCATCTATAAAATAGTAACTGTATTTACCCCACAAAGTTCTTTAGAAGTTAAAATGAGTTTATCCACAGAAAGTGCTTGGAATATTGTCTGGGACACAGTGAGTGTTCAATAAATGTGTGCTGTTTATTGTTCTTGCTGTCATCGCTATTCAGGCCAAAGTCTAAGAATTTGGGTCCAACATATAAGAGAAACTTTTTTTTTCTTAAAGCGAAGAAGTTGGCAAATTGCCTTTATTAAGAAGAATCAAGTTACACGAAACTGGGAGTGGACTTGAGGCTGGCCTCCTCCTTGCACCTCCAGCTGTGCCAAATGACGCCGTGTGTCGCACAATCTACTGGCAAAAAATGGTGGGTCACAGGCCATGTGATGGCTCCGGCTAATGCAGGTGGACATCCAGGGTGCCCCAGGGAGGCCAGGCCACTGAGGAGTGGGATGAAGCCCTGAGATGGAGAGGCCAGCATCAAGATACCTGTCTGGCCATCCAGTCGCCCACCTGCCATGAAGACTCCTGGGTTGCAGCCCTGATGCCTGGAGACTCTGGGACTGTCCTTGAGCCTCACTGGGCTTCCAATCCCGAAGTTTCCGTCCCGCCCGCTTGGGGCACGTAGCCACCCGCCAGGCCAGCTCCTGACTGGTGGCCAGGCCAGAACACCCCCCACTACACTGCAGCCCACCCGGCCCAGGCAAAGACCCTGGCACCAACTGCAGCCGAGAAACTGTTAAAGTGAGCGATAATCTGATATAAAAAATACTCAGAAAACACATTTGGAAGGGAACTATTAAATTCCATGTTAAGGAAAAATTATCTTAGTCAATAACCAAAAGGGTCAGTTTTGTGAATTTTTTGCTGTTTTGTTTTTTTGCCATAGCTTCGGGCACTGCTTACCTATGATGTCATTTCTCATTGCTTCTGTGATTGGTATTGGTTTAGCAGCATCTGGAGATATGTATTTGGTAAAAGTATTCAGTGCATCTTGTTCTATACCTGCAAGGGAAGAAGAGAATTTCAAAAATCAAAAAGCAACTTAGACTCCAGTAATGAACTATATTCATGAATAGCAGGGCTTAGATCACTGTGAATTCCTATTGCAAAATGAGCTTCCGTCACAAATGTGCTGTTTCATTGTTTGGTTTGTGGAAGAGGAGAGTTATAGGGGGTGTTCAAAGCTATGGAAAATGAATATTATCAAAAAACTATGCACGAATTTCAAAGTACTTTTACACCAAAATAAACTCATATTAACCTGTTATAATATATCTGAACAGGATCTACTTTGGGGCACTAAGAAGGAGAAAACGTTAGTTTGAAGATAGCCCTTAATGGAGCAATATGAATTCTGCTAAAATTGAAGTAAGAATAAACATCAAATTTATGGTGAAGCTTGGATGAATGAATGATAAAATTATTGATGCCTTACCAAAAGTTTATGGGAATAATGCCCCAAAGAAACAAGCAGTTTACAAGTGGATACGTGTTTTAAGAGGCATGAGACACACGAAGTGGGCAGCAGCACACATCCACATCAGTTTCTGACTAAAGAAAGGGATCTTGTTTGTGTCCTATTTGAAGTGGATCAACAATGAACGGCAGAAACAGACAACACCACAGACATCTCCACTGGTTCAGTTTACACAATTGTGACTGAAAAATTTAAAGCTGAGCAAATTTCCACTGGATGGGTGCCAAAACCATTGCATCCAGATCAGCTACAGGTAAGAGCAGAGCTTTCAATGGAAATTTTAAACAAGTGGGATCAAGATCCTGAAGCATCTCTCTGAAGAAGTGTAACAGGAAATGAAACAGCTCTACCACACAATCCTGAAGACAAAGCACAACCAAAGCAATGGCTGCCAAGAGGTGGAAGAGGTCCAGTCATCAAAGCAAAAGTAGACTTGTCAAGAACAAAGTCACGGCAACAGATTTTTAGGACGCTCAAGGTATTTTGCCTGTGACTTTCTGGAGGGCCAAAGAATGATAAAATCTGCTTGTTAGGAGAGTGTTTTGAGAAAGGCAGCCAAAGCTTTAGAAAACCCAGAAAAGCTTTAGAGAATCCTCCTCCATCACAGCAAAGCTCCTGCTCATTCTGCTCATCACACAACATTTTGTGACAGTTTCAATGGGAAATCATTAGGCTTTATAGTTCTGATTTGGCTTCTGACCTCTTTTTTGTTTCCTAATCTTAAAAAATCTTTAGCCACTACACTGCTAGCCTTCAAAAAAAAAAAAAAAAAAAAAAGAAAAGAAAATCTTTAGCTGGGTATGGTGGCTTAGGCTGTAATCCCGGCACTTTGGGAGGCTGAGGCAGGCAGATTACATGAGGTCAGGAGTTCAAGACCAGCCTGGCCAACATGGCAAAACCATATCTCTACTAAAAATACAAAAATCAGCCAGGTGTGGTGGCGGGCACCTGTAATCCCAGCTGCTGGGGAGGCTGAGGTAGGAGAATCACTCGAACCCCGGAGCTGGATGTTGCAGTGAGCCAAGATTGTGCCATTGCACTCCAGCCTGGCCAACAGAGACTCAGTCTCCCCCTAAAAAGCATCTTTATAGTGCACCCATTTTTCTTCAGCTAATAATGTAAAACAGACTGCATTCGTGAGGTCAGGCGTTCAAGACCGTCCTGGCCAACATGGTAAAACCCCGTCTCTACTAAAAATACAAAAATTAGCTGCTCAGGAAGCTGAGGCAGGAGAATTGCTTAAACCAGGGAGTCGGACATTGCACTGAGCTGAGATCACGCCACTGCACTCCAATCTGGCCACAGAGAGACTCTCTCAAAAAAAAAAAAAAAAAGACTACACTAACATGGTTAAACTCCTGGGAGCCTCAGGCTATGAGATAAATGGTTAGTATCATTGCTTATAAAAGTATCTTGAGGCTGGGCGTGGTGGCTTATGCCTGTAATTCCAGCATTTTGGGAGGCCAAGGAGGGCAGATCACGAGGTCAGGAAATTGAGACCGTCCTGGCTAACGCAGAGAAATCCTGTCTTTACTAAAAACACAAAAAATTAGCCGGGCAAGGTGGCATTTGCCTGTGGTCCCAGCTACTCGGGAGGCTGAGGCAGGAGAATTGCTTGTATTCAGGAGGTGGAGGTTGCAGTGAGCCGAGATCGCACCACTGCACTCCAGCCTGGGCGACAGAGCAAGACTCCATCTCAAAAAAAAAAAAAAAAAAAAAAGCCTGTAATACCAGCACTTGGCCTTCCAAAGTTGGGATTACAGACCTGGGCCACCGTGCCCAGCCAGAGCCCAAAGTTTTCTATTATAAAGTGTAGGTTCTATACTAGAAGGGAAAATGTAAGATTAAAAGTTGACCTTTTTAGAATCATGACTTTTTTCTAGGTAGGTTTTCAACTTTTATTTAAGAATGACTGTTTTATGTTAGAAGGACAGTTAAGGTTGAAATAAAAAGATGGTCAGGCTATTATAAAAATGCATTAGCTTTTGCTTTACTTATTTATATTCTTCTGCTTTTGTGGGACCTAACCCTTTTCCCGACCCCTAGTGGCCATACATTTCACAGGGCTGTCTCAATGTTTTATACAGAAATTTTATTTCATAATTTATAAAATCTCATGCCATTCCTTGGAGCCATTTGCTTGTTTAATTTTAGTCTGTGACCATTCTGTTGATTTTTTAGAGGCTCCCTGGTTAATTTCTGTGGGGTTTTTACTTATATTTTGAAGATGAAATGTCTAAGAAAAAATGAAAGAAAAACATTCCTGAGAGTGTTTAAAATCACTGAAGTACACCTGCTAATTGTTACATATATTTTTGTCATATAATTTTGATAATATAAAACAATTTTAGCTTATTTTTCTTTAATAATTAACACTGGGAGAAACGCCTGAAGAAGGCAACGGGGTGGGGGTGGGGGGTGCGGGGGGACGGGGGATGGAGACAGCAAACCACCATGGCATGTATTTACCTATGCAACAACCCTGTAGGATGCAGGATGTGCACATGTACCCCAGAGCCCAAAGTACAATAAATAATAATAATAATAAAAAAGGGAACTGCTACTAAACTAAAAAAAAAAAATCATTGTTTCTAGTATTTAAAAAATTTATTTTTTGAGACAGAGTCTTGTTTTGTCGCCTGGCGCCAGGCTGGAGTGCAGTGGCGCAAGCTCGGCTCACTGCAACCTCCACCTCCCGGGTTCAAGCAATGCTCCTGCCTCAGCCTCCCGAGTAGCTGGGACTACAGGCGCATGCCACCAGGCCCAGCTAATTTTTGTATTTTTTTAGTAGAGATGGGGTTTCACCATGTTGGCCAGGATGGTCTCGATCTCTTGACCCCGTGATCCGCCCGCCTCGGCCTCCCAAAGTGCTGGGATTACAAGAGTGAGCCACCTCGCCTGGCCTGAAAATTTTTTTTTTTAATTTTGGTTTTGTTTTAGGAAAGGGGACCACCACAGGTATCTGGCAGAATTTGCCTCAGGAAAGGACAGGAAGGAGGCTGCAGAGAACAGGCTAGTGGCTTATGAAGCTGCTAGTGATACTGCAATGACAGAAATTCCACCAACGCATCCTCTTCGCTTAGGTCTTGCTCTCGATTTTTCTGTATTCTACTATGAACGTCTGAATTTCTCGGACCATGCCTGCAGGTAAGTTGTGGTGAAGAACAAAAGCTCTCGGTGTGAAAGTGAAGAAGGATAGATATTTGGGTCTTCCCTCTCGTTTCTTGGGACTGCCTTTGTAGACTTGGCCATGGAGTAATTCTTTTGGCTCTTACTGAAACTGCTTTGGATAGTGTTAAAACGATCTCAATCCACTGGCACAGCATTCAGGATCATTATTTTGATGTGAGATATTTTTGTTGTTGGTAGATTGACAGGAAATTTAACACATTAAAATGTGAGGAATTGAGGAAGCAAGGAAATGAGAGGAATTACAAGAGAATTATCTTAATTTTGTATATTAGTTTTCATTCTTTATGGGCATGATTTTAATAGTTATTAAAACATGCCAAACATCATTTTATATTTTCTTTTTTGGCGTAAACAAGTTTCAGTCTTACTGATGCGTGTGAAACCGTTCCCCCATTTATACTTCCGCTTGCTCCTCGTTTCTGATAATGTAGGTACACATGTATGGAATACTTATGCTTTGGGTCCCGGCGGCAGGGTTGAGCCTGCGACGCCCTCCCTTCACTGTCCCCGCCCGCTCTCCCGCTGTCCGCCTGCCCCCGCTACCCGCCCTGCCACCAGGACGGGAACAGGCCATCTCCCTTGCCAAGGACTTCCTGGCCAGGGCACCGCCATCTCCAAGACTGCCGTGGCCCGGATCAAGCGGGTCAAGCTGCCGTGGTAGGTCCAGCAAGCAGATCACCGGCGACAGGCAGTGCAAGGGCGACGTGGACAGCACGGTCCGCATCCCCAGGGAGCAGGGCGAGCTGTGCTTCTGGAGGGCAACCTGGACAACGCCATCCGCTATTCCCCAGCAAGCCCTCAACTTCGCCTTCAAGGATCGGTACAAGCAGACCTTTCTGGGGGCGTGGAGAAGTACACGCAGTTCTGGAGGTACCTTGCGGGCAACCTGGCCTCCGGCGGTGTAGTGGCGCGACCCTTCTCTGCTTCGTGCACCCCCCTGGATTTCGCCAGAACCCGCCGAACTGCCGACGTGGGAAGTCGGGCACCCAGCGCGCTTTCTGAGGCCTGAGAGACTGCCTGGCAAAGGTCACAAAGTCCCACGCGTCCTGGGCTTGTACCGGGGCTCCAGCGTCTCCGCGCCAGGGCATCATGATCTACCGCGTGCACCCTGCGGCCAAGGGATGCGCCCCGACCCCAAGAACATGCACAGCCTGGTGAGCTGGATGATCGCGAAGACGTGACAGCTGTGGCCGGCGTGGTCTCCTACCCTTGCGACAGGGGGCAGAGGCGGAGGCTGATGAGTCGGGGCACAAAGGAGCTGACATCATGTACAGGGGCACCATGGACTGTTGGAGGAAGGTCTTCAGAGACGAGGGGGCGAGGCCTTCTTCAAGGGTGCTGGTCCAACGTCCTCCGGGACATGGGGTCGCCTTCCTGCTGGTCCTGTGCGAGGAGCTGAAGGTCATCTAAGGGTGGGCCGCCTCTATACACACCAAGGGAACCAAGAGAACCACGGAGAATCCTCAACCGTGCGGAACATCGACCTTCGAGAAATTCCAGTCGTGTTTTTCCCAGCCGGATCCTGCCTGTAGACAGCCAGGGAAGGCTCTAGAAAAGGAGTGCGTTGTGATCCAACCATGGGCACCGATTCCATGTCTGTATCCCTGCAGGGAGGGAACCATGGTGTCCTTGCGGGCCGCGGGTGAGGAGCTCCGATACTCAGACCTAGAGTCCAGATGCTTGCAGGACCCAAGTCGTGTTGAACTATTTATTTAAAACAAAAGAATCATGTTTCCCATTTGTACTTAAGTACAGGCCGCTCTTTTGCACAGCGGAGTACTCGAAATTATGTTCTATGTCGGGCATCCTGCTTCAAAAAACTAAACAAAGGACGCAGAGTGGGGAAAGAAAGGAACACTTATATGTACATAATGTTTTACTTCTAAAAAGTTGGGATAAAAGATACATAACATAAAAGTTATCATAACCATTTTGAAGCGTACAATTCAGTGGCACCAAGTACATTGATAGTGTTGTGTCGTCACCACCACTATTTAATTGAAAACTTTTTCTTCGTCCTACATGAAACCAACTGTAGCCATTGAGCAATAACTCATCATTTCCCCCTCTCCCCAGCTGCTAGTAACCGCTATTTTACTTTGTCCCTGTGAATCTGCCCATTCTAGATACCTCACGTAAGTGGGATCATATGAAACTTGTCCTTTTGTGGCTGCCTTTATTTCACTTAGCATGATGTTTTCATCCATACTGAAGCATGCAGCGAGGGCTTCAGTCCTTTCTATGACTGACTAATAATTTGTTTTAGGTATCTTGCACACTTCGTTTAGCCATTGAACTTTTGATGGAGAGTGGGTTTCTTTCCCCCTTTTTCTTGTGGTGAGGAATGCTGCTGTGAACATTGGTGTAGTCAATATTTGCCCAGACTGGAGTGCAGTGGCTCAATCTCAGCTCACTACAACCTGCGCCTCCCGGGTTTCAGCAACTCTCCTGTGTCAGCTTCCTGAGTAGCTGGGACTGTAGGCACATAGCACCAGGCCCGGCTAGGTTTTGTTTTTGTTTTTGTTTTGTCTTGTTTTTTTTTTTTTTGTATTTTTAGTAGAGATGGGGTTCTACCATGTTGGCCAGGCTGGTCTCGAACTCCTAACCTCAAGCAACCCACCCACCTCAACCTCCCAAAGTACCGGGATTACAGGTGGGAGCTAATGTTCCTGGCCTTGAGTCCGTGTTTTCAACTCCAGCTAGGAGTGAAATTGGGACAGATAATTCTGTGTCTAACTTCTTTGTTGTTGTTGTTATTTTCAGACAGGATCTTGTTCTGTCTCTGCAGTGGTGCAATCATAGCTGACACTGCAGCCTCAACCTCCTGGGCTCAGGTGATCTGCCTGCCTGAGCCTCCCAAGTTTCTGGCACTAGAGGCGCGTGCCACCATGCCTGGCTAATTTTTATTTTAATTTTTTTGTAGAGGTAGAGTCTCCCTACATTTCCCAGTAGGGTCTCCCTACATTTCCCAGGCTGGTCTTGAACTCCTGGACTCAAGTGAACCTCCTGCCTCAGGCTCCCAAAATGCTGGAACTAGAGACATGAACCACCACGCATGGCCCCGTTGCCCATTTTTGAATTCATTTGTTTGCTGAGTGTTTGGAGTTCTTTAGTTTAGATAGTAATATCTTACGAGGTAGATGGTTTGTGAGTATTTTCTCCTATTCAGTAGGTTGCAATTTTCCTTTCTTGATATTGACTTTTTTTTCTTTTTTTTTTTTTTTTGAGACAGAGTCTGGCTCTGTCGCCCAGGTTGGAGTACAGTGGTGCAATCTCGGCTCACTGCAACCTCCGCCTCCCAGGTTGAAGCAATTCTCCTGTCCCAGCCTCTTGAGTAGTGTGCATTACAGGTGCCCACCACCATGCCCTCACTAATTTTAAAATTTTAATGAGAAGTGCGCATCCTAGTGTACTTCTTTTCCATCTTTCCTCTCTGCACATTTTATTTCAAATCTAGGATTTTATTAAAGATGTGATTTGGTTTTCTACTTTTTTCTACACGTTTTTCTATACCTTAACTGTTTCTAGTCACAAAAGTAGTACCTGTAAATTACATAAATTCAGAAAGTACAGACAAATTTTAAAAAGGAAATAAATAATACTTCAGACCAGGCAAGGTGGCTCATGCCTGTAATCTAAGCATTTTGGGAGGCCGAGGCAGGTGGATCACTCTAGATCAGGAGTTCGAGACCAGCTAACACAGTGAAACCCTGTCTTCACTAAACATACCAAAAATTAGCCAGGTGTGGTGGCATGCACCTGTAGGCCCAGCTACTCAGGAGGCTGAGGCAGAAGAATCACCTGAATCTGGGAAGCGGAGGTTGCAGTGAGCCAAGATTGCACCATTGCACTCCAGCTGGGGCGACAGAGCAAGACTCCATCTCAAAAAAAAAAAACAACAACAAGAAGAAGAGATGG